>JBAIAC010000079.1:0-1227544 GCA_037349315.1 Chelydra serpentina
TCCACAGTTGTCAGAAATTGGTTCGCAGTTATTTTGTGACCAGGAAAATACACCAATACACAAGATGGATTCTTTTTTGGCAACACAGTGCTTTATTTACTCAACAAGACATCCTTTACATCAATGATTTGCAGTACTGTACACTGTCCAACATTTTCATACACATTAATTGACAATGTTTTATTTCACATACATTCATATATCTGTTTACATAACATGATGACCAAAAGCAACATTCACATTTCATTTCCACATACTTTCACTCAGCCCTGTACACAACCTTGCATGTATTGTGACAGGTGGGAATGGTGCTTGACCATACCTCACCTAGCAGCTGGCCAGCATGCTCCCTCAACAGCTCCTGCACGTGCAAAATGTTAAGTCAAAGACTGTCCGGGACAGTCCCAACCATGGTGCAGTGCAGCGAAACAGCCAAAAGGCTGACAAATTGGTAACAACATCAGCCTTCCGGCTGTTTGACTGCACTGCACCATGGTTTCAAAAACACTGGACTGATTTAGCACACTACGACATGGATTACTACATGAGTCATCCCGCCGCAACCCAAGCTATACAAATACAGCATACACAACAGTATGAACACATTTGACAAACACGTCAGAATGCCCATAAAATTACACAACCGCTAACGGTATTCTCTTGCAACTTTGATGGCTAGAACATTCGCACTGGCAAACAAACTACTCCTTTCAAAAGGAAGTTACATTTTGTGCAAGTAATTACAGGAAGTACTTCACATAAGTGAGCAACCAAATGAACCCAACCTCTCCGATTGGGATCGCAGAAGTGACAATAATGCCATTTCGTGATATTGGTAATTCTGGTAGATACCAGAACAAAGTGATACCAGCCACAGTGCTCTACTATATTCTAGCCATCAAACAGAGGACACTTCACATCACAACCCAAAACATATACTATCTACCCCACTTCTTCCACACAAAGCACACCAAAGTCTTCTCTGGTGACGCTGATGCCTTCTGACCACACAGACGGAAACAGCTTCCTATGAGAAGGAGAACAAAAGATTCACACATTCAAAGGCAGTAGAACAAATGCTAAACATTTCTGTTTCTATAACAAACATGACAAAAACACACGTGGTTCCCATCAACATTCACCCAGTGAAACACAGTTCCCATCTTTGACATACAACCAACCAAAACATGATCAATAACCATACTTAACTTGCAAATCTGACATCAAATCCTCTTCCGTTTTGGGAAACAAATACTTCATGTCCCCCACACTCATACTTCAGCGTCCCTGGTTCTTTGCCAAATTGGACCCCATCTTCACACAGAACCTATGATGACAAAAAAACTTTAACGACGCATGCAGTGCACACCGACCGACACCCTAAGGAGTATCTCGAACCATCTGCAATTATGCACCCGGGACTTATTTCAGCATAACCCTTTTCCATTCCCCCACAAGGAAATGCAACACTGCACACCATAATGGCACCGGCATACACCATGACGACTTCTTTTCCAGGATACCGACGCTTTCGGCTGACGCTCTGCTCCCTCTCCTCCCATCACCCAACAAATATCCAAATTAGCTACATACGTAACAAGGAGCAATCAGCAGTGATACACCCAGTGATATCTGACAAGAGACAGCTTGGACGTCCGTGTGGTCAGTTCTCTATTTTCCCAGTTTGGCTAAACTGACCTATTCAACACCCCAAAATAGCCCCAGCACATTTGTACCTACAATAGACAAGCAACCCACTACTTCTATACAGTTAAACTGATCATGAAATATACCTCAATTTACACAATGCTCGGGGCCTTTTCCCGCCATGACGGGCCCATCGCTAACTAGGATGCTCACATCCTCCTCAGAAAACCAACACCCAGTAGAAGACAGACAAACAAGGTAGTGGTGACCAGTGGCGCAAACCCAGTGCTGTGTAAGAGAAGAACTGAGAACAGAGCATCTCTAGTTATAGACGGGTCACTCTCCCAGCAATCAACCTTCCTGCAGGGGAAACACACGCTCCCTCCGTACAACGATCTCCTGCGCACCTCACATGCTCATTACGAATGGGCAGAGTTTAGAGGACTCTTGTCCATAAATGAGAAGCCCACAAATACTTCTGACCATCGAACCCTTCGGCACATGTTTATTTACTCAGGATGCGCAGGAATGGCATCCCTAGCCTCTGTTTACCAGAAGCTGGGATTGGGTTACAGGGCATGGATCATTCATTCCCTTTAGGACACCTGCCATTGTTCGCTGTCGGAGGACAGGATACTCGACTTGATGGACCTTTGGTCTGACTCAGTATGGCCATTCTGATGTACTTAACTTTCACAGCCGCTACCGCTCTCGAGATCTTCTTTTCCTTTGTACACGGGCCATCGCTCCCATATGTTAACATCCGTGACGGACAAAGACAGAACTAGTCACGGCCCTCCACGGAACGAAGTGACAGGGTACCTCATGTGGACGCATCTGCAAATACAAACAAACCTTCGCTGCAAACCTACTCACAAAGCTCCCAACTACACGATATGAAAGATGACCACAGCCACATACTGCTTCCTGAAGGGAAGGAACATCTACTACACACTACACCCCCCTCAGAGAAGCCTCCCACCCAGCCCAAACATTCTTCCACATACTGGTGGCCCTCCCCCTTTCCCTCCACCACAGCAGGCCCATCACTAACTAGGATGCTCACATCCTCCTCAGAGAACCAACACCCAGTAGACAAGAAAAGACAAATGAAGCTGTGACCCATCATGCAAACCCAGTGCTGTGTAAGAGAGGACATTTGAGAATGGAGCATCTCTAGTTACAGACAGGAAAATCTGCCAACAATCAATCTTCTTCCAGGGAAAACGCACACTCCCTCCGTACAATGACCTCCCTCGTGCACCCATTACAAATGGGCAGAGGGTAGAGGACTCCCGTCCCTAAACAAGCAGCCCCAACAGCACTAATCCTTCTGACCGTCGAACCCTTCTGCAGATACTTAACTTTGACAGTCACTCCCGATAGCTTCTTTTCCTTTGTATAGGGGCCTTCGCTCCCATATGTTGACATCTGGACAGCAATGCCATGCCAGTCAAGGAGAAGCAGTCTCGACCCTCCACAGAATGACGCGATGCAGTACCGGATCTGGACACATCTCCAAATACAAACAAACTTTCACTGCAAACCTGTTCACAAAGCGCCCAACTACACAATATGAAAGATGACCTTGCCTGCATACTACACAGAAGGAACACCTACTACACATTACACCGCCCCCCTCAGGGAAGCACCCACCCACTCCAAACACTCTTCCACGTATTCCTGCTCTGCCCCCACCACGACAGGGGCCCATCACTAACTAGGATGCTCACATCCTTCTTGGAAAACCACAACCATGTAGAAGATGGACAAAGGAAGAAGTGGTGACCTGTCATGCAAACCCAGTGCTGTGTAATAGGGGACCACTGAGAACGGAGCATCTCTAGTTACAGACGGGTCACTCTGCCAGCAATCAACCTTCCCTCAGGGGAAACACACTCTCCCTCCTTACACTGAGCTCCCGCCCACCCCTCACATGCCCATTACAAATGGGCAGAGGGTAGAGGACTCCCATCCCTAAACAAGGAGCCCCAACAGCACGGATCCTTCTGACCGCCGAACCCTTCGGCAGATACTTAACTTTGACAGTCGCTCCCGATAGCTTCTTTTCCTTTGTATAGGGGCCTTCGCTCCCATATATTGACATCCGTACAGCATGTCCTGACAGTCAAAGAGAAGGAGTCACGGCCCTCCACGGAATGAGATGACTCGGTACCGGATCTGGATGCATCTCCAGATAAAAACAAAGCTTGACTGTAAACTTCAGCTATAAACTCTACTCACAAAGTTCCCAGCACGACAATATGAAAGATGACCTCACCTACATACTGCTTCCTTGAGAGGGAACACCTACTACAGATAAGACCCCCCTCAAAACCCCACCCCAAACACTCTCAACCACACGGAAATTGGTTACATTTCTACATACTGTTGTATCAGTCAAGCAAGGTACTAACAACTTCAACACCTCTTTACACCACACATACAGATGGCCCTGCCCCTTTCCCTACACCACAGGAGCCCATCGCTAACTAGGATGCTCACATCCTCCTCAGAAAACCACAACCATATAGAAGAGAACACAAGGGTGAAGTGGTGACCAGTGATCAAACCCAGTGCTGTGTAAGAGAGAAGAACTGAGCATCTCTAGTTGCAGACACGTCACTTTCCCAGCAATCAACCTTCCTCCACGGGAAACGCACGCTCCCTCCATACAATGAGCTCCCGCCCACCCATCACATGCCCATTATAAATGGGCAGAGGTTAGAGGACTCCCGTCCCTAAACAAGGAGCCCCGACAGCACGAATCCTTCTGACCGTCGAACCCATCGGCAGGCACTTAACTTTGACAGCCGCTCCCGATTTCTTTTCTTCTGTACACGGGCCATCGCTCCTCTACATTGACATCCGTACGATGATGCCGTGACAGTCAAGTAGAAGCAGTCACGACCCTCCACGGAATGACATGATGCAGTACCGGATCTGGACACATCTGCAAATACAAATAAACCTTCACTGCTAACCTGTTCACAAAGCGCCCAACTACACGATATGAAAGATGACCTCGCCTGCATACTAAACAGAAGGAACACCTACTACACATTACACCCCCCCCCTCAGGGAAGCACCCACTCACTCCAAACACTCTTCCACATTCCTGCTCCACCCCCGTGTCACACCACAACAGGGGCCCATCGCTAACTAGGATGCTCACATCCTCCTTGGAAAACCACAACCGTCTAGAAGATGGACAAAGGATGAAGTGGTGACCCGTCATGCAAACCCGGTGGTGTGTAATAGGGGACAACTGAGAACGGAGCATCTCTAGTTACAGACGGGTCACTCTGCCAGCAATCACCCCTGACGTGCCCATTACAAATGGGCAGAGGTTAGAGGACTCCCGTCCCTAAACAAGGAGCCCCAACAGCACAAATACTTCTGACCGTCAAACCCTGCGACAGATACTTAACTTGGACAGCCGCTCCCGCTCTCGATATCGTCTTTTCTTTTGTACGCGGGCCTTGGCTCCCGTACGTTGACATCCGTACGGCGATGCCCTGACAGTCAAGGACAAGCAGTCGCGACCCTCCACGGAATGACGTGACGCAGTACCGGATCTGGACACATCTGCAAATACAAATAAACCTTCACTGCAAACCTGTTCACAAAGCGCCCAACTACACAATATGAAAGATGACCTCGCCTGCATACTAAACAGAAGGAACACCTACTACACATTACACCCCCCCCCCCTCAGGGAAGCACCCACCCACTCCAAACACTCTTCCACATTCCTGCTCCGCCCCCGTGTCACACCACAACAGGGGCCCATCGCTAACTAGGATGCTCACATCCTCCTTGGAAAACCACAACCATGTAGAAGATGGACAAAGGAAGAAGTGGTGACCTGTCATGCAAACCCAGTGCTGTGTAAGAGAGGAGATCTGAGAACGGAGCATCTCTAGTTATAGATGGGTCAATCAACCTTCTTCTAGGGACAATGCATGCTCCCTCCGTACAATGACGTCTATCGTGTGCCCATTCAGAACAGGCGGAGGTTAGCGGACTCCCGTTCCAAAACAAGAAGCCTCAACAGCACAAATACTTCTGACCGTCGAACCCTTCGACAGATACTTAACTTGGACAGCCGCTCCCGATATCGTCTTTTCTTTTGTACGCGGGCCTTGGCTCCCGTACGTTGACATCCATACGGCGATGCCCTGACAGTCAAGGACAAGCAGTCGCGACCCTCCACGGAATGACGTGACGCAGTACCGGATCTGGACACATCTGCAAATACAAATAAACCTTCACTGCTAACCTGTTCACAAAGCGCCCAACTACACGATATGAAAGATGAACACCTACTACACATTACACCCCCCCCCTCAGGGAAGCACCCACTCACTCCAAACACTCTTCCACATTCCTGCTCCACCCCCGTGTCACACCACAACAGGGGCCCATCGCTAACTAGGATGCTCACATCCTCCTTGGAAAACCACAACCGTCTAGAAGATGGACAAAGGATGAAGTGGTGACCCGTCATGCAAACCCGGTGGTGTGTAATAGGGGACAACTGAGAACGGAGCATCTCTAGTTACAGACGGGTCACTCTGCCAGCAATCACCCCTGACGTGCCCATTACAAATGGGCAGAGGTTAGAGGACTCCCGTCCCTAAACAAGGAGCCCCAACAGCACAAATACTTCTGACCGTCAAACCCTGCGACAGATACTTAACTTGGACAGCCGCTCCCGCTCTCGATATCGTCTTTTCTTTTGTACGCGGGCCTTGGCTCCCGTACGTTGACATCCGTACGGCGATGCCCTGACAGTCAAGGACAAGCAGTCGCGACCCTCCACAGAATGACGTGACGCAGTACCGGATCTGGACACATCTGCAAATACAAATAAACCTTCACTGCTAACCTGTTCACAAAGCGCCCAACTACACGATATGAAAGATGAACACCTACTACACATTACACCCCCCCCCTCAGGGAAGCACCCACTCACTCCAAACACTCTTCCACATTCCTGCTCCACCCCCGTGTCACACCACAACAGGGGCCCATCGCTAACTAGGATGCTCACATCCTCCTTGGAAAACCACAACCGTCTAGAAGATGGACAAAGGATGAAGTGGTGACCCGTCATGCAAACCCGGTGGTGTGTAATAGGGGACAACTGAGAACGGAGCATCTCTAGTTACAGACGGGTCACTCTGCCAGCAATCACCCCTGACGTGCCCATTACAAATGGGCAGAGGTTAGAGGACTCCCGTCCCTAAACAAGGAGCCCCAACAGCACAAATACTTCTGACCGTCAAACCCTGCGACAGATACTTAACTTGGACAGCCGCTCCCGCTCTCGTCTTTTCTTTTGTACGCGGGCCTTGGCTCCCGTACGTTGACATCCGTACGGCGATGCCCTGACAGTCAAGGACAAGCAGTCGCGACCCTCCACGGAATGACGTGACGCAATACCGGATCTGGACACATCTGCAAATACAAATAAACCTTCACTGCAAACCTGTTCACAAAGCGCCCAACTACACGATATGAAAGATGACCTCGCCTGCATACTAAACAGAAGGAACACCTACTACACATTACACCCCCCCCCCTCAGGGAAGCACCCACCCACTCCAAACACTCTTCCACATTCCTGCTCCGCCCCCGTGTCACACCACAACAGGGGCCCATCACTAACTAGGATGCTCACATCCTCCTTGGAAAACCACAACCATGTAGAAGATGGACAAAGGAAGAAGTGGTGACCTGTCATGCAAACCCAGTGCTGTGTAAGAGAGGAGATCTGAGAACGGAGCATCTCTAGTTATAGATGGGTCAATCAACCTTCTTCTAGGGACAATGCATGCTCCCTCCGTACAATGACGTCTATCGTGTGCCCATTCAGAACAGGCGGAGGTTAGCGGACTCCCGTTCCAAAACAAGAAGCCTCAACAGCACAAATACTTCTGACCGTCGAACCCTTCAACAGATACTTAACTTGGACAGCCGCTCCCGATATCGTCTTTTCTTTTGTACGCGGGCCTTGGCTCCCGTACGTTGACATCCATACGGCGATGCCCTGACAGTCAAGGACAAGCAGTCGTGACCCTCCACGGAATGACGTGACGCAGTACCGGATCTGGACACATCTGCAAATACAAATAAACCTTCACTGCTAACCTGTTCACAAAGCGCCCAACTACACGATATGAAAGATGACCTCGCCTGCATACCAAACAGAAGGAACACCTACTACACATTACACCACCCCCTTCAGGGAAGCACCCACCCACTCCAAACACTCTCTTCCATGTATTCCTGCTCTGCCCCCAACCCACCCCCCCGCCCCCCATCTCCCACCGCAACAGGGGCCCGTCGCTAACTAGGATGCTCACATCCTCCTTGGAAAACCACAACCATGTAGAAGATGGACAAAGGAAGAAGTGGTGACCTGTCATGCAAACCCAGTGCTGTGTAAGAGAGGAGATCTGAGAACGGAGCATCTCTAGTTATAGATGGGTCAATCAACCTTCTTCTAGGGACAATGCATGCTCCCTCCGTACAATGACGTCTATCGTGTGCCCATTCAGAACAGGCGGAGGTTAGCGGACTCCCATTCCAAAACAAGAAGTCCCAACAGCACAAATACTTCTGACCGTCGAACCCTTCGACAGATACTTAACTTGGACAGCCGCTCCCGCTCTCGATATCGTCTTTTCTTTTGTACGCGGGCCTTGGCTCCCGTACGTTGACATCCGTACGGCGATGCCCTGACAGTCAAGGACAAGCAGTCGCGACCCTCCACGGAATGACGTGACGCAGTACCGGATCTGGACACATCTGCAAATACAAATAAACCTTCACTGCTAACCTGTTCACAAAGCGCCCAACTACACAATATGAAAGATGACCTCACCTGCATACCAAACAGAGGGAACACCTACTACACATTACACCACTCCCCTCAGGGAAGCAGCACCCACTCCAAACACTCTCTTCCACGTATTCCTGCTCCACCCCCACCACCATCTCCCACCGCAACGGGGGCCCGTCACTAACTAGGATGCTCACATCCTCCTTGGAAAACCACAACCGTGTAGAAGATGGACAAAGGATGAATTAGTGACCCGTCATACAAACCCGGTGGTGTGTAATAGGGGACAACTGAGAACGGAGCATCTCTAGTTACAGACAGGTCACTTTCCCAGCAATCAACCTTTCTCCAGGGAAAATGCACGCTCCCTCCCTACAATGAGCTCCCGCACACCCCTCACGGGCCCATTGAAAATGAGCAGAATTTAGAGAACTCCGATAAGTAAAGAGACAGCCTCAATATCACAAACACTTCTGACCATTGAAGGCTTTGGCATATACTTATCTTTGGAAATTGGAGACGAGTTCCCCCCTCTCAAGACCCTCTTCACCTCAGTAGACAGGCCTTCACTCCCGTACATTGAAATCACTCACAAACATATGGCATTGGCGTGACGGACAAAGAGAAAAATATTCATAACCCTTCACATCACAGTGCGACTCGGTACCGGATCCGGACACAGCTGCAAATGCAAAGAAAACTCAACTGCAAACATGGTTTATAAACTCTAGTCACAGAGCTCCAGACAACTGATTAGGAGAAAATACAGAGGGAGCATACAGCTGAGATTAAGGGAAGAAACGCTTACTAAATATTAGAGATTCCTCAGACCAGTCCCCACCTAACCCAAACAGAAAAATGCTGTGCTTTTTCAACAGTCCAACGCCATAGACGTGCTACTAGTATTTAACAAAAACGCTATCAGAAACAACCCCCACTGTCTTCCTTCCCAATGACAATACAAATGCTAATACATAACTCAAACACACTATGAACAACCCAAAATTAAAAGTAAAAGCACATTACACAATAATAAGGACAGAAAAACAGTACATTAACCACAAATATATATCATTGTTACCCCATATCAATACTCACCATGACTACAATCACCCAAACAAGTGTCTATGTACATCTCTTTGAACCAACGCAAAGCTGAATGACTTTCTGTGAAAAGACCCCAGCTTATATACTGCCTAAGCTCCACCCCTCCATTTCCCAGCATGCCTTAGAAGCCAAAGGCTGCTATAAATACAGACTCAGGTGGCGCAGAAATCCTTTAGTTCATTCCTAGCTTAATAGCAGCAAGGACTGTTTGTCTTGATGTATTAATCAGACTTCCCTTCTACAATACAAATTTGCAGAAGACTCAAACTCTATCGCCAGGTAACGCTATAATTACCATATTTCAGTTTCCTAAAAAGAAAACACTACCTAGAGGGAAGAGGGAACTCCACAGTGGATGCCGTTGGGGGCTGCTCAAAGAGGTACCTCAACAGTGCTGGAGGGGTGTGTTTGTACTGTGAGAGGATATTTGGGGGCTAATTAAAAGATTACTTGTATGGTGCTCAAGGGCATACCTACAGCCTCATGATCACAATGGAGGGCGGTGTCACTTCCTGTCCCACTGCCCGGGCAGCTGCCACAGGCCAAAGACACTGCATCATCCCCATGACCAACTTTAGGGAAAATGGCAACCTGTGCAAACGTTGCCCCAGGCTACCTCCCCCATCCCCTGGATGCCCCACTGCCTCCTCTGAGTACTTAAGTTACATATGCAAAGGTCACAGACCTCAGCCCCCACAAAAATTAAGCACTGTGTGGGCAACCAGACAGCAACGGCTGCCAGGTAGGCACCCAGCTCTTAAGGCAACATCACCGCTCCCAGCAGCGTCACAGACATAAGGGTCGCATAGTGTATTGCCACCCTTGTGCCTCCACTGCTGCTGCAGATTGTGGTGCCTGGCACTGAGCATGCACCTCAAGGCAGACTTCATGCTGTCACACAGGGGCTGCATCTTGCCAGAGCCCACAGCCCTCTGGCCACTCATGGCTCACCAGCAGCAACATTTCATATTTGAGTGGGAAGGCAATTTTACGCATAATTACAGCGGCTATTTGAGCACCTGAAAACTCCAGGTTTCTTACACATAACTTAGATACGGTACTCCTGTCAGCTAAATCCTAATTTTTATATAAATAATATATATAAACTGAAAATATGGCTTTAATTGGCATTTGTATATATGTAAGTTTAGAACAATCAGGAGACAAATACAGGAAAACATTCCCACTACCAAGCCTGAAGGTGTCAATTCTGGAGCTTGACCACAGATATCAGAAATACACGTATGATATTTTGTACACAATCTTTAGTACTCTGTTACAGTAACTCCTCACTTAACGTTGTAGTTATGTTCCTGAAAAATGCAACTTTAAGCAAAACTATGTTACACAAATCCAATTTCCCCAAAAGAATTAATGTAAATAAGGGGGTTAGGTTAGGTTATTGTTAATTAGATCAGCAAGCTCCGCAGCTGCAGCTTCTGCCTAAGGCACCAGCTCCCTCCCTCGTGTGTCCCTCCTGCTCTATGGAAGATGGGGTAAGCAAGGTGCAGGAGGGCATTAGCCCCACCCTTCTTCTCTCCCCCACCCCACACCAGCAAGCAGGCAGGACTCTCGGAGAGCAGCACATGGCAGTGGGGGAAACAAGCATGTTCTCTAATTGATCAGCAATGTAGGAACAAAACAACGTTAACCAGGATGACTTTAAGTGAGGAATTACTGTGTGTATATATATATAATCTGATATACAAATTGAGAAGACTTTTAAGCAGAGTTTATTTAACACACACTCTGTGTTCCTGCCATTATGTAGTCAAAATTGAGTAAATGCTTTTTAGTGCACTGAAAAACCATTAACTGAAGTAAACATACATGATTAATGTGGTATTTTCTCTTTTATTAAGAAAGGAAATGCATTTCTCGAAATTTTTGCATTTATGTTTTCCAATCAAAATCATGTACATGACTCACTAACATCATGGCTATTAGGATCATACATGGAACCACATTTATTTTCATACAAATGTTAAGTTATTTTACAGATATCACTAAACATACGATTTGAAAATAAGTGACCTTCAGCTGCAATATCTAAAGCTGGGAGTAGAAGCAGAATTAATGTTCTAGCAGGATACTATTATTTGATTTTCGGACTTTTATCATCATATTGTGCTTTATCATCGTTATTTTAAATAATGAAAGACAGTTACGCCAGCCAGGACAGGTTACTCATTTTAGAAAGTATCAGAGGGGTAGCCGTGTTAGTCTGAATCTGTAGAAGCGACAAAGGGTCGTGTGGCACCTTATACACTAACAGAAGTATTGGAGCATAAGCTTTCGTGGGTGAATACTCACTTTGTCGGATGCATTTCCGCTGCTTGCATCCGACAAAGTGGGTATTCACCCACGAAGGCTTATGCTCCAATACCTCTGTTAGTCTATAAGGTGCCACACGACCCTTTGTTGCTTCATTTTAGAAATAATATCTTCCTTAAATTGAATTCTTTGAGCAGTAAAATTATGAAAAATTAAGGAAAAGAAGAAACTAACAGCACTGTAATCCTTAAACTTTACCATGCACATATAGTCTCTGCCATTTTATTTTTTCAAAGGAAGTAATAACAGCACAAGTGTGTATGTGACAGAGAGGCTGTGTGTGTTCAGGCAGTGAGAGAGACGGTACACTCTCACTTTAAACAGAGACCTCACTGTGGAAACAAGGGTTAAAGGATTTGACTATAGGCCCCTCGGTTATGTCAAGACAGAGCACAGTCAAGCTAACTCTGAAGTCTCATAATGCGAGACTTGGGAAATCAGACTCTGTGTCTGAAGTGGGTGGGGAAACAACACACAGTCAATGTGACCTAACCTTGAAGATGATGTTGTGAGAACAGAAGTAAGAAAATAATGGAATGGGCAGGACATAACAGAGAAAAATTGCAGACGTTTTAAATTAATGCATTCCATGAAAGAGTACAAATATTTGTGGTTTATTGTGTGTACTTTGGAGGAACTGAGGCAGAGATGCTCTCTGTCAGCTGTATTTCTTCCCTAGCAATTGCTTGAAATATAGCTGTCTCTGATTTTGTTGCATTCCAACCTGAGAGTGATGATTTATTTTTGAACAACATCACTAATCAGGCGCCTTCTTCAGTCCAGGAGAAGCACTCAGCATCTCCCACTCATGACCCAGAGGCAACATCACAGACTGCCGTCACCCCACTACCCCAGCTCAGCAGAGACCAGGTACAAAGGCAGGGGGATTGTGACACCTCAACATCAGCCCCTGCCCTCTGTACAGCAGACAAGAGCTTCCCGGGACCAGCTTGGCCAGGGGCTGCTCCAAGTGTGGGGAGAGGCAAGAGCAGGGGCACTAGAACAGAGGGCACCAGGGATCCATGCCCCCATCGCTTTTAATATTACTTTCTACAAGTCATGAGGGAGAGAAACACCCTTGTTTCTCAACAGAACAGTATTCGGGACTCACCCCTTGTTCCCAGAGGGAGTACTATGGATGTCACATCTCTTGTTTCCTGCGAGGAAACTATTCAGCACACACCCCTTGTTCCCGGGGGAGTACTATCGATGGCACACCTCTTATTCCCAGACGGGACAGTATACAGAAGACACCACCTTGTTTCTGGGGGGACTACAATTCATTACACACCTCTTGTTTCCCGAGGGGACTGTATTCAGGACACACACCTTGTTCCCAGGGGTACTACTATCGATGACACACCCTTTGTTTCCAGAGAGGACACTACTCATCACACACTCCTTGTTCCCAGGGGGAGTACTATCGATGTCACACCTCTTGTTCCTAGACGGGACAGTATACAGGAGACATCACTTGTTTCTGAGGGGACCATAATTCATGACACATCTCTTGTTTCCGGAGGGGACTGTATTCAGGACACACCCTTGTTTCCAATGGCAAAAGTATTTATGAAACACCTCTTGTTCTCAGACGGGACACTATTCAGCACACACCCGTTGTTCCCAGGGGGAGTACTATTGATATCACACTTCTTGTTTCCAGAGGGGACGCTATTCAGCACACACCCATTTTTCCCAGAGGGAGCACTATCGATGTCACACCTCTTGTTCCCAGAGGGGGCACTATTCGTCCCGAACCCTAACCCCAAACCCTACGCCCCTAAACCCTAATCCCTACCTTAACTCTTAACCCCGAACCCTAACCTACCCTAACCCTAACCCTGACCCTATCCCCTACCTCTACCCCTAACCTGACCCTAGCCCTAACCCCAACCCTCTAACCCCTAACCCAGATCCTAACCCTAACTCCCGCCCTCACCCTAGACCCTGACCCCGAACCCAACCCTAACCCCTAACTATAACCCCTAATCCTTAACCCTACCCAACACCTCACCCTAACCGTGACCCCGACCCCTAACCCTTCCCTAATCCCTTGACCCTTAACCCTAACAATAACCCTAACCCTAACTCCACCCTTAACCTACCCTGACCCTAAACCCGACCCCAAACCTAACCCTAATCTCGACCCCAAACCTAACCCAAACCCATTTTTCCCAGAGGGAGCACTATCGATGTCACACCTCTTGTTCCCAGAGGGGGCACTATTCGTCCCGAACCCTAACCCCAAACCCTACGCCCCTAAACCCTAATCCCTAACCCTTACCCTAACTCTTAACCCCGAACCCTAACCTACCCTAACCCTGACCCTATCCCCTACCTCTACCCCTAACCTGACCCTAGCCCTAACCCCAACCCTCTAACCCCTAACCCAGATCCTAACCCTAACCCTAACTCCCGCCCTCACCCTAGACCCTGACCCCGAACCCAACCCTAACCCCTAACCATAACCCCTAATCCTTAACCCTACCCAACACCTCACCCTAACCGTGACCCCGACCCCTAACCCTTCCCTAATCCCTTGACCCTTAACCCTAACAATAACCCTAACCCTAACTCCACCCTTAACCTACCCTGACCCTAAACCCGACCCCAAACCTAACCCTAATCTCGACCCCAAACCTAACCCAAACCCCTAACCCTAACCCTGCCTCTAACCCTAACCCCCAACCTCTAATCCAAACCCCTCACCGTCTCCCTAATTTACCCTGACCCTTGACTCACGACACTAGTCCTCAACCCTAACCCTGACCCTTAAACCTAAACCTAACCCCTACCCCTAACCTAACCCCGTTAACCCTTAACCCCCAAACCCTAAACCCCCTCTAACCCTACCCCAACCCCTAAACCCTAACCCTTCATTTATCCCTAAACCCTAATCCTAACCCCTAACCCCCCCGCACACATTTTTTTTGTCTAGCCCATCTCTGACACCCCCCCCCCCCCCACACACACACACAGAGCAAATGGGAAGAGGCTGGTGACACCCCTTCTGGCCACTGGGAGTCACTGCTGCTCCAAGGGAAGCACAATCTTTGTGTTATCTAATCTGGCCACCAGGTGTCATGCTCCTCCATGGGAGACACATTCTGCATTACCCTGACTGGCCACCGGGTGTGTCTGTTGCTGTAAGGGAAATATACTCTGTGCATTACCCTGACTTGCCACTGAGTGCCACTGCTGCTCAAAGGGAAACACGCTCTGTGCATTATCCTGACCTGGCCACTAGGTGTCACAGTTGCTCCAAGGGACGCACACTTTGAGCAGCCTGGCCAGTCGGGGTATTGCACAAAGGGAGACACGCTGTGTAATACCCTGACTGGCTACCTGGTGTCACTGCTCTGTGCTTTACCTAACCTGGACACCAGGTGTCATTGCTGCTCCAAGAGAAACACGCTCTGTGCACTATCGTGAACCGGCCACTAGGTGTCACAGTTGCTGCAAGGGAAGCACACTGTGGAATACAGGGGTGAAAGTACAGGACTTACCGGCTCGCCGGAGTCCTGGGTGGGGACGTGGCCTCAACCGGAAGAGGCTGTTTAAATGTCAAAGGGCTCTGGCTGAGAGCCCCGGGGCCTTTACATCACCCCAGAGCTACTAGCTGCAGAGACAGCTGGGAGCCCCGGGGCGAATTAAAGGGCCCAGGGCTCCGGCCGCCGCAGATCCCCGGGGCTCTGGCAGCCAGACTCTGGTGGGGATTTAAAATGCCCGGAGCTCTGCGGTGGCTGGAGCCCCGGGCCCTTTAAATCACCGCCAGGCCCCTGCTGCCCGTACCCATAGCAACGACAGGGTTCTGGCGGCGCTTTAAAGGGACCGGGGCTCCCAGGAGTGGCAAGAGCCCCGGGCCTTTTAAAGTGCCGCCTGAGCCCCGCTGCCGGAGCTCCGGTGGCGCTTTAAAGGGCCCGGGGATCCCCACAGTGGCTGGAGCCGCGGGCCCTTTGAATCGCTGCCGGGGAAGCCGGTACGGTCCAGCACGGCGTACTGGTTCTTGCTAGTACACCGGACCGGGTCAGCTTACTGTCACCTCTGGTGCAATACCCTGACTGGCCACTGGGTGTCACTGCTACTCCAAGGAAACCTGCTCTGTGCATTACCCAGGTTGGCAGGAGACACACTGGGCTTGACCGTAATACACACACCAGCGGGCGGAGGAATGGGACACAGGGTAGTCCCCCAGCTTGCTAGCAGGGGTCACTGCCTCAATATGGGCAGGTGAGGGAATAACTGGAGGGCACTGCCTCACTTAGACCACCCCATGTAGTTTGTGTGTGTCTGTGTGTGTTTGTGCACATGTATAATGGTGTCTGGTGACAAGAGGGGGAAGAATGAAGCAGTATACACACGTGAAAAGAAACAGCACACAGCCTCCTTCCTCCACCAAACTCCATGTCTCCTTGCTTTCAGCAAGAAAGAACTTTACCTAAAGTGAATGCTTGGGAAAATGCTTTTCAAAGGGTGACCAAGCTATAAAAGTGAATGGCAAAAACACCCAAGTTCTTTCTCCCTACCCATCTCCCTTTCACCTAGGATGATCAGAGAAACAGCTGTTGGACCCTGGAAGCAGATCCTGACCTGAGAGTTTGGGCAGCCATATTACTGGAACCTGTGGGAGGGGACTTCACAAGCCTAGTTTGTTAGTTTAAAAAGGATTTTCTCTTTATTTTTCTTGTAACCATTTCTTATTTTAATGCCTCCTTACTTTTATTCACTTAAAACCTCTCTTTGTAGTTAAATAAACTTGTTTTATTCTTGAACCAAAACTAATCCAGTGTTGTGAACTGTAAATGGAATTCTCCACAATGTTGCAGATTTTTGTATATTGACCTCCTAGAGGTACAACAGACCTAATCTATCTGGCCTGTCCGGTAGAGGGCTGGACAGTGCACAACATGTTTCGGAGGTAAAATTCAGGACAGGGAGGGTGTTGGGGTCACCCTGCAGGCGGTAGCCCAGGTCTGCTGGAAGCCAAAGTGTGACTGGTGAGTGCTGACAAGCTGCTGGGATCAGAGTCATAGCCATAGACAGACACTGTGGGGGGGTTGCACGCTGACAGGCTGTTTGTGAGCTACCCAAGTCAGAGGCTACAACAGTGAAGCATGGTGAGGCACTCCCCGTTGCTGGTCAGGTTACGCTGCCCCACACTAGTCAGGATTACACCCTGGAACATCATACCTGGCTCTTAGTAAGAGCCCCTCCCCCAGCTGTTGTAGTATTATAAAACGCTCACTAGCAGAATCTGTTACTTTGCTGTTGAGGGCGCTGGAGTTAGCTGACCATGTACAGTAACAGGTGCAAAAGGAAGGCGGGGCTGAGGCTAGGGATCAGCACTCGGAGTCAACGGCCAGGGCTAGGGGTCGGAGCATGCAGCCGGGAATTGGAGCCTGAACTGAAGCCCTGTGGCCGAAGGCCTGGGGTGCCTGGCCAGAGCTGGGGATCGGTGCCCAAAACCCCGCGGCTGGAGCCTGGTGTTGGTTCCAGTAGCCCCATGGCTGGAGCTCTGGTCTGCGCAGCCAGGCTCCCTAAGTCCCACGACTGGACCCCACCTCACAACCACCCCAGGAGTGAAGCCCGAGCCGCCCCTTCCCACCCCACATAGGTAGAGAACTCACATTGCTCCTGCAGTGTTGTGCCCCACCTGTCTCAAGGGGCAGTGCAGGGCTACGCATCCAGGAGCAACAGCAAGTGGGGGGAGAATCCAATGCTTTGCCCCCCCCTTCCTCCCATCACCACGCAGGAGGGTGTCGTAGCTGCAGGAAAACCCCCTGGTGGCTGCATGGGCCACGATGGCCACATTTGAGAACTAACTGGACAATTAGCTCAAAAATGCTGGCAGCTGCTCTGTTCCCAGATGGACTGCTGTTGCTTGGAGTCATTTATGCCCAACAGGGCCTGGCCTCCATCTCTCAGGTCTGCTCAGATCCGCCCATGGCAGAAAACAAGTTATGAAAGGAAAGTCTGCAATGGCACGGGTTCATTGTCTAAGTTCCCTAACAGGGTCTGTCCAACACCCCCAGCCTCAAAGACAATCCCCCGTACAGTCACAGCTACAATGAAAGGTACAACAATGGAAAAGCCAGACAGGGCTGATGGCCTATCAGCAAGGACAATGGACTGTGAAAAGGCTTGGCCTTCCTGCAGACCCTCCATACTGCCACTGACTCAAGAACACTGATACTGCAGGGTCAGGTCATCTTGTCACCTGATACTAAACCTGGGACTTCTTGTAACTTTCCACTGGAAGGGAAGGGTGGGGGGGGTCAAGTTTGGGAAACAAAGGATTCCTGCCTTAAGTAAATCCTATTTAAGGGTGGGGAGGAAGCCAAAAGGGACGACTCCTCTCCATGGCCTGTCTGCCCAAGAGGAAAGACTGCAAAAGCCACTTGAAGGGAAGGCAAGGGGAGACTCCAGACTGTGACCAGGGTCCAGTCTAAAAAGGAATATAACTGGAACTCTGACCCACAGAAACTTTGCAATCTGCCTAAAATAACATTTAGGTGAGAATTTACATTTTGTAACCTGTTTCTTAAGTATATTGAGCTTAGCTTATCTATTTTATTTGATTTGGCCAGTAATCTGCTTTGTTCTGTCTGTTATCTATTAGGGCTTGTCTACACTGCGAAGTTGTCGACAAAACTTGTCTTTCACAGGTACTTAAAAAAGCAACCCTGCGAAAGACAGAAGTTTTGCCGACGCAAGTGGCAGCGTGAATGCAGTGTGAATGCAGCTTTGTCGGCAGGAGCGCTCTCCTGCCAACAAAGCCAACTCAGCTTGCGGAGCTGGAAGTATTTTGCCAGCAAAAGTGCCAACAAAGTACCGACGAAACGCATTTACACACGCTGACTTTTAGCGACGAGGCTAAAATTGTTGTATATGCCATAAAGCCTCTATCATACACACCGGTAAATGGCTATCGGGAAAAATCCTTTGCTTGGTTCCCCATCTGTAATATGGGGATGATCACACACTTCTTCCTTTGAATCTGTGAGTAAAAAGCCCTGCCTAGAACCTAATGGAGCTAGTCTGATTATGCCAACACTTGCCCCCAGTTCTCAGACACACCTTCAAAAGCTACTTGCTCTGGTACAGTTGGACACATCAAACACTCATTCACATTTACTGGAAAACGTGTTTATTCTGCAGACTTCCTGTTCAGTGATTCCAAAGAGCTCAGATTTAAAATCTGTGCTTTATACAACTGGGCCCATAAAGTATTTGGCCCTGTTCCAGCAAACACTGATGCACATGAGCAGCGCTACACACACATATGCAGTCGTTGGGTGTTTCCAGGCCCAGGCCTATCTCCTGCAGCTGGGCAACCCCCAGTCAGATGTTTACATGGTAATGCTACCAGGGAAGAGGAAGGCTGCAGCTGGGAGGGAGTGAGTCTAGGCCTCAGCTGGAGTCTGCAACACCCAAAATAACCCAAAACTGCCACTGGAAATCAGCAGGCTAGGCACAGGGAGGAGAATGCAACCACCATGATACACTGGGACCTAATGGGGTGCACCAGAAAGGTTTATATTAACATGTTTACATTAAACTATGGGCACAGCCTGTCCCAGCAATCTCCAGTACCCCGCTTACCATCCTAACAACTGTGGAACCGGAAGTTAACAGAAGTTAAATTGCCAGATAAAATCTCTAATAGTGTTCAATTAAAAACAGTGACCATAAGTTGTTTGCCCGAGCACTGAGTCTAATACTGTCTGCCTGGGCACAGTAACTGGAAGTAACTTGCTCTGGTAAGCACTGCCCCACTTGGGATAGTGACTGGAAGCCATTTGCGCTGTTGTGCGCTCTAAAAGTGTTCCTCCGGCTGTAATTTGCACTAGTTCACGCTCTAATAGTGTCCCCCGGATAACTGTGACCAAAAATTATTTGCCCCAGTACATGCTCTGTTTCACTAGGAACAGCACCAAAAGTTGTAGCCCCATTACCTGCTCTAATAGTGTGCCATCAACAACAGTTACTGGAAATTTCCATGGTCATTGAGCAGAAGCTGTCCTGGCTCTAGTGCTGGGGCTACTGGGATGGGGGAACTGGGAAGTAATGGAGATTCCCTGGGGAGGGCTAGAGGGTATTGGGGGCATTGAAAATGGGGGTGGGGGTTGGGAGTGGATTGGTGATGGTGGGCCTGGGAAGGTCAGCAAGCCGCAGAATACACCTCCCATGGTGCAGAGAGGGCTAGTATCTATTATGGTGCAGCTCCCTGAGCAGAGCATGGAGACTATGCCCATGAGGCCAGGAGCGGGACACACACACACACACACACACACACACACACACACACACACACACCCCCACCCCCCTACACTGTGAGATCACCACCTCTTCTCGGTGCTGCGGACACCGTCCACTCCTCTGACCTTCTTGTGATGGCGATGCCTAACTCTAACACCAATCCTTAACCCTAAACCTTAACCCTAACCTCTAACCCCTCACCTTAACTCAATCATAACCCTAACCCCAACAGCCTAACCCTCTAACTGTAAAGCCTCACCATAAACCATAACACTAACCTCTCACCCAACCATAACCCTGACCCCTTAACAATAACCCTAACCTAATCGCCTACCCCTCACCCCTGACCTCTAACCCTGACCTTACATGAACCCTAACCCCAGACCCTGACCCTAGCCCTAATCTATCCCCTAACCGTAATCTCACCCTCAACCTACCATAACCCTAACCCCTCCCCACTAACCCTAAATGCCAACTTCCACAACCCTATCCCTCACACTAACCCAACCCAAACCCCTCATCCTAATCCAAACCCCATCCCCCACCCCTCACTATAACCCTTGATAAAGTCCCTGACCCTAATCCTAACTGTAACCCTAACCTTTACCCTGCCGATGTCCCTGACACTAATCCTTAACCTGAACTCTACCCCTAATTCTATCCTAACCCTACCCCCTAACCTTAACCCTCAACCCGATGCTGTTCCTAAACCCTGACCCTTAACCGTAACACTACTTCTGACCCTCATCCTATTCCTACTGCTAACCCAACCCTAAACCCCAACTGTAACCCTAAACCTTAGCCCCTACTCCTCACCCTACCCCATCCTAACCCGATCCCTAATCTTAATCCCTAGCTCTTCCCTTTCCCTCAACCCAATCTTGCACCCGAAACCTCAGAATGCATATTTTATACAATGGTTATTAGACTAGGGTGTGGGATTTGCATACATGGGTATGTCACAGGGAAGTTGTCACCTAATGAACAGTAAGTGTTTGGCTGGAAGACTGAACTAATTGCATCAGCCATTTAGTGTCAAATTGTTGACTGTGGGAAATGGTAGTGAAAGGTGTCAAAGTGTAAATATTTATCCCAGTTCCACCTGCCTTTCCCTTTTCTCCAACTCTCCCCAACCCACAAAGGTCATTTGTTTAAACCTCTGTGCCTGTGAGTGATTACAGACTTGCTTGGCAAAGGCACCCAGAGCAAGTTCCCATATTAGTGAGTGGGGGCTCAAGCCAAAATTAAAGAGAATCTCTTAAAATAAGGACCCGGCCTTTGTTACTGTTGGGATGTTAGCAGAAGGATTAGCTTCCCCCCTGCCCCTTAAAAAACAAAACAAAACTCACTTGACTAGCTGTAGCACTGAAAACAGGGAATGCTGGAGGGGGGAAACCCAAACACAGCAACACTGGGTTTAGCACAGGAGGGCCAGGAAGCAAAACTGACCAAACTAGTTTCAGGGTTTGGTTTGCTTCCTGGTGCTCTTGTGATGAAACCTGTGCAGCTGTGCTTCCATTTCTTACACTTCAAATGGTTTAATTTCTCACTACCACCTGCCACTTCTACTTACAGATATTTCCCAAAGTTCAGGCAGGTTTGGATCCTAAGTTTTGATTTGGCTTTATTTCTGCAGAAAAGGTAGCAGCATTGTAGCTACAAAGATGCCAGTGGTGCAGTCATGCCAGGACCAACAAGATTATGGGAACCCAACCAACTGGAGCAGCACTCCAGCACCTCACCTGGTGTCACAATGCCACTCACTCAAATTTGGCCCCTCCATCACGATAGGGGGCAGTGGGGCTAAATTTGCCTGAGTGGCGTTGCAAGTTGGGGCATGGAGTCACAGTGCCACTCAAATTTGGCCCAGCTGCCCTTAATTACGATGGAGAAGTGTCCAGGCCAAACTTGAGGGGCACTGCAAGCCTGTGTTCTAGGTGACAATGCCATTCATCACTCAAATGTGGGGGCCGGCCATGGGCATGTGCAGAACCTCTGGATAGCTAGGAGCAGGAGGAACTGCCGAAGTTCAGGATGAGAGCAAAGTGCTGGGTGTGGGGTGAGCAGGGGATGAGTGGCCAGGAAAATCCCAGGGCTGGTGGCTGAGGAGCTGGTGTGATGAGTCCTGGCGGGGAGGCTGGGGAGTGAGGGTTTGGGGCAGTGGATGTTATTGGGGGTGTGTGAATCAGTTGGGGGGAAATGGAGGATGTTGGGACGGGGGGTAGGCTGGGGTGTTGGGGTGCCTGGGGGCTTTTGAGGACTGGCCGGGACTTGCAATGGGGTCCCTAACCTATTCTTGCATCAGTGCGCTTTGGGGAATTACACCAGTGATTCTGAGAAATAATCATGCAAACTCTTGAGGGCGGGTGATATGACTCAGAAAATAGAAATGCCAAGATTGAGGATGTAATGGATTAGTCTGGTTAGGGGACGCTGAAGACAAATGTCACAAACTTTATTACATTATTACTTAAAACCAAACAGAAGCTTTTTTCAAAGTTTCTCATCAGGTCTTCCCTGATCACTAGGGCCCTACCAAATTCACATCTATTCTTGTCAATTTCACAGCCAGAGGGTTTTTTAATTGGTCAATATCACATTTTCTGAGGTTTATATCTGAGATTTCACGGTGGTGTAACCGTGGGGGTCCTGACCCAAAATGGGATCATGAGGGGAGTTGCAAAGTTGTTGTAGGAGGGGTCCCAAGATTGCCACCCTCACTTCTGTGCTACCTTTAGAGTTGGGCACAGGGGAAGGACAACTCCTGTCCCTCCTCAGCATGGCTGGACTAATAGCTAGGAGTGCTGGGCTCCCAGCAGCAGAGGAGATCAGATTTCACGGGAGAGGGTTGATTTCAGGGTCTGTGACATGTTTTTCATGGCTGTGAAATTGGTAGGGCCCTCCCCCATGCTGCTGGGAGTGTCCCAGCCAGGGGCACCTAGCTATTAGTCCAGGCCAGGGACAGATTAAGGCAGGGCCCCCCATCCAATTTGGGGCACCCCAGGAAAAATGGGTGCCCCAGCCCCAGAAGAAACCCCTACTGGGTCACCCCGAGCCCTGGCAGGAGCTGCAGGGGAATAAGCCCCAAGCCCAGGCTGCCCTGAGCCCTGGCTGGAAGGGAAGAAGCCCCGAGCCCCAGCTGCCCCTGCTCCATCTGCAGCCGCCAGGAGGAAGCCCTGGATTTGGTGCCAGAGCCATGGCAGGAGCCGCACAGCGGTGGGAGGTGCAGAAGCCCAGAGCCCAGGCTGCCCCAGCTGTAGGAGGAAGCCACACCTGGACCTGGAGTGTGGCAGGAGCTGCGGGGGAAAACAGAAGCCTAGAGCCCAGCGCCTGGGCTGCTGCAGCACAGAAGTGAGGGGGTATCACCTTCATTTCTGCGCTGCCTCTGGAGGTGGGTCTGATCTCCCCACCAAGAGCAGCCATGCAGGGGAAGGACAACTCCTGTCCCTCCTCAGCATGGCTGGACTAATAGCTAGGAGTGCTGGGCTCCCAGCAGCAGGGGAGATCAGATTTCACGGGAGAGGGTTGATTTCAGGGTCTGTGACATGTTTTTCGTGGCTGTGAAATTGGTAGGGCCCTACTGATCACTAGCTCCAGATTCCATCAA
This sequence comes from Chelydra serpentina, assembly GCA_037349315.1. NCBI lineage: Eukaryota > Metazoa > Chordata > Testudines > Chelydridae > Chelydra > Chelydra serpentina. The sequence goes on from JBAIAC010000079.1 coordinate 23,805, forward strand.
AGGCATCACAGGAGTTGCAGTCTGACTGTTCTGCACTCCAGCATGCTGCTCCCCACCAGCCCCCAAGCATTGTGAGTTGCAATCTCCAGCTTGCAATCTTCCCCTCCCCCAACCTCCTGCAGCTACTCCAGCAGTGGGTAGCCAGGTTTAGAGCACAGGGGGAGTGGAGCTAAAAAAAGGGCGCTGGGAGCAAAAAGCGCCGGGAGCAAAAAAAGGCGCCGGGAGCAAAAAAAACGCTCCACTCTGGCTGCAGCATAGGAGCAAAAGCAGTCACCTAGGTCGGCAGGATTTGGGGGGCGGCATTTCGGCGGTGACTCATTTCCCGGCGGCGATTCGGCAGCAAGAAAAGCGGCCGCCGAAACGGCGCCGAAAACACAGCTTCCCGGGAGCTGACAGCGGAGGAGCGCTGCCGCCTAGGGCGGCAAAAACCCTGGTGCCACTACTGCAGCTACCTCATTCTGCTCCCAACCCCATTCCCTGAGTCACCCCACAACCCCGCCCCCCCAGGCTCCCAAATTTTCCTGGGCTTCCCAGTCCCTCCCAACCAACCAGGCACCCCCTCCTGAGTCCCAGTCCAGCCACTCCCAATCCTCCTTGATTCCCCCAGCCCAGGAATACCCACCCATCCCAAGGGAACTCCACCCTCCCAATCACCCCATCCTGAACATCCCCAGGCCTCTCCATCTCCCTCCCCCCACCATTCTTATGCCCCCCCACTGCTCCACCACTCCAATATGTCTGGGTCCATCCTTAATCCCCCCCAACCCCTCCCCACCAGGCCACACCATCCCACCTCACTGCCCAATACCCTAATACCTTCCTGGTCAGCCCACTTCTTAATGCCCCACCCAGGCACCTCCACCATATTTCCCTCAGGATTCCCCCAACCATCAAACCCATCCACCCTCCTGCCCCACCATGAACCCCCACTTATAAAATCTCCCACCTACTTGAGCCCCAGGCAACCCATTTCAAGCCCTTCCCAATATCCATGAGGCTTCCCCATCCGTATGGTCCCTCCCATCCCAGCTCCTCCACGTCCTCACCCCAATCCCCACTATCCTCTCCTCTGACTAGCCATTCTCAAACCCTACAGACCCTGTGGTGGGGGTTGGGGTAGGGTGTGCACTGGTCTTGGTCTGTATGTGAAATTCCAGGGTCCCCACAAGAGTTCACCCCTGCCTATATTACACTAAGATGACAACCCAGCAATGGAACACACACCCATTTCTGAGGTTCGGAAACTGGGTTAAGTCTGGTACTGGAAGCTAAGACCCTGGGTCAGTGCGGGTGGGGTGGGGTGAGGAAGGAGCATTGATGTGTGCTGAACTGGGAAGGTCTGACTCACTCCTTCACTGAAGAATTTCCAGGTTCTGGATTTCCTGGTCCTGCCCAGTTTTACAGACTTACTTATGTACATAGTGTTTCCTCAAATATTCTCCAGTAAAAAGGAGCTCCAGCATTAGAAACGCCCTCTGTCCCTCTCACTGTTGGGCTCATGAGAGGATGTGGAAGGAGGTGCTGTCTGTGAGTTTTTATCGGGCTGTTTTCTCTGAGTTCCTAGCCACCTCCATCTACGTCTTCTTCGGCTTGGGCTCTGTCCTCCGCTGGCCCTCAGCCCTCCCCACCATCTTACAGATCTCGATTACCTTCAACTTGGCTGCAGCTACTGTGGTCCAGATTTCCTGGCATGTCAGTGGCGCTCATGTCAACCCAGCTGTGACTATGGCCTTCCTGCTTGGCTCTCGCATCTCTTTGGCAAGAGCTGCTTCCTATATGGTTGCCCAGCTGCTCGGAGGCATCGCTGGAGCAGCCACGCTGTATGGAGTGACGCCTGCCGAGGTCCAAGGAAGCTTAGGCATTAACACGGTGAGTTCCTCACCCCTCTTTCTGGTAGTGCTGATGAAAGTGAATGACCATTAACATTGCTGAGCCAGACATGTGCAAGCTTCCCAACCACACCTCTTCCGGTCCCTTCACTCTTGACCTATGTGGCCCCCTGCTAGTCAGGCTTGGGTTAATACGTAGCTATGTGTAGTGGTGACAGATAGCAAGGTCAATGCCCCTCAATCCTGACCTGCACCCCGCTGCAGGAGAAGGAACTGCCGACCATGCTGAATTATGCTGTAATTCTAAATTAGGAGGCCAGTGCTGTGGTAGGTATGTGTGACAGTGTCCCCATAAAACTTTATGGGGAGATGCTTATAACTATATATGTGTAACGTTTTATGCTACAGGTGCCATGTAACATATCTCTGTGAAAGTTATGACCTACTGAATTTATTCATGTTTGTAGGCATGTATCATTGTTGTGGTTGAAGTTATGAACATTGGTTTTATATTTGCTGGTTTTATGCATAGCTTTTGTAAGAACATGGGACCAGGTCCAGAGGAAGGAATGTGCAAGTTGAGTACAAGTACTTAACAGACAAAAGAAGGTGCAGACCCCAATCTACATCGGGGCCCCAGGCAAGGATGCAACTGGTTAGACTGGTTAGGGCACATGGACAGGTGACTTGCCCATGTGATCCCAAAACTCCAGGGCTACTGGATCCTACGCAGGGAGAGGAAGAAAGGCTATAAAAGCCCTTGCAAGACCCTTCCATTTTGTCTTCAGCTGGCTAAAGGGAGAGGCTCTCCACCCCCCCAGGGACATTCCTGAGGGGAACTGAACAAAGGACAAAGACACTAAGGGGTGTGAGAGTCTGCTGGACTCAGCTGGGCCCAGGCTGATTCTACAGCCTGTAAAAAGGAAAAATGTCCGAATCTGGTGAGGCTTTTATCTGTGTTAACTTTGAATAGACATAGATGTGCGTGTTTTATTTTATTTTACTAAGTAACTTGCTTTGTTCTGTCTGTCACTACTTGAAAATCACTTTAATCCTATTTTCTGTACTTATTAAAATCACTTTTTACTTATTAAGTTTCCTTGAGTACGAGTTAGTGCCTTGGGACAGCGATCAGGTGTGCATACCTTTCTATCTTTGCAATAGAAGGCGAACTATTTATGAGTTTACCCTGTATAAGCCTTATACAGGGTAAAACGGATTTATTAAGGGGTTGAACCTCCTTGGAGTTGAGCAGCTGGGTGTCAAAGGCAAGAGCGCTTCCAGGGGCCTTACAGTGGTGAGTGGACTTGGTTCGGGTCTGGGTTTGCAGCAGATCAGTGGAATCTGGCTCAAAACAGACAGGATTCGGGAGTCCCAAGCTGGAAAAGGCCTGGAAGCAGGGGCAGAAGTAGCCTTGGCACACCAGGTGGCAGCACCAAGCAGGTCTCTGTGGCCCCAACCTGTCACAGTATGAATTGAGGGGGGTTTGTGATAAAAATCATTGCCATCTGCTCAAGATGGAAACACAAATGGACTAATCTTTACAGTGAAACCTGTCCAGTGACCGACTAGAAATGAATGCCCAGTACAGGCGGGTTTTTAAATACAGGTTGTCAGGGTTCCCTCCCCACTCTAAACTCTAGGGTAAAGACGTGGGGACCCGCATTCAGAGCCCCTAAGCTTATTTTTACCAGCTTAGGGTAAACCCCCCCAAGGTACAAAATTCCCTGCACCCCGAGAAATGCTTCTTGCTGCCACCATCAAATGTCTAACAGGAATCCAGGAGAGGAATCACTTGAACTTCCCTCCCCCCCAAAATGCCCCCTCAAGCCGTACACCCCCTTTCCTGGGGAAGCTTGAGAACAATCTCCCAACCAATTGGTTACACAGTGATCTAAAAACCCACCCCCTGGGTTTTAACACTATAGAAAACAGTCAACTTCTTAAAAGAAGGATTTTATTAAAAATAAAGAAGGTAAAATCATCTCTGTAAAATCAGGATGGTAACTATTTCACAGGGCACTATATTTCCAAACTCAGAGATTTCCCCCTCTGGACAAAACCTTAACGTTACAGAAAACCATGAATACCTCCCCCCCCTTGCCCTTTCTAACACAGGGGATACACCAAGCAAAATAAACAGAAATCTATACGCTATGCTATCTAAACTTACTTCAGAAAAGGGAGGTTTGATTTTCTGTAGGTTCCTTCTGTCTTCCAAGATCACACTCTCTCAGACAAAGACACTCACTAAAACCTTCCCCCCTCCCAAAGTTTGAAAGTATCTTGTCCCCTTATTGGTCAGAGCCCAGCCAGGTCAGGTGTCAGTCTGGCTACCTGCATTTCTTAACCCTTTACTGGAAAGAGGATTTTATAGCACTGCATCAGACCCTCTCCCCCTTCCCTTCATATTTATGACACAGGTCAAACAAAACTATACTAAATACCCCATGCATCTGTGCCTATTTAAGTCAAGCCAAAGGAGAGACTAGTGGAAGTGATTACCCTTAGCAAAGGTTTCCGCATGTACTGAGCATTTATTACTGTGACTATCGCACTTTACACAGATGAGAAGTAAGGGTCAGAACGAGGAAGGGACTCACCCAAGATAACAGAACTTAATGGACTCCACAGACAGAACCTACAGCTGAGCATTCCTGCTGTTTACATATGTTTCCAATAATTTCCATGCATTCCCAGCAAAATGGATTTTAGTTGCATGAGTACCTGCCTGCCTCTCTGCTTTTTCTGCTCCCAGCAACATAGTACCTAAGCCATAAGGAACAGATTTTCAAAAGAGCCCTGCACCTTAGAGCCCCCATGGTTCTCAATTGGTGTGCATGTGTAGAATTCTCCAGTGTTCTCAATGAGAGTGCTGGATGCTGAGCCATTCTGAAAATCTGCCCCCAATAGCCTACAAAAACTTTGGAACAGTAGTAACCAATCTGCCGTCGATGCCTGATCTGTACATTCTGTGCTTATCACTCCTACACTCGGTCAGTTGCTACCGCATTGCTCCAAAATTAAGGATACAAACCATGAAAGATCCCCTTACCCCCACTGTTACACTTAAGTCTCCCAGGAGCTCGTGTCACTGCAGATGCCTGCTTTTGAGGTGGCTGGTGGGCAGAAGCCGATGGGCTGGTGTGGTCTCCTAAGAAGTCCCTTTGCCATCCCTTTCCCCAGGTGCGGAGCAACATCACTTCTGGACAAGCAGTTGCTGTTGAGCTCATTCTCACCTTTCAGCTGGTTCTTTGTTATTTTGCTTCCACCGACAGACACACAAATGCCAACTCCCCAGCCACATTCATTGGCCTATCTGTTGCCCTGGGACACCTGATTGGGGTAAGCTTGTTAGGCACTGAATAAAACATGGAGGGGTTTGTACCTAATGATTGATGAGAAACAAATAAAAAGCATGCACTCCAATTCTTAACACCCTGCCTGCCAAAAGCACTGCTTGGAGGAGGGCAGGAGTGCTGGCTGTGGGGAAAGCGTATTGTTATGCGTAAGCGGGTCGGACTCACCCCTGCGGCGCCTCCTGCTGGTTGTCTTGGGAAATTAGCTCATCCAGCTCCAAAGCGCCTTCTTCAGGCCAGTGATCCACCTGACCGCTGGCCCTGTGTCCCTCCCAGGACCCCGGTGCCCCTTTAACCGGGGTGTTGCCCCCTGGCAGTACCCCACAGATCTGAGACTCCCCTCCCTGGGGAACTCCAACCACTATCCCCACCTTGCCTCAGTATAGGCTGCTGCCAGTCCCCACTGAGCCCCATGCACTGGGGCAGACTGCAGTGTATTAGGCACTCATCACAGGCAAGGGGGGTTGGACCTGCTGTCTATGCCTACCCGTGGGTTGCCCCTGCAACCCCAGTACCTATTCTGGCCTTACCAGGCCTGCAGCCTGGGGTTTTCCTAGGCCGGAGCTCCGCAGCTCCCTTGGCCTTTCCCCAGCCCTGCTCCACTCCAGGTACCCAGCTTAGCTCCTGCAGCCAGGCCCTCTCCCTCTATAGGCAGAGGGAGACTATTTGCTCCAGGCCCACTGCCCTCTTATAAGGGCCAGCTGGGCCCTGATTAAACTGGCCACAGCTGCAGCTGCTTCCTTGCTCAGTCCAGCCACAGCCCTCTCCCAGGGCTGTTTCCAGCCTCTCAGGGCAGGAGCAGGGTAACCACCCTGCTACATTATGCCAGGCCCAGTCTCTCCCAGTACAAGATGCACGATGTGGGAGGAACTCCCAACTAGGCCAATTCCATGCGTCTCACATCATACAGCAATAATGACTAAAGTTTAACTCAGTAGAGAGATATTTGTAAATGTTTAACTGCCTGAACTACAACCAGAAAGATATGACAAATCAAACATCAGGTTCATTTGGACTTCATTCATCTTTAGACAGTGTCATTCTCCTAATACTTTCTTCCCCATTTCTGTTTACTAGATCTATTTCACTGGCTGCTCCATGAATCCTGCAAGATCCTTTGGCCCAGCTGTCATAGTCAATAAGTTTACTGTCCACTGGGTAATATCATTATGTCCTTTCCCTTTCTGCCCTAGGGGTCTCTACCATCTCCAAAATACCTTGGGTGAAATGTTGAAATTTGCTAGGCACTGTACAAACGTATAAAAAGAAGGTTCCTGCCCCAAAAGCATATAACCTAAGTAAGTGGACATACCTGGGACATTCAGCAGCACAGCAGAGGTGGTCTACTAGGATGTCCTAGTGCTTTCAGCAGTTTGGCAGGTACGATATTGCTGGGAATACCTGACACATTTAGAAGTATGCCAAGTGAGTTCCATCAGGATGTTCCTAGAACATTGGCCAGTAATGAAGGAGTCAATGAAATGTTAACATTATGACATTTTAAAGTCATTTTAGCCAAAAGAGCCCCAGTCCCCGTCTTTGATTATGAATAACCTCCCCCATCTACAACAGTTAAATCTCTCATACAGGCACTCACCGTCTCTTATCTCAACTTTTGGATCGTCCTCTGGTCTTGACAAATTCTATTTTGACTTACAGCCATTTGAAATGCTGCCACAAAGATTATGTTCCTGGCTTGTCACTTGAACCCTGTCACCTCTCCCTTTGCATCTTCCATTGGCTCTCCTTGTCCACCATATCAAATACAAACTACTCATCTTTATGTTTAAGACCCTTCACAGCTTGTCCCTGCCCAACCTATTCTATTAATTATATTTGAGAGAGAGAGAGAGAGAGAGAGAGAGAGAGAGAGAGAGAGAGCGCGCGCGCGCACTCAACCTCTCCTTCATTCTACATATGATGACAGTCTTGGTTGCCTATTTTTTACAATTTTCAGAAAAAGCAGATTTGGCTCTGTTTCATGCCACCCCTATTATGCCTGGAAGGCACTCTCCATAAATATCACAAAGCCACCTGTCATGGATCCACAAAAGCTGGGCTATGTCCCAGCTTTAAAATAGTCCCATGGAGGAACCCCTTCAGTGTGCCAGACAACACCACCACGCCCCAGCCCCCGAGGTCCCGCTCTTCTTTAATAGCCACATGGCCTCAGTGCCTCTGCAACTGAACATCTGGGCTCTAGCACTCCTGTTTCACACCATGAGCCCTACCAACGGAGTCCAACTGAGCTAGACTTCTGGTCTGAGATATTTACACTCTTCAGTGACCAATGTATCTCAGCAAATATTTGAAGTGACACCTGAAAGCCTTTTTAAAACAGAGTAGGTTTTATTAGTCAACTGGAACACGGGGAAGTCCTTAGGCTAGCATAGAGAAATAAAGGTTAAGACATAGTCCATTCTGCCCAAGCTAGCATTCACCTCAGCCAAGCTGCCATGGAATCATTTCTTGCTCTCTCTCTCCATCTTTCTCTCAGGTGAGTGCTCTGTCTCTCTCCTAAAAGCCAACACTTGTTCCAGCCACCTAATACCCTTGCGTTCCATTGGCCAATGCTTGCAGACCCATGATGAGTTCACATGGTCTTCTTACCAAGATTCCAATGGCATTGTGCCAATTGTTCAGTCCTTGGGGCTTCCATTGTCCTTGCAGACCCTCCAGTGCTATGCGTAGATTTCAGCTAGGCCTTTACCAATCCATTCATTCCACCTGTGACAATTACATAACACAACACCTCATGTTTCCTGCTCTTCCCCAACAGCAGCTTTTTAACCCTTTTGCACCCAGGGGGTAGCAATGCAAAGTAAAGAGGGAAACTGAGGCACAGAAAAGGCTTATAACAAATATTACAGAAAATTCTCACTTCATCATACCCCCTCACGGTCTTCTTTCATATCCCTTTTTTAAAACTCTTCCCTGCTGTGTTACCTATAAAAAACACGATATTGGCTCAGCAGCTGGTGTGCTGTGACAACTGCTTATCATGCTGACCAGCGTTGTCTCATTGCTTCCTTCTACTCCCCATCTGTTTGTTGTATCCACATCTTGTCTATAGTCACACTTAGCATGGTTACTTACCCTACAGTAACTGCGGTTCTCCGAGATGCTTTAGTCAGCATGGATCCCACTGGAGGTTCACAGTGTCCAACGGGGCCATGCATGCGCCCTTTGCCTCCATGTGTTCCGGTGCAACGGTATAAAGGGCAGCATGGCCCCCAACCTTACCTCACAACTCGGACAATGTCAGCTGCAAATTCCAGAAGTGGATCAACGGAGCTATCCTTCTCTTTGCTGAGATAAGGGCGAGGTTTCCCACTCTCAGGTTTATGTCAGGGCAGGCTGCAGTAGGGCTAGTATGGCCATGATGGCAGATTGTACCAGTACTGGTACAACCTGCCAGCAAGATGTCTCATGCATTACCAATCCTGCACCAGGACTTGGTACTGCATGTTGAGGTAATTTTGCAGGCAGTGATTCCAAGCTCAGTGCGCGAGAGAAGGAATGTCCTGGAGAAGGGAAAGAGAAGTACCTCTCCAGGAATGGAGGCACCAATTAATGTGCCTTCAGTTCTCATGGTGGCAGCATCAGGCCTGGTACTGAGAGGAACAGTAGTTGAAGGTAAATCATGATACTGGAAAGGGCTCCAGTTCCAGGGTCTCCACAGTTCTTGGTACCAGTTGGCTAGCCTTCCTCACCCTGGCTATAGCTGCCAGTGTCTTGGCACCATGTTTAGTTTGTGTCAAGGGCTTCTTCCTCCAACTGGAGTCCTTCCTATGAACATTCCAAGATGTTCTTGTTTCCAGTATGGGGGGCACCTCTCCATTTTGACTGTGACGAAAAAGGGGATGGAGCCAGGGCTTTTTGCAACAAGATTTTCAGTACTGAGGTTGACATGGTCAGTGTGACGGATTCCCCAGGGGGTGCCACCTGGAACTGGGGTACCACTGAGGCCTCTGACCCACCAGCCTGGGCTCCCTCTCACACTGTGACAAGCTTCAAAGCCCTCCAAGCTTGCACTTTCACCAGCATTTACACAGGTAGGGACACGCCCAGCTGCAGTTACATGCAGGCTCTCTAACCACCAGCCTCCCAGCCTAAAACCCCAGAGCAGTATGGTCCTGTCCTGGTCAAAATCTGGCTAGTATATGGGTTTAACACCCGGTCTGCCTCTCCCTCAATGTGAAGAGGACCATCCACACTTGTGGTAACCAAGATGAGATTTTCCCCAGACACCTTAGTCAAATGCACATTGGTTTGGATTAAAACATAAAATAAGTGTATTAACTACAAAAGGATAGATTTTCAGTGATAGCAAACAGATCAAAGCAGATTACCTAGTAAATAAACAGAACCGCAAACTGAGCTTAACATACTAGATAGGGTGAGGATTTCCTCATTCATATCCTAGCTGAGTGATAAACAGCCTGGAAGATTCTTAAGGCACAAGCTGCCTTTGCTTTGCAGCTTGGGTTTCCCAGGTTTTCATACACAGGCTGGGTTCTCTGCTGTCATCTAGTGGAGGGCAAGGGGAGTCGACTGAGAACAGCAGTACCTCAGTTGCGTACTAACTGCAGGTACTTTGAGGACAGTGGGGTATAAGTTGACTAAATATAGTACTTGAGGTCCATGTTTTTGAGATTTGCCTGTTGGGAACCCAGCTGGGCAGCCCCGGGACAATGAAAGTGTGGGAGGGTCACTCTGATGACACTGCATATTTGCTGAGATGGGGTAAGAGGCCCTCGCAAAAGCAGAGTTATTGTATGTTGCTGTGATAAGGCATCGGAAGGGATCATACGTTTAATTTTAGCCGAAAAGGCTGTGGGGAGGTAAGGGGTGTGATTCTAGACAGGGATTTAGAAAACAGAGCCAAGCAGCAGCTCTAGTTACCTGAGCAACAGGCAGAGTAAAGCAACCGTTAGATTCACCCCACAGGTTACAGTTTGTAGCAGAATAACAGCAAAGTGAGAGTGATTGCATGCACCAGGCTGGGAGTAGAGGAACTCACACCAACCCTGTGTGTCAGCGTAGCAATTCTGCTGTACAGCAGTACAAACAGTAGTGTCACAAAGCTTCGTAAGAAACAAGGACCCTTGACTGAGTGGAGAAGTTGGGGACCTACAAACAGAGTGGGCAGTTGGGAGACAGAAAAAACTGTATCCGCCATGCAGGGTCCAATTGCTTGGGACTGTGACTTATGCACCCTGAGGTAAATGGTGGTGGAAGGTGTTAAAAGTATAAATCTTTATCCCAACCTGCCTTTCCCTTTTCTCCAATCACTCCCCCACATAAAGGTAATTGGTTTAAACCTCTGTGCTTGTGAGTACAGACTTGCTTGGCAAAGACACCCAGAGTGATTACAGATGCCTAGAATATTGGGTTGGGGGATCAAACCAAAACTGAAGAGATGGCCCTAAAATAAGGACGCAGACTTTGTCACTGCTGGTACATTGCAGAAGGATTACAAACCCCATGGCCTTTGAATCCACCATAACTAGCAGTTGGCACAAAACACCTCACTCCACTATATAGCGGGGCATAAAAGGCCCGTCCTGTCTGTCCAGCCTGCCCTTTTAATTAATTAATTTATTGCAGGGAAATGGCCACCCCTCAAAAAAGAATCAATAGAAAAGAGTGAAGATGTAACTTCACCAATGTAAAACGTTAGAAATGGGTGAGCCACAGTGAAGGTGCAGTCTTGCTATCACAGGTGGTAAGAGGGAACTGAAGGAAGGACAGGCTTTTAATCCTTTGCACAGGAGCATGAGGAGGCAAAAGGTGCATTCACAGCCTTGCCAGACACTGAAAGTTTTCAAGCTTATACACATGGAATACAGGCATACCAACAGTGAGCGCCATACTGACACATATTCAAAGAATGTAAGTTATCTGGGGCTACAATCATTGCCTAGCACAATGGATCCCTGGCTTCTAGGCACTATCACTATACAATAAATAATATGCTATTTCTCTCCCTCTCCCTATTACTGCAGATTTTCTGGGTGGGCCCCATGACAGGCGCGATCCTTGCTTCTCTGATATATAATGTACTTCTCTATCCTGACCTGAAGAGTCTCTCGCAGAGGTTGGCAATTCTAAAAGGCACCTTTGACATGGAGGCAGAAGATATGGAGGAAGCAAAGCAGAACAGGCAGCCTGTGTCATTGACCAATGTCATACAAAGGGTTTAATCACACAGCATCCCACAGACAAGTGGGTATCTTATGAGTAGGCATACATTCTAGAGTTGGCCAGGTACCATCCCATGAGCTGGCAGAGCACGATGATATTGATGGTATCTGGTGGGTGCAGGATCATGGTAGGAAGAGACCTAAGCCTAGACAACTCGTGCCTTCTGATATGGGGGGAGGGCACAATGTAAAGGGGAGGCCACATGATCACCCCAAGTATCTCCTTCAGAGAAACTTCCAGCCCCATCTCCCTGGACCAGGGCAGCCAATCCTGCCAGCTCCTGGTGGGGGTTGGGGCCACAGCAGTGGGGAGCACATGCCTCTGGGCCTGGCTGGAGCCAGCCCTGGCTGAGCAGAGGCCAGGGAACCTGCTCCCGGCGCATTCCGCAGTGACCCCCCCCAACCCTGAGCCCAGTCTGGGGACCTCCGCGCTCTCCCCACCTCACCAGAGTTACCTGTGGAGGCGGGAGGGGGACGGGACGGACGACTCTGTCCTTCTCCTGCTCTGCCTTGCCCCCCCCCCTCCGCGGCACATTCATCCACTGTCCCTGGCAGCAGGGCACTGGTGGGGAGCAGGATGGAGCTGTTTCTCATGTGGCTGAAGGTGGCTGCTCAGGGTTGCTGCTCTCTGCAGCGCAGGGGCTGCCTAAGAGAGCCCGGCTGCGGAGGTGACGGCTGCAGCTCTGCTCCCCACTCTGTCAGGATTTTCTAAAAAATGTTGCTTAGGAAAATTGAAAGCTAATCAGGGAACACTACCGAGTCATTCTATTTATGACTTCAGGCACCATTTGAACCACATATTCCCCTCCCCAGCTCTCCAGTAATGAAAGGCCAATGGATCAACACTGTATTTATGAAGGCTGGGCTCTAAGCCTCATTGGTTTAATTGAGAAACCCACTGCCATCATAATAAAGAATAAGACAGGTCACTTTCCTGAGCTTGTGACTCTTGAATTTACCCTGGGTATTTCATCTTCCTGAGAAACCTGAAATCCATCACAAATACCCAGTATGTTGAGCAGTAAACCCACTTTATGTTACTCACTGCATCAGGCTGTGAATACATTTTACAATACACACTTCAGTCATGTACTGAACATCTTTAATGAAGGCTCTAAGATGCCATAATGAGCTAACTACCTATAACCATTAGCAATATAATTGATCAATAATAATTTATTAATTTAGTAAATAAGATACATTTATCAACTATGTCTGCACTGCAGGACTACACAGCATTGACCAAACACACACACACACACCGCCCCCCGCCAAGTCCTGCTCCAACACACATGGGGCTCAGTTTAACACTGAGGTGGATTCTCAAGAGTTAGTGGCTTTTTTGTATGATCTACGTCCCCATGACATTACAGCCAATATGGGAGTTTTGAAAGCTTATCGAGGCATTTCACTTGTTCATGGGAGCCATACTAAACCAAGGAATTTCCTAGCCCTTCTCCTCCAAGGCCTTTCTTCCAATAGCTATGAAGCAGGGAGCAAATGTCTGTCAAGAGCACTTGATGGTATCTCTTCTACCGGGCTGGTCAAGCCAGCAAAGTCCAACAACCATTGAATGACATTCCACTTGCTGGCAGTTTACATTTCCTTTGTTTTTCTTGGAATCAGTTCTGTATTTATAACTTTGTTAATAAATTATTTTGCAAAAGTCTTTTCAGAGTTCTTTACACTACCCCTAAAAACCTGGCTACTAAGGTGATCAGACCACTTGTTATGCCAGAGGATAGATGAGAGAGCTAGACGAGTGTACAGGTGCATCCCCTTACCGCCAGCAGGCCTGGATCTACAAAGGGACTTGGCAGCCTAGAAAAACACTGGAATAACGAGATCCACAAAACCTGAGTTGGGTGCAGAATGACTGGGGAGACAAGCACCTAAGAATGGGACTCATAAAAGCCACCATGCGAGGCAAGGCACTGCCTACATTAGCCAATGGGAGATGCCAACAAGGAGGGTTTGTCCTAAACCTCACTCCTGTCATGAAGTTAGGCATACATGTAACCCTTCTGCCACTCAGAGTTGGCAGCAACAAGGGCCAGGTTCAGTATCTAGGGATTCCGTTCCAATAACACAATGCAAAACCGGCTCGAGCCCCCACCCAGTAACCTGGGACAAATATATATCACCCCTCCTGGGCACCTCTAAGAGGCAATACTTTCCCTCTTGCAAGCACAGAGTCTGAGGGCTGGTCCACACTAACCCTGCAGTTCGAACTAAGATACACGACTTCAGCTACGTGAATAGCGTAGCTGAAGTCAAAGTATCTTAGTTCGAACTGAAACACACTTACCTCGGGTCCACGCAGCGCAGGCAGGCTCCCCCGTTGACTCCGCGTACTCCTCTTGGCAAGCAGGAGTTCCGGTGTTGACGGGGAGCGGCTCTGGGATCGATTTATCGCGTCTAGACAAGACGCGATAAATCGATCCCAGAAGATCGATTGCTTACCGCCGAAGCCGGAGGTAAGTATAGACGTACCCTGAGTGTAGCAAAAGTTTTTTTAATGACAGAGAGAAACAATGCGGCATTATATTGGGAAAACACCACACACAGGATTCATAACCAAACCATGAGCGACAAAACCCACCCTAGCAAGGAGACGGTTACTCACCGTCGTAACTGTTGTTCTTCGAGATGTGTTGCTCATATCTATTCCAATTAGGTGTGCGCGCGCGGCATGCATGATCGTCGGAAGACTTTTACCCTAGCAACACTCGGTGGGCCGGCTGGCGCCCCCTAGAGTGGCACCGTTGCGGTGCCTGCTATATACCCCAGCCGGCCCAGCGCCCTCTCAGTTTCTTCTTGCCGGCTATTCCGACAGTGGGGATGGAGGGCAGGTTTGGAATAGATATGAGCAACACATCTCGAAGAACAACAGTTACTACGGTGAGTAACCGTCTCTTCTTCTTCGAGTGCCATGAGGGCAGGGGGCTGGACTCGATGACCTCTCGAGGTCCCTTCCAGCCCTAGAATCTATGAATCTATGATTGCTCATATGTATTCAAATTAGGTGACTCCCAAGCCTTGCCTAGGAGGTGGGGTCGGATTGTGATACTGCAGAGTGTAGGACCGCTGTTCCAAAGGCAGCGTCCTCCCTGGAATGCTGAACTATGGCATAGTGAGTGGCAAAGGTGTGCACCGATGACCAGGTTGCTGCCCTACATATCTCCTGTATAGGTATGCATGCCAGGAAGGCGGAGGAGTAGGCTTGAGCTCGGGTGGAGTGGGCAGTAGGGTGCATGGTGGGAACACCAGCCAAGTCATAACATGTCCGGATGCATGACGTGATCCAGGAGGAGATGCGTTGGGAGGAGACCGGGAGGCCCTTCATTCGGTCTGCCATGGCGACGAATAGCTGAATCATTTTCGGAAAGGGCTTCGTCCGCTCGATGTAGAAGGCGAGGGCCCTACGGACGTCCAAGGAATGGAGTTGCTGCTCCCTTGGAGAGGCATGCGGCTTCGGGTAGAGGACCGCCAGAAAAATGTCCTGGTTAATATGAAAGGCCGACACTACCTTGGGCAGGAAGGCTGGGTGTGGTCGCAGCTGTACCTTGTCCTTGTGGAACACCGTGTAAGGGGGTTCCGAAGTGAGCGCTCTGAATTCAGAGACGTGCCTCGCCGAGGTGATGGCCACAAGGAAGGCCATCTTCCAGGAGAGGTACAGGAGCGAGCAGGTGGCCATAGGCTCGAATGGGGCCCCCATGAGCCTGGTTATGACAAGGTTGAGGTCCCAAGTGGGGACCGGACGGCAAACCAACGGGTATAGACATTCTAACCCCTTGAGGAACCTGCTGACCATGGGGTTGGAAAAGATCGAGCGCCCATTCTCGCCAGGGTGAAAGGCTGAGATTGCCGCCAGGTGGACCTTTAGCGAGAAAAGTGCTAGACCCTGCTCCTTCAAAGACAGGAGGTAGTCCAGAATGGTATGCACCGGCACCTGCGAAGGGATGACACCCCGAGGGCCGCACCAGCAGGAAAAACGTTTCCACTTGGCTAAGTAGCTAGACCTGGTAGAGGGCTTCCTGCTACTTAGCAAGACTTGTTGCACCGGGTCGAGCAGTGGAGCTCGGACGGGTTCAGCCATGCAGCAGCCCCGCTGTGAGGTGGAGAGACTGCAGGTCGGGATGATGGAGCCTGCCATGCTGTTGAGTAATCAGGTCTGGCCACAGCGGGAGAGTGATCGGGGCGGACACCGAGAGCTCTAGGAGAGTGGTGTACCAGTGCTGCCTGGGCCACGCCGGGGCGATCAGGATTAGGCAGGCCCTGTCCATGCGTAATTTGAGCAGGACTCTGGATCAGCGGCACCGCAGGGGAGGCATAGGTCAGGTGGCCTGACCAAGGCAGGAGAAAAGCGTCCGTCAGGGAGCCTGGGGAGCGTCCCTGGAGTGAGCAGAACGTGTGGCACTGCCGGTTCTCGCGAGTCACAAACAGGTCTAAGTGGGGAAATCCCCACCTCCGGAAGACAGAGTGGATAATATCCAGCCGAACGGACCACTCGTGTACCTGAAAGGATCTGCTGAGGCGGTCCGCCAAGGTATTCTGGACCCCTGGGAGAAAGGAGGCCACCAGGTGAATGGAGTGGGCTATGCAGAACTCCCACAACCGCATTGCTTCTTGGCAGAGCGGGGAGGAGCATGCCCCTCCTTGCCTGTTGATGTAATACATGGCTGTCGTACTGTCCGTGAGGATGGTGACACAATGACCCTGCAGGTGCTGGGAGAAGGCTTGGCAGGCAAGGCGCACTGCCCGCAGTTCCCTGACGTTGATGTGCAGGGCTAATTCCTGCGCCGACCACAGGCCCTGTGTTTGGAGGCTCTTCAGATGGGCTCCCCAGCCGAGGGATGACGCATCTGCTGTTAGGGCTAGGGATGGCTGTGACGGATGGAATGGCACCCCTTCCAGCACTTTCTTGGGGTCTAGCCACCAGTTCAGGGAGGCTAGGACCTGCGGTGGTACTGTCAAAATCAAGTCCAAGCTGTCTCTGCATCGACGGTATACCGACGAGAGCCACGCCTGGAGTGGACGGAGGCGTAATCTGGCATGAGCGGTCACTAATGTGCAGGACGCCATGTGACCGAGGAGGCTGAGGCAGCTGCGAGCAGTTGAGGTTGGGAAGCTCTGAAGGCCGCGTATGATGGTTCTTCTTCGAGTGCTTGCTCATATGTATTCCAGTTAGGTGTGCGCGCGCGGCGTGCACGATCGTCGGAAGATTTTTACCCTAGCAACACTCGGTGGGCCGGCTGGCGCCCCCTGGAGTGGCGCCGTTAGGTGGCCCGATATATACCCCAGCCGGCCCATCGCCCTCTCAGTTCCTTCTTACCACCTGTGTCGGTCGTTGGAACAGTGGAGAGCAGCTCGCTGACCTCCACAGCCCTAGCTTCATTAGCACTCGTTTATCTTCTAGATAGTTTAAGTACTGCTTAATTAGTTGTTAATAGTTATTGATAGTTCGTTATCTTTGTTAGTGTCAATAGTAGCGGGAGATAAGGGGCTCCTCCCCTATCCCCACCCCGGTACCGGGCCAATGCCTGGCTCTCCGGGATTCAAACCTTGCTCGGCCTGCCAGAAGCCGATGCCCACAGGAGATCCACACGCCTCCTGTCTCAAGTGCCTCGGGGAATCTCACCTTCCGGATAAGTGCCGCATTTGTAAGTCATTCAAGCCGCGGACCAAAAAGGAGCAGGACTTTCGCTTAAAGCAGCTCCTTTTAGAGGCATCGCTTAGCCCGATGTCGGCGCCGCAGCGAACCCCGGCACCGACCCCGGCAGCCTCAACGTCTGCGGCACCGGAACGCCCGAGCTCCGGAAAAGAACCCCGGCACCGTCCTTCTCTGCCTGGGACCTCGCAGAGCCGCCCTCTGTCCCCGAGGGCGAAGAAGTCGGGAGGACCGACTAAGGCGCCGCTGCATGCGCAGCCAGCTCCAGATCTCCCTAGGTCTGTTGAGGCGCCCGCACCGCCAACTCCGGTACCGCAAGGACCGTTGAGTTCAGTGCCAGTGGCCTCTGTGCCACTTACTCCGGCCCACCATAGGCCGTTGAGTCCGGCGCCGCCGTCAACACCGGCGCCGGCCCTGCCAACTCCGGCACCCAAGAGGCCGTTGAGTGCAGGTCAGCCTCTGCAGGCTCCGGTACCGACGACTCCGGTCCCGCGAGGGCCGTTGAGCTCGGTAGCCGCCAGCTCCCCGGCACGCTCCGTGGTTGAGCTTACGCTGCCGTCCACGCCGGACACCTTCGCAGCAGCACGAGACCTGATTCAGATGACCGCTCCGGCACCGACCCCGTCTACGGTACCGCCGGTGCGGATCATCACTTCACGCGGCAAACCGGCCATCTTCCACCCGGTGCCACAGGCGGAGACCAGCCAGCAGCAGCCACCGGCGTCTCCAAGATACCGCTCGCAGTCCCGGCACCGATCTCAATCCCGGCGCCGGTCGTACTCGCGGTACCACTCCAGGTCCCCCTCCACACGGAGGTACCCTGACTCTCGACGCCGCTCCCGGTCCCGTGGCCGGTCGACGCGCAGACCACCGAGACGTTCAAGGTCCAGATCTGTGTCACGGTACCGAGATCATCGCCGGTACCGCTCCAGGTCTCGTCTCCGATCCGGCTCTCGACACCCGTCTCCATCCCAGCGCCGATCCGGCTCTCGGCGCCGATCCGGCTCCCGGCACCGGACACCATCCCGGTACCGATCCGGCTCCCGGCACCGGACACCATCCCGGTACCGATCCGACTCCCGGCACCGGATACCATCCCGGCACCGGTCCCCACCAAGGAGGCAGACCCTGGCCACGCAGACGTCACTGCATGGCTACTCTGCCCCACCCTGGCCTTCTCGCTCTGGATCCCGCTCTTCCAGAGCTGGCAGCGACCTCTATGTTGAGGACCGCACCATCAGTGAACAGGGCCACCTGCCAGAGACCGGGCAGGGTCAGGAGCGATGGCCATTTTGGACCCCTATGGCCTACTACGAAGCCCAGAGGGTACCGCCCAGAGCTCCCACCTCGACCACTTTGGAGCGTAGAGCGCCAGAGGCTACAGTCTCCCGACCTCCAGAGGCTACAGTCTCCCGGCCTCCGCCAGAGGCAGAGCATGCAGACCCGGAGCCCCCAGTCCTGGGCTCCGCAGCGGTACCCGTCGAGGACCCGCTCGCCCAAGGCCTGTCCTCCTCCTCCTCTCCTGATGAGGCAGTGGCAGGAGCATCATCGTCCGGCCCGCCTCCCATTGATCTCAGGGACCATCAAGACCTGCTCCGCAGATTGGCCCTCAACATGGACCTCCAGATAGAGGAGGTTCCTGAACTGGAGGACCCGGTGGTGGACATCCTGACGACCGATGCCCCCACCAGGGTGGCCTTACCATTCGTACGCACCATACTGGCCAACGCCACATCCATCTGGCAGACACCAGCCTCAATACCCCCCACTGCCAGGGGTGTAGAGAGAAAGTACATGGCACCCCCGAGAGACTTTCAATATCTCTACACGCACCCCCCTCCGTGTTCACTGGTGGTCCAATCGGTCAACGAGAGGGAGAGGAATGGCCAACAAGCCCCAGCCCCAAAGTCAAAGGACGCCAAGCGCCTAGACTTGTTTGGCAGGAAGATCTATTCAGGGGGGGGGCCCTACAGCTTCGTGCAGCGAACCAGCAGGCACTCCTGAGCCGCTACGGCTATAACACCTGGGTCTCTATGGAGAAATTCAAAGAACTTATACCTCCAGA
Source organism: Chelydra serpentina (assembly GCA_037349315.1). Taxonomy (NCBI): domain Eukaryota; kingdom Metazoa; phylum Chordata; order Testudines; family Chelydridae; genus Chelydra; species Chelydra serpentina. The sequence continues at coordinate 42,935 of JBAIAC010000079.1, forward strand.
GTCCAGGCAGGAGTACAAGGCTTTTGTAGAGGAGGGCAAGAAGCTGGCCAGGACGTCGTTGCGGGCCTCTCTGGACATCGCCGACTCCGCTGCCAGGACTATCGCCTCGGGAGTCGCCATGCGGCGCATCTCCTGGCTGCAATCCTCCACCCTCCCAGCAGAGGTCCAGCATACGATCCAGGACCTACCCTTTGATGGACAGGGTCTGTTTTCCGAAAAAACTGACCCGAAGCTGCAGACCCTGAAAGACGGTCGTACCATCATCCGTACGCTGGGGATGCATACCCCTGCGACGCAGCGCAGGCCCTTCCGGCCTTTCGTACGACGCACCTACTTCCCCCCCGCACCACGACAGGACTTCTACAGGAGGCCGCGTGGTCGAGGGGGTAGGAGACAGCAGCCCGGCCGACAGACCGGCCAGAGGCAGGGCCCCCACAAGCCATCGTCGGGGCCCAAACAAAATTTTTGAAGGGGCGCTCGAGGCCGGAGTACCAGTTCCAACCGATCCTGCCCTCCTATTCCTGAACCACCTCTCCCCCTTCTCCCCGGCGTGGTCAAATATCACCACGGACCGCTGGGTCTTACATACCGTCCAAAGGGGATACCAATTGCAGTTCGTCTCCCCGCCTTCGTCCCACCCTCCCACCCCGTCCCTCTTCAGGGATCCTTCTCACGAGCAACTCCTTATCCAGGAGGTGCACGAACTCCTCACTGTAGGAGCGGTGGAGGAGGTTCCAAGAGATTTCAGAGGCAAGGGATTCTACTCCCGTTATTTCCTAATCCCAAAGGCAAAACGGGGGCTACGTCCTATCTTGGACTTACGGGGTCTCAACAAATTTATGGTAAAGTTGAAATTCCGTATGCTCTCCCTGGGCACTATTATCCCCTCTATGGATCAGGGAGACTGGTACGCCGCCCTCGACATGAAGGACGCGTATTTCCATATTGCCATCTACCCACCTCACAGACGCTTCCTGCGCTTCGTAGTGGGCCAGACACTTCCAGTTCACGGTCCTGCCATTCGGCCTCTCAACAGCACCGAGGGTCTTTACGAAGTGTATGGCAGTGGTAGCAGCCGCCCTTCGGCGACAAAGAGTTCAGGTATTCCCCTACCTCGACGACTGGCTTATCCGTGGCAACTCCACCAACCAGGTCCAGTCTCACATTCGCAAGGCCATGGACATGTTCAAGCGTCTGGGCCTCCTACTGAACGTAGAAAAGTCCACTTTGGTGCCAACACAGAGAATAGACTTTATAGGAGCAATACTGGACTCTACTCTCACCAGGGCGTTCCTCCCAGAGGCTCGCTTTCAAACGCTTGCAGCCGCCATACGCAACCTCCAAGCCTTCCCAACCTCTACGGCCCGCTGCTGCCTCAGCCTCATGAGTCATATGGCATCATGCACCTTCGTGACAGCTCACGCCAGGTTACGCCTACGGCCCCTCCAGGCATGGCTGGCCTCCGCATACCGGCCACACAGGGACTACCTCGATATGATTCTGACAGTCCCTCCACAAGTCCTAGCCTCCCTCAACTGGTGGCTGGACCCGGCGCATGTGATGTCAGGTGTTCCCTTTCATCCACCTCAGCCTTCCCGTGCCTTGACTACGGATGCATCATCCCTCGGCTGGGGGGCTCACCTGCAGAACTTCCAAACGCAGGGCCTGTGGTCGGAACAGGAGCTGACACTACACATCAATGTCAGAGAACTCCAAGCGGTACGTCTCGCCTGCCAAGCCTTCGCTCAACACTTACAGGGCCGTTGTGTCTCCATCCTTACAGACAACACGACGGCCATGCATTACATCAACAGACAGGGAGGGGCACACTCCCTCCCCCTCTGCCGAGAGGCAACTCAGCTCTGGGACTTTTGCATAGCCCGCTCCATTCACCTGGTAGCCTCGTTTCTCCCAGGAGCCCAGAACACCCTGGCGGACCGCCTGAGCAGGTCCTTTCAAACTCACGAGTGGTCCATCCGACCGGACGTCATCCACTCTGTCTTCCAGAGGTGGGGGTTTCCCCAGATAGATCTCTTCGCGACTCGCGAGAACAGGAAATGCCACGTGTTCTGCTCATTCCAGGGTCGCTCCCCAGGCTCCCTGACAGACGCTTTTCTCCATCCTTGGACGGACCACCTGGCCTATGCCTTCCCGCCAGTTCCATTGGTCCACAGAGTCCTGCTCAAACTACGCAGGGACAAGGCCCGAGTAATCCTGATTGCTCCAGCGTGGCCCAGGCAACACTGGTATACCACGCTCCTGGAACTATCCGTGGCCGACCCGATTACTCTACCGGTGTGGCCGGACCTGATCACGCAGCAGCACGGCAGGCTCCATCATCCCGACCTGCAGTCCCTTCACCTCACGGCGTGGCTGCTGCATGGCTGAACCCGTCGGAGCTACGTTGTTCCAGCCCGGTCCAGCACGTTCTGCTGAGCAGTAGGAAACCCTCCACCAGGTCCACCTACTCAGCTAAGTGGAAACGTTTTTCCCTGTGGTGTGGCACTCGGGGTCTCAACCCCCTGCAGGTGCCAATTCACACCATCCTGGACTACCTCCTCTCACTAAAGGAGCAGGGTCTGGCTCTCTCGTCGCTAAAAGTCCACCTAGTGGCAATCTCAGCCTTTCACCCCTGGGACGGGGCGGGTTCTGTTTTCTCCAACCCCATGGTTACCAGGTTCCTTAAGGGGTTAGAACGGCTACACCCACTGGTGCGCCGCCCGGTCCCTACATGGGACCTCAACCTAGTCATTACCAGGCTCATGGGTGCCCCATTCGAGCCCATGGCCACTTGCTCCATGCTGTATCTCTCATGGAAAACGGCCTTTCTAGTAGCCATTACCTCGGCTAGACGCGTCTCTGAGCTCAGAGCGCTTACTTCGGAACCACCTTATACGGTGTTCCATAAGGATAAAGTTCAGCTCAGGCCACACCCGGCCTTCCTGCCCAAGGTAGTGTCGGCCTTCCATATTAACCAAGACATTTTTCTACCTGTCTTTTATCCTAAGCCCCATGCCTCCAGGAAGGAGCAGCAACTCCATTCCTTGGATGTCCGGAGAGCCCTCGCCTTCTACATCGAGAGGACGAAGCCGTTCCGGAAATCGACCCAGCTGTTCATCGCCGTGGCGGACCGGATGAAAGGCCTTCCCGTCTCTTCCCAGCGCATCTCGTCATGGATCACCTCGTGCATCCGCACATGTTATGACTTGGCAGGTGTCCCCACCATGCACACTACGGCCCACTCTACCCGAGCTCAGGCCTCGTCGTCTGCCTTCCTGGCACACATACCTATCCAAGAGATTTGTAGGGCCGCGACATGGTCGTCAGTACACACTTTTGCCTCGCTCTATGCCATAGTGCAACATTCTAGAGACGACGCCGCTTTTGGTTCGGCGGTCCTAAACTCAGCTGTATCACAATCCGACCCCGCCTCCTAGGAATGGCTTGGGAGTCACCTAACTGGAATACATATGAGCAAGCACTCGAAGAAGAAAAGACGGTTACTCACCGTAGTATCTGGTGTTCTTCGAGATGTGTTGCTCATATGTATTCCAAACCCACCCTCCTTCCCCACTGTCGGAATAGCCGGCAAGAAGGAACTGAGAGGGCGATGGGCCGGCTGGGGTATATATCGGGCCACCTAACGGCGCCACTCCAGGGGGCGCCAGCCGGCCCACCGAGTGTTGCTAGGGTAAAAATCTTCCGACGATCGTGCACGCCGCGCGCGCACACCTAACTGGAATACATATGAGCAACACATCTCGAAGAACACCAGTTACTACGGTGAGTAACCGTCTTTTACGAGGGCCTGAAAACGTGTCTCTGGCAGAAAAGCTCGGGCAAGAGTTGAGTCCAGTACTGCCCCTATAAAGTCTAACCTTTGGGTTGGCTCCAAAGTGGACTTTTCTACATTCAGGAGCAGGCCGAGCTGATTGAACATGCTCAAGGCCGTCAGAATGTGCGACTGGACTTGGCTGCTGGAGTTGCCGCGGATAAGCCAGTCGTCGAGATAGGGGAACACCTGAATCCGTTGCCGACGAAGAGCAGCCGCCACAACGGCCATGCACTTGGTGAACACGCGTGGTGCCGTGGAGAGGCCGAAGGGAAGAACTGCAAACTGGAAGTGCCTTTGGTCTACCACAAAGCGGAGGAAGCGTCTGTGTGGAGGGTAGATCGCGATATGGAAATATGGGTCCTTCATGTCGAGGGCAACGTACCAGTCTCCATAGAAGGAATAATGGTACCCAGGGAAAGCATGCGGAACTTCAACTTTACCATAAATTTGTTGAGTCCCCGCAAGTCCAAAATAGGGCATAGCCCCCCTTTTGATTTGGGGATTAGGAAATAGCGGGAGTAAAAACCCTTGCCCCTGAACTTCCTTGGAACCTCCTCTATTGCCCCTATGGAGAGGAGCATTTGGACCTCCTGAATTAGGAGTTGCTCGTGAGAAGGGTCCCTGAAGAGGGACAGGGAAGGAGGGGGTGGGGGGGAAGAGACAAACTGAAGGTGGTATCCGCTTTCCACCGTGCGTAGGACCCAACGGTCCGTGGTGATATTCGACCACGCACGGAAGAAATGGGAAAGACTGTCTTGGAAGGGGGGGAAAGGATCGTGAACTGAGACTGGTACTCCGCCCTCGGGCGTCCCTTCAAAAGTTTTGTTTGGGCCCTGACGACGGTTTGTGGGAGCCCTGGCTGTGGCCATTCTGGCAACCGGGCTGCCGCCTTCTACCGCCCCTGCCACGTGGTCTCCTCGAGAAGTCCTGCCGGGGTGCGGGTACGGTGTAGGGACGCTGCGCGACGGGCCGGAAGGATCTGCGCTGCGTGGCTGGGGTGTGCATCCCCAGCATGCGGATGATGGTGCGACTGTCTTTTAGGGTCTGCAACCTCACGTCAGTCTTTTCTGAAAACAGACCCCACCCCTCGAACGGTAGGTCCTGGATGGTATGCTGGACCTCCAGAGGGAGGGTGGAGGACTGAAGCCAGGAGATACGCCGCATGGCGACTCCTGAAGCTATTGCCCTGGCGGCATCACTCACACTCTCTCAGACACACTCTCTCAGACACACCCAAGCCTTTTATAGGCAATGGAGGGCAAGATGATCTCCTGCCACTTACAAGATTGTAGGGGCCTCTCCCCTCCAAATCTACAGACTTCTCTTCTCCCTCAAGTTGTGTGATCTGTTTATTTCTAGCCTCTGCTGTCTCAGACAACCTATTTCCTTACCCACCTTCATACTACAGTCATTGATATATCAGATCACATCCAACAGTGATCAACTGTCCTGGGCAGGCAAAGTGAAAATAATTGTTTCCTGGACTGTTCTGAGGATCAGTCATCTAGACGTGATAGATCGATCCCCGAAAGCACTCCCGGTGGACTCCGGTACTCCAGCTTGCGAGAGGCCAGGGCCAGCTCTAGGCACCAGCAAAGCAAGCACATGCTTGGGGCAGCACATTTCCACCGGCAGCTCCCCACCCCACCCTCCCCCCACCAGCTCACCTCCGCCTGCTCCCCTGAGTAAGCCTGGGAGGGAGCGGGGAGAAGCGACACGCTCGGGGAGGAGGCGGAGGTGGAGCAGAGGTGAGCTGGGGAGCAGTTCCTCTGCGCCTCCACCAGGGTTACTTCCTGCAGCCCCCCCACCACCTCCCAAGCTCACCTCCACTCCACCTGCTCCCCCCTCCGTCCCAGGCTTGCCGCGCGAAACAGAGCCTGGGAGGGAAGGGTAGGAGGGGAAATGCGGCATGCCCAGGGGAGGAGGTGGGGCCGAGGATTTGGGGAAGGGGTTGGAATGGGGCGGGAGGGGCTGTGGGAAGGCGCGACAAAAAAAAAAAAAAAAAAAAAAAAAAGAAGGGCAGGCAGCCAAAAAATGTTTTGCTTGGGGCAGCAAAAAACCTAGAGCCGGGCCTGCGAGAGGCGCAAGCAGAGTCGACAGGGGAGCGGCAGCAGTCGACTCCCCAGCGTGAGGACGGCCAGGTAAGTCGATCTAAGATATGCCGACTTCAGCTATGCTATTCACGTAGATGAAGTTGTGTATCTTAGGGTACGTCTATACTCACGCGTCCTGTCGGAGGAGTCCAATCGATCTGGGTTCGATTTATCGCGTCTTGTCTAGATGCAATAAATCGAACCAGGAAGTGCTCCCCCGTCGACGCTTGTAATCCTGGTTGACGAACGGAGTAGGCGGAGTCGACGGGGGAGCCTGCGCGCCACGTGTGGACCCCAGGTAAGTACCTTTTCATTCGAACTAAGATAGTTCGACTTCAGCTACGTTATTCACGTAGCTGAAGTTGCATATCTTAGTTCGAATTGGGGGATTAGTGTAGACCAGCCCTTAGATCAACCCCCCACATCCCTCCCCCCCGCTAGTGTAGACCAGGGCTAAGAGTGGAGAAAATCTCAGGCCTAGCATGAACTTTGGTCTGAAACATGCCATGTTAAACACACAAATGAGGGAAATGCATTAGCCAAAATACAAAGCAGCCTGGGCCTCATTAGAAAAGTGTGATTTTACTTTTTTCAGATCTGCCTATAAGAAGCATGTACAGTTGGTATAAGTCAGTACACTTTCCAGGAACTTAATACAGAGAAGCCATGTTTACAAGTATTGGTACATGTTTAACAAGTCTTCTGGTGCAACACTGGGCTAGGTAAATTAGCATCCCCTCTCATATCCTGGAATTTGGAAAATTGTCATTAATAAACATGTCCATCCCAAAATCAAGAAGGGTAGTACAATTTTTAAAAAGCACCCACAGTATCAGTCCAATACTTTTTTGTGCTACTATCTGCAGACAGTCTTATCTATAAAACTTTTCTTTACAGACAGCAGATATTTTTAATGTAGTTCTGCTGTGCAAGTCACACACCAGGTGGCAATTCATACAGAACAAACCAAACTAGCTTTTGTAGAAGCGGAGGCCAAAATTACTGGCCTGTATTCAAGATAGATACAAACGTCAGTACCATATTTACAGGCTGAGCCACTTTATAGTACACAAATAAGAGTCAAGATTTATGGCAGGTTTAGATACATTATGGAACACTGGTTTTTGTAATTTTTCACATGGCCAAGTTTTAAGAGTTCTCACTTTGTAAAGTCACTGGCTTCACTAAAAATAGACGTGCAAAAGGAAGAACAAGTGTTTCTCAGCATTCACTGCTTCCCAATACACGGGATCAGCACTCATTCCCTAAAGGATTACGGTACTTCTCTTGGAACAAGCTAGGATTACTGCTGGTGCAAAATGCTGCCTTCGTTTTCAAAAAGTGTTTAAATGGAACTCCAATAAGGTGCTCTTAAACAGATGGAGGCCAGAAAGATATACAATTTTAAAATTAAAATATTTTTGTGGCAATTTGCCCTAACATACTGACTAGATGTTGCCAGTTACTTTTCTCACTAATGCTAGATGTAATATAGCACTAAATATTTAATAAAAATACATTGCACAATAAAACTCCTGATTAAAAGTCTCAATTAAGCTAAAAACAAAAGTCACAAGATTATTCCCTAGTACACAGGCTGCTGAGAGTAGTGAAGGGCAGTTAGTCCTTTATTGTAGTCATGCATATGTGGGCTGTAAACGTTATAAAGGGGCTGAAACTCCAGGTCCATTTTACTTCAGCATAGGAGAGGCAAAGAAGTATCCCTGGCGTCCAAGGTTGGTTGCAGACTTGCTTTTGCTCCCAAATCTAAACAAACAGAAATGGTAAGGATCTGTTCTAAAGAAATAATTCCCAGCCCTGCCATTAGAGCACCTCCTTGTGATGGACTAGTGAATTAGCACCTCTACATGTACAGTGCCATCTTCTTTTTTCACCATTCTGTGCTTTTTTTAACATCCTTTTTAACTTTGATTTGTTTGTGGTCCCCCCTCCCTGCTCACGAGGTCACTTACTACTTATGATGGGGCTGCCTTTTGTTGGTTCCTAGAGTCTGAAGTACAGGCATTCTGTTTAACTGAGTGCCATGGAAGCTAGGGAGAGAAGCTTGGACCTGTACACATAAGCTGCCCCTCTGGCCAGCTGCACTAAGAGCCATGGAGGAGCAGGGATGAAAGGCAGGTGGCTTTCATGGAGCCACCTACTGTTATGAAATTTGCATTGAGGAAGGGCAGATCCAAGGCCCTGTAACTTTTTCAACCCCTTTAGTTCTCTGCCATATATTCCATCCGTCCCATGGAGTAGTGCCCCTCTCCACCCCAGTAAGCAGTTGATTCTAAAAAACTACATAAACACCAAGCACAGTGCAATTCTTATTGAATGCTCCGTAACCAAGAGATAGGTAGGTATCCCCCAAAGGCCAAAGTTTCTTGCTTCCCAAACTCATACTGTCCACAAAGCCCTATTGCAACCTTTAGTTTATTGGGATATATAAACACTCAAATATAGTGCATGATACTTTTTGGACTGAGACAGTAGCTCAGATTAAGGCCATGTCTACACTACCACTTTTGCCTGTATAATTTATGTCACTCAGGGGTGTGAAAAAAGCACCTCCCTGAACGACATGTTACACCGACAGATGCACTGGTGTGAATAGCTTCTCCTGCCAACATAGCTACCACCACTTGAGGAGATGGTTTTATTATGCTGACAGGAGAGCTCTCTCCTATCGGCATAGAGCAGCTACACAATTGATCTTACAGCAGCGCTGTTGCATCGGTACAGCTGTGCCGCTGTAAGATCTCTAGTATAGACATGGCCTTAACATTTGATTTTACTATCCCAAAGTATGCAGCGCACACTTACTTCGGGGTAGTCTTGCTGAGCGTAGATCGGACCTTCTGGGACAGGGAGCTAGACGAAGGAGTCTTTGTCAGTTGCTGTTCTGGAGTGGTGAGAGGACCCAGCATGCTCACTTCCGACAGAGGAAACAAGAGTCATATGAGAACAGGCACATGATAACTCACATACAATGTTCTTAAACTAAGGTAATGGGATTATATTTTGCCCTGTTGCGATATGGTAAATCAGGGTAACTCTGCTGAAGTCAATGGTGGGACTCCAGATTTACACAAGTGAAAACAGCAGAACTGGCCCAATATGTTCTATAAAAATAGAGGCACAACAGCAAAGCTAAGTGAAGCAGGAGTCACTGCTTAGTACACTTTGTATGTAAAAACGTGCTAGTCTTCCACAAGGTTTACTGAAGTTTGAGAGAAGCTCGTCTTTCCGGTCATAAGCTACTTCCCTCCCCATCCCCCCAAAAAGCCCTGGTGATATCGCACCAATTGACGATGCCACAGCTAGATATTTAACTCTTTAAAGCTTCTTCGTACCTTGACGTTCAGACTTGCAGCACTAAAGGCAGCAGGTATTACAGATGCTTGGTTATCAAGGTGAATGGTTATAGTTAGGCCTAGGATGGGGACTAAGGCTACGTCCACACTACCTGCCCGATTCAGCGGGTAGTGATCGATGTTCTGGGATTGATTTATCGTGTCTCGTCTAGACGCGATAAATCGATCCCAGAACCACTCCCCGTCGGCGAGCGGAGGAAGCGCTGTCGACGGGGGAGCCTGCCTGCTGCCGTGTGGACCGGGGTAAGTACTTTTAAAAATCGATCTAAGATATTTGACTTCAGCTACGTTATTCACGTAGCTGAAGTTGCGTATCTTAGATCGATTCCCCTCCTCAGTGTGGACCAGCCCTAAGAGCAAAATGTTATGTCCTCAGTGTGAAAAAGTAAGACTCCTCCTGAGGCAGGAGGTGGGTGAAACAGACCGAAGAATGCCTGTTTTGAAATGCCATTAGAGAGACAAGATGGGTGAGAGAATATCGTTTGTTGGATCAACTTCTGTTAGTGAAAAAGACAGCTTTCAAGCTACACTGTGTAGCTCGAAAGCTTGTCTCTTTCACCAGTTGGTCCAATAAAAGATATTACCTCACCCCACTTGTTTTTCTATTATCCTTGAACCAACATGGCTACAGCACTTGAAATACCATATCAGGGATAAACAGCCATGACCATCAGTGTTAAAAGCAGCATGATAATTGTAGGGTGGAAGAGGAGGAATAGGAATTACACAGTTTGGTAAGCATGTTCCAACACAATCTAACAAAAGGCTTTGATCTGAGGTCATTGTTTTAGTTAGAGTGGATGTTTGGCCATAGTTGAAGATCTGATAGAGCAACATTCCAGGGCTACCTTTAACATCTGGTGTTCGGGGAGTGGAATAGGCATTGGAGTTTTCAATTATATGCGCTGGGTCAATGTTTTCTTGCTCCACCATCATGAACTGGCTCCAGTATTCCACTGGCAGTGACAGCAGCCGCTCTACCACCTACAGAAACACACTTTAGCACACAATTCCCCACCGTACCAGAAACGTACAACTCATCAGATAGACCAGAGGACAACAGTCCCCAGGTTCCAGTATAATCAGATTCTTTAAAAGGACACTTCATGTGTCTTACATCCACATTCTACCTCAAGGTGTCATTGCTAATTACCTACCTTGGGTTGTCGTTTAGTGTCCTGCAAGAGTGTCATGGGGTCAGGATCTGGCACAGCATGGGCAACTATTGTGGGGCCAAAGACTTTGGACAGGTTGATGATGTCCATTTTAGTGTCTGGGCTCTGAGCCACTCTAGACAAAAAAGAAAAAGAAAAGGACAGAGTAAATTTTGTTCACAGATAGAAAGCCCTGATAATGTGAGCTGATGTCAATTATATCTGAATTTGCAAATAGTCCAAGTTAAAGACTCCCCCGTCACTCAACCACCAGTGTGAACCTGCAGAAGCAGAACTACAGCATCATCTCTTCCTCCCCATTTTCATAACTCCTAACCTGGCCGAACCCACCTCTGAAGGTGAATCATGAGGAAAGCGAGTGTGTCTCTGTTAGCCTGAGGGAGTTCACCAACAGCCTGGTACATGGCAGCCACACTGTTGTCTTCATCTAGAATTTCTTTAAATAAAAAGAGAAAGCGATTAGAGGCCTGTGGGACCGTTTTCCTCAGACAGCAGTATGTTCCATCACAGTGCTGGAGAGTGTTAAGATTCTGGGTCCCATGCTCCTGAGTTCTAATTCTAACACTGATACTATCTAACCTTGAGCAAGTCATTTAAACACCTGTGCCGTGGTTTCCTCGTCTAGAATGGGGCTAATACCAGTGTCTCTGAGATTTTGTGTTATGAGGCTTAGTGTGTGTAAAATACTTTGAAATCTTCTCGTGAACAGCACTGTAAGTATTGTGATCTCTCTGTTGGACACTGATTTCAAAGATTTTTCTGTACAAATGTTAGAATAGCTTCAAGACTGCACTAAACCTGTGCATCATTCCTGAACAGGATACTGACTACCAGGATTATTGATTAGTTCCAAAAATCTAAACCTGGGATTATTTATGGATTAATTAAAAAATATAGGATCTAGAGAGTGAGTATCCACCTAATGTTAGCAGCCTACATGATAAAATCCACAGAATGAGATAGCTGCAGCAGCAAGGCAGATTACTGATCAGAGAAAGTTCTTCAAAGACCTGGATGAGATACGCCTTTATAACAAAGCTAACACCAGGCAGTGTTGTAGAGGTAGATCTGCGGTAGGAAGGAAGATCTCTTTGCAGTATACCCAGTACTGCCAATACATTCACACCCGAGAAGGATTGCCCATTCAGATGGATCTGTCTGAGAACATTCCCTCAGGCACTACAGCTGCCAATGGCATTTGGCTCGCCTCACCTGCTGCCTCCATAAAAGTCTTGTTTAGCCGGAATGTGAGAATGGGTTCCTTTAGGCTGCGCAGGAAGTCTTTAAGAAGGCCACAGATGGCATGGATATCATCCACTTTGCTGAGCAGGGGCACCGTCTTCCCTCGAAGGAACTTCTCCTTCAGTTCTTTCACTGTCCGGTCACAGCCAGAAATTCGGTATAGGCCTGTCTGTTAGAGAGCAATGCCAAAAGTCAGGACTTCACCTGCCAAACATCTTGAGACAGCAAAGTCTAGATTCTTCAGTAAAAGCAGAGTCCTGCTCCCATTGTAAACTATGAGATCTCTGAGTAGGGACTGTAACTTGCTCATCATGACTCATGTGTTGAACAGGACTACAGCATCATAAACAAGAGATCCTCAGGTTAACCAACCGTGGCTCTAATATCACAGCCAAATTAGTTTCACTAGCACCCCCACTGATTTCAGGTGATTCTTACCTCACGTAGCCCTCGCTGCTCAATTTCATTCACACAATGAACTATAATGGAAGGAATCATTGGCGGAGTCATGGGCACAAAGTCCACCAGCATCCCCTAAAAGAAGGAAGAGACTGATTTTGCAATATTGACATTTACAAGCTTCAGGACACTGGAAGAGCGCAGGAGATCCCATCAGATCTAGGCTTAGGAGTAGTCACTTGATTCTCATTCCCCAGACTCTCAGAGGTAGGTACCATGGGCACAAAGAGAACAAACACTATGTGCTCCGGTAGAGAGCTAAACAGTATCTACCCAGAAGTCCTCCAGACAACACATTCTTACTCTATAGAAAATGGAGAGCCAAGAACTGAGTTTAACTTAACTCCACAGGTGCAACACATCTTACCATACACTAGAGGCTCGGGCAAAAGACTCCTGCTTCACAGGCCAGTGGAGAATGGACCATGCAGCAGATATGAAGGGAAAGGAGGGCAAGTAATATTACCATTTAATAAAGCAGATAAGATCCTGATATATAGGTTCCAGAGTTAAGTCCACTAGAAATGTCTAGACTGCATTCAGCTCTTTATAGCAAAGGGAAGGAGTACTACTGTGAGTGGTCAAAAAAGAGGGATCTAGCCCAAAACAAGCAGGAGACTCCTAAAGATAAGCTTAGCTGTGCCATCATTCACCAACTTAAAAGCATCTTAAGGCTCCAATTTAAGCAAAATAACTTTGCCAATAACTTCAGTTGACAGACGAGGCTGGACTGGAAACACTGATACATTCAGAGCCAGAAATAGTTTGACTGCTTGCAAAATCAGAACAAAATGCCTCCACCACATACAATTCTCCACCCTCCAAAAAACCCCCACATTCCTACTATTCTTGACTTTATTTAACAGTCTCATTTAGGTATTTCTATTAGATCTGTAATAAAGCAGACAATCTACATAATGCAGCAACAAGTTAACCAATATATAAAATTCCTGGAGTCCTTAAGCAAGGTCTAGTTCTCCCAAATGGGCATTAACCCACTTGTTGTTGGCAGCTACAGGGTTTAAAGCTCATCTCACATAAAGCCATACCTCTCCAATTCTGACAGGAGTGCCTGTTAAGGTTGGGATGCAGGGAAGGGGACAGCGGTCCCGACATTCCGGGTGAGTCACCACACGGCAGTCCCTGCACTTTAGGGACAGTTTCCCAAACTTTATCCGCTTTCCACATGGAACACATGACTCTGGTTTGATAACCTGGAAATAAAGAGCCTGTGTGTGAGGAAGTGGTAATAATGCAACAAAACAATAGATACAATTTAGCTGCACAGGTATATTGAATGAGTGTCTTGTTCTATATTCATGGCAAAGCAGATACCATCATGTCAAATTTGTAGAAAGAATAATGGGGTTGGGCGTTAAATAAGCTCTTGTCAGTGGTTGGTGATTCTGCTTCTAGCAAACCCTGCTCATTTATTTTATCATCTTAGTTCCAGCCATCATGACATCTCTTACAGTTATTGGGACACGCATGGGAAGTCTAAACTCTGGATCTCAAGGGCTGAACTGTCAGCTGTTAAACTTCCAGCATAGCAGTGCAAGATGTCTTTCACAGCAGGAACTAACAAAGATATATGCCTGCATACGGGGCAGTCCCTAGGGGTGTGTGGGGCCCCGGACATTAGAAACTCGGTGCCTATCTGCCAGGGGATGCTCCCCCTCATTCTGGCTCTGCCCATGCCCCATCCCCATTCCACCCCTTCCCCCAAGGCCTCACCCACACCCTGCTTCTTCCCACCCCCACCCCTTCCTCACCCAATTTCACCCCCTCCCCGAGCACGCTGTGTCCTTGTTCCTCACCCCCAGCACCTCCTGACATCACCTGCCACGGATCAGATGTTTTGTGGTGAGAGGGAGGTGGAGGTTCTGGTAGGGGGGCTCCTCCACACACCCCCGCCCACCTCCCCGTTCATATCCTCACCCCGATTTGCCATAGAAGGGACGGCTCTGTCAGCATATATCCCAGGGCATAGCTGAGGACTCAGGGTCAGAGCCCAGAGCTGAAACTGCCAACATCAGATTGGATAACTGACACTGTGCACCAGCCTGCACTCAGAGGGATGTACAGCAGTAGGCCCAGTGAATCTCTTTCAGGACTGACTCTATAATCGACCCACAAGAGAACTGAAAGGGGAGAGCAGCTCAAGTTCCTACTGCCTGTACACATACCGTCTTTGATACAAATTCATGCAGCCTCATCCCTCCATTGCTCTGAGGAGTGTTAGATCCATCAGTTTCAGATCTGGATTCCAGCTGCCTACTGCCCAAGCTCGAGTCACTATTCCAGGGCTGTAAACTGGCTGAAAGAGAGAGAGAGATCGATCTGTAGAATAATTTTCCAGCCTTCTGTTTTCAGTATAAAGACTATACAATGATTGAGACAAGTGTCTTGAAACTGGCAGGAGATTATTGTGAATGATTGAGGGATATCCATGGCCTAACATGTACTGCCAGTTGCTCCTGGCATCTGTGTTATGCCAAAGGTAGTGCAACCAGCAGAGGCTGTTACAAGATACAACTGGCAATTAATGGTTAATTATGCAGTTTTGTGTTCCTATCCACCTCACAGGCAATCACTCTTGCAGACATGCTTTCCAAAGCCACACAAGAAGTATGGTGCATTAGTGTGTTAAAACTGAAAGTAAAACCATGTTACTTTTGAAAGCAATTAAAAATCAGAGAATAAGGGCAACATGCTTCAATTATTATTGCCCAGGAGCAGCACATCTTGGGTTAACAGACAATAAGTGCTACCACATAAGCATTAATACAGGCACATAGTTCTTATATTGGATACACATTGAGTTACCTCTAATCATTCTAGTATACCAAACTTCTTTGAGCAATTACTTTGCATATAGAAGCAATGCTAGAACCCACCCCCTCCCCCGCGCCCCGTGTTAGATTGATCAGAATACCTACACACAGAAGATTTATGAAAGAGAAGTTTTTAGCGGTTAGAGTCATTTATTTGGAGACAGCCAGGAAGAAAAAGCTAAAAGCAAAAAGTTTGGCTTTTGTTCTTCAGTTTGATTTTCTCTGGGCTAGAAATAACTATGGTCCGTTTCAGAGGGTCTGAAAGGAAAATGCCCCCACGTTTAGTTTTTTCTTTTGTCTCGATCCCATTTAAAGATCCTTCTGTAACCCAACTTTCAAAGAAAGGTTTATTCTTTTTAAAGAACAAGCTAAATTTAGAGTTTCCCCAACAGCCAGGATTAGGACACCCGAGAGAGACTATTATTTGATTACTAGCTTTCAAGATACCTGTTTAATGCTAATTATAGGAGAAATGGGAAGCTGCAGGTGGAGGGAACAAAGATTTTCTTGGATTTTTGTTTCTACCCTCCTTACTTCATCTTCCTCTCCTAGATATTAACACTTACTAGCCCAGTTATATTTAACAAATAAAGAGATGGCAGAGAAAAACTGTGTGCCTAGTTTATTTATTGTGAAGTTGGTCATTGTGAGGTGTGGTTCAGCAAACAAGTTCTGGTCTTTGCTGTTGACTTTACTAATAGCCATTAAGATCCCTCAGACTACCCTTTTTCAAGATAACTTTTCAATCTAATCACCCCCATTTGTATCAGTGTCTGCAGAGACAAGCAAATAAAGATTCATGAAAATTAGTGACAAGTGACATCATTGTGCATTAAAACCAGGATAAGGAACAGCCCGCAGACATACATATACCTACCTGTCTTCCTCCGGCTTCTGAGATAAGGTATAGTCTGAATAGTGGAGATAGCTTCAATTGGGCCACCATCATTAGGGACCATAAGTGTCGTTTTTGCAACTATAGACTCGTTTCCCTGAAATGAAAGCGCTATATAAGAACATAAGAAAGGCCGTACTGGGTCAGACCAAAGGTCCATCCAGCCCAGTATCCTGTCCACCGACCGTGACCAATGCCAGGTGCCCCGGAGTGAGTGGACCTAATAGGCAATGATCAAGTGATCTCTCTCCTGCCATCCATCACCCCCCTCTGACAAACAGAGGCTAAAGACACCATTCCTTACCCATCCTGGTTAATAACCATTAATGGAGTTCATCTCCATGAATTTATCCAGTTCTCTTTTAAACCCTGTTATAGTCCTAGCCTTCACAGCCTCCTCAGGCAAGGAGTTCCACAGGTTGACTGTGCGCTGTGTGAAGCTATATGATTAGTGATGGCAATATGATATGGAAAGGGATATTTAGCTTTTATTGGCCCCAGCAGATCACTTATATTGCATTCATGTGTACAACTTAATCAGATGTCTAATTTAATCTTGTGTCAGATGCCAGAGGTACAGAAAAGGAAGATAATTTCCAAAATATGATGTGACTGGCATTAGCTGTGACTCCATGAGATGCTATCCTGTGAAACTATTATACTAGCTCTAGTTTCAAAGGGTATCCTACTGCATTTGGGGGCTACACAAATACAGCCACCTCTGACGAGATTTTAAATGCACCCAAACTCAGCTGGGTTTACATACCTGGTCCACTGTGGAGCCAATTGATCGGGTTTTTTTTAAAGGACCTGGGGGGCCTTCTATGAACTGTCTGGAAGAACGCTGAAAAGAACATGTATGTTAAACAAGATTGGGGGCATCAAGCCTAGAGCATCACACTGCATTTCCTGAAGGGCTGAGGTAAATTCCACTGCAGTGTTTGCAGATACTGAAGTCCATAATGATTTCTTTTTACCAAGGGATATGAAGACTTGTGCAATAAGGCAGCCTAACTGACCAGTAGAAATGGTTCAACACACAATCTTCCCAAGAAGTTTGACTGGCCAACTCAGTGCTCTACCACCACGACCTTCAGGGGAAGTAATTTTCCCTCTTCAACATGAGGAATGCTATTGGAAAACAGGGAGCAAATACCAAATCCTCCCCCAATAAGACAGCCATTTCTTTTGATGGTTCGGTCTCTCTTCCCTACCCACCCCACATGCTGACTGCAGGGTAGTAGGACAAATCCTGAGCCCACTATTATGATGAGAACACCTAACTTTGATTTTCCCCTATTACTAGTTTTGTGTTACCAGAAAGATGCAGTAGGTCCACCAAGAAGCTTCACTCCAAGTAACTTCTGCTTGTAAGCTGCAGGTGAGAGTAGCATGGGATGTGGGAATTCACTCCATCATCTCCAGCTGACAAGTGAAAGTTACTTCCAAAGCTTTCATCTGAATCCACACAACAGTGATGAATTTTTGGATGCAAAGAATTAAGGATTTATTCATCTAGGTAGTCCAGTTCTATAAACTAAGTCAGAAGAAGCCTTCCATTTCTTGCCCATGGTGCAGGTTAGAGTGCATTTCTGGGTGGTCTGATCTGACTGAGCTTGGACAGTGACCACCAGATCAGAGAGTCTATTATAATAGCTGAACTACCACATGTAGCCACAATGCTACCTATTGTTACTCCTGACTGCGCCAATCACTTAACGGGAAAGAATGTAACATACCCGTTTCTCTCTTTTCTTCAGTCTGACAGCCTTCACCAAAGAGGAATCCCAATCCTATAGGTAGGACAAAGTATTGTGTTAGCATACTGCAGAAACCTTCCAGACTTTAGCCATGTGTGTCATTAAATCAATTTTAAAGAACAGTGGGCCAACAAGCTTAGGACAAATATAATACAGGCTTGTCTTATCCAGTTATGAATCTAGTGTTTCCTCCGTCTCCATTCGTGATTTCTGAAGGATTATAACCAGGGAAGTCAGTCATTAAGATTCTGATAGCAGTGATAAAAACCAGAGGCTCAGAATTCTCACTAGCCTCTACCACCTCCTCCACCCCTCAGTCATTTCTTACACTCACTGCTTCCTTTAAATTTCATGCTGTAACCACTAAGACTCATAGATTTTAAGGTGTGACGAACTAGGACTGTTGTTAAGGTTTCCCTGAGCACTGTGTGGGTGCCTCGGTTTCCCCTATGCAGTGCTTGAGTATCTAGGTGGTGGGACAACGGTGCATGATTGTTACAAAGCCCTAGAAGGCAGAGGCCTGGACACAGAGAATGGCTCTGTCTCCTGGCAACAGATGGCCCGGCTCCTCCCCGGCAAAGGTGAGAGCTGAAGGTGTTGGAACAAAGGGATCAGGTGACCTCCTGGCCCGGAAAGCAGACAAAGGGGGAGGAGGGGCTGGAGAGTTTCAGTTTGGAGCTGGCTGGAGAGGCGGAGGAGAGGCAGACAGGGTCTGGCCTCCCTGCCCCGTTTGGAGCTGTGGGGTGAAATGCAGGGAGCCCCCCGGCTGGGGTCTAAGCTCCCTGCCCCCCGGAAGGACCCGACTGAGGGGTCCTGGATGTACTGATAAGCTCTGGTTGGACTGTGTTCCTGGCATCTCTAATAAACCTTCTGTTCTACTGGCTGGCTGAGACTCCCAGTGAATCCGGGGAAGAGGGGTGCAGGGCCGGACTCCCCTATACTCCGTGACATAAGGTCAGAAGGGACCATCATGATCATCTAGTCTGACCTCCTGCACATTGCAGGCCATAGAACCTCACCCACCTATTCCTGTAATAGACCCCCTAACCTCAAGCTGAGTTACTGAAGTCCCCAAATCATGTTTTAAAGCCTTCAAGTTACAGAGAATCCACCATTTACACTAATTTAAACCTGCAAGTGATCAGTTCCCCATGCTACAGACTAGAAGGGGTGGCCAATCTGTGGCTCTGGAGCCACATGCGGCTCTTCAGAAGTTAATATGCAGCTCCTCGTACAGGCACCGACTCCAGGCTGGAGCTACAGACGCCTACTTTCCAATGTGCTGGGGGGTGCTCACTGCTCAACCCCTGGCTTTGCCACGGGCCCTGCCCACACTCCACCCCTTCTCACCCCCTCCCCTGAGCCGTGCCCTTGCTCCTCCCCCTCCGAGCCTCCTGCACGCCACAAAACAGCTGATCGGGAGGTGCGGGGAGGGAGGGGGAGGCGCTGATCGGCGGGGCTGCCGGTGGGCAGGAGGCACTGGGAGCAGGCGGGGAAGCTGATGGGGGGCTGCTGACGTATTACTGTGGCTCTTTGGCAATGTACACCTCTACCCCGATATAACACGAATTCGGATATAACGCGGTAAAGCAGCGCTCTGTGGGGTGGGGCTGCACGCTCAAGCGGATCAGTGCGTCAGCGTGTCGCGCTCTGACACGCTGCTCTGAGCGATGTGTTAAGGGTGCAGGGCTGGGGCCGAGGGGTTGGATAAGGGGCAGAGAGTCTTGGGGGGCAGTCTGGGGACAGGGAGCAGGGGGGCTTGGATGGTTCGGAGGTTCTGGGAGCAGGGCGGGCAGGGGACGGGGGCGCTGGATAGAACTTGGGAGTCCCGGGGGGGGCCTGCTGACTATTAATAACAGAAATGCTTGAGGCCAAAGCAAGTTCGATATAACGCGGTTTCACCTATAACGCGGTAAGATTTTTTTGGCTCCTGAGGACTGCGTCATATGGGGGTAGAGGTTTACATTGGTAAATTCTGGCTCCTTCACAGGCGCAGGTTGGCCACGCCTGCTACAGAGGAAGGCGAAACCCCCCTCAGGTCTCTCCCAATCTGACCCAGCTGAAAATTCCTTCCCAACTGCATGCAGGCAAGACATACCAGCCAGACACCTGCACAAGAATGATCTGTAGTAATTCAGAGGCCTCCCTATCTAGTGTCCCATTACCAGCCATTGGAAATATATGCTACTAGCAGTTGCAGATCATTACATACTAATGCAGGCTGTCTTATCATACCATTCCCTCCATAAACTTAAGCTCAGTCTTGAAGCCAGTTAGGTTTCTTTGCCATTCCATACCAGACGTGAATCCCTAGTTATAATACCACAGTACTCGGTTCCTGTAGACAGAATGGTGACTAGAAACCCAATCTTGTGGTATCATGCACCCCCACACTGATGCAAAATTAGGACACATATCATAGCTCTGTCAGGAGAATCAAACATATAAGGACACTATTTAATTTTGCTTAGCAGTGCAGTGTTTTTATGGTTGATATTGCAAGACACTGTGCTGCTGAAACAATATGGGGAGTGAAGATAGATAGCTTTCAAAGATTGGAGTAACATTACCAGTGACTCGTCAGTCTTGTCAAAGCTGATGTCTGATAGAATTGAGCCAGATTCATCTATTGTTGAAAGTCTAAGAAGTAAAGTAAAAACCTATTAGTCTGTGGGTTTCATTTCCAGTTGACCTCATGATTCCAGGGCAAGTTTACTGACCAGGCAATAGCTATGTATTCCAGTTTGGAACAAGGCAAGACCTTGATGCTATGAAAGTAGCACTAATGCAGTATAAATAGGAGTGTAGATTCACACACTGCTGGACTGTCATTTGTGATTTACTAGGGGAAACCCAAATCCATGGAGAAGGAATAATCCAGATTTAGCATGTCAGTATTTTGTTATATTCCCAAAACACAAGCCTTCTCTCTTCCTCCTCCCTTCCACATAAAGCTCCTACCTCTTCTGATTGCAAAGATAAGTTCCTTCATAAATCAATATACAAGTTCTTTTTGACTGCAGCCCAACAGACAAGCATAGAAGAGTGGCCTTCTCCTAATTTTTCACCCTATCTAATTTGCAGTTTTGTGGTATTAAATTCAAAACCTAGCTGAGACTATTTAACTACCAACACAGTTAAGACTAGAGAGAGTCCAGAAAACAGGAGAAAAAAAATGATAAAAGGTTTAGAAAACCTGACCTATGGGGAAAAATTAAAAAAATTGGGTGTTTGTTTATTTTTAAGAGATGACTGGGGGGGGACCTGATAACAGTCTTCAAATATGTTAAGGGGTGTTATAAAGAGGATGGTGATCAATTGTTCTTCATGTCCACTGAAGGTTGGACAAGTACTAATTGGCTTAATCTGCAGTAAGGGAGATTTAGGTTAGATATTAGGAGAAACTTTCTAACAATAAGGATGAAAGCCTCTTCCAGAACTTAATCAAGGGAGGGGTCTGAATCACCATCATTGGAGGTTTTTAAGAACAAGTTAGACAAACACCTGTCAGGGATAATTTAGGTGCCTTTCGTCCAGCCTCAGCATGGGGCCTGGATGAGATGACCTTGAGGTCCTTTCCAGCCCAACATTTCTATGATTGTAAAACAAGAAATTAGGAACAATCGTGCCAGATGAGATCAGTGGTCTGTCTAGTTTAGCATCTACTCTAACGGTGGTTAGTGTCAGCTCATTCAGAGGCGGAAGAAAGAAACCCCCCAGTGGACAGTTATGGAATATCCTGTCCCAGAAATAAAATCTTCCTAACCCCCATTAGTTTATGGTTGGTTTATGTCCTGAAGCATGAAGGTTACATCCATTCTCAAATAAAATATACTAATGTAACTATTCTTATTCCCTAGAGTAATTTTTTTTTGGCCTTGGTGATATTTTATGGCAATGAATCCCATAGCTTAATTTGTTATGTGTTAAGAAGTTTCCTGTGGTCAGTTTTAAACTTGCTTTCAGTTTCAGGACTGCCAACTGCATTGTGAGAAAGGATAAATAGGAATACAAAATAATGCTATAAAAATGTAAATTGGGTATCTACCCATTCCTTCTCTAAGTAGTTACAAGTTTTTGATATCCTCTCAAAGAGAAGTCTTTCCATTACAAAAATCGTTTTAGTTCTTCTTGAACCCCCTTATTTCTGCTATATCTTTGAGACTGAATATAGTAATCCAGGTGAGATCATGTCACTGATTTATATAATGGCACTGAAATATTCCTTATACTCCCTAACATTTTGTTTAATTTTTTGACAGCCGATGCACATTAAATGAAAACCTCTGCTCAGTTATCCACAACGAACCCCAAGTTCCCTCCTCCCAACAAGTCTGTATTCAGCTCAGATAACCCTTGGTAAACAAACAATGATAAATACAGTAGCTCTCTGGAGCCAGGTCAGTGGCTGAGAGAAGTATTTCTGAACTGGTGCTTCACCTTTAGGTTTATTATTGGTGTGCATGCTTAGTTATTGACAGAGGGGAGGGATAGCTCAGTGGTTTGAGCATTGGCCTGCTAAACCCAGGGTTGTGAGTTCAATCCTTGAGGGGGCCATTTGGGGATCTGGGGCAAGAATTGGGGATTGGTCCTGCTTTGAACAGGGGGTTGGACTAGATGACTTCCTAAGGTCCCTTCCAACCCTGATATTCTATGATTCTATGTAGTTTAGCACAGCTATATAAAAGGAAAATCTTTCACAAGTAGTGGGATTATAGCTGGAGTGGAAGCACAGGAAAAAAAATTGAGTGGTTTCAACTAGGCTGCATTGTTCTATGCTTTTATTTTCCTAAAACCACACACAAAGTTCTGGCGGCAATAGTAGTCTCCTAGAACAATGGAGCCCTAAGACAAAAAAAATTTGGAAATCAAATACAAATTTTCTACAGATCCTAAGATTTCATTTACAATATATATATATATATATATATAATTGCCCCCCAAAAATCCAAATGCAATTACCTGCTTTAATTAGATTCAGTGAGAAATATTAAATTCTTATAGCTTTCGATAAGAACAGTTAAAGTTTCAAATTTTTCAAACTACAATAATTTATATTATGCATTAGATCACTTTGAGGAAGAGGTCACGTGAAAGATTCTGGAATACAGGATCACAGGAGAAAAAAGCTGGTAGCTTTGGGGTATTGCAAAGGAAAAGTAAAAAACCTCTACCATAGTCTAAGATTACTGTAAATCTAGAGACCAGATATCCAAGAGTTTAAGTATTTGTGCTAATCAGTTTTTTCTCTTATGGTCAGGTTGCTTCCTTCCCTACCTTCTGTTCCCAGAACCGCCAGTGGAAAGTTGAGGCCTGTTAAGGAAGGCCAGGGCAGATTTCTGTTCTTCACTTAGCTGAATACTGCCAGATGCATCACACATCAGTAGCTCCCGAATCAGTTGGATCTGCCGCTCCTGTAAAGAGGAAAACATCAGTAGTATCTAGGGGAGAAAGCTTCACTTCAGATTTATGGGAGACAGGCAGACCATAAGACATTTAATAGAGCTAATGCAGGTAGGCTTTGAGGAAGTTTGCTACTCGAACAGCATATTAAAAGCCCATAAAGCAGAAACTGGTGTCACAGCTTCCAACAGGTGGTAAACTCAATTTAAAGTAGCAGCAGTGAGATTCTTCTCAATTAAACCACTATTCAAATGAAGGCTATACTCTTGCAATAGAAAACTACTGATGTCTTATTAGGTGCCAGTTATTGTCTTCCATAAATCCAAGTAGCTTAGACCTTTTTAGACTGCTGAGAAACGCACAAAAGAATTACAAAGAGTTGAACAATTCCAGTCTGATGAGGAACACAATATGGAATCCACCAAACAATACATTAGGATGAATTAAACTCCATACTAGTCTTGCCAATATGCTTCAATTCCTACCTGCATAGTTATAAATGTCTATAGTTACTAAACCATAAAGAGCTGGAGAGACACTGCAGCAAAAGGCTCAGAGAAAGTCACAAGATTCCCAATAGAACTTCCTGGAATTTGTTGATGTCTCGCAATGCTGCAGTGACTCAAGAAGTCATGGTTTTGTGGCTCTCTGCAAATTCATGTAATATAGTATTTCTCTCCATTCCTGCCTCACACATGCCATTGGTGGGAGGCTGTCTGCGCCCTCTCTACCTGAGACCAGGAGAGTGAAAAGAGTTCCTATCAGGCTCATTAAACTCCCAGAAGAGCTGCATGTAACTTTGAGGCTAGAGTGAACTCAAGCAGTCATAGAACCACACTGAACATTCCTAATACTCTAATCAGATGAAGGTGCCTCATGTGCCCTTTCCTATTGCCCAGTGTCATTAAAATCAGTGGAGTTTTCCATTTTGCTATATTAGAAGGTGATGGTACTGTGGAAAACATGTATAGCTATTAAATATACTACAGGAATTAATATTTTTGTGCCAACACATTTAGGTACATAGAGGTCTCTTTTGTAACTTTCCAGATCCTTATCTATAGCAGGGGTCTCCAAACTACGGCCCGCGGGCCGCATCCAGCCCACGGCTTCAATTTGTCCGGCCCCTGAACCAATTGCTGCTGCCGCCTCGGCACGTCGGCAGCAGCGAGTATTTCAGCGGCAGCTTAAAAGCTGCCACCGCCCCGGCAGTATTTTGGCAGCAGTTTAAAGGCTGCTGCCGCCTTGGCGGCAGGGTGCAGAGGGCGGCAGTCAGGGGCACCCCTGCTGGTCCTAGAATACCCGCCGCCGAAGCCGCCACGGCTTGCCTGCGGGAGGTCCTCCGCCTCCTCCGAAGCCGCGGCGGCTTGCCTGCGGGAGGTCCTCCGCCTCCTCCGAAGCCGCGGCGGCTTGCCTGCGGGAGGTCCTCCGCCTCCTCCGAAGCCGCGGCGGCTTGCCTGCGGGAGGTCCTCCGCCTCCTCCGAAGCCGCGGCGGCTTGCCTGCGGGAGGTCCTCCGCCTCCTCCGAAGCCGCGGCGGCTTGCCTGCGGGAGGTCCTCCGCCTCCTCCGAAGCCGCGGCGGCTTGCCTGCGGGAGGTCCTCCGCCTCCTCCGAAGCCGCGGCGGCTTGCCTGCGGGAGGTCCTCCGCCTCCTCCGAAGCCGCGGCGGCTTGCCTGCGGGAGGTCCTCCGCCTCCTCCGAAGCCGCGGCGGCTTGCCTGCAGGACGTCCGCTGGGCCCGCGGCTTCGGCGGAGGGTAAGCTCAAGAGAACGGGCCGGCCTGCGAAGCCACTTGAAAAATGTAATGTGGCCCTCGTCTCCTAAAGTTTGGAGACCCCTGATCTATAGCATGGAAACACTCATTTAGGTGAATCTCTATGGAATTGAGGCAAAGCCTGTTTCACACAGGAGTCCCATCACAGATAACATGATACCCACCAGCTTCTCACAGTCTGCTTCAGCTCGCTGTCTTCGCTTGATCTCCACATCCACCTGATTGCGAGCATGTTTCAGCTTCACATCCAGTGCACTACGCTCAGTTTCTGTTTTCATCAGAAGATCCTTGTACCTGGCCAGCTCATGATCTGCCTTCTGCCACTTCTTTCGGAACTCTTCAAAGTTCTTTGCCAACTGAATAAACTCTGGGTAGAGGACGCTTAGTCTTAACAACAGTGAAGAATGGAAGCAGAAGAAATACAGCATCTCCCCCATTATGTTGAAGAAACCTTCCATTAATGATTGCCTTCAAGTAAAGATAACAGATCAGCTGACCTGTTGGCAAACCCAGCTCAAGACAAAAAGTCTGCAGAAGAGCCTAGAGTCTAGCTCAGTGGTCTCCAACCTTTATACGCATAAGATCACTTTTTGAATCTAAGGGCAACCAGGATCTACCGCTCCCCTTCCATGAGTCCCCGCCCCTTCCCCAAAGCCCCACCCCACTCACTCCATCCCCCCCACTCTCCCTCGCTCACTCTCCCCACCCTCACTCAGTTTCACTGGGCTGGGGCAGAGCATTAGGGTTCAGGAGGGGGTGTGGGCTCTGGACTGGGGCCAAGGGGTTCAGTGTGAGAGGGGGCTCTGGGCTGAGCCTGGGGCAGAGTGTTGGGGTGCAGGAGGGAGTATGGGGTGCTGGCTCTGGGAGGGGGTCAGGCTCTGGGAGGGGGCTGGGGTGCAGGAGGGAGCTATGGGATGAGGGTTGGGGTGCAACCTCCCACCAGGAAGCACTCACCTCTAGTGAATCCCGGTCAGCGGCAGGCACAGCGAGACTAAGGCAGGCTCCCTGCCTACCTCGGCCCCACACCACTCCCGAAAGGGGCCAACGCGCCCTGCGGCCCCTGGGTGGGGGTAGGTGGCTAAGCGCGCTGCCCCTCTCTGTAAGCATCACCCCCATAGCTCTCCCAGCCAATGGGAGCTGCGGGGGGCGGAGCTTGCAGGCAGGAGCAGCATATGGAGGGAGACCCCTGCCCTCCCACCCCCGGCGCTGCAGTTGCTGCTTCAGAGAGCGGCGTGGGGCCAGGGTTGGCAGGGAGTCTGTCTTAGCGGCAGCCACACCACACTGCCTCTGGAAATCACAATTGATTGGGAGGTCCTCTAGGATCAACCGGTCGATCGCAATCGACCGGTTGGTGACCACTGCTCTAGCTGATGTCCCCAGCAGTTACATCAGTCCCCCATACCAGAATCATGGATTCATGTTTTATTGGCCACCCAGTCTCTAGCATGTAATGTAGACTTCAATTTAAGATAGTCGCTTCCCAGGTTTCATATGTTATGCTAAATGAGCTTAAAGAAAAAGATGACCTTCCTGGCAAGTTGTTATACATCAAGCCAAAACTACTGCTATTAAAGTAACGTGAAGACAGACTACATTATGGTCACAGCTTAGTACACCAGAAAGACTTTCAATAGCAGATTCAAATATAACTGCTCTAATATGCTCCAGTAGATGCAGATTAGTATTAAAGATGTCTGGAGCTGCAACTCCATTCAGCTAGATAATTTTACTTTCAAATCAATATTTGTATAAAGCCAATTTCCTTTAGCTGTTTAACACTGCCCTAAGGGGAATACAAGTGTTCCACCCTGCAAAGCTACAGCAAGAAGAGATTTCACAAATTTGCCTTCAGCCAGTGTTTCCCCCCCTGCTATTTATGGAAGCAGTTAGTCCCAGACAGTGTAGACTCTCCTTGGGCCCATGTCGAAGAAAATTAACTGTTGGGCCCCCACTAAGGTTTTCACCCCCTCCTTTGGTACTAATTAGCTTACTCCACACACACACCTTACAAACCTTGTAAAACTCCAACTTTGAAATTCTGTGTGCAAGAAAATCAGGATGCTATAGCATGATGCATTCTTCCCAGAAGTTCAGCTGGTCACTTCAAGCATCCAGTCAGAGCAAATGAACCAAGTTCGCTCCCAAATCTATGTACCTGGAAGAGCACCACTACCTACAAAGCCATCGGTAGGCTCTTTAGTTTTCAGGGCTGAAGTCGAAATGAGCTAGCAGTTGTCTATTCTTACACTGAACAACATACATGAGTTAACTGTGACATGACTTACGGTATTCATTTCCTTCATTTAAAAATTCTGACTGGCGCATGAGTTGGTCAAACAGATTCCGTAAATTGAGCATTGCAGTCTCCATCTTCCTGCCAAGAAATCAAGAGTTTTAGAGTGATCTTTCCAGGTTTTTCCACTCCTCCAGACACAACAAGAGTCATTGCCAGCCTAAGACAAACCTGTGCTCTAAAATCTCTGACTTAACATTTGTAGCCAAATACAAAAGTCTCTCAAGAATGCAGTTTCAAACAGCTTTTTGCTTCTGATCTTATTCTTGGAAGAAAAGGTCAAGTGTCCCCATAAATTGAAGATGGTCAAGACAACTTTGTACAGAAGCACGACGTCCCCCCCCCCCCCCCCCACACACCCACCCACCCACAAACATTCCAATGCTTCAGATAACTTGCAATATACTGTAGGGCCTCATACCCCAACAAGACAATCAGGGACTTTTCCAATTTATTATTTTGAGGGTATACAATATTGTTCCAATTCCAGACTAGGAATAATATAACTCTTCAAAGGACACCATTATCCATACAGTCTCAGAGTTACATAAATAAAAAATCAAACAAATGTTCTTGGGAGATCTTTGGGTAGATTTGGATTTTGCTTTGTTTTTTTAAATTACTGTTCTTATTGAAAAGATTGTTTAAAATGCTGTCCATGGCAGTACCAATTATATCACAGCAATGATTAAGACAGAAATTGCTAGCTCAGTAGTGCAGAAATTACTTCTCTAATGCAGGTTTCTGCTGGAATGCTTATGAGAACTCTGGCTAACATGTTAATACCAAGTACAGGCAGATGATTACATTGTAGTATGTCCTGGCATCCAAGCTACACAACACACCATCTCCACAATTAGAAGGATAAAAGCAGTTTACATATAAAGCACTGTGAACAGGCATGCTTTAATCCCATTCGGCAGGGAAAATTCAAACAGTTTAGAGATTTGCTGATGCCTCGGAAGAAAAATTCTACTGCAAGAATGTTATTCTATATTTCTGTTCTTTCACTCTACACTCTTCATTAGTAGGGACACCTAAAAGAAAGGGGGACATCAGTTTTTAAATGTTCATATGTTCTCCTGCTTAATTCTGCTAGTTTCATCATGACTGATGTCAAACCAGTGGTACAGTGCAGCAAAGCCTTATTAGCAAGTAAACTTTAGTTACAGGAGTAAGGCTTTGCAAGAACTGGACCTGGATTACGAGTTCAGATACCAAACCAGCACCAGAAGCAGATGAATCCTCAGATCTAATGTTCATGAAAATGTTCTTAGTAAGGGTAAGGGAAGAGCATAATATGATAGCAGAATGGTTTCAAAATGCTTTCCAGTGGACTGATTTTCATAACCATATACCCGGACTTCAGCAAGGCTTTTGACACAGTCCCACGTGACATTCTGATAAGATGGAAAAATGCAGGCTCAGTGGAACTACCATTAAGTGGCTACATAATTGGTTAAACAACCACGAACAAAGAGTAACTATCGATGGAATTGTGTCAGATTGGAGGGAGCTCTCCAGTGAGGTTCCACAGAGATCTGTTCTGGGTCTGGTGTTTAACATCTTTATTAATGATTTGGATGTAGGAATACAGAGCATACTGATCAAATTTGCAAATGTCACAAAGCTGGAGAGGTTAAAAGCATTTTGGAGGATACAGCTAAAATTCAGAGTAATATTGATAAATTGGAGAACTAGGCTATAGACAACAAAATGAAATTCAACAAAGATAAACGTAAGGTGTTACAAATAGAGAATGGGGGATAACTGATATGGCAGCAGCACCGCTGAGAAGGATCTGGGAGTTATGGTGGATCACAACTTCAACATGAATCAGCAATGCAATGCTGTTGCCTAAAAAGAAAATGCCGTTTTAGGCTGCATTAACAGAGGCATGGCATGCAAGTCACGGGACGTGATAGTACCACTGTACTTGGTGCTGGTTAGGCCTCAGCTGGAGTACTGTGTCCAATTTTGGTCTTTAATATATAGAAAGGATGTAGAGAAACTGGAAATGATCCAGAGGCGAGCAACAAAGATGATCAAAGAGATGGGATGCAAGCCATATGAGCAAAGGCTGAAGGAACTAAGTATGTTTAGTCTGGAAAAGAGGAGACTGGGGGAGACATGATAGCGGTCTTCAGATATTTGAAAGGCTGCCATAAAAAAAGATGGAGAAAAGTTCTCTCTTGCCACAGAGGACAGGACAAGAGGTGATAGGTTAAAACTACAACATAGCAGATTTAGAAAAACTTCTTAACTGTAAGAGCAGTAGAATAGTGGAACAGACTGCCTAGGGAGGTTGTGGAAGCTCTTTCACTGGAGGTTTTCAAAAGGAGGCTAGATAGCTGTTTGTGTTGGATGATTTAGACAACAAAATTCTGCATCTTGGCAGGGGGTTAGACTAAATAACCTGAACTCTTTGGTTCCATATCCAAAATGATATGCCTCTTAAGAATCATGTACTAACCAAGAAACTCTCCACAGCAATCTCATTATACCAATAAAGAGCACTAGTAGGTTAAGTGTCTTCGAATCACTTCAGCAGCAGTTTTATGGGTTCCTAATGGACCAGTCTCCTGTGGTTATAAAAATAAGTGTAAGAAAAAAAATGAAGTACCATTTTTGGTTACTTAAAAAAATTAGAACCAATCAGGCATGACATCACTGGCTACACAATGGGTCCCTCCCCATCAACCAACGGAAGTTGGTAAAAAATTCAAACAGGCTGCAGGCAGTAGTGCCGCCAGCTCCTCTATTGGGAATCCAAAGACCTTTCTCCACACACTATCCATTTAACTGAAATGCACACTTTACTCTTCCCTCATCCCAATGCAACTTTACAGCACAGGAAGCAGTACAACACCGCCAGTCATTCCTGTCCATGGCTTTTTCCTGCGTACAATGCTGCGGTCTAGCTGGTGGTCAGACTAAGTGGAACTGACCTTAGTTGTGTTTGCTTATTTTCTCTGCCACCCTATCATCTGTTTGTCTTCTACAGGCTCCCCACTTTACAGTGATGCCATTTATTTATACTTCACCTGACAAACATGTTGCTAGTCAGCCCTAAAAGAACACTGGGATTCAGGTCCTCATGTTCCAAGATTTATGTAACAGGATGTAGGTGGCAATATGTGTTTACACACAGAAGTGAGCACTCTTGCAGTAGAAAATCATTACCTCATCACTAGCCAACCTGAAGCCTTCTTATTTAGCCAAGAGTGTCTCAAGCACCTCTTGGAACTTTGCAGTCATCTCATTAGTTGGCAAGTGTATCTTGTATTTCTGCAAGTGGAGGATTGTTCTCAATAGAGAAGGATTAATAACAAGTCCACCACTGGACGATGACATGGTATTTGAACATTCCTGTTGCTTCACTCAGCAGTTCTCTCACCAGGAACACTTATGGGATAACAAAGTTATACTAGCAAGCCCTGCGGTACATCTATGAGAGCTGCATTCTGAAAGTGTAAGTAGATGCACCCATTCCACCATAAAAAGAACTCTAACAGTCTAAATTCTGCTTTCCTCATTCACAAGAGCAGTCCTACTGAAATCAATGGGATTACCTCAAACAGCTAATACAACCCCGATTGTACGCTATTCCTATCTAAGCCCTGGTCTACACTACGAGTTTAGGTCGAATTTATTAGCGTTATTTCGATTGATCCGTGCACCCGTCCTCACGACGAAGCCCTTACCATCGACTTCTAGGGCTCTTAAAATCGATCTCGCCACTCCACCCCCAACGAGAGAATTAGCGCTTAAAGCGATATTGCCGAATCGAAGTAGGCTAGTGAGGACGCAATTCGACTGTATCGGCCTCCTAAATCTATCCCACGGTGCATCAGCTGACCGCTCTAGACAGCGGTCTGAGCTCGAATGCTCCTCCCAGGTAGACAGGAAAAGCCCCGCGAACTTTTGAATTTCATTTCCTGTTTGGCCAGCGTGGTGAGCTGCAGGTGAGTGCAGATCTCATCAGCAGAGGTAACCATGATGGAGTCCCAGAATCGAAGACGAGCTCCAGCATGGACCGAGCGTGAGGTACTCGATCTGATCGCTGTTTGGGGAGACGAAACCGTGCTAGCAGAGCTAGGGTCCAAAAGAAGAAACGCCAAGACATACGCCAAAGTCTCCAAGGGCATGCAGGACAGAGGCTACAACAGGGACGCGCAACAGTGCCGCGTGAAAATTAAGGAGCTCAGGCAAGCCTACCAAAAAACCAGAGATGCAAACAACCGCTCTGGGTCAGAGCCCCAGACATGCCGCTTCTATGATGAGCTGCATGCCATTCTAGGAGGTGCAGCCAGCACAGACCCTCCCATGTGGTTTGACTCCGTATGTGGATCATCAGAACCCACAGAGGAGCCTGATGATGATAATGATGCTGAAAATAGCACACAGACCCAGCAAGGAAGCGGAGAAGCCCTTTTCCCCGACAGCCAGGAACTCTTTCTCACCCTGGAGCCAGTACAGTTCGAACCCTCCCAAGGCGTGCTCGATGCAGGAGAAGGAACCTCTGGTGAGTGTACCTCTGTTTAATTAATACATGTTTTATAAGCAAGCGTGTTTAATGATTAATTCGTGGCCAGTACAGCCACAGCTACTCGAAAAGTCTGTTAACATGTTCGGGGATGGAGCAGAAATCCTCCGGGGACATCTCCTGAAAGATCTCCTGGATGTGCTCCCAAAGCCTGTGCATGAGGTTTCTGGGGAGGGCAGCCTTATCCTGTGCTCCGTGGTAACACACTCTACCACGCCAGGCAAGCAGCACGTAGTCTGGAATCAGTGCTTTGCAAAGCATGGCGGCGTACGGTCCCGGTTTTTGCTGGCATTCAAGCAACATCCTTTCTTTATCTGTGTGTGTTATCCTCAGAAGAGTGATATCATTCATGGGAACCTGGTTGAAATAGGGGAATTTTAGTACGGGGGCATTCAGAGGGGCTCCGTCCCTGCTGGGCTGTTTGCCTGTGGCTGAACGGAAATCTTCCCCGCTGGGACCCACGCGGTGGGGGGAGGGGGCACAGCGAACATCTTGCCTGGGTGTGTGTGTGGGGGGGGGGCGATTAGGTTCTCCCTGCATGTTAACCCGAAAACCGCCGCCCCACCTAACTTTTCAATTGCTAAGCTATTTGTTTTAAATTGCCAGCCCACGGGATGTTTGTTATGGGAAATGAGGGGGTTGATGTTTGAAAACATTCCCGCCTGTTGTGATGCTTAAAGAAGCCTATAGAGTGTCTTACCATGGCTGTCTGCAAGCCGAATTCTGTTGCCCGCCGGACCTGCTTGTGTGATCTCTCACAGCAAACCGGCAGACCCTCAATATAAGAGGCCCAGTGCAACCTTGGACAAAATGCACATGTGATATGTAATGTTTTGTTCAAACAAAATGTGTCTTTTACATTTGTCTCCCGTTTTCTTCCTCCCACAGCTACAAATGTTTCAACGCCACCCCTTTCATCACCATCCCAGAGGCTAGCGAAGATAAGAAGTAAAAAGAAAAGGAGTCGAGACGATATGTTCTCAGAACTCATGGAATCCTCCCACTCTGAGGCTGGCCAGCAGAATGCGTGGAGGCAGACACTGTCTGAGTCCAGGAAGGCAGAATTTGATCGCGCGGAGAGGTGGCGCGATGAAGAGAGACAGCGGCATCAGCGTGCAGAGAGAAGGCAGGATGCAATTCTGAGGCTACTGGAGGATCAAACGGAAATCCTCCGGCTTATGGCTGAGGACAGGCGTAGGGTTCAGGAAAGGCCGCCTGAGCAAAGACCGCCACTACAGCCCCTGTGTAACCAACAGCCCTCCTTCCCGAGTCCCATAACCTCATCCCCGAGACGCCCAAGAACGCGTTTGGGTGGCCTCCGTGCTCCCAGCCACTCAAGCCAAGAGAACAGTCCAAGCAAGAAAGGGCTGCCATTCAATAAGTTTTAAAGTGCTGTGTGTCCTTGTCCTTCCCTCATCCCCTCCTCCACCACCCATCCTGGTGCTTCCCTTCCTCCACCACCTATCCCGGGAGACAGTGTCAGTTACCACCATAGTCCCCCCTCTGTGTTTTACGAATTAATAAAGAATGCATGATTTTTAAGCAAGAATTACTTTATTTCCTCTGCAAGCGGTGATCGAGGGGGGGAGGGCAGGGCGGTTTGGGTAAAGGGAAGTAGAGCGAATGAAGGGGCGGGGCTTTTCATTACTGGGGAAAAACAGAACTTTCACACAGCATCCTGGCCATTCATGAAACTTGTTTTCAAAGCTTCCCTGATGCGCAACGCACCCTGCTGTACTCTTGTAATAGCCCTGGTGTCTGGCTGCGCATAACCAGCGGCCAGGCGATTTGCCTCAACCTCCCACCCTGCCATAAACGTCTCCCCCTTACTCTCACAGATATTGTGGAGCGCACAGCAAGCAGTAATAACAATAGGAACATTGGTTTCGCTGAGATCTAACCTAGTTAATAAACTTCGCCATCTTGCTTTTAAACGGCCAAATGCACACTCCACCACCATTCTGCACTTGCTCAGCCTATAGTTGAAAAGGTCCTGACTACTGTCCAGGCTACCTGTGTATGGCTTCATGAGCCATGGCATTAAGGGGTAGGCTGGGTCCCCAAGGATAACTATGGGCATCTCAACATCCCCAACGGTTATTTTCTGGTCTGGGAAGAAAGTCCCTTGCTGCAGCAGCTGAAACAGACCAGAGTTCCTGAAGATGCGAGCGTCATGTACCTTTCCCGGCCATCCCACGTTGATGTTGGTGAAACGCCCCTTGTGATCCACCGGTGCTTGCAGCACTATTGAAAAGTAACCCTTTCGGTTTATGTACTCGCTGGCTTGGTGGTCCGGTGCCAAGATAGGGATATGGGTTCCGTCTATCGCCCCTCCACAGTTCGGGAAGCCCATTGCTGCAAAGCCATCCAGTATGAGCTGCACATTTCCCAGACTCACAACCCTTGGTACAAGCAGCTTGGTGATCGCCCTGGCTACTTGCATGACAACAGCCCCCACTGTAGATTTTCCCACTCCGAATTGATTCGCGACTGACCGGTAGCTGTCTGGCGTTGCAAGCTTCCACAGGGCTATCGCCAGTCGCTTCTCTACTGTGAGGGCTGCTCTCATCTTGGTGTTCTGGCGCTTCAGGGCAGGGGAAAGCAACTCACAAAGTTCCATGAAAGTGCCCTTACGCATGCGAAAGTTTCGCAGCCACTGGGATTCATCCCAGACCTGCAGCACTATGTGGTCCCACCACTCTGTGCTTGTTTCCCGGGCCCAGAATCGGCGTTCCACTGTATCAACGAGCCCCATTACCACCATGATGTCCACCTTGCGGGGGGGCCTTTTCTGAGAGAGGTCTGTCTCCATGTCCTCATCACTCTCCTCAGGCTGATACTGTCTCGTCCTCGCCTCCTGTTGCTCTAGCAGCTCCCGGTTCTCGGTCTCCATATACTCCTGGACAATGCGCGTGGTGTTCATAACGGCCATAACAGTTGCGGTGATCTGATCGTGCTCCATGCTTCCCCCGGTACACTGTTTGCAGGACAGCAGAGTGGGAGCAGAAGCGGCTGGTGGATAACAATGGTGGCAGCAATATGGCGCCCGCACGAAAAAAGGCGCGAAAGGATTTTTCGCTCCCCCCTCAGGTGCTTTCACGGAGGGAGGGGGGAGCAAGGGTTAGGCTCATTTCCTTCTAGCTGCAGATAGTACAATATGCCGTGAGCAGGGGTTAGGCGCCTTTCCTTCCAGCTGCAGATGGTACAATAAGCTCTACTGACCCCCTCAAGGATTGAACTCGCAACCCCGGGTTTAGCGGGTCAACGCTCATACCGCTGAGCTATCCCTCTGCCCGTGTTCCAGGCAGTGCTGAATCTCCCTTAAAGAAAACGTAAAAAAGCGCCCCCGGCCAGCCACACCAAAGGCCGCCGGCCAGGAGCACTGTAATGTCAAGCATATTGTACGATCTGCAGCTAGAAGGCAAGGAGCTTCTCCTATATGGTCCCGCGACCACAACCATTTATGGCATAGTGCACGATCTGCAGCTAGAAGGCAAGGAGCTTATGCTGTGCAGTCCCGCGACTACCAGCCTCAGGCGGAATGGCCCCCTCAAGGATTGAACTCGCAACCCCGGGTTTAGCGGGCCAACGCTCAGAACGCTGAGCTATCCCTCTGCCCGTATTATACCGTGACTGAATCTCCACTAGACCTAATGTGAAGGCGTACGCTGGAGATGTACGGTAATTGTGAGCTGAGCAGCCTTCCGTAGCAAACATGGAAAGCACGCAGACAAGGCGCGAAAAAGATTGCTTTCAAGGAGGGAGGGAGGGACGTTTGATGGCCTGATGACATGTACCCAGAACCACCAGCGACATTGTTTTCTGCCCCATCAGGCTTTGGGATCGCAACCCAGAATTCCAATGGGCGGCGGAGACTGCGGGAACTGTGGGATAGCTACCCGCAATGCAATGCTTCGAAGGTCGATGCTACTCTCGCTACTGTGGACACAGACAATCGACCTCATGGTCTTAACGCTCTTTAGTGGGGACACACACAATCGATTCCATTAATTCGGGTTTTAATATATCGACTTCTATAATTTCGACCTAGTTCTGTAGTGTAGACGTACCCTAAGGGCTGGTCTACACTAACCCCCCCGTCGAACTAAGATCCGCAACTTCAGCTACGTTAATAACGTAGCTGAAATCAAAGTATCTCAGTTCGATTTTACCTAGGGTCCAGACGCGGTGTGCAGGCTCCCCCGTCGACAGCGCTTACTCCTCGCGACAAGCAGAATTACAAGCTTCGACGGGGGAGCACTTCTGGTTTGATTGATCGCGTCTAGACAAGATGCGATAAATCAAACCCAGAAGATCGATCCGACGCAGCGAGTAAGTGTAGCCTAATGGGTAAGTTAACTGTTACAAAATGTAACTGTTCCTCCCCCCCTCCACCATACAATAACTAACTTCAAGAGGAACAACAGTGTTTTTCAGCTGGTTAAATGCCTTTTACCTCAACACCTAAAAAGCATATAGGCAGCATATACAGCTGCCTGAGCAGTGCCACTTAAAGTCTACATTCACCAAGTTATTTTCTAATGGTACAAAAATCCAGGTTTAGAGAAGAACGAGTAAAGAATTTCAACCATTTAAAAATACAATAGACAATATGGGGTGAGAGAAGAGTCTGGAGAAGGCAAAATGAAAAACAACATTTTAGAAGGGTTGACTGATGCTCTAAATACACTGTAGCTATCACCCAGGCACCTTCCTAAAATATGGTATTTACAGTGCTTTAATGGATACCCAGACCTAAACATGAGGCAGAAGATGGAAGCCAAGCAGTCCTAAGAAGGGGTCAAAATTAATTTTAGATCTCTCTCAGGCATATTTCAAGGTAATCCATGTCCTTAAAACAAAATACCACAGATCATGCTGGGCAACTCTTCTGTTCCACAGTTAAAAGGGAGGTGCCTCTTCCAAACTATAAATCACTCTCTCTTTCTCTACACAAGGTAGAGATCCAAAAGGTCTAACTTAAGCCTTATCATACATTTACAATGTCAATTGCAAAGATGCCTCTAAGTAAGAGTGTATCTGAAAGAGTCATTAGGATCCCACTGAAAGAGCTACAAGTTTATTTAAACCCAAGGTTCCAACAGAATTTCAGCCACGCCTCTAGCGAAACCCACCCAAACACTACGATGCTTCTACTGCAGTGCATCCCCTTGACAGTTACAGGCTCACTCTGGGACGTTCAAAACAACTGTCTCCCCTACCAGCAATGCCCACCACGCAAAGGGGCGTTCAACGGCCCTGCCCAAATGCCCCCCCCCCCGCAGAGGCGGCTATTGGGGTCATGAGGCTCCCCGAGGTTAATCCACCGCTGTCTGATGGGGGGAGGAAGGATCAGTTCAAAGAAGGTTCAGGCCAGGGCACGTTCCAGCTGCGTCTCGAAGGCATCGCCAGCATCCTCCATCGCCCTCCCGCCGCGAGAGCACGGTGACGGGCTAGCCGTGCTGGGAGATGCCAGGATCAGAGCGCGCGGGGCTGCTTCGGGCCAGCTCGGACCGGTTCCTGCCCGACGGACGCCGACTCCGCGTCTCGGAGGGTCAGTGCGGCCGGGGAGGGCCCGGCCCCACGGCACAGGGGAAGCCCATGGGGCGAGCCCTCCCCACCAGCCTGAGGGTCACTCCGCGCGGGTACTCGCCCCCACCCGGGAGGGGCCCCACGCCCGCCACACAGGGTGACCCTGGTAGCCCCGCTACTCACCCTGGCCGCCTCACGCGCTCGGGCGGCGATCGCTCACCCAGCCGGCCGGCGCTAACCGTCTCTCTGCGTCCACCCAGCTCCGCGCGGCAGCCTCGCCCTCTGATTTGAATCCTAACAGCTGGCCAATCACAGAAAGCCATCCGGGCCTTCTCGCCACTCATTGGTTCCGCTTCCACACGTAGAACTGGCACGCTGAAGCTGACCTGAGCACCATCTTTGCTGAGGGTCTGGCCTGGCCTCCCGGCTCCACTTCCTGGTTTCTTTCTTCTGAGAGCTGCAGGGCGGCGTTTTCATCGGGGAGGGTAAGTGTCGCAATGGAGACCTCAGCGCTTGGGACACGCCTAGACGCCTCAGTAGGCTACAGCCTAGATGCAAACAAGGCACCGTCCCCGCCCCAGCATGCTGCAGTCTAATTTAAGACCTAAGCTAAGCTAACAGTTCTACAGCTGCAGTCAGAACCAGGCGTGCTGTGTGGGGAGGGGACCCTATGCCTTTTGGAGCTGCTGCTCTTCATATGAGACATAAAACTGAGCTCATGTGCGCTTGTTATCATTGCATTTGTCATAAGAGTCGGGCTGTTAGTTCCAAGGACCTGGCCATATTTCAACATGGGATAATTATAGCCTGCCTCTTTCCATTCACATCGTTTTCACTGGATACAGTATTTTCCATCCCAAACCAACTGTTGTACAGACATATGGTGAATAGGGTGACCAGATGTCCCGATTTTATAGGGACAGTCCCGATTTGGGGGGCTTTTTCTTATATAGCCACCTATTATCCCCACCCCCTGTCCCGATTTTTTACATTTGCTATCTGGTCATCCTAATGGTGAAAGACAAACCCTGCACCAATTAGTTTACAATCTTAGGATCCAATTCTGTAAACACACACATGCTTAACTTTACTGTTATTATTTGTTTGTCTTACCATAGCTACCATCTATCAGAGGGGTAGCCATATTAGTCTGTATCCACAAAAACAACAAGGAGTTTGGTGGCACCTTAAAGACTAACAGATTTATTTGGGCATAAGCTTTTGTGGCTAAAAAAACCCACTTCTTCAGATGTATGGAGTACTCCCATCAGTACTTCCACTGAAGTGAATGGAACTATTTGTGGTAGTAACGTTAAGCAAGTGCATGTTTGCAGGATCCAGCCTTACAATGTTACTCTATGAGAGTGAAACAGCAGTGTGTGTCACTCCAGCAGTGGCTGCATTTCAGTCCTGGGTAATGAGAAGTTATCCTTACAATCTATGTTTGTATATTGGAATTCCACAGAAAGCTCTAAGGCTTGCAAAAGGTGCTCTATAAAACAGGCACACCTAGGCGGCCCTGCAGTTCGGGCTACAGGGTATGTAGCAGGGCGTACCAGAGTGCTGTGCTGTAACACCCCCCATGTGGACACTGCAGGTGCGAACTAAAAGGTTCCTACTTTGGACTACTGCAGGGGTCTCAAACTCAAATGACCATGAGGGCCGCATGAGGACTAGGGCATTGGCCCGAGGGCCGCATCACAAACACCCACCCCTGGCCCTGCCCCTGCCCCGCCTCTGCCCTGCCCCCATTCCAACCCCTTCCCCGAAGTCCTCACCCCAACTCTGCCACCTCCCTGCCCCTGGGGGTGCAGGAGGGGTGCAGGGTGTGGCAGGGGGTCGGGGTGCAAGGTGTGGCAGGGGGCTCAGGGCAGGGAGTGCAGGAGGTGTGCAGGGGGCTCAGGGTAGGGAATTGGGATGTGGGGTGCAGGAGGGGTGGGGGTGCAGCAGGGGGTCAGGATGCAGGGTGTGGTAGGGGGATTAGGGCAGGGAGTTGGGGTGCGGGAGGGGTGTGGGCAGGGCCATCCCTCGCTATTTTGGTGCCCTACGCAGCCCCCCCACCCCCACGGGGGGGGGGATCAGGGTGGCCCCAGGCCTCCACGGGGGTGGGGGGAGCAGGGGTGGCTGGCCCCAGGCCTCCATGGGGAGTATTTCTATTTACTTCAGTGGGAGCTGGGTCTGACTCTAGCTGAGGCACTCAAAATCAGTGGCCACTTTTGAAAATGTTAACCTTCTTAATCAACATTTAGATAACACAGGAGCAAGCATTATATAAAACAAAGTAGATAGACACTTAGTTTAGGTTAGATTAGTCCCATTTTACAGATGGGGAAAATGAGAGATGCAGGTGAAGTAACTTGCTGAAGGTCTATCTGTCTATTAGATACTTATTATAAGGCCCACATCAAATTAGCATCTAACCTTCTCCCAGTTAGTTAATAATAACAGTAGAAATCTCTCTTCCCTTCCCAGCTTGTCAAAGAAATAGCTTGATTAGTTTATAGGGTGGTTGTGTGTCTTTGATTGTGAAGAAATTATTGAGGGAAAGCTGAGCAGAAGAGGACACAGTAAATCAGGAAAAGAACCCAAGAGTCCTGACTCTTACCCAGCACCTCAGCTTTCAGGGAGGAAAACTGGATAATCTAAAATTCTTTTCCATCTGTTGAGTCTATTATTTTAACCAGTAGATAAAACTGCCTCCCAGAGTCCTTTAACATAAAATTAGACCATTTAAGGGCTCTCAGTTCAGAACAATGATACCTCAAGAGATTTTTCCCTGAAACCTTGATCTGAAAAACAGCTTAAGATCTGTCCCTTCTCCTTTAAAAGCAAGAGCACATTTCACATCCTATGTGTGTGAGCCATTCTGAGACATTTAACAATGTGCACCACATTAAAATAAAAACAAATAAAAACCAACAATTACACAAAACAAACTCACATAACCGTAAAATAATCATGCATTTTAATCTCTTAACGCTGAAACAAAACAGTGGGTAACTGAAGGATGGATATTAGCGATTATAAAGCAGAACTAAATGCTTAAAATTACTAAGTGGAGAAGTGAGTTCATAAAGTATATTACTGTCTATAATAGAATCTGTTTCACAAAAACCTGTGTCTCATAGGTTACAGAACCTTGTCTAGTTTAACTAATAATAATAATTTGATATTTTGCACTTATATAGTATTTTCCACCTGAGAGCCTCAAAGCACTTTACAAATATTAATGAATAAAGCTTCATTACTTCACTCCCCATGAAAGTAGGTTAAAAATATCCCATATTCTATAGGGAAACCAAGGCACAGCAGGGTAATTACTTGCCCAAAGTCGCACTGTGAGTCAATGGCAGAACCAGAAATAGAAATTAGCTCCCCCATCATGTGGTCATGTGGTTTAACCACAAAATCATTCTAAAACCCCATCTACACAGGCCTTTAAACCAAGTTTGGGATCAATAACAACATTTTGCCCTTCTGTAGCACCTATCATCCAAGGAACTCAAATCATTTTACAAATATTAATGAATGAAGCATCACAATCACTCCTGTGAAGTTAGTCAGTAGCATAAACCCCTTTTACAGAGGGCTAAATTGAAGTAACTTGGTTAAGATCACACAGGAAATGAAGCCAGGAATAGAACCCACATCTCTCTCAATTTGTCATTTACTTTAAATACAAGACTATCCAACACAGTTTCCAGCTAGCCAGATTTCCAGCAGGGCTTAGCTCTAGGGTTTTGATTCAGGTCTTGGACCCTACGCAGCTCCTGTCTGTACTGAATTAATCTCACCTTGCCTAGGGTGCCCCTAATGGCTAGACCATAATTACCTCTAGGCAACTTGTGCCACTCTCAGGGTATACTTTAGAGGGATCAAAGTTTTTTGTCTCTCGTAACAAACTGAAATCTCTTTTAAACTGTAGCCCATTATTCTATGCCTTATTAGTCTCAGTTGTAAGTAATTTCTCTCTCTTCCTTGATATGACTGTCCTTTATGTGGTTGTAAAGAGTGACCATGTTCATCTCTTGCATACTGTTTTTCAATGTTACACAAATTAGTTTTCTTCCATCTGTATTCATATGTAATTTTTTCGAGTCCTTCTCAGGGAGCCATTGAACCAGATTTGAGGCAGAGTCTGGCTCTTTGGAGGAATGGAAGGGTAATCTGCCTCTCCACACCCAAAGCTTTGAGTCACAAAGGGATAGATTCACAAAGGGACTTGGGCACCTGTCACGGAGTATAGGGGAGTCCGGCCCTGCACCCCTCTTCCCCGGATTCACTGGGAGTCTCAGCCAGCCAGTAGAACAGAAGGTTTGTTAGAGATGCCAGGAACACAGTCCAACCAGAGCTTGTCAGTACATCCAGGACCCCTCAGTCGGGTCCTTCCGGGGGGCAGGGAGCTTAGACCCCAGCCTGGGGGCTCCCTGCATTTCACCCCACAGCTCCAAACGGGGCAGGGAGGCCAGACCCTGTCTGCCCCTCTCCCCTCCTCTCCGGCCAGCTCCAAACTGAAACTCTCCAGCCCCTCCTCCCCCTTTGTCTGCTTCCCGGGCCAGGAGGTCACCTGATCCCTTTGTTCGAACACCTTCAGCTCTCACCTTTGCAGGGGAGGGCCCGGGGCCTTCGGTTGCTAAGATACAGAGTGTCAGCCATTCTCTGTGTCCAGGCCCCTCTGTAACACTCATGCATCCTTGTTCCACCACCTAGAAACTCAAGCATTGCATAGGAGAAACCGAGGCACCCACACAGTACTCAGGGAAAACATTAACAACAGTCCTAGTTCGTCACAGCACCTAAGCCCATCATTTAGGTGCCACTGAGATCCTCAGAACCCCTGCTCGGCTCCTCCCTATCTCTGTAGGCACCTAAGGGTACGTCTATACTACCCGCCTGATTCGGCGGGTAGTAATTGATCTTCTGGGATCGATTTATCGCGTCTTGTCTAGACGCGATAAATCGATCCCGGAAGCGCTCGCCGTCGACTGCGGAACTCCTGCTCGCCGAGAGGAGGAAGTGCTGTCGACGGGGGGAGCCTGCCTGCCGCGTGTGGACCCGCGGTAAGTGCTTTGAAGTTCGAACTAAGATACTTCGACATCAGCTAGTCACGTAGCTGAAGTTGCGTATCTTAGTTCGATCCCCACCCCCCTAATGTGGACCAGCCCAATTGATGGACATGCCCAAAACCACCTAAATCCTGATGCTGTGGAGCTGCTCAGTGTCCTAGCTCACACCTAAATCCTTGTTGGATTCACAAACTAGGCATTCTCACACCTATCTTGACTGCAGGGCCCAATCCGGTAGGCCTTCTCAGAGTATACCAACCAGATAAAGACTTGCACAAAAGATAGGTGTGGGAGGGAGCCCGTGCATCCAACCAGATCAGGAATTTTCTGGACTGGGTGTGTCTATGTGTGTCCCAGAATACTAAATAGCATTCAGGGCATTCACCTGGGAGGTGTGAGACCTATTTTCTGATTTGGGGCAGGGCACTGATCTTGGGTCTCCCATATCACAGGTATGTGTCCTAATCCCTAGGCTATTAGCTATGCTCACATGGATCTCTCTCCTGTTGAAACTGTTCCACTTCGTATAAATTAATATTTGTGAGAAAGGATTGACCTAATCTGGCTTAGGCACCTAATTCCAGGAGCAGGTTCATGACTATGGGGATAGGTGCCCCAGCATTTTATACTGCCACTTAACTCGGGGCTGAGGATTCCACTGGCTGGCAGGCACCTAAAAGTTAGGCATTCCCTTTGTGGATTTAGCTCAAAATGCTGTTCACGCTTTTGAAACCTTCCAAAATCTTGCTGCAATGTACTTCATAGACCATCTCTCTCTCTGGTTCTTCCCCTCTTCTCTACCCCCTCCACAAATCTCTCCTCTTCAGCTCCCACTGTCTAGAATAGTCTTGTATCTTTCTACCACACTGTCTCTTGTCTCAACTCTCATCTGATAAAGG
The DNA here is from genome assembly GCA_037349315.1 of Chelydra serpentina. Taxonomy (NCBI): domain Eukaryota; kingdom Metazoa; phylum Chordata; order Testudines; family Chelydridae; genus Chelydra; species Chelydra serpentina. The sequence continues at coordinate 86,115 of JBAIAC010000079.1, forward strand.
ACAGTCTTGTGGTTAAGGCATTGGACCAGGACTCAGAGAGTTTCTGTTCACAGCCATACCACAGATTCATTGTGTGACTTTAAGCAAATCTGTATCTTTAGAAATTATGTAAATCCTGCTGCAAAATCCTACCTCAGCGCCTCAACGTGGTGCAGCGGTGACCCTGGCCGTCTGACAGCTATGGTAGCGGGGTGTATGCCCTGGTAGGTTTTACCATGCTACAAAGGTGTCGGACTATCCAATCCAGGGAGGAGGGTTGCTCTCTCAGAGGAAAGAGCGCTTTTCCTTCTCCTTAGAGGTTGAAGGCTAGCTAAGCTTGAGGAGGTACGCATGCCTGCCCACCTAGCCAGTAGGATGGCTTGAAGTTAACGGCTAAAACAACACGAGTAAATGCACGTTCTACGGTGGCGGAGCGGAATTTGAGTGACAAGCGGTTGCTAAAAATGTCAGGTGCTCGGCCAACATGGAAAAGGACAATCCTCGCTGTATGTACTTACAATTGTAGGTCACTGGCAAAGGAGGAAACTTTAAACCATCTGATGGAGGAGACGAAAAGGATAAAATGCGATATTCTCGGTGTCTGCGAAACCCGACGAAAGAAGGAGTTGGAAGTCAACTGGAAGGATGGAAGTGCTGTGAGGCTCGGAAAGTGAGATGGCGCTAGAAATGTTGGAGGAGCTGGATTTATCGTCAGTAAAGATTGGTCTTCGAAAGTCATATCATGCCAGCTAACATCATCACGTATCGGTGTGCTGCATCTTCAGATGGAGTCAAAAGCTTGATGGAGTCAAGGTCATCCAGGCCTACGCTCCCACAAGTGCAAGTGAGGACGAAGAAGTGGAAGAATTCTACCGAGAGCTTGAAAGAGCTCTCGCGCAAAAGTCCACTTACACTGTCACGATGGGAGATTTCAACGCCAAGGTCGGGCGAGGGAAAGCTGGCGAAAAGTTCATAGGGAGATACGGCAGCGGCGAAAGGAATGAAAGAGGAGAGAGGCTGGTAGCGATGGCAGAAATGAAAGAATTGTACGTGGCAAACACCTGGTACAAAAAGAAGATCTCAAGACGGTGGACATGGATCTCACCAAACGCGAAGAGTAAGAATGAAATCGACTATATTTTAGTCAATAAAAGGCGCATTGTTCAAGACGTCTCTGTGCTGCAGCCATTCAACACCGGCAGTGACCATCACCTGCTTAGAGCGAAGTTGATTTTCGACGAAGCGGTGGAAAAGAAGGCGTTACAGATGGCAAACAGGAAACAGCAGCCGAAGACATTCGATGAAGTAAAGCTGAAAAAAGCGATTTCTGGGTTTGACTGGAGCCAGATGGAAAAGTGTGATGAGGACTATAGTATCTTTGCTGACAAGTTGAGATGTTGCATAAAAGCAGCTGAAATTAAAAAGCTGAAGAAGGCGAAGGGAAGAATCTCGATTGAAACGAAAAGCTTGTTGGAGAAGCGGAGAAACATGAAAAGGAGCTCGGATAACAACCTCGAGTACTCCATTCTGTGCAAGCTTATACGGCGAAAACTGAAGGATGACTTCGAGAATTTCCGGAAAGAAAAGCTCCTTAAAACAGCTGAATCACGCAAGAGCCTCAGGACATGCAAGCGGGAATTGACGCAGTATAGATTGAGCGTAACAGCATTGAAGAACAAGGATGGAGAGACAGTAATCGACAGAGCAGGGATGGAGGAGGTCTGCAAGGACTTCTATACAGAACTGTTCAAATCAAGAATCAACGTTCCCCTCCCAACCCTCGAAGAGTCAGAAGAATGCGTCCCCCCAATAATCGTCAGCGAAGTCCAAAGCGCACTACACCAGATGAAGAAGGGAAAAGCTCCAGGCAAAGATGGAATAACATCAGAAATGATTTATGCAGGAGGCGAAAAACTTTGGAAGGCCCTCGCTTTAACATTCAGTCGATATCTCGAAGAAGGAAAAATACCATCAAGCTGGAAGGAGTCGAATACCATCTTGCTGCACAAGAAGGGTGATCGAGAAAATCTTAAGAACTACCGCCCTATATGCCTGCTCTCTCACATCTACAAGCTCTTCACAAAGGTGATAACAAATCGACTTTCGCAGAGTCTGGATGAACAACAGCCGAGAGAGCAGGCAGGGTTTAGAAGAAATTTCAGTACAATCGACCATATATTTACCCGTAGCCAGCTCCTAAAAAGAGCGAGGGAGTACAAACTCCCGCTGTGCATTGCTTTTGTCGACTATGAAAAGGCCTTCGATAGCGTTGAGTTTAACGCAATATTAAAGGCGCTCGCAGAGCAGGGCGTTAACACGCAGTACATTAGTTTGTTGAAGGAAGCGAATACTGGATGTACAACAGACATTACTCTCCTTGAAACTCCCCTCCGCATCCCAATCGAGAAAGGCGTAAAGCAAGGAGATACAATTTCACCGAAACTATTCACCTCCTGCCTCGAAATGGTTATGAACAAGATCAATTGGAGGAGTGGTGTCAACATAAACGGAGAGAGATTATCTCATCTCAGATTTGCAGACGACATTGTACTAATTGCCGAAAGCACCAACCAACTGCAGAGCATGCTACGAAGACTCGACAAGAAAAGTAGTCAGGTCGGCCTGAAAATGAACCGCTGCAAAACGAAATATAGGCGATCAGACGTCTTACGAAAAGCCCGAATAACGGTAACAGGAGAAGACATCAAAGAAGTGGAACAGTACATATATTTGGGCCAAGAAGTTAATATGCGCCAAGACCTGAACGGAGAACTCTCGTGAAGGATTCGGGCAGGATGGTGTGCGTTTAATTCCATCAAGGACATCCTCAAAGGAAAAACTGACAAGACCACACGTAAAAATATTTTCAATTCAGCAGTGCTGCCAGCCATGCTGTATGGCAGTGAAACGTGGGCACTGACGAAGAGAGAAGAGCAACGGCTGTTGGTAGCTGAAAGGGCAATGGAACGAGCTATGTTGGGAATCTCCCTTCTGGATCGTATACCAAATGAAATCATCAGAAAACGCAGCGGTGTGAAAGATATTGTCGTGGAAAGCAGACATAACAAGATGCGATGGGCAGGCCACACACCACGGCTCACGGATAACAGGTGGACCGCAATCACTGCTGAGTGGCACCCGCGAGAACAGAAAAGACCCCCCGGTCGGCCTCCAAGAAGATGGAAAGATGACATCGTTAAATGTTTCGGACGAACGTGGAGAAGACAGGCAAGAGTGCGAGAAGAATGGCAGACGTGTTGTGATCGGCGCACTCTTAACGACAGCTGAAGTCCGATCGATCCAGGTGATCCAGGTTATGTAAATAGCACTGTCTGCAATGAAAGCTTCTTTCTGTGATAATATTCTAGCACAGAGAGTTACAGTGACACAATACAGAGTAGGGGGACTGAAGGTATAACTTAGTTAAGGATCACGACACCCAGTCCTGGACAACTTGGCTTAATTCTGGCTAGCCAGTTCTAGTTCTGGAAAATAAGACTTGGTCTTAGATGGAATTTTAATCTCAGGAATTAATTATAACCTTTTGGGGATTCTTTCCACTATTTCTGACAGCAGTTTGAGTTATTGTATAATAATATTGCTTTATGCTTCTCAAGAGCATTTTTCATCCAGAACCATCACAAAGCATTTTGCAGACTATATATAGAGATAATCTAATTAATTTCTGAAGAGACTCTGCTTCCAGAATGTAGCCACCTCTGGGGTAGAATGTGCAGCAACAGTTTAGGACAGGCAGTGAATAATAGCAAAGTTCAAGGGAGTTTAAGGAGGAAGAATATGATTATGCAGATTGAAAAGTGACTCCCATATTGGGCCAATACTTCTGTTCCTGTGAATAGTGACATGGGATTTTTGATAGCCACAAATGCTCATGTTCTTGATTTTACACCTAATCCAGCATTTACAGCAGCACATTATCCCATTGTTAGGGCACCATGTCTAAACCGACTTAAAGACAGTGAAGAGTGTCATGTATTGAATGACCAAAGAGGAGCTTCCTACAGCAGCTGGAGATCACGTGGTCAAGTACTGATCAGATCTACCACCCATGATTAGTTTAGGACACAAGATGATATCAGAGTCAGTGGTGATACTGCTGGATAGGACAAATGTATCTTTCATTAAAAAATTGTCATATAGAATTGCAAGAAGGCATCAATGGGGCCCAAGAAGAACAAAGCCTGTCAGGAAACTCTTACAGTTTTGCCTTGACAGGTCAGTAGCCATCAAGGGCTCTGACTGCTAATCATTCTGGCTCTGGTTAGCTCAGCCCTACCCAACTCCATCGAAAATTTATAGAATTCCTCTTCTTTTCTCCTTTTCAGTAGCAGCACGATTGATTGTTGCAAGATGAGAATAGAGGAGCTGGAGGTCCCTTTCATGTACATTGTTATTTCAAAGGAGAAAAAATAACTGGCAACTAAGGCCCTTTTGCCAGTCTCTTTATTGCAAAGTAATTATCTTCCCTTTTGTTTGCTGTGGGGGTGGGAGAAGCCTTGAAATGTCTTGTATGGGAAACTGTTAATAGAATTTATGCTAATTTGATTATTACAACAGGAAGTGTCTTGTATTTTCAGGCAGTAGAAATTTCACCTGTAGTTCTGCCACAGTCTAACTCTATTGGGCAGCTCATCCCTTCAAAATCCCCACCCATGAGCCTGGAGGACTCCCTCACTATCTTTGTTTTGTGGGGACTCTCTGAGACAGAACCTGTGCCTGTTGATATCATCAGTGTCCTTGTGTCATGACACTATTTGACTGTATGACGAGGTTATGCCCTCAGGCCATGACTCAATGGCATGGAGTACTGAGTGGTATCACAAGGGATGGAGAGTAGGCGCCACCAGCCAGGTCTTCTCCAGTCCTACCTCCTGCCCCACAGTGATTTACTTCTGTGCCAGCTGCCCTGGGCACCCGAAACATACTGCTGGGCAGGGTCGTATGACCTCTCTTGTGGCTTCCCTTTGCTTCTCCATCAGAAAGTCTTTTGGGGGGGGGGGGGATGGAGGGGGATGGACATACACACACACACAAATTCTGAGCATGTTCAATGGCACAGAATTCCTCCAGGAGTAGTGAAAGGGCAATTTGGGTGAAAGTGATCATGAATAAGGCTAAGATTTTGTCACGGATATTTTTAGTAAAAGTCATGGACAGGTCATGGGGAATAATGAAAAATTCACGGAAGCCTGTGACCTGTTCCTGACTTTTACTAAAAATATGCATGATAAAATGAGGAGCCTGGGCAGCTGCGGGTGGGCTGGGAGCTCCAGGTCCACCTCCTCTGGTGGCTCCAAACTCTGGGGGTTCCCCCTGCCGCCACAGAAGCTGGGAGCTCCGGAGGTCCCTCCTGCCAGAAAGCTGCGGGGGTCCCCTCTGCTGCCCACAGAGGTGGGAAGTGGCGGGGAGCGTAGGGGTCCCCCCTGCTGCCCACAGCAGTCAGGAGCTGCTGGGATCCCTCCTGCCACCCACAGTTGCGGGGAGCATTGGGAGTCCCTCCAGCCACCCGTGGAGGCCGGGAGCTGCAAAGGTCCCCCCTGCTGCCTGCGGTGGCCAAGAGCTGCGGGAGATTCGCCTGCCGCGACTGGCAGCAGGGGACCCTGCATCTCCCAGCCAGGGCTGGCTGAAGTCACGAAGGTCTTTGGAAGTCATGGAATCCATGACCTCTGTGACTAAATTGCAGCCTTAATCATGAATGATGGAGTAATGGTTCTAAGGAGAGCAAAAAATGAGACCAGCAGAATAAGAACGTGAACTTAAAAAAAGCAGACTTTAATAAATATAGTGAATTGGTGGGTAAGGTCCTATGGGAAGAAAATCTAAGGGATAAAGTTATTCAGGAGATCTGGCAGTTTCTCGAGACAATATTGAGGCCACAGCTGCCAACTATCCTGATACAAAGGAAAGCCAGGAAGAATAGGAAGAGGCCAATATGGCTCCATCAGGAGGTCCTTAATGAGCTGAAAATCAAAAAGGAATCCTACAAAAAGTGGAAACACGGACAAATTACTAAGGAGGAGTACAAAATAATAGCACAAGCATGTAGGGACAAAATCAAAAAGGCTTAGGAATTAAATGAGTTACACTCAGCAAGAGACATAAAAGGCAATAAGAAGAGGTTCTTTAAAACATTAAGGGCAAGATAAAGATGAAGGAAAGTGTACGTCCTCTACTTAGTGGGGAAGGACACCCAATAACTGATTGTAACAAGAAGGCTGAAGTGTTTAATGCCAATTTTGCTTTAGTCTTCACTAAAAAGGTTAAGGGTGACCAGATACTCCACACGGTTAATATTATCAACGCTTGATAGGGATCCTGTAGGTGTTTGTCTCTGTCTGAGGGATTGGAGCAAATGCGGTTGTATCTTAGAGCTTGGCTGTAGACAATGGATCATGTGATGTGGTCTGGAGGAAAGCTGGAGGCATGTAGGTAAGTATAGCAGTCAGTAGGTTTCCAGTATAGGGTGATGTTTATGTGACCATCGCTTATTAGCACTGTAGTGTCTAGGAAGTGGATCTCTTGTGTGGAATGGTCCAGGCTGAGGTTGATGGTGCGGTGGAAATTGTTGAAATCCTGGTGGAATTCACACGGGCCTCCTTCCCATGGGTCCAGATGATGAAGTTGTCATCAATATAGGGCAAGTAGAGTAGGGGTGTTAGGGGACAAGAGCTGAGGAAGTGTTGTTCTATGTCCGCCATAAAAATGTTGGCATATTATGGGGCCGCTGACTTGAAGGTATAAATTGTCCCCAAATCTGAAATAGTTTTGGGTGAGGACAAAATCACAATGTTCAGCCACGAGATTTGCCATGACATTATCGGGGATACTATTCCTGATGGCTTGTAGTCCATCTTTGTGTGGAATGTTGGTGTAGAGAGCTTCTACATCCATAGTGGCTAGGATGGTGTTTTCTGGAAGATCACCAAAGGATTGTAGTTTCCTCAGGAAGTCAGTGGTGTCTCGAAGATAGCTGGGAGTGCTGGTAGCGTAGGGCCTAAGGAAAGAGTCTACATAGCCAGACAATCCTGCTGTCAGGGTGCCAATACCCGAGATGATGGGGCGTCTACTATTCCCAGGTTTATGGATTTTGGGTAGCAGATAGAATACCCCTGATTGGGGCTCTAGGGGTGTGTCAGTGTAGATTTGTTCCTGTGCATCTTCACGGAGTTTCTTGAGCAGATGGTGTAGTTTCTTTTGGTAATCCTCAGTGGGATCAGAGGTTAATGGTCTGTAGAATGTGGTGTCAGAGAATTGTCTAGCAGCTCTCGTTCATATTCCAACCTATTCAGGATGACTACAGCACCTCCTTTGTCAGCCTTTTTTATTATGATGTCAGAGTTTTTTTCTGAGGCTGTGGATGGCGTGTTCTGCACAGGTGAGGTTATGGACCAAGTGATGCTGCTTTTCCACCATTTCAGCATGTGGACGTCGGCAGAAGCACAATGCTTTCAGCCCGTATGAGTTTTGCCTGCTTTGGAGTTTAATTCACCTCTTCCTTCCTAGGATGATTTCTGTCACACACCATTAGGGGATGCCACAGTCCTTGGTATGAATCTTCAGGCAGGCTTGTTCCCTACAGCATGTTTTCTTGTATGGTGTAGTCCAGACTTATTTTAAACAACTGTGTCTAAGAGGTTTTTGCTTTGCGTTCTGTGTTATTGATTTGTTTAAAGAGTTTAGAGCCTGATTCTGATCTAACTCACACCTGTGTAAATCAGAAATAATCCCATGGAAGCTGAATTAAACTGGTATAAATATTCTAAATAGCAAAATTGCTTGTCAATATCAGCAGAGAAGCAAGGGCCCAGTCCAAAGCCCATAAAAGACAATGGGAATCTTCTTATTGACTTAACTGGCTCTGAATCAGGCCTTTTACGATAGAATCCTTGTCAATAGCTACGTGAAGCATCAAAGGAATGTGGTGGGTAGTTTTTTAAAATTAACTTATGATTTAACTCCAATCAAAATATAACTAAGTGGAAGAGGAGGTATAAAAATTGATGAGAGAAAGCTTTCTGTTTTAAGCTCAGGGGATCCATAGATTTTAAGGCTAGAGGGCATGATTATGATCATCTAGTGAGTCTGACATCCTGTATAACACAATCCATAGAACCTCACCCAGTAATTTCTGCATCAAGCCCATAACTTCTGTTTGCACTATAAGTTTATACAATATTTTAACATGTTAAAGAAAATGAAGAGTTTTTGTTAAATACCAGGACGTAGTATGTGTATTATTGACTGATCCAAACTGAATTTGACATCTACCACAGATCATTCATCTTTTACTGAGTCCAAAGTGGACATAATCAAGCAAGAGAATACTAACAGGCTGACTTTGCTACATGCACCATATAAATCCATCCTCACCAAAGGCCTTTTTACCCATTTGAACATGTTTACTCAGTTACTTTCCCCCCTGCATTTAACATCAAACAATACTAACAAGTAACAGTGCACTAAGGAATCCCCATCACAGATGCAAGATATTTAGAAGCTATAGCAAACTTTTGTATGGTGACCCCTTTCACATAGCAAGCCTCTGAGTGCGAACCCCACCCCCCTATACATTAAAAACATTTTTATATATTTAGCACCATTATAAATGCTGGAGGCAAACCGGGATTTGGGGTAGAGGCTGACAGCTTGTGACCCCCCCCCCCATGTAATAACCTCACATCACCCTCAGGGGTCCCAACCCCCAGTTTGAGAACCCCTGAGCTATAGCAACTGAGGCTGTGATGTTGGAAGTCTCAGAAGCTGACTGAAGTCTGCTGTGATGATTAGAGATCTTCAGGAAAATCCCAAGTGCTGAAGAATGAGATAATGGTGGTCCAACAACTTCTGAGTCAGAAGTGACTCCCGTGCCAAATCTGGTAGTAGGGTGCCCTTTCCAGTAGGGAATGGCGTGGGTTAACTCTGTAGTGGGTGCTATCTACACTACACTAGCCCCGAAGTTCGAAGTAATATACACGTAAATAACGTAGCTGAAGTCGAAGTATCTTATTTCGAACTTCAAAGTACTCACCCCTGGTCCACACCGCGGCGCGCAGGCTCCCCCGTTGAGTGGAGCAGGATTACCAGCATCGACGGGGGAGCACTTCCTGGTTCGATTTATCGTGTCTAGACAAGACGCGATAAATCGAACCCAGAAGATCGATCCGACGCGTCCGACAGAGCTGGTAAGTGTAGACTAGCCCTACAGAGAGTATTGATTCCAATGATACAGTGCAGTACTAGTTCTGCTGAGAGTGACATTGGTGGCTCAGTAGGGGGCGCTCTTTTCTTTGCCTCAATGCTGACGTTCCAGTGCTTAGGAGGTGCTCAGTGCAAGAAATGGAGTAGGTGACAGTAAAAGGCACTGATCTCTCTGGCGCAGTAGTGACCCCAATGCTCCAGTATGGTCCTGGGAACACTGTCCTGTGGAGGTGCCATCTTTCAAATGAAATGGCATACCAGGACTATTATTTCACATAGTCATTGCACATCCGTGGCAGGATCCATAGCACATCTTTTTGGAAAAGCAGGGGCATTAGCATCAGTGTTCTGGCCAAATTCAAGTTTCAGAGATTACATTCTGCCAGCCGTAAAATGCCTCTGTTGTTTCAAGTACATACAGTATTGTTCCTCTCCTCAGCTGTTCTCTAGTGTTGCTGCATTTCACCCCAGACATGTCTGATTTCAGAGGTGGGTGAAGTGATTTCTATATACAGTCCGCAAAGCACTTTGGGATCCTTGTGGATGAAAGGCACTATATAAATGTAAGATCATTATCATTGTGATTAACATAGCTCTTAAGCAACACAAACTATTGCCATGATTTATTGAAATGTGGCATAATGATACCTTATTAACTTAATTCCAGATTTCTCTAAGAACTTTTTTTAAATAACTCCCCAGCAGGTATTTCTCTTGCAAACACTTCTACGTTTTGGTGAGTTTGATTTTTCAGATTGTTGCACGATAACTACACCTTTCCAGATGGTCACTGAGGTGCCCATAAATTGAGGACTTAAGTATGCATGTCATTTTCAAACAGAGACATACAGCATAGAGCTCAGGCAATGATAGACAAATGTAGCATCCCTCACAGCAGAGAAGAGACAGTACTCAGCTGTGATGAATATAAAAGGGACTCTTTATTGAGGTTGTTGGTCACAGGCAGATCCCAGGGTTCTCTTTGACTGTCTAGGTCCCAGCCACTGCTGACAAGTGTCACCACATAGGGTTTCTCCAAGTCCTGGCCAGCACTCAGCTCTAGCCTAGGTGACACAGATTCTGTCTGGGCCATAAGCTTTATAATGGGCCAAACCAAAAGCTGAGACCCCAACTTACTGGAGTGTTTGAAATATGAATGCAAATTTTGCACCTTGGGCCCCCATTGGAAGTTTAGATTCAGTTCAGAAAAGGATTTGAACATGGGTATTTATCCAAGTCAAAAGGATGAATTTTGCTAGGTACTCCCCATCACTGTTCCCTCTAAGCTGTGCGCATGTGCGTGCACACACAGATCCTAAACCCTGAGCACACGGCGAAACACCACGCGCACACAAATTTGCACAGAAGTACAACAATTTGCATAGAAGAAAATTTTTGCACACACAGCCTGTCAAAAATTTGCACAGAAGATTTTTTTTTGCGCACACAGCCTGTCAAAAATTAGAGGGAACATTGCTCCCCATTATCCTATCATGTCTCCTACAGCTTCTATTGTCCTGCTGTAAATTGTGTTTGAAAAACAAGAGGGGCCAGCCTTTTCTTAAGGGCTGAGCTACACTAACCCCATAATTCGAACTAAGATATGCAACTTCAGCTACGTGAATAACGTAGCTGAAGTCGAACTATCTTAGTTCGAATGAAAAAGCACTTACCCGGGGTCCACACGCGGCGCGCAGGCTCCCCCGTCGACTCCGCCTACTCCGTTCGTCGAGCTGGATTACCAGCGTCGACGGCGGAGCACTTCCTGGTTCGATTTATCGCGTCTAGACAAGACGCGATAAATCGAACCCAGAACATCGATCCCGCGCCTCCGACAGGACGCATGAGTATAGACGTACCCTAAGACACACTGTGCACCCCTTAGTCCTGTCACCTCCTGAAAGAGTTCATATCCTTCTCTCTGGGAACTGGGCACCATGTAGCAGCAGCAGCCCTTAACAATGTTTCATATCTCTAGGTGTGAACATGCAAGGAACTCCAGAGACAGCAAGAGCTTTGGCAGTGGGGAGCTCTAGCCCAGCTAGAGACAAGATTCTCCCCTTTCATCAGCTCTGCCTTTCTATTTCTATGCTTTTCTATCTTGCTCCCTCCCTCCCAGAGGATTGATCAATCTTATTTCTCTCTGTCACTCTGGAATCTTTCTATCTATTCCGGAAGGGGTGGGGGGGAGGGTGTTTCTATTTATCTCTATGTTTTTATACTTTCCTTTCTCTGGCCTCTCTCTCTCAGGGGATTTATCTATCTATCTCTATCTCACTCCTTTTCTTTCTTTTAGAATTTATCTACATGTAAGGGGACTGTCCACTGAGGAGAGCAGAGTCCCAGGCACTCGAAATCAATGGGGCACCAGGAGCGACTGGTCCATCTACAGTAGAAGGCCAAGCAGTGGCAGAAGGATTCCTAGGCCTGTCCTTGGTGGAAAATCACTCTGCATACAGTGTTGAGCGGAACATGGGCAGCGCCAGCATATTTAGTGATTTCTGTAAACGAGCATTTGGAGACTGTCTAACTGCTGAAATATGTATAGCGGGTGTGAAGACCAGATGTTTGTTAGATACTGGCTCAGAAGTCACCACCATTACTGAGTCACATTTTCAAAAATATTTGAAAGACAAGGAGCTGACCATGCACAACACACAGTTTGTACATCTAACAGCAGTTAATGGACTGGCAATCCCAGTGGTGGGATGCCTCGAAGCAGACATCGACTACATGGGCCAGACACTGCCAGGGAAATGCATCTTCATCCTGAAAGATAAAGCCTCTGAAGGGAGCCATATAGGAGAAGGAGTCCCAGGGATTCTAGGGATGAACATCATTAGTGAGCTGAAGGAGCTAAAGTTGCCAGTAGAAGGAACCAGAAAGATGAACCGTCATGGGCACTCTAAGAGGAATGCTGTGCTGAGTGGAGTGGCTCGAGCGGAGAGGCAGAGGGATTCCCTGGGCCCCACAAGGTGGATTGGAAATGTTAACGTTGGCAGAAAACGGAAGATCACTATTCCTCCTTGGAGAGAGAAGATCCTTCATGAACGCTGCTGGATGCCAGGAAATACCAATGAATATCGAGTGCTGGTAGAGCCTACATCTGGGTCAAGCCTACCTAGTGGACTTCAGTCAGCCAATGTACTGACTAGTGCCATCAAAGGAAGAGTACCAGTGAGTCTTCTAAACTCAAGCGTGCAGGCTGTGGAGTTGCAGCCTGAGGAGGCCATCCCTCGGGTGAAGGTAACATTTGGGGAGAAGGGAGAACGAGTTACCTTTCCTCAAGAAATATGTGGTGGGAGTCTGCCAGTTCCAGTTCAGGTGGCGCTCCAAGGGCTGATTCCTGCACAGGTGGCTAACTTAAGGGTGTTGCCAGAGAAGCCTTTTTTAAGGATGAGGTGACCAGTTTTGATGACCGGGTCAAAGGTGTCCATGACAGGCCAAAGACAGCCAGCGAAGTTGCTCTCAGTTCAGCTAAAGACACAGGAAAAGGACTTATGATCGCAAGTCCAGTGGGGCTCTCATCAGACCTGGTGACTGTGTACCAGTTAGTAGCCACAGATGCCGGAGACGTAATAAAATACAGAACAAATGGGAGCCGAATCCTCACACTGTGGTCACCCACAACAATCCCAAACTGCCAGTGTACACTATCCAGCCTGAACAAGGCGGTCCTGAGAGAGTAGTACATAGGGACCAGCTCAAGCATTGGACTTTTAGTCTGACCAGGGCTCATAGGAGGCATAGAGCAGCATTTCCCGAGGAGACTGAAACCAATGGGGCAAACCCAAACCCTAAAGAGAATGGCCACATCCCTCAAACTGACCCAGTATTACCTGAGGGCAGGGAAATAGACAATATGGGTAACGAACGTTCTATGTAGTGTTTTAATGAATATTGTCATGTATAGTATGAAGAAGTAGATGTGCAATGTTTAATATGTTAAATGTTGTTTTGATAATTGTTAATGGGCTTTTGATATGATATGCTGTGGGTATATGTTGTTAATAATGAATCCGGATGTACTGGTGTAAACCTTGTGGTTGTGGCAGTATTTTAGCAAGGGGGAATGTAAGGGGACTGTTATCCCCTTACTAACATTTAGAGCTCCTAGTACCAAAAGTGGAAGGGTCGATGGGACTGACAGTCCCCAGGGGCAATGGGGAGAGACCAATGCTCCAGGTCAGCCTGATTGACAGGGAGGGCAGGCGAACCAGGGAGTCAGGAGGTCAGGGTGGATCCCGTCCTCCGTGTGAGCTGCAGTTGCCTGAGTCAGAGAGAGTGGGGCTGAGCTAAGGAGAGGGCAGAGGCCAGAGGTGAGCTGGGCCAGATCTGGAGGGGCCAGAAAAGCAGCCCAGAGAGACAGACCTGCCCTGGGAGCAGAGCTGCAGCCCCAAAGCCAAGCACAGCTCGGCGAGACAGACCTGCCCTAGAAGGAAGAAGCTGCAGCAGCCCAGGCAGCTGGAGGCAGAGCAGCAGCAGCAGCAGCTGTGCGAGGCAGAGAGGAGCTGGAGCAGAGCGGTGGAGCTGGGGCTGGAGCAGTCCGGAGCCAGGTGCGGTGAGCAGCTGGGGAGAGTGAGGGGGACCCTGGGAAGTGGGCCCAGCACAGGGAGAGGCCTCAGCCAAGAGGCCCTGCAGGCCAGACTTGCAGGGGATCTAAACCCCGACAGGGCGGGGGTGACACTGGGAAGAAGGGTCCTGCCACCCAGAGCCTGCGAGCGTGTGGCCACCGCCGGAGCAAGTATCCAAGCCACAGCGTCCCTGCAGCACAGCCAGGGCCTGAGAAGGAGCCTGGGACTTACAAAGGAACAGACTGAACTGCCCTGACATTGCAGAGACACTGTTGTGATGCTCCCTGCCACAGAGCGGGGTGATGTGTTTTCATTAGCCGTTCCCATTTTTCCTTATTCATTTTAAAATTAATTGTTGATTAAATAATTTGCATTTGCTTTAAATTGTGTGCAATGATCTGTGGGTTAGGGAAGTGCAGAGAGAGTACCCTGGAGTGGGGACACCCTAGCCCCTGACCTAGGTGACCACAGCAAGGTTGGGGGTCAAGCCCCCCAGGAATCCTGGGCCCAGCCTTGTTGGGGTTACGAGGACTCTGCCAGACAGGAGAGTGCAAGGGGAGTCCTCGAGGGCAGGGAGGCCTCTGGGTAAAGGAAGTGGGAGCGAGGACTCAGATCCTTCCGCTAGCCCATTTCACTGGGGTAGCACAGAAGCCAGGAAAGTTCCCCACAATATCTGTCAAAAAAGGGTACCCTGTACAGCCTTATTGGCTGCCATAAGTCCCACCCCAGCTCATTCATGCTGTTTGCTTGTCTTTCCCATTTAAACACCCTCCCATCACCACATGGTGAAATTCACCAGGATGGTTGTGCAGGCAGACTAAAAACTCAAAAAAAAAACTCAAAAAAAAAAAAAAAAAAAAAAAAGGGACCTCAGTAAATTCATTTATTCTAGTATCAATGGACCAGGTTTTCCTCTTACTCACACTTGTGTAAATCAGGAGGAACTCCATTGAAGTCAATGGAGCTGTGGAAGAAGAGCTGTGGAGTTCTTTCCTATTTCCACAGAGCACATTGGTGTAAGTGAGAGGAGAATCAGCCCTTACTATAGGGCAGATCCCCATGTGGTGTAAATCAGTTTAACATTCTGCAGTGTAGCTGTGCTCATTTAGATCAGCTGATGATCTGAGGCTTTATCTACAGACAGGGGAAGAGGGGATTTTAATCAGGCTATGTACAAATATACCCATGTGAACACTGGTAATTGCTTCAGATTCCTGTGAACAAGGCTGTTTTTCTCCCGTGTTGTTGTCTATTTCCATTCCATCTCTCTTTTATTTCCCTTCCAATCACATACACAAATATTAAAACACCTGCATAAGTGATGAGGTAACAACAGAGTTCAAAGACTTGTTTCTGTAGAAGTTTTAGCAAATGGGTTTATCAGAGGTACCCCAGGGCCTGATTCCCCACTGCCTGGCATCTCAGATACTTCTGCCTCTGCAAAAGGAGCGCAAGATGCTACTACAGGAGGAGTGAGAGGAGAATTCTGACTTGGTAAATGATGACATAAGATCCAAGTCTATGGAGACCCAGGACTCAGCAATTAGGGGGATCCAGGATAGCAACAACTTGCTTTAGTAGAAAATGCTCTTTTTACATAACTAGGGACAGGCCAACTTTAGCTCAAAAAGCTCCAATCACATTAACCCTTATTTCATCAGTGTTGGGCAACAGGTCCTAAAATCTGAATCCTTTGCTCCCACCCCAATCCCACCCATATTTTACACATTGCCATGCAGAAAGCTCCTGTAGGGACTACATGCGCACATCTAGCTCTTCCCACCCACCCCTTTCAATCCTCTGCACTTGTACAATAGAACTGCATCAGTTTCCACTGACAGGGAAATATTTGCATGCATAGGGAAAGGGGCTGGATTTGACCCCAAACACTGTATTTTGGCTCCTGATCCTGCAGCCCCTATATCACTGAATTGTTCCTACATACGAATCCCACTGAAATCCCTAGTCTCATGCCACGTTCTCACTTTGCCCTTCAGCCTATGTTTCAGTCATTGGCAGGTGCTTGGCTTAGGCAGTGAAGCATCTCCAGGAAGGTGCTGGTGCCTGCAGCCATATGGTATTTTCTACAGCTGAGGCCTATATCCCTTTCTGTTCATAGAAAGCCAAGTTCAGAGAAGGTGGTTCCTGTGGGAAAGCCAGGAGGATTAAAAATTCACATTTTGCATTGATTAGAAGCTGCATAAATTACTAATTATGACCTGGAGCCTTCAGTGCAGAAGGAAGAGGGGTTGCTGATATTTTTACAATAAATCAGGCTCAGCTGGGAATGGCCTGAAACTGACAGAAATAGAATCAGCTTTAATGAACAAGGCGAATTTGTGAACCATTTTTGTGTGTGCCCACACGTCTACGTGCATTTGGTGTGTTAAGTATGTATAATGTGTGTATGATGTGGGTGGCTGTTGCATACTGTACATGTGCACACACGTGTATGTGTACCTGGTATGTTATGTATTTATGTGGGGACTGTATGTGAAAGGGTCTCTATTGTATGCTAGGTATGTGGGAGGTTGCTGTTTGCTGAATGTGTGTATTGCAAATGCATGTGTGTCTGAGATGTGTGTGAGTCTGGGTCCTGGCTTGTATGTTGTGTGTGTGTGACTGCGGTGACTGTGCATGCACAAATGCATACTGAGATTTACATGTATGAAAGGACAACGAGGCCTTTAGTGTGAATCTATGGACACAGATCATCAAATCCACACAAAGATGTGTGTTAACAAGCCTCTGTTCTCTGTGTGCATATTAAAGGGACACTGACATCTTCTGAGAGAGCCCCCTCAAAATGGCATGTTCGAAAATTAACAAAATATCCTTTACAAATGAGATATTTTATAAGGATTTTTTTGCCTTTCTGTTGTTGTTCATAAAGGTCTTTTCAGCAAGGGACAAACTGACTCTATAGGGGAAACACTGAAACCGATACTACAAAAATGCCCTCAGCTGCCTAAAGGAATGAAACACAATGTGAGATTTTTTTCCTTCTAGTGTCATTTTATTTTAGTCATCGCAGAGGTTATGTATAACAACAATTGGTCACAAATTTTCAGACAGATACAATTATACGTAGCATTTATATAGTGCTTTACATTTTCAAAGGACTGCACATGCATTTGCTAATTCATCCCCACAGCATTCCTATGAGCATGGTGGGCCAGCCCCCTTACTTCCACTCTACAAACGGGAAAGCTGACGTGACTTCCCTGGGACCCCATGCCCAGTAAGTGGAAGCACCAGGATTAGCATTCCGGACTTGCTGATTCCTAGCCACGTGCCTCCCTTTTGGTCTGGGATTTTTAAATTGATGAATTCCCTTTAGCACTCCCTCCCTCCCTCCTCTGTAAAATGGGGGTGATAATGCCAGTTAGACGGTGCTGTGAGATTTAGGCTGTCTACACTACAGACCTTACAGTGGCACAGTAGTACCGCTACAGCTGCACGGCTATAAGGTCTCCTGTTGTAGCCGCTCTATGCCAGCAGAAGAGAGCTCTCCTGCTGGCATAATTAAACCACCCCCAATGAGCAGTGGTAGCTATGTTGGCAGGAGAGCGTCGCCCACGACAGCACTGTACACACCAGCACTTTTGTCAGTGAAACTTATGTCGGTCAGGGGTGTGGGTTTTTTTCCACAGTCCTGACCAACAAATATAACAAGAAGTGGGACAAAGTAACAGCAATTTACAAACAATTTATAAACAAAGCAGTGAAGCCTGTCTAGGCTACAAGCAGAAGAGAAGGAAGCAGTGGATTACACCCAGCACATGGAACGCCATAAAAACCAGCTGAGCCCTGAAGAAAAAAGTTTTAGACATAAAATCCCAGAAGCTAAAGGACAAATACCATGAGGAGTATAGCAAGGCACACTGGGAGGTCAAACGCCTTGTGAGAGTGGACAAACGGCATTATATTGATAATCTGGCAACACAAGCAGAAGATGCAGCTACTCGTGGTGAACAAGAAACTGTCTACACAATGACGTGGCTTATCAGTGGTAAACGGCAGACACCAACAAATACTCTCGTCAGTAGCAAACAAGGACACATACTAACAACAAATGTGCTGGACAGAGCATTTGAAAGAATTGCTGAACAGGGAGCCACCTAAAGAGGAAGCAAACATCCAGGAGGCAGAAGAAGATCTTGATATCAACACAGACACCCCAACTAAGAAAGAGATCATTCAAGCTATCAAATCCTTAAAAAATGGGAACGCTCCTGGCAAGGATAACTTGAATGCAGAATTGTTCAAGGTAAATCCTAAATTAGCATAATCTATCCTGGCCCCTCTGTTTATATAAGTCTGGGAAAGGAAAAAGTGCCAGTTGAGTGCACTAATGGGGTTATAGTGACGATACCAAAGAAAGGAACTCTCAGTGATTGTAATAACTGGTGTGATATCACACTTGTATCTGTGCCAAACAAAGTATTGTGTAAGATCATAGTTCAGCATATATCAGAGGCAGTTGATAGCGTTCTCAGAAAAGAGCAAGCTGGTTTTCAGAAAGGGCGTGGATGCACAGACCAGATCTTCACTCTACGAAACATAATAGAACAGTGCTTAGAATGGCAATGGCAACTCTACATACATTTCATAGACTTTGAGAAGGCTTTTGACAGCATTCACAGGACCAGCCTATGGCGCATTCTGCAGGCACATGGAATTCCTTTTAGTATAATCAATGTCATCAAAAGCTTCTATTTCAACTTTACATGCAGTGTTGATCTCAGTGAGCTCAGTTTTGAAGTCAAAACAGGCGTATGTCAGGGATGTGTCATGTCTGCAATCCTCTTCAACATTGCTATCGACTGGGTAATGCGGCGTACAACAGAAAACATGCCAAGAGGCATTAAATGGACACCCTTCTCATCTCTTGAAGACCTGAACTTCGCAGATGATGTCACTTTCCTATCACATACCCAACACCATATACAAGAAAAAACAACTCGACTCAACGCATTCAGCCAGCAAATTGGACTGAAAATCAACCGCAATAAGACAGATATCATGACCTTTAATATTGCCTCACCATCACCAGTACAGATAGAGGATTATGTTCTCAACAATGTAGAAACATTCACATCCTTGGGCAGGACCATCAGCCAGGATGGTGGAACAAGCCGGGACATCCAGAACAAAATCAATAAAGCCAGGAACACCCTCAGGAGCTTAAATATAGTCTGGAAATCATCAAAATACAACACCAAAACCAAACTCAAGACTTATCAGATCTGCATACTTTCCCATGCTGCGTACACCCATGGCCATGCACACACACCCACAGACGCACCATTTTATTACAGTATTAATAGTACATTTTGTTAAAGCTCTTTCTAAAAGACAAGCCAGGGTCATGATTGCTCCCCTAATTGTGACATGGGCAAGGCCAAGAAAGTGAAAATGGCACAATCACTTTCAAAAGTGAGCAGCTTGCACTGGAGTGAAAGCATCTATCTACCAAACCACCGGCGTGGCACTTTGCACCAGCCTTCCACGTGTGCTTTTTTAATCAACCATAGTCGGGTAAACAGCAGAGTCTGTACCTAGAGACCTTCTGCACTAACGACATGAGCCTCTACCACTTGCGTTAAAGGAGAAACGCTATACGCTGCCAGTTGTAATAGACACGTATCCTCTTATGAGGACTAGAGGGGGAACAACGTTTCACGCAGGCACTTAGCAATGTAGGTGTGGCCAGCTCATACATGGGCATGGCAAAGAACTACTGTGAGAGGAAGGCATCACAAGGAAGGCAGGAGGGATGAGTCTGTGAACTGCCTCACATGGGGGTGTCTCTTGTGTTCATATAGGTGTTGGGTGGCTGCCATCTGCAAAGCACATGAAGGCCAGGCTAGTGCCAGGGTCCAAACACCACTTCCTAAACCATTAAATTGCCTTTGGGGTTTTTTCTCCTGCCAATGCTGATAGAATTTTGCCTTTTGCCTTTTTCTTCTGCTGTGCTTGTCTGAGGATTAAGCAGCTGGGAGTCTGGAGTAAGCAAGATTCCCCCCACCCCTTTGCCATGCAAATGGAGAAAATTAATCTTTCAGCCTCCTCTGATATTTGTGCTGAATTACAAGCTGGGAGTGAAGATAACGTGTGAGCGAAAGGAAAGTACAGGTACGGCAGAGAGCCTAGCCGCCTGGCATAGGCCTTTGTCCACACAGATAAAGGCTTTCCTGTGTCATGCATAATTCACCAGGCATCACCTCCCCCGGCTTCTGCATGGGCTTATTTCTGTGTCCCAGAGTCTGGATCATTGGTCTCTTTGTTTTAACTGCTTGACTCCTAGAGTAATTGAAAATCCTCAGGAATTGTAAGTGCATTTGTGTCTCTCTGTTGATGCAAGTAAGTGTGTGTGTGTGTGTGTGTGTGTGTGTGTGCACGCATGCATGTGAGACTGTGAATGTGAGTGTCAAAGAGCACGAGAATCCTGAAGTGTGCTAGTTTGGAACTGCATATTTTTCTGTTTGCTGGAATGTGACGGGTTGTGATTGTGTGCATGTACGTTATTGTCCATACTGGTGTGTGATTATGATTATGTCAGAATGTTTATTTATGCTGCTGTGTTTGTGCTTACAGCCATGTGTATGTTCACAAGTTTGTGTACCTGGATCTAAAAATGTAAGATATTGTTATAGGATGGATGCCTGCAAGAGCAAAGTGATCCCTTGACCTCTGCCATGGAGTCACATGTCAGTATCAGGTACAAGCAATCAAATTCACATCCTGGAAGCACTGTGTGCATCAGCTAGGGGCAGTTATAGAGACAGTTGAGTATATTCACTTCACATGGGAGCTGTTACATGGACCCTCTTTTTATTCCATGTGAGACAGAAAGAAGATCTGAAAATTCAAAAGATTCAGTAGCCTTTGGATAATCAATTATTTTGTTGCTACACTTTGCTAATATCATAAGCCACAAACCACTGCATCCAACCACAAATCAAGTGCTGAGTCAGCACATAGTCTACTGCATCCAGCTGCAGTGCCAGTGCTGGGTCAGCCCTCTGCACTGCAAATGCCCACGGTAGGGGGCGTGTGAGAAATGGTGGCTTAGTGCCACAGTAATACAAAGTACTAAGGCCACCAGAGCCACTTCAGGTGGACTTCCTGGGAGCATCTTATGGGAGAACTTCTAGAGACACCCTTGGGGCTTACAAAGACCAGGGTGCAAAGAACCTGCACAGCTGAGGCAATGTACAACGGTACAGCCTCTCACAGTGATCTGACAGGTTTTTAATTCTGTGCACATTACAAATGATGTCTCAAACATGGCTGGATGCCTGGTCAGTTTGCTTAAGTGAAGCTTGAGTGATCTATAAATAATTTTCAGATTTCATTTCACCAACAAGTGAATGAATGAATACTGCTGTAGGGGTTTGTAAAAATCTACAACTCTCCTGAAGCATGAAGGATTAGGATCTATTTAGGTTGGAGGGTTTCACTAGGATGGGGGGACTTGGATTTTCTTTCTCTATCTTCTCACTGTTTTTCTCCTCTCTCTGTTCCCAGGGATCAGCAAAGCCTCCCCACGTAAGTGGAGACACCACATTGACACCACAAATCCTGGGATGTGACAGGATGAAGATAAGCCATCTGTACCCACACACAGTGAAAGGAGCAGACCTCCTTGTGGCTCCAGTGCAGAGGAATAAAATCAGAGCCATTTACAAGGAAAACAAAGTATGTAAAACTATAGAGCGTGAACTCCAGAGACCAGGGGATAACAAGGAAAAACACACAGCAAGGGGCATCCAGGGGCTCTCAGATGATGCTCCCATTTGAAATATGGCAGGGGAGTGGGACATACATTCAGGAGGATTTGGCCATAATGCTTTAATATACCTGCTGAGGTGTCAGTTAAACCCCTTTCCTGCTTCATCTCATCTAAGTATTTCTGCCTGTTGTCATAATGGACTTGCAAATTCTATTAACCCCCTTCTCTGCAGTCTGTGGGATTCATGGGCTGATGTGCCACCAAAAGAGGCAGTCTGATCTGGAGATACCAGAGTGATGAATGTAGTATAAATGCCTAGATAAAGAGAAGTGCAGAAATAGAGTAGCTTAGATCTAATAGAAAAACAGATAACTGGATGGATGGACAGATCCTGGTAGACAGTTTAGACTAGTAGACTCGATAGTGGTTTAAGTACCAAAAATCATGAAATTAACACTTCCAGTTTACCTCATGCCTTGTACCAATTAAGACTAATTAAATGTCATGCTGACTTAGCTCAAGCCACATGATTATGATCAGTGACTTCCACAGTCTATAAACATATCATGGTGCTCTATGTGAAGCACTGTACAACAGTTAATTCCTTTCCTGCAAGCGTCACAGCAAAGAGACAACAAGTGTTCCCAGAAGGGAAATCACAGCCCCAGGTGATCCATAAAGGAATGCTACTGGAACCTGTTGCCTTTTCACCAGGCACATGGAGAGATGTTTGCCTCTTTCCTAGATATGATTGCTTGAAATACCTTTGCAAATGCTTCAAAATTAGGCCAAAATATCAGAGAGAGAGAAAACAAAAATGGAGTTCTGGAAAGTCAATCCCAGACTCCACACATTAGCTCTTCATAATATAACTGTCACTCTCTTTTCTCAAATGGTTTTGACAATTTAAATCATTATCAATATAGACATTGAATTGCCATCATTAGATTCCACAGTTAAGTATCCTTTGATATGAATAGGGGCAGCTCACATCTCTCTCAGAGCTAGTATTTTAGGGTGACTGTAGATTCAGGCCAACCTCCTGGCACTGGTTTACACTCAAGTCACATTTAGAAGGTTATTTTTGAGAGCAGAAGGATTTAAAATAAAAAGTGAAAACAGATTCTAAGACAGAAAATAACAGCTTCCAGGAACAAGGTTTACTAAACTGCTGTGGACTAGCCCAGTTGGGCCTGTGAAGAGACGTGCCAATCATGAAGGCTGGGTTTGGGCAGGGTCGGCGCTTTAACTAGGCGACCCTAGGCGGTCGCCTAGGGCCCCAGGATTTGGGGGGCGGCGGGCGGCTGCCTCCCGGCTCCACGCTCAGCCGCTGAGCGAGGAGGCAGCCGCGGTGAGCCACCCCCCTGTGTCCCGGCTCTATGCAAGGCATTAACAACCGATTGCCTTTGCTTTGGCTAATTATCCATTGGTTTTTGCAACAAAACAAGCCTACTGCTGTGGAGGGACTTTCATGTGCAGGGTGTTGTGGGGGCAGTGCATTACACATGTGGTGGGATCTCTTGCAAATGAGTTTTTCTTCCTTTCCCCAGCCACAAAGCATGGAATATCCTTGGTCACTCCCAGCCACATGATTATCACAGGCACCTGCTTAATTATTTCTGCTTTGTAAACTAAAGCGCTGCCATGAGCTTAATAACTGCTGCTTGGGACTAATTGGGGTGATTATTATATGGCCCAGAGGAAGCATCACAGCTTGTTATCTCTGGGGAGTAGCATTAAGAGCCAGTAGATAATCAGAGGGTTATTTGTAGCACTTTAGATGACATTTTAATGCCTGTAGAAGTGATTGTGATCAAGCTGCATTCCCAAAACCAACCTTGAATTGGGGAGGCCATGAGTCCTGTAAGCTGGGCAGCAGCCCACACTACCACTGGGGCTGACAAAATTCCAATGTGACAATAATTGGATATCATGAGTTAGTGTTGGGCCAAATTCCTCTGTGGCATAAACTGCTGTAACTCCCTGATTTCAGGATAAACTGCACTCCCATTACAGATGGCTGTGGTCCTGGATCTTCAAAGCACTTTACATGCATTGATTAATTAAGCCTCATAAGCCCTCAGGAACGTTGGTTTGTTTCCTTACCCCATTTTACAGAGAGGAAAACAGGTATGGCAGGTGCTCACCCAGGGTCATACAGAAAATCAGTGATAGAGCTAAGTTAAGAACTGATGTGCTTCTGACTCCCACTCCCATGTTCTAACCATTTCTCTTTTTCTGAAGTCCTTGGACATGGCCTGGAATGGGAATATCATTGCAGTGAGTGAATAATGCACTTCAGCCATCTAAGGTTCGGTGTTGTCTGTCTGTCCATCCTCCAAGATGCTGCCTCATCAGGCTCTGCCAGTTTAGAATAAAGAGCAAGCAGGTTTTTACCAAAGGCTGGGAGCTTAAACAGCAGGGTTATTAGAAAGGCTAGATTCCAGGTAGAGGTGAGGAAAATCCCTTCCTAATGAGACCCAAGGCTGCTTAGCTAAGCCGACAGCATCTTCTGTCAACAGGCCTAGTGCACCCAAGTGCTACAGTGGGGGAGCCAGCTCCCAGGCTCTACTAATCCCCTTGCAACATCATAAATCTGAATCCAGCATTTAAAAAAAAAAATTTTTGTTCTGATGCTTTTTAATCTTGCAGCCGTTTCCTGGGAGGAGTCAAACATTTGTGCCTATTGCATTATCAGCAAGTATGAGCCCAGGACCCCTACAATAACTCTTGATGGATCCCTACTTATGGCTCCTGGGAACATCCATCCCTTTAAGAGAGCAGGGTGCCCCAGTTTGCTGCCTTTTTTTATTTAAACAAAAATCAGCAAATGGGTAAGGGAGCAATCCTGCACCCACTGCAGTTTTGCTACTGAATCACTAGCAGCACAATTGGGCCCTTTGGCTTTAATGTTTTCTCATTGCATAATTGCTGTGCTGCCCCTGGGACTCTCACAGGTCACAGCTTCTTCTACCTTCTCCAGCCAGGCATCCCTGCCCTCCCCTACAATCACCTGAGCTGGATGTGGGGACAGGGAGGAACCAGCCAAGAAGAATTACTGCATCAAGGGTAAGAAATGCAAACTTGACCCAATATGCTGCATCAAGGCAATGATACAGGGAGGATCTATGACCTAGTGGTTAGCTCAGGGGACAGAAAACTGCAGCTGCTGGATTCTAATCGTGGCTCTTGCTGGGAAGGTGGTCCATTGGTTAGTGCCGGGAACTAGAACTCGGTCTCCCAGGTTCTACTCAGGACTCCTAGGTTCCATCCCTAGCTTTGAGAGATGGTGTGATCTAGATTTCCATCACCTCTGCATCTAACTTGCTGTGAGAGTTGGGAAAAGAACTTGCACTTTCTGTGATTCAGTTTCTGCACCTGCAAAATGGGGAAAGTCTTGACCTACTTCACAGCAGGGGTAATGATGTTTGCTTTCAGTATGTCAGTCAGTCAATAGGTGGAATGCTGGATTGCAAGGCTATAAGGGAAGCTTTGACATCCCAATAAAGGCTTCCAAATCCCAAGCCATTCCCTTTGCAATCCCAGCTCCATCCCTTACTTACAGTAGAGAAAAGACAAGTTGAATGTAAAAGGGATTCTTTATTAAGGTTGCTGGATACAGACAGACCCTGTGGTTCTCTCTGTGCTGTCTAGAGTCTTCACACACGGTCTTCTTATGCCCTGGCATGGACCCAGCAGTCACTGAGTGGATTGCTGATGACACAACAGCCCCAGGCAGCAGCAGAGCCCCAGCAAACAGGATCCTGCCACAAACACAGGAAGGTTTGTTGAGCAGAGACAGCCTCTGTTATTGATCATTTGATCAATGGTAATTCAAGGCCCAGTAATAACTGCTATAGACTTTTCTTTTATTCCTAAATATCCAGCCCAGGTTTTGTGCAGGAAGATTTGTTCAGAGATTTTAATAGGGGGGAAAAAAGGAAAAGAAAATGGTCCTCTCCTGCTGCAGGTGGATTTTCTAACAAATTGGATGCGTAATGAGATAAAAGGGACGGAGAAAGGAGATCTGGTGGAATTGGCCCTTTATCTCCAGAGCATTGGCAGACAAATCCTTGGACAGCATTTATTTAGGGTGAGTGGGCAGCGGAGTTGGCAGTCAGGGCATAGTGAGGAATTAAAGCCACTGCTATCCTTATCTACCAGACAGGCTGGCAAAGTGTATGGGGGCAGGGGATCATCAGAGCTGCGTGCCAGCCCAGGGCAATTGTTAGAAGCAGTTTACAAGCCTAGTGAGTCCAAGCTCTATTAGCTCAGTTGATAGGGAGCAGAGGGGAAGAGCCCACCAGGATAAACAGACACTTGTTGGGAGCAGAAAAAGGGTGCATGGTCTTTAAACACTGCCTGAGCCCACTGGACACTGCAGGGGAGGGGCCTGAAATGAGCACCTCTGATAGTACTGGATCTTAGGTTAAGGTTTTTTCTGCTGTGGCTAAGTGGTTAAGACAATTCAGTCTTGGAATGTAGATGGGACAAAGCTATTCTACCTATACTACAGTCCTACAACATGAAAGCTCATTCAGAAGTGGATCCTCTTAGGGTTTACATAGACAAAAAAACCCAGGGAAAGTCACTGCTCTAATCCTCTGGCAAGTTAGTCCCAAATCCCAGCTGTGCCACAGCCTATCCAGCATCAGGTGGGTTAGCTCAGCTTTGAATGGGTAATGACAGCTTGGTTTGTTCCAGCCCTTCCCAGGGGCCCCCAATTCCTGCTTTGTGTGCTAAGTAACTCTTTAATTGTCTTTGCTTTTGCTGAGATAGCACCTCAAAACTCAGCCATGGTCTGCTCCTTGCATGCCGTATTTATGCACAGCCTTAATTGTACCAGGGCTTTAGAACTGAATCCTTTTCAGACTGAGAGCCCTTGAAGAATGTAAGACACCATCTGGCTTTCTGTAGCTGAGGAAGGCAAAGAACAGACTGCCTGGGAGGGGGGTGCACATGTGTGTGTGCCAGTGCCCTCTGCTCAGTGGAATCAAGATAGTTTATCTATGTATCATAGGCTCTATGGTGCTAACAACCAAACCTTCTTTCATCTGCTCTGGGGCCCCACCCAACCCCCTCCCTAGGGACTGCTACTGCATATGGACCGATACAAGGGCAACTCTCCCCTTCCAGGAGTCACAGCTGTGGTGTAGGGAGAATCCATTGCTCTCTCAAACTTCTATCCCCTACTGAGAACATGAAGCTCTTTTATATCCCTGTCTTATTGGGATCCCACTCAGACCCTGAAGGGGCTTGAAACAGCCCAGGAGCGGGCTGGACCTATTGGAAACCCGGGAGGTGGGTGGGTGCAAGCAACCCCAGGCTGAGTGGAAAGGCAGGCTCAGCTGGGGCCATGCCCCAATTAAGGCTCAGCTGGAACAGATAGTCTTCCTCTGCTTGTAGAGGGAGACAGGCTTGGCTGCAGGGACCTGAGCAGGCCTGGGGGAAGGCCAGAGGATCTGGGGAGTTCCGGTCTGAGAAAATCCCAGGCTATGGCCTAGGGTTAGGCCCAACTAGGTACTGGGGTTGCAGGGGCAACCCACAGGTAGGCAGAGGCAGCATGTCCAAACCCCCTTTGCCTGTGATGAGTGGCTGATACTGCAGTCCGCCCCAGTGAGCGGGGGCTTGATGGTGACTGGCAGTAGCCTAATACTGAGGTGAAGTGGGGATAGTGGGTGGAGATTCCCCTTGGGGGAGACCCTGAGATTAAGGCTGTGGGGGTATTGCCAGGGGGCAGCACCCCAGACGAAGGGGCACCGGGTCCTGGGAGGGACACAGGGGGCCAGAGGGGTCAGGCGGATCACCGGCCTGCAGAGGGTGCTTTGGAGCTGGATGAGCTAATTCCTGGAGAAACCAGCAGGAGGCGCCGCAGGGGTGATTCCGGCCCTCTTACAATCCCATTTCCCCTTTCCAGTAGGCCTTGCTCCCCCCACCCCAAGGGGGCCCTTAAATGACTAGCACTCTGTTGCAGCAAGGAATTGGGCAGCAGCAGTCTGGGGTTTTATTTCCAGCCCTTCCACTGACACACTATTACCTTGGTGAAGTCACTTCTTTTCTCTACATCACTTTTGTCCCCTACTAGGACAGTTGGGCCGCAAAGCACTGCATAACGGCAGGTGTCCAATAGAAATTCGATGCTAGCCACACTTGTGGTTTTGATTTTTTCTTCTTTGCCACATTATAAAAAAGGATTAAAAAACATACTACAAACAACATTTCAAAGATCAAAAATAAGTAGATATTACAAAAAAAAATTAAGAGGTACTACTAACACAAAATTACCATATCCTAACCACATTAACAAGCTGTATATCAAAGCACACAACCTGTCTTCCAGTACTGCTGTCTTCAATACACCAACATATTGCTCATGCATTAGCCACAATTCAATAGCCTATTTGCCACATGTGGCTAGTGGCGAACGTATTGGACACCCTGAATTTTCAGAGATACTGAGCTCACCTTAACATCAGCTGGACTTTGAGTTGCTGAAACCAATAGTGAGTGAACTGTTTCTATGAAGGTGTGTATTTACTGTTTGTTTAGCCTGCAGAAGAGAAGAATGAGAGGGGATTTGATAGCTGGATTTGATGGATCTAGACTGTTCTCAGTGGTAGAAGATGACAGAACAAGGAGTAAAGGGCTCAAGTTGCAGAGGGGGAGGTTTAGGTTGGATATTAGGAAAAATGTTTTCACTAGTAGGGTGGTGAAGCACTGGAATGGGTTACCTAGGGAGGTGGTGGAATCTTCTTCCTTAGAGGTTTTTAAGGTCTGGTTTGACAAAGCCCTGGCTGGGATGATTTAGTTGGGGTTGGTCCTGCTTTGAGCAGGGGGTTGGACTAGATGACCTCCTGAGGTCCCTTCCAACCCTGATATTCTGATACCCCATCCCCTAATTGGCATATCCCTCACCTGTGGGAGACACCGAGGAACAGAACCAGCAAGAAGCAGGGACATGAAGAGTGTCCTTTTGTTGACTGGGAGAGTTTGAAATTTTTTCAGAGGGAGGAACCAGGAAGAGACAGAGAAATGGTGAAATGGAGCTAGAGGTGTGGCCAGTAACTCAGTCTCTGGAACGGGGCATTACACAGAGACACGCTCACCTTTTCATGTAGGGATGTAAATATCATTTTTAAAAGTATCCTTTTAAACTATTGACATTATATTGGTTAACTGTTTAATCGTTAACCAGGGCAGAGGCGGGAGTGCGGGGGCACATGCCGCAGAACTCACCCAGCCTGTTCTGGTCTGGCCTCTCACTTCCGCCCTTCCCACCCCCTTTGGTCTGCAGCGCCCGGCACGATGAGCCACCTGCGGGTGGCCGCTGCCAAGTGGGTGGAAGGCGGCAGGGACTTGGGGGCCCAGCCGCAGCTGGAGCAGACTCTATTAAGGCAGGAGCATCCCGGCTGTGGCTTCCCCGACCGCCTAGCTGGCCATGTGCTGCCTGGCACGGATCCCCACAGTGACTGCTGCTGCCTCCCCCAGGTGCCTGCTGCCCAGAGGAGGAGGAGCCGCTGGAGGCGGGGGGAGCCGAGCAGCAGGAGCGGCTTCTGGGGGAAGCTGTGCAAGCTGCCAGAGGTGTCCCACTTGGATCTAAACATGTTTCCTGTGAAGCAGTGCCAGGGCAGATCCAAGTGTTCTGGCAGGCCCACTGCTGCAGCCAGCTGCAAGAGAAGAAGAGCTGGGGGAGTTGTCAGGCTGCCCCCAGCGGTGCCCTCTCACCCGGGCATGGGCTAATCCAGTGGTGCCCCAAGCTGTGAGCGCTGCAAGCTCCAGCATCCCCCAGGTATTGCTGCGGCATTTTTAATGTGCACATTGTGTATTACAATGTTGCAAAATTATTTTACCAATCTGTTTTAAATGTTAGCTGCAATATATTAACGGTAAGACTAATACTTATCAATTAACCTTTAACTGTTTAATATCTTACATTCCTGCTTTCATATACAGTTCCTCAAATTTCATATACTGTGACTCAAAGGTCTCAAGGTTTCATATACAGTGACTCAAAGGTGTCCCAAGGTCTGTTGTAGGGATCTCAACACCAGTCTTACTGGTGCTCCAGTGCAGCTTTC
The DNA here is from genome assembly GCA_037349315.1 of Chelydra serpentina. NCBI lineage: Eukaryota > Metazoa > Chordata > Testudines > Chelydridae > Chelydra > Chelydra serpentina. The sequence continues at coordinate 115,703 of JBAIAC010000079.1, forward strand.
TTTTCTTGATTAGACAGACTGAGGCCAACAGGACATGTGACTGTTCTGAGGTACCTGAAAGGCTCGCAGCATGCTACCAGTATTAACCCTTTAGCTCCTAGATTAAGTCCAGTCACATGTCTAAAAGTGCAGAGATTAATTAAGAGCATACATCTGTATGCCGTGCCAGCACCCTATTGGTAAGTGCCATTTCCCCTCCATCAGAGCTCTGCAGTGAATACCAGTCAGTAGCAGAGACTGAGTGCCTGCCTCTCTCTCTCTCTCTACTTCTCCCCATAGTTTATGCCAAAACCCTACAAAGCTGGGTCAAGTTAAATTCATTCCAGTGTAACGCCATTATTGGGAAGTGACTTTAATCCTTCTGTCTGGGGTTGGAGTCACAGTAGGGTGACAAGACAGCAAATGTGAAAAATCAGGACAGGGATGTTGTCCCTGTGTTTGACTCTGATGTTTGGGGTGGGTGGGGGATGTATGTCCCTTTTAGGTTCCTCCCTGGTTGTAAAGATGCCTTGAGGGATTTCTGAGCTGCATAGCTGGGATGGCTCTGAGTAGCTGGGTATTTAAGGCTTTCTTTCCTTTGTGAGGTTGGAGTCTCCTCTCTATCAGATTGAAGGGGGTGGCCCAGCTTGTCTCATTCCCCCCTTCTGCTTCAGCACTTTGATCACCTGCCAGGCTTCCTGCTGCTGTCATGGAACCTTGATCAGCTCAGCACCTGTCTCTAAATGTTGAGTTGCATCTCCTCCAAACACGGCAGCTCGCTCATTGCCGCCTCACTGGGGCCTTTCATCTGCCGCTGCTTTCCCTCATCAGTGACATAGCTAACAGCTCTGCTTCCACATGCCTTGATTCTGAAGCCCTAATAAGCTGTGTTCCTTCCACTGTAATTGTAAACTGGGAATCATCATTGAGCAGGTGTGTTTCTAAGGTGGTCCCACAGGGATCTGTTTGTGTATAAGCTGCAATAAAACAGCCATAGCTGTCCTGCATCAGCTGACTTGGACTCAGACTGCAAGGCTATTAAACTGCAGTGTAGAGGGGTGGGCTTGGGCTGGCACCTGCTCTGGGACCCTCCTCCTCACAGAGTCCCAAAGCCTCGACTCCAGCCTGAGCCTGAATGTCTAACCTGCAATTTTATAGCCCCCCACCCTAAGCCTGGCAAGCCTGATCAGCTGACACGGGCCAGCCATGGGTGTTTGATTGCAGTGTAGATGTATCCTTGTTGTCCCTATGCTATTTAACACTTTTATCAATGACATGGAAGAAAACAAAATAATCACAGATAAAGCTTGGAGATCCAAAAATTGGGGGAGTGGTAAATAATGAAGAGGACAGGTGACTCATACAAAGTGATCAGGATCACTTGGTAAATCGGGCACAAGCAAATAATATGCATTTTAATGTGGCTAAATTTTATGTATACTTTTAGTAACAAAGAATGTAAGCCCTGCTTATGGGGTGGGGTACTCTATCCTGGGAAGCATTATCTCTGAGAAAGATTTGGGGATGGGAGGTGTATAAGCAGCTGAACATTAGCTCCCAGTGCAATGGTGTGGCCAAAGGGCTAATCTGATCCTTGGATGCATAAACGGGAATTTTGAGTAGGAGTAAAGACAGTACTTAATTTGCAATGAAAAAGGTGCTGGGGTTCAAGCCATTTTTTTTTTTTTACATTCATAACTGATGCAGCAAGCCTAGATGTGCCGGGGCTCAGCCTGGCAAGCCCTGGCACAAATTAAGCACAGAGGTTATTCTACTTCTGTATCTGCAGTGGTACAAGTGCTGCTGGAATACAGTGTCCAATTCTGCTGACCACAATTGAAGAAGGATGTTGAAAAATGGGAGAGGGTTCAGGAAAGAGCCACAAAAATGATCGTGATCGATTGAGCCCCTCAAGGCTATTCAGCTTACCACAGAGAAGGCTAAGGGATGACTTGATTACAGTCTGTAAGTACCTACATTGGGAGCAACTGTTTAATAAGGGGCTCTTCAGTCTAGCAGAGAAACATATAATATTATCCAGTGGCTGGAAGTAGAAGTTAGATAAATTCAGACTGGAAATAAGGTGTAAAATTTTTAACAGTGTGTAGTGAGGCGGTCTGGTCCCCAGCCGCCCCAGAGAGACAGGAGTCTCCCCGGACACCCAAGTGGGCGGAGCTGGAGAATCCTGGCCCCTCCCCTCAAGGGTCAGGGGGCGGCACAGGAAGTATAAAAGCCGGCCCTCAGACCGCAGTTGGGCGGCAGCCACCAGAGAGGCCGGACGCCAGTGGTGCAGCTCCCTGCTGGGAGACCCCGGCGACCAGCAGCCGACCGGAGGACTGGCCGGGCCAGCCAGGCCCGCCGCCCGCCTGCTACCCCGAGGAGCCGCCAGGCCCGCCGCCCGCCTGCTACCCCGAGGAGCCGCCAGGCCCGCCGCCCGCCTGCTACCCCGAGGAGCCGCCAGGCCCGCCGCCCGCCTGCTACCCCGAGGAGCCGCCAGGCCTGCCGTCCGCCCGCGACGCTGAGGTGCCGATGGTCTGCGACCTCGTGGAGGACGGCCCCCTGGTCCAGGTACCCAGAGAGGGGGAAGCTGGAAGTAGCCCAGGGGCAGCTGACTCTAGTCTGGCTGCAGCACGGCCAGAGCCAAGGTCAGTGTGTTGCGGCCAGGATCCCCACTGACTCAGTAGCGGGTTTTTCTGCCGCTGCTAGGGTCCCGGGCTGGGACGCAGTGGAGTGTGTGGGCCTGCATCCCCCCTGCCACCCCATGTGTGGGTGGCAGTCTCCCCCTCTCCTAGGTTCTCCAGAGCCAGGATCTGGGCTTGCCACCACCTTACCGATTGCTCAGCCCCTGCTTGAGGGCCTGAGCCTTGAACTGCTTATTGCCCCGTCCTGACCAAGGGCCAGGGCTTACTGACTTGTTGATTGCTCAGCCCCTGCTTGAGGGCCTGAGCCCTGAACTGTTTGTTGCTCCGCCCTGACCCAGGACTTTGGCTTAGGGACGTGATTATTCCCCTCTATTCAGCACTGGTGAGGCCTCATTTGGAGTACTGTGTCCAGTTTTGGGCCCCACACTACAAGAAGGATGTGGATAAATTGGAAAGAGTCCAGCGGAGGGCAACAAAAATGATTAGGGGACTCGAGCACATGACTTATGAGGAGAGGCTGAGGGAACTGGGATTGTTTAGCCTGCAGAAGAGAAGAATGAGGGGGGATTTGATAGCTGCTTTCAACTACCTGAAAGGGGGTTCCAAAGAGGCTGGATCTAGACTGTTCTCAGTGGTAGAAGATGACAGAACAAGGAGTAATGGTCTCAAGTTGCAGAGGGGGAGGTTTAGGTTGGATATTAGGCAAAACTTTTTCACTAGTAGGGTGGTGAAGCACTGGAATGGGTTACCTAGGGAGGTGGTGGAATCTCCTTCCTTAGAGGTTTTTAAGGTCAGGCTTGACAAAGCCCTGGCTGGGATGATTTAGTTGGGTTTGGTCCTGCTTTGAGCAGGGGGTTGGACTAGATGGCCTCCTGAGGTCCCTTCCAACCCTAAGATTCTATGATTCTAACTACTATTGCTCAGCCCCTGCCTGAGGGTCTGAGCCCCGAACTGTTTATTGCCCACCCTGACCAAGGGCCAGGGCCTATTGACCTACTGTTTGCTCAGCCCCTGCTGAGCTGTCTGTTTGCCCGGCCCCTCCAGGAGGGCCTGAACGGCTGATTCTGCAGCACCGGACTGCGCTAATTCCCCATAAACCTGACGGTATAGCGGGGTGGTCTGGTCCCTAGCCGCCCCAGAGAGGGCCTGAAACCCCTACACAGAGTAACTAACCACTGGAACAATTTACCAAGGTCTCTGGTGGGTTCTCCATCACTGACCGCTTTTTTTAATCAGGACTGGATGTTGTTCTAAAACATCTGCTCTAGGAATTATTTTGGGGCAGTTTTCTAGCCTGGGTTTGACAGGCAGTCAGTGGATGATCACCATGCTCCCTTCTGGCCTTGAAATCTGTGAATCTACAAACCTCAGCTTCTGAGCTTGCAGCAGGAGATGTAGGCTTCTGGAGGGCACACTGCATGATGGAGTAGCCTAGAAAGTGGGAAATGCCTTGTCTCCTACTAGTGTCCAAATCACAGAAAGGGTCCTGAGGGGACCCTGACTGGTACTCTGTCCCCATGGTCTCCCTGGCCTGGAAGCAGCTGAGCACCTTCCGCTTGCGCTGATTCACCAGGGGCTGAAGAGCTTCCAGTTGTGCTCAGAGGAGGGAGTGTGGAGAGTATGGAGTTCACTGGCTATCAGATCAGGTGTCCTGAGCCCTGAGGAAACACTGAGCAGCTACAGTGCATGAGCCCAGTGCAACCACTCAGCCCCACACATACACCTGGGGGGCTCCTAGCCCCTCTGGCAATAACCCTGTGTCCCCTTAACCTTGCCCTGGAACCCCCTAACCCAATGCAAATGTTCCCCCTGCCCTGCCTTTGTGGTCTGTCCCTTGTCTCCAACATAACCTTAAGCCCTCCTACCCCTTTTGAGTTTCCCCCACTGTAGCATCGGATTGCATTTCTGGGTGGATTTCTGACCCAGCCAAAGCACTCACCAGAATGCTGTATTGAACCTCCCACGCTTTAGTGGCACTTTTTTTTTCCTTCCCTCTGTCTAGCAGCAGCAACAGCAACATTGTGTCCATGTGGGACAAATGGATGCAGATGTCAGGTGTGTGTATGTATATATGGGTACCCTTCACTGCATTACCTGAGCAACACCAAACTGCCCCCTCTTCCCGTGTTGCAAATCAGATTTGCATTTAAGACAATCCTCTTGTGTCCCAGCTAGTATCCTGTTCCCAGTTCCCTTTGGCATCCAGGGCCCATTCAGCATAGAGAACCTGTTTGACTCCCCACTCCTTTCCAGCTCTCTAGACCCTCGGCAGATTAACGAACCCAGGGCCAGCAGTGTTTCCTCCCTTTCCTGTGTGCTAGAGGAAAATTTAAAACCAGCCATCCACCCCAGATACATCTGCCTTCCAGCAGGGCCTGCCCACTTGGGTCAGCTGAGAAATTAGGAAGCCCCCTCTTCCAGAGCTGTAATTGTGGCATCATACTCTTTAATTGGTATGGCTGTAATTCACTACTGGCCATCCTAATTGATGGCACCCGTAAAAGCTGTGCTGATAGCCTGAAACCAGGCAAGTGAGGGGCATTTGGTGCCGTGTAGAGGCTCTTACACAAAGTGTTTGCCGCTATAGTCCGCCATCTTGCTTTACACTCCTTCCCCACAGATGCCCTTTACGATTAACATCATGGGGCGAGATTGGCATGGGGAACCTGTGCTTTGCCAGCTAGTTACTAGATCCTCCCAGATCCCAGCCACTGCTTCTCCTCCTCCTGCATCGGTGCCAGGGTGAACTAGACCCATCACAAGTCTCCTCACTACCCCATTCCAGCAGAGAAGAACCAGACCTATTCCCCTCCATGTTGGCACCTATCGAGGCTCTGGGGTATGGGTGGGCGCAAGCCTGCCCACATCTAAAGGCTCCTTCCTCCAGCCTAAGAGGGAGGAGCTTCTGGCCCTAGGTCTTAAAAGATTTCAGAGGACAACAAATGAAAAAAACAGAGATGGAAGTGAGGGTCACAGGATTTAGGAGGGGACACTGGTCACTGAGACTAGCTTCCACTCTCCATATTGGCGGTGCAGACCATCCCGGCTCCGAGGGGCTTGGCCAGATGCTGGGAAAGATGAGTGAGTGGGACTCTAGCTATTTTAAGGCTTCAGGATAACATTTTTATCACCCATGAAATGTCTCAATCTCTGAAACCTCCAGCACCAGAGGCTCAGGGCTTGTCTGTGCCTGGCAGCAGATATCAAAGACCTTCCTAGCTTCATTCTTACTCACCTTAGAAAGACTTTCTTCCCTGGACTTGTAAAAAAGGCTTTCTCTTTTCTAATAGAATATTCCAACCCCCAGCCCAGTCCTGCCCACCCTACAGAGCCCTGAATATGGGACAAGGACTCCCAGCAGGAGGAGGAATGTGAGGAGGGGAAGGGGAGCTGAATCGGTTGTGGGGTGTGATTTGTCTCTATAGCATCAGGACTGTATCCTGCATTCCCAGGTTCAAGTCAGTATTTCTGAGGTAACTAAGGAGAGCTGCAGGCATGTGAATAGAGGGAGGGTTGGGTCTGTTTCACACTGTGAAGTTTCTGGGGATGATAGCTCTGGGGCATGAAGACTTCTATGGATCTAGCCCATGCAGCAACAAATAGATTCCCCCACACACTGCCCCTACCAGTCTGCCGCAGCCTTGTCCTAGAGGGACCCTGTCTCAGGGGAAGAGGGGAGCTCAGTCTCCATGGCCCACTCAGTCCTCTGTCTCTCTGCTGAAGTTGCCAATGTGGGGGCCCATTAATGCTGTTTCGTGGAGGTTTAGGGAGGTGGTTATTTGATCTCCAAAACTCATGTCACACGAGGGCTATTCTGAACAGCCATCAGCTGGGGAAGACTAAAGGGTAGCCACTGAGCCAGAGCCCTGAAGTTGAACTGATGGCCTAGAGGGGAGGCTCTGTATCCCAAGATCATGGGCTAGCCAGCCCTCCATCCAACTCTGCAATAAGATGGAAATGATGGGGTATAGAGAATAAATGTGAGGCTCATTGTGAAAGCGCGATAAGGTGATTTACAATGGGAGTGGGGCAGGATGTGAAAGGAGGCAATGAGAAAGTGGAGAATGGGAGGCAGTGGCAGGGCCAGCCCACAATATTTTGGCACCTGAGGCGGGGAGCTCAAATGACACCTCCTCACTTGGGCGAAAACTTTGAAAGGTCTCTTGTGCCCTCCTTCCTCCAGCACAGTACTCCAGCATCTCTGTGCATCTTGAGCTGAAAGAATACATATGCACCAGCAGCAGACACAATTTTCTACACTCTGAGTCCTAGTGGTGCCTGCCCCCACCCCCCCACCCACACAGTCTGGCACCTGAGGCGGCCGCCTCAGTTCACCTCATGATAAGGCCAGCCCTGGGCAGTGAATACCGGGGCCACTAAGAATACAGGAGGGGCAGCAGAAAGTGGAACATGAGGAGGCAAAGGAGAGGGGCCATCGGGTCACCTTAAGGATCCCGCCATACTAAGGATCCTTATAGGTTGGCTTCCGAATTACTGCCCCAGGAGCACCATTAAGATGAACAGCGCAGGTGTCCCTTGCAATATTTCATGCGGCCCCTGCTCTCTACAGCAATCAGATTGCCCTGGGCACAACAGACATTTAATTACTGATGCTGCTTCCCCCTCATGAAATTATTGAGGGTGGATCAATATTTAATGGGCACTGGGGCAATACGTATGCTGTGACAGATGGCCAGGTATCAATGGTGCAGTGGTAACGCAGCCATATGGTGCTCCCTGCTGGGGCAAGTGGTCCATCATTTCTGCGGGGGAGGGGAAGCAAATAGCTGATTTATTTAATGAATTGCATTTACTCCAGATGAGCCTGTGTAATTCACCAGAATGTGTTGCACTGAGCAATGGTAAAGTGAAAGCAACTGCTCAATCAGCATCCATGTCCTTTCTCACCTCCCTGTAAGCCCCTTACCTGTGCTCTGATTCACTGCCCCTCTCCTCCATTCAGCAAGAATCCCTCCCTTTCTCAGGTCCATGGCTTTGAAGGTGGAGTTCTCCGTGCTTCCCACCTCAGCCATCCTGCAGTTCAAGCCCATGTCATGATGGAAAGTCTCCTTTAGCTCAAGCAATAGGGGCCCGTGCCATCGGAGCAGAGCTCTATCACTACTGTAACTTGCTTTGTGGCACTGGTGTGTTTGGGCTTTTTTTGCTCCATGCCTGGCAGGAATAAAGTGTAACTGAAGGTAGCATGGAGTGTGTGGCTTCACACTGAGCTATTGGAGATTTTCTATTTACAATATATTATTATTTTTTATTATTAATTTGTATGACTGAAGTGCCTAGGAGCCTAGTTATGGTCCTAGCAGTTGAAGCTGTTCCAATTCTATCCAGTAGAGGGCAGTGCTGCACATATACTCACTGGCTCATTACGGTATTGTCATTCCTATTGTTCGGATGGGATGACTGAGGCACAGAGACGTGAAATGCCTGAGGTCATGGCAATTCAGCCAGAGGTCCGGGCTCCCACTGCTGCTCTGACTTACCCTCTTGTGCTCCTGAGCTGTCAGGTTTTCCCCTACCTCATTGCACATGAGGTTACCCTGATGGGTAGGTACTTAAATCCTTTCCTGTAGAGTTTTAAGAAATGCAAACTGTCTGAGGCATTCCCAACTCCCCTTTCCCCAGTCCTGTCCCAGAGATGCTGTTACCATCTCACTGGAGGTGTGTGTACCAGATATTCTGCCTCCCTTCAAACACTTGGGGACTCCCTAATCTGTGCCTCGTTGGCACCAAAGATGGTAATGTCTCTGTTATGGGGTTGGCGGTGAAGAATGCACTGGAATAGGGATCTTTAATGTGCATCCTGTTGAGACCAAGGAGAGGGATGGCTCCAGTGGAGCTCTTACTGGAAATTGAATGGTGGCCTAGTTAGGAGACTAGTTCTAGCAGGGGAAGGTTATTGGGACGGTGGGACCCAGTGGGCTCTCTGAATTCAGACTGCAAGTGTGACCAGCTGCAATGGCTCCAGAGGAACTTGGATTTTACCCCAGTTGGATCTAACTTACAGCCTCAGTGACTAGGGCTGTATTACAACACATGGCTGGCTGGTGTTGTCAGATGTTTGGCTGCGTGTGTGGTGGTTTTTTTGTTTGTTTTTTTTGTATGCTGCCCCAGCTCTGCTCAGATAGCGGAGACAGCAGACTTTGATTGAACTGCCCAATAAATTCACAGACTTGGTTTTCAGCGAAGGAGCTTGGTTAGGTTTATTGCTGATGAAGCATGGTGCTAACACTCCGGCTCATTGGTTACAGGTACACCATCACATGTATGCTTGTGACAATGGACTGGCTTAGTTAGTATGGGACTTTCCACTATCCCCTTGGCCAGACCCCAACACCCCCCAGAGAGACCTTTTTATACCCCAATATAAACAAGTTATGTATTGTCCTTCTGACGTGGTTAGGTGCCATCTTCTGACATGGCTCGCTACCACCCATTACCTTGTATCTGTTCAATTAAAACATCTTTATTCATCATCCTGACCTTATCTTTAAGATGGGTCAGCATGTTTCTTTTATCCATGACGAGCATACTTGTACCATTCTTGGTGTTGGAATGTTCTGGTGCTGCCCTTTTGGAATATTTGCATGAGTGTTTTCTACCTAGCAATTCATAGGAATGATTGTTTCAGCAATATTAGCCCTGTTTTTGCCCCAGGCTAATTACAGATTTATTATAGATTTACAGAATAATAGTCCAGATTTTGTGAGCAGGCCCCGCCACTAGTTTACAACCTGACTTTGCTTTACATCAGCAAAGTTTTGACAACTACTTTAGGCCAGGCCTCGGGCCTCATACCAGGCCTCTAATACAAGGCCTTATGTTTCAGGCTCTCTTTTTACTACAGCTCGTGGTGCTGTGCAGAGCTAACCATCTCCTCCAAGAGACGCATTGGAAATTGTGTGGTATTGGGAGGTTTAGTAGCTTTTACTAACATTGTGTTGATTTACAAGGATAAAGTGAATTAGAGGAACTTGACTTCTGTGCTGATGGCTTTGGTTGAATCTCTGCTCTGTGGTAGCCCTAGAACTCTCAAACGCAGCAGGATTAGGCCTGGGTTGGATTGGAGACAGTTTAGGAACATTGTATGGAGGTGCTGCCTGCAGGAAGAAATGTGGGTGACTCAGTAGGAGATGCTCTCCCCTCTGACTTACCTCCGTGCCCCCTGCATGTCCCCCCCCAACATTCATAGATTCTAGGGCTGGAAGGGACCTCGAGAGGTCATCGAGTCCAGCCCCCTGCCCTCATGGCAGGACCAATTACTGTCTAGACCATCCCTGATAGACATTTATCTAACCTACTCTTAAATATCTCCAGAGATGGAGATTCCACAACCTCCCTGGGCAGTTTATTCCAGTGTTTAACCACCCTGACAGTTAGGAACTTTTTCCTAATGTCCAACCTAAACCTCCCTTGCTGCAGTTTAAGCCCATTGCTTCTTCTTCTATCCTCAGCGACTAAGATGAACAAGTTTTCTCCCTCCTCCTTATGACACCCTTTTAGATACCTGAAGACCGCTATCATGTCCCCTCTGTCTTCTTTTTTCCAAACTAAACAAACCCAATTCCTTCAGCCTTCCTTCATAGGTCATGTTCTCTAGGTCACTAAGGATATGTCTTTCCTGTGTGGCAGCCAGTCTCAGAGCCCAAGTCTACAGACTCAAGCTTGCAGGGCCTGTGCTACAGTGATGTAGATGATGTGGCTTGGGCTGGACTCAGGCTCGGAAACACACGTCCCTTCCTGGGCTTCGGAGCCCAAGCTCCAGTCCGAGTGTCTCCCCAGCTGTTTTTAGCGCCGTAGCATGAGCCAGTCTGCAGACCTGGGCTTTGAGACTTGCTGCTGGGTGTTTTAAAATGCAGCGTAGACATACCCCTTAGATCCTGTGGAATCTCTCCATAATGTTAAAGGGGAGCTCGCCTGGCCAGATTCCAACTCATTCTGCCTGCCTTAAATCCCTCCTCTGGTTTCATTCAAGTGTGCTCTTCTCCACATCCTGTTCCAAACTGCTGTGTAGTGTTACTGTGCACTGTTGAGCAGCTGCTGCATCCCTCACCAGGGGATGCTGCATTTCAGAAATGGGTGAAGCAATCCCTATATTTGGATATATCCATTACCTGCTCCCCTAAGGAGGTTGTGAGTTTGTATTTCAAGGGTTTGAGATCCTCACAGGAAAGCTACCTGAAAGCACTAAGAAGGATTATTGTGATTTAAGCCACTGAAAGTAGCTCACTCCATCCCATCCCAATTCCCATCCCAGCTTCCTTGGTGTGGGAAACTGCAGCCTCTTTCCAACCGTGGAGACCCTAGGGGAGTTTCAGCTGAAGGGAACATACTTTGGGTGAGGGAAGAGTTATGTGGAGCCTCAGCTGAGGGATTTGATTGCATTACATTTATAGGATTTCACCATCCCACCATGCGATCCTGCAAACTTGCAAATCCCTTCACTTATTTATAGGCTTTGGAGCCTGGTTTTTAATATGCTAAAGACCCCAGCGGCATCACAGCCTGCTCTACTTTGCAAACATAGGCATAATAGGGCCCTTGGGCCTGTTGTTTGTTTCTGTTTATGAGGTTTTCCCCTTCACTTCATGCCCTGAGATCACATTCATGTGGGAAGCAAAAAACCAGTGCAATCTGTATTCTCAGATACCAGGCGAGGGGTGGTACTTTTATATAGGATACTATAATTCCCTGCCCTGGATTTACAGGGCTGGGGTAACATCCCCTTTCGAGATGCCATTGTTTACTTTCTGGGAGGAGATGCTGCAGATTACAGCTACATCAGCTATGTTTCCCTGCCTGGGGATGCTGAATGTTACGCTCTGTAGGCACCACATGCTGCTCTTGGGGTTACTGTTGGTGTTTTAAGATGCTGGTGGCAGGTACTGCTGGCTAGATGGCCCCAGAATTTGAAGGCCTGTCTTTAGCCATAACATGGGTGCAGTATGGGTAGCAAGCTTGCCCTCCACACCATCCTATCCATGCACCTCAGACCTGCCTTGGATGTCTCTTTGTTGCAATTATTAACAGGGGGACATGGAATTTTGTTGGTGACTTTTTTTTGTGATGTAGGCACCTGTCCCACTTGGAGCTGGACTGAGATGCATCCAACTTGTTTCACACAAGGGCCACTGACCAGGCATTGGGCAGGAATGGCTTTCAGTCGCTATTGATGTCTGGATTTGAACAGGTGATGAAATGAAATCCTCTGTGTCCCAAAGGACTTTTCTATGTGGTTTTTGTAGTGCTGTATCAGAATATAAACTAATAGTTAAGGTGGTACAACCCCCTAGGATGGATGCAATTATACCCATATTGAGGTGTTTATACCCCTTGTCCCTATACTTAGGGGAATAAGCTTTACTAATATAAGCACCTTTACACTCTAGGGGCTGTACCACTTTAACTAGATCAGTTTACTGGTTTATAGGGGTGTAGAAGCTGTGTAGACCAGCTTTTAGCCACCCAGACTCCAGTGAAGCTCAGGAGCTCTTGGATAAGCTCCCCAGGGCCTGGCTGTCAAGTTGCTCTTTTTCTCCTGAATCCTCACCTCTCTTTCTCTTCTGTATGCTGTCAGGAAACACCAACTGAAACCTCTTTCCATCCCTGTTGTGGGGAGCACTGGCAGCTGATGCAGGCAGATAGAATTATCTGTATCCACACCCTGTGCTCTTTATACTGCAATCCCAGAGCCCAACTCCCATCCCCTCCTCTGTGCCTGTTCTTAAGCTTTTCTATTTACAGTAACAAGTATAAAATATTTACACAAGCTATAAAGGGATTTCCAGCCCCTGTTGGAGCGCTGATATTAAATAATAGTGTATAATAAAGCAATAACAGGTGCATTAACCATTTGGACTGAGGCCCATCTCAACCCAAGCTTTTCTGCATTGGGATTAATAAAATAGGCATTTTTTGTCAGTTTCTGAGGTCTGGAATTCTGGGGGTGAAACAAGCCCAGTTTTCCTATTTTTGACAATTTCCATGTATCGATTCCTTGGGGATTTCACATCCCCAGTTCCTCTTGGTTTCTGTGAAAATGGGCCAGAAACAGAACCCAAGGTTCAAACTCCCACAACTTCTGGAACATTGGGGCACTCTGAATTTTAGTCTGAACATGGCCACTCGGGCCCACCTGTGATTTTTCTGCCCTCCCTTCATGGAAACCTGTCCCAAAGGGAGCCCAGATTCAGGCACCCAGCCTCATAAGCTTCAGAGAAATTGACTAATGTGGGCTAAGCTCTCTAGGCAGAAGGAGACAGTAGGGAACGTGATAATTTCAGATATAGGGGAGCCCCAAAGCCACACAACTGGGTCGGCACTCTGAATACCCTCCGATTATGGGTCCAATCTGGGAGACAGTACTCTACAGTGACATTCAGGTGTCTATTCTCATTCGCTCCCTCTCATCACGTCTAGGTTGTTCAGCCCACTCTGGCTATCTGCAAAATATGGATCTGACTGTGGAGTTCAGATTCCTTTAGAAGTCCAGAGTGCTGGGGCTGGAGCTTTTAGCTGAATTTTGGGGACTGGCCAAACTCAAGATTTTGGCTGCTGACCCCATGTTGAATTTAAACTACCAAAATGTTCTCCTGAGACCCCCGCCCCCAGCCAGCCAGCCCCCACTGCAGCCTTTGTTACTACCTCCATACTCTGCACATAATTCTTTTAGATGCAGCCTGACAACTGAATTAATGCCTTAATGTTCCTCCCATCAAGAGCTTAATTTCCATCTGGTCTCCCTAGTGTGCAGAGCTCCTGATGGGGAATATTCAGACTCGAAAAGACTCGGCTCCGGAGAAGTGACTTATTTGGGGATTTTTGCTGATTGGGCTCAGTGTGCAGCCAGACCATTCCTTTCCTTATTAATATGGAGATCTAGGGCGAGAGACAGAAGTTGCAGTCATTTGTTTGAATACAGCGCACATGTTCACTCTAGTACTAGCAACTCTTGTTTGTTTTTCATGAACATTTGTATAAGGCAGGGGTGGCCAACCCGCACCTGAGAAGGAGCCAGAATTTACATATGTATATTGCCAAAGAGCCACAGTAATACATCAGCAGACCCCTCATTAGCTCCCCCCACCCCTCCTGCCAGCAGCCCTGCTGATCAGCACCTCCCCCTCCTTTCCCATGGGGGTAGGAGCAAGAGCATGGCAGGCTCAGGGAAGGGGTCAGGAAGGAGCGGGGGCCTTGGAGGAAGGGGTGAAGTGGTGGCAGGGCCAGTGGCAGAGTCGGAGGTTGAGCAGTGAGCACAACCTCCCTCCCTTGGCACATTGGAAAGTTGACGCCTGTAGCTCCAGCCCTGGAGTTGGTGCCTATGCAAGGAGCCATATATTAACTTCTGAAGAGCCGCATGCGGCTCTGGATCCACAGGTTGGCCACCCTGGTATAAGGGAAGTCTTGTTGCACAAATACTCATATGAATACATATTTGCACAAATATTCATGATGCAAGTGTTTGTGTGGCCATCTTGAAAACTCTACATGAAATCATCCAGTCAGGGAGCAGAAATTATGTGCTATGACACAGGTGAGTGTCACCATTAGCAGGTGCAGGGCCTACTGGGAAAGGGTTAAGTGGGTACTGGTAAGTGCTGACTCACTGAGGCAAATGACTGGTTACTGCACCTGAATGTCAAGGAGATGGGAGGAGGTCCCTATGGAGAGAGGATCTAGAGTGTGGACTGAGCATTCTTGAGGGAGGATCCTCACTTTCACCTGAAAAGATTGTAGGGAAATAGCAACCATCTTGCAGAGGACAGTCTGTGCCATGGGAGATGGTAGCAATTTTGGATAAGGGCAAAACTTTGAGTCCGGAAACAGAAATCAGAAAAATCATGTGAACCTTTTTTTTTTTTAAACAACCCAAATATTGCAAGACTCTCAAAATCTCAATGGTTGGCAGTAGTGCCACTGTCAGTCCAAGCGGTGTCAGTTTCATAAGAATATTACAACTGATGTGGAAGAAATGCCCAAAGGGTGAATTGTGCAAGGAAGGCAATTTAATAGGTTTACAATGTCATGTGCCTATACTTATGCTGATCACTTTACTTGTATATTACACTCCTTTCCTTCATCTGACTGTCTTTCTAGCTTGGATGATCTTTGAGGAAGGGATTATGTTTCCACCTGTGTCTGGGAAGTGCCCATCACACTGTTAATCCTACCACATTCAAAATAATATTAAAAGTTAAACATAACCACAAGGCCTTCCTTGCTTTTAAGGTACTGGCCTGGGACTCAGGTGATGTGCACTCAATTCCTGGCTGTCACGCATTCCCTGTGTGACAAAATCACCGAAACTCTCTCTGCCTCGGTTGTCGTTACTATCTTGTCTAGCTAGATTGTGAGCTCTTCAGAGCAGGTCTGTTTCTTTGTGTGTGTACAGCATGTAACACAATGGGGCTTGATTTGAGTTGGGTAGGTAGGTGCTGCCGTAATACAAATAATGGTAAAAGTCAGCCCTGAAGCTAAGCAGATGCAGCTCCACTGATCTCAGTGAATTTCACCTGTTGTGTCTATGGCGATGTGAACCTTGCTGATTCACTTTCACTAAAACAACAACCTTCAAGCTTTAATTACAGGATTTGGACCCCATTTACTTTTTAGATAGAAAAGAAATACTCAAAAATCTAGGACTCGGTGGTCAGGCAGTGTGGTCAGGGACTACTTTTTTAAAAAGAATAGCAAGTGTATGTGCGCTTTGTATGAGGCTTGCCAAGGCTCTGTATAACTGAGATCATAACAAACACTCCACCTCTGCCAGAACCAGAAATTGCAAGAAATATGTCTCTGCCAATAACCTCGTTAGTCTCAACAAGATGCATCAGCTCTGGCTTCCAGCAGATAATTCATAATGTTCTCATCCAGAAGTCCTGACAACCAGACTCTTGCTCTAACCATTAGAGTTACTGCCTCCCCTGTTCCAAGAGCAGCTATAACCGCTGTGGTCGGCCCTTCTCCCCTTCCCCTTTCTCTGGGGGTGTGTGAATTGGAGGCGGGCTGCCAGGATAGGTTGTATCCAAGGCTGGGTGGACATATTACAAGGTGTCTGCCACGTGGGTAGGAAATCACATTGCTAGTAGTAGTCTTATATAACATTAGAGTAATATCAAGAAGGGCAGTTTCTTCATTGGAGTCAATACAGGAAAATGGTCTGGACTTTTGCTGTAAATTGTTCCCTTGGCTGCATTTCCTTTTTGTCCTTTCAGATTCATGAAGAACTATGATGCCCAGCAGCCCATGTGGAATGGTAGGGGGAGGTTTAACAAGGCCCCCTGCCTATCTCCAAATCCCTGAAATATGCCGTAGATGCACTTTTACCTCCTGTAACATAGACTCCACCAGACAGGTAAGCTGTGCTGGGAACTGGCTTCTGGGTAAAAACACAAGCCACTGCATTGTGGGATAGTATTAAGGGGACTAATGCTCCAGTGCATGGGTCCATCACATGCATCATGTTGGGAAGAAACCAGTGTAGATGGCACCAGTTCAGTCAGGCCTGAGCTCAAGACCTTGTCCGCAGTATTACAAACAACCATTATGACCAATGCATTCAGAACATCTGGATGGCTGTGAAACCTAGTACAGATATTTCATGGTGAAGGTGTCCATCCAGTGGTTTGTAAGTACAGACACTCTGCCTCCCTCCTGCACCCTTGCACCTTCTGATTGTCTCAACTTGCTAACTGGATTTAATTGTTATTGTCTGGTCTAATTATTTCTACTTGTCAGCTGTTTGGTACAAAATCACCTCTGTGTCAAGGCTGCTGCGCCCACCTGCCTATTGAATAGAAAGCAGTAGTCCCATTAAACCACTGATCTTTAGCCCTATTCAAGTACCTATTGCCTCTTGTCTGACAAGCAGCTGGGTATGCCTCAGGTAGGTGGTTAATCACAGCCCTTCAACTCTGCCTGGACCCAATGCCCTAGTCTCTGTTACCCAGAAATCCATGGGGCTGCTACAGTGGGAGGCAAGCAGGCAATGTGATGCAACAAAAATCCAGATCTTCACCCTCTTCCCCTTTTAGCAGGGCTGTCCCACTGCAACCCCAGTGTGAGATTTTAAAAGTGCCTTCAGCTGATTAAATGGTGACGATGTTCTCTGAATCCAGGAGGGCCGCTTTGTTACATTTACTGTGGAATTATGCAGCTGTCACAGCAATTGGCTTTGTAATCTGTAACCAATATCTGAGCCCAGTACTACAGTGTGAGAGAGAGAGAGAGTGTCCCCAAGCAGCCCCTACCCGAGATGAAGGGGATGGGTCTAAAGCCCCAGCGAGGCCTGTGTCAGTGCCTCATTTGCATACAACTTACTATTGCTACCATGTGATGGTTATTTCCCCAAGCTGGGAAGTGCATTTGGCCCCCGGAATGAGCTCCTTACAGCAATTTCAGACAAGCAATCTATAATATCGGAGCTGATTGAAGCAATTTGCAATCCATTAGCAGGGAGCATCCTCAAATGAGATGTTTTACATGTCACTCAGCCCTCATGTGAGGGGGCCTGTTTTTTCCCTCTGTTTTTAATCTGGCATTTTTAGCACTACTTAAAATGCTAGTGGGGAGATGGGGGAGATGGAGCAGCTCTCCTCAAAGCAGGAGTGGAGGGTGTACATCTAAAAAAGAGGTGGCATGAATGGGAACCTGGACCCTAGAAAGACGGTGTGAGGGGCTAAAGAACATGCACTGCAAAGCAGAGACATGGGGAGAGGAGCTTCCCAAAATGGGGCAGGGATAGGTACAAAATTCACCCCCTCCCAAAATGGTAATAGGAGGGGCTACAGAGTGTGTATCTCAAAAAACTGTTGATGAAATACTACGGAGCATGCACCCAGAAGTGGTGGGATCAGAGCACGTACCAGGGAGCACTAACTTCAAAGACAGACATAGGACAAGGGCAATCACCACCTTAGCCAGCTCTGCAGCACAAATACATCTGGGGTTCTGTGCATCCTGCTGGTACAGGGCTTATGCCATGTACTGTGAGTGTTACATGTTTGAAGCTATATAAATGCTAAGTTCTATCATTATCATGCAGCATCCAGAGCTTGCTGGGGAACTAGCAGGTGCAGTTTCCAACCAGTGTGTCCACGTGCATGTGTACATACTTTGGGCCTGGTCCAGGCCCATTCAACGAACTGGGAAGACTCCCATTGACTTCAGGCTTTGGATCAGGTAGAACATACACACATGTGTCATGTGTACCCTACGGGGGGGGGGGGGGTGTGGGGGGGGGAGGGCTGGGCAGAACACTGTGGTGATCGGTGTATACAGATGTGGTGATCGGTGTATACAGATGTGGTGATTGGTGTTGCTGAGCTGACCCTATGTTTACCAAGACTAAGTTTCTGCACCGCATGCAATCTCTAAAGGTGTGAGAGTACATTGTAGTAACCATTCTCAGGGTGACATGTAGCAGAGTCCTGCATCTGAAAGGAAAAGACACAACCCTTTGCCAAGCACAGAGGAAAAATGCACTAGGCAACCACGGCTACCTCAGAATCTCATAGCAGTAGGGGATCCATCAAGATCCTTGTTTTGTTGACGTTAGAAACAGGTGATGGATATGTCCTATTTGTGCTGACCTAGTGTCACAAATCTGTCCTCACTAGGACACCCCCTTTAGACTACACAGAGAGTACGTGCTTGTGAGTCCAATTGCTCCACCCCACCCCACCTCAGCAAGTGCTGGAGGGTGTCTTTCTAGTGGGCTGGCACTCAACTTCTGGCTAGGGCTGCTTGTCTGGCTCATCCCCGCTCTGTGTTCCCCATGATGCCACCAAACAAGTCATAGTCTGCAAAAGGGGTTAAGCAAAAGAAAGGTAAAGCAAAACCTGTAAGCTGCTCCTTCAGGTTGCGGCCTCTTTTACTTCAGAGGAGCCCTGGGAATATCAGTGTCCACTGGCTTCCAGTGCAAGTCTCTGCTCTTTTCCCCTTCACCTCATAGACTCATAAACTTTAAGGTCAGAAGGGACCACTATGATCATCTAGTCTGACCTCCTGTACAATGCAGGCCACAGAATCTCACCCACCCACTCCTGGAATAATCCTCTCACCTATGTCTGAGCTATTGAAGTCCTCAAATCATAGTTTAAAGACTTCAAGATGCAGAGAATCCTCCAGCAAGTGACCCGTGCCCCATGCTGCAGAGGAAGGTGAAAAAACCTCCAGGGCCTCTGCCAATCTACTCTGGAGTAAAATTCCTTCCCGACCCTAAATATGGCAATCAGCTGAACCCTGAGCATGCGGGCAAGACTCACCAGCCAGATATCCAGGAAAAAGTTCCCTGTAGTAACTTCTAACATCCCATCACTGACCATGGTTCCTATTTACCACTGATGACAATTAATTGATCTTTGTCCAAGATCATGTTATCCCTTCAAACCATCCCCTCCAATAAGAGGTTCTTCACCGTCCTTCTGTGGGGGTGGGTGCTCCGTAGGCTGTCAGTTCCCTTTCCAGGGCTGCAGAAGCTCACTAGTTTGTTCCCATCCCAGGGCTCCCCTGGTTCCCTCTTTTTAACTCCCCCTCCAGTTGTGGCATGATTTGTGGGTGAGGCCACAGCCACTCCGGTCCAAATCAGCTCTTTACCCCCTTCCATGCTAGTGTGGGGTTTATATACCTCATCACACATAGTGACTGTCATTTCCTTCAATTTGTACATCATCTTGGTCTTACCTGGCCTGAGCCTGAGCTGCCTAGCCCTCATCCAAACTCCAGTCTTCTAAGACTTTCCACCCCTTCTGGGAGGAGATGGAAATAGGGAGCTGGTGCCATCAGCATACAAGACACGTGAACCCATGTTTGGTCCCAAACCCCAGCTCCCCTATGAACTTTGAACTAGAGGGAGTGACAAAATGGAACCCTATGATCCCAAACATACCCCCACCATCTGCAGAGCTCCGGCAAATGCCATGGGCTGAAATCCAAGTAGAGAAAGCTTTGTGTTCATTCCCGCTACCACAAATGGATCCAGCTGGTGTGGCGTGAGCTCAATCCAGATCTGAATGAACTCTGCAAAGAAATGTGTAAAACGCTTCTCAGTGAGGAGCACTAGAGTCTTGCTGCTGGGTTCAGACAAAGTTGTTCACCACCCAAAACCATCCTTAGCCTCCTGCATGAGCTTAAACCACTGCATGCTGCAAAAGATCAGGTTCAGATGGCTTCTGCCATTGAAATCTAGTGCTGCTCCTTCATGCTGCTCCAGTAGCAGGTTATCTAAATGCCATGGTGATGTGTGAAGACTAGACCATAAAAATCATCCTGACACCAAATACATGATGGGCTACCCTGGGGAATGATGGGAGTTTCCCAGGGGCTGTGGAAGTTAAACACTTTCTCCCACAATGGCTTTTGACAAGTCTCCCAGACTGTGCTCCTGGAAGCTGGGCTCTGGATTGTGTGATGTGCACTAGAGGGTATTGCAGCCGAGTCAATCTAGCAAAGTGCCCGTTCTGTAGCAGGGCAATGCCCCCAGCTGACCTTAACATAATTTGGCATAGCTAATGTGACCAGCATCCTGAATCTTCTGTGCCTCAGTCTATCCAAAGCAACCAAGTTGGTCACAAACAGGTGAGATTTCTAGTGTAGATGTGGCTAGTATGGGCCATAGTCATCCCTGGTGTCACTCCTGTTTCTTCCAAAGTAGGGAGGGATGGACCCATGCCCTAGCCAGACTTCAGGCTTTTGCTTCCTGACAACTACATGAGCGAGGGTGATTTTGCTTGTTTTCTGGCATCAAAAGCCATAACAGTCACTGCATCTTAAGCAATAAAAGCCCAAACTTGACCAGACATTGCTGCCATTTGCAACCCCCATTGCTGCAAAGACTCTACATGTCCCAGCAGTGAACAATGAGGGCTCTGTTCTGAATAACTGGCATTTAAGTGGCCCTCTATCTTCGGCCTTGTGTGACCATGGGGGCACACAGTTTATGGGAATGCTTAAGAAAGTGTCTTAGACTGTTAGGGTGGAAAAACAGCCCTGTAAAAATGAGAGCTTTTACTAGCTTCTAAGGAATTACCGAGCTGCATTGCACAGCACCACCAAAGCACCTCCAGCGACTGCAGTACTTAATAGACCAATACGAATTAAATTGCCTCGGATACGACAGATGGACTGTGGTTCCAGATAAAGAAGCAATTTGCAAGCAGGGGGCTGCCTAGTCTAAGGAAATAATGTTTTTTAAAAAAGTGCGTGGTTTATGGGTTGCTAAGAAAAGTTGTTCCCTGAGAGAGACGGTGGTTCACGCTGCTTGGTTGTTGCACTATCACACCACCATGACCCAGTGCTGTGACAGTGCAGCAATGTGCTATGACAGAGCCACGGTAGCCCTGGCGGTATGTGGAGTTGCAGTTAAGGCTTGCAGGAGTGTCCCCATCAAAACTGAGATGGAGCCATTCAAACCAGGATATGTGGCATCCCAAGGGGCTGAGAGTCAGCCGGAAGCCAAGTCTTGGCTGAGAGTGCGGAAGGGGCAGCAGAGATGGCTGATGGTTTGGGCGATAGGGTATGGAGCCTTTCAGCGTTGGGACAACCAACTGAATCCAGCTCAGGCTTATAGCAATAAGGGGACTGATTGTCCTCTCACACCAGTGTAACTTCAATGGAGCAACCCCTGATTCCCACTGGTGTGAGAGGGAAAGCCAGGCTGTAAAAGGTGTGTCTGTCTGCTGCTTGTTTGGTGGCCTCACATCTGGAACAAATTGGAGGATCTCAGGCTATTTGCTGGCAGTGGTATCCCTGGCACAATTGTTGTCCTTGCTGGTCATCTCAGTAGAGAGGCAAAGGAGTGAGTGGGCCGCAGAGACTGATTGGGAGTCTATGCATGACGGTGGAGGAGGCCAGGGGTCCTTTATCAAACTTACCCACTCCCAACACAATAGACTCTCTACCAAACATCTAGCTCTTTTTCATTGATTATGCCAGGTGTGGCACCTAATGCCTAGTCATTTGGGCACTGCAGCAAGGGAGAACAGCCTGTATTTTCCTCATGTTCAGGAGGTGAGCAATAGTGAACCTGGGGCAAAAGAGCATGGTGTTGAATTGTGTGGACTGGATGCATCCCTGCAGTGTAGTACTGTACTATGCTGTTTGTGCTGCCACCTGGTGGCTGCCCAAGGTAACTTTGCTTTCCTGTTCTAAGGTTCTTCCCGTGACAACTTAGGGAACTAATCAAGGGTCTGACTCGGCTCCATGGGGCTTCATTAGGAATTGAGGGCATGCAGCTCCTTGCAGGATTGAGCACATAAAGGATAACTGAAAAGCTCCAGGCCCAGCAGTGGTGTGGGTAGTGCACTGAATCCCTAATGGTTTGACAATACAAGTGCCAGGTATAGGTGCAACATAATCATCTCGTTCAGGGGTACGCAACCTATGGCACGGGTGCCAAAGCGGCATGCGAGCTGATTTTCAGTGGCACTCACACTGCCCGGGTCCTGGCCACCTGTCTGGGGTGCTCTGCATTTTAATTTAATTTTAAATTAAGCTTCTTAAACATTTTAAAACCCTTATTTACTTTATATACAACAATAATTTAGTTATATGCCAGTAATACATAGACTTATAGAAAGAGACCTTCTAAAAACGTTAAAATGTATTACTGGCACGCGAAACCTTAAATTAGGGTGAATAAATGAAGACTCGGCACACCACTTCTGAAAGGTTGCTGACCCCTGATCTAGTTCAATGTTATGATGTAGCTCAACTTTTTGTTCCTAGGATCCTGCAATGCATGGAGACTCCAAACACAGGACCTGTAGAGATTGTATGTGCAGCATGCCCAGCATGCAATGAGTGCATTGGTGAGGGGGACTAGGCACACACAACACAAAGGCTGTGCACAGGTAGCTTCCTCTGTCCCAGCTCTCTGGAAACTCATTAGGGGAATCCTGCATTTTAACTTTGATCAGAGATCCCTCACCGGGCTGCTTAGCTTTGCAGAGTTGCCCAGGATGGAAGCACACTTGGGTGTTCCTCTCCCTTGAAACAGCTAAGTCTGCAGAGAGGTTCAGATGATTGGGTGGGGTTGGATGGAAGTATTGCTGCCCCCAGCCTCTGCAATGGCATGGAAGCAGCACATGTGAACTTGATGCTTTAGGCAGGGATGTAAAATCACAGCCACCAAGATTGGAGTTGTATTCCCACCAGCCTCTCATTATCCTGTGGATAAACCCCTTCAACTTGGCTGATCAGAGTGTTTTTGACAGGGTTGCATGGAGATTGGGGGGAAGTGAGGGGCAAAATCATAAGGTTAGAAGGGACCGTAAAGGTCATCTACTCTAACACATTGACGAGATGCAGCATTTGTTGTGTTTAAATCATCCCAGACAGATAGCTATCCAGCTTCCTTTTGAAAACCTCCAGTGAAGAAGTTTTCACAACCTCCCGAGGTTGTCCACTGTCCCACTGTTCTTACAGTTAAGAAGTTTTTAGGAAGTTTTTCCCTGAGATTTAATCTAGCTCCCAGCTCCCCAGTTGGCTTGTCCTTGTTAAATGGACAGCAGGCAAGTGACCCACGATCTGTGTTGTGCTCTGCCTGGGCCAGAGTCACTGAGCTGCAGAGAGGGAGATTTGTGGCTACTGAGTGCATGACTCATGAGACCCAGAAGTGATGGGGTGGTGGCATGAGTGGAGCAAGTTCCAAATTACCCCAAGATGCCCATGAGGCAGGCACAGCAGGTGCCCAGATAATGTACATGTCTGTGGATGGCACCAATTACCGCTGATAATTTGTCATCTCCGCTGGGTGGAAGCAACCCCCTCCTCTTTCTTTCATAGAATCTCAGGGTTGGAAGGGATCTCAGGAGGTCATCTAGTCCAACCCCCTGCTCAAAGGGGGTCACTTTCTCTTTAAATCTTCCAATCTTCCCTGTCATCTCTCTTCTATTCAGGTTCTCTCTATCTCTTCCTTTCCTCTGTTCTCTATTACGTCTCGCACATCCCTCCTTGCAAGCTTTCTTTATCTGTTCTTGCATTTTCTCATCTCCGTTCTCTTCTTTCTGATTTTGTGGCTCTCGTTAGTGCTCTTTGTTCTTTTTCCTTTCCCTCTGTATCTTGATCATTCTTCTTTCTTGTTCTTTCTCTTTCCTGTCCCCTTTGTCACTTCTTGTTCTCTGTTCTCCTTTGTCTCTTCCATTTTTCTCTCTGGCTCTTGACCCTAATGCATGCTGACTGCAGCTGAGTGAGCCAGACCTTCCCACCGCCCACCGTGGGCAGTGCCTTCGCCAATACTTCCTCCGGGAAAATATTTTCCTGGATGTTGGCATAGCATTTGGACAGCTTGCCTGGTCTCTTACCCCTCAGTGCTGAGTTGTCGCCCCTCAGAAGAAGGATCCCTGTCCTTCCTCCTCAGGCCCACATTACATCCCAACCTCTTTGGAAATTGAAACCATCATTTTTTTTTTAAAGTGGTGAAAATTCTGGTGCTTCATAGATTCATAGAATTTTTCATAGAATCTCAAGGTTGGAAGGGACCTTAGTAGGTCATCTAGTCCAACCCCCTGCTCAAAGCAGGACCAATCCCCAATTTTTGCCCCAGATCCCTAAATGGCTCCCTCAAGGATTGAACTCACAACCCTGGGTTTAGCAGGCCAATGCTCAAACCACTGAGCTATTCCTCCCCCCGAGTAGTGTGAAGGAAGGTACTGAAGAACTACCTTTTGGAGGATATGATGCCTTTTTTTTTTATACCTGACCAGGGACTTGAACCCTGGACCCTCAGATTAAAAGTCTGATGCTCGACCAGCTGAGCTAGCTGTTTGTTTAAACAGGAGATTGTTGTTTAAACAGGAGATTGAAAGAAAACTGGGCTTATGTCTTCAGTCAGACTCAGCAGGTGCCTTTAGCTTCTGCTTAATGAAAGCAGAACACCTCATCCTAGGGGACAGTGGTGCCTGAACACCCAAGCCATTTTGCAAAGGCATGTAGTCAGGTGGCTATTAGATGAGAGGTGAGCACCCCTCTGCTTTGTTGACGGCCTACATTTCACTGCTGGTTTGTAACCACCCTGGGTCCTCAGCAGGGCTTGAACTCTTCGCCTCCAGTGCTAAAAGCAGGGGGTGCTACTCCTGCACTAAAGGAGTGACTATGTTCACTATTTGCAGTAGAAGGCTCTTACAGTCTTATGGGGGAACACGCTGGACCATCACGTTACTCTTGGATAAGCATGAGCCTACTACAGCCCCCTTGGCCGTCAATACACTAAACTGGGAGATTTATCCAAAAAACAGTTCTGGGAGAGCAAGTGCAGGCAGGTCACCAGTGGTTACAGCCCCATGTTGTGCATATCTGCTCTGCATTAGTACCTGCTACTGCTCTCACTAGCGGAGTGGCCTTGGGGTAGTAAACCAATGAGAGAATTCCTGGGAGGAAGGCTTGTTTCAACACCTCTGTAGCATCTCCCTCACAGGGACTCTCTTGGCTTCTGTAGGTCCAGCAGTCCCAGGAACGGGAGAGGCTTCCCAGCATGGGTGGAATCTGTCCAGGACTCAGCCTGTGTTCCCAGGTCTCTCGGGAGAGATTTTTGCCCACAAGCTTGTTGCCAATATTACGACACAGATAATGTCTCCTCTTTCCAGTCTGTGTCCTGGGGGCTGGGTTGCAACAGCTGGGAGGCACCTCTGTTCCAGTGTTTTCCTCATTTGAACAGTCGCTAATTATTGAGGACTATGACAACAACACTCGGCAATCAAGTTTATATTAAGTACATTTCCTGGAAATGTTTATACTTTTGTTTTGTATAGACTAGATTGTCAGCTCACAAGGGGAATGAGGAATGGGACTGCATCGGAATGTGAGCTTGTTAAGAGAATGAGGAATGGGGCAAAGGGCCAGATAAGGGGGCAGGCAGCTCATTAGCGGAGTGGACATAATAAGGACATATCTAGGGCCTCAGTTTCTGGAGTCCTATTATAATGTTAGCATCTCTGTTTTTTTCCTTTTTAAATTATGTTTCTATCCCTCACTGTTGAAGACATGATTGAGCATAGAGGATGGAGCAGTGTCTGCCTGAGTCTTCAGACCACACGACACAGTCACTCCGAAAGGTGTGTTCTGGCCGGGTCACAGAGGAGTGGTGGTGGGGCCTCCAGCAAAAAGCTTTTGTATGAACGGCCCTTGGCACTACTATCGCAAGCAGGACAGGGCCATGGTGTGGGAGCAGGGGCAGACAAAGTCCCCTTATGTGGGAGTGCTTTGTGCCCCAGATTGCCTTAATCTGGTGCTACTGGGGAGCACTTAGGAATAGTTAAGAGGGAGCATCCAGCTGAGGTACAGGATGAGGATATGGCAGGCAGCTTAGCTGGCACACCTGCAGAATTGTTTAGGAGGATTCTTTAGCGTGGAGTGGTGTAGTATGAGCACCTGAAAAGCTCTTTAGGGTGAGGTCCAGGAAAGTGGTTTGGGTTGAGCACCTGGGGATAAATTTACTGTGACTCTCAGGAAGAACTTTTGCATGAGCACTCCTGGAGGAGCACTTCATGTTGCCCCCCGGAGTGTTCAGGCAGGAGCTGTTTTGGGTAAGCACCTGGGGGATGGTGTGAGATGAACACTGAGAGGATTTTTTTTAGGGTGAGTACCTGGGGAGCAATTTGGAGTGAACACTGAGGGGATTGTTTAGTATCTGCACTAGAGGAGCTCTTCAGAGTGAATAACTGTTAAGCAAGGTCATGTTAGGGCATAGTCACAATGGGCATGTGCATAGGACATGAATCACGTGATGGTGACACAATCTAAGCATTCCTTTCAAAAAATCTGTTTCTAGCCTTCATGGTTGGGAGGGTAACCTTGCAAATGTGACTTGAGTGTAACTGATGCAGTAACATCTCCTTGAGTCTGCAGAGAGCCTGAGACAATAGCTCAGACCCACTGCTTTGCGGCACCCCTGCTGACACCATCCCAGCAAAGGCTTTGGGGAGGGAGGGCACCTCACTGCTGCTATCTCATTGTGGCCCTTGGGACACTGGTGGGGGGGATCGCCCCACCCCACACAGAGTGTTCGGCTAGGATGCAGGTGGTGGTCTGAGACCTCCCTCTTCTTGACAGATTCCAGCCCATATAAAGGTGGGGAGTGGTGTTCGGGGGGGGGGGGGGGGCAGAGGAGGCCTTAGCCTGCCCACAGAGGAATTGTGCTGGGCCCCAGAAGACACGTCATGTATTTGGAGTCTTGTCTCAGGGTAGCTGGTCCCTATGGATAGACTAGGCCCAGCTCCCCTGGAGCAGAGCATGTGAATCCAATGTAGCCAATTCAAGAGGGCCTGGGCTACACTTGGGCCTTTAAAGGGTTGCTAGGAGGGCAGGAAGAGGAGGAATTGTTTGGGACAGGCGGGGCCTGTGCTGGAAAGCCTCCAGCGTAGTGGAGCTAATGTCTGTAGCGAGTCCCCTGAGGCAAGGGAGAGAGACAGCTCTGTGGTTACTGTCCCAGAGAGGGAGCAGAGCTGGTCAGAACTAGGAAGCTGCCAGAAGCTCTTAAGAGGGGTGGAACTGGGACCTGAAAGTAAGGACTGAGTTAAAAGGGTGGTTTTCTGTTTGTTCACTGGCTTCTCTTGTGGGAGAAATCTATTTTGGAGTCAGGGAGAAGCCCAGCCTGGTGATAGGCCTCTACCACTCCCATCTAGGGTGACCAGCTGTCCCGATTTTTAGGGACAGTCCTGATTTTGGGATCTTTTTCTTATATAGGCACCTATTACCTCCCACCCCCGTCCCTATTTTTCACACTTGCTATCTGGTCACCCTACTCCCATCAAAGGCAGAGTAGGGTCAGAGCTCAGAGGTGAGGCCATGTGGGTCCCCACTCAGGCCCTGAATTGCCTAAATGGCCAGAGAGGCAAGTGGGGAATAGAACCAAGGGCCAGAGCCCGGGGAGTTGTCTCAATCTGCCCTACTATTGGATAAAGGCATTTGAACCATATGCCCATGGAAGTCTCGCTCATTACCTCACATATTTTTAGCCAGAAGCCTTCACCCTTGCCTCAATACACCCCTCCCCACCCGCTCGCACACATGCTTCCTAAGAACAGTGCTAAGAGCCCTAATCACCGTTTGGCACATTAACACATTTTCTTGATTACTCTTTTCCTGTTAATTGGATCTGTTCTGCATGCCTGCGAGTTTGAAGAGAATTCCGTTCGGTTCCATTCTATGTAAGTTTCCTATACTGTGCTCCTCACCGTAGTATCTGATGCCTTCCAGTCGTGCATTAAGCCACATGACTACACATCTGTCATGTGTAGTTTGTTCTCTCCTCTCCCCAGAGGAAGAAGCATGTGCAGTGGAATGTCTTGTTTTGGAAGTGCATGTCTTTCTTTAAAAATATAAATACACCTGTTGCTATGTGTTTGTGTTAGAGAAGGCCGGGTCAAAGAAATGTGCCTTGCACTTGGAGCGGAAGGTGGTAAGGTTTGTGATGGTTCTTAGTTCTTGGGGGAGTTCATCCCAAGTCTCGGACCACCCCCAGAGAGGGTTCTGTCTCCTGCACGGACAAGCTTTAATCTTATTAATGAGAGCCCTGTTATGCCAGAGGAGTGTAGTTGTTGATCACAATCTTCATCCTGGAGCGTTAGATAATCTTTTAGCTATCTTGGGCCCAGCCCATGGAGCACTTTAAAGACCAGGTCTGATCTCTTAAGGCAGCAGAGCAGGGGGAAGGTGGAGGCCCAATTAGAGCTGCTCCCCTCTGCTGGGAGTGGCAGAGGAAGGCCTAGACTTTTCCATACCTTTCTCTGCTGTTCTCCTCAGGGATTACATTCTCCTCAGAAGGAGGATGCTCCTCCCTGCCCCTAAGCAAGGGTATGACTTCCCCAGGTAGAGAGAGCTCTTTGCAGCTCCACTTCCCTGGGGCAGCTGCTCTCCTTCCCTTTAGGGAAAAGCCCCAATTGTCCTTCTCCCTATGTTGGGAAAGATAACTTTGAGGGACTGTGCGAAGCCGTCCCATGTCACAAAAGTCCCACTTATTGTGTGTGTGAGGTCTGTAGGATAGTCAGAGGCTGGTCAGGCTGATGGAAGGACACATGGCTACTTCACACTCCCAAAGTTTAGCAGTCATTGTGGCCCCTGGAGGTTCATGGCAGCAGTGGGGAGAGAATATGGATCCTCCTGCTCCAAAACTAGAGGCACTGACCACTTGATGTGAAGAAGATTCTCTGTTAGCTGCATGTGCAGCTTTTCACCTGCATGTTCAGGGTTTTAACATCTTTGGTGTCTGTATGTTGGAAGCCTCCATCGTTTCTGGGGGAGGGAGACTGACACACTGGGGATGAAAAATGGGAACTTTATGGGGCTTAACTGTGTGCCCCTACATGCACAAATCAGGGATTAGCACATATACATACCTGAGTGCATACACTATCGTGGTGTCTGGGTTTGCAAATTGTGCACACATATACTTTTGCATATGCAATTACATGCACATGTGACCCAGGATCACACACATTTATCTCGTGTGTTACACAGGCGGCTATGAAAACAATGTCAATAGTGTTAGTGGTGTGGTTGTCTCCTTCTGTTTCTTCCTGCCTTCTCTCCTGCGTTGACGCTCCACCCCTGATCAAGGGTTGCCATTAAACCAGTGTTACTTCTTCTTGTTGGTTCTCTTTGAAGGATGTGGGAATTGAGATCAGCACTAGAACTGTGAAAGCCCTGTTAAGCCCTCTTTCCCATTCGTTACCCTCTTGCATCTGACTGTTCCCTATTTGTGACATCCTGTTAAGACAGCCCTGATTCTGGGAGGGAGTGGGAGAGAGAGAACCAGCTGGAGTTAATCCAAGGTTCCCAGGGTGAAAAGGAATCCGGTCCTCTGCCATGCTGGTCTCATTACTACCTGCTCGCCAGTGACCCTTCAACCAGGCAGGCCCATCTGTCCAAGATTCAGGGTGAATCTTCTTTACGAGATGGTGGTATCTCACCTCACAGTAGCTAACATGTAGTAACTAACATGGGGTAAACTCCTCATGAAGACACGATCATTTGTGATTTTTGGGTGTGAGCAGGTTGAGGTAAAGACTATGGGGGAGCCTAGCATTTACCATGACCTACTAACAAGCGTTAAAACTACAAATGCCTTGTCTGCACTCGGATTTTACCACGTTGGGTAATGTGGTTAAAAATACACCTGGTGTGGATATGCCTCAAAAGAGCCTCTTCAGAAAGGACAAAAATCAAGTCTCCCAGAGAGAGAGAGAGAGAGAGGTGTGTGTCGTCTCAGTAACAGTCTGAGAACAGTCTTTAACAATTTCATGGTTATGTACATGGAGATGTTGAGCTGTGAGAGCCCCAAAGACTTTCATCAGTACATACAGAACCCAGGAATCATGGGCCACCAGTCCCCTCCTCTCCCTCCACTCTGCTTTCCTTGCAGAATTCCACTTGGCTGCTCATCTGGGGACAGTCTAATGTGTTGTTTTTTATGATCAAGTAAAGCTGTCTTTGGGGTTTTATTTCTTTGTTGTCATCCTCATGGTCAGGGCAGATGAGCAGGTTTTTGAGCTGTGGAGGGAATTTTCGTGTCTATTTTGCAAGGCTCTGCAAACTATAGAAAAATGGGGCCGGGCCGGAGGGCGGGGAAGAAGAGAAATTGCTTGACTGGGAAATGATTGAACTTGTAGAGCTAGGAAAAAAGAGTGTTTGAGACTCCATGCCCTTTTCCTTGTAAAGCTGTAAGTGCAATGTGCATATTTATTCTGATTTGATTGTGTTTTACACCCACTTTGCACTGGAGTAAATGATGATGCAAAGTGCAGGGGATAGAGAATCAGGCCAAGAGAGTTTCGGAGGATAGAAATAAATCACTGAGATTCACCATTGTCCTGCTAGCCTCGGGGAGAGAGAGGGACTTAGACAAGTGGCTATTCAGCTCCTCCTTATTCTAGACTCACTGATCCATCACAAAGACTGAACAGAGGCAAAAGCAGAGACTGCTCTGGGCACAGCAATGCTGCTGTTACAGACCAGGCTCTGCCACTGAGTTTGGGATGAATTGGTAACATTGTGATTGAGGATCCTAGGAGGGACGGTATGGCAAAGACCTATTAGATCAGCGGGTTCGTGCCTCAGCCAATGCAGGATTGTTCCCTGACCAGGACATGGTGTGTTTGTGGCAGGCAGTGGCATCAGCCAAGAGGAGCGGAGCATTGATTAAGACAGCAAGGGGGGATGGGAGAGTCTCTTACACACACACTATCCACATGCACACAGCATCAGCATCAACAGCTTCTGCCAGCCAGTACAGCACAGCCAGACTGCAATCACTGCCTCGGTACCTCCAGAGCTGCTCTCCTCCTCCTCCTCCTCTCCCTTGGTCTGTCTTTCTCTCCCTTGCTCACTCTCACTGAGCTCCCCATCAGCCCCTGCAGGACCCGTCCGCTCGCCATTTGGGCCCCACCAGCACGGAAACAATGAATTCATGCGGATTATGCATCTGAAGGAATAACAAGCTTCCGAATAGCCACAAGGGGAGGTATCCATGTGTTTGGCAGGGATACAGACGCCTGCTCGCTTGCTCGCTCGCTCTCTTTCTCAATCGCTCTTCTCTCCCTTCAGCTGCCTCCTTTCCAGCTATGATCTCCTTTGATTTCCCTGAGCAGCTGCAGTGAACAGGCTCCTTGGTGCAGCCCAGATCCCACAGGATCGCACCCTCCCTCCTAAAATACTTGAGAGATTAGGATTATTTTTATTTCTCTCCCTCTTTTTCCGGTTTTCCTCCACCTGCCAGTCTCTGTGACTCTCACATCCTTCCGTGCATGCGTCTCCCTCGCTCCCTTCTTCTCATCCAGACGGCGAGAGGTGGAGGGAGGTCCACCCTAGTGCAAGGACCTAGTCTTTGCTGCTGGGACCAGCCCTACAGGAACAGTGTGGACACAGCCCTGGACGCTGACCCTGCCTTCAGGTTTGGATTCATGTTTCTTTGGTCTGTTTCTCGACATGCTAGTGTTGTGTGTGTGGTGGGGGGAGGTGGAGGAAAGGGGGAGGATCTGATAATCCTGTGAAAGAGTTGTTTGAGGGAGAATGGTAACGCTTTGGTGTATGGACATCACAATGACAGAGACAGGGTGGGAGGGATGTAGAAATACAAGGGACTGTGTTAAAAAACCCAGTGTATGGGATGGAATCCCTCAGAGGCAGCTGGGAGCATCCTCCCAGGATTCCCGTCATTCACTCCATTTCCTGGGATGTTGAGTCCACTGGGAATACACCTTTCATTACTGCCTCTCCCGCTATGGCATCTTTGCTGTCTCTGCTGAGGTCCTTAGCCTGGGAGGAGCAGCAGCATCCAGGCTGGCCTGTCCATGTGTCCGTGCTGGGAGTAATTGGCTTCTCTGTTCCTCATAGAGTGGCCCGCTCTGTATCTCAGCCCTGACTATGATGGACCTGAAAGTGGATGAGGAGGAGGTGGAGAATGGCCATCCAGTCAGTATCCAGGCCTTTGCCAGTAGCTCCACTCTGCATGGCCTGTCCCACATCATCTCCTATGAGAGGTTCTCCTTCAAGCGCATCCTCTGGACTCTCTGCTTCCTGGGCTCTATGGCCTTGTTGGCCTATGTCTGCACAGAGAGGATCCACTACTACTTCCTCTACCCTCATGTCACCAAGCTGGATGAAGTGGCCACAACCAGGTTGACCTTCCCTGCTGTTACCTTCTGCAACCTCAATGAATTCCGCTTCAGCCGGGTAACAAAGAATGACCTGTACCATGCTGGGGAGCTCCTCGCTCTGCTCAATAACAGGTGGGTGCAGGGAAGCCAACCCCTGAGGGTGCTGCATGAGCTCTGCACTGCTGATCTAGAAGGGACAGTACAGCACCATGCATCTGAATGTGCTGCCATCTAGGTGCACACAACCAACAGAGCACTGGGTGCACATCTGCACCTAGGTGTTCGACAGACACAATACTCTGGCACGAAAGATACATCCGTGCACCTGCATAAGCTACACACGGCTCCGTGCACCATGTGGACCTACACACAGTACGTGCGCACCTCCCTGGAAACACTCCTGGAGATATGATGCTCCAATATTCAGCCTAATTTAGTCCCATACTCTGCATCTAGAGCAGTTCCCTCTGCAATGCATGCCTGCCTGCTCCTGAATGCCCAAGATAACATTCAGACCCATGATCACATTCATGCCCACCCCACCACTGGCACTTGGGGAAAATGGCACTTTCCCATGGGGAAAAAGAACTGCCACCTGTGAGTGGCTGGGGGGGCGGGATGTGGTGGCACACCAACTGTGGGCAGCCTCAGCAGCCCTGTGCTATGACTGGGACCTCATTTGTGTGTATGCAAGTGAAAGATGAGATGATGGGTGAGTACAGCCCTGGCATGGATGGGCACAACCCCAATGAAGTCAACAGCCGCAGCTGAATTTGGCCTGGGGTCCTCCTGGCATCTGCCAACATAGGAAAAGACTGAGCGCAGGGGCCAAAAGTGATCCCGTTAACACACTGCTCCTCAGGATGAGGCTCAGATTCTAGAGCTACCCTGGGTGCTTGGCTGGTAGACCTGGTGGGTATGTTAGGGGAGGGCGTGGCATGGATTGCTTTCCTGCACCCCACACCTCACATGGATGGTTGGTTGCAGAAAAGCAAAACAGCCCTGCACATATTGGTGAGTCTCTTTGTCCACAGGATGAGTGGCACGTGAGGCAGATCCAAGGTACCACAAGGAGATGGCAGGACAGATGGCAATAGTGTTTTTATCTATACTGTAGGGAGATGTAAACTCCCTTGGCCAACTGGGGATGGGAGAGTGAGGAAGTGCCCATGATATAATGCCCGGACACCCACACTGTGTAGGAAAGGACTCCCATAGATGCTTCTACCAAACAGTAGTATGGGACCCAAGGGCTCTTATGCACTTTCCCCATATTAGCATTCAGTCCATGTGTCAGTGGATTTCCCCTATGTTGGTACAGAGCCCATGGGTCACTATTCATTCTTCCCAGAAAGCATTTGCTTTCCACTTCCAGGCTTGTCAGTGTTATCCAGCATCTGTGCTGTGTTGGTGGCAGCTCCCTGCCCATTCCCCAGCCTTTGTCAGTGACAATTCTTGGCCATTCTAAACTAGCAGCAGCTCCTGCTCTTTGATTGATCTGGCTGCTGTTGTAACTGCTTTCTGTAATATGCCTGAGAGCATGAAAACTAATGATCCCTGTGCACATGTCACTGCAGAATGTGACAGCCACTGTGGGGGGGGGGAGGGGCGGTGCACACGTGTGCAGCATTGCCTTCTGCTGGATAGAATCAGAACTGCTCAGCTGTGTGTCCTAGGCCCTGTACTGCTAAGAGCTGATATCCTGGGCCTTCGCTTTTGGAGTAATACCCTGGCTGTTGCTGTGAAGATCTTTGTGGCCACTGTGTGCAGCATAGGCACAAACATGAAACCCTAAGAGCTTGTCTTCACGGTGTGGCAAAGTGCTCTACAGAGGTGTGATTTGTAGAGCACTCTAATGTGTTGTGCTCCAACTGCTCTGTGTAGACCCTGCTGGCACACTCTAAAAGGTTCATGTTAGCGTGCCAGCAGGATCTGTTGGGACAGTTAGAGCGCAACATGTTAGCGCTCGCTCCAAACAATACCTCTGTAGAGCACTTTGCTGCACTGTGTAGACAAGCCCAAAGTGGCTGCAGATTTGATCCAATCTGTTGTGTGAGTCCTCAGTGTTCAAGCAGACCCTAGTACATGTAAATACTGTACCTGCTCCCATGCAAATACCCATCCTGCTCCCACTAAAGTCAACAGGGAAATTCACACTGACATAAAAATGGGAGCAGGATCTGGACCCAAGGCAACAGAGGAAAGACATTTTCCTCTACTGAATAAAAGAGGCTGTGCGATTAGGATGAGTAAGTAAGTGAATGAGTTATAAGAGGGGAGGGAAGGGGGCATGGAGACACAGACAGGCTGCACCTTAAAGTAGGTTGGCAAAACCTGTATTGCCTGCAGCTGTATCAGCACCTCCTGCCAGCCTGTCAGATCGCACAAGCTAAGCCAGGTTGGACCAGCTCACTCCAGAGCTGCAGGGAGAGGTGCTGGTGATTCAGTAGAGGGCAGCCTTCCCTCTGAGTTAGTACTGAGCTGGTGCCCCAGTATAGTCTTAGAAGGATGTTGTGCTGTCTTGCTCAGATTAAAGGTAAAGATCCCATGCTGGTGGTTGTAAGAGCTGTGGTTAAACCTGTGCCCTGGCGATTTACATTTCTGATAGTTACTTTCCGCATCCCTAACTCTTTCTCCACAAACCCCACTTCTCAGTTAGTTGTCGTTTTCTTCCTCATTTTCCTAGCCTTTTGTTTAGCAAGGCTGTTGTTAGGCAGCTGTCACGCTGCCCCAGAGGTGCAACATGAGAACATAAGAATGGCCATGCTGGGTCAGACCAGTGTCCATCTAGCCCAGTGTCCTGGCTTCCTATGATGAAATGCAGATTGGCTGCATATCAGTGGTGAATGATTGACTCCTGCTTATCCTTGTTCATCATCATCATCATGTTCCTATTCTGCCTCTGGCATTTAGGGCAGTGACAAAGCTCCTCCACTACTGTCTGTTTCTGGCAAGTCTTTCAATGGTTTCTCCAGCTGTGCCCCAAGTTTTGCAGCTCGGCTTCCACAGCTCTTCGCCATGTTTTCCGGCAGCCTGGCTTTCGCTTGCCTTCAGGTGTCCATCTTATTGCTACTCTGGTGATGGAATCAGTTTCCATCCAAAGCACATGACCGATCCATCTCCAGCGCCTCCTGGCAGTGATGGTGCTCAGATCCTCTTGGCTGCACCGTGTCAATAGATCTTGTTTTGAGATTGTTCTGGGCCAAAAGATATGGAGGATTTTTGATTTTGTATCCTTGTTAGTTACTGCTATACATCACTTTGAGATGCTTAGTGGAAAAGTGCGCTAGACTCCACCTCCAGCTACCCCAGCATGGCCAGGCCGCCTACCCCAACACCCATGCTGCCAGCGCCCCCAGCACCTTCAGCTATCACCAGCACCCACCATCCCCTCCTCAGAGGCACCCACCACAGCTGGCACGTGTTGTGCAGCTCCATGGCTTGCCAAAAGTGACCACTGTGATCATCTAGTCTCGCCTCTTTTAGAGAACATCCAGTCTTGATTTAAACACTGCCAGTGATGGACAGTCCACTATGACCCTTGGTAAGCCCTTCCCATCGCTAATCACCCTACTTGAGGCAAGATGCATTGTCATATGCTTAAATTTATGGTTCTATGGAAATTATTTGCAAATATGCAATTTGTGTGATTAAATAATGTTCCTAAAATGTCACGCATGGAGCAGCACAAAACTTGGCATTTGTGCCTAGGCCCCTGTGCTGTATTGTAGCACAGGGGACACAGGCATATCTCAGTGCTGAAG
Organism: Chelydra serpentina; assembly: GCA_037349315.1. Taxonomy (NCBI): domain Eukaryota; kingdom Metazoa; phylum Chordata; order Testudines; family Chelydridae; genus Chelydra; species Chelydra serpentina. The sequence goes on from JBAIAC010000079.1 coordinate 151,694, forward strand.
GTTCCCAGGTGCTGTGTTGTTCTACAGAAGAGGAGACACAGTCTCGTGTCAGAACTGGAGGTGCCTGGAGGCTGGCCATTGGTGCTGTACTACAAAGTTCCATTCTGTCCTTCAATTATAGACATGCCACTTAAGTTAGTGGGCCAGCTCTGCTATCAGTGACATTGGTGTCAATGTGGACATAACTCCTTTGAAGTAATCGGTGACACTGAGAGCAGAGATTAGCTTGGTGAGAGTTGCACCTGTATATGCGAGGACAGGACTCTCTCCAACCAGGATTAAGTCGTCTCTGTGCCCTGTTTTCCCCAGGTATGAGATCCCAGACACCCAGATGGCTGATGAGAAGCAGCTGGAGATCCTACAAGATAAGGCCAACTTCCGAAACTTCAAGCCAAAGCCCTTCAACATGCTGGAGTTTTACGATCGGGCTGGCCATGATATCCGGGAGATGCTGCTGTCCTGCTTCTTCCGTGGAGAGGAATGCAACCCAGAGGACTTCAAAGTGGTAAGTGCTGTGGGCTTCCTCTACTCCTGATCCTTTGAAATGATGCTGTGCCTAGAACAATCTGGATCATGCCACTGCTTTTCTGATCTAGATTTGTATCCTGAGATGAGGGTGTCTTGTGAATTTACACTGTGGGTAGGATCTGTGGCTGGCATTGCTGTGAGCACAACAGGAATTGATGTGGGGCATTATGGGGGTGGCCCATGGTGGGTGCTGCTTGTGGGCACCCTCAGCAAACATTACGTCAACTCTGTGGTGAACGTTTCTGTGGTCAGCTTCTAGGATGGGAATTACTGTGGACATAGGATAGTCTTGTGTCCAGGGTGGATATGTCTGTGATGGTGACATGCTGGAGGGAGGACTTGAAAAAGGGACCGAGAGAGTTTTTCTGTCATTGGCTATGCAGACTCTCTTATGTGTCTGAATAGCACATCCTTTGCCTTTGACAAGAACTTGCTTGCACCAAATAGCAGGTATTACAAAAGGAGGGGGGACTTTTCAAGAGAGAATACACTTGGATCTGCATCCATCCATGCTCTTTGTGGACACTGTGTAGCCTCTGGCAGGTATTTCTGTGGCGCTTGTGTAGATATTTCTGTAGTTGAACAGTGTGTGTGATTCAGAGGGGGTTGAGGTGGGCACACCATAATCATGTACATATATATCATGGCAAATTTTCCTGCCCTTAGTGGGCAGGTCCTGTAGATGGGCAAACCCTGGTGTTAACTGATGGCTCAAGTGATACTGAGCAAAGTGGCTGTGTTGTGTTGCAGGAGCCAGAGACTGCAATGATTCTGGAGTGGTGAGCTGTGCGTGTGGCGGAGAGCTCTCGCTCAGCAGAATGACATATCAAAGAGTCATAGAAATGTAGGGTTGGAAGGGACTGCAAGAGGTCATCTGGTTCATCCCCTTGCACTGAGACCGGACCAAGCATGACCATCCCTGTCAAGTGTCTGTCTAACCTGTCCTTAAAACCTCCAGGGATGGGGATCATGTCAACTACAGATGTGGCAGGAACCATGGGTAGTATGAGGAGGGAAATTATGTGAAGCCAACTTGGATCTCCCAGGTTTCTGTGTGTTTGAATTGACATGCCCAAGAACATTATTAAAGACCCATCATTAGGTTTTAGAGCTAACAACTCAGTGAGATTAATGGGGGACCAGCCCACTGCTTCAGACTCTGTGCAGACCTCGCTGCATCGGTTACACTTGGGTCACATTTGGGATATTTTCTATCTATGCAATATGAGGGTTAACATTTATTTCTGGTTTTAAGACAAAAGCTGGGATTCTTCAGAATATGACTGTTGTGTAGGCCACATGAAGCACCAACCAGGCCAGTGGGGCAGGGAGGGGCCCAGGGCTTGACACCCCTGCAATAAAACATGCAGTGACACAGGGATGTGTCTGGCATGGGAGCTCAGGAGGAGCTGACACTATTTTTGATGAAGTAAAGAAATCTTAGTCCTGGCAAGGCCATCCTTACCAGTGAAAGAGCAGCAGTGTGTGGATGGGAGGGGGAGTAGATCCAAAGTTGTCCCCTGGCTCAGTGTAGCCTTTGCCCAGGACACGTGTGTGATAAGAGAGTTTGGGTGAAATATTTGCCATAAACTTAGGTCCACACTACCCGCCCGATTCGGCGGGTAGAGAGAGATCTTCTGGGATCGATTTATCGTGTCTCATCTGGACGCGATAAATCGATCCCAGAAGCGCTCCCCCGTCGACTGCGGAACTCCTGCTCACCGAGAGGAGGAAGCACTGTCGACGGGGGAGCCTGCCTGCCGCGTGGACCCGCAGTAAGTAAACTTACTTCGATCTAGGAAACGTCAACTTCAGCTACGCTATTCTCGTAGCTGAAGTTGCATTTCCTAGATCAATCCCCCGCCCCAGTGTGGACCAGCCCTTAGACTGAGGCAAAGTTTTGGCACCTTTCCTGAGTTTCCAAACACCAGCTAACTGTCCATTTCTGTTTCTGGCTTCCCTCCCAAATGCCAGGAGAGACTGTCTGTTGAAGACTTCCCAAGACAAATGTTACACCTTTTGGGTGTCCATCCAAACTGAATGGAGGCTCCTAGGGTTTACTTGCTGCTTAACCACTGCCTGGCTGGGGAATTTAGCAGCAGATGAGGAGGAACTGAGAACTTAACACAGCCCCTGGTCTGGGGAAGGTCTTAGAGTCAACAGGCAGCAGAATTTAAAGGCCTCTGTCTCTGAAGTCAAGTGCTGGAGGCTAGTGCCAGCTCTATGGGCCTTGACAGTGCTCCTTGCTCTGAGTAACAAATTTCAGATCATGCCTGGTTCTCTGTACTCGTTATATTGAATCTCTCTCCATCTGTGTGTGTCCTTCCTGCTCTATCTTATTTATCTCTCTCCTTTCTCTCTCTCTCTCCATTTATCACTTTTTCTTTAGTCTAGATTGTTTCTCTCTAGCACCAAATGTTAGAATTCTAATTGCCAGTACATCCACGGCAAGTGAACTATCAAGTGTGTCCTCTGTGCCATTTCCCCTTTGCAAGAGCAGCCTTCGGGGAAGTCTCAGAAAGTGTCTGCCCGAGGAGTGTGGCCTGTCATGGAGTAAGAGGAAATCCCTCTCCCCAGATCTCAGCCCCCTGCCCTCTGTTTTGGAGCCTCTTTCCCATGGAGCGGCACTGTAATGAGATGTCATCAGCAGAAAATCTGGGGAGAGTGAGCGAGACAAATGACAAGACTGAGAAACATAAATAGACACACAGACGCTCCGTGTATCAGTGGAATATAATTTCCAGTCACTCATTCGAGCTTTGTCATCTCCCTCTGTACTGTGCAGTGTTTGTTTCATGCTGACACATAGATCCGATACACAATAGAGCCTCTATGATAGGCGTCTCTCCCTCTCTCTCAGGTTCATCTGTAAATTATACAATACTAGAACTTTGAAAGTTGGCTAATAAATTCAGTGGAGAGAGCTGGCACTTTTTGTTTGAGAACAGGCTCAATTGTGGTGCTGATAATGGAACATGGTCCTACTTCTCTGGCTTTATGGTTCTTGGAAGAAATACAAATCCAGGCTAGGTTCCCCCACCCACCTCCAAAGATGTCAGCCATTCCTCAAGCTAGGATTCTTCACAAGCTGAGCAGGGCTGGGCCTGGGTTGGTATTTGGTTGGGAAACCTCTGATGTTGCAGAAGGTGTCTTTGTGACATTATAGGTGGCACTTTTGCTTCTTGAGTCTGTACCAAGTGGGGAGAGGGGATCTTTGGGAGGACTACATCGAGAATAATGAGATGAGGTGCTGCTGTCTCAGAAAGCTGAGGTACTGATGGTTATCGTCATTAGAGGTCCCATGACACTTTGCTCAAATGCTGCTGTCCAGGTCACATTCCAGCCCAAGTTATTCCATTGTGCCTCATTAAATTCCCTCTAGAGTTTCAGTTGGATACAAAATTCCTGTTCATTAACTTCATTAACTGCCATATTGTTTAGTTTGTTAAACAGTAGCTATGTTCCACCCCAGAGGTGGCTGCATTTCAGTGGGGGGGGGTGTGTGTGAAACCATCTCTATATGCCCCTTTCCTTCCTTGTGGGGATATTGAGAGAATTAATCCATGTTTATAAAGAGCCTCACATTCTCAGATCACAGGAACAACAGAAGTGGAAAGTGGTGGTTGGTGGTAGCTGCAGCATCAATCTTGCACTGTTGGGTCCTCAAACACAGGCCATGGGTTGCAATCTCTACAGTGTGACCTGAGCAGTACTTACACCAGTGATCAGCTCAGACATTCACTCAGCTGAGTGCTGTTCTTCATGTGTTTCTGGTGCACCCAAGGTGGTGTCAGCTGTAGGTGGAGTAGAGAACTCCAGGCACTGTCAACTAACCTTATTTTGACACTGGGCAGCTTTCTTCCCTTGCCTGTGCCTCAGTTTCTCCATCTATGAAATGGGGATAATTCACATTTACCCACATCATATGAGGAGGATGGTTGTGAAACATAATGCATTCAAGTGTGTTGTTAATAATACCTAACTCTTATCTGTATGTTAAGGGTTTTGAGATCCTCAACGAAAGGTGCTCATTTAAGTACAAACTATTCTATTTTTGCAGTTGATGACAGCAATAAGTACCTCCAAGGTGAGCATTTCCAAATGACTTAAGGCACCTCCACTCCACCTCTCCATCAGTTTGGGCTTATTAATTGGGTTTCCCAGAAGCAGGCAGTACAAGCTGCCTCTGACTGACAGTTTCTCAGCAGGATGAATTGGACTGATGGTAGCATTGAGGTGCTGGCCTTTAAGCCATCCTGCACATTTGTTTTTAGCTGACAGTGAATTTCACAAATATGCAAGGAGGTTTTTGTATCCGATGCTAAGTCCATGGTCTCTGTCATGGGGGTTGCAGCAGGTGATGATAAACCATGACAGGAGTGTGTGTTCAGGGTTGACTGCAAAGGTATCTCAATGTCAGTGCTTGCTGATGGGACAGTGTATATCAAAAGAGAGGATAACTGCAGCTTTTTTTTATAATCAGTAATTTTGAACAGTGTGATGAATTAGCTAGTTTGCATGGGCAGAACTGCCCTCCTGTGGATGGAATCAGAACTGCTGCACTGTGTCTCCTAGGCCCTGTATTGCTAACAGCTAATGGAGATTCCCTGTTAGCTTAGACTCAGATCCCCTGTTCCAAAGGTACCAGCCCCTGATGTATATCTGTGAAAGGTCTAAACTGCCCAAAGTGACACTGGATTGTTTCGTTCTGTTTACGGGGTTCTAAACTGCTCAATGTGACACTGAATTAGTCCATTCTGTTTATGAGGATTCTGGTCTAGAATATAGTCTGTTTTGCATCTCACACTTGGGAGGAACAACCAGAATATATCAGTGGCTGTTTCATTATTACCACCTGGATTATTTGTTGTGAGCAGGTTGATATGATTTAATGGATTTGATTACAAAAAGCTGGCTCCGTGCTATATTTATGCTGCTCTTTGTATTCCCCTTGCAGCCTTGAACATGCGGGTTTTGTGCATAATATGTTAGAAGAAGCCTGTGCTCTGTCACTGCCTTTGCATCACTAGAGTTCCTGCAGCCCCTCTCACTGAAATAGTTGTGAAATATTTGGCTATGTTTCCCTGCACATGGGCTCCAGGGGCTTTGTCAGGGGTGTGTTTGTGTTAATGCAGAATATCATTTCACTTGAGGAAAATGATGTAGCAATCCATTTCTCCCTTCTCATGTCTGTTATGTGCTCTCTCTCTCTCTCTCTTTCTCTCCATCCAATCAGCCCCCTTTCACTCACTCAGTCTTTTCCACTCACTCTTCCCTTCTTTCCCAGCCTCTCATGCATCAACTTGTTCCTACCTCTTCTTTTTCTTCCCCCCTTCTATCTTTCCCCCCACTTTTCATCTACTTCCTCCTCTCACTGTCTCTTTCTCTCCACTCGACCCCCAAGCTAACTCTCCAGGGAGTTTGCTCAAGTAATGGCAGAGCTGTGCTAGGAAATACCCATCTGCACAGAAGGGAAAAAACCCTTAAAGGCTGCTGTAGATCACTGGAGACGATTTGAGGGGATTGTGGTGTCACTGTGTTACTAGTGCTGCTTATCCAGTTTGTAATTCATATCCTATTATCTTGGAATGAGCCCTGGGGCAGGCTTTTCCCAGAGCATCACATCAGGATCTGTCTTTGTATTAAGCCTTAAAAAGCACTAATCCAAGAAAGGAGTGAGGGTTTTTTTCAAGACAATGTGAGAAGCAGGAACATTCAGAGGGTTTTGTTTTTTAATATGAAAGATGGAAAAACCTGCCAGAGGCTTTTTAAGAGGCTTTCTTAAAGGTTAATTTCTGCTGCTTCTGCCTCCCTCCTCCCAGCTTGGATCACTTCCACCAGCGCCATACTGAACTGGGTTTGGTGCCACAGGCTTCTTTCTGCATGGGCAGTTGCAGCCTCAACTGCATTAAAAGAACTGGTTGGTTTGTACTGAGGGCCATCTGAAGGAGCCTTTCCCGTGAGATCTAACACTGCGGTGTACCGTGGCCACAAACACACTGCAGATTCTGGGGATTCCCTCTCATTCGCACCACGGTCTGCACCCACCTCCCCCCAAGTCTCTGGGCGCTGAGCAGCAGCCTTCTTCCTTTGCCTGAAGCAATGAGGGGAGCAGGCCCATTTGCAGCCCTGCAACTTGCAGATTTGAGCCTGGTGCATGGTGTTCTTATTCAGTGCTATTGGGCTGTGCATTGTGCTTTGGTTGGAACAATTCTGTCTGCTTTGATATTGGGGGTCCTGCCCCTTTAAGAGGAATGGGAGGAGAGGGCTGGTTGGAAGAGGAGAGAGATGATGCGGGTAGCAGAGAACCAAGGATCTGGTTGTGAGTGTTCTGCAGGGATGATGTGGGAATGGGGTTGAGTTATTTATTGCCATGGCTGAGCAGTTTGGCGATATAACACCCTGTGTGCTAAGATCTGGATATGAATAATTAATTAATTAGAGCCAGTCACCCGTGGCAAACAACCCACCACCTCCCATCCCATATACAGCCTTGTACAGTTTTCTTATCATGGGATGGCTGTTAGCACCTTCCTCTTACACCAGAGACAGCGCTCTGGGCTCCAAATCCCTTCACCACTGCTCCTCCTGCTTGTCATGGCCCTGCATAACCCCTCCCCTTTCTGCTCCTTTTTCTTCCTCTTCTCTTGTGTGCTTGGCTCCCTTCTTTCCACCCTTCAGACAGACAGCTTGGATACAGGCTACTCCTGCAGAGTTCTGCTTCCCCTCACCTTTGAACTTTGCATGTCTGAGTTGGAGCAGGGGTCATACCTCCCTGGCTCTGCTTGCTCAGAGCTTCTCTGTCACACCTAGAGTTTGGAGAATCATCTATAACTCCTTTAACAGATGCATTTTACCTCTTCCTGTAGATGAATTTGTCTCAATTTTCTGGTATTTATTTTGTCATTCCAAATTGTTTGCCATAGAATTCTTTGCTAGTAACTCCTTGGTTACAAGCATTTGATATCCAAGCTATTGTTGATTGGCCGCACAGATCACATGCTATTGTATGGGGAGTGTGAGTGTGACTCTTATAGTCAGGCTCCCCATCTGAATGTTTGAGATTCAGGATTCCCTTTCTCAGAATATTGGCCCAGCATTTCTTTAAAACTAGCTGTGGCTGAGATTGTTCATGGAGATCTTTCTGGGAAAACAAATGCAAAAGGCACATGAATATAGTCACAGCAAATGCATTTAAAAATTAAAGTTTGTACTATCTCCCCAGCTCTGCTTATATTGCAGGTGACTATGATCAAAGCACGGAGATTTGATAGTGAGGTCTGTATTTGTGAGCTGTATCGATCACATCTCACTGCCTGAGTATCCACACAGCACTGGCTAAATTGCCAAACTCCTGCCCCAGCCTGCAGTGGACTCAGTCTAGAAACCTCCTGGATTCTCTGCAGTTAATCTTTGTCCCCAATTCTGCCAATACTTAACTCACATGAGTAGCTTTGTTGTCTCCAATAGGGCTGCTCATGTGAACAAAGTTACACAAATGCATTAGTGTCTGCAGGAAATGGGTCTTTGATTATTCCAAATCCTAGGTCAGGAATGGGATGGGATTGGACCAGGTGTGAATTAATGTCCCCGGGACATTACAACATACTGTGGCAAATAATGCTCTACATTTAATAGACTGGCTCAAAGTTGGCAAGAAATTCTTGGCAACACTCTTTGCAACTACTTTTATGCCTTTGTTCGGGCCTGTTCCTGGCACCCAGAAAATTCGTTTCCATGGAATTGTGCAATGGCACACGTTTTCAAAGAGAAATTATATTTCAATGCATCTGAGACATGCAGGGGTCCTATTATCACCCCAAAAAGTCCCTTTTCCCCCTTGAGGCCCCTGAACATGGCAAGCTTTCCCCCCCTTTAAACTTAAGCCATTTCGTAAACTTCAAATCCCTGATAAATAACAGTTGCAGCAGATGAACCAATGGCCCCATCCAGGACTACAGGGAAATGGTGCACCAAGCTGGGTGATGGGGCCCCAGGCTCAGGTCACCCTGTGGTTTCATCCAGGATAGAGAATTTGATTATAATGTCTTACAAACCAGATGAGAGATGGAGCAGAAGCTCCACAAGCCTCTTCTTTGTCAACCTGATCTTCACTGGCTGTTCATGCAAACATCCTGCCATCCTCTGATTTTCATGATGGCTCAATCTCAAGACAAATGGTCTTTAGAGACACACAACCCAGCCTGGGAATGCACTTCATGAGCAAACAATCCAGGGAAATAAGATTGCTCCATGAGATCTCAAAGCTCCTGCTCTAACTGCAGCATGGACCAGCTGCAGATGCCAGCATGTGAATCTAACAACCATGCAAACACGTGCAGTAGAACTCCTGGTCCCTTTCTCGCAATGCTGTGCACTTATCTGAGTTGTCAGACAGTGCCAGATAGAAGCAGCTGAAACAAGAGGACAGAGCTAATGTAATAACAATGCTTAGCACTTACATGGAGCATTATAAACACTTCATCCTTCTGGGAGATATCAACTACCCCCATACAAGGGATGGGGAAATTGCGTCACAGAGAGGGAAAGTGACTTAACCAAGGTCATACAGCAGGACAGTAGCAGACCCAGGAGTCGTGGCTCCCAATGCCCCTTGCCTTGAACCCACTGGGCCCACTCTCTCATGCTCTTGTGGTCTCTGCACTCACTTGCTCTCTCTGAGCTCTCACCGATCATTCTCCTGCTCTGAACTCTCATGCTCTTTGCATGCTCACTCCACTCTTTTTTTCTCTCACTGCTTTTCTGTCTAAATACTTTGATAAGTCTTTCTCCAAGCTTGTTCTGTTGACTCAGCCCATCAGAATTAACAGGTGAGCAACTTCAGCAGCAGCAGAAAGGCCTGAGCTTGTGGGAAGAAGGAAGCTATATCTGCTCCAGTGGTGAAGGAAGGGGATGCTCTCTTTGTCTGGACCCGGCTTGGGCCGGAGACCACACCATCCTCCTCTTCTGCAGGCTGTGTACCCTCTCCCCCTGGGGTTCACTTTGTCTGGGAAAGAGGAGGCCAAGCTCTTCTTCCAATCACATTCAGCACTACCTGTGCCTGTTTTCCCCAGTGCCAGAAGTGGCCAACTCCCACTCGCTTGCACGTCAGGTGCCAGACCCACCTCTGCTCCTAGCCATTCTAAGGTGCTGTTACTCCTGAGGATGAGCTCTTGGGACCTCTGCAGTTTCCTTTAATGATCTGCATGTTTGAGGTACTCTGATGTCTGCTGGAAACTAATCAATGCTTCTTTAAGTTTGTGGATCTTTTCACCACCCACTTCAGAATCGGCCTCCAGCTTCTGCTGATCATAGAATATCAGGGTTGGAAGGGACCTTAGGAGGTCGTCTAGTCCAACCGCCTGCTCAAAGCAGGACCAATCCCCAATTTTTGCCCCAGATCCCCAAATGGCCCCCTCAAGGATTGAACTCTCAACCCTGGGTTTAGCAGGCCAATGCTCAAACCACTGAGCTATCCCTCCCCCCATTGTCCTCAAGATCCATCAGGCATCTGCCTAAACCAGAGAAGATCCTCTCCAGGCTGCTTCTCCTCTATCCCTCTAAGGGAACCCTAGGCTCTGCATTGCTGTGGAGAAGGTCTGTGATTCCCAGCTGCATTGGCCAGGACCATGTACGTGCTCTGCTTTCTCTTTCCCATGATAGGATCACAAGAGGGAGCAGAAGGGCCCTAAAAGACATCAAACAAAGGACTGTTAAAGGAAATGCTTCTTTCCACAATGTATATGTAACCTGCAGCACTCATTGCAGCAGGATAATGTGGAGGCACATAGCTTAGCAGATTACGGTCAAGGGTATGAAATGTCTGTCAAGAAGGGTTGCCTCTGCAGTTGAATCAGCTGGGATTAATGAAGGGGAAGGGGCCTCAGTCCTCACACCTCAGCGCATAAATGGATCAGCAGCTTGAGATCAGAAAGCACAGGATAGCATTGCAGAGTGAGGTTAAGTAGAAGGGTGATGTGATGGGAAATAACCCCTCCCCCCCCCCCACGAGCACTTAAGGGGTAAGAGGCGGCAGAGAGCACACCTGGAGGAGGTGCCAGGACCAACGGGGATAGCTTGGTGGCTACTGTAAGTGAAGGGCTTCAGGCTAGAGAGGAGGCACAGGGGCAGGCAGAAAGTAGGCCTTGGGATCCTCTCCTGAGAGGAAGCTTTGGAAAAGCATCAGAAAGCTGGGCTGCAGGTGAAGGGAACATCCCTGGACGGGGACCTTGAGAGAAGGCTTGGAAGAAAAGCTGACCTGCAGCGGAAGGGAGAACCCCTGGGGACCAGGCCCTGAGAGAAGGGCAGGACTGGGTGAGGGCTTTGAAAATGGATTTAAGTCCTGAAAGAGGTGCAAAACTAGGAAAGCTGGACTTTGGAAGAAGGCCTGGACTAAAGGGAAAAGGACCAATAGAGCGGCCTGAAGGAGACCTCTGGTACTGAGACTGTCTCTGAAGGGAGAGGGCAGCTGGGGAGAAGGAGACTCCTAAAGCAGGCTAGGGGGAAGAGACATGCCAGGGAAGCAGCCCTGAGGGTCAGAAACTCAGGAGGAGCGGGGCATTCAGGGAGAAGGTCCTGGGAGGCAACACTCTGGGACAGAATAAGGAGGAGCTCAGTAGAGCCTGGTGAAGAGTATGCAGAGGGTTGATTCTGGGAAGAACAGAAGTGTTTCTGTTCCTTTGAGTTTAGACATTGTCTTCCCCTTTTCTGTGGTAATAAATTGTGACCTGGCTGGAGGGCCGAGTCGTGTGAAGAGGCAGACCCACTGGAGAGCCAGAGCGGCTGTTGTCAGGGGCCCCCGATGAGATGAGAGCTGCTTGGCCAAGAGGAGGCACTCTTGTGGTGAGTCCCACCCTCCATAGCGGGTTATTCTCTTCCCCTAGCAGTGGCGGCTACTTGAGACAGGATTCCAGACAAGATGGCCCATTGGTGTCTTCAATCATGGGCTGGTTCTACTGACAAGTAACATATCTGACACTGAGGAGCAGAGCCTTGTCTGGATCAAACTCTGGTGATGAAGCATAATGCTTGCATTGCACATTGTGCCACCTTCCTGCTTTGTGAGCATTCATTGATTCATTCTCCCTGAGAAGCTGTCGGTAAATATTTTTGTCCCCATTTTACAGACATGCAGGTTGATGTGCAGAGAGAATAAAGGCCTTGCCTAGCATGACAGAGAAGATGTTAATGTCAGAGACAGCTCCTATTCCCATGCTTGTCTGCTGTACCACATTGCCCCATAGAGCTAGGATTAGGACCCAGGAGCTCCTAGCTACCAGGCCTGTGGTCAAAACAATAGCATACCCTGGCTCCCAGAGTAGGGTTGCAGCCCTGGAGTTCTCAGCTCATACTGTCTGTGACGCTAAGCATCCTCGGCTGGTTGGGTGGGAGCCCCGCTCCCAGGGTCACCCATTTGAGGAGCAAGAGATATTTAATCCAGCCACATGCTGTTGACAGAGCCAGATTGATCCCCTGTGGCTCTGTGCAGGTGGACACCCCAGGTAATTCATCAGTTGCACAGACCTCTGCAGAGAGCCTGGAAGCCTGAATGCATCCAGCCAGGGATGCTGGGTTTAGTTGCTGTGGCAACGGGGCCTGTTGCTTTTTTACATTGGTCCCTTTTGCAGCTATTCAACTTTGGTGCCTTTGTTCCTAAGCAGGAAGAGTTGGAGATTTGGTGGGAGGAAGGACGGGGGAAGACAGACAACTGAGAACGATTGGGGAAATGCTGGCTATCTGCTGTCAAGGAGCAGCATGTCGGGGGAGACAGGAAGAGCTGTGACTTCGTCGCCAAGCTCAGCAGCTCTCATGCCATGCATCACAGCTGCCGTGTTATCTGTCCCCAGCAGAAGGGAGAGCTTGGGTGAGACACACAGAATGCAAATGAGGCCCTGTCATTACTGTAATAACCATGGAAGCTGATAAGGCAGCAGCGGCTGCCTCCTACCTGTTGCCCCCCAGGGGACTGCTTCAGGGATCCTGCCAGATGGAACAGCATCCCTTCGTGGGATAAAACACTGCAGCACCCTACTCTACATCCATGCTGTGATGCCTGCCCTGCGATGCTCTTTGCCCTCTGTGCAGCACCTGCCCTGTGGTACCAGCAGTGCTCTGTGCCTCTACTGCAATGCCTTTCCTGTGGTGCTCTGCTTCTGCCCTGAGGTGCTCAGCACCCCCCTTATGGCACCTCAGGGATGGGATCCCTAGCCTCTGTTTGTTTGCCAGAAGCTGGGAATGGGCGGCAGGGGATGGATCACGTGGTGATTCCCTGTTCTGGTCATTCCCTCTGGGACACCTGGCATTGACCATTGTTGGAAGAGAGGCTACGGGACTAGAGGGACCTTTGGCCTAGTATGGCCGTTCTTATGCAATACTCTGTGCCCGCCCTGTGGCTGCAGTGCTCTGTGGCCATACGGTGATACCCATGCTCTGAGCCTGCCATGTAGTGCTGCAGTGCCCTCTGTGCGGAGCTCTGTGTCCATACGGCCGTGCTCTGCATCCGCCTTTTGGTGCCTGGGATGCAATATTGTAGAGTACAAGCCCTGACGGCCGCAGTCGTGTTCTTGTATTGTCATGGACCCTTGGCATGTGTTTGCTGCAGTGGATGGGGAAGGGGAAACCTTCAGAAGAAGACACCTCCCAGATCAAACATCCCATAATATGAGAATGGTCTGGGGGCGTGTAATGTGGAGGGGCACTCAGTCTCTGTGGCACATTCCATCCTCACCTCCCTGCTGAGGAATCCGTTAGCATTGTTTAGGAGGGTGGCACTGGGGACACCTCTGCGCTCAAGCCAGGGAGACCCGTCGGGGGATTTGGACCCCAGGGTGTTTCCGGTCTGCCCCCACGCACACGCACTCTGCACCGAGCAGAGTTAATATCTCTGAATCCCACTCCTGATCTGATCTGGAGTCTCTGCAGGGAGCTGTGTGGGGCCCCGTGCTGCATGTGGGTGGAATCTCTTTCAGAAGCTGGTGCCATCTGTTCATATGGCTGCCGTCTGCTCCGCACTCCCTTCCGCCGTGGGAGATGAGGATTCCCCAAACCACAGCAAAGCTACAGGCTGGAAATGCCAGGCTTGCCAGGCTCCCTTGCGTGGCTGCACCCTGGGCACTCAGGGCATGTCTGTCCCCACTGAGTTCCCATGTGGGTTTGCCCTGCGGATGCCTGGGCTTTTCCTTCCCCCACCCGCCACTCCCTGCCATGGCACTGCCCTGGAGCTGCATCATGCATTAGTGCCAATCTGGAGTTCTCAGTCCCTTCCCTCATTTGCGTTCCTCCAAGCTAGCTCCCTATGTCCCAGTCCCAGCCTTGGCTCTACCCTCAGCACCCACCTCCTTGCCCAATTGTCTACCCTTCTCAGTTCTGCCCTCTGCACCCAGCTGTCCCCACTCTCTGCTCTTCCCAGTAGAGGCTAAACTGCCTCCAGGGCCCTGCAGGTGCCAGGATTGCCTGTGTCAGCGGCTTGATGCCATGTGCTGCTCTAATTGATTTTTATCTCTCCATTGATGTAAGTAACCTCCTGCCTCTGGAGGGAGAGGCCAGGGTAATGGAGCCAGGTAGGCCTTGGCTCGCTCAGCCTTAAAGGGATGCTGCAGCTGTGCTCTGATACCATCCTGCTGGCTTCTCTGGTGAAGAGTGTGCACAGCTGTTCATGGAGATGTTCTTTGTTCCCAGGAACTCATGATTCTGCTCTGGATATTTAATTTAGTGGGAGAAAAGGAACCTCTGGCCTTTGCAAGGCCCAGGTTCATCCTCAACTTCAGCGGAGGTCGTGGGTCAGAAAGGAGCCCCTACCTAGTATCACTCCATAGGCCAAAAGTATTGTGGGTCAGAGAAAGCATCTTCTGCTGAAGTTTCCTGTATTAGACACTGCTGGAGAAGATGGGCACATCCAGCATGTTAGGCAGAAGGATCTCATCTGGGATGGCAGGAGATATGGACTAAATGGACTGTTAGTCTGATGGACTGTTAATACTGCCAGCCCTGTGTTGCTAGACCTGTCCCTTCTGTGATTGGGTCAGGGTAGTGAGAGGATGAAAATTCTGGGCTCCACTTGTTTCATGACCACATTTCTGAGAGGCACAGGGGTTTCAGAAGGCTGCAAGGAATCTCCCACCCCCACCTTGGCTTTGGTGCCTTTTTGCTGCTCTCGCTGAGCTGGGAATGCTTTGGAACTTGAAGGGAAATGGGAGACCTGTCAGCCTGGCATTCCTCCTCCACTATTGATCCATCCAGTCCATCATGCTGCCTCCAGCAGTGACCAGAAGAGGAAGGTTGCCATGGCCCAGATGCAGAGGGCTGGCCACAGGAACAGCCATGCCTGTGAGAAGTGGAGGCTTCTTGCCTTGCTGATTCTTTTTCACAGATAGTCTTCAGAGAGAGTAATTTTCTAACCGTGCCTGTGGACACACCCTCCCCCTCAGGTTCCAGCACTTCCCCCTTTGCCACTGGTGGAGAAGGAGAGCTGTTCCTGGGCAGCAGAGTGCCGGGAAGAGCTAGCTCTGGCTGCTGCAAAGGGGAATGTGTTTATCATCACATAAGGGTAATTGGGGCTCTCTGGGGATGCAGCCTCCCGCCTTCCCTTGGCTTCAGGAGATGAAGCTCTTCCCTGATCTTATTGGACTTCTCAGACAGTCGAAGTGGGAAATTGATGACTCTCCAAACAGAGCTAGAGAGCGGAAGGAGCCTCCGGGGAATGGATGGAGGAGCTGCTGCCAGCTCCATGAAGCACAGAGGCTGCCTGGCTTGGGCTGCAGCACTAGGGGTCACCCTTGCAGCCCCTCGCTGTGCATGGGTGGCTGGCTGTGTGTGTGTGAGATCTGTGATGGTAACAAGGCTGGTTGGTGAGTGTGCGTGACAGGCCCATACTGATTTTCAGGAGATTTGGGGCTCTAGGATATGGAGGGATCTCCTGTGGCACAGAGCAGTGTCTCTAGCTGTGCCCCAGCCATGTATGGGAGGGAGGAATCAAACTCCCATTGGAGACCTCTGCTGTACAGTGGCAAGGTGAGAACTAACCAGTGCAGTTCCAGCCTCTACCCCACAAATTCCCAGGGCTGCTGTTTGCATCTGTTGCTGACACCTCACTGGTCTCATTGTGTCCGCTGAGGGCCATTTGTATGGAGCCTGCATGAAGGGCTCTGGGGCTGCAGATCATGCTGCTTTTGCTGTTTATAGCGCTAGGAGGGAGAATGTAGTGCTTGAATGAAAAGGCCAGATGAGATCTGTGGGGCCCTGTGCCTAGGTCGGGGCTGCAGGGTTTGCGCTGGCTTTTATTAGCATTATTCTTATTATCTACGGTAGGAGAACAAGCCTTTCTGCGGGAGCATCAGGCAGGCTGTGCTGGGGGGAAGACTGGGCTCAGACTCTCACCACAACAGGCAAAGCAGGAGTGATGTCGGCAGCCTGGCAAGCAGGGAGACCCCCACCCCTCGTGGGCTCTCCCTCTGGCTGGTCTCTTGCCCACATGGGGTGGGGGCCGGGATTTCCCTACACGCACCCCCCAGGGGGGTGTATACCCCCCTGAATTTCCCTAACACCCCCACCCCAGTTTTGTGAAGTAGTTACATGCCAATTTAGTGATTGGATATTTGAATTGAAATTAAAACATTAATACACACTTTAAAAGCATATATAGTGTATGATAAGATATGTGTTTCTGAAAAAGTAGAATAGATTTGAAAAGTATGAACATAGACTAGCTTCCTTATACAGCTGTTGTTTTTTGTGACTGTCAGTGCATTCATTTTGGTGATGTTGGCCAACCTAATAATTTCAAATGATGATTTGTAAGCAAAGTCAAAATGAGCTCTCCCTGACAGCTAGTGATGAGCTGAGGGGAAAGGCTTCAGGACCAGATTGTATTTACATTCACACCTAATCTACCTAGGTATCCAGCAAACAGAGCTGTGTTGCCCAAGTGATAGATTTTGTCTGGGGTTGGGTTACAAATCACTTGAATGCGAGGACCGGGGGGGGGGGGGGGTGTGTGTGTGTGTGTGTGTGTGTGTGATGAAATGTTGTTGTTGTTATTGTATGAATAAAGGGCAGTAGAACTGTACTTAACCTGTACTGATTGAGGGCATCAAGAGAGAGGGTGGGAACAGGTGTTTTGCTTGATGGTCTGTCTGAGTCACAAGTACTATTTGACCTGCCCCTCTCCACTGTTTAAAGACAGAGCTGATTAGGCTCCATATATAGTCTTTTTTTTTTTTTTTTTGTTAAGTGACTACTACAGCTGAAATCACTGATAATCAGGTCTAAGTGCTTAGTCCTGCTTTGGGGACAGTGTTCCTGTGGGTATAGTGTTTTTGTGTAAGAGACAGCCCAGCCTGCACTAGCAGCGAGGTTCCACCACTGAGAGCTCAGCTGAAATCACTGAGAGCTGGGTGGAACCTCAAGAGACCAACTTGCAGAGGTCACAGTGGCAGGTGGCAGCAGAAGGTGACGGCGCAGGGCCATTGGCACCAGAGCAATGGGGTGAACGGTGGCTCAATGAACAACAGTGGCCAGAGCGAACAGTGAGCAGCTGGAGGAACAAGCAAGGTGCCTTCTTGCCACCCCACCTGGGAGGTGTACTCACGTGAAAGCACCTCTGAACTCTGAGTCTCCACTGACCAAGGACAACACCGGTGAGTGGGATGAGGTGGAGAGAAAAATGAGGGGCACGTTAAATAAACATTTGTTTGTTGGACTATATTTTAGTGGCTTTGCTCCAGAATGCTAGATTTGTTACTGGGAATGGAAACTTTTATATAAATGTGTTTCCTAGTAGGCCAAGATTTTTAAAATGCATTATTTGCCAAGGTTGTTATGTCACATCATTGCTATCTTGAGAGGTCATTATGTTGGGGAATTTCTGTACTAAACATTTTTATTATTATAATTAATTTTTACATAAGAATGGTCATACTGGGTCAAACCAGTGTTCCATATAGCCTGGTATCCTGTCTACTGACAGTGGTCAAGGCCAGGTGCTTCAGAGGGAATGAACAGAACAGGTAATCAAGTGATCCATCGATGGCCTGTTGCCCATTCCCAGCTTCTGGCAACAGGCTAGGAACACTCAGAGCATGGTATTGCATCCCTCCCCATCCTGGCTAATAGCCACTGATGGACCTATTCTCCAGGAATGTATCTAGGTTTTTTTAATCCTGTTATAGTTTGGGTCTTCACAGCATCCCCTGGCAAAGAGTTCCACGGGTTGACTTTATGTTGTGTGAAGAAGTACTTCCTTTTGTTTTTTTAAAACCTGCTGCCTATTAATTTCATTGGGTGACTGCTAGTTCTTGTGTTATGTGAAGGATTAAATAACATTTCCTTATTCACTTTCTTCACAGCAGTCAAGATTTTATAGACCCCCTATCATAATCCCCCCCTTAGTCGTCTCTTTTCTAAACTGAAAATTCCCAGTCATTTTAATCTCTCCTCCTGTTTCATACCTCTAATCATTGTAGTTGCTGAGCTCTGTAGCTTTTCCAATTCCAATATATCTTTTTTGGGCTGAGGGTGACCAGATCCTCACACAGTATTCAAGATGTGCATGTACCATGGATTTATATAGAGGCAATATGATATTTTCTGTCTTCTTATCTATACCTTTCTTAATGATTCCCACCATTCTGTTTGCTTTGTTGGCTGCTGCTGCACACTGAGTGGATATTTTCAGAGAACCATCCACAATGACGCCAACATCTCTTTCTTGAGTGTTAACAGCTAATTTAGACCCCATCATTTTGTATGTATAGTTGAGATTGTTTTCCAATGTGCATTACTTTGCATTTATCAACATTGAATTTCATCTGCCATTTTGTTGCCCAGTCACCCAGTTTTCTGAGATCCCTTTGTAGCTCTTTGCAGTCTGCTTTGGACTTAACTATCTTGAATAGTTTTGTATCATCTGCAAATTTTGCCACCTCACTGTTTACCCATTTTTCCAGATCATTTATGAATATGTTGAACAGTAATAGTCCCAGTACCGACCCCTCAGGGATACCACTATTTGTCTCTCTCCATTCTGAAAACTGATAATTTATTCCTACCCTTTGTTTCCCATCTTTTAACCAGTTACTGATCCATGAGAGGATTTCTTTCTTATCCCATAATGGCTTACTTTTCAGTTTTTACTATGGTGCCATACAGCCTACCTTCACCCTCATGGTCTCACCCCTCATCGGCCCTGACACCCGCCCTGTAAATTCAAACACCCTCTCCCCATTTCAATTCCTGGGGAAAACACTGGGTAGGGCTGTCCATGCTTGCCCGGCTGACCCTGTTGCTCCTGCTTTGGAGTCCTGTTGTGGTGTGAGTCTGGGCCCAGTCTTCCCTCCAGCTTGCAGCCTGCCTGATGCTCCAGCAGAAAGGCTTGTTCTCCTACAGTGGGTGGTAATAATAATAAATCTCCTGATCACATGAGACCCAGGCTTCTCCAAGGGATCCTTGATCTTCTGGGGTTTACCAGAAAAGCTCAGATGAAACAGGGACCCTGCTCCCAAAAGTGCTGGTTCTGTGTCTGAAGCCCAAAGTCCTGTTGTTGCAGCTGTACTTCCTCCTGGGCACTGCCCCTTGCTGGGATGGGAGGGGAGGAGGCCCTGAACCCTTCAGTCTCTCTAGGGGACGGATACTGAGGATGGGCATGGGTGGTATTGTAGTGCAAGAGCTGAATACTAGGCTGATAGTATGAGATTTGGTGGCAGGTGCCTGTACGGGTTTTAGGTAGGGGCAGGGGAGGATGTGAGGAGTGGGGGCTTTAGGGAGGCACAGGGGAAGATGGAGAGAGACCCCAAGTGTTTAAAAATCATGAGTCAGTCCCCCAAAAGTCTGGAGATTGATGTCAAGATAATGAGATTTTAAACATAAAACATGTTGTTGGTTCTTTAGATTTGCCTTCTAGTGTCTGAACCTGGTCGCACTTGGTCACGTGTTCGGTCTTTTTTGTGCAACCCTGAGGGCTAGAAACTTGAAGTTTTTTCAAACGAACCCAAGATTCCCTAGCAGTAGTGTAGCCGGGGGGAGCGGCTGCTCCCCCTTGAGCAGAAGCGGCGGAAGCGACGCCTTTCTTTAGCAGCACTGAAAAAAGGCGCCGCTTCTTTTTAAGCGCCGCTTCTTGCACTCACCCGGCGGTGCTCCGGGTCTTCGGCAGCATTTCGGCGGCGGGTACCACCAAAGACCCGGAGTGAGCCGCCGAAGTGCCGCCGAAGACCCGGAGCGCCGCCGGGTGAGTATAGGGGGAGGCGCCTTTTATAGCGCCGCTCCCCCTGCGCTCCGGACCTGGCTGCGCTACTGTTCCCTAGTAATCCCATGACTCCAGAAGCTGGGGCCTTAAGAAAAACAGCAAATACCATGAAACTTGCCATTAAATCACAAAAGTTGTCAACGCTGTTAAGGGCAGGGGTGCTAAGGGGCTGTGGTCCAGTTGGCTAGGGCCCTCTGCCCCATTTGCCAGGATCTGCCACTGCAGCCACTCATCTGGCTGTGGGCACATGATACCAAAGTGACACACCTGTCTGGGAGGCAGCTGCTTGGCTCCTCTTCCCACTGCTCCGCTCTTAATTCCCAAGAGAAGGCAACAGAGCTGGTGACTCATTCGCTTCCCCCAAGCCTTGCCTTTCGCTGCTCACTGGGGACCCTCCCTCACGATCGGAGGCCTTGGGAGCAGACTGGGGCGCTGACACTCCATTCAGCCAGCACTGGCCAGCCCCGATGTAGACGTACCCGTAGAGGCCAGGTTGGCCCTGCCCAACGTGTTGTCATTCACACCACCACACTGGGGATGTAAAGCACTTGGCCCTCGCTTGGCTCTGCTGTGAGTGAGGGCGAGGGGCAGGGACTCTGTGCACAGGGGGCACTCCACATGCAGTAATAGGAAGTGGGGGGTGGAGTGGAGAGGATTCTCCAGGTTCCCCCTGATTTGGGGCTAAAGACAGCAATGCGCCCCTCCTGCACTCAGACACTCATTAGCAGCTCAGATCAATTCTGCTCACTTGCTGCTTCATTATTCATGAGCTACAGCCCCGGCTCTCTCTCTCTGCAGTAACCCAAGACCCCTGGTCTGGAGAGATGGGATGCCTGCTGAAGGGAGGGAGCTGAGCAAGAGGGAGGGGTACGCGGAGCACCCTGCATTAAAGGACAGACAGTGCAGGTGTGCTGGTGGGGAGAAGGAGCATGCTCCTGAAAGGGTTAACAGCGTTAGGTCTGGCTGGGATCTTTGCCCTTCTCATGTAGTTGAATCCAGCTTCTTCATGTAGCTTCCATACCTAGATCATTGTTATCGCCGCAAGCACAGGACGGGGAGGGAGGGAGGGAGTGACAGTTTTGTCGTCTTGATGTTTCCCTTTTAGCATTGGCAGGGGCTGTAACCAGAGCACAGCGTGCTGGCTTGGCGCCCGCCTGGTACTCGTGCAGGGGGAGGGCAGAGAAGCAACACGGACCATACTGCACAGGGGAGAGGGAGCTGGGCCAGTATTTGCAGATGTAGTGGTACTGACACCTAACCTCACGTGAGTCAGCACAGAGCCATGGATAAGACCCAGGAGTCCTGACTCTCCGCTTCCCCTGCTGTAACCCACTAGACCCTTCTCCCTTCCCAGAGCTGGGAATGGAACCCAGGATGCTTTACTCCCATCTCCCCCTGCTCTAGCTCTCTAGTGCTCTTCTTTCCGATTCAGGAAATGATGATAAATCCAGAAAAGGGCAAGAATTTTCAGCTTACTATTCACAACCAAGATCCCAGCCCACTGCCCCTCATCTGAATCCCTGATCTGTACCCCAGCCCCCCATCCTGCCTCTAGTCCCTGTACCCCCAACCCCAGCTCCCCCCATGCTGAGGAATGAGGGGGAGGTCTTATGTCTTCACTCTTGATCCAGATCCCAAAGCAGGAGGTTTGGACTCTGGGATTGGACCATCACTAGGTCTTGGACAGGTTCGTGCCTAAAGGCCTGGCCCAGCCGGAGGCCCGGTCCTTACTGTTTCTCCAGTGGGGCACACCCAACAGGAAGGAAAACGTGGGGATGAGTTAGTCCTCATTGCTGGTTCTTCTGGCTCCAGTGGAGCTGCCCCCCTCCTCCCAGAATCCCAGGGAATCTTGTTGGGGAATGTTCCTGTTCTGCTGGGCCTTGCTGTGGCTTGGTCTGTGCTGAGCAGGAGCCGGCCAGCTGTCTGTATGACAGGCCCCAATGGCACCCCTGTGGCGCGTGCTGCTGGCCAGCAGCCAAGGCCAGGCTGGAGATAGAGGTCACCACATCAGCTGGAAACTCTAATGGAGCCAAAGGGCTCATGCTAGAAACTATTGGTCTGTGCCCTAGAGCAGGGGTCGGTAGTGGGATGGGACTCCAGGGGCTGATGGGAGCACTGGGGGCCTAGGGTCTGTGCCAGCCTGGAATGGGGGACAGTAACCAGGGGTTTGAGCCCCATCCCCAGCGGGGATTCCCCCCAATGCAGCCCCTGACTATGGGGCTCCACCCACGCTCAGACCACCTGGCTAATCATAGAATATCAGGGTTGGACGGGACCTCAGGAGGTCATCTAGTCCAACCCCCTGCTCAAAGCAGGTTCCTTCCCCACACACACACAAGGTGAGAGACAAACTCCAGATTACTGGGTACCATCCCTAGCTGCTAGAGCCTTTAATTGCCACCTCTGGGAGTGGGTTAGTGGCAGTCCCAAAGAGAACCAGAGAT
Organism: Chelydra serpentina; assembly: GCA_037349315.1. NCBI lineage: Eukaryota > Metazoa > Chordata > Testudines > Chelydridae > Chelydra > Chelydra serpentina. The sequence goes on from JBAIAC010000079.1 coordinate 173,903, forward strand.
TTTCTGTCCATAGCACTGGCTGTTGGGGGAGCTCTCATCTGCCCCAGTCACTCCCTCTCCCAGCAGGAGATGCTGTAGGGGAGTGGGGAAAGTACAGGGTTGGGAGGAGCACTCATCTGAGGCAGTGTAGGAATGGGGGAAGTGATAGTTCTGTGAGGAGCTCTCTGCTGCTCCCAGCAGAAGGTGCTCTAACAGCATTGTAAATGCTGTATGCTGAGAAGAAGCAGGGAAAGAAACAAGCTAGAGAGAGGCTGCAGCCAGGGCCGGCGCTATCACTAGGCGACCCTAGGCGGTCGCCTGGGGTGGCATTTTGCCGCCCTCGGCTGCGGGAGGCTGCCTCCTGGCTCCACTCTCAGCTGCCGCGAGCGGGCGGGGGGGCTGAGCTGCCGCAGGCACGGGAGCTGGCTGGGGCGGGGACGGCGTTGGCTGGGGGAGCGCGCAGGGCTAGTGCAAGGAAGTTTCACCTAGGGCACGAAACTTCCTTGCACCGGCCCTGGCTGCAGCTCATTAAAGCCCCTAATCAGCCTGGACCCATTGTGTTAATTTGGCTTGTCACTGATAAAAGGCATACTTTAGTGACCCATGTAGCAGGCCAGTAGTTGTGGATGATGAAGGGGTTGGATTAGCGGTTTTTAAGGTCAAGCTTGACAAAGCCCTGGCTGGGATGATTTAGTTGATGTTGGTCCTGCTTTGAGCAGGGGATTGGACTAGATGACCTCCTGAGGTCTCTTCAGACCCTAATATTCTATGATTCTCATGGGGCATCATATGTGAGGACTGATTCTGACATTAAACAGCCCTGTCTGCCGGACACCCGCTCCCCAGTTCCCGCTCCAGTCAGGGGACTGAATATATCGCCTTCACTGATGGGAAGCACAGGCCAAAGGTTCAATAACGCTGCCCTGAGAGCAAAAGCCTCTGAGGATTCCCTTGCAGGGCTGCCGGGTTCCTCTTCTCTGGCTCCTTTGGCTTCTGATTCGCTGGTTTGAATCTGGTCCAGGTCATTGGCCACCGAGCGTGTCCCCACCTGCTGTCTCACATGAGCCGTATTTGGTGGGCCCAGCCTGATTTCCAGTGGTGCTATCATCAAAAACCACCGACACAGCTGGTTCTGGGCACTGTTGGCAGTGTCAGCAGAGGGGCCCTCTCCCTCTGCCCCATCATGGCAGGATAATAATTAATATTAGCATCTAATGAATGGCTCTCCCCAGGCATCCCTGCAAGCCAGGCCAGGCTGAAACATGCTGGCTGAGTGAAGGCTGTACTTGAATCTTCAGGGTTGTGAGTCTATCAGTGTCACGTGGGCCTGTCCAGGCAAGGGGGCACACAAGAGTGTCCCAGGGCCCAGGTCATGAATGTAGTGCTGGAGGGGCAGCTGGTGCATGGGGAGTGGGGCAGGCATCTTGCTCACGAATGCTGTGCATGGCAGTTATGCCACATGCATCCTTGCTTTCTGGAGCCCGCGGGTACAGGTTGCCAGGTCTTCTCAAGGCCAATGCCCTATTCCGGCTGGGTCCCAAGGCCATGGAGAATGAAAGTCAAGAGGGTTGTTGTCAGTTCTTGCGATGTCAATCACCAGGCCTGCTCATGAGCCCCTCCCACATCACGGGCAAGGAGCAGAGGTTTACGATGCATTCTCTGGAGATGTGACAGCAGCACATTTATTACCCCTATCACTCCCTCAGAAATGACTTGACAGAATGTGCTGTGGTCGGAAGTTCGGAGGCTCAATATTTCATGAGGCCAGAAAGTGCTGATACTCACATTTGACATAATCAGAGGCAGAAGGAAAAGTTGTGCTTTCAGGTCTTCTGTTTTGATGTTGCATTTTAATTAGGTGAGACAGCCTGCAACCTGGCTGCAGTTCATTAAAGTGTGTGTGTGTGTGTGTGTGTGTACGCTTTTAATCCCACCTGCAGTTAATCTCCCCCCTCCCATCTGAAACCGGCACATTCATTACAATTTATGACTGTGAAGGGACCTAGATTTGCAGTAACCAAATTGTATGAATTAAAGGGACAGTGTCAGGCTGATGTATCCGTAGGACTCTTGTTATTTTGTTTGTTATTTGTAGTGTGATAGTGACCAGCTGGCTCAGTTGATGTTGGGTCCCTTGTGCTGGGCACTTAACAAACAACTCATCAGGTGTCCATGTTTGTTTGTTTTTTAAATAAACTATATTACCTTTGATTAAAATGGAAGGAATTTAAAAAATCTAATTCACTTGATGCCAGTGATGTTTGTCCTTATTTATTTAAAAATATACACAACAGCATTGTACTGTGATCCTTCCCCAACCCCTCTAATAATGCCACAGTGTTGAGGCACTGGACAGGGAATCAGGAAATTTGGGTTCAGTTCCCAGCTCTGCAACTGAGCCTCTGTGTGACATTTGTAAACTGAGAATAGCAACGCTCCCTTTCTCCCACCTGGGGCAGGAACTGTCTCTTCCTGGATATATGTACAATGCCCAGCCCTTGTCCTTGGTTGTAATATGAATAATAATACCCCTCTGGAAAGCTGCTAGGCTTTGGACCATTGCTGAGGATGGAGTACTCCAGTGCCATGCACCAGTGACATCAGCGGTCATTACTGCCAATTCTGGCTTAGTAGAGTTTTACACACGCTTTATGCAGGTGTGAGCAATGACACCCGGCACAGGCAGGGACAGTCAGGCCCCTCCCTTTCTTTCAATAATGATGTCTACTTTTTTGCCCTCTTTGAAAGCTTTGGGCTATGAAAGTAGACTGGCCTATTTCACAACTGGCTTCTAGTCATTTCCTCTGCCTTGTTTGCGCAGACTGTGGCCCAAGCCAGTGTTGTGTTTGTGTTGCCAAAGCTGCAGAGAGGAAGGTTTCCATTTTTAAATAGAAGTTGTTTACGTTTAGGAACAATCACAAGCACATTTGTGATTCATGTTGGTCCAGATGTTCAGCATTGGGCAAGGCCAAGAATGTGTGTTTGCACACTTGATGTGTGTGGTTAGTGAGAGTGCACCACAGCTGTGATAACTGCACTTATAAATGACTCACTAGATGTCTGGTCAGTTCCACGTATTTACTGTGATTGCATGTGTATTCATGACAACTTCATTCTTGCAGTTGACTACCAAATGCACATGTATTTTCAAGTGTGAAATATTGAGCATGTATATCTGCCAATTTGGGCCATTCACCTTTTAACTGTTCCAAGCAGATTGAGTTGTAGATGTAACCAAAAATACATACAGATCTCTGATAAGAACGAGGGGGCCAGTTGCTGTTGAGGGGACCTCCATAAATACAAACAACGTTTCTTGATCCTAATTTGTTACAAACTAGTGTCAGTCCAAGACAGACAGAGCCCTTTTTTGTGGCCACTTTAAATCCATTGTTTAAAAACCTAAATATGGGCCATTACCTCAGTACCCCCAGCCTGTGAGTTACAGCCATGTTCTCTGCCCTGCTTTCACCATCAGTTCTGTTAGGTATACTTGAGGAGACAGAGGCTAATCCTGCTGCCAGCGGGAATGGATTTCGGTGTCATCCTTTGGGACTGGGGGTGAGGGGCAATCACAGACACCGAAATAAACGTGAAAGGATTAAAAACTGGGCCACTGAAATGTGTCTCAGGAGCTGTGTTTGTACTGGAGAGAATCAGGTGTCATGGGGATCACACTGCCAGCTTCTGCATTTGGTCCTCTGGACCGCTTTAGCTCCTGGAAGAAAGACAATGAATGGGGAGAGTTTTGGTGGGACTGAGTCCTGGCAAGTCTCTGAGTCCTGTTGCCCCCATAGTGGTCAGCTCCTCTGAGGGAGCCAGTGAGACAGTCCCCAGGCTACCACCCAGCGCAATAGGGCTGTGTTACACTGTGTGTGTTTGAGGGGGCAGGGTGTGTGCTGCACAATGTGTGCGGGGGAGTTCTTTTCCGCTGGTGATGCTCCATACTCTCCCATTCTGTCAGGGGCTGATCAAGGTGCCCGTGTTCTCCACCGTTTGTTACAAGGCAGGGCTTCTCCCCAGCTTGCCAAAGACATGCTGCCATGCGCACAGTCTCTTTTAGGCCGGTTTTTAATTGTTCAAACTCCACCAACCAACTAGCCAAATTCAGTTCCTCAGCTTCCCCTCTGCATCTCCGGCTTTCACTGCCTCCTCTTCCAGTCCTGCTGGGCCTACTTCCTGCAGCTCCGCTCCCACTGCCGGCCTCTCCCCAGGGCTCCCGCAAACCTTGTGTAGCCCCAGGTCAGCCCTGCTCCCTTAATTGGCCAAACTGGGAGCACCTGCTCTGGCACCCAGGCACTGGCCCACTTCATTGAGTGGGGCCAGCCACGCATTGACCTGGGGCTTGTTATTAACAAATCTAAGGTTAACAGAAATGCCTGCGTGGGTTGGAGCCAGATACTGCTCCCACGTACAGCACTGCGAATGCGGAGTCATCCACTGCCTTCACGGGAGAAAGGGCTGGAGTATGATCTGCCTCCTCCCAGGCGGGTGTGCTTTGCGCTAGGGGAAGGAAGAGTCCTGCCAGAGAGCCACCTTCCCCCTCAGACAGGTGTGCTTTGCATTGGGGGGTAGTGGAAGTCTCTCCTGGTTCCTACTGCCCATGGCAGAAATGGCTCCTCGAACACATTATGAGCCCACAGTACTTCAGCACTAGTGTGTGTTTAAAGTCTGCTCTTGCTACAGCGTCATGTCGGGTGCTAGGTAGCCCCTCTCCTGCACTTAGTGCAGCATGGCAGGGTCTTAACTGAGACATCATGAAAGAACTGGTGCGTGGTGACGTCTTGGGGCCAAGGACGTATTTCCAATATTAGCGTGTGCACCCAGAGCAATGGGGCTGGCACTATTTCAGTAGCTGGGCTCTAGCTTCTTCTTAGCCGTGTGACAGGTTCCTCAAGTTCATGGACAAATCCTGCTCTGATACTTCCATTCAAGGGCAGAATGGGCCCCATAGTCACCTTACAGGAAAGGTACTGATACCCTTGGGAAGGCTGGTGGTGTAAGTGCAGAAGGAGCCCTTTGGGGAATGGAAGGGACATGGCCCTAGAGCCCAAGTAGTTTGACACAGCTGTTCAGTTGCATAATTGCTTGGCAGGAAGGGATGTGAGTGAGGGAAAGACTGACTGGCTGAGTCTGTCTCAATAGTGTCATTAGACCGGCGGGCGTCTCCTTGGATCGTGAGCCTTCTCTGGGCTTAGGACATGAACCCATCTCCTTTCTAGAGCACCCGTTTCTATGTTACCTGGTGCTGATGCAGCCCCGCAGATCAATCCCGCTCCCACCAGAATGACAGTCAAGGGACGGCTTTCCCTAAGAGGCACTTTCTGCTTAGTGTTTGCTGTGCAGCTAAGTGTCATGCATCCCCTTTCCAAAAAGCAGGCAATTCCAGGGAGCGTATTCACTGGGACGTTTCAGCGCTTTCCCCACTACTGTGGGAGCGCTGGTGCAGGCAGGACAAGGCAGCCCAGGCTGTGGTACTGCTGTGTCATCCAACTCTGCAGGGAGCAGATCTGTACAACACACTTATTAAACCACCTATCCCCTCTCTACACTAGTGCTGCACCAACACCAGGCGAGCCACACCCCTAGTAACACACACACACACACCTTCCTGTATTTCCCCCTCTGCAATATACATACACACCTCTTATACCCACCCCTTCCAGTACGCACACTGCCTTTCACTGCACCCTCCTGTCTTCAGGCAGAGCTTTGCTAAGTAGACTCAGGAGTATTTGTCCTTTTAGTTTGTGAGCAGATACTAGTGGGAGCACACCACTTTATACACCGGAACTGCCTGTCCCCCTCCCTCTCTGTCCCCAGCTTTCACCCTCTTCTCAGAGACTAATTTTAGAAGCAGGGGGGTTGAATCTCCATCTTCCGGAAATGCCAGAGGAACCCAATTCCTATTGGTGCCTCCAACATGCAAGGCTAACAGTACAACCTGGGCTGCTTCCTGCTCTAGACATCCTGGTGACCGTGCTTCTTGGCCTGGAGAGTCAATACTTGCAGTTACACACTGGGAGCCCAGCAGTGAATGGAGAGCCCCTGCAGTGACGTGTTAGTGGATAATCATAGAGCCAGAGTGAGAAGCAGCTCTAACGCAGCTGGAGAGAGCAGGCTTCGGAATCACCAATACCCAGATATTTCCTGAATCTGCAGAGACAATAAGTCACATGGACCTGTCTGACTTGTTCAGTGCAGAAAAGCAACCCTTGGCAGTGTGTGTGTGTTACATGTCTACTGCAATATAGCATGTGTGTGCACCACTGCCCTTTGCTAGCTGGAATCAGAACTACTCCATTTGTGTCATAGCCCTGACTGCTAACAGAGAAGTCTCCTTTAGCTGGGGTGATAGGGGCATGGGCTTTCAGAGCAGGAGGATCTGAACTCTGTCCTTGATGTTGCTGTGGCCATGGTGATGACCATGGAGTACCTAGGTGCCCAGACACTTGTCACAGGATGTATATGTACAGATTCTCACATGTGCATTTACATACGGATGGATGACACGAGAAGCTGCTGGAGCCAGGATTCTCACAATTCTTCATGCAACTGATTTATGATAAAGACCTTGTTCAGGGCCAGCTCCAAAGAGGGAGTGAGGCTGGGTTGGTGTGAGCTGATCTTTCTGCCTGTTGGGTGCTGGGGAGACTGATGGTCACCGGGCTGGCAAGAGGCTTCAGGAGAAACGCTATTGATCCTGTGTGTGTAGGCCTTGGGCTGCGATCTGGTATTGATTCAGTCGGAGGCAGCGATAAGTTAGCATTGAGGCAATAGCCCAGTGTAGTGCCGGGGTGCTGTACTGCAGGGAGGGGTGTTGGTATTGGGAGGGGGCACGTTCCCATCTGAGTTAGTTCCGAGTCCCATGTCCCAGTGCAGGGTAGGGTAATGCTGTGCGGCCAGATGGGGTTGTCTTTCAGATGAGGAATAAAACTGACATCTTGACCATTTGAGATCATTAAAGATTCTGGGTAAAATTTTCAGAACCCCCTATGTGACTTAGGAGCACAAGTCCCATTTTCAAAAGCAACCTAAACACTTAGGAGCCAAGTACGTAAATCATTTCTGAAATTGCACATAGGCTCCTTACATGCTTTGGAAAACGATACGCTCTGGAAAATGATACGCTCTATGTCCTTTTTGGCACTAGAGGACTTTTACCTCTAGTGTCCTCTTAAAGTTCCTCTTTAGAAAATTGTATTCTCCCTGATTTTATTACATATAAGCTTTTTGGGGGTATAATAATCTTGTGCTTCCTGTCCTCAACCTTGGCTTAGCTTTGCTATTGAGCAGCTGCTGCATTCCACCCCAGAGGCAGCTGTATTTCAGTGGTGAAGGAAGTGATCCTTATGTATAGCATGTGGTCTGTACAATTCAAAGCACTTTGATATCCTTATATCTAGAAATATAAGATAATGTTATTTATTATTAATTAGTCTCGGGTGTGTCTGAGGATGGTGGTCAGGAATTCAAAGGCTCCAGCAACTCATTAGAGGCTTACATGTTACGATTGTTTGCTCAAAGCTAACCTTCTAGAAACTAATTTTGATCTGTTCAGCCCTGATTTATGTAGCAGATCCACTAGCAAACTCCACCCCAATGCTCCCCTGATTAAACTGGCTTACTCCTCTGTGGAAAGGCTAATCTAGCTGTAAAATGCAGAATAGAAGCTTCAGTGGTGTTCAGACATGAAAGGGTTAAATGCACTAAAACGCATGCGCACAGCCTGAGTCTCCATTTCCCAGCACCTCGTGCAGAACATTGACGCCAGCGCAGAGGGGTATACATCGGTGTAAATGACTGCAGGGGATGGAGACCCAGGCCCACAAGCACCCACCACCCCCTGCCCAGAGCAGGGGAGAAGGTGAATGAGCCTGGATGTTACCTGGTTGAGGACAGGCTAAGAACCAGACTAGCCACTCATCTTGAAGGGTACTTTTAAAAGGAGTTTGTCTTTCTTTTCTGTCCTGTGGCTCTTGATACCCGCCAGGGCTGGAGCTGGATTGGAGGCAGCATCCCTTAGTGCCTCTCTCTGCCTGTGTCCATGGGAGATGGTAGAGTTTCTGGGTAATTAGCTGGACGGAGACAGCTGGATCTGGCTTGTCTGTCTCGCCTGGTGTTGAGTTGGGGGGAGGCAGTTGTAGTAATTTGCATCCTGCCTGTGACACCGATGCACACAGAACATCCTAGGGCATCATCCTAACCTAGCTGGAACGTGGGAGATTTTCCCTTGGGCAGCTTGGTTCCCTCTGCGTTTAAGGCTCTGTGGGACCTGTAAGCTGTGGATCCTCTCCCAGGATCCCTCCTGCCCCACTGCTGACCCAAGGTTTATGGCGGCAAAGCCATGCTGGGCCCTATTCCCATGGGATGCCCTCCTCTCCTCTGTTTGGAGAGGGGATTGGGCAGCAGCAGCAGTGGAGATGGGGGAGCACAGGGGAGTAGGGAGGGCTGGAACACACAGACTGTTCGTGAACTCTCCGTCCGTCCTACTTCTCTGCTGCTGCTGGCAAGGAGCCAGTTCCGTGAGCAGCACTGGCGGCAAGCTGGTTAGGGCAATTATTGTGGCTGCACTGTGCTCCAGCTCTCCAGCAAGGTGATTAGGAAGGGAGAGTGGGAGACATGCAAGGTGTGGGGAGGGGAATTGGCCTGAACTTCCGTGGGATGGGAGGAGGCGGAACGAGGCCCAGACACACACACAGGTGGAAAGAGGGGCAGTTTCTTTGCCTGTCATCTCTCCCCTGCCCGGGGGTTTGTTGTGCAGAGTCCTGGGGGGCTTTGTAAGAGATTCCCATCTCCCTTTCCTGCTTCCCCCTCCGTGCAGACTCTACTCCTGCATGGTTGTGCCTCCTGGCCCTGTCTCTAGCCCTTAACCTTACTCTGTACCTTACTTCTAACCCACTCCATCCCCAGCCCTGCCTGCAGTATCTCCTAGCCCTAATTTTATTGTATCACTAGTTTAATGCCATGGTACCTGCACTGATATCTATGGGGTGTGGGGGCTCACTAACATGAAAAGGGGAGCTGCTCCTCCAGCCTCTCTCTTCCTTGGGACTAACACCATAAGCAAAGATGCTGGCCAGGAAGAACCAGCCATGTTTGGCCCTCAGAGCACTTTGGCTTATTTCTTCATCTCCCATGGTGAGCAATGTTTTTGTAGCCGTGTTGGTCCCAGGATATGAGAGAGACAATGTGAGTGAGGTCATATGTTTTATTGGACCAACTTCTGTCATGGAAGGGACAAGCTTTCAAGCTACACAGAGCTCTACACAGACGCTCTGTCCCCCAGTAGAACAAGAATTTCCCCTGATCCGCTATGGATTCTGGTCTGTCCCATGAGTGCTGGGGGCAGGGGGAGCCAGGGCCTTGGGGCACAGACACAGGTGTAGGGACAGCAGCGTCTTTATCAGGAAATCCCCTAGCTGTTCATTTTCTCGACTATGTTGGGAGAAGGAAAAGGTAGAGTTTAAGTCTGGGGGCTGGGAGTTAGGGCTCTGGGTTCTATCCCCAGAGTGTTGTGTATTAGTTAGGGCAGGATCTATATGGCATCTAGGACTCCTAGGTTCTGTTCCTGACTCCACCACTGACCTCGAACAATTCCTTTAATCTCTGTGCTAAATATCCCCATGTGTAAAATGCGGAAGATGATACTGACCAACCTTTCCATCCATGTACTTATATGGCCCTCATCTCTACTAGCTCCGAAAATCCCATGGACTCATCAGAGGGGGAGGTTATAGCAGTGCAAGGTGTGTTATTGCTATTAAGTGCCTCTGGCCCTCAGAGAGGTCCCGTGTGTGGCGGCAGTCCAAATGTTGAAGACCATCTCTTCCCCTCAGTAACCCTGGGAGCAAACAGGTTGCCGGGGCACAGACCCATACCCCAGTATATGGCACGAGCTTCAGCTTTGCTGCTTACAAACAAGCCACATTGATTTCTGTTTCCCTGATTTCATTGACGTCACCCAGCTGAAGCCTCCAGGTGCAGAATCAAGCATACAAGAGCATATGAGAAGCCAAAGGGGGAAGTGCTTTCCTTCTGCCAATTCCAGACCACAGGGGTCAAGAGCTCAAACATAGATGTGGGATGTCTCTTGCTCATTGGCCTTCTGGGATTACAGATCCAATATGCTCCCCTTCCTTCCAAATGACAAACCACCGGTTCAGCAAACCTCTCCTGAAATCACCCGATCCCATGGCGATGAGCACACAGTAGATCTGACATGGTCTCAAAGCCCCGCTGGGTTCTTCTTGCTTCTTATTATGCATCATTACTTGTAATGAATAATTAATCATAGAAGATACAGTAATAAGACATTGCACTTCACTAGCACCTTCCGCCGGAGGATCTAAAAGCTCTTTGCAAAACCCCTCGCCTGCATTGTGAGAATTGCTATGCCCATTTAAGGATGGCAGAGGGAGAAGTGGCTTTCCCAGGGCCACACAGCACAGTGGAACCAGGAATAGAACCCAGAAGTCCTGATCCCCAGTTTTTTGCTCTGATCATTAGTCCCACTCCACTTTCATAGCTGAGAATAGAGCCCAGATTCCAGACTCCCAACTGCAACCTCCCCGTGCTAACCACTAGACCCTACTACCGTTCCAGAGATGGAAATAGAATCCAAGAATCCTGACTCTGGTCCCAACCTACATCCCTTCTCTAACCCAGTAGACCTCCCCACTACCCTCCCAGAACTGGGAATAGAACTCAGGATCCTGACTTCCAGTCTCCTCCTTTAACCATTATAGATGCCATGGGAGGAACTTAGCTGGCAGTTCTGTCCAGGAAGCATGCATAAGTGTGAATAGTCTTCAGATCCCAGTCCCACACATGTTGCCCCCTGCAGGGGTAAGAGGAGCAAACTCTTGTAGGTATTTTTGAAGATCACAGATATTACTTGGAGCAGAGGTGAGGCAGCAGCAGGGACTAATGAATCTAGTGTCACTTTCCTTGCTGTAGCCACGCATTGAGAGACTTAGCAAAAGCAACCAGCAGTGAACCCTGTACCAGTGGGCAGTGTGAGCAAGGACACCGAGCCCTTTGCCAGCAAGGAGCATGCATCCCCCATGGAACAGCAGCACAGAACCATATGGAGTAGGTAACACAGGCCTGGTGCGCGCACACATTCACGGAATGGGTCTCATTCCCTCCCTGCCCAGTACCTTGCATCTAGGGTGACCAGAGAGCAAGTGTGAAAAATCGGGACAGGGGGTGGGGGGTAATCGGAGCCTATATAAGAAAAAGACCAACAAATCGGGACATCTGGTCACCCTACTTGTATCACCCTGTGCAAAGTGCTCCCCATTCTGGCCTCCCCCACTGAAGTGTTTTACACTGTGGATGGTGACTCAAGGCAGGGAGAATTGTTGTCTCACAGAAATGCTTTCCTACAAACTTCCATAGTCCCTCTTACACATACGCTCAACCTGTGCCTCCAACACAAACCTCCACACACTCCCCACACACATTCGCCCAAACCTAGGCATGCAACAGCCCACCCACACAACCCCCCATTCATACACTCACACCTTGAGTCTCACACCCCACAAGCCCTCCCACTCTCCCCCTCCATTCTACTCGCTTGTCACCCGTTCCTTGAGGCGGGCTGCCCCTCCTGGCAGGCACGATAGCAGGTGGTGCCACTGGGCGGCTGTGATTTACCCCCACACTGGGGGTAGGGGGTGGGGGAAGTCCCCTCCGTCACGCTGATAAGACACAATATAGGATTTTTCAAATTGTTCCTCCTTAATCTCTCTTTATTCTTTATCTAAATTGAGGCCCAGCAATTCCAGCCAAGGCAAAAGAAATATTCCAAGGCTGCTTTTCTTGTTAGAACCCATCCAGGGAACACATCTGTGTTGTTTTCCCCATCTCCCTGCTGCTTGAAAGCTATGCAGGAACCCCAGCTCTGGGATGGGCAGGGACAGGTCATTAGATAGATTTGGAGAGATGAGGGAGGCAGGTACTTGTTGTTTAGATGGAAACCAGTAAATTAATAGTTACACCGCCTTTTGCTTTGAGTTTAATTTATTGCGCTTTTTATAGACGCCTTCTTTGTTTTATTGCCCATGGAGCATTTGGCCAGAGTAAGGGCCCTTTAAATGCCAAACATCCTCCCAGTTCCCGAAACACTCATGACTCAAGATGCTTCTCGCCATCTTGGGAATTTATTTATTTATCTGAGGCCCTCACAATCGGATATTACAGCCATATTTTGTGTACGGCAGTAGCAGGGCTCCAGGGCTCTTTCCATCCAGCCTTTGCATGGTCGGTTTGGGTCTCCAGCGTTTCTCAGATTTAAGAATGGAATTTAAAATGAAATGGGGACATTGTTCCCTGGTGTCAGCTGGCGTGGGACGTCCTGCTCTGCCCCTCCAGCAGGGCAGAGGCGCTCGCTGGCGTGGGACGTCCTGCTGTGCCCCTCCAGCAGGGCAGAGGCGCTCGCTGGCGTGGGACGTCCTGCTGTGCCCCTCCAGCAGGGCAGAGGCGCTCGCTGGCGTGGGACGTCCTGCTGTGCCCCTCCAGCAGGGCAGAGGCGCTCGCTGGCGTGGGACGTCCTGCTCTGCCCCTCCAGCAGGGCAGAGGCGCTCGCTGGCGTGGGACGTCCTGCTCTGCCCCTCCAGCAGGGCAGAGGCGCTCGCTGGCGTGGGACGTCCTGCTCTGCCCCTCCAGCAGGGCAGAGGCGCTCGCTGGCGTGGGACATCCTGCTGTGGCCTCTGCAGCAGGACACAGGTGTTTCCTAGCCTAGTCCAGCCTGGGCTCCGCTCAGGACTGTAGCGTGGCAGCTGGGGAGATAGTCCCTGCTGTGCCTTATCTGGGGATTTTGCTGCCAGTCACCAGTTTAATGTTTAAAGTTCCATGCATACCAAATGCAGCCCATTCCCTGCAACCCGCCTATCGGGGAAATCGTAACTGGAGTCTTTGATTGAGCTACAAGCTGTGAGCTGCAAGATACTGAGGGGAGAGTGTGCGTGTTAGAGAGGTGCCCTTATCTCTCTGCTCACTCCATATGCTGAGAGCTACAACCTGTTCCTAGCCTCATCTGTTCAATCAAACAGGCCCTCTCTTTTGAGTCCTTGCAATCTGATCTGCTTCATATTTTTTCCTCTCCTGCTCCCACCCCGCTCTTCCCTTCATCCCATAATCCCCTTTACCTCCTCTCCCATTTCCCCCTCCCAGCAGTGTCTCTGTCCCCCCATCCAAGCTCCAGCATCTGACCCTGGTTAACCCTGCACCCAGGAGGGGCAGTGGAGATTGGGAGAGAACTGCCAGACTCCTGCCCCCTGCAGGAGTGCTCCCCAGCTGCCTTTGATGCTGCCTTCCCTGCTTCTTCTCCAGCCCAGTCCTGGAGCCTCTTGTCTGCTCCCCCAGGGGGGTGCATGCAGGTAGCACAGCCGCACCAAGGCACCCTGGGAGGAGGACGCTGCAATGACTGAGGCTGGAGACAGTGCAGGAGGCTCTCGGAAGGTTCTGAGCTCAGCATGGTCTGCGCAACAAGTAACTGGGGGCAGAGGCAGTGCCTGGCCAGGCAGAAAACCCCTGGTTGTGGTTGGAGCGGGGAGTGGTGCCTGGCTGGGCAGGTGGCTTTGCTGTCCCAACCCCAGCTCTCGTAAAAGTGCAGGGGTGGTGCCAGGCTGGGCAGGTTGGTCATAGTCCCATCCCACGGCTCTGGTGGGGCTCAGGGGTGTTGCCAGGCTGGGTTCATGGCTCGCTGTCCCATCCCACGGCTCTGGTGGGGCTCAGGGGTGTTGCCAGGCTGGGTTCATGGCTCGCTGTCCCATCCCACGGCTCTGGTGGGGCTCAGGGGTGTTGCCAGGCTGGGTTCATGGCTCGCTGTCCCATCCCCTGCCCGGCTCTGGTGGGGCTCAGGGGTGTTGCCAGGCTGGGTGCATGGCTCGCTGTCCCATCCCATGGCTCTGGTGGGCTCAGGGGTGTTGCCAGGCTGGGTTCATGGCTCGCTGTCCCATCCCACGGCTCTGGTGGGGCTCAGGGGTGGTGACAGGCTGGGTTCATGGCTCACTGTCCCATCCCCTGCCCGGCTCTGGTGGGGCTCAGGGGTGTTGCCAGGCTGGGTTCATGGCTCGCTGTCCCATCCCACGGCTCTGGTGGGCTCAGGGGTGGTGACAGGCTGGGTTCATGGCTCGCTGTCCCATCCCACGGCTCTGGTGGGGCTCAGGGGTGTTGCCAGGCTGGGTTCATGGCTCGCTGTCCCATCCCCTGCCCGGCTCTGGTGGGCTCAGGGGTGTTGCCAGGCTGGGTTCATGGCTCGCTGTCCCATCCCACAGCTCTGGTGGGCTCAGGGGTGTTGCCAGGCTGGGTTCATGGCTCGCTGTCCCATCCCACGGCTCTGGTGGGCTCAGGAGTGTTGCCAGGCTGGGTTCATGGCTCGCTGTCCCATCCCACGGCTCTGGTGGGCTCAGGGGTGTTGCCAGGCTGGGTGCATGGCTCGCTGTCCCATCCCACGGCTCTGGTGGGGCTCAGGGGTGTTGCCAGGCTGGGTTCATGGCTCGCTGTCCCATCCCCTGCCCGGCTCTGGTGGGGCTCAGGAGTGGTGCCAGGCTGGGTTCATGGCTCGCTGTCCCATCCCACGGCTCTGGTGGGCTCAGGGGTGTTGCCAGGCTGGGTTCATGGCTCGCTGTCCCATCCCCTGCCCGGCTCTGGTGGGGCTCAGGAGTGGTGCCAGGCTGGGTTCATGGCTCGCTGTCCCATCCCACGGCTCTGGTGGGCTCAGGGGTGTTGCCAGGCTGGGTGCATGGCTCACTGTCCCATCCCACGGCTCTGGTGGGGCTCAGGAGTGGTGCCAGGCTGGGTTCATGGCTCGCTGTCCCATCCCCTGCCCGGCTCTGGTGGGGCTCAGGGGTGTTGCCAGGCTGGGTTCATGGCTCGCTGTCCCATCCCCTGCCCGGCTCTGGTGGGCTCAGGGGTGGTGCCAGGCTGGGTGCATGGCTCGCTGTCCCATCCCATGGCTCTGGTGGGCTCAGGGGTGTTGCCAGGCTGGGTTCATGGCTCGCTGTCCCATCCCATGGCTCTGGTGGGCTCAGGGGTGTTGCCAGGCTGGGTGCATGGCTCGCTGTCCCATCCCCTGCCCGGCTCTGGTGGGCTCAGGGGTGTTGCCAGGCTGGGTTCATGGCTCGCTGTCCCATCCCCTGCCCGGCTCTGGTGGGCTCAGGGGTGTTGCCAGGCTGGGTGCATGGCTCGCTGTCCCATCCCACGGCTCTGGTGGGGCTCAGGAGTGGTGCCAGGCTGGGTTCATGGCTCGCTGTCCCATCCCCTGCCCGGCTCTGGTGGGCTCAGGGGTGTTGCCAGGCTGGGTTCATGGCTCGCTGTCCCATCCCATGGCTCTGGTGGGCTCAGGGGTGGTGCCAGGCTGGGTGCATGGCTCGCTGTCCCATCCCATGGCTCTGGTGGGCTCAGGGGTGTTGCCAGGCTGGGTTCATGGCTCGCTGTCCCATCCCATGGCTCTGGTGGGCTCAGGGGTGTTGCCAGGCTGGGTGCATGGCTCACTGTCCCATCCCACGGCTCTGGTGGGGCTCAGGAGTGGTGCCAGGCTGGGTTCATGGCTCGCTGTCCCATCCCCTGCCCGGCTCTGGTGGGCTCAGGGGTGGTGCCAGGCTGGGTTCATGGCTCGCTGTCCCATCCCACGGCTCTGGTGGGCTCAGGGGTGGTGCCAGGCTGGGTTCATGGCTCGCTGTCCCATCCCACGGCTCTGGTGGGCTCAGGGGTGTTGCCAGGCTGGGTGCATGGCTCGCTGTCCCATCCCACGGCTCTGGTGGGCTCAGGGGTGTTGCCAGGCTGGGTGCATGGCTCGCTGTCCCATCCCCTGGCCGGCTCTGGTGGGGCTCAGGGGTTTTGGCAGGTTGGGCACTGTCCTATCTCCTAGCTCTGGCAGGGGCACAGGGGGATTGTCAGCCCAGGTGCATGGCTTCCTCTGCCGTACCCCGGCTCTGGTGGGGGGCAGCAGTGGGGGCTGTCCAGGCAGCTGCCTTGCTCAGAGCTGACTGATGATTAAGGAGATGAATGTGAATGGGAAGCAGTCCTTGCTGAGCCGCAGCTGGGCCTCACCGCCTGCCAGCCCCGTCCCATCCCCGTGATGGATGGCCTGTAATTTCAGCTTCTTGCCAGAGCGCCCAAGTTCCAGGGAGCCCTAAAATGTGAGCAAGAAAATGGCCACTACATCTGCCATCCACAGTGAATGACATTCTCCATCTGCACAGCCTCCTGCTTGCCAGCCAGGGTAGGGGAGTAGAGGGGGAGGCTGGCTTGGGACAGGGGGACCAGAGAAAGTCACTCCCCAAGGGAACTGCTTCATCCTTTGTGGGTCAATGGGCTGTCATTTCAAAGGCGTCCTGGCTTTGAGCTGGGAATGGAACCCAAGAGTCCTGACTTCTGAGCCTGGAGATTTGCAGGACCAGCCCATTTGGGGCAGTGAGGAATGGGGCAGCTCAGAGGGAGGGAGCAGTGAGGGTTTGAACTTAAAGCAACAGCCCTCTCTATGCAGGCAGGCAGTGTAGCGGTGGCATTAGCATGGGGAGACAAAGGCTTGGGCTCCCACTGATAATGTCCATTTGTGAGAGACAGAAAGAGGCAGCAGAGGTGGGGGGGATCCAGCCTGCATGGCACAGATTGCTGAGTGGCGAATGCAATGTTGTGTGCAAAAACAGCAGTCTGCAGCAAGGAGGGGGCATGCCACTTCCTCAAGGGGGAAGTGCAGGGTGGCCACTTCCCAGGGACCTGCTCCAAGACCACTCTGGGGCAGAGAATTTCTCACTCCAGGAGCATGTCCCCTCCCCACACCACCTGTTCTAGCTCTGCAGGGTTGGGGAATAAAGCCACATCCCTGTCATCTTGGCTGGGGACAGTGGGGACAATACAGTGATGACTACAGGAGTCCTGGTTGGCACTGACAGGGCATTGCTGTGAGGAAGGTTGCCACGCTTGTATCCCAGCTGGTAGTGACCAGGCACTGCTAGAGGGAAGCCCACAGCACTGGATCCCAGCTGGGGCTGGTGTGAGGAAGCATGTGCTGCTGGAGTCCCAGCTGTGAGAGGACCTACTCTTTATAATGGATTTTTAATTCACAAGCGCCGTTTCCTGGCCCTGGAAAATTCAAGCATTTCGAACGCTGGGAAAGGTCAGTTTGACTCGCCTGTAAAATTAAAAGTGCAGTTTGAAGTCGGGGCGGGGGGGGAGACGACTGGGCGGTTTGCTGTGGATTACGCTATAATTAGAAGACAGATTGAGCCAGTGTGTGGCAGTGCAGGACTGGCACCTTTTTCAAGCTGCTGTCTTGTTCTCCAGAATCGCCAGCTTTCCTTTAAAAAAATGTTATGGCTAGTTGGTTATGAAGGGCTTACCTATGCTTGGTGATGTACTGGAGTCACTCCCCGTCTGGACACTCTTATAGTCTTATTCCAGAAGAAGAGTGTTCACACAGGGGCTTTTACTGAAATTGCTCTTTTGGAAGAATTCTTTGGTAATTTTTCAAGTGTAGACAAGCCGGAAAAAAGCCTCAAAAATGTGAACTGAGTGTAACTGATGCAGATATCTGCCTGAGTCTGCAGAGTGCCTGGAACTATAGCACTTGGCGGTGTGAAATTCCCTATTCATCTCGGTGAGGGGTTAACTCTGATGCCCAGTGATAATGTAAATCTTAGTGTTGTTAACTGTTACGTTGCTGGTGTCACCAAGGAGGGAGTCAGAGCCCATGGGCTTGCTCTACCCTCACCAAGAATGAGACAAGTCCAGGGAATTGCACAATCCTGTTGTCATGTTGGGGGTTATGTGAAACGGCATTGAAGCTGGTGGGCATAGTCCCTGCCTTTCTTTCAAGATAAACATAAGAAGCAGCTAAGGCAGCTCCCTTTAGAGTGAAATAGCTAAAACAATAGGAGCCTCCACCCAAAACACAGGCTACATGTGGGGCAGGGCAGAGGCTGAGCTTTGTGAGCAGAGGGATTTGACTGAGGTTGATTCCAAACACAGAGGGTTGAATTTGTGAGCAAAAAACTGCCCTGTGTTGTTTGATTCCTCGTGTTCAGGGAAACAGAACTTTTTGTACATTCTTTGTTAATAAACAGGATTGATCAAGATACCTGACTATTATCCGTTTCTCCTCCTCATGAGAAAAAAACCTCTAAGTCCCCAAATATTGGCTAACCACTTGGGCTAATGGTATTCTGAATGTTTGCACAATATAGTGTGAGTGCTGGCTCATCTTTGTGACTCATGGGTGGAGCTTGTTTTGTGGGAGGAGCTTCGAGGCTCCTCCCATAGTTTGACCCCTGGCTATAATCTAGTAGGGAGTAGCTGATCTGGAACAGGGGAGGCGGATCAGTTTGCTGTGAGTTGTGCAATAATACAGGAGAGGAGCTGATTTGAAACAGGGCATTGATGGGGTGGAGAAGGGTCTGTTTCCTACAGGTTACACTAGAAGAGGGGATTCAGAACAAGGCAGGAAAAAGGCATTGGGTCAATTTGCTGTGGGTTACATTTTAAGAAACTGCCCAGGACACAGAATTCACAGGCCCCTGGGGACTCAAATTGGGAAAGTCTTTGTTAAAATCCCAAAACATCCCTGAGAGAAACACTCCTGACTGAGAAGTCACTGGAAACTCAGTAGGTTTCTGCAAAATCC
Organism: Chelydra serpentina; assembly: GCA_037349315.1. Taxonomy (NCBI): domain Eukaryota; kingdom Metazoa; phylum Chordata; order Testudines; family Chelydridae; genus Chelydra; species Chelydra serpentina. The sequence goes on from JBAIAC010000079.1 coordinate 192,516, forward strand.
TGCTGGGTCTGACTCTGACCCTAGCAGGGCTGACCTGGCGTGAAGCCCTGGGAGCTGGGGGAGAGGTACCCTAATGGCTGGGGAACAAAATGGGGAGGCCTGGAATTGTTGTGTGTGCCCCTATCCCTGGACTCCATCTGTGCTTCCTCTTTGAGGCACCAGTGCCCTCTCCCGTGGCTTAGCAGCATCTAGAAGACTCCACATGGGACAAATCTCCACCATGCTCCAAAGCTGCTCCTGTTCTAGAGCACTCCAGCCACCTCTGCTCTAACTCAGACCTTCATCTGCATTCCAGCAGGGCCCCTGAACTATCCACTTCTGCATTAGGAGTCCCTGTTCTAGACTCAGGCCGAAAGTTGATCTCCCTCCACTTTGGTTCCTTTAACCTTTTCAACCTTTGGTACTGTCCATCTCAGCTGTGCCATGTCCCATCCAGCACTTGATGGGCAGGGACAGGCTGATGTAAGGAAGAGGCAGAGAGCTGAGGATGCATAGCCTCACCTAGGGCTTGGTCCTGTGAGGTGCTGATCACCCACAACTCCAATCTCGGCATCTGGCAGGATTGAGACGCTAGTGCTGCACTGAGGGAAGAAGCAGAGAAGCGATGTGTGGCCAGGGGCGTGCAGTAGGGGGCGCTGCTCATGGGTGTGGTGTTCTCTGTGCTCTATTGATGGAATGCCTGAGACAAACCAGTTTACTTTCATGATCCACCTTCTCGTCACCTGCAATGTGTCCTGATCAAGGTTCTGGGTAGAATGGTCCAACTGACTGTCTCCTGTATGAAGAAGTACTGTCGTCGTGGCACCCCCAGAGGGCAACCACACGCTGCACTTGTATGTACAGGGCCCCGGGGCTCAATGTGTGTCAGAGGGAGAAGGGATTCCATACTCAGGAACTGAGGAATTGGCGGCCGGGTCAGAGCTGGGGCCCAGCTACAGGAACAGAGGATTCCATTGGACTGCAGCAGCATCAGTGAGGAGGCCTAGACCCATTTCACACTCTCTGTTATCTGTTTAATATCCTATTCATCCTCTCTCTATTGGGGCCTGGGCCTGCCTGGCCTTGCTAAGACAGAGGGACCAGCTGTAAGACCCAAATGGGATTGTCTATCTTCTCTGAACTCTGTTATCCCACAAACCAGCATCATCTTTCATACCCAGGCAAACAATTGCGCTCTCTCTCTCTCTCACACCCCATCCCTTACACATTGAAATACCATATTGCTCAGTATCATATACAGACTACACAGAATCAGCCAGACTGCACACACCGTATCACACACACACACGCTGTCACAGAGTCATTCACCATCACAGAATCACACCGAATCCTTCACAGATCATACACGCACACAATATCCTGTCCCGCTGCTCAGGATCAGTATGTGACAAAATAGATTACACGTTAGCACTCAGATACTATGCTGCTATGTGTATTATAGCTACCTACATTGGATTAGATTTGATTTGAAAACCATGAGGCATGTAGAACAGAACTGTGTGAATGCAGCAAGAAAACTAGATCTGAATATTTTTTCCAATAAAACAGTCAGCTTGAATTTGTTTTCACAAACCATCTGAGTGAGCGTGAGTAATGTTGGTAAAAATCATGACCCATTCAGGGATAATTCGCAATTGGCAGAAAACAAGAAAAGGCATTTGGATAAATGTATTTGCAAGGAATAATCCCACTAGCTCTGGAATTAGCTGCACCTCAGCGGCTTTCTCCAGATACCTGACCGCTCCTGATCAGATCCGAATGCTGGATGTTGCAGTTGGGATGTTGTGCCCCAGACAATATTAAAACTCCAATAATTCCCTCCCATCCGTGTACACACACTCCCCTCCCTGTGGAAAGAGAAACCACGGCAGGGTAAATCATTGCAGAAACCTCTCCGCATTACAAAGTGTTTCAATTATAGCAGCATAAATAGGTTCATGGCAAGAAGGATAATGTAGTTATAGAAACTGTCACATCAAACACATTGTGTGATTGGTATAGGCCTGGGTTCTTGCCACCTTCCAACCCAATCAGCTGTTAAAACGCTCTCCGGCTGCTTCTGGAGACACAGGATGACCACTGGGAGAAGCCATCAGGAATGGCACTTCAGCACCAGACCAGGCTCCCCAAGGGCTGTGGGGCCTAGGCTGGGTCTCCCCTAGGCCTGTGAGCTCCTCTGGACCAGGCCCCTTTCTCCACCCAGACCAGCCAGCAGTTTCTGTCGTGATGCCAACCCCCTCCCCAGGAGTCACAGAAATGGGCTCAATGGAAACCCCAAATCCAAATCTGCTGTAGCTTGGGCTTCATGACTTAGCCCCATCTCTGGTGACAACATGGCGGAGTGGGAACATCCCCAGGGCCTCACGGGGCTGTTGTTAGGGCCCAATAGTAAAGTACGAATTGCCAGACTGGATCGGACCCATGGTCCATCTAGTCCAGTATCCCGACTCTGACAGTCACCTGCTCCAGATGCATCAGAAGGAGGAGCAAGAACCCTGCAATAGGCCAGTGTGGGTTAGTCTATCCCCCAGGAGGGTCTCATCCTGATCTCTAACAGCTAGGGATTGGCTTCAGCCCAGAAGCATGAAGGTTAATACTCTTTCCAAAATTCTTTTTAGCATTAACTGCTCTAACTCTGAGTGTTTGTTACCAGTATAAACATCCAGTCCCTTTTTGATTCTTGCTAAATTATTGGCCTCAATGTCATCTTGTGGCAGTGAGTTCCATTGGCTAATTGCACATTATATTAAAAGTATTTCTTTTGTTTGATCCATTCTGAATCTTCTGCCTTTCAGTTTCATGGAATTGCCCCCTTGTTCTTGTGTTATAAGGAAGATCAGGAGCTTCTGTTCTCCATAAGCCCTGCCCTGTCAGCAACAGGGCCTCACTCCTGCTTTCCCCAGAGCCTGACTGGCTGCACTCACATGTTTTGGAAGTGGGGGGAGGGGTCTTTTGTGGTGCAGGTGACACCTGTGAGAGGCTCCAGCTGCCATGAGGTAAGAGCCTCCTTGCTCTCCTGTTCTCCCACTCTGCCCACCTCCTCTCTGACTCATTCAGGGTCCCCCTGCCCCACCTCTCCCTGCATCATCCTGTTCTCTACTCTGTCCCTAGGGGTCCCAGGGCTCCTGCCGCTCAGACTGCAGCACCTTGGATCTAGCTCTAATTCCATTGAGCCAAGCCCTCACCCCCTTGCTGCCATCCAGGAGGATCTAGGGGAGGCCCATCAGCTGGGGGCTGCCCCCATGCTCCAGGAAGTGCTCAGCTGCTGCTCACTCTGGTGTCTTGTGAGTGGGCCTGTGGGAGGATCTTCCCTGCTGAGCCCAGAGGAAGGAAGCATGGGCTGCGGCAGGCTGGAGCCCAGGCAACAGGGAGAGGAGCCACTGCAAGTAGGACAAGCTTCAGTAGCAGCTGGTCTCTGTGGGGTTGTGAAGCTCCTGTTTTCATTTGGGAATCACTCTTAACAGTGCCAGGGGCCTGGGTTGGGTTTGTATGTCTCCCCAGCAGCCTGGGTTTCCTGGGCTGCCTCCCATCCAAAGACTTCTGAGAGTTGATAGCAGGAGACTGTGGCTGCAGAAGGAGAGAAACCAGTGGGGAGGTGAGAGAGAAAGCCCCAGTGGCATTATAAATAGAAGTCAGACTGGTTTTCCATGCATACATACCACGCGTGCTTTCCATGGCAGATGCCACCTGCTTGCAGTCTGGAGCTGGGCCATGAAATCGATTCTGGCCGCTCTGCAGAATTGCCTTGGAATTTTTATTTTCAGCTGTGAAGTTTTCCTGGTGTCAGAGCCACGTGTCTGACCCACCGTTTTGTTTGCTGTCAGCTCTCTGGCAGGCAGGGAGGGAATGGTATAGCTAACAGATCACATTGCAGGGAGCTAATGCTTAGGGTGACCAGATGTCCCGATTTTATATGGACAGTCCCAATTTTGGGATCTTTTTCTTATATAGGCTCCTATTACCCCCCCACCCCCTGTCCCGATTTTTCACACTTGCTGTCTGGTCACCCTACTAATGCTCAGCATAGCTGAGATGCAGCATCAGGGACATGCAGCAGTGGGAAGCCCCAGGTGAGCAGGGAGCGACACTGGAATGCGGGCTATGACACTGGGACGCAGGCTGTGATACTAGGTGCAAACTGACAGACTGCGAATTACAAGGTGGGTGAGTCAATATCTCTTATCATGTCAAACCAGCCTAATAGCTTTCTTTGACAGGGTAACCAGTCTTGTGGATGGGGGGAGAAGTGGTAGATGTATAATAAGGCTTTTGAGACTATCAAGCATGTCCTTCTCATGAACAAATTAGGGAAACATTGGGAAACAAACCTAGATGGAGCTACTATAAGGTGGGTGCATAACTGGTTGGAAAACTGTTCCCAGAGAGTAGTTATCAGTGATTCACAGTCAAACTGGAAGGGCATAACAAGTGGGGTCCCGCAGGGATCAGTTCTGGGTCCGGTTCTGTTCAATATTTTCATCAATGATTTAGATAATACAGAGTACACGTATAAAGTTTGTGGACGATACCAAGCTGGGAGGAGTTGCAAGTGTTTTGGAGGATAGGATTAAAATTCAAAATGATTTGAAAAAATGGCCTGAAGTAAATAGGATGAAATTTAATAAGGCCCAATGCAAAGTACTCCTCTTGGGAAGGAACAATCAGTTCCACACATACAAAATGGAAAATGACTGCCATGGGGATCTGGGGGTCATAGTGGATCACAAGCTAAATGTGAGTCAACTGTGTAACACTGTTGCAAAAAAAGCTAACATCATTCTGGGATGTTTTAGCAGGAGTGTTGTAAGCAAGACACAAAAAGTAATTCTTCTGCTCTCCTCCGCACTGATTAGCCCTCAACTGGAGTATTGTGTCCAGTTCTGGGCACCACATTTTGGGAAGATGTGGACGAATTGGAGAGAGACTGGAGAAGAGCAACAAAAAATGATTAAAGGTCTAGAAATCATAACCTATGAGGGAAGGTTGAAAAAATTGGGTTTGTTTAGTCTGGAGAAGAGAAGACTGCGGGGTGGGGGAACATAACAGTTTTCAAGTACATAAAAGGTTACAAAGAGGAGGGAGAAAAATTTTTATCTTTAACCTCTAAGGATAGGACAAGAAGCAATGGGCTTAAATTTCAGCAAGGATGGTGTAGGTTGTTGGACATTAGGAAAAACTTCCTAACTGTCAGGGTGGTTAAGCACTGGAATAAATTGCCTAGGGAGGTTGTAGAATCTCCATCACTGGAGATTTTTAAGAGCAGGTTAGACAAACATCTGTCAGGAATGGTCTAGATAATACTTAATCCTGCCTTGAATGTAGGGGACTGGATTAGAAGACCTCTTGAGGTCCCTTCCAGTCTTATAATTCTGTAATTCTATGTTAAAACACATCTACAAGGGATAAACATTTTTACATCCGAAGGCCCAGCTATCTTGCACCCAAGATTCTCAAAAGAGTTGGCTAAGGAGAACTCTGGGCCACTGATGTTAATTTTTACTAAATTTTGAAATACCAGGGAAATTCCAGAAGAGTGCTAACGTGCCAGTATTCAAAAGGTCAAGTGGGATGACTCAGGTAACTATAGGTCAGTTAACCTGACATAATTTCCAGGCACAATAATGGAATAGCTAAGATGGGATTCAATTGATAAAGTATGGGAATATGAGTAATGCCAATCGACATGGTTTAATGGAACGTAGGTCTCATCAAACAAACCTGATTTCATTCTTTGATGAGATGACAGGTTTGATTGATAAAGGTAACTGCGTAGATGTAATGGACTCTGGTAAGGCATTTGAGGTAGTACCACACAACATTCTGATTTAAAAATTAGCAGTATACAAAATCAGTAACGCACCTATTAACTGTATTAAGAATTGGCTAGCCGACAGATCTCAAAAAGTGGTGTCAATAGGGACTCATTATCAAATGGGGATGTTTGTAGTGGGATTCCTCAGTGATCAGTACTAGACTTGACGTTGTTCAACTCTTTCACCAGTTATCTGAAAGTTAATAAAAAATCGCTACTGATAAAATTTGCAGAATTAAAAAAGATTGGCAGAGTGATAAATAATGGTGAGGACAGGGCAGTTATACAGAGTGATCAGTCACTGGGTAAGCTGGGCCTGTCCAAACAAAATGAGATTTAATACAGGCAAGTACAAAGGCATACATCTAGGAATATGGAACGCCTGCAGAATGGGGGACTGTATCCTGGAAAGCAAACACTCTGTAAATGATTTAGGGGTTATAGTGGACAAGCAGCTCAGCATGAGCTCCCAGTGCCATGCTGTGGCAAAAACCGCTAATGCAGGGGTAGTCAATAGGCAGCCCGTGGGCCAAATCTGGAGTGCCAGATGCTTTTGAATGGACCCCGAAATCTTTTAATTTACTTGTTGTTTGTTGTTGGGTTTTTTATTATTTTCTCTGGAGTCTGGACCTTGACTATTCCTTGACCAAGAAATTTGGACCTTGACAAAAAATCATTGACTATTCCTGAGCTAATGTCCTCCTTGAATGTATGAATAGTGAGTAGAAACAGGGAGTTGATTTTACCCCATATATTGCATTGATCAGACCATTAGGCTGTGTTAATGCAAGTGTGCAGGGCAATAAATCGCATCCTGCTACGAAGGACTGTGACTCTGGGGAATGTGCATGAAATAGTGGACAGTTTTGCAGAAATGGTTTTCCCTAATTTTGGAGGGGCGATAGATGGCACACATATTCCAATTTTGGCACTAGACCACCTTGCGATGGAGTACATCAATAGGAAGGGATACTTCTCCATGGTGTTGCAGGCACTTGTGGATCACCATGGGCATTCACTGACATCAACGTGGGGTGGTCTGGGAAGGTGCATGATGCACACATCTTCAGGAACACTGGCCTGTACAGAAAGCTGCAAGCGGGGACTTTCTTTCCTAACCAGAGTATTACTGTGGGGGGTGTTGAAATGCCCATAGTGATCCTGGAGGACCCTGCATACCCCTTACAGCCATGGCTCATGACACCTTACATGGGACACCTGGACAGCAGTAAGGAGTGGTACAACAACAGGGTCAGTAGGTGCCGGATGACTGTTGAATGAGCCTTTGGCAAATTAAATGTGCGTTGGCGATGCCTTTATGGCATGTTGGACCTCACTGAGGATAATATTCCTATGGTCATAGCTGCGTGCTGTACGTTGCATAAACTCTGTGAAGCTAAGGGTGAAAGGTTTTCTCAGGGCTGGAGTGTTGAGGCAGACCGCTTGCCCGCTGATTTTGAGCAGCCAGAAACCAGAGCTGTCAGAGGATCCCAGAGGGGAGCTATTCAAATCAGGGAGACTTTGAGGCAGCACTTTGACAATGACCACCAGTAACATATATCTCTGTCAGAGTTGCTTTAGTGTTACATGACATGTAGTCTTCCTAGGGGCAATGATGACATTTGGGGCCTTATATTCCTGTAATAAAGTGATTAAAATGCCTGTGCATGTATTGGCAGTGCCTGCAATCTCACCTTGTAGAAAAAACATAAAGATGATTTACCATTATAAAAGTTTGCTTTCATTGCACAAGAACCAGCACAAACAAATACACAAATCTTTGGCAGGAAAGGAGGAACCAGGGAAGGGCAGACTTTCACAGCTGTGTGTGGGTCCAGCGATCATTGTGAACGTTGTCCGAGGGGGTGGAGTGAAGGGGAAATGGAGAAGTCCTGGAGGTGGAAAGGAATGTGTGGGCAGAGTTGACGGGGGATGGAAAAGAGTTCTGAATATGCTGCAGTAGAGGTTGAGCACTGATCTGCTCAGTCTGCAGCATTATTAAGGAATTCAGCATCTGCGTTTGCTCCTCCATTATTTTAATCATCTGCTCAGTAGCGTCCTTAACAAACGTGTGATTCTCTTTTCTGTCCTGCTGTTCGGCTTCCCAGAACTCCTTTCGTTCCCTTTTTTCTGTACTGGAGCACTTTAGGACTTCCCGGAACATGTCTTCTTTGCTGTGTCTTGGATGCTTTCTTATCTGGTGGAGACGCTCGGCCGGGATGCTTCGACATTCCTGAAGGCCACATCTGATGAAGCACGGGGGACAGCGCACAGAAGCAGGATTGTTTAAATTCACACACAGCATTGAAACATTTCTGTTAAATACACCTTTTGCAAAATTGCCGTCACTTTCTCACTGACCTTAGCCAGGCACACATCTCTGCGAACACCCAAAGCATGGTGAGTGTTGGCGGGGGTGGGGGGTTCCGCATGGGGGAAAGAGCACAGACTCTTTGTGACGGTCATGGTGCAGCATTCTAGGGAGCAAATTCTAATATCCTTCCACACTTTTCCACAGGCAGGGGTAATTCTAGCAGACAGCTCACTGCAAAGGGTTAGCAGGGAAATGAGGGTACATCTACTCCATGCTTGTGGCTTCTGCCCTGCACCCTATGCTTCTCACCTATGTGTTACTTTGATTGCCGAATGGCATGGGAAAGTTTCCTACAATGGGGGAAGGAACAAAGCTGCTCTGCCACGGAACCTTCGGCAGAGGATCAGCGAGTACCTCCAGGAAGCTTTCCTGGAGATCTCTCTGGAGGATTCCCGTGAGATCTCGGCGTGCATCAACACCCTGTTCCGCCGAACTGATTAGCTACACAGGGAAATGTCCAGCTCACAGAAACACAGCCAGCCTCCCACATTTCTATACACTGAACCCACCTCTGCGCTACACAAGCCACAGTCACTTAACAGGAGTCTCATCTCCTGCCTCTTGCTCGCTGGAGAGTAGCTGCTGAGACTGGCTAGAAACCTCTGGAGTGGAGAACAGCTCCTGGTCGTCTGCACCACAGGGCGACCCCGCCAGGAGCTGCACATCCGCATCTAACTCCACCTCTTCATCAATAACTTCGTCCTCTGTGTTAGGTCCTCTTTCCGCCACCTCCATGCCCCCCGAAGTATCCACGGGGCTCTTGGCGAAGGTGGGGTGGCTGCCGAGGATAGCATCCAGCTCCTTATAGAACCGGCAGGTCTTAGGTGAATCACCTGAGCGATGATTTGCTTCCCTCGCCTTATGGTACGCCTGCCTCAGCTCCTATATCTTCGCTCTTCACTGCTGCGTGTCCGGATCATAACCCTTTTTGCACAAGCCTCAAGAAATCTACCCGTAGGTATCCCAATTCCTATGGCTCAAGCGCAGCTGGGACTGCATAGCCTCTTCTCCCCATATACTGAGCAGATCCAACAGCTCTGCAGTAGTCCAAGCGGGAGAGTGTTTGCTGCAATAACCTGCCATAGTCACCTGGGAAGATGCGATGAGACCTCTGGATGCCAAGCTAACAGGAAATGGAATTTCAAAAATTCCTGGGGCTTCTAAGGAGGAGGAGCATCCGAATGGTGGTTTACCTGGCTGCAGGGCAGTGGAGTTCAAACTGCTAACCAGAGCGGTCAGGATGGGCATTGTGGGACACCCCCTGAAGGCCAATTAAAGGGATGAAATGAAGCATGGTGTCTACACTTGCATTTTGTTGACAAAAATGTAGAGGAAAAAGATGTAAATCTGTCATGAGGGTGGATGTATTTTGTCACCAAAACCGGACATTTTCCCTGACAAAAGTCGCCCCACAGTGTGTACGCACTTACTGTTTGGGTCGACAAATGGCTGTTTTGGTGACAAAACTTGGTAGTGTAGACAAGGCCTTAGTCCGATCACAGCTGGCTTCACCCTGATGCCTCCACTGCTCACTGCTGTCCTACTGATGCCAGACTAGGTGCTGCTGCTGCCGCCCTTCTAGGGAGTTTGCTGGAATCCTGATGTGACACATCGCTTGTATCAGGATCAGCTTCTTTGGACTGGTTTGAGTCTGTCCATAATGGTTTTGTTCTGAACACCAGCTGAGACTGAAGAAGCTGGTTTCATACTGGGACAGCATTAGCCATGCTAGTTCCAATCTGGATTCAGTGCTGACTCTACTGGTTTTACATGAGGACTAGCTTCTGTTTGCACGGGATTTATATATTCATATTAACTTCTTAGACTGGTTCATACTGGGCCTAGCTGCTGCTCAGACTGGCTTTATACTGGGCGTAGGTGCTGCTCAACTGGGATCACATTGGGGTTAATTTCTCTCTATTCTGGGATTACACTGGCACTGGCTTCCCTCCATAATGGCATTGTCCTGGCTCTGCTAGTTCTGGGATCGAAGTGCTCGGGACAGCCCCTCCCAGCCCGTAGGCCAGTGGCTGGAGCTGCTGCTGCTGCCTCTTTCTTCTCTTTATCGTCCCCTTATTATTTCCTGATGGGAGCTGATTCTCGTTAAACATCACAGGGAGTTTGATCCCAGGGTGTTTAACAAAGGCCCAGGGCAGAGAGTGATTTCACTCAGAAAGCTGCAGCTGGCCGATAACACAGGATTAGCCTGGCTTGGCAGGTGCGGCCCAGTGTGCAGGATCACCCCTTGCTTTTGGGGGGCTCTCGCTCATCTAAAATGGTTTGCTTGGGGCTTAGAGCTGGCAATGGGCATCTGAGCCCCAAACCAGGATTCCTGGTGCCACATTTGGCTTCTGTCACTTTGGATGGTAAACAGAAAATCACACAGACCTTTCATGGCTCTGTTTTTGCCTGTGCTCCTGGCCTTGGTAGGCGGGATGGTGTGGGTCAAACAGAAACGTTCACCTCTACGTTGCTGGGTGGGAACCAGCTGGACAGCCATTGCCACCTGATGGCTTTGACCTTTTTGAAATGAGTGTGACAGGTCTCAGCCCAACTCCAAACCTCTCCAATGATGCTAATTACCCCCTTGTCACCGTGAATGTGCCCTGTAGGAGGGCTCACTTGGGAGGAAGATTGAGGCTTGCTGGCAGGACAGGTGGGGGCAGGTGTCCTTCCACTTCACCTGCCCTGAGCCATTGTGCAGCATCGCTGCGTGCTGCTGGACAGCGCTGTCTGTGCCTTAGCAGTGGGTGAAGCAGTCCCTGTGCTTTGGGGTGAATGGGAAATTGAGACTCTGACTGGAAGCCAATGACATGGGAGCATGGAGCCTCCTCCTAGCTTGTTGTGAGGCATAAACATTTGTTTTGCTAGAGGCTTTGCACAGCATAGTGGCAGGGCAAGTAGCCACAGACAGAGGCATGGCAGGAAGGGCTGGGGAAGTCTGGGAGAGTGCTCAGCAGAGCATGTCTGGGAAAAGCAGGGAGGATTTGAAAGATTAATGGGGTTTAAATGAAAGCGTTTGGAGGGGAGATAAGGCTGTTCTGATATAAAATAATATAAAACAATGGGAGCCAAGGAGGCACTGAGTCTGTAATGAAGTCCACTTAGCGCATTACTCACCATAATGTGCCTTTTATTAAAGTCTGTTACAGCAGATGTCAAGCACCATGGCTGATAACCCAAGCAAGGGCTAAACAGAGCCACGCTGAGGCTCTTTGTTAGTTGCTGGAGGCACGAGAGGGAGTTTAGAACATTTCATCCCTTTCGCATGTCTGTGTGAGAGCTTGTACCCTCAAGGGCTGCACCCGCAGGAGAGGGTTGCTGTGCATGGGGAAGGTCTGCTGAGATCCAAAGTGCAAAGGAAAGGCACAGGATCCCTACTGTGCAGAAACGAGGCTGCAGGAGTGGAGCAGGAGCTCGGCTGGAGCCAAAAGAGAGATGGGAGCAGAGCAGAGCACCTCATTTTCTCACTCTCTCACTGCCAGAATTTTTGTTCTCCCACCCACTGTCTTTTCTGGGCTTGCTGACCTCTCCCTTGGGGATTTCCCATCCATCCGCATAGCTCCCCTGCACACTAGGATTAACTTCCCCGGCCCCGATTTAGGGTGTCAGGGGTGAGGGAAGCTACTTCTACCCTAACTGTGGTGCATGGACACATGGAGGCATCCTCCCTGTTGGATTCCCCTAGGTCCCAGAGCCCATGGGAACAAGGTCTGGAAGGGAAGGGAGGGGGTGAATTATACATGGGCAAAACTTTTCTTTAGTCATCAATTTTTCTGCATTAGAATGTGACATGCTAATCCGCTGTGACGCATCTAATCTCAGGGATAAAGAGCCGGATAACACAAACCACGCTCAGCTCGGCCAGTGAAAGGAACAGATGCAAGGTGGCAGGATCTGATAAGAGGGAGCCTGGAGCTGGGAAGGTGAGGTGTAGGTGGCAAGAGAAGATTAGTCCAGGCATTGATCAGAGCTGCGTGGGTGATCCCACCTTGCCCCCACATCCCCAAGCTGGCGTTAGAGAGCGAGTCAGGGAGCAGCATCCATGCAGCTTTGAATGTGCTAGAGCAGTTCTGCATTTGTGCTAGGACATAGCCTTGACTTGAGTTCTGGGCTCACACCATCCTGGGAACAGAAGGGCTTCCATTCCCTGTATGGATCTGAGGCTCCCCTGCTGTGTATTATTGTTCCAGCTCTGAACCCCACTTATACCCTAGAGGCGCCATGCTCTAGATTTAAATCTCAACTGTAGGGGGAGTTATGGACCGCACTCCCAACTTACCATGGTTTGACCCCTGGTCTCAATGGGAGATCACTTAACTCGCCTGCAGTCCCGTTGTGCGGAGCTGCCCAAGCTGTCAGATCTGGGACGGGGGCCATGTCAGTTGGCTTCCCCATGCTATGTCCCCCCAGCATGCACACCAGAGAAGTCTCTGCTGTCAGGGGATGTGACAGTTCAACTCGGAGTGTGAAACTGCTGCTGGGGAGCACAAGCCCCATGAGCTAGGCATGCGCATGAGCAAAAGCCGGACTCACTGAGGGAATGAGAGATTTTGTGTGTGAGAGAGTGAGTGAGAGAGAGAACACGTGCTGGATTCTTTGTTCAGTTTCTCAGACAACCCCAAGTGAAATGATGAACTGGGCTGAGACATCCACTTACTTTCTAGCTGAGTAGCCTCTACTGCTCCACTGTGCGTTCCCATCTCTCAGGCACAAGCATCCCTGTGCTGCCGCATTAGCAAATCAGCTTCCAGGAGTGCAGCTGGGGCCAACAGGCACGCGCTGGTTTTTTCTCAGAGGTGCTGGCTGTGGGCACTAGGATGCGGCTTCTTGGGCCAGGCAGGGGGCTCTTGGCTGGCTCACAAACTGGCCATCAAACTTTTTCTCCTTAGGGCGCAAGTTTAAATTCAGGTCACTAGAGCCCAAAGTCATTTGGTGGTGTGAAATGAGTGAGCCGTTCTCAGTCCATGTCAGGAAACCACTGACCAGCTTCTCATTAGCCAAGGCCTGGAGGGAGACTGAATTCCCCTCCTCTCCCAGGCAGGGGCGGGGCTCTAGTATAATTTCACGGCACAGCGGAGGAGTGTGTCCGGTCTCTCACTGTGGGCAGATACATTTACTCTTCAGAGTCACTCATTTCCCCCCTAATCCCAGTGTGGGGAGCACGAGGTGTGAGGGGTCCAACCTGACACGGGGCTAACCAACAAAACGGGTCTTGGCAGTAGTAGAGGGACAGTAGATTCCCTCCGCCCTTCCCTACACCTTTAACTCCATGGCTGGGATCTGACACAGGGATTCCCACTGGTTTCCTAACTGCATGGCAGAGCGTCAGCCCAGCACTCTGTTCTGCCAGCTCAAGGGGACCAACCAAACCCCAGCCCAGCAGACCCCTCTCCTGGCAGACAGAAGTGAGGTGCTGCCATCGTGTGGCCTCTGGAGGAACAGGTACCCAGTGGGAGGAAGTCCAGAAGAAGGTCAGTGGCCCTTGATCTGTGCTGAGCTGTGACCGTCGGACCGGAGCTGAACTCACCCAGAGCCTGGCCAGGGCAGGATTGGGAGGCTGGACCTGAGCACTCTGCCCCCGTGGTTCTCCCTGGCTCTGACTCACCCAGCTTATGCTGCCTAGGAGGCCCCAGCCTGTCAGCATGGAAGGGGCTCCTGGCAGCTCTGCACTGGCCCCTCCCTAGTCGGGACAGAAAATAACAGCGGACTGGGAGGGTCCTAGTGCCTGGGAAGCTGGCAGCTCTGGCTCCTTCCCAGAGCCCCGCTCCAGACCTGACCAAGTAGGCTGTGGGGGATCAGACCAGGGCCCGTCCTGTATTCCATTGCTGACAGTGGCCAGCAGCAGATGATTCAGAGGAAAATGTAAGGAACCCCCTCGTGGAGAATTATAATCTGCCCTAGACAGTGGCGGGAATTCACCTCCAGCCCCGTATGGGTGTCGATGGCCCTATACACTGCTGGAGAAAGATCCCTTGCCTAATCTCCCCATCCTTTCTGCAGTGGGGTGACCAGAACTGAACACACTATTCTGAGTGAGGGGGTGCCATTGCATTCTCTAATGGCAGCTAGATACGCTCCGCATCATCCCCATCTCATTCCTTAAAACAGCCTAATGTTTGGTTTGCTTTCTTGACTGCAAGTGTTGTCTGGGGAGGGAAGGGCTCCCTTCAGGGACAAACTTAGTGGATTTTGGAAACATCTATAAAATCTGGGGACAGGAACAACTTGTTCCTTTTCCCTCCCTGTCAGGGTGTTTACAGGAAAACAAAGTAAGTGTCTCCAGAGTAACTTTCATGTGACGTGTCAGGTACTGAGCTCCACGTGATGTGTTGAATTGGGTAGTGGGCTCTGTGTGACGTGTCGTGTCGTGTCCGTGTGACGTGTCAAGTACTGGGCTCTATATGACGTGTCTTGTACTGGGCTCCGTGTGACATGTCGAGTCAGGTCCTGGGCTCCGTGTGACGTGTTGAATAGGGTACTGAGCTCCATGTAACATTTTGGGTACTGGGTTTCATGTGATGTGTCGTGTTGGATACTGGGCTCCATGTGACATGACAGGAACTGGGGTCTGTGCAACATGTCATCTCTGGTACTGGGCGTCGACTCCCTATGTGTCATGTCTGGTATTGGGCTCTGTGTGACATATCGGGCACCAGGCTCTGAGTTTGGCAGGTCTTAAGGAAATAATAAGTCATAAAAATAAATTAAATTGTAGGACCTTTCACCCCAAAGGAGTATCTATCTATCTATCTATCTGTCTCATCTTGACGTACGTGTGTGTGTGTGTGTGTGTGTGTGTGTGTGTGTGTGAAAATATATACAGACTGTATATTTACATACATACAGTCAGGAACTGTTGCAGCCACCTCTGGTTTGGAGCATATTGACTGTTTCGCAGCCTCACAGCAGTTTTAAGATGGGACATGAAAGAGAATCTCAGATCTGCCTGACACTGATTTGGGGAGTCTACGGAGGGCAAATGTAATTGCCAGTGCTGGAATATAACCAGTGTCTCCCCAGCCCCTGGGGTTAGGGTCCGATCAGGGGTCTCAGGATGGGGGAGCTGTCTCAGTCTAGGGATAAGTGGAGCCTGGTTCTGAACTGTGCCTCTTCCCCTTCCCTGCACCCTAGGACTGTCCTAATGCACACTCCAGGCTGTTCTCTGCTAGAGCCCAGGGTGATGTGGCAGAGACCCCCTGGAAGGCAGGACTCCTGGTGTCATCATGCTGCCCCATCAGATATTCATTCTCTGGATTCCACTCCTGATTACTCTGGACAGCTGTTCTCTTGAATCCTGATCGATTCCAGCTCCTGGGGGGGATGAGAGAAACCAGCTGCTCCACACAACCGATTACACTGGGAGCAAACTCCGAGCATGCAGGGAGCGGAGGCTGAACCTTCATACCCCATTACCGCTTATTCTGACCAGGTAACATCCCTTCTCCCATCAGCCCCCACCTGAAGCAGAATCCAGGGAGCCTCTGCTTTCCCCTCCCCTCATCCTCGCTAAAGCTGCAGTGGCTCAGTGCTCTGCCCCTTGGAATGGAAGTGGCTCTAGAAGTGCAGACGCAGGCACTGGCTGGTGCAGAACCCAAGCTCTGCGCTGGTTCTGTTTCCGTGTCTATTTTTAACACCTCCCACGCCCCCCCCCCCCCCTTGCAAAAAAAATGCCTTCCCTGAAAAAGGGTAAAAATAGCTCCTGATCAGGGAAGAGCTGCAAGGAGTCCAGAGATCCAGCCTTCTACAGCTCAGATTAGGAACTCGGTTGGGCTCCATGGATAACACAGACTGGGGTTGCAGCACCACGCTCCCCTGCAGGCCAGGCCCCAGTAACTACCTGCTGCACCACGTTGTACAGCACGTGCCCAGAACACACGGGCAGAACTTGTGCAGCGCAGCACATAGTAGATCATGGTATTGTCAGGGAGCTGGTCTGGGGCATGTGATTCATGGATCCTTAGATCTGGGCTGCGGCCCAGTGTGTGGATGTGGGCAGCAGCCTGGCACCATTTAGTTCCTGGCAGACACAGCCGAAAGAGGCCTCGGGAGTGGTTAGTTCAAGACAGAGCCCCTCACTGAAGGCCCAATCCTGCGTGGCAGCCAAAGCCCTCCATTGCCTTCCGCTCAGTACCCCGCAGAGCCAGGCCTCACAAGGTGTCTACACGTCAATAAAATGCACAGCTGGCCCGTGCCAGCTGATGTGGGCTGCGGGGCTCTGTCCGGGCTTGGGTCCCGGCGCCGGGCTCCAGCCCAGTCGGAGTGTCTGTATTACACCTTTGTAGCCCCATGAGCCCGCGTCAGCTGGTGCAGGCCAGCCAGGGGCGTTTGAACTCAGTGTAGATCCATCCAATGAGAGCTGCAATGGACACACTCTGGACCTAGCTTCGTCAGGATTCACCCCAGAGACAGTGTCGTCTCCCAGCTGACAAGTTGTGCCAAGGTTAATGCAGGAGCTGACCTTGCTCCCACCCCACCTGGGATGGGGACACTAATTAGGCAAGGGGGCCCAGGCCCTGCCCTGCTGCCCTGCCCGGCTCGTTAGTGCTAAGAGCTTTTTAATTGCTGGAACCTGCCTTCAGAATATTTCTGCCCTAAAGCCTGGCTAAGGTTTCAAGGGTCACCTTAGTGCTGCAGGCACTCGCCTTCCTGCTCGGCTTGGGTGTCAGCACTCCTCTTGTCTGGGGTAACCCGAGCCTAAGTGCTAAGTGAGCAAAGGGAGGGCAAGGGGATAGAGAAGGGTCAAAGAATAAAGCAAGGAGTGTTGGGGGAGGGCCGTGAAACCTGCCTTTGGCCCCAGCTGCAGCAAGGTCTGGGCTGAGAGCAGCTTTTAGTAGACAGTGGAAGCCATATGCAGAGCCTGAGGGATGTGGCTCACTGGGGCAAAGGCGGCAGTGAAGTTACCCTAGGGGTGAGCTGAGCCTATTGGGGCTAGAAGGTCACTCACCCCCCTGCAGTGCCCAGTGGAATCAGTGGGGTGGGGATGTCATATGCTAGAGGAGAATTTGGCCCATTAGACTGGGATCCTGCCCAGTGCTTGAAAGGCAGAGGACTGGGGACTGTGTGGGCTGGGCTCCCTGCAGGACCTGGTGAACCTCTTCTCTCTCCCTCTCCCACTCAGTGCGCACGAGGGGTGTGTGAGCAGTAAATCCAGTGCTGCCCAAGGAAGCATTACATCTCTGTGAGTTGTTTAAGCTGAGTAGAAAGTCTGGTTAATGGCTCACACTGATGATGGAGTGCTTTCATTACAGATTTGGCTCTTCCAGTCCTCTTAAGAGAGTCCCCCTTTCAATTATTTACAAGAAAAGGTATTAAATCCCCACCCCTGCCCTGTTTGCAGGTGTTGGATTGTTCCATCCTCTGCAGCACCTTTCCTCCAACAGGCCTTTAAGGTGCTGTCCTGCTAAGGCATCAGAGTCTCAGTGTGATGAGCCCAGTGCTTTGGGCAAGGCATGGCTGCTAGATAAAGAACATGCCCCACCCTGAGAGGACACCTGCCTTTGGCATGGTAAAGCCCTTCTCTCTGCTATGTACTGAGCCCAATTACTGGGGTGTCCAAGTGCTGCACAGCCTGTAACAAATTTATTCTCATGCTCCTGGGGAGGCAGGACAAGACTATGGTACAGCTAGGGGAGTGGGGGAGAGAGTCTATAGCAGAGCTAGGAATTGAATGTGGGTTTTCTGAGGTCTAGGCCAGGGCTGTGACCACTGAGCCATCCTTTCTCCCCCCAATATGTGCACACCACCCCCCAGGCCACAATCTCAGGATGGTATGGAAAGGGAATGGGTTGCTAATACCTCCTTTCCCATCTCTGCCCCTTGGCCTTGGCAGCTATGCTTTGAGGGGAGGAATCCTGTCCTTGTGAGTGGGGCAAACTGGAACCTGGCTCAGAGCTACTCAGAGAAAATGCAGTCATGGTGGGATTAATTGCAAGAGTTTCCCGTTTGGTTCTTTTCTTGCCCCTCAATGGGCCAGGTTGTCAAGTGTGTACTGGATGTCTCAGGAGATTGACGTAGCAGGAAAGAGGGGGTGGGACTTCAAAGCCAGAGGTCTCCCCAGGCTGCACTCTGAGGACCGTGCCCAGCCATTCTGGATCCCCTCTATCTCCCCGCTGCTGACCCCCTGTAGCACTGCCAGGGCCTGGTTAGGTCGTCCCCAGGTAGGGCCTCCCCATGAGCAGTGGCTGTTGAACTGGCTCCAGCAATGGTGCAACCTGCTCAGGGTAAACCGGGGACAAGGGGAAATCCCCTCCACGTGCATCACTGGGAACAATGGGGAATCCCCACACCCATCACTGGGAACAATGGGGAATCCCCACACCCATCACTGAGAACAGGGGAGATGCCCAGTGCTGCGCTCTTTTGAGAATCTGGCCCTAGGCTAGTCCATGGCAGAGCTGAGCTACAGCTCAGCTCCCCCGACTTCCCCCTTAATGTTCGACGTGTCCCAGTTGGGGAAAGTGAGGCACGGAAGGAGACCTCTCTTTTCATAGACAGTGCTTGAAGGTGCAGCCCCCACACTCCCCTTGGCTGGATCCCTGTTTGTAGACGAGCCCTCTCGTTGGCCCAGCTCAGAGAATGGCAGCACTGACCAGATGTGTGTTCAGGTTATGCCAGAGCCAAGACTTCCATCGCCGTACTCCCCCTTGGCACGGGGCTGGAGGAGAAAGCAGGACTGGGTTTCCGGGTGCAGGCACTCCCAGTGGGTGTGTTGAGTGGGTTTGCTGAGGATACCCAGATGCTAAGGAGGGGAGGCAGCCCATGAGCAGTGAAGCCAGAGGGATGAGCTGTGTCCACTTTATGCTGAGTTGGCATCACCCAAATGGCCAGTTTCCCGGCCTGATCTCTCAGGCCTGCAAGTGCTGCCTATTTAGACATTTCCCGTCCCTCTTGGGTTAGGCAGCAGCGACTGCGGTGCAAGAAACGGGCTGGAAATGACTCTGTGGCCACATCAGACTCCTCTTCTAATGGTCTGAGTGCAGGGAAGGCAAACCACAGGCGAGGCTCTGCATGGGGAGAGGCACTGCCATGAGGTAGGCTGCAGATCAGACTCAATCTCAACTGGGCTATTGCAGCTTCCCTGGTGCCGGCGCTCCAGGCCCTGCGGCCACCCCCTTACAGCACAAGCACTTCATTCCCAGCAGCTCCAGCACTTTCTTCCCCATTTGTTTTAGGATCCACTTCAAAATTGCCCTCCAAGACTCATGCCAGCTGCCCCCTCGGCTCACCTAGCAGCATCTTCTTCCTGCTTTCGGGTGGGGGGGTGCCCCAAACCCTGAGACTGTAGCAGATTTGGGAAGCCCCTGTGCACAGGGAAGGTCCAGGGCATTGCTGAGATGCTCTGTGTCCTGCAAGGGCAGCAGGAATCCAGCTTACCAGCACAAGGCACCAACTTGATCTGTTTATGGCCAGAGGATTCTCTGCGGTATGAACCCCACACACTGTGGTGTGGGCTCTCTGGGTCCCGTATTCTCTGCGGTATGAACCCCACACACTGTGGTGTGGGCTCTCTGGGTCCCGTATTCTCTGCGGTATGAACCCCACACACTGTGGTGTGGGCTTTCTGGGTCCCGTATTCTCTGCGGTATGAACCCCACACACTGTGGTGTGGGCTCTCTGGGTCCCGTATTCTCTCTGGCTCTGGACACTTTTTGATAAACAGCTGTGAGGTGTTAGAACAGACTGAGACATGGTGGGTTCGGGAAACAACCTGCCACTGGGAAGACGGGGCCTGGGTGCATTGGGCCCTCAGGGGCTGCCAGGCTGGACTGTGTCCCTCCCCCCGGCCCTCATCACCTCCTCCACCAGCTCCAAGGACAGGGAACGCTGATCAATTATTCAGCAGGCCCGGTCTCTGCTGGCCGGGGCTGATTGCAGCACTGGGCTGTAGGCTCCGCGCTCTCACACGCGTGCGATCGTCCGGAGCTGGCAGCCACACAGGAGTGCTGCAACTCGGCTCAGAGCTCAGGGGGTCGGGAGCTCCCAACTTGTTAGCAAATTGAGCAGCGAAGCTTTTGGAGCCAGCAACCCTCTTCTTCTTTGCCCTGCCAGCTACAATCCGGACCAGGCTCCCCGTGGGAGTGGGTGGGAGCCCTGCAGAACTTCTGCTCACTCATCTTCCTCCCATCCCCTTCTCTCTCGCTCCTCCGATAATGCCTCATTTGTCCCTTTCTCTCCTACAGTCTCTTCTCTCTTCCCTTTTTCTCTCCGTGTCTCCACTTCTCCCTTTGCCACCCCCTGTCTCCATCTGGTCACTCTAATTTCCTCTCTCTCCCCCTCTCCTCCCTGCTTTTTCACTCAACTTTCCTCTCCCTCTGTCCTCCCTAGCTCTCTCACCTACTCTCCTATCTTTCTCCCTTTGTCCCTCAAGAGGGTCAGACCAAAGCCCTTGAGGGCCCCCTGGCCAGCAGCGGAACAAGGAGGGGTGGGGAGGGGCAGGACCCCCCCTCCTGCAGGATGCCCATCCAGATATTCTGCACCATCTCCTTCTCCTCCAGCGAGGAGGGGCATGGAGACAACGGGACTATGGGGAGAGGAGAAGACAGCGTGGACGAGTTCCTTTACGGTCAGGAGGAGGACGAAGAGGAGGAGGAGAGGACGGTCACTGACATTGTGGCTTTTGCCAGCAGCTGCACGCTGCACGGAGCCAGCCACATCTTCATGGAGGGTGGCTTCAGGGTGCGGCAGCTGCTCTGGGCACTGGCTTTCCTGCTCTCCCTCTCCATGTTCCTCTACCAGGTGGCTGACCGCATCATCTACTACCTGGAGTACCACCATGTCACGCTGCTGGATGAGCAGAATAGCCACGAGATGACCTTTCCCGCCATCACCTTCTGCAATATCAACCTCCTGCGGTTTTCGCAGCTCAGCCAGGAGGACGTGCTCTACATTGCGCCCGTGATGCCCGAGAACTGGACGGAGCTGGGCTTCCCCCTGGCCCAGCTCAGCCCCGAGGCCTTTGAACAGCCCCTGAACATGTACAACTTCTACAACCGCACCTGCCACCAGCTGGAGAACATGCTGCTGAGCTGCAGCTACCGAGGGGCTGAGTGTGGGCCAGAGGACTTCTCCGTGGTGAGTAAGCCCCTCTCCTGCCAGGAGCTTTTGTCCCCCTCAGTAATGTGGGGAAGGACAAACCCAGCAGGGAGCCAAGGGGACCTCCTAACTGGACAGCTTGGTCCCACAGATGGTCTCTGTCCTTGGGCCCGTCCTGGCTAGCCTGCTTGTCTCTCAGCTGTGGCAGTATGGCAGGCTCCACGTGGTGATAAACAGCACTGGGCACCTGATACCATGGGCACAGGCCATGCCAGTCTGGGGCAAGGCAGTGCCATTGGGCTTCGGCAGGAACCTTGCCGCCTGGGGAACCCGAACAGACCCACGGATCTGGCTGAGTGGTGTTTGCAGAATGGCGATTGGGACCCACTATGTTTATGGGGCTCAAATATCCCAAGACTTGCTCTTTGCTCAGTTTCCACTATTAAGGAGCTCATGCACCATGAGGAGACCTGGTCCTCAGTGCAGTTGTGGCCCCATAAATGGCTCCCTGCGGCATAGAGGACTGTTACAGCTGTCTTGCTCTTTCCCCTACCTGTACTGGAGCCCATGTTCCTTTGCTGTAGCTTCCTCATTGGGGACCTAGGCCCCATTCCCCCTCCACCACTACCAGTTCCACCGGGTCTGGTGAGGAAGAGGGACTGTCTGCCCCAGAGGGTGGGGTCTGCTAGGACAGATGTACTAGCTGCTGAAATGAGCATCTAGTTCTAAACTCTGGCAGCCAATGGCCCTGGCTCAGGTTGGCCCTTCCTATGTCTCATGCCACTCCCTTGGTGCTGTGACTTGGGCCAGCTGGGCCCACAGGCTCCCCGCGTGGCAGGCAAACTGCTTGCTGTAATTAAAATGCTCCATGTGTGACGGGCAGAAATCATGACCTGAACTAACAGTAAATGGGTTGGAGAGGTCAGGGAGGGATGCGGGAGAAGTGAAGGCAGGGAGCGATTGTGAGCTGTGTGTGTGAATGAGTGAGTTCATGCCTGGAGTGTTCACTGACTGAAATGTTACTTCTCTTTATCAGCTGCCTGGTATCAGCTGGCAGGGAGTCAGCCCTGTAGAATGCCCCAGAGGTAGCAGGCAGGGAGTGCTGGGTCTGGGGCCATATAGGAACAGGGCTCAGTGGTGGCTGGCAGGGAGCGCTGGGTCCAGGGCCCTATAGGAGCAGGACTGTTGATGTCCCAGGGGTGGCTGGCAGGGAGCGCTGGGTCCAGGGCCCTATAGGAGCAGGGCTGTTGATGTCCCAGGGGTGGCTGGCAGGGAGCACTGGGTCTGGGGCCGTATAGGAACAGGGCTCAGTGGTGGCTGGCAGGGAGTGTTGTGTCCAGGGCCCTATAGGAGCAGGGCTGTTGATGTCCCAGGGGTGGCTGGCAGGGAGCATCTCATAGGGGGCCCTGTAGAAGTGGGGAGCCTATGCCCTGAGAATCACAACACTTACAGTTTCCAAAGGCAGAAGTTCAGAAGGACCAACTGGTATGGGAAGATACGCAGAGCCATTCCCCAGGGATTCCTGGGCCCCACCTCCTGCCCATCTCTCTATGGAGGAGTGTCTACAAGGCTATCTCCTGTCGTCTCCCTATGAGTGCCATGGGGAAACAGCTCCCTCCTCCCACCTTTCTGTAGGGCATCCATGTGGGATATGGCGTCAGCCCCTCAGGCTCCCACTGGAGTCAGGCTTCCTCCCATGGCTGCAGCACGGGGGCTGGGCTCCTTCAGCACGGTCTTGTGCCAGTGCAGGTACAATCAGCAGTAACAGGCTAGGCTGTGTCCAAACACAATCAGTGGGGTGGATGAGAGGCACTTTCTCACTTGCTCAGTCGGGAACAGTTGGATATTTCAGCGTATGGAAGCTCTGTCTTTGCAGCAGCCTCGGGGTCTCATGGGCGTCCGGCTCTGGGGTGCACTAAGATGGCCCCACCCACTGAGGGACTGGGAAACTGGGACTCAGTCCTGGAGAAAATCAGTTTGTGTGTGAGTGTCTCTGCACCCCACTGCCCTCTGCTGGCTGGAATCAGAGCAGCTCAGCTGTGTGTCATAGTCCCTATGTTAATGACAGTGAATGGAGAGTCCCCTTTAGTTCGGGTGCCCAGGTCTGTGCTTTTAAAGAAGAAGATCCTGAGATTCTATCCCTGCAAACAACCACAATCAACTTCTTGGTCGGGCTGTGGGATGCAGCCAAGGCTCCATGTACTGGGCGGTTCATGGGTCCGAAATCCTACCACAGACCCCTGGCTTCTCTGGGAAAGATGGGAGATTCAAGATTGTAGGGACATAAATGTCACACTCAGTGCAGCAGTCCCTACCCTCCCACACCCCAGGCAGCACACCCCGCCCCTGCCCTGGACAATAGGCTCTGCACAGCCCCTTGGAGATGTATGTGTCTGTTAATTTCCATTAATTGTACCCTTCTCCCCATGCACTGACTGCATGTAACTGCATCACAGACGTTGGGATGGGGAAGCCAGAGGTCTTGGGATCCAAGGAGGGGCAGTTGGGGAGTTTGGCATAGGGAGACTGGGGTGGGGCAGTTTGGAATTGTGGGATTACCACATTGGCTAAATGTTGCTACTAAATCTACCGGCAATTAAATTGTTAACCATGCTGCCATTTCAGGCGACATCATTAAGTTTCAGAGTTAACCCACCTATTGCGCTGAATGGGATCGCTCACACCTCTCAGTGCTGCTGTTCTCTTTTCAGGCGTCGCTGCATCGATTCCTTTCCAACCAGAAAGGCTAGAAACATTTTTGTTGTTGTTTTTAAACAGTGAAATCTTTACTTCTCAAAGCCAGGCAAATTCTGGGCGTGGCAGGTCTTGTGGAGACAATGAGCAGAGACA
Organism: Chelydra serpentina; assembly: GCA_037349315.1. Lineage (NCBI taxonomy): Eukaryota > Metazoa > Chordata > Testudines > Chelydridae > Chelydra > Chelydra serpentina. The sequence goes on from JBAIAC010000079.1 coordinate 216,587, forward strand.
TGGTGTCTCAGCACCCAGAGCCATTGCCACTGAGGCAAGCTGCTTGACTTTGGTTTGGATTTACTCATCCATGGAGGTTTCTCTTTTGTTCCCAGGGCCCTACATGTCTCTGGCCTGGCTATGAACCTGCTCCTTGCCATCTGGAATAGTTTTTTAAATGCCTTTGCCTCTCTGTTCACCTCTTACAAATTGCTTCCCATTTAGCCATGCTGCATGTTCCTGAACGCTCCCCTTCCATGGGCCAAGCAGACACTTGAGATGGCTGGTTGATAGCTCAGCCTCCTGGGCAAAGTTGGACAAGGCCGGGAGAGGCAGACACTGATACACTTGCTAGGAATTCAGGCCGAGACAAAGAGGACGAGGGAGGGGTAATTTTGGGGGCAGCTTTTCCCAGCAGTCCTCAGTGGGCGAACCTAAGAGTTACACAGCCTGGAAGCTGGAAGGAGGGGGGCACTCTGCACTTACACATTTTAGGGGGCATCTGTGACTTGATGCAAGTTACGGTGGGAGTTCACTAGATGGCGCAAGAACATCCTGTGTGTTCCATCTGTGTTAGTGTGACCCTATGAAGGATGGTCCTTGTGGCCCCTTTTGGAGCTGGAGGACCAGGAAAGCAGAGACTTGGGACTGGTGTTATCCCAGGGAATGCAGGGGGAGTTTGGCCACTTGGGGATATGGTGCTATGTGCTGGGAGTGCCGGACAGTCTGGCATTTGGGAGCAGGGATTAGACCAGGGGTGCTGGATTGAGGTGGGGGTGTTGGAGGAGCAGGGATTAGACCAGGGGTGCTGGATTGAGGTGGGGGTGTTGGAGGAGCAGGGATTAGACCAGGGGTGCTGGATTGAGGTGGGGGTGTTGGAGGAGCAGGGATTAGACCAGGGGTGCTGGATTGAGGTGGGGGGGTTGGAGGAGCAGGGATTAGAGCAAGGGTGCTGGATTGAGGTGGGGGTGTTGGAGGAGCAGGGATTAGAGCAGGGAGTGCTGGATTGAGGTGGGGGTGTTGGAGGAGCAGGGATTAGAGCAAGGGTGCTGGATTGAGGTGGGGGTGTTGGAGGAGCAGGGATTAGACCAGGGGTGCTGGATTGAGGTGGGGGTGTTGGAGGAGCAGGGATTAGAGCAGGGAGTGCTGGATTGAGGTGGGGGTGTTGGAGGAGCAGGGATTAGAGCAGGGAGTGCTGGATTGAGGTGGGGGTGTTGGAGGAGCAGGGATTAGAGCAAGGGTGCTGGATTAAGGTGTGGATTTGGAAGAAGGGATTAGAGCTTTTCTGGATCCAACTATGCTCTGAGCAGAGGTCTCAGCAGAGTTGCCCTCAGCAATACCCAGATCCTTTTTAGAGCCCTGGGTTTCCTGAGGAGTTCAAATCTCCCTGCGAGTGTGTGTTACTTTGCATTTGTGGGGCTCACATCTGAGACTGAAGGCTAAGCTCCCTATGATGATCCCTCCTTCATGAGGCACCCTCGAGCCAGCAGGTTGGAAGTTGCTGCCCAAGGAGGCTGCAGGCAGGATCCCTCCTTCCTCCCTGGAGTTTCTGGCCCCATGCTGGGCTCCCAGAGAGCCCTGCCTGGCCACTGCATTTGTAGAAATCCTGCATACAACTCCCAGACTGTGGGAGCAAGTCCTGGTGAAATGGAGCTTCACAGGGAATGGGGTTGGTTCTGTTGTATGCACAAAACCGTCCTTCACCTACCAATCAGGCCCTCAGCATCTCTCTGGATCCTTGAGCTGCAGAAACTGCATGTCCTCTCTGTGATCACCAGGTGGTAGCACTGTCCCAAACGCCAGCCCCACCACCGCTAAGCCAGGAGATATGAAGAGCTCTTGGGGCTGTTCACAGAGACAGGGAAGGAATCTGAAAGCAGAGATGGGTCAGCAGAGCTCTGGCAAGGCAGCGATGGACTAAGCCATTTCCATCTTTCCAAGGACATTGTCGCCATGGCGAGCACAGCCTTCGTCCTTCATTGTCTGGACTACTATGAGCTGGACCCCCATCTGTGACATCCGTGCATCAAACCCCCTTCCCTATGAGCCTCTGCGAGCCAGCTGAATCCTCGCTCCGTGAACAGGATAGGCCTGTCTATCTCTGTATCACTAATCACTATCATACAGAGACTGTGTGCATGTGTACCTCTCTCTCTCTCTCTGAAACATCATCTTTCCTCCTCCCTCCCTCCCCCTCCCACCTGCCACACACACTCACCCAGGTCAGAGGCAAGGAGCTGAGCCAGTCCCTCCTTCCCTCTCTGCCTTCCCAGGTGAATGTAGCTAAGCTAGAAGAGCTGCACTCACTTGCTGTGATGCATCTCTGCTGCCTGTGGCACCCCGAGCCAGCATGGTGGAGGCTGCTGCCCAAGGAGGCTGCAGGCAGGATCCCAAGTATCTGCCTCTCCCAGAGAAAGGGAGACAGGGGCTTGCTCTGGAGTCGCAGGAGTGACATGACGGCAGGGTTCCTGGGAGACACAGCTGCCCCCAGACCCCATGCTCCAGGGGCTCCTTCTGCACTTTGCCTGGGAGCAAAGCAGTGAGCTGTCTGCAGAGAGCAAGTACAGAAGGAATACAGAAAAAGGGATGCTGGAAAGGCAAAGCCAGGCACAGGAGAGGAAAGGTGGGGAGATCCTGTTTCAGGTTTGTACTTTCCCAGCCCCAAACATTGCCTCTGATTCCTCTCCGCCTTCCTGCCTCTTTCACATTCCCTCCTTTCCCTGAGGGGCCCCCAGGGGGTATGGGAGCCAGGCTGGGGTGGACATAGCATGCATCCAGTTGTCAGGGACAGAGGCTCCCTGCAGGACTTTCCCACCGTCTTCATGAACCAGACCAAGTTCCATCATGGGCTGTGGTACATCTTCTCCGGGCAGCTGTCATGCCTGCGCTGGGTGCTGGCTTTCCTGGCCTCACTGGGCTTGCTGCTCACCTAATCGTCTAACCGCATCCACTATCTGCTCTCGTTGCCCATGAACACCAGGAAGTTCAGGAATATGAACGAAGAACAAAGGAAAGCCTCACAGCTTCAGAACAACTTATGCAGCATGGGATCCAGCACTGAAAGGACAGGTTGGTGTAGTGGTCCAGCATTAATGGAAGGGAGTGGGGAATAGTGGTTAGAGTATGAGGTACTGGGAGCCCAGACCCCTGGTTCTATCCCCACCTCTTGGAGGGGTGTGGAGTCTAATGGTTAGAGCACAGGGGGTCTGGAGTCCAATTCTGGATGGAGCTATGGGTTAGAAGACGTGATTCTATACCTGCCTCTGCCTCCTTTTCTGTGTAACTTTACAGACGTCCCCTCCCTCCCCTGGGCCTGTTTCCCCTCTGAGCGATGGGGAGAGGTGTGCCCTGCTCTGTGCAGGAAGGGAGGGTGGTGAGGCTCCTAAATGCTTGCAAACCACTTATCATTCCTTCTATAAAAGCCACTGGAGAGAGAGAGCCTCAGTCTCATTCCCTCTATTCCTCCTTATGTTCATTACCTGCCCACGCCTCTAATGGGGCCATTAGCCAAGTGTCTGCAAAGGAAACATTAACAAGCCAAATGTAACTGAGAGCTGGCTGGGGCATGTCACCTCTGGACAGGGGTCCTGCCTGCAGTGCCTGGGTTTGAGCAGATTTCAGTGGATTTGTTATTTCGTCTGTTCCATGCTTGTTCCAGGGCCGTTGCTGCGGTTACATATTGCTTAGAGTCTAATGTGGCTGGATCCCTGGGGCTTTTCCCATCCTTGAATTCTATGACTGGCAGAGCTGAGCCCCTGCCCCCCATCCCACCCCGAGACATGGAGGAGCTGCCCTATGGTGTTTTGGGGGAGGGCAAATGGACATGGGCTGCATAGCAAGAGAAGGGTTGTTGGGCTAGTAGGAGAGGGGAATATCAGGGAGGGCTACTGGGACACATGGCTAGAAAGGGTTAAATATCCTGCAAAATAAACAACCCTCAAAAGAAATGTGGAGGGATAATGTTTGTGTTTGTTTGTATTTACATATGTATGAGTAGGGTCCACAGTGTAATCAACAATTCCTGTCTGTGCTGTATTCTGATAATTCAGAGATCAAAGAACATCCGAGCACTTAAATTAATTGTAAACACGGGATATCTCTGTATTCATCTCTCTTTGAAATGTATAGCAAATAATCTGTGAATGGTGGAAGAACAAGCAAATTGTCTTATATTAATTCTACAGCTAAGTACTGGTGATGGACCTCCTTCAAAGTCATCCTAATTACCTTTTGTTCCCCGGAAGAACTCCCAACTTGTCAAAGAGGAGATTAAATTGTATAAAAGATCCTTGGGTCCTGATTCTGTCATCTCAGATCTGCTTGAGGCTTCATTCAGGGGAAGCTTAGGCCATAAGGACTGAGATCCCAGTCCTCAACTGGAACACCCTGCAATGACATTGGACTATAACCTATGAACTATTTCTGACAGAACTCTTTGCAACTACAAAGCTCACCATCTCTGCTATGAATCAGAATCTTAAGACTTGAACTCATGTCTGTATGTATATTGATCTTTTAACCATACTCTCTCTCTCTTTTGTTTTTTAATAAATTTTAGTTTAGTTAATAAGAATTGGCTGTGGCATGTATTTGAGTAAGATCTGGACTATTCAATAACCTGGGAGGTAATGTGTCCAATCCTTTGGGATTGGTAGAACCTTTTCTTTTATATGATGAAATAAGATTTTCAGGAATCTTCATCATATTTGACTTAGGTACCTGGATGGAGGCCTGAGTCTGGATCACTTTAAGGGCTCTTGCATCCGACGAAGTGGGTATTCACCCACGAAAGCTTCTGCTCCAATATGTCTGTTAGTCTATAAGGTGCCACAGGACTCTTGGTCGCTTCTACAGATCCAGACTAACACGGCTACCCCTCTGATACTTTAAGGGAACTGTGTTGTTTGGATTTTTGAGTAATCAGTAAGGTAATAAAGAAGCTGGCTTGGTAAATCTAAGTATTGGAATATTCACCAGATTTATGGGGATTGTCTGTCCCCATTCTTTGCAGTTCACCCTAATTGAGTGATCATAGCTGGCCCCTACTAGGACACCCCGGTCACAGCTGCAGTCTTCCACAGGGGAGCCCCATCACTTGGCATGATGGAAACGAAGGCTGGAGAAAGCCCTAGCAGGGCCTGTCCTGCGCCATTGTGGGGTCTCACAGGTCTTGTCCATGCCTCATTAACTCCCTTCCTTGGAAGCCCCTTAGCTTTGAATTGATCTCAACTCATTGCCACTCCTCTTGCTCACCATCTCTGTTTTGATGGGAGTTCTGCCGCCACTTCTGGAAGCTCCTGGTGACATTATCTGAAGAATGGTACTGGCTTCATCTCTGCTCCCTTGCTCCCTGGGGACAGGGCTGGTGGGAGAGGAAAGCCCTGAGTCCCAGGAGTGAAAGAGTCCCACCTGGGAGGTGACTTAAAGGGAGATGAGGAGTGCCCAGCTGCCGAGGAAGAGATGAATGCAATGGTGGTGGGAGGAGGAGAGGAGCTCTGGGGAAATAAATAGGGGTTATGGCAAATGCATATCGAGGAGGAAGCAGAGGGGGCACAGGAGCCCCCCATGAGGGACATGGAGGCAGGGTCCCCAGGGAATTCTCTGGACAGTGATATGAGCCCAGATGCTGTCTGGTGTGGGAGCTGTCTGTGATGCTGAAGTGACTAGGGCAAAAGCTGACCCACAAAGGCCTGATACTGAGAGGCACTGAATTCCCATTAATAGTTATTTTATTTATCAGGGTTCACAAGAGAAAAGGTATCAGAACAAGATACAAGTATTTTGGAATCACAACTGAGTGGTTATGCGGAACAAACATAATCAGAACCTATCCAGTCCCTTTCTCAGAGAGAGAGATTGGTTAGAATCTCTTTATTTTGTCGGACGACCCTTGGTGGGAAAGAAAGGGCTAGGTCTGCTGTCCAGTTCTGAGATATGGACTTTCCCTGCTTTGACAAAACAAACAGACACGGGGAAAGGGTGCCAGCAAGAACCAAAGTCTCACAGCCCAGGTGATGGTGGAGAGTTGGCCAGAGCTGGTGGAGGTGGCGTTGCCATCTGGGTCCCTCTCTCTGGTCATGACATCATCGGGTCAGGATGACAAAGGCCCAAGAGTGTCATGGTCAATGCTGGGGTCCTAGGAGATGGTGAGGATGGTAACCATGATGGTAAAGGTCCCTCTTGCAGTCCACTCATCTTGCAGCCAGCTTCATAGTCGCCACAAAGGTTTTTAAGGACCCCACAAGGGAGTAATGAGTGAAATAGCCCATCGCTTCATTACTGTGTTCACCAGTTAAGCCTAATTTCTGACACACCAATTTTGGTCCATTGATTTCCAGTCCCACACATCTCTTGTTTAGCACATGTGCTTTTAACACAATCCTGGGCAATCTCAGTTGACCTTTTGGTTTGCACTAATCCAGTTTGTTGTCTCCTTTTGCACCTTTTCCCATTAATGTTGGATATCAGCGATGGGACCAGTTTATAACTTTCCCACAGTTGAGCTCACAATTGGGGTAGGATTATCAGGCCCCAGTTATTACAACAGACCCTGAAGGGTGCCCCTGCAGTGGGGGTGGGGGAGTCCCCAATCAGTGACCCCATGATATGGGGTGAGTATTCAGGAGGCGTACCCGATTGGTGACCTTGCAATGAGGGTGGGGGGGTAGGTTGGTGACTCTGTGATGGGGGGAATAGCCCCAACTGATGACCCTGCAATGAGGGATGAGTATGCATGGTGGTGGGGCAGTGTCCCCGGTTGGTGACCTTGCGATGGGAGGTGAGGATGCACGGGGGTGGGGCCGTGTCCCCGGTTGGTGACCTTGCGATGGGAGGTGAGGATGCATGGGGGTGGGGCAGTGTCCCCGGTTGGTGACCTTGCGATGGGAGGTGAGGATGCATGGAGGGGGCTGTTCCCGGTTGGTGACCTTGCAATGGGAAGTGAGCATGCAGGAGGTGGGGGTGTTGAGCTCCAATCAGTGACAGCCTGTCTTTGTCACTCCCTGATGCACTGACTGGCTGGGTAAAAGTCAATGGGTTTGGTCCCCACAGAGCTGCCTTAGCTGACCTGGTGGTAGGGTCTGGCATCAGCCCTCCAGCTCTGTCTCTAACTGTCCCCCTCAGGTCTTCACACGCTACGGCAAGTGCTACACATTCAACTCCGGACAGGATGGGAAGCCCCGGCGCATCACCATGAAGGGCGGCACCGGCAATGGCCTGGAGATCATGCTGGATATTCAGCAAGACGAGTACCTGCCTGTCTGGGGGGATACAGGTAACAGAACCAGTGTCCCTTGGCCTCCAGCAGCACCAGCACTGGCTGGAGCAGCTGTGTCTGCAAATCCCTCCCTGCCCCATGCAGAAATGGGTGCCTCTGCTTCCACCCCCAGAGCACTTTGCCCTAGTCCGATGGCGGGCCATCTCCCCTCCCTTGATACCTGTCCATTCAACCTCCTGCCTCTTGGCCAGACCTCCCTCTGCCAACGCCTCCCCATCTCTGTCTCCTGCACAAGCTGTATTTCCATGGCAGCTCTTCATGGCTTGTTGTTCACCGTGCGTGGGGGGCCTGGCCTGGTTTGGGAGGCCCAGCTTGGCACAGCAGTGTCCAGCCGAAGCCTCTGAGCACCACCACAGTTGCAATAATAACACCTGGGGTGGAGGGTCGGACAGGCCTGGAAAAGGGACAGGCGCAGTCACTTGGGGCTGCTTGCAGCCAGTTCCCATGAGGCAGCCATCGCCCCATAAAGGCCCATGCGTTGTCTCCGTTGAGCTGGGCCCTTGCCATGCCTGTCTCCAGCAGCCCCAACCCCCATGACCCTACCCCTAGGCGCCCATCTTCTCAGGTCCTGCATTTTTCTTGCTGTCAATCTATTTTTCGCCTCCTTTTTTCTTACCTCAGTTATTTGCCATGGCAACTGCCTGCCAGTTTAAATTAAGTAACACTTGTCTATAAATAGTTCCACCCACTTCCCTGCTGCTCTCCCAGGGCCATGGAGTGGGAGGGTGGTGGGGAAGAAGAGAATGGGAACAGAGGGACTGGGAGGGAGGGAAAGCAGACAAGCAGACGGAAGGAAGGAATGCATGCGGGTGGGAGGGTGGCACATGCAATAAACCTAAGGAGCCCCAGCCCCTACCCCCACCTAGCCTGAAACAACACTTCATTGTATGGTGCAGTGAGCAGGTGGGGAAAGGAGGGGCCTATAGAGCAGGGATGGGGCTGTGGACTATGGGAGGGGTTATACAGTGGAGAGGGAAGGGGCACAGAATTCTTCCCCAAGACAGACACTGGAGAGATTGTCATGTAGGTGACAGACAGACAGAGACACACACACACACACACACACAGAGCAAAGCTGGGTGGAGGAGAGGCTATGTCTGAGAACAGCCCCAGACCTGAGCAGATCTTGCCACATGCATGAGGCAGATGGACATGACTGGCTACCCCATCAGCGAAACATTCACACCTTCTCAGCATCCTTCCAGAACAGTTACACAGGCAGCGGGGCAGGAGGGACTTGCCCAGACAGAAACCCGCCTCTGCCATCTGTTGCTTCCAAACCCCCTGGGGAAGGCAGGAGGGGGGTGAAAGTGTTAGACCAGGTGTCAGAACTCCTGGGTTGTGTTCCCAGATCTGAGAGGCAGAGTGTTCTAGAGGCTAGAGCAGGAGATTGGGAGTCAGGACTCCTGGGTTCTGTTCTCACCTCTATCGTCTTGGTTGAGTCACTCCCCCTCTCTGTGGTGTTTCCCCATCTATAAAATGGGATGAATAACACCCACTTCCCAGAGTGGTCTGAGTCTCTGTTCATTAATGTTTCCAAGGCAGTTTGAGGTCCCTGTGTGAAAGGCACCAAGAATGGGCCAGTTCTGCTTTCACGCTGGTGTAAATCAGGAGTAAAGCCAGTGGAGCCAGCTCAGGGTATGTCCAATGTTAAAAGGGGAATCCTGATTTTGTTCACACGTGCAGGGGTATAAGAGAGGGCCTGGCTCCGGGCCTGGTGGCGCCATTCTCACTCATGCAAAGCGACTGCGAGATGTGGCCCAACGAGAACTCTCCCCTCACTCACGCCACTGTGTGTGTCACACGCCTGCATTGCACAACTGTCGGTGCCAGCTGTGCGGAGTTGGACCCCTCATCCTTGGAACGTCTGGTGCCCTCTGAGACTGTCCCATGGCTCTGTACTCATCCAGGCCTGAAAGGGCTCTTCACACTGGCAGGGACAGGGTTAATTCTGCGCCAGGCTCCATTACAGACAGGACAACCTCTCTGAAGCTAGGTTAACATATGCCCTGGGGGAGAGCAGCATAGGTATCTATCCTGTGGATATGAAATGGGCTCCAGGGAGTTCTCACCCCAGGATGCCTGGGTTCCCCAGCCCTCTCAGATACTCAGCTACCACTTTTCTCTTTGTTGCAGATGAGACCTCGTTTGAAGCTGGGATCAAAGTGCAGATTCACAGCCAGGATGAACCTCCCTTAATTGACCAGCTGGGCTTTGGGGTGGCGCCTGGATTCCAGACCTTTGTGTCCTGCCAGGAGCAGCGGGTGAGGGGCAGGGACAGCACTGGGCTGGGCACTCTGTGCTGGCAGCCCCTGAGCCGCCTCTGCCTGACACAGACAGAGAAGAAACACTAAGCGGGTGGAAGGGGTGGATGCAGCACTCCAGGAACGTGGCGGGTTAGGGGGGGATCTGATCGAGGTCTATAGAATCCTGAATGGGGTGGAGAAAGTGAATAAGGAAGTGTTATTTCTCCTTTCACATAACACAAGAACTAGGGGTCACCCAATGAAATTAATAGGCAGCAGGTTTAAAACAAACAAAAGGAAGTACTTCTTCACACAACACACAGTCAGCCTGTGGAACTCGCTGCCACAGGATGTTGTGAAGGTCAAAACTATAACTGGGTTCAAAAAAGAATTAGATAAGTTCCTGGAGGATAGGTCCATCAATGACAATTATCCAGGATGGTGAGGGATGCAACACCATGCTTTGTGTCCCAAGCCTGCGACTGCCAAATGCTGGGACTGAATGACAGGGAATGGATCACCGGTTTATTGCCTTGTTCCCTCTGAAGCTTCTGGCATTGGCCACTGTCAGAAGACATGATTCTGGGCCAGATGGACCCTAGGTCTAACCCAGTATGGCCGTTCTTATGTCATTGCACTTCTTGACAATTACAACAAACAATCATGAGCCAAATCAGCTGGGAGGAATAATTTAATCAGAAAAGCATGAAGGATAATTGGGAATCATTTAACAGCACTTCCACTAGATGCCCCAAAAGCCACCATCCCACACTCGAGGAAGAAGGCTGTGTTGTTAAAAAAAAAAGACCTGGTTTAGAGGGGAAGCAAAGCCAGCTATGAACAAATTAAAAACAATATATATCAAAGGGGAAGTTGATATTAATATAAATCAGATGCTAGAAATTGTAGAAAATTGATAAGGAAAGCAAAGGGACACAAGGAGAAAACCGTGGCCAGCAGAGTTAAGGAAAAGGAGTTTTTAAAAATATATTAGGAACAAAAATAATCCTAACAATGACATTGGTCTATTAGATGGAAATGGTAGAATTATCAATAATAATGCAGAAAAGGCAGAAGTGTTAAATAAATGTTTCTGTTCTATATATGGGAAAAAAACATGAAATAATCATATTAGATGATAACACTCTTTCCGTTCCACTGATATTTCAGGAGGATGTTAAACAGCAGCTACGAACATTAGACATTGTTAAGTCAGTAGAATGGGAAATGTGAGCCTGACACAGGGGCTACTCTGAGATTCTCAGCTTGCTCCTATGGTGGCCTGATAGGTGCCTGGTCCACCTTGGTGCTCAACATGAGCCTTCTGGGAGCATTCCCTGGGGAGAAAAGGGGTGGGGCTCCTGTTCTCATTTCTCCCTACTCTGCCCCAGCTGATCTACCTTCCCCCGCCCTGGGGTAACTGCCAGTCCATAACCAGAGACTCTGAGTTCTACGACACCTACAGCATCGCGGCCTGTCGCATTGACTGTGAGACCCGCTACCTGGTGGAGAACTGCAACTGCCGCATGGTGCACATGCGAGGTGAGCCCAAATGGGGACAGGGACAGGCCCAAACCAGCCCCGGGTAGGACACTCCCTATGCAGCTCAGAGCATCTCCCTGCCACCCCAGATCAGACCAATGGACCCATCTAACCCAGTATCCCCCCAATGCCTCCCTGCCACCCCAGATCAGTCCAATGGACCCATCTAACCCAGTATCCCCCCAATGCCTCCCTGCCACCCCAGATCAGTCCAATGGACCCATCTAGCTCAGTATCCTCCCAATGCCTCCCTGACCCAGATCAGTCCAATGGACCCATCTAACCCAGTATCCCCCCAATGCCTCCCTGCCACCCCAGATCAGTCCAATGGACCCATCTAGCTCAGTATCCTCCCAATGCCTCCCTGCCACCCCAGATCAGTCCAATGGACCCATCTAACCCAGTATCCCCCCAATGCCTCCCTGCCACCCCAGATCAGTCCAATGGACCCATCTAGCTCAGTATCCTCCCAATGCCTCCCTGCCACCCCAGATCAGTCCAATGGACCCATCTAGCCCAGTATCCCCCCAATGCCTCCCTGCCACCCCAGATCAGTCCAATGGACCCATCTAACCCAGTATCCCCCCAATGCCTCCCTGCCACCCCAGATCAGTCCAATGGACCCATCTAGCTCAGTATCCTCCCAATGCCTCCCTGCCACCCCAGATCAGTCCAATGGACCCATCTAGCTCAGTATCCTCCCAATGCCTCCCTGACCCAGATCAGACCAATGGGCTACTTAGCCCAGTAACCCTCCACTTCATTGTTGCCGTGGATCAGCCCAGTGGTTCGTTTCGACAGGTGGTAGATCTAGTCCATTATCTTGCTGCTTGTGCCAGAGCCGACCAGTGAGCCATCTAGTCCAGTGCCCCCCTCCCCTTGCTCCAGGATTCCTGTCCCATCAGGACACTGCTCTGTCTTGCTCCATGTCCTTCTTTGGGGCAAACAATACCTGAAGGTGAGCAGCACCTCACAGTGCATGAGCTGAGACCCGCCGCTCTCAGAGCACGGCCTTTGCAGTTAATGCAGCTCTGGCCTGAGTCTGATGCAGCCCCCTCCCCTAAATCCCAGCTATTCTGGCACTTCCAGCACAGCTCCGTGGCTCCAGGCTGGATTCCAATTTAATCCCCCAAATTCCTCTCAATTCTCAGCCTATCAAGAAACATATCCAGGCAGTGCTGGAGCCAGGATACCATAGGAGATGGGCTTGCTGGGACAGACACGTAGGCCCTGGCAGTGGAGTTGGGGGGTAAATTTACTCCTCTGGGGTGAGCAAGCAGGTCATGGTGGGTCTCCAGAGTGCCCCTGAAGGTACCTCCCCAGTTGGTTTGGAGGTTTCCATGGAGGGTGCTGGCTCTGGAGAATGCTGTCCACGGACCCCTCACTAAGCCCATCTCTGAAGATCAGACTAGACAGTGCTGATCAGCATTTGAATGGCAGCTACTGCAGTACCAAGATTGGGGCAGGCCCAGTATTTGTCTAAGATCCAAGGCTGGCTTGGAGGAAATAAATACGGCAGCATAAATCCCAAGGCAGGCGTGTGCTGCTGCGGGCAGGTGGGAGGACCAGGCAGCAGTGTCCCCGGGGGCTGCGGATTGAACCTTCTACTCTGTTCCCCCACTGCTGGGAGCCACTTCCCCTCTCATGGAACTAGCCCTTTATTCCAAGGGCTTTAGCGCTGGTCTTACACTGATGGGACTAGTCACTTGCAAACAAGCCGTAGCAAGTAAGGCATGTTCCACAGAACCTTGGAAATGAACATATGGAATCACGGGCCATACATTATTCTGGCTGATTGCTTTACCTGGGGCGGGGATTCTGTACCCAGTTGAGGTGAGGTGTTAAAGTCAAGACTGTTTGCTCAGGATCCTGATGGTATGGGGAGGGTTTTGAGATCGCTGGGAGGTTTCCTGGTCCAGGGGGGTGGGGGATGGGTGCAGGCTAAGAGGTTAGCCTCTTCACCTTAAATCCAGCCCTAGCACAGAGGTTCGACCTGAAATGTTGCTCTTCTGTCTCCCTGCAGGCGATGCCCCCTATTGCACCCCCGAGCAGTACAAGGAGTGCGCGGACCCTGCCTTAGGTGAGACTGCCTTGCCCCTCTCTCCTTTTGCAGGTTTGGCCACTGGCCCAGAGCGGGGCATTGGGACCCGCTCCATTCCAGGAGGACAGGGCTCTCACTGTGCCATGCATATCAAGGGGCAAGGAGAGCACCCAGCAGCAGTGGGCTGTGTGAAGGAAGGTCCCCATCCCTACCGTAATGCATACCTCATTCCAGTTTCTAAGGGGGAGGCCAGCAACCCCATGCAGGTCCCCTAGACATCAGGAAGGGGTGAAGCACCAAGGGACTCTATCCACCTCTGAATCAGGCCCTTCAATCCATCTAGGCGTGCACTTCCACTGCCTCTGGGGTCCAGCACCACACCTGCTGCTACAGAAGCTCAGAGCTGGACCCCAGAGGCAGTGGACCACCCACTAGAGGAGAAAGACCCACACTCTGATGCTGTGGTTTGCACTTCTATTGCACACCTGTCAAGGACCCTACTGCCACATCAGACTTGGCCATGGGGCCTTGCCAATGGCTGTGATGATGGTGGCTTGGCTGCAGCAGACCTAGTCTCCCTCTTGACAGTCATCCTTCAGACTCCAAAGACTCTTCTGTATCATGTGACTGTGGGTGCCATATTTCTCACCTCTCTCTTCCCCTGTCCCTCCCTCTGATCCCTGCACTGATTGCCCCATCCCCTTCATTTGCTTCTATTTGCATCATTTTCAGATGGTGATTTTCTTTCTCCTTTGATTTGGCTCTGTTATCGCCTTGTGTTTGTTTTGCTGCCATTGGAGAGCCATAGCTAGGGCAGGGGAATGGCTTACAAGTGGGAACTGGGAGGAGAGGGTCCTAGAAATCTGGAAATTGTCCCCCTCTTTCTTCTCCTGTTCAGTGGCTTGAGTGGCACTTTCCAGGGGCTGCTTTGAAGTTTGGGGAATGTCGAGAGGCCCCTTTAGAGTATGAGCTGCTATTGTTTTATTTTGTTCTCTCTCTCCGTTCCGCTCCTTTCCGCTCGCCTCCCTCCGCCCCCCACCTTCCCCCCCCCCCAGATTTCCTGCTGGAGAAGGACAATGATTACTGCGTCTGTGAGATGCCCTGCAACGTCACCCGCTTTGGCAAGGAGTTGTCCATGGTGAAAATCCCCAGCAAGGCCTCAGCCAAGTACCTAGCCAAGAAATACAACAAGTCGGAGCAGTACATTGGGTAATTGGGGAGGAGGCTTGCGCCGCAGCCCTGGGGGCAGAGCCGATGGAACCAGGACACTGCATGTATTGCCGGTGCCACATGAGTTTCATTCCCCATTGGCCCCCTGGGCACCTGCCCAGTCTCCAGATCTATGGGACGTCGGGTACCGGTTCTTAATGCCTGGCCTCCTTTCATGGCTTCCTGCTGGTTTCGTCCATGCTGGATGTGCTTCAGAGACTCCAGGCTGTCACAGAGCCAGCCCCGTCCAGTGACACTCCCTTCCTCTCTTGCAGGGAGAACTTCCTGGTGCTGGATATCTTCTTTGAAGCCCTGAACTATGAGACAATTGAGCAGAAGAAGGCCTACGAGGTGGCTGGCTTGCTGGGTGAGCCATGTTTCCCCTCCATACTCAGGGGCAGGCAGGGAGCCAGGCCTTGTGGTCACTGCTGAGCTACACTAGCGGAGTGCTTGGGGTAGGGGCCCATTCAGCTCCAATGACTCCCCCAGCACTAAGCCCCGGTTCCCCCCTGTCGCCCCCAGTGGGCTGTGGCTCTCCCTCCCACCTGTCCATGATGCCTGGATCATGACTCCCTGATGGAGCAGATCCCACTCGGTCCAGCTGCTGCTATGAGTCAGTGGAGCAGGTCTGCATACCTACGCAGGGCTCTAGAGCGTGACAGCCAGTCCCAGGCCCTTCTCGAGAGGCCAAAAGAGAGTCAGGGCTCGATTCCTAGAGGGGCTGAGGGTCAATGGGAGCTGTGAATATTTGGCCTCTCGGCGTAGCCATCCCCAAGGGCTGGGGGCTTTGCTGGCTCCATACTGAGGGGTGTTTATTGGGGACACAGAGCCAAAACCTGCAACCCAGAACCCTGGTGCTTTGGGAAGATCCTGGCATGGCTGCAGGCTCCTTGGCCTCATCCCTGGGGCTTCCTAAGGAATCTCACAGTGGAGGACAGAGCCCTGGCCACTGGCGAGTCCATTCATCGCAGAGCGGCAGGGCTGAGTAGAGGGTGCAGAACCCAAGCCCTGAGCCCAGGTGGAGGGTCGCTGAGCTCGTAGGTTCACCAGCCCATCAGGTCAGAGCTCACCAAGCTGCAGCCTGGGGTCAGGACCGAGGATCCCCAGAGGCCTCCAGCTTTGGCTGGCCGAGGGGCGGGGGGTGCCCGTGTCACAGGCTCATCGGAGACCACTAGAGTGAACTCGGGGGAGAGATCCAGCCTCTCACTACAAGTGGAGGAGCCGCTATGGCAGGTGCAGCTGCTGCCTTCTCCTCTCCCTCCCTCTGGCTTGTCTCCATTCCTCAGCTGTCCTGTCCTCCGCTATATCACTGAGCCCCTGAGTGGCCGAGGGACCGCCCGCTCCCGGCCGGCCGGCCCGCCCGCTCCCGGCCGGCCCGCCCGCTCCCGGCCGGCCCGCCCGCCCGCTCCCGGCCGGCCCGCCCGCTCCCGGCCGGCCCGCCCGCTCCCGGCCGGCCCGCCCACTCCCGGCCGGCCCGCCCTGACTGCTCTCATCCCTCTCCTCTCCAGGCGACATTGGTGGGCAGATGGGGCTGTTCATTGGGGCCAGCATCCTGACCGTGCTGGAGCTGTTTGATTATGCCTATGAGGTGAGTGAAGGAGGGATCACCAGGAACCCCACTCTGCTGTGGGGGTTGAGAACCATCCCCCAGGATGCCCCAAGATGCTCCCCTAAGGTCAACCCCCGTCACGCTGATTCCCCCACAGCTCCTTCCTCCCCTTCACCTCTGCATGTCACTTCACTGCCTGCTCCCTGCCTGGTCTCGCCCACCAGCCCCCCTCTGCCCTCCCAGTCCCTTCCCACTCAGCATGAAATCTCCCCCCAGGCTGGTGCCAGCCTCGTGCGCCTCTTGCCAATCCCCTGGGACCCAAATCCCTCCTGCCCATGGGAGCTGTGAGCCCCTTCATACGTTGTGGGTGAGTTTCTGATCTCAGCTACCGTGCAGCCAGTCCAGAATGGGGAGTCACTCTGGATTTACCTGGGCTGTGGCTGGGAGCAGGATCTGGCCTGTGCCGTTTCCACCAGCCCCTCATCACGTGACTTACCCCCTGTAGCTGGTGCCCCTGATGTGCCCCCAGCTCCTCAGTGCGCAGGTGCTTTGGGTCACTGAGGGGCCCATCCCACCCAGGAGCTGCTTTTACTTTCAGGTCATAAAGTACAAGCTGTGTCGCCGGGCCAGGTGCCAGAAGAATCACAAAAGGAACAACACAGACAAGGGTGTCGCCCTGAGCATGGATGATGTGAAACGCCATGTAAGTGCCTGAACCTGCCCTTCTCCTTGTGGCCTGGGCCATACCTCAGTTATCCCACTGACCCCTGCACTGCGCGGAGGGCAGCACACTGCCCTGCAGTGCCCCCCATGCTGCTCAGCCAGCCCTCTGGGGCTGGGGCTTCTATTGGAGGTTGCTGAGTGCTTGTGAGAGAGGCAGACCCATATCACTGTCCAGAGCCTGCTGTAGGGTAGCCAGGAGCTGTGCAAGGTCCCCACACATAGGGCATGCATCTCAGTCCTTCCCTTTAGCACCCTTGCTGTCCTGGTCTCTTCCTGCTCCTTCGCTTCTGAGCTAGCAAGGAGGGTTAAGAGAGGACTGGCTGCCTTGAAAACCAAAGTTAGGAACCCCCGAAGCCTGCAGGCTGCTGAGAAAGTGGCTTGTGGGAACGACCTTTGTGCTGTGGGGATTGCTGGGGAGCAACCTGCAGTGAAAGGACACGGCTGGGATCCACAGCAGGGCATTGAGCTTGCCAGCTTGGGGCCCCATGCTCCAGTGCCCAGTACCCCGTCCTCTGGGGCTGCCTGGAGTGGTAGCTGGCAGCCGTTGAAGAGGGAGCGAATAGAAAACCGCCCAGGTCTCGCTAGTGTGTCGGTCACCGTGGTATTTAGGCACCGGAGTTCAGTGCCGACTGGCTTGCTGAAGATAGCTGACAACTGTGGTTCTCTTGGGGCCATGACCCCAAGCCAGAAAGTTCTGACTCCGATGCACCCAGATCCCCCAAGCTCAGGGGCGTTGGGTCTCGGGAGCTGGTTCACTCATTACGGAAGAGCCACAAACCTTGCAGCCCATCTCTAAACAGGGTCTTTGTTCACGGGAGGTGGCATCACTCAGCCAGGTATATGGGGATCTCCTGTGCTCTGGGGCTCCCTGGGCAAGGGCACTAGGTGTTTTGGGGGCATCCCCTGAGCTGCTGGGCTCCCCAAATGCTGCCAGAGCCTCTGATCTCTGTGATTCCCAGAGGGCTGGACTCTTGCCTCTATCAAGGCATTGCATGATGCTGTGGCTGTATCATCTGCTCTTCTCCCTGCGTTCGGGACCTGCCGTGTTTAACTCTCCTTCCCTCATCTCCCTTGCCCCCAGAATCCCTGCGAGAGCCTAAGGGGCCACCCAGCCGGGATGACATATGCAGCCAACATCCTACCTCACCACCCGGCCCGGGGCACGTTTGAGGACTTCACCTGCTAACTGACGTCCGGATGTACAACGTACACTACCAAAGCCCTCCGGAGAGCGGCCCCTGTCCCTGGGGGGCGTCCGTGGAGGGGACACACCTAGGGGCCCTTGCTCCTCGCCACAGTGGGACATTAACAAGAGTGATGGCCTCAGGTTTAGGGCCAGGTGGCAGGCGGTTGGGTTGGTTTCTGACCCTGGATACAGACTCAGCGCCAGCTGCTCCCCCACCCACCCATAGTTTAGAGACTCGGACATCCCGGTTCCAGGCCCCCCCGCCCCCACAGCGCTGACTCTGCAGCCTCTGCAGGAGCTACACACGGATTGGGCTGGGCCGCAGGACCTGGCCTGCTCCTCCTTGGCTCCTCAATTTGTTTTTAACTAAAAAGAGAAAGGAGCCCAGAAGAATCAGCTCTTTGGCTGCAGTCACATTGGGGGAAGTAACCCCTCTCCCATGTTCCACATTCCTGTCCATTTACCTGGTTCCATCCCGCATCCTCGCATCGCACTGGAGAGAGCCTTGGCGCAGGGGGAGGGTTATGAGCGAGCACGGGGAGGCCTGGTCCCTGCGCTCCGCTCGAGCCAGCTCTCCACCGAGCAGGGGAATCTCTTCATACTGGAGCATCACCTCCCCCGATGCCTGTCCTCTGAGCCAGGGGCCACATGGCTATGGCAGCATGTTTGCCTGGGCCCCTCTTTCAGCATTTCACCCCCCGTGTGGATGGGAGAGGCTGATGGTGAGAGCTGGATTCCAGAAGCTTCTGCTGTGTGTGTCCGCAGCCGATTCAGCAGCCACAGTCTTGCTCTGAACTTAGTCTCCTGCCCCTGGCACTGAGTCTCTGAGCATGATGGTCCCTGGGAGCCTTCCCTGGGTGTGGGTTCAGCTCCAGGGCAGATGCCCCCAGGCCTCCCCTGGCTCCTGTCCCCTCCAACATGACCACGGTTGGCACTCTATGGACTGAGCTGGGGTAATGATAGCCCCACCTGTGAGCTAGCACAGCCTTCTTCCTCCCTTCACCATCACCCTCCTCCACATGCCCCACCCCCAGGGAAGTCTCCTGCCCAAACTCTGACATCTGGAACTGACACAATCCAGAGGCGTCCAGAGAGGCCCCTATGCGTGGACAGCGCCAAAGACTGTAACTTGGGGTAGGGAGGGGAAAGAGGCCCGTGCAGTAGCCATGCCTCAGGTTCAAGGAGGATTTTCCAAAAACCCTAAGAGGCCTCAGCCTCCTTTTTGCCTAAGGCAGAAGCCTCATAGCTAATGGGGCCCATAAAGGGAAGAATCCCCCTCAGGCCCATAAGCCCCTGCTGTTGCACAGTCCTTGCCAGATAAGCTTGCCAAGCCAGGCAGCTGGGGCTGGATGTGCTATGGGGAGCGCTAGGCTCAGCATGACAGGCAAAGAAAATGCTGATGGGTGAAGCTCACACGGATCGTGCTGCCACTTCCCATGCAGGTGGGATCGGCCAGGAAGGGGAGCCTGCCCGGGACAGCCCACGCTCCAGAGCGGCACTGTGGATAGTCCGACACCGGGGTTTCTGCGGGGAGCCAGGCCTCCCTGTCCAGCTTTCCCAGGACGGTCACATGTCCTCCAGGCCAGTGCTGTCCCAGGAAATGTAGGGCTTTGCATTCCCATCTGCCATGGAGTCATCCGGAAGCCAGGCATCCTCTGGAAGAGCCTGACGCCAGGCCAGGGAAGCCCGTGGCTCAGAGCTGGCTGGGCTGAGCTAACTGCCCACGGACGAAGGCTTCCAGCAGGACAGATCCTGTCCACACGACCCTGCTTGTGCCCTCAGCTCTGCCATGGTCAGCTGAGCCAAGCCCTCCACCAAGCAGAACCCTCTGGGGACTCACAGACACCCACTCTTTGGAAATGACCCACAGACCCTCCCTCCCCACAACTTCTCCAGATGAAATTCCCAAATCACCGGCAGCTTCTGAAAATGGCAGGCCCTGGGCTCAGTTTTTCAGCCATGCCTGTCATTCACAGCCACTCTTGGCCCTTTGTGTCCCAGAGTCTCTGCTACTAGTGCCCATTGGCTGGGCTGTGTGGGCGGAGCCAGCCCAGTCATGGCCCCTCCATGGGACCCTGGTACATAGAGGAGAGGAGCTGTGAGGTCAGTTTGACTTGTGTGTAACAAACCCAACCCCCTCCGCAGCCGGGCCAGGGACTCCAGAGCCAGACCTTGCCTGGGCTGCCTCCATCCTTTTGTTCCACTGTCAGGGCCAGCCCCAGAATTCTCGTGGCCACCCTGCGCCCTCCACCAAGTGACATCTCTGCAGGGCTGAAGTGCTACTTAGCTTTAAGAGCTTTTGCAATGTCATTTTTATTATTTTTCTAATCTTTATTTTACTTTATGATTATTATTATTTTACTTCCTGACCAAAATAAGGAACTGGGGTCAGGCCTTTGTATCTAGCACTCGCCCAAAGACAAACGGGTCAGCCACGTCCATACATTGTCTTATGGCTCCTTTGTGCGGTTTAATTTCTTTTTCTTTCTTTCTTATTTTCACTCTCGTGCTCTAAAGCTTTTAAAGATGGGACTTGGATTTGGATTTGACATTGATGCTCACCCGTTGAAACTTATCATTTTTTATTTGTCTGTTTTTACTATATCATCTGCATTTTATATTTCGTATATATAATATATAATATATATTACTATATATATATATATGTGTGTGTACATATATATATATATATCTATATCTATATCTGTATGCAGCATATCAGTGTAGATACCCATCCAGTAGCATTTAGGCCTTGATATTGTGCCATTTTTCTGTTACCGATCTCTGAATGCCTTCAAGTGTATAAAGTGTTGAATTATCTCTGGTATCTGTACTATGTACACACATTTTCATAGGAAGCACAATAAGATGACAAATGCATTGTATATCAATACCTGCTACTCTTAATGATATAAAGGATACTATAAATGGATGAGATAAAGGATAGAGACTGAGCCTTTTTCTCCCCAGCTGGGCTGCAGGACTCTATCCTTGTGGGTGGGAAATCAGAAGCACCCCAGGCAGCTTCTTCCTCTCCACAGGGCTCATGTTGTGCATCTCAAACTGAGGACCAAAGAGGGGACCTGCTGCAGAACAAAGTGTTGGCCCTGAATTGAAATGACAAGTACATACTTACCTTCAGCTGTGTGAGATCGTCCCATTGACTGCAATGCTTAAAGTTAAGCATGTGCTTAAGTGCTTTCCTGAGCCGAAGCCTCTAGAAGGGAGGCTTTAAATGTTGTGAGATTAAAGGAACAAGGAGGCCCGATCCTGCACTCTCCTGTGGTATCTCTGCCTGTGTTTATACACACTCCGCATGATTAATCCTCGTAATCTTGTCTCATGTATGGCACCATAGGGCCTTTCACAACCACAAGGATTTGGATCTCGATTTCATGTCACCTGCCATGATGTGGCTCTGCAGTCCCGCACCAGGACACTGAGTTGAGTATGGAAACGGGTCCACCAAGCCCAGGACATCTCATCCACAGAGGAATTCCTGCCCCTACAGAACAGCATTGCATTAGCCTCCTACCTGATTAAATGGCACTCAGCAATCTTGCCACGGGATACTCCAGGCTTGGAGCCAATCAGATTAGAGGGTCCCAAGCGTCCCTTCGAGAGGCTGTCTGGCACTAATGGAGTTTGGCTTCCTGGGGCCCGTCTCATTCAGTTAAGACTCCACTGTGGACACATCCAGCTGCTCGTCTCAGGAGAGAAGCAGGCTACAGCTCCATTACTGCGGCAGCCAGAGAGGCAGGGTGGATTAGAAGGCATTAGCTGATTGATCCCTGTTAGGGAGGAAGAAGTCTGGACTGTGGGACCTGCAGGCAGCCAGCTTTGGCTGGAGCACAGCGGGCACAAGCCATCCCGCCCCTGCTGGCAGTCTGGTGCTTTCACCCTGTGGATTGTGTGGCCGCCGTGAACCAGCAGCAGGAGGATTAATCATGCGGAGTGTGTATAAACACAGGCAGAGATAGCATCACCTCTGCGCCTCCCCCACCCTGGCAGTAATTCATGGTTACCATTCATTCGCTCACTGCTGGTGCTGCCAGCAGACACAGGAGCTGTGATATAATGATACAGCCCTGAAGTGGGAGCCGTATGGGTAGGGGAGAGCTGTGCTGTGCAGCCAGGTGCCATGACACGGGTTCGGGCCCATGTGGCAATGACGGTCCTTTGGGCCAATCACCCTGCCCTCTGTGAGATGCATGACCCAACTACACTGAGGGGCCAGGACCTGAGCCGGGCAGACTGACCCATGTGGGATTTCTCTGGTGTAATTACAGGCTGGCGCTGGGTCTGAGCCAGTCAGGAAGGGCAGTATGGTCCATGCACTGCTGTGTATTTGTGGCCACAAGTGTTTGGTGTAGCCTGTGTTCCTTTGTGGGTCCCACCAGACACCTGGAAATGAAACCTCATCCCTGGCAGTGTTTGGTCTCTCCTGGTTTGACAAGCATTGCTTTGTTTTGTTTTAAGGTCTCATGAAAGTTGCTGCTGCTTTCTGTGCTGTGCTGCTCTGTGGGCCAGGCCTATCCATCACATCAGCACTGTGCTAGGAGCAGGGCTGGAACTTGCCAGCATAGCATTAGTGCAGGTCCTACAAAAACAAGTTGCTAGGTTTTTGGGGTGGATGGGTTACTGAATTTCCTGGCAACCAATGTTCAGCTCTTCATCCATCCAGCCTCTATTCCCCCACCCCCATGCCGGCTGCTGCAGCAGTGGGGCCTGCACCCCCCACGCCTGGCTCTCCAGCCCCTGCCATGGGCAGGTTGCTGTTGCCCATCTCTTCCTCGCATGCAGAGAATCCCCATCTCCAAACAGCTCCCCCACCACCCCGTTTCCTTCAGCAGCTACTGCAAAGTGACCCCCCTCATAGTTTAAAAAACTTTCCACAGATTTTGGTTCTCTGCCCTCCCGCTAATGTGCTTCTGCCATGATGCCCACAAACATGTGGGCCTGGCACTAGCTGGGCTGAGGTGACTTGGGACTACAGAGACCATGGATGGAGACAACAAAGTGTGTGACCTGATCTTTCTCCCTCCCTCAACCGCTCCTGTCCATGTTCGACACCAGCGAGCTCTGCAGCTATCACTCGCGCTCTGAATGTTGCTGTTTTCGGTCTCTCCCGTAACTGCATCTGTCTCTCAAAGTCTGAGCTTGGCTCTTGCTTGTACACCTCCACACTACACTTCCAACTGGGGCTTGATTTGAAATCCTGTCAGTGGAGTTAGATCAGTGTACAGCCAGATTTAGGCCCAGCAGCTCTAATGGGGGAGGGATAGCTCAGTGGTTTGAGCATTGGCCTGCTAAACCCAGGGTTGTGAGTTCAATCCTTGAGGGGGCCATTTAGGGATCTGGAGCAAAAATTGGGGGTTGGTCCTGCTTTGAGCAGGGGGTTGGACTAGATGACCTTCTAAGGTCCCTTCCAACCCTCATATTCTATGAACTCAGACCCTTGCACCCCACACACACCTGGAAAGAACAACAGCCAACACATCATAACAAACGAGCGCAGGAGAAAGAGTTTTGTTCCAAACTAAAGAGAATCTTACAGGTAACTTTGCATTGAGGTTACTAGAGTCCCCTAGTGTGCACCGTGCCGTTTCACCTGACCCGTTCTGCAGCTACCTTGTTAAACAAAGCACAATTCATTAGCCAACCACAATGGTTTGTAGTAAATCTCGTGCCAGTCAGAGAAAATTGCAGCTAAAGCTCAGTCGCCAGGTAGAAGGTGTCTTCTGTCTGGCAAGGAATTTACCCTGCAGCCTTGCAAGCAGGACCAGATATTTAAAAAAATCCATTTTACCTATGGGTGGTCACACCCCAGTGTTCAGACACCAAGGGGCTGATCCTTCTAACCAGTCTAGCTCCATAGATTTCAATGGGGCTACTCTACACTTGTGTGAGCAAGCAGAAAATTGACACCATCAGGTGACCAATCCAGCCAGACACAGCAGGTGGACTGTTTAACCAACTGGCTTGGAATCAGCCCCTGAAGCTCCAGCAGAGCAGTGCTTTCCAGCAGCGCGGAGCCTTGCTCCTTGGGCGGTTTGGTTCAAGAGCCAGACGTTGCACAAACCCTTTGGAGCATGTATTTGCATCAAAGCTACTTGGAGAGAAAAAGTATTTTAAATCATTCACCAAAATCCCACCCTAGCCAGAAGTGCCCGAAGCAGGGCCAGAGCTGGGCTCTGATGAAATCACTTTATTTTCATTCAGTATGTCTTAGGCTATTTTTAAAAGCAGAGGTTGAGGCTCCCTGCGGTGCACCCAGGGCGTTCTGGGCACCCCAGGCCCAGGGAGATGCTTTAAGCCAGGGCGTGCTCTAATTTTTGGCAGCCTCATGAAGGCTGCCTGTGGGCTTGCGTGTTCCTGCCCCTTCCTCATGGGCACTGCCCCCCTGCACTTCCCACACCCGTGGGCTTTTCCCCCTGCCCCTGCCCCAGTCTCTCCCCAGGGGCACTAGGCTGCCCGCGGCCTCCCGGCGATAGGGGGAGCTAGCCTGCGTCCCCAGCATCTCTCTTCGCCCTCCCCGAGTACTCTATGGTACCTCTGGCGCCGCTCTGCCCCACGCGCTCTATGAGCGGTGTCGGATTCCGGTTCCGGTCCCCCTCCCCCCCCTTTGTGCTGGGAGAAGATGGCGGCGCGGGCGGGATTCCAGTCGGTGACTCCGAGCGGCGGCAGCGGGGGCGCCGGAGCGCTGGGGCCGGGCACCCCGGGGCCCCCCGTCCGCATGGGCCCGGCTCCCGGCCAAGGTCTCTACCGCTCCCCCCTGCCGGGCGCCGCCTACCCGGTAAGGCCGGGGGAGGGGCCGGAGTGGGGGAGGGGAGGGGAGGGTTCCGGCCGGGGGTGCCCCGCGGGGGGGGGGGGGTATAGAAGCGTTTCTGAATGTGGGGGGACGGTGGCCGGCATGTGTCTTTGCGGTGGAGGCAGTGGGTGGGGCGGGGTGTATCTGAGCGCGCTCAGGTCTCGGTGGCAAGGGGAGCCCCAGGGGTGTCGGCTCTGGGGGGAAGCAGGGTCTGGGGATGATGTGACTGCAAGCTGGGGCGAGGGAGACGTGGGGAGGAAATCGGGCCTAGGTGCATGGTGAGGTGAACTGGCAAGCTATGGGGAAGGGGGGTGTATTTGAGGACGAGGAGGAAATGTCTGGGTGAAATTGGGGGCACCACAGGGTGGGAGTGAAAGAGGTCACCCTGCAGTGACATCAGGGGTGCTCTGAGTAAGGGGTACTCTCCGTTAGAAAGGTGACCCTAAAGAGAAGATTGATTGGGAAGGGAGGAGCTGGGGTCCGAACTATGGAAAAGGGAGAGAGGCAGCCTAGAGGAAATGGGTGAGGTGAGGATTAGAGTAGGAAGGGGAAGAGTGGGAGCATCTTGTGGGGATGGCAGTTGGAGTGGTGATTCAATGCATGGAGGAAAATTGTAAGTAGGGGTTTGGGCACAAGGCCTGCAGTGGGGAGAGGTGTGTGAAATTAAGAACTGTCTCTCATAGTCAGCTTTGCGAGTTATGGTTTCTGTGTTACAATCCCATTCATTCTTGGTTGGAAGCATCCACATCTGGAGCTGTTAGCCCTGTAGTGATCCATCTGAGTCCATCCCAAGCAAGCCCATGAGTCACGTAACCCTGTACTAGCAGGGGTCATGCTTAGCTCAGCAGATGTGGCTTTGTAGCCCACTGTGCTTAGGACTTAACTGCCCTTTATTTGGGAGTCTCCATCTTTTCAGAGTTTGGGTCAGATGAAGACCGGATCCCTGTGTTTCTCTCCTCAGCGCCCTGGCATGTTGCCAGGCAGCCGCATGACACCTCAGGGACCCTCCATGGGTCCCCCAGGATATGGTGGGAGTCCCTCAGTCCGACCTGGAATGGCCCAGTCTGGTATGGATCAGTCACGCAAGAGGCCAGCTCCTCAGCAAATCCAGCAGGTCCAGCAGCAAGCGGTCCAGAATCGTAACCACAAGTAAGAGGCCAGATTTCTCACCTCGTTCTGAGGTTGATTATCTTTTCTATGACCGCTTAGTGCCTCTTCATGAAGGACACCAAAGTCCTTCACAAGTTGTAGAACTATAATACCACCAAAATGCAGCCACCTCTGAGGTGGAAGGCTAGAGCAAACCAGTGTACAGCACATTGGTAAATAGTCATTCAAGGTCAGGCAGATTTTGTCCAAAACACCAGCGCATCTTCCCCACCCACCCTTACAAAAGTGCCAGGGAGACTCTAATGTCCACATCAAGCAGACATGATTCAAGGTGGTTAAGGGAAAAAAATGCTCAGAGAAAGCAATATCTAAATTGAAATATGCCTATTTATGACCCTCCAGAAAATAGGGACCAAATCATAAATTCTTATCCATTGTATCAAAATATAAACCCCTTTGAATGCTAGTTGGCTATGTTGCAAAAATGGATTAGCCAATATTCAGTAATTTGGACACCTGCTGCTGATGTCAGAGATCAGCACAATGCTTTGTTTACGTCACTACATCTAGGACTTCTGTCTCTCTCTTACTGCCAGCATGCTCTTGGACTTTATTCTTTAATTGTTTTGCATGGGTGGCTCAAACTGACTTAAACTTTTTGTGCAGCTACTTCACTGGGTGAAAGGGAGCTTCAGATGATAATACTCAGCTCCTGTGCAGGAGCAAGTTTTTTTATTTCTTAACACAATGCTCAACAGTATCCTGGCTTTAAAAAATGTATCTGTTTGAAAATCCAACTTAATATTCAATCAAACCTAGGAGTCACTTTGTATCAAAATAATATTTAACCAAACACCTCTCCAAACTCAGGGAAACCCCAGCTATCCATATCTCTTGGGAGACTTGAAATGTTCAAATAATCAGGTGGTCTCGGTCTTGCAGGTGCTTTTGAGCTCTGCAGCATTGGAGTTTCAGTCCTGCTGTGGCCATGGGGAGGAAGGGTAGGTAAGGAAGGTGTCTGTACAGAGACAGACAGTCACAATACACAACCTTTGAAAGAGGACTGGACTGAGACAGATGTCGAGGAGCAAGTGCCCCTCATAGCAGAGTCCCGAACCTGAGAATAAACCCACATCCTTGCTCCTTTTCATGTGTTCCGACTGTTTGAGGGACAAACTGGTTGCCATCTTAATGTGTGTATCCTTCTTTAAACAGTGCTAAGAAAAAGAAAATGGCTGACAAAGTTCTACCTCAGAGGGTGAGTGAGGTTTTTTACTTTTGCTACCTCTGCTCCTGTAGTTCTGAGTTCCAAGCGGTTTTATGGGCAGAAAAGCAGCGGTCTTGATTGGCTTGTGCTTTGCCATAGATTCGTGAACTGGTACCAGAGTCTCAGGCCTACATGGATCTGCTGGCATTTGAAAGGAAACTGGACCAGACGATCATGAGGAAACGTCTGGATATCCAGGAGGCCTTGAAACGACCCATTAAGGTAAAGGAGGATAGTGCTCAGGTTTCTTGCTGGGGTGCCTAGAGACCCGTGCCTGAACTGAGAAAACAGGACTGACTTATATGGCATTTGGGTGGGTCTGTAAAGGCTCTTGAGAGTGTGATGTATTGAGGGTCAATGTCCTATCCTGGACTTTAGCCTCAGAGTGCAGTCGTGGGTGCTTGCCGACCCTCTCTTTGCCTGGCTTGCTTTCTGGTCCGGCAGTCTGTTTCTCAGGTGCAGGAGGTGAAAGTGAGTCCAGATCCTGTGGTTTCTTGATTGTGGCTGTGGCCTGAGCGTGTTTATTGGCTTCTGCATTTTGCTGTTAACATTTAGCTGATGCTTTTTTTCTTAGCAAAAGCGAAAGCTGCGCATTTTTATCTCCAACACCTTCAATCCAGCCAAGTCGGACGCGGAAGATGGCGAAGGGACTGTTGCCTCGTGGGAGCTCCGGGTGGAAGGGCGGCTGCTTGAGGACGTGAGTGTGAGGCACCCAGCTCCTCTGGGAAGGGCAAGGGAGCAGCATTAATTCTCCAGATAAGATGATCTGAATGGGTGTGGGAGCTAAACCCTGTTGGGTTGTGACCAAAGAAGAAGCTTTCAAAGGTCTGGAGTTGGAAGTGAAGACCAACTGCTTAATGTCTGAGAATGGAACTAGGAGCCCTCTATCCTAGATTATCACAATGGTCCTTTCTGGCTTTGGACTCTATGAATGTATCCTCTCTCACTCATACCTGCCCAAGGAGTCTGACGAGAAGGGGGAGAGGGTAAGAGGGCCAAACCAGTTGGCCGCCCCATGAGGTAGGACACTACAATAATAATACTTAGCTCTTTATAGCTAAGAGGATTGATGGTGGGAACAGATTTGTGGCACTTGCCTTCCCTACCTCTGAAAGCAGACACAGATTGCACATAACAGGCTTTTGTGAGTTCGTTCCCCTCCCAAAAAAGTTTCTAGTCTGCCGTGAGGAATTGGCCTCGAGACTGGATTTGCAAACACAAGGGAAGGGTCAGGGTTTATCATGGGTAGTTTGGTTCCTTCTTAGCTCTTGGGCCAGTAACTCTAGTGCAATTTTGGAATAGGGCTTCCTGGGCTTCAATCTTCCTGCATTAATGTGACTGTTTGCCCTGGGCCTGGAGGAGGCCTTGAATCCGCCTCACAGGAAGCTAGTCAAACATGGCATTGTGCTACAGTTATTGGCAAGGGATTCCCATGGAACACCTGTATTCGATGTAAAATCTGTCCCAGCACTTCAGAATTTAATCCCATTACTTTTCATCTCTGGACTGTCCTGTGCTGTTGGGCTTCTTCCCCTTTGTGCTGGACAGCTGATCTGGTGTAGGTCCTTGAGGGACCTATTTACTCTAGCCTGTGGGGGATAGGTTGCCTGGCTGATAGGCAGACTGTGTTGAGAACAGCTTCTGAGAACCCTGGATTCCCTAGAAAGACAGTCCCTGCCCCTAGCGGAAAGGCAAATGGATAAATGACTGAGGATGTGGGAGGAAGGGATAGAACAGACAGCAAAGAGGCCAAGGCAACCAGCAGACATGCCATTGGCTCCATGTTGGGGTTTTGGAGAGAGGGGTGGGTTTAGTATCAGTAAATGGGAGTTGGAGTGTTCCGTTCCCATCAGTGCTGTTGTATGTGCTGGGTGTGCTACTCTGCTGGCCTTGACACTCTTCCTTTCTGTGCTGCTGTAGGCTGCTCTGTCCAAATATGATGCCACCAAACAGAAAAGGAAATTCTCATCCTTCTTCAAGTCTCTGGTGATCGAGCTGGACAAGGACCTGTATGGCCCAGACAATCACCTGGTGGAGGTGAGCTATACTTTGTTATATTGTCTCGAAATGGAGTTCAGAATCTTGGCAACCATGTCATTCTGGGAGCTAGGAACTCTTGAGTTCTTGAGCCCAGCTCTGCTACTGACTTGCTAGGAGCCCTGGGGCAAATCGCTTCACCTTTTTGTCTGTCTGTGATATGGGGATAATGCTAACCTCCCTCAGAGGGGTTGAAGCTTGTTGGATACGAAGATAGCTTTTGTTTGTGCCCTTTCTGCTCCATTCTGATGAATAAGAACAATATCAGAGTCCCTTATCTTTGTGCAATTAGTGTATGTGAAGCTTTAGGCTAAAGATGCTCCTGTGTGAAGTGCAAAGACACAGACCACTAGTGCCTGTCTCCTCTGTTCCCCATACTTGGAGCAAGTTTGGTAACGTTGGGAATGTAGCAGCGGTGGATGCATAACCTGGCCTTGCTGTTGGGAATCATTCATGACAAAGCCCATCAATTCTGTGTTCTGCCTGTTTGCAGCACAGCTGGAATTTCGAGGGTGCGAATACACTTACACACTTAGTTGAAAGGAGAGTCCAAGACACACCTGCCTTAACAGAGAGGCTAAGGCGGAGCTGTCAGCTGTTTCTAGGTGTAGTGAACAATTGTTGCAGCCAAGGCCATTGAGTTGGGGACAGCAACGTGATCCATGCCAAATAAATGAAGCCTCTTTGCAGCCGCTTGACTCTTGTGAGTTCACATTTCATCTGTGTCATTCTCCCCCGATGCTCCATGATAGTAATCTGACCTTTACAACTGGTGAGCTGCGTGCGCCTCATGCTATTCACCGCAGGAGTTCCAACCTCCTTTCAGGTGTTGTCAGAGCCACCACAACTGTCTGTAGAGTCCAGGGGCACATGGCAGAGATCACATGCTGTCAAATGGACAGGATCTTTCTAGGGAGGAGTTTGTCATCAGTAAATGGCAATTGCAGGTAAATGTTGTGCCTGGCAGGCAGCAGGAGCAGAGGGAATGACCTGGCAGTCTGTGTCCCTAAACCACCTCCCCTGCTGTGTTTTTTCCAGTGGCACAGAACTGCTACTACCCAGGAGACAGATGGCTTCCAGGTGAAGAGGCCTGGGGACGTGAATGTGCGCTGTACTGTCCTCCTGATGCTGGATTATCAGGTAGGCAGGCTGGTACGATGCAGATGGGGAGTGAGCAGTGCCTTAGCATCTGAGGGCTGGTCCACACTAACCCCCCGGTTCGAACTAAGATACGCAACTTCAGCTACGTGAATAACGTAGCTGAAGTCGAAGTATCCTAGTTCGAACTAAACAGCACTTACCGCAGGTCCACACGCGGCAGGCAGGCTCCCCCGTCGACTCCACTTACTCCTCGCGCGGAGCTGGAGTACCGGTGTCGACGGCGATCACTTCCGGGATCGATTTATCACGTCTAGACGAGACGCGATAAATCAATCCCAGAAGATTGATTACTACCCGCCGAATCAGGCGGGTAGTATAGACGTACCCTGAGTTGTGACTTGGATGAGCCCTATCTGTAGCTGCATCATCCTTACCCCTACCTTTGTCATGCTTTTGTCTCCTCAGCCTCCACAGTTCAAACTGGACCCCCGCCTGGCTCGTCTCTTGGGGATTCATACCCAGACCCGCCCAGTGATCATCCAGGCACTGTGGCAGTACATCAAGACCCACAAGCTACAGGATCCCCATGAGCGGGAGTATGTCATCTGCGACAAGTATCTCCAGCAGGTAAAGGTGTCTCCAGCTTGGGGTGGGGCGGCGTGTTTGGGGCAGGAGACAGCTTTGGCTTCTGTTGCCAGGAACCAGAGATTCTCCAGGCTGCCCCTTTCCCAGCACTGAGCTGCTTTCCACCCCACTCCCTCTTTCTCTTGCAGATATTTGAGTCTCAGCGGATGAAGTTCTCTGAGATTCCTCAAAGGCTGCACGCTTTGCTCATGCCCCCAGAACCAATCATCATTAACCATGTGATCAGGTGAGACTGGCCCCTGAGGCACTGTTTGTTGGGAAGGGCGGATAAGTGAGCTAGAGAGACTTACATATATGTGGAGATGCTCCTTGTTAGTCAGTTTCAGTAGCTGCTGAACTTCC
The DNA here is from genome assembly GCA_037349315.1 of Chelydra serpentina. Lineage (NCBI taxonomy): Eukaryota > Metazoa > Chordata > Testudines > Chelydridae > Chelydra > Chelydra serpentina. The sequence goes on from JBAIAC010000079.1 coordinate 247,651, forward strand.
TGCACCTCTCTCTTTCCATGTCTTTATTCACTCTGCCCTGTGCGCATTCAACAGCTTCTTTTTCCCATTCACCAAGCACCCCTTCTGTAAATCCCTGCTTGCTTTCCTCCTGCCAACACTGACCTCCACACTGTGCGCCCGCACTCATGTTTTAACTCTGACCCTTTGCACTGAGCTTGTCTAGACTGTAAGCTCCTGATCCCGTGTGCTGCATGCATGATGTGCGACTAGAGAGGTGAAGTGTTTTCCTGCTCCTCAGTATTACTGACCCCTTTCTTCTGTTACAGAAAACCAAATGCAATGCATACATTAATACTGTCTTTCCTACCCCACCCCTCAACCTATGGAGCTTAGAGGTGCTAGTAAGGATACAATCAAACACTGACTCAGGCTTCTCGCTTTTTCTGGGTGCTCTCTTGCTGATGTCCAGTGTTGACCCAAACGACCAGAAAAAAACGGCCTGCTATGACATCGATGTGGAAGTGGATGATACTCTTAAAACTCAGATGAATTCTTTCTTGCTGTCCACAGCCAGCCAGCAGGAAATCGCTGCCCTGGATAACAAGGTAGATCCTGCCCTTCCAGCTAGAGTTTGTGTGCTGGGATGAGGTTGGCTGGCACAGTGTTGCAGGATAGAGCTTTCATGCAGCTTTCAATATGGATTCATCTAGTGGCTTTATATTTGGGATCTGGAACAGTGAGGACAACATTTCTGCCAGGGTGGCACCATTTCTAGGATACCAAATCAGATAGTGACAATCTTTTTACTTACCAAGAAAATAAATTTGAAAGTGAGTGATTAGAGGGAAACTGATTTAGTGGTTAATCAGGGGACTGGGAGTCAGGACTGCTGGATCCTCTTCCCAGCTCGTCTACCTGAGACCTTAGAGGCACAGAATGAAGTGACTTGCCTATCTCGTTACAATGGAGTAACTTGAAGCTACATCTTGGAGGGTTTGCCAGGCTTCCTGGTAGTGAAAGCCCAGTGAGATCTTTGGATGAAAGGTGCTGAATGTCCTGAGTCTGCATGTCAGTGCATTGAGTGAACCTACCGCCCTGTCTCTACAGGAAGAGGGATGTGGGGTGGGGTGTATGTTACACATCTGGGTCAACCAGGAGATACGAGTTTTCCATCTTAACATGCTTGACCCTTTGGTTTGTCTTGCCTCTCTGTTGGGTTGGCCTTGTAACCTGGTTCAGCAATACCCCATTACTACATTTTTCTCTCTCAGATCCATGAGACAATCGAAACCATTAATCAGCTGAAGACACAACGTGAGTTCATGCTGAGCTTTGCCCGTGACCCCCAAGGCTTCATCAATGATTGGCTCCAGTCGCAGTGCCGAGATCTAAAGGTAAAGAGATTTTTCTCTTTTATGTGGAAGGCAAACAGAGGGTCAGTCCAGCCAATCAGACTCTTCTTGTTCAGTTAGCAGCTGAGATCCATGCAGGGGCACAATTTGCAGCTCTGTAGCCACACTGAAAATTGGAATTGAGTGCCAGGATTCCAATCTGACAGCACTGGCTGGGCCAGGTCTTGCTGGAGTCTGCTTGGGGACAGAGCTTGTGGTTAGCCCCGGACATGAGCAGGGTTGAGAGAGTAACTCAGGCAGCTGCATGACTCTGGGTTATAAGCTGCTCTCTTTGGTGCCTCCAGACCATGACTGATGTTGTTGGGAATCCAGAAGAGGAGCGTCGAGCTGAATTCTACTTCCAGCCCTGGGCTCAGGAAGCCGTGTGCAGATACTTCTACTCCAAGGTGAGTGTTCCCATTTGAGGGAATCCATCCATGTCAGCTGCTATTCTGCTTGCAGGGAGATGCTGTTAGCTAAAGCTGGGCGTAGTGCAGCTGGGCATGCACAGTTTCAACCACTTAGTTCTGCTGATGCATCTCGGTCCTGATCTCCAGCACCCTTCTGCTTCAATCCTGGATACCCACCCACAACTTGACCAGTGCACCTTGGACCTGCATTTGCCACACCCCGGCTATTCCAAGTCCTATTGCTGCAACTTTGTGGGGTGGTCTTGTACTGCCTACTCCTGAGGGCATTCTGCGCCTAAAAATTCTGCGCACAATATTTTAAAATTCTGCAAGGTTTATTTGTCAATAAATAAATGCAGAGGTTCCAGCATGGCAGTCCACTGGCTGCACGAAGGTGGAAGATCTACCTGGGACACTGACTCAGCGGTGAGACTGCACCCAACCCTGACACAGCACAAGGCCTGGGCCTGCCCCAGAAACACCCTGGGGCTCTGCCCCTCTGTGCCAGGCACACCAGGTGTGGGGTAGGCAGGATTCAAGTATGAAGGGGCTCACTGTAGGGGGATCCAGGTGTGGGGTGTGAGGGTTCTGTGTGGGACGATCTGGGTGCAGGCAGCTCAGTGGGGGGGTCTAGGTGTGGGGGGATCTGGATGCACAGAGGCTCGTTGGGGGGGGTTCCAGGTGCAGGGACAATGGCACTCGGCAGGGTCTTCCAGGTGAAGGTGCTTGGGGCTCAGCGGGGGGTCTGGGTGTCGGGGTCTCAGTGGGGGGAGTCGGTGCTGGGGGAGTGGGGCTTGATAGGGTGGAAGTCTGGGTGCAGCTAGTTGGGGGGGTGGCATGGGATGTGGGGGCTCAGGGTGGTGTGGGGGGGTGGGGGCTCGTCAGGTTGGGGGGGTTGAGTGCAAGGAGCTCGGTGGGGGGGTGGTCTGGGGTGCAGAGGTGGGGGTCTGGAGGCAGGGAGGTTCCAGTTGCTGGGCTTAAGGTTCAGTGGGGTGAGGTACAGGTATGGAGTGCTACGGGGTGAGGCTTGGCAGGGGTGTCTGGGTATAGAAGGTCCAGATGAACAGGGGCTGGGAGGATGGGGGAGCAGCTGCCCATACAGTGACCCCTGCACCCCTCAACTGAGGAGTGATGGGGGCAGGAAGCAGGGGAGGATGCTGAGCTTCCTGCAGCTGGGGAGGTTTCTGGGGGTAGGTCTGAGACAGCCCCAGCCACTTCTTGCGGGGGAAGAGGAAGTCCCATCCCCTCCAGCCCTGCCGGGACTAGCAGCTGATCATGGCTCAGGGTAGGAGAAACTGGCTGGGGTGTCCCCAGCCCCGTGGTGATTTACCTCTCCTCTGGGTGCCTGAAGTGGCTGTTAGGGAGTGGTGTGTGGCTGCTCTTGCAGCTTCCCTGTCAGAAAGTCATTTTTCTGCAGGGAAGCAAAGAAATTGTGGGGACATGAATTCTACGCAAGGTGGCGCAGAATTCCCTCCAGGTCACCGGGGCTGGAAAGACCCCATCAAACTATTTGCTGGTTTAGATCCAATTCGAATCAAATCCAGATCATGCACAGGTGATACTAGTGTTAGCCCTACCACCACCTAGCCACCCTCTTCCCATTTAAATCTATTGTTGTTACACAGACATCCCTTTTAAATCTCAGCCAGAACCCTGGTCCTTGGGCTTTCTGGGGTGGAGTTGCTTTCTAGGGGTTCCTTGTGCAATGTAGCTGTGAGGAGAGGCCATCCCCCTCTCATAGGGTGCACGTTGGCTTGGCCTTTGCTTTCAGATCTCTGAATAGGAGCAGCCCACAGGCTAGTGCAGAGCTGATGTGGGCCCTGGCAGAGAGCTGGAGCCACACCCCAAAATCCCCTGCATGAAATTGAAACTGCCCCATCACAGGCTTCTTGTTAAGCAAACGGTAAAAAGATTCTTTGCCCTTTTATTAGCCTTTTGTGTCAGAGGCTGAAGTGCTTTGCACATACGCTAATTCCCTCATCGCCCTGGAGGAGGGAGGTACTGGCTGCACTTCAAAATGGGGACATCAGGGCACAGACTTGCCCCTGCTCATGCAATGAATGACTGGCATTAGAACCCCGGAGTCCTGACTTCCATTCCCTTCATCTAACCACTAGATAGTGCAGCCTCCCTACTGTGCAATTGGTGCATCCTTCACTACCCTGTGGAACACGTAACGTGTGGGCTGTACTATGGACAGGATTTAGGAGGCAGGGACAGGGAGCCAACAGGAAAGACGTAGCCAGGTGGAGGAAGGAGTCCTGTTTCTTTCCTAGGGGCTGTGCATGGTTTGGGCTCATTGTTCCTTCGCTCCCTCCAGGCTAGGAGCATTGGTTATTCAGACTCTGACTTACCATTCGCTGTAAGAGTATTAAAGCCGGGCATCTGGCTTCTCTTTCCACAGGTGCAGCAGAGACGGCAGGAGCTGGAGCAAGCACTGGGAATCCGCAACACATAAGCCGCCCCACTCCTCCCCTGATCAGAAGGCATCACAGCTACTTGTGGAGACAAGCGCTGCAGAGTTCACTGTTTAGGCCCACACAACCCCCACTCCGGTGTAGAGACCTGCAGCCATTACTCACCTCTGGCAGTGTCTGTATCAGTGAGACTCCAGAGCCCCGTGGGGCTTTGGGGATGTAGCAAGCAGACAGGCTCAAAGGGTCGCACACTTCTACCTGGTTTCCTCCCTCACGGAGGCCCTGTCAGTCTCAGAGCTCTTGTGAGCCGACCTTGTCTCTGTGTTGCCTGTAATGCCCCCAATATCTAGTGTTGCTGCAGGCTCAAACTTTCTCCTGAGTTCAGAAACTTACCACAACCCCTTCTAGTGTGGGGCTGGAAAGCCTCTCAGCATGGATCTGCCATGTGGACAGAGGCCCATGGCCATTCACTTCCCAAGGTCCCATGAGACGCAGCGGGCCGAGCTCCTGCATGTTGGCACACACTCTCCCCCTATGGGGGTGCTCTTGCATCATCCCTCCTTGTAGGACTCTCCTCTCCTGAAAGAGGGTTTCTGTGCTATATAGAGAATTGCTTTTCCCATCGTGTCTCTGTCTCCTTAGTTAAAGCTCCCTTCGAGTTCCCTAGGAGGCTGCTCCAGCCCTGGAGCACGAGGGAGACACTGGTTCAGCACAGAGATGAAGGAGCTATGAAGAGGTGACTCTACTGCATGCCAAGGGAGCTGCAAGCGTAGCTCTAACATGCAGGATTGAGCAGCAATGCAGTCTTGCCAAAGACGCTTGTTCTTCCTGCTGCCGGGAGCAGGGAATGCACCAACTGCAGCTCCTCCTTGCAGTGGGTCTATGCAAAAGCATAAAGCCTTAGGGTCATTTCTTGGACCAGGCTGATGATCCTGCGTCTTTGCCTTTAGTGAAGTGAATGCTCCCTTGCATATATCCGAGGATGTGAGGAGGCAGCCTGGGCCTCTACCAAACAGCCCCAAACAAATAAGCAAGTTAGTAGAAGTCAGGGCTCCTCTGCTTTGTCTTCTTCCATGTTTGGGCACAGAGTAGGTTCTGGGGCTGTCAGGGCAGGTGATCAAGTATGTGCAGATGGGTTTTCTCCAGCTGAGAGAGTAGCAGCCTAGACATGGAATGAATTGCTAATGAATTAATTTAGTGGCACTCTTGTGCTCTTTGCCCTCAGGACCATGTGTGTGCCGCAGGGCGTGTTGGGAGGTGGGGGCTCTTTTCACCTGGGGCTAAATATTTCTGCTCAGATTCCTTTTTGGGACTGTAAAGTGAGTGGATTCAGAACCCAGTTGGTTGTGCTCTCCTGACGTTAGCTGCAAAATCATGTTACTGACAAACAACCTCACACTACCGTGGAGTGTGTTTGAGGGGCTGCTATGAAATTGGGAGCCCCTGTAAGTCTGTGCGCGCGTGTGTGTGTGTGTGTGAGAGAGAGAGAGAGACTACTTGTCTGTGAGTAATAGACTTTCCAACCTTCCCTCCCTTCTGTCTTTGGACCCTTAAAGAATCGCCCCTTTTGTAGCACCAGGGGCTGAAGTCCCGGTGCCGGTTAATGCAGTCTACCGGCTCCTCAGGGCAAGTAATAGTGAAGGATACTTGGATATTGCCTAGGCAAGTGTAGCTGTTGCAGAATTACTGTTTTTATTAACTGATTATGGTTTTTCATGGACCAAAATTTTTTTTGTACTGTATCCTTGTAGATGTCACACAATTTTAATAAAAGCCTCCTGTGAAGGAAGCCGCTTGCCCTCCTTCTGTGCTGGCGAATGGCAGTTTGCAGTTGTGTAACAGACGGCTCCTGTCACAGAACTACTATGGAAGGGATTAAATGACTTCCTGCTTGCATCTGCAAAGCCCACTGTGTAATGGGAGCTCTGTTCATTGAGGGAGGGCAAGCAGGAACACTAGACATCACTCCCTTTTAAAAGGAAGACAGCTTGTTTGTGGTCCAAATTTGACTCACCTTAAAATTGTGTGGAATTTGGAGGGTGCTATGTTACTTATAGGGCCCTACCAAATTCATGGCCATGAAAAACACGTCATGGACTGTGAAATCTGGTCTCCTCCCATGAAATCTGGTCTTTTGTGTGCTTTTATCCCATCATCATCATCACTCCCATAACCGCATTGGTTGTTGTGGCCCCATCATTGATTAGCAATCAACCAATTGTCACCACCCCTGACAATTGTGTGTCAGTGCTTGAGTCTCCGCAAAGTCCATTCCTGTTCACTCTTCTATGTTGTCAATCCATCTCTTCTTCTGTCTACCTCTTCTCTTCCCCTGAACTGTCCCTTGGAGGATGATCTTGAATAGGCCAGTTCTTGTTACATGGCCGTATCACTTCAGCTTGCACTTCTTCACGGTCATCAGGAGGTCTTCATATGCCCCAGTGCATTGGGTGATGACGTGGACCTCTTCATTAGTGACATGGTCAAAGTAGGAGATACTTCTGTAAAATCCTGGGTGTATCATCTCTAGTGTCTGTATTTTCTGTTCAAGTTCTGCCGTATGGGTCCATATCTTGCACTCATACAGAAAAATGGAGATGACCAATGCGTGCAGCAGTTTCAGTTTGGATTCCAGGGAGATGTTCGTATTCCTGCAAATTGGCCTTAGTTTTGCCGCTGCTGCTGCTGTTTGCGCAGTTCTTGCCCGAATTTCTGCCTTGGATCCTTCACCTGTGGTGATTGCCCTCAAATACTTGAACTGTTTCACTGTCTCCAGCTGTTGCTCACTGACAGTGATATGTGAGCTGATCCCATCACGTTTGTTGTTTGCCATCAACTTGATTTTCTCTGCACTGATTTCCATACCTGTAGCCTTTCCGTCCTTGAGTGATTTCACAGCTGTCTCCATTTCTTCACGTAGTATTGGAAAGTCCATTCTCTGTTGAATCTGGGCTGTCTAAGACTCTGGGGTCTCCATTTGTCTGGTGGTTGTATAGATCAGAGCAGAAGTTTGTTCACCTATTGATGATGTCCCCTTCATCTGTAAGACTGTTCCCTTTTTTGTCTTGAATTGCGTTAGCTTTGGTCCATCTTTCCTTCGTCAGATCTTTTACAACCTGGAAGGCTTGTTGGCTATTTTTATTATTGATACACTCTTCAATTTCAGAGCATTGTTTTTCAGTCCATGTCTCCTTGGCCACCTTCATTCCTTTCGTGATCTTTCTGCCAATCACTCTGTATCAGTTCCCTCAGTGCTGTTCTTGTCTCTCAAGTTCTCGTCTAATGTCACACATTTGTAGTACTTCATTTGTGACCCATGGTTTTGGTCTGTTCTGTCCCCGGACCATGCAGATTTCACGGGGGAGGCCAGTGTTTCTCAAATTGGGGGTCCTGACCCAAAAGAGTTGCAGGGGGGGTCACAGGTTATTGGAGGGGTGGGGGGGTTGCAGTACTGCCACCCTTCTGCGCTGCTGCTGGTGTCGGTGCTGCCTTCAGAGCTGGGTGTCGAGAGCGGCGGCTGCTGACTGAGGCAGCTCTGCAGGCCACAGCGCAGAAGTAAGGGTGGCAATACCACACCGTGCCACCCTTCTGCGCTGCTGCTGGCAGCGGCTCTGGCTTCAGAGCTGGGCTCCCAGCCAGCAATTGCCACTTTCCAGCTGCAGAGCTCCCAAGGCAGCACTGCCAGCAGCAGCAGTGCAGGAGTAAGGGTAGCGGTATTGCAACCCCCCCACCCCTCCAATAACTCTGTGACCCCCCCCCCCCCCAAATACACTCACGCTCCCTTTTGGGTCAGGACCCCTACAATTAACAACACTGTGACATTTCATATTTAAATAGCTGAAATCATGACATTTGTGATTTTTAAAATCCTATGACTGTGAAATTGACAAAAATAGAACATGAATTTGGTAGGGCCCTAGTTATTTACATTGAGTTTTATAAAACTACCTAAAAATCCATGGAATTGGCATTAGAAAAACAAGATGGATGAGATAATATTGTTTATTGTACTATCTTCTGTTGGTGAGAGAGACAAGCTTTTCTGGGTCTCCAGAATTTGTTTGGGCTACCAACGGGCTCCAGCTGAGTCTGCCAGACCTGAAGAAGAGCTCTGTGTAAGGTCGAAACTTCTCTCTCTCTCTCTCTCTCTCTCTCTCTCTCTCTCACCAACAGAAGATGGTCCAGTAAAAGATCTTTTCACCCTCCTTGTCTTGCTAATAGCCTGGGACCAACACAGCTACACTAACACTGCATACATGGATTTGGCATGGCACATGAAAACGATTGCTCTTGCTGCTGCTAGGAAGCTGTAATTAACTAAAATTGTCTGAGCAGTACACGTTTGTATTACAGGTTATATAGAGCTTTAGAGAGAATCCCTACATCATTCCTGTAAGGGAGAGATCCTCCCTGGCTACAGGCTAGGGAAGCTGCCTTGCCCAAAGGCAACCTTCCTATACCTCAAACAGTTGTTGAATGGCAGCACTGGGATTAGTGTAAAGTTCTTGTGTCCAAGTCCTGTCCTCAGCCCCATTCTCAGAGTCAGTATGTTGACCCCTTCCAGCAAAGTATTAATGTTTGCTGAAGAAAATGAAGTGAGCTTGTGGTTTATTGGTCAGAGCGAGGAAGTCAAGACTGCGAGGTCTTCCTGGTTCTTTCACCTGGGACCTTGGGCGCAAGTTACTTCACTTTGATAAAGGAAACATAATCCTCAGGCTTGAGAGAAACAATTGTTTTTTATTATTATTTTTTTTGTAAATAGAAAAGTCAATGTTCCTGTCTCTGAGCCCTAGCAGCTTAGTTCTCAGATGTTTCCTTGGGCATGTTGATACTGAGGCCTGCAGGCTGCCTCAGCTATCAAAGCCCATGTGCTTCTAACTAACCCTCCCAGGTCTCTGCCCCAAATAGCTCATCCGTAACCTTGCACTGCGTTTCAACCTTATTTATTAGCTTGTCTTGTGGCAACCGTCAGGGCTTTAAAATATTGTCCCTCTGCATCCCCAACACATGTGCTGGCTCTAGGATCTGCCTTGTGTTCTGAATGGCAAAATCCTGCCTCTTGTGCAGTTTGTCCCTTCAGTGCAAATGCCGTGGTTCTCTCTGGCACGTTCGTGGCTTTGGCTCTGAGGGGCACTGATCACTTGTGCCACTAACATGCTTAATCAGCGGCAGAGACCAAGCCAGCCTTTGCTGTGAGTGGCCTTCCTGGCCTGTGCTACTCCAGGGCGGGAATGATCCTCCCTGCTGGTTTCCCATAGCCCTCAAAGCGCTTTGCAACGGTGAGTAATGGGCAGTCTGGGGAAGGACTGGAGGGGAAGCCAGGGAAGGGCAAGGCCTGCTGAGGGGGAAGGAAAGGCGCGTGTCTCCACTGCCCCCTCATTGCCCCAATTCCTGCCCCCCGCGCAAGGCGCGGGCCAAGCGAGAGGCATGGCTTGCGCCCTCTGTGGGCGTGGTTCTCTGGGCGGGGGCGTGGCCCACCCTGCGTGGGGGGCGTTAAATGCCCCCCGTCCTGGTGGCGCGGCGCAGTCGCCGCCCCCCCTTCGCCGACCATGGGCGGCAGGAAAGTCTGTATCGTGGGCTCCGGGAACTGGTGAGCGTCCCCCGGGGGCCGCCGTCCCGGCCGAGCGGGTCAGGCCGCCCCCTGGCCGGGCTTGTGGGCTTTGCGCCCCCTGCCCTGCCTCGGAGCTCGGCTTGAACGCGCCTCCCCGAGCTCTGCCCCGCCGGAGCCCTGCCCTGCCCAGCTCTGTCCGCGGTGCGTCCCCGAGCTCTGCCCCCTTGGTCTCTGCCCCACCGGAGCCCTGCCCGCCCCCTGCCCTGCCCAGCTCTGTCTGCGGCGCGTCCCCGAGCTCTGCCCCCTTGGTCTCTGCCCCACCGGAGCCCTGCCCAGCTCCGTCCGCGGTGCGTCCCCGAGCTCTGCCCCCTTGGTCTCTGCCCCACCGGAGCCCTGCCCGCCCCCTGCCCTGCCCAGCTCCGTCTGCGGTGCGTCCCCCCCCCGCCCCGCTGTTGATCTGTGGGGTGCCCTGGGGCCATGCCGGGGGCTCTGGGATCAGAACCCAGGCGAGTGCCAGCCCCCCCCCCCCGCTGTTGATCTGTGGGGTGCCCTGGGGCCATGCGGGGGGGCACTGGGATCAGAACCCAGGCGAGTGCCCGCCCCCCCTCCCGCAGTTGATCTGTGGGGTGCCCTGAGGCCATGCGGGGGGGCGCTGGGATCAGAACCCAGGTGAGTGCCAGTCCCCCCCTCCCCCTGCTGTTGATCTGTGGGGTGCCCTGGGGCCATGCGGGGGGGCACTGGGATCAGAACCCAGGCGAGTGCCAGTCCCCCCCTCCCCCTGCTGTTGATCTGTGGGGTGCCCTGGGGCCATGACGGGGGCTCTGGGATCAGAACCCAGGTGAGTGCCAGCCCCCCGTCCCCCAGCAGGTTTCCTTCCAGGTGTGGAAATGACTCAGGGCAGGTGCCTGGCACCCAGTCCCCGTTGTCCCCGTTCTGGGACCGTGGCCAATGCAGGGGGCCTTGCTCTGCCGGGGCCTTGCGGGAAAACCCGCTCAGAGATTGTGCTGCTTAGGACCCATCGCCCCTTCCAGTGCCTGATCGGGCTCCCCCTCTGTGACCCCCTTTTCCCCCCATGCACCTGCCTCCTCTGCTCCCTGCAGGGGCTCGGCCATCGCCAAGATCGTGGGCAGCAATGCAGCCAGGCTGGAGCAGTTTGACACCACGGTGAACATGTGGGTGTTTGAGGAGGAGGTGGGTGGGAAGAAGCTCACCGAAATCATCAACACCCAGCATGAGAACGTCAAATACCTACCGGGCCACAAGCTGCCACCCAATGTGGTGAGTCCAGGATTTATTTATTGAGGGGGGTGGGGCAGACACTATTTCACCAGTGGACAGGCTCTGTAGTCACATCAGGTCTAGGCTGGGGAGAGTCACGGAAGGTTCTGGGTGTTTCACTAGCACCTTTTGCTCCAAAGCACATGGAGGCTGAGGTGTTGCAGCCACCTCTGGGCTGGAGGGCAGCAACTCAGCATTGCACAACACACTGCACTTGGGCAAAGGCCTGGTGAGCAGCTATCCTCGGGTTCCAAAGCTGCCTGGATCTCCCACTCCGCTCCCTGGGAAGCACAACCTAACCCTTCTGGAATGAAGTGATTCCATGCCTGATGCGTAGGCTGCTAAGCCACCCCTTTCCCACGTGCCATCTGATACCCCGGGAACGCCTTCATGGGCCGCTGAAATGCAGTCAGTGCTGGCGTGGGACCCAGCAGCTTTTCGCCTGCACCGAGCAATGTCACATGACCTCACAGGCTCAGAAGAGGCAGAAGCATGTCTCCTGTTGGAACTGCTGGGAGGGTTGGGGGGGAGCTTGGGGGCAAATGCCGCCTCCTGCCACAGCAGAGCCCTGAAATGCAGCTGTGGACAGAGGAGCTGGCTTGTCTCTCTCCCAGCAGAGTGAAGATCCAGGGGGGCAAGGCCTGTTTCCAAAGGCTTGTCTCCTTGGTGATGGAGGTAATAAATAACTATCTGCTCCGGAGTCTAACTGACCTGGTTCCCTGAGCCAGGACACGGAATGGCTCGTGCTCAGTTATTCATGCAGTGACCTTGTCCTGTGCGCCCTGCGCTGTGGCCCCTGGCTGCTCTGACCCCATGGAGCCCCCTCCCCTCCCTGCTGTTTGGCTGACCTTGTTTCTCACCCACGGTGCTCGCTCTACTGCCTACGGCCCCCTAGTCACTCCTCACACCATACTGGGTGGGAACGGCGCTGCATGTCAGGTTGTGGTTCAGGGTGTCAGGTCTGTGAAGAGCCCCCTTCTCTCCAGGGGTCTGTGGTGTTTTAGGAGCAGCGACTTCCATTACAGAACCATGTGCCAGTAGGGGAGCAGGGTCAAACCCAACTAAGACCCCCACGTAGGTGTGGTCTCCCCATCCATCGGCCTCATCTCCTGTCCCCATCCCAACCTCCCTGTCCTTTTGGATGGCCTCTCTCTTCCTGTCCTGGCCATGGGCTGAGCCTTCCTCCAGGCGCTGCTCTGCCATCTTCAAGCTCCGGCTGCCTCACTGGACCCTGCCCCAAAGACCCTGCTTAAACTCTGGGGTTGAGGGCAGAAACTCACGTGGCTCCTGACGTCAGGTGGGCTGTGTCCTTGCAGAACATGCTGCCTCCACAGGGGAGCCTGTGGCAGCCCCCATTCCTCACCACATTACCTAGTAATACCCAGGGTTTTACAGGCCCCTCTTGGCACTGGATAGCAGCTGGGTGACAATTGACACAGCTCCTTTGTGATGGGCCCGTTCCCCTGCAGGTGGCGGTGCCAGACCTGCTGAAGGCCGCAGCTGGGGCAGACATCCTCATCTTCGTGGTTCCCCACCAGTTCATCTGCAAACTCTGTGAGCAGCTCAAAGACCACGTGAAGAAGGAGACCATCGGGGTATCGCTCATCAAGGTGTGAGCGGGGGAGCAGCATCTAGACGATGAGCCTCTGAGCCTGGTTCACGGGTGGCTCTGCCCACTGGCTGGGTAGGGAAGGGAGCTGGCTGGGAGCAGGCGGGGGCCAGGTCTCACAGGGAGCTGGGGAGGAAGAGTCCAAGGGATTTTTCACCTGGCAGCTGGGTTTCATGGGTATAACGGGCATGTTCAGGCCATGGCGCAGAGAGGGGCAGCAAGCGGAGTAACTCGGAAGGAATAGGAACAGGGTACTTGACAGTGTGTGTGTGGAGAAATACAGCTACGGCATTGGGGGAGGGGAGACTATGGACCAAGCATTGAGACTGGCAGGCCTTGGGATTGGTGGAGGGTTAGGACACTATGGAGACAATAGAAATCAGCAGGTGGGAGACCGAGGCATGACGGTGGCCACGGGCTAGGGTTTAATGCAGATGGGGCACAGGGGACACAGAGCGCAAAGCAACTGAGGGAGCTTGGGAGTTACCGGGCATCCGACCCCCTGGGGGAATAACCACTGCTCCCGGTTGCATCGCAGGGGGTGGATGAGGGCCCAGAGGGGCTGAAGCTGATCTCGCACATTATCCGCGAGTGGCTGGGCATCGAGATGAGCGTCCTGATGGGGGCCAATATTGCCAACGAAGTGGCGGAGGAGAAGTTCTGCGAAACGACCATTGGTAACGAACCAACCCCCCATTGTTGCCCCCTCAGCCTGGAGCCGGGGAGGGGGCAGGGCTACAAGGGAGTTAAAATACCCCACCCTACTCAGGGGCTCTACCAGTCTTCCCTCCCAGGGCAGGGGTCCTGCCTGCTGCCCACCTCAGGCACAGACTTGGGGTGGGGGTAGGGAGGGAACCCCCGCAGGTGTCTGATGCTGAGGGAACTGATGCCATTGCTTAGTTGGGTGGCGTTAGAAAAGTGACTGTTCCTCCCCCACCCATCCCTGCACCATCGGGATGGGTCTTTGAGCATCAGCCAGCTTCACCAGCATGACTGTGTGTGTGGGGGACCTGTTGGCCACGCAGAGCCCAGCTCCGCTGGTGTGTGGGGAACCGGCTGGGGTCATGTCATCCCTGGGCGTTGGTGATGGAACCCTCATCTCAGATCCCGTGTCAGGCCCTTTATTCCTGGTGCTGGAGACAGACATCTGCTGGGTTCCAGCTCTCTGGATTTTCTGGCTTTTCACCATGGGCAAGGGGGACAAGCCTCTTGATGCCAAGGGGGCTGGAGCCCTTGGGGGGGGGAACTGAGCAGAGCCCTTGTGGCATCATGTTAAGGGAACTTCTGGTGACACTCCCCCAGTCTTCCATTATCAGTAGGGCAGCTGGCAAGCTCAGTTGATGACTGGCCGGCTGTATGGCCTGTTTGTTAAACACAGAAGCAGCCAAGATAAACAGAGTGGCTGGCTGGCTGGCTTGGGCACCTCTTCCGTTCATGAGATTCAAAGGTGGCTTTGGCTTTAAAAGCAGCAAGACACTGCAGAGGAGGGTGGGAGGAGGCAGGCTAGAATGTTGTAAACCCATCATGCTCTTAGTCCTAAGCAGGGTGGGGCCTAGCAGCCAAAGCCCCATTGTGCTGGGTGCTGACAACCACACAGACGGTATCTGTCCGAGAGCTAGCCGGACTGAGGATATTTTTCATGGCATGGGTGCATGTCAGTTGTATCTTGGTGGATACGCCAGAGAGGCTTGGAGTTGGTCAGGTCTCCTGGGAACTATTTGGGAGTTATTACTTTATCTATCTAGCTGCGCAGCCTGACCGTGGCACTTTCCAGCCATGCATAGCAGCCACGTCCTTGTCCTATGGGGCGCCACTCAGGCAAAATGCAGGCAGCAGAGGAGCAGTGTTGCAGCATGAAACCCAAGAGGCTGAGCTGGGCTGGGTCGTGTACCATGGTACATTCTTGTGTTTTTATTAATTTAGGGCAAAAATGTCAAACCTGGATGCATGGAGTCAGGGTCGTTGAGCCCTGCACTGGCCTGGCTTTCAGAGGGGCCAAGACCTGTTGAAGGCAATCAGAGCTGCTGACTATGGAGCCAGGTCCTGCCCCTGTCTAAATGTTGATGTAAGAGCCTGGCCCCATGCCTGAAAATCACAGCCTTTCCTGATCCATTATTAGAGTGGGCACTGTCCCTCTGGGACACTCCTCCAGTCCTGGGTCTTTGCCTGCTAAAAGCTATGTTTTAGAGTAACATCTCTTCCCTCTGGCTTATTTGCTGTGTTCAGAGTCTCCCCCCCTGCTGAATGTGTTGTTTCAATTATTAAGAAATATGCCTCTATGTTTACAACAGCTCCCTCTAGACACCCAGGCCGCGCCTGTGGCTCACCCTGCATTTGTATAGTGCCGGCACTAGGGACCCCCCAGATCTGGAGAGGCAGTGTGGGGGTTATGGTCATACAAATACCAAGCGTCTGGTCAGGGCAGGATTGTTCCCTGCAGCATCTGTCACAGCATATTAAGAGCAACTTGGGTCCAAGTGCTGTTACGGCTGTACAGATCAAAGCCTCCATTGCGCTTCCCTGGGGAGCTGTTAGGAGATTAGCGCGGAGAAGCAGCAACCCAGTGCAGGTGCCTTGCCCCTTGGGGGTCTGTCGTGTGCATTCGTGCCCCCGCAAGGAGATGAGTGACTCACACACAAAGGTGGCATTCATTCAGCTCACGAGCAGGCAGGGACAGCCAAGCACGCGTTGTCCCTAATTGGGTCTCAGCAAGTTAAAGTCACACCAGATGTGCTCTGGGTAAAGGCTCCTTATTAAGTCAAAATTGTGATTCTGTCTCCAGTTGAATTAGCAGCAGGGCTCCGCACCTGCTTCATGGACCAGTAACACTCGTCAGCCCACTATGAGGGTAAGCGTCGAAGCCTGGAGCAGAAGGACAAGGGGCATAGGTTGGGGGCAGGGGACATTTAGGGTGTTTTAATGTCCAGCTGTTGCAGTGATAAAGGGAACCACAGCCTAAGGCTCCACGCCCCTTGCTGCTGTCAGCCCTTGATAGATCAGCTCTCTCCATGATATCCCAAGGCTAACAACTGATCTGGTCTGTGTTTGTCCAGCATCCATGCAGGAGCTTTGCAGCAGGTTTATTTCTCCTTGCCTGTTGATGCTTTCCTAGGTCAACACGTTGAGGACTTTCCATGTGGGCACTGTCTGTGTATGTTCAGGGGCGCTGGAGAAATTCAGAGGGACCCCGCTGGGGTTGGCTCGCTCTGCCTGTTGGCCTGGCAAGGCTTGGATTTCATTTATATTTGGAGTGTAGGGCTCATGCACTGCCCTTCTGTCCCCTCCACTCAGCGAGTCTCAGAGCATTTCACAAGCATTAAGCTCCCGTCGCACCCCACAGAGGTCACTGTTGTCCCCACGGTGTGTCAGTTTCCCCATCTGCACCATCTGGCTGTGACTATGCTGTGTCAAACTGGGCTGCTGGGAACGGACACCAGGAGTCCTGGCCGTTAGGCCCTGCATTTACCTGATCAGGGTGAGATGCCGTGTGTAGCAGTTGGAGTTGCGTTCCTGTATTAATGCTGTGTCCCGGAGGAGAGAATCCTGCTCCGGAAAAGGCACCTCTGCTTCCTTTTGCCGGTAGGACCCTGGAGTCCTTTTGTGGGGTATAGGCACAGGGGCTGGACCAGTCTGTGTGCCATCTCTGCCGCCCTAATGTAGATAAAACCAGATCCCTCCCCACTGCTCTGCAAGGCTCCAGCTCTAACACCTGGCAAGAGGGGCTGAGCTGGCAGGAGTGTGGAGGCAAGAGTTCCTCTCCCCTATTGGGCAGGTTGGAGGTGGGCACAATCCTTCTCCAGGGTCTCTGCCAGTAATGCTGCCCTCCTCCCCCCCCACCCTCCCTTTAGGCTGCAAGAATCTGGAGCATGGGCACATTCTGAAGGAACTGATGCAGACGCACAACTTCCGGGTCACCGTGGTACCGGAGGCTGACACGGTGGAGATCTGCGGGGCCCTCAAGGTTAGCAAAAGGCCTGGCTGCCATCTCTGCAGGGCATTTAGGGAGGCTACATGGAGTGGGCCAAGTTGGACTTTGACTGGGTCATCACTGGCACAAAGCATCATGGGAGGAATGGTGAGGCTTCAGTGTTACACCAAGTCCAGCAGCATGCCCATGCTGAGGCATGTGGACGTAGCGGGAAGGATGCCACCTAGGTCTCCCATCCAGGTGCTGGCCTGATCCAGCCCTGCTTAGTTGACAGGTCTGGGCCCTCAGGGTGGTGCCTTGATGCGCCAGGATCATGCAGGCAGCTTGTGGCACGGACAGAGCGTGAGCCCTGCTGGTAACGGTCTCTCTGGGCTGTCGTCCCCCCCAGAACGTCGTAGCTGTGGGGGCTGGTTTCTGTGATGGCCTGAGCTTTGGGGACAACACCAAGGCAGCTGTGATTCGCCTCGGGCTGATGGAGATGATCACCTTTGCCAAGCTCTTCTGCAAAGGCCCTGTCACCTCGACCACCTTCCTGGAGAGCTGTGGGATCGCCGACCTTATCACCACCTGCTATGGTGGCAGGAACCGCAGGGTGGCTGAGGCCTTTGCCAGGACTGGGAAGGTGCGTGCCAGGGTGGGGAACATTGGTGGCATCAGGGACCTGAGCCTCCTGGTCTTTCGTGGGGGGAGGAGGGATGGGGGCTGGGCAGTAAATGGGCTGTAGCAAGAGGTGCCCTGTCCTGGTGGGTCAGAGCCCGGTGGCCTAACTGCCCTGGTGAATCAGATCATCACTCACTATCCCTGCTGCATCGGCTCAGCCAGTGCTGGATGCTGCAGAGGAAGGTGTAACCCCTCCACACCCATAACTGGACAGAGCTCTGCCCAGACACAGCCCTGGTGCACAGCTGTGAGCCCGTAGGTCAGATCCAGGCAGCTGCTGCTCTCTGCAGCCCATTTGGTCCTCCCCGCTGATGAAGCTTTCTGAGCTGGGGCAGGAAGGACAGGCTGGGGGTCGGGGGCTGCAGGTGCATGGGCCCAGCTCACTTTGTGGTGGGGTTGTATTTGGCTTGTTTAGTCTATTGAGCAGTTGGAGAAGGAGCTGCTGAATGGACAGAAGCTGCAGGGTCCCCAGACATCCGCCGAGCTGAACCACATCCTCAAACACAAGAACCTGCTGGAGAAGTGAGTGCTGTTGCCCCTCCCCTCGGCCTTGCCATGGGTCTCCCTTGGAGCCTCACCTACGAGTGAGTCGGACACTCTGGCACATCCCAACCTTAGCTCTGCACCCACATGTGTAGTAGAAGTGGACCTGCCCCAGAGCCTGGATTGTCTGCCCTAGAGATCAAGGTCCTTGGTGGAGACAGAGGGTCAGCCCGCTAACTCGGGTGAAATCTCAGCCAACCACCAGTTGGGAAGCTGGCTGGTGGCAGCAGCTCATTCCTCATTAGCTGATCCGGAGCTTTGTCCCTGCGTCAGTGTCTCTCTTGCTGCCCATATATCTTTTGGAGTTCGCCTTTCTGAGGCTCCCTGGCTGCGATGTTGTCAGGCACTACGGGCAGCGTCTGCCATTGTCACCAGCTCCTGCTTTCCAGTCTGGGTCTTAATTTAGGAGCCATCTGGGTGGGTGCCTGATGCATGTGAGGACAAGCCTGCCTTGGGGCTGCACATCAACTGCTCTGCATGCTGGATTGCAAAACCGCATCCTCCTTGTCTGATGTGGGGACAGGAGCTCCAGTCTCCTCCAACCACCCCAGCCATGGTGGTTCATAAGAGCAGGTGATGCTGCTCTTCTCATGTCAAGCCAGGTAGAACTGGGGCTAAACCGAAAAGAGACCATCTTGGTGCCGCAGGGACTTGCCCCTTACCTCTGAGTGCAACCGCAGGGTCCTGACTCCTGTGTGTGTAAAGCCAGTGCATGTACCTGGCAAATCTTGTAAACTAAGCAGGGCCAGCTTGGCTCAGAACTTGGAGGGGAGACCTGTGCAAAAACCAAGGTTGTTACATTTCTGATTCAGTAGGAGACACTCTTCCCCGTGGATTGGTGTTGAGCCCAGTGCCTAGCAGAGGGGTTGTGGGAGGTGTCGTCTGTTGAATGAGGCTCCAAATGTATGTGGTCGTTAAGATCTTGTGGTACTGAGTGTTAGTGCACTATGCCAGGATGGGGGCTGTGCTGTATCAACAGCAGGTCTGTTCTGCCTCTGTGTACCCCCTCTGTAGTCTCGGCTGGATAAGCAAAAGATGTGGAGTGCAGGGATCCCTATTGGTCCTGCAGCTGATGCTACAGAGGTTTAGACTCTGTATGTATTAGAGATGGATTTACCACCATCAATGCTGCGTAGCGCATCACTTTGTCCATCTGCCCATAGATTCCCCCTCTTCACTGCTGTGTATCAGATCTGCTACGAGGGCAAACCCATCGCTGACTTCATCAAGTGCCTCCAGAACCATCCTGCCCACATGTAACTGGGCCCCATCCGCTGAGACAAGGAGAGAGCCACTGCCGCAGCGTGAGCCTTCGTGTACAGAGCCTCTGGATCCTCCATGAGCCATGGCAGACCATGGGTAAGGGGGGGTCCCTTCCATGGCCCTGGAGCTGCTAGTCCTCAGCCTGTCGATGCTCTCTTGATCCTATATGGAGGCACCAAATTAAACTCCCTCCTTCTCTGGGGGTGACTAAAATTTGCTGCTCCCCAGGATATCCTCCTTGGGGAGGACATGGCATCATCTTCCTCATCACGTCCCAGCAGGCTCCTCTGCTTGGGTGGGTGGGTTACTGGCTGTGAATCTTGTTAGCACTGCACCTTCCTGAGCAATTGGGCCAAGCTGCTTTTAATCAAGAAAGGGGCTGGACCTGGCCAGCCTCCTGGCCCCAGAGCATCTGGATTCTGTGCCTTGGGCCTGGCTCTGATTTTACCTGTGTACCTTAGAGGCTGCACCATCCCTGCCAGGCCCAGCTGGGGAGGCTGAAACTGTCCACTATAAGAGGAGCCATCTATTGTCAACCGAGCTGCCTTTCCCTGGAGTAACCCCTGACCTGGAGGCTGGGGGAGGGAAGACATTCACCAGCACAAAGGGGAGTTGGGGAAAATGGCCCCTCAGCTAGCAAACCTGTTACAAGCCTGTCTGAACCATGTCACAAAGCCGGATAATTCCTTGCTACAGCTTCACACGGTTGTGGCCTCCCAATGTCCCAGGCTGGGCTCATGGGTGTGAGTGAGCAAAATGCTCTCCCACCCCCCAGCGCTGGATTTGCCTGGTGTCTCTGGGTGGCTGAACATTAGGGTACTTTGATTGTGAATGTTTAATTAAAATAATATATGGACATGAAAAAAACAGCCCCCAGTCTCTGCAGCCTCATTCGGCTAGTGCTGGTACTGGCTGGACCTAGGGCCGTTGCGAGGCCAGGCTAGTGCATCCCCCACAATCCCTTTTGGCCTTAAAATCTCTGTGCTGTACCCCAGAGGGAAGGAATAGAGCCCCTAGGGGAGGCAGGTACAGCTGAGTGGCAGGGCTGGCTGCGGGGTTCTGGTTTCTAACTGGTGCCTTGGCTGACTGCTGTGATTCCAATTCAGAGGCTAGATGGGATGGACCCAAAGGAAAGGAGCTGGGACGGTGGAGATTGGGCACAGTACTAGGATCCTGTTTCTCATTCTCTTCAAATGTGGGATCCACCGGGGGGGGAATAGGGCAGGGACCCTGCAGTAAGAAACTGGTGCAGCTGTAACCCCAGCGCTCATTCCCCCAGGCTCCCCTGACGTGCTACCTTGCTGGTGTGTTCCTTGTGGCTTTACTCTCCATGCCGTTTTCCCCCAGGACCACTGGTTCCTCTTAGCAAAACTTGTCCAAGTACCTCCAGCTGGGTTGCCTCCCTGTAAAACACACCTTGTCCTAAGTGACCTTTCCAGTCCCCCTCCCACCAAGCTTCAGCCAGGGGAACTTAATCTGCTGCCACTACAGTCACAGTTGTGCCTTTTATTAGATGCTCATTCTCTCCAGATACCCTCTGACCTTTAGATTGAACTGACTGTGTAGAAGGCTGCCAGCTTCAGCCGCCTCATGTCCCTCCCCGATCCTGCTGGGGCTACAGAGAAGGGAAAGAACCTTACCCCCACACCCTGACATCAATCCTGGTGCTGGGGGTGGCTTTCTGCTCCTTTTACCTTGGAGCTATGAGAGATCCGAGAAGCCCAGATGCTTTTGCATGAGGTGCTTCTATCAGAGACCCCTCCATTAATATGCAGGGAGCCTCTCCCGCCCCAGCCACAGCTGAGTCCCATTGCAGGGAAGGGGTGTCTCTGAAATGCATCTCACCCCACCCCACTACCTGTACTCCAGTCCCCCTGCATGAAGGCTTCTCCTTACACCCTGGCCTTGCATGCCCCAGATCCCAGTGGTACATATACGGCAGTGCCTGATGCTAGGCTGGCACGGAGTGTGTAATGATGTGGCTGAAGCAGCATCTTTCACAGTTAGGTGCTTCCTGTGTTCCCCGGGTCGCCTTGTCACATCCAGTGGAGGGTTCTTTTTAGTACTGAGGGCTGAACTTGTGCTAGCACTGAGCAGCTTTACCAGTACCTGGGCTGTGGCACGTTTGGTCCTACCATCAGACTTCACTGCAGGTGTGACAGAGCCCAGATCCCCTGGGGCAAGGCTGGGCAGTTTGTCTCTGAGAGCCTCACTGCTCTTGAGGAAATGCTCCCCTGCCCAGCCCAGCTGCTGGCGGTCGCTGGCTATAAAAAGTCTCCCCTTTGCCATTTGGAGTTATGTTCTGCAGACACAGCACATGTCAAAGGGCACGCTGGATGTCAGTGCGGCTCCAAGAGCTGCATCTGTTCTGATCCCAGATGCAGGGGGGAACCTTTACTCGCCAGCAGACCCAGAAATGAAGCACGCAGGGAAGCAGCCTAAGCACTTCCACTCTCAGTTTGTCTGCAGCTGCGAGGGACTTTCAGGTCGGAGCAAACATTTGTGAAACCAGCACTAGTGTGCTAGCCCTCAGGCTGCAGGGCCAGCAGCAGTGAGCGCTGATCCTTGCTGCTGGCCCTTTGGAGGAGCTCAGTCAGCATCCTGGGCAGTGTGGCAACTGTGGCTGCCACTTGTGCTGTTATTGCGATAGGGACACCTGTTTGGTGGGCAGCAGGCTGCAGCCTCCTCAACAGACCTGCTGCTGTGCAAACTTACCTTAGGGGAATATACGTCCCTTGTCCTCTTTCTCGCCCTCCCCTCCCTGCTAGTGCTGTGAGGGGCTCACCCAAGGGGAAAGCACGTACACTTTCAGGTAAGCAGCTCCTCTCACACCAGAGGGGTGGGGGGCAGGGAGTAGAATCATGGCGGCGGGGGGGGGGTGGGAAAAGGAGCGCGTGGCGAGCGTTGTTGGAGAACAGAGCGGGGGTGACTAGAAGCCCTGGCGCAAGAGGGGGAGCTGGAGGAGGGAAGAGGGGGAAGGCTGGGGGGGGGGGCTGACACCCCTACCAGGGCCCTGCTGCCTGGAGGAGAGAAACTCCCACATGCGCCGGCCGGGATCTGCTGGGGGGGGAGGGGCGCGGGGCTGGGAGCCAGGCCCCTGCCAGGTTTGCGTGGTCCCAGGCCTGCCCCGCCCCAGCCCCGCGGCTCATGAACTCGGAGTTGCAGCAGCGGAGCCTAGTGCTGGGGGGGGGGGGGGGGGGGAGCACGAGCGCAGCCCCCCCCGGTGCTGGCGCAGCCACTTGCCCAGCACCAGCTGAGCGGTTTGGAGGCGCCCCCCCCCCCCCGGGCTCAGTATCAAATAACGCCAGGCTGCGGGCGGGCCCGCGGGGCTATAAATAGCGGCAGGGCTGGGCCCCGGGGCGGGAACGAGGGGCGCTGCCCCCCCCCCCACAGTCACGTGGTTTCCCGCAGGGGTTACAGTTCGGTTCATGGGATCTCACCCCCCCGCCCCCAAACTCCACTGAGCTGGGCTCCGCAGGGGCCCGACCCCCCGCCCCCACACCCGGGGGCCCGATCTCTGACCCTCCCCCTCCCCCCCAAGGGCCCGGCCTCCGACCCGACCCCCACCCACACACCCACACCCGGAGGGCCTGACCTGTGACCCGACCCCCCCCCCCCCCATACCCGGGGGCCCGACCTCTGATCCGACTCCCCCCCCCCCCCCGGGGCCCGGCCTGGAGCCTCAAGGGGCGCGCGGGGACCGAGGGCCGCGCTATGCGGGGGGGGGGGGGGGGAGGCCGGTCCCGTGAGCGCGCGCGTGACGGGGTCACGGCCTGGTGGGACCGGTCACGTGCCAGGCGCCCTGGGGCTGGCTAGGCCAATCAGCGGAGCGACGCGCACAGGGGGGTGACACCCCTCCATCACTTCCCCGCCCCCCAACCGCCATTGGCTCCCTTAGCGCCGCCGGCCCGCTCATGCCGCCTCGGCTGCCCGCCCAGCCTGGGGGGGAGGGGGCTCATGGAGACTACAGCTCCCAGCATGCAGCAGCGCTGCGGCATTTGACGTCCGCCGCCCGCCTGGGAACACGTGACCGGAAGGGCGCCTCCTCTTGGGAAAGGTCACTGGGGTGGGGGGCTGAGTGAGCGCGAGGCGTCCGACCCGGAACAGCAACCGACCCCCTCCCCCCCCCGCGTCCTCTCGCAGCAGCGCCCCCGGCAGCAGGTAACGGTCGCGGGGGGAGGGGCCGGTTCCGCCGCTAGCGTCTCCCTGGGGCGGCGGGAGGCCGCGGTCAGCGCCCGCCCGAGCCTCGGCTGCCTCCGGCTCGGGGCCGCGCGGCTCCCGGCCCGCCGCAGCCCCCGGCGGGGAGGGGCCTGGGGCCGCGTTCCTGGCACTGAGCCCCGCCTTGTGTTTCGCAGGCATGGCCTCCGCCAAGCAGCTCGCGGACTTCGGGTACAAGGCCTTCTCGGGCTCCATGATGCTGCTGACCCTCTACGGCGGCTACCTGTGCAGCGCCAGGGCTTACCGCTACTTCCAGCGCCAACAAGCCCTGAAGCAGCTCGAGCAGAACCCGCTGGACGCAGGCGGCGTCGAAGACTGAATCCTGCGCTCCGGCTGCCCGCGTGCTGAGAGACACTTAATGGGCAACTGGGAGACTGTGGAGATTACTCCCGCTGCAGTAATCAGGTAGCACGTGCAACCCTTCCAGGTCACACATGAGGGCTCGCTTAGATCGTTTGGGGGTTTCCTCACTCACACTAAGGTGTCTTGAGTTTTTCTGCACTCTGAGATGTTACAAAGTAACTCTGTGTAAGCATCTGTTTTGATCATGTGATTAAATATTGTACTTATTTCTCCTCTTGTCAGTATGTGACTAGAACCCCCTGAGTGGAGGAGTAAATCAGTTAAATCAGCATCAGTACACAATTTTACTCAAAACCTTCCACAGGGGGGGAATGTTTGCTTTGATCCATTCTTCTAAAATTCTCCTCTCCCAGGCCAGCAAACTGAGTAGCTGCAGGTTGAGGGAGACTGAGGGCTTGTCTACACTTAAAACACTGTAGCTGTACCCCTATAATGGTTCAATGGAGACATTACCTACACTGATTGGAGGGGTTCTCCAGGCAGCGTAGGTAATCCACCTGAGTCAGTAGCTAGGTCAATAGGGCTAGGTCTAGCTACGTGAATAACATAGCTGCAGTCAACATAGAATCATAGAACTGGAAGGGATCTTGAGAGGTCATTTAGTTCAGTCCCCTTCACTCAAGGCAGGACTAAGTATTATGTAGACCATCCCTGACAGGTGTTTGTCCAACCTGCTCTTAGTGGAATCTCCCATTATTGGGGATTTTTATCTCTCTAGGAACTTTATTCAAGTGCTTAACCACTCTGAAAGCGAGGAAGTTTTTCCCCAATGTCCAACCTAAATTGCAGCAAGGGCAGTTTAAGCCCATTGCTTCTTGTCCTATCCTCAGAGGTTAAGAACAATTTTTCTCCCTCCTCCTTGCAACAACCTTGTATGTACTTGAAAACTGTTAGTGTCCCCTCTGTTTTCTCTTCTCCAGACTAAACAAACCAATTTTTTCAATTTTCCCTCATACGTCATGTTTTCTAGACCTTTAATCATTTTTGTTGCTCTTCTCTGGACTTTCTCCAAATTGTCCACATCTTTCCTGAAATGTAGGGCCCAGAGCTGGACACATTAGTCCAGTTGAGGCCTAATCAGAGCAGAGAAGAGAAGAATTACTTCTCATGTCTTGCTTACAACATTCCTGCTATTTTCCAAGTATTTCTCTAAAGATCCTATGAAGTGGAAGTAGATTTGGCAAAGGCTACTTGGAAAAGCATTTGGCCATACTAGACATGGTAATGGATATGCAAAGACCATCTTCCAGAAAGAAAACATCTTAGTTTGGTTGAGTGGAACAGTTAAGAAGATGGAAGCTTTATACTAGTGTTAAGGATACAGGGATTTAGGATAAAACTTGTATGAAGAGTCAAAGAAAATTAAAGCTCTATTACTAACTGCCTTGAATGGATGAACTAAAACTACATCTACTTTGAGAAAATAAGTCGTATTGGGTATCTGCTTTAAAAAAAAAAAAACTACTCAAATTTGAACTCTACATTGATTAAATGTATGTTTGATACCCAGTACACACAGGGTTCTCTTGCCCCAGATGTACGTGAGTAGAACATATAGTGAAAGTTCAGCACAAGAAGGGAGTTCAGTGAGGTAACTAACTTGGGGGCAATTAGGGACATTGAATAGAAGTTAGTGGAGCTAGGGATAACGAAAATATTCATGAAGGTAACATGTACAGCTTTGCACACAGTGAATAAGTTTACAAATGTTTGTGAAGAGCATGACACTTGATTAAAGCTCATTTGACTTGTGGTCCAAGCATCACAACTGCACTTAAGTGAAGCACAGAATCTTAAACAACAGTATTCTCTCATTTGAGACAGCAGTCCCTACTAGCACCATGCTGCCTAGGGTATTGGGGGGGGGGGGGGGGGTCCCTAGTTCAGGAGCAACTCAACAAGAGCAATACTACAACGTTCTGCAGTGTAGAGGAGTTCTTATTTATATTCCAAACTTGCTCAATACATCAAGGTGAGAGAAGTTTACAAAGCAGGGGCAGCTGCCTTCTTAGAGAAATGCAGAAAAAATGCAAGTCAAACAAGTTTCTGAAGCTTTTTTTAATCAGAGATAAGAGTAAACAATTGTATAAAATAACTCA
This sequence comes from Chelydra serpentina, assembly GCA_037349315.1. Classification (NCBI taxonomy): domain Eukaryota; kingdom Metazoa; phylum Chordata; order Testudines; family Chelydridae; genus Chelydra; species Chelydra serpentina. Next base: position 273,342 of record JBAIAC010000079.1, read on the forward strand.
AGAAATTTCTGAAGTTCTGCACATGATTATGACACACTCAGGTGTCTTCCATTGCCCCTGAAGTACCATTGAGTAAAGAAAGAAGTGAAGCCTCTGCTGTCCTAATTTCCAAAGTCAATGGGCTGGAAAGGCAGCTGCAGCAATGCTCACTTCGGTCTTAAAAAACATACAGGCAGGGCTGCAACCTCTGCCTGTGTGGAAAGTTAATATAACCCACCAGCATTGCTCCATCTTTGGCTAATGTCCTGTTTTATAAATCTAACCAACCATAGCCTGTAACTCCTGTAAAAGTCTTTAAATTCACATGAGTTGCAGGTATGCATGTGCTGTGATAGTTTTCTAAATTAGGGTCAGGAGTGCAACATTGTTTAGGTTGTATTTAAGACTTTGGGCATTTCAGCACCACAATAGGCAGCAAATACCACTTGGTCCATTTTAACAGCACAGATTATAAACTATAATCTCTTTAGCACATAACATCCCCATGGCAAGTTAAAACATGCTTTGTCCATCACAATCTGATTCAATGCTGGGCGGTAACACAGAGTCACAGCAGGACTGATAATTTATAAATGATTAAAAAAACCCTCTGTGCTACAGCCTGGGCAGCTTACAGCATGATGTGTCTGAGTGATACTAGACCACACAATCTAAATGGATCCTGGAGTGCAGCAAGAAAACATACTGAATTTGCACTGGGTCAAGAAACGTTTTTGGAATGGTACCTTAACCAGTCCACAGTCAATGTCCATCCCAGCCCAAACTCATTCCATCAAGCTTGAGTTGATCCTAGTAAAAACCAGTTTGTCACACACAAAAATACTTCTGCAAATAATATTAGAGATGGGACTAGGAGACTATTAAATACAAAATGGCTTATATTCTTAAAAAAAGGGAAATTTGCATCTTTGTTTTTGCACTAGTAATTGGCTCGGTCCCTTCTGTGGTGTGAAACCTTAGACTGGTCTGGATTGTGCCCATCTCAGGATTTGATAGATGTTTTTTGAGGGAAGGGGGTATCTTGATTGAAGATCACTTAGGAATGTGGAGTGCAACACATCTAGATATTTAGAGACAAGTCCGTGTTTGCTGGAGGCCTCCCCCCAGCGTTACTCCTCTTCTGCCCATGGGGCACTAGCCACATGACCATTAATCCGATTGGCACCATTGCTTGAAGTGCTGAAGATTCCTTTTGTGCTATTTGAAGTCATGTCCTCCTCTTCAGAGCTGCTCTCTACATCACTGCGATCATCTTTTGATACCTAAAAGTTTAAAATCAAAGATGGGGGGAGGAAAGATTACAAATTCACAGGAAACAGCCATTAGAGAGGTCTTATCTATCTGATCAGCCAGTGCAGATTTCCCCCTGTATTAGATTCTTGGAATTATTTAAAGTTGAGCCTCACAAGTGGAACCTTCCAACCACATATAGGGAGCGAGGTACAGAATTCAGAACAGGGGACCAAGTCAGGAGAGGTGTTGTTTTCCAGCACTCTGTTTTGTTGTACAGCTTTGGCCAAACTAACTTTGGCACTTCCAATTTAGTATTATTGCTCTCCTCACATGAGTGTGTTGGTGAAGTGCTCTCAGATCCATGGAAGGAGCCCACAGCAATACATCACTGTTTGATCCTTCTTCCAGTAGCTAAATTATAGCACAGATTATAAAGGATGCCTTTCCAAATGGCAAATTAGAAGTATTTGTTTTAACACTAAATTATGAGTTACCAGCTTGTGCAGACACCTTTTGGTAATCAGGTGGGAAGAAGCATTGGTTTTAGTTTCTAAAGGGACGAGTTTTTGTTTGTTTAAGGTTTGCTCGAAAGAGTACTGATGTTTTATTTCAAAAAGGAACTGGCCCCATTTAGCACATCACTATTTGCATAAAATGCCTCCCTCTTTAGAGCCTGTTTACAGAGAACTACACAGTGGGTTAGTTATCGAAGGCATCAGTTCCCAAACTTTGATTCATGTACCACTTTTGTAAAAAGTCATTGTAAAGTGCATTGATGAAACAGCAAATGCATGTACCACCAGTGGTATCTTGACCACATTTTGGGAACCCCTGTTCTCAGGAATGGGTATACACATTAAACTCTTAATTTGGGACCCAAGATACATTTGAATAGTGGTCTGTAGAAGAGAGAGGTTAATTCATAGTCCTGCAAATGACACTCTATAGATGCTTTCTGGATTCTTAACCAGAGAGCCTTTATAATTTACATCTCTACAGATGGCCACTCTTAGGTCTTATGATCATAGGATCCGTCTAGTTTGCATGTGAAGCTTAGAATTCTCCAAAATCTCTCTCCGTGCTTTACAAGGTATTGGCCAGGGAGAGGGTGTGATGTACAATTTCAGAACAAAGTCTGAAGACTAGAGAAGTCAACCATGCAATTTCATGGTATTCGTTCCTTAAAGTTTACCACAGGGGGGCAGTGTATCGTCAGCATAATGCCAAATGATTCATGACAACGTGAAAGACAAGGTGAGTGATGAAATATCTTTTATTGGACTAACTTCTGTTGGTGAAAGAAACAAGCTTTCGAGCTCCACAGAGATGACCAGACCTGATGAGCAGTTCTGTGGAACTCAAGCGCTTGTCTCTTTCACCAACAGTAGTCGGTCCAATAAAGGATTACCTCATCCACCTTATCTCACACATCCTGGGACCAATACAGCTACAACACTGCAAACAACAATGCGAAAAGTTCACCAACTCAAATTTAATCACACACAAGTAACCCAGTAACTGGTTAAATGCCACAGGTATAAAGCCACTGGTGCTGAAAGAGGTGAGCTGTCTCCCTATTTCCCCATTGCCTGTATAGCACTTCCCTACCCTTGCACAGCCCAAGGCAAGCTCCCTGTACCTGTGAGTCTGGAACTAACAGCCCTCAGGTATACGGTGGGCAAGCAGTTTCTCAGTGATAACACATTCCAGCAAAGTACAGGATCAGCCCTGCCTACTCTGAGTTGGGCATACAGACTCAAAACAGACAGAGTAAGTTTCCTGACAAATGGAAAAATCTGGCAGAAAGCCAGTGCCAGTTAATGATTTCCAGGCTAGGTTTCCACAGGCCAGCTGCATGTGCAAACTTAATCTAGGAGATGCAGAAACCCCTCTGCAGCTAGAGGTTCCCTATCTTCCCCTACCAAACCCCATTTTAGCAGTTCAACTGGCCAGGGAAAGGAAGCAGAAACCCCTAGATATTATTCTGCTTTAGTCCCACAGTCATTTGAGAAAAGTATTTTTCCCACCATCTGATTTTTCCTAAGAACTAAAGATAATTCTTGGTGTTGCTATAGCCCCCTCCATCCATAGATCTCCTCAGAGTGTTACAAGCACTGAAACAGGTGTCACCTTTTTATAGACTGGCCAATACCTTTTTATTCACACAGCCAGTCTGTGGCAGAGTGGGGAACAGGCTCTCAGTCCCTTGTTCTAGCCGCTAGACAAACCAGCACCTTAGCTTCCTGTGATCTGTAACCACACCTTGTTAACCTGGAAGCAACTCACAGTGAGGCAGGCAGTTTAAAGGAAGCTGCAAAATGCAGCCCATCTGACGCCAAACAGCTTTTCAGACTCTCAGTTTTGTATTTATGTCTTAAAGCTCAGAGAGAAAGACACACACATATGGTCCACTCTACAAGCAACAGCACAGATTACACTTACATGCAAGGGATGAAACTGTCCAGCTCCAATCTGGCACAGAGAAAAGGAGTGAGAAAAGAGTGGAGAGTACAGAGGCAGAGTCTAGTCCTTTCCTGGCTAGGTCACCTGGTCAGGAGAGAAAAGCAAGGAGAGGAGAGAGATATAGACCTCCAGGTGTGGGGACAGCTACACAGACAGATACTGTACTGGGAAACTAGCAGCAGCCATGGAAGACAGTAACAAATGATAACAGACCACACACACATCTTGCAACATGCTCCTTCCCCACCCCTTAGAAGGCCCCCCCCAACACACATCACCTGAGGACTGCTTCAAATATTCCTTTAGGCTAAACAAGTTCCCTACAAACAGACCAGCCCAATAGTCTACAGGCAGTGAAAAATGCAGCCACAAGTGGGATTCAGGCTTAGTTCCCAAACAGCTAGGGTGGCACAAACATCTGTGTTACTGTCTAGCTACCCCTTCTGGTGGAGGATCAAACACCACTGCCTGGCTCCGAAGGAAACTTTCTTCAAGCCATAACACAAATGGGTAAAAATGGGGAGCAGGATCCAAGATAATTGAAGGATTCCAGCCTTCAGCCACTGGCCTGAAAACCACTGATTCAATGGGGAGGAACTTGACAGCAAGCTACTCAGGGCCTATTACTAGTCAAATGCCTGTGAATTTGTCTCTTCCACCCACCCTGCTGCATGGAAATCCTCAACTACAGGTAGCAGGGGAAAATAAACTGTGTTAGAAGCCCATGGATTGTGTCTGGTACAAGCATCCTTCTTCACAGTGCATTTACCTAAAAGCCACAGCTTGAAATTTTCCTTCTGTTCCTTGGATGTCCATCAGAGTCAGAAGGAGATAGTTCAGGCTGCCTCCCTGTCATGTCTTTCAAGACATATGGAAGGACTTTGCAGCACTGTTCCAAAGGATCATGTTTTTGGTGATGCAGAGTCGCTCCTCCATAAGCAGACCTGGCAAGAATCCTGGGAACTCCAGTATAACCCAAAAAAGCAGCACTAGCATCAGAGTCCAGGCCAGTAACAGTTCATCTAGGCTTTGATGTGCTGAGGACAGGACAGCAGCTCCAAGAGCCAAGCTCCAAGGCCTTTTATTTTTATTCTAGGAGTTGGCTGGGTTGGCAGACAGGCCAAGAAATGCTTATCTTTGAGTGAAGTGGCGCAACAGGCACGAGCTCCAAGTGGGAGAGCACAGTATGCTCCTAGGACAAACACTAACAATTACACTTATACATCCCTCCTCTCGGAGGCAACTGGGCCTGCAGCAGAGAGCAGCATCTTTCCCTCTTACAGGAAGAGCTGCCATCCACACCCCTTATCCATGAGGAATTCATTCGAACCAGAACATTCTGCACACTGAAACTGGACACTATAAACAGCGTCCCACTAGCCCACTATCAGCAGGTCCCACTACATTTCTAGTAGCCTCCCTTGCCAACCTCACCTGGATGACCTTGTTGCACTGTTGGGATATGCACAGGCAGCCCTAGTTCTGGGTTATTACTGTAGTGAGCCCACGTCACCCTACATGTCGGTCAGGTTGGATTTTGTAACATGGAAAATTTCCTGACAATAGTTAGATGCTCCTAATGGCAGCTTCAGATTAAACCAGGGAGCACAACCTTCCCCGCCTCGTACCGCATGGAGATTGATTGGTCTTCAAGCTGCCACAAGAGGGAAGGCAAAAGCCTTGATCAAGTTACCAGAACAAGCAGAGCAATGCACAAAGTAAACTGAACTGCATGATGTCATTAAAGCATTTGAACAGGCCAGACCTCCCTATGTATACACTTGGGCTACGTGGGTGCTAGAGCCTGCCAAGCCTAACTGACCAGGGCAGCCCTAGATGAAGTTAGTCACTCACAGAGGCAGCAAACCTGCTACCTCTACCTTGGTGCCAGCTCTGGCCTCTCTGAACAATGCAGAAGGTTCCCTCTGATTTTTGAACAGATGCCCTGATCCCCTCAGCGCTTATGTGAGAGAGGAGCCACCCAGCCACAGGCGCCCTTACCTTTCCTCGCATCAGGGCCTTGTAGGCAATGCGAATGATGAGACAGGACCAGATGATGTGCAGAACCTGCAGGGTTACCAACAGTCCATTGAACAGCCACCATGAAGGATAAGGGCCAATCAGCTCCCAGCTCTCAAACAAGGTAGTATTCAAGATCCTGAAAGAAAATCAAGGCGCTTGTTAGATTGGCTGCTTTGCTGCTTGACTAGAATTCCCAGTTTCCAACTCTGAACTGAGCTGACTGGGCAGATACACAATAGGTTTCTTTCCCATTTAAGCTTCTATTGCTTTGCTCTTTTCATAGTGATATGCCCCAGATCTACTGTCCCTTGCACAGTAGAGAAAGGCCTGAAGCTGGACTTGGGTTAAAGTCACTTGAACTAAGCAGCAATAGGAGACGATGTGGAGACTCTCAGAATTTAGGTAAATATAAAAATCCGCTCCCCACCCTCTTCTCCCGGGTACGATCAGCTTCACAATGGCATCAGAGGGAGAGATGGCAATTGCTTGGATCACCAATGGTGTTCTGGATGTATACATGGCGGTGAGTGGAGAGGTTCCACTCCACTCCACTGCATGCATGGACGATCCTGACCACATGTAAAGGTCAGGAAGGAATTTTGCCACCAGGGGGCTTTGAAGAATTTGACAGTGAAGCTGCTGTTCCCTTGCTCCTAGCCTTTTCCTCTGTCCCTTCTCCCAAGTCAAAGGAATTGAAAACCAACTAGTGGGTCAAAGCCAGGTGCCTCCTTGAAGATGACTATGGCACTGTTCTCTTTGCTGGGATTTATTGGCAGTACTTAAGGAATTTAATAGAGCAGTTTGCTGACTGTTTATAAAGTAGGGGGATTGCAGAGATTTTTTTAAAGATCACTTTGTTTTCAGCATTTATTGAAAAAGTGAGAAATTAACTTTGAGGGAGGAAATCCAGAGCCTTAGTTGCAGTTAAAAAAAATAATGGTTACCTAGGCACCAGCTTGTGACGGAGTCAGCATGCAGTTTCATGTCATTACACCACTGATCAGGGAAGGGAACCTGTACTGAGTGGAATGGCATAGCACTTTCAGATGCACCTGGAGACTCACAAGTTCTCCCTAGGAAGCTGAGGAATTACATTACAGCCAGTGGAAACCACATTAAAGATTTATAAGACACACTGAGTGACAGGGTGGTGCCAGAGAGCACATTGCATCATGGCAGACAATGGGGTGAAGAGCAGAGAGAGGATTGCCTCATTTGTCAGTGGAAAGCAGTAACACCTGCCCCTCTGAAGGGAGCATCATTTGTGACAGGCAGAGGTGACCGACATTTTCCCTATCTAAACCCCTTTATATTTGTTTGACGCTATACACAAATAAATAGGGATGCTTATCCAAGGGCCCTGGTGCCTCTGCCACAGGGACAAAACTAAAACTAAATAGGAGCTTATCCTACCCCAGAAATACATCCCAAAGAGAGGGGAAGTAGGCCTCTGCTATTTACAAAATAAGGATGTAGGACAATGACAAACCCAGGTGTAGCAGACCTTACAAGACACCTTCCCAAGGAAAACAAGACATGGACAAATACATTCATCAGCAAAAAGATCCCACCAAGCCTGGCTTTGTCCACATGTGTGTGGAGGGGAGGGAAATCTCATTACGGAATGATTAATTACAAACATCTTAGCTAACATTTCTAAATCCAAAAATACCCCAATACCTATTTCAGGGTCTATGCAGCTAGAACATGGAGTCAGGGCAGACAATCTTCTGAGACCAGCAGGAGAGGAGCTACGTACTTCGGATGACCATAAAGCAGAGGGTCACAAACAGAGCCTTGCCTCAGGGAGGATGTGCCTCACTGGCATCTCAACTTTTACAAGATCTTAAAATCAAAAGACACAAACCACCTTTGGTTCTATGGGTTTGTCTACAGCGGGACACTCAGGAAAGCTTGGACAAATTTATTAATGGTATGAAGTTATTGCACACTAAAATGCTGGGTGAATGCTCTCAGTCAGAAGTAAAATGGCCTTTACTGAAGCTTAACCCTCCAAATCCACAAATGGTTTAGGGGTGCTTTAACTTCAAACCTTTATTTTATTTATCTTAGTTCCCTGTGTAGACAAGCCTGATTTGAATAATGTCTGGGAGTTACTGGCTGGGAGAGTAGGGTGCAGGTGGGGGTGGCATTCAGCTGCACTTTTGGACTCTGTGCTCACACTAGGGGTACCTCTACTCTAAGTACATGACAAAACAAAGAAATCACTCTGACAAAACCTCAAAGTGCTGCTCCTAAGCAACATTTGGGAGGGCTGCAGCTTCATGCTGCCCTGAGGGGCTGGCTGTAATGAGCGAGAGGATCCCTAATACAAAGACTGTCTTTAGAGGAGGGAAGGAAGAAATACTTGACCCTATTCAGAAAGATCCAGGTACTTACCAGAAAGGGTAAATACCCAGTCGAGTGACTATGAACACAACACCAAAGAGCATGAAGGTGGCATCACACAGGCGCTGGTATTTAGCATAATTGGCCAGCTTTGCAGCCTGAGAAAAACACAAAGTGTTAAAACAGCATTCACCGGACACAATCATTTGATCATACGGAAAACAGTTCTGGAGCACTCAAGCTACTAAGTCACCAAGGAGTCTGGAACATTTAAGGACTATTATCAACTTGGGAGATGTCATGGGGGAAAGCCAACAGAGTGGAATCAGCAGTGTGTGTTTATGGGACATCCAGCCTGGATTGTGTGTGGGGAGGGGTGAAAGAGGAGAGGCGAGGCAAGAGGATAAAACCTAAAGAGTGTGCTCCTTTGTCATCAGGGATGCAAAGCTTAGACAGGAAGCAGCAGGCAAACTTACCTCTAAGAGGAAGTCTGAGGCATCATGTAGACATAGCACCAGAGTTCCCACCCGCACCATGTTATTCATATAGGAGAATGTAATGAGTCCAATTGTAGCCAAGTGATGGACAAACATGATCAGGAAATCCTGAAAGGGGAAGATGAAGTGTGAGGGATCTTTGGCAGACAAATGATCACAGAGACTTAGAACAGGGGCACCAGGACTGACAAAAAAAGGGCCATATGGTTATTTTAGGTCAGACTCTCAAGCTCCTTGGAGATTTCAGCCACAATCATCTTTACTTGGGAGGTGCAGACCACAGAGACTACTGTAGGCCCCAGCATGCTGCATCATGATTAATAGTTTTGCTTCAATCAAGATGGACCATTGCATGCTGGGGCCTATGGTAGTCTCCTTGGGTTGCAGCTCCGTAGCAAAGATAAGTACAGTAACTCCTCACTTAACATTGTAGTTATGTTCCTGAAAAATGCGACTTTAAGCGAAACGATGTTAAACAAATCCAATTTCTCCATATACATACATACACACCACACACACACCACATTTTAAACAAACAATTGAATACTGGTACACAGTGATGATAATTGTGAAGCTTGGTTGAGGTGGAGGAGTCAGAGGGTGGGAACTCCCCAGGGAATGCCTTACTACTAAAAGAACTAGCAGTTGGCCGAGCCCTCAAGGGTTAACTCTCACACTCTTCAAGGCAGCAGGAAAGGAGGGAGGGCAGACAGAGACTCACACCTGTGTTTGTTTCAGAGATACAGATGCGCATTTTTCCTTTAAGTTTCAAGAGTGGGGTCAGAAGTACACTGCCTTGTTAATTAGATCAGCAAGCCCGGCAGCTGAAGCTTCTGCCTAAGATAGCAGCTCCCTCCCTCCTGTGTCCCCCCTGCTCTATGGAAGATGGGGTAAGCAAGGTGCAGGAGCAGGGGGACATTAGCCCCCTCTTCTTCCCTTCCCCGCCCCCCCACAGCAAGCAGGCAGGAGTCGTGGGGAGTAGCACATGGCAGTGGGGGAAAGGACAGCTGAACTGCCGGCAACGGATAGCCTGCACAGGACGTAGAAGGGAGCATTTCACAACTTTAAACGAACATGTTCCCTAATTGATCAGCAATGTAACAACAAAACAACGATGACCGGGATGACTAAGTGAGGAGTTACTGTACATCTGCAGGCCTCACTGTAAAACTCCAGAGCCAACATCCGGCCTGCACTTTAACTCTCCCTGCTTTGGGATGATTGCATTACTAGCATATGTCTACACAGCAAGCAGCAGTGAGTATCAGAGCCTGGGTCTACAGACTTGAGATGTGGCACTATAAATAGCTGTGTAGATGTTCAGGCTTGAGCCCTGAAATCCAAGGAGGGGGGTGGGCTTCAGAGGCCGAGCTTCAGCCCAAGACAAAACACCTACATGGCTGTTTTTACTGCCATAGTCCCTAGACTTGATGCTGCAGGTTTCTGATTGCTGTGTAGATGTACCCCTAAGGTCTACTCTAGAGATCACTGACATGAGTAATAAGAAATAGACCGTCTATTACTGCTATCAACTGGGAAAAGTCCACCAGAAGTAAGGCAAGCAGAGGCCATCTGTGATTCATGCACCAGGGCATGCCCAGCAATACAGTAACAGCAACTCAGTCCATTAAAGTTCTACAGCACAAACAATGGGCCCAATTTTCTGACATAGCCCCCCAGTGTCTACATCCTGCACTTGCATCTTTGTTAAGGCATTTCAAGCGGGGAATTAATCCACTTTTGTAGTCCTGAATTCTTTATTAAAATGAATAAAAAACAATGCCCCAATTGCTTCTCTCTCTCCATTTCTGCGGCTGAAAGGTCTACTGTAGCTTGCTTGACTTTTTGTATTTCAGGAGAGAACAAATCCAGAAATTACAGACTAATTTGGAGGGGTGGGGGGTGGGGAACAAAGTCAATACAAGAATTGGGACAATTTGCTACTTTACACTTTATAGAGCAAGAGTGATAAACTGCTGGTTTCCTCTGAACTGTCAGTTTGTTTTCCAAGGACAAAAACTAAGCCAATGCCTAAAACTCAGCAGAGTGGAATTAGATTTTAGTGATCATGACCAGCCATCATTCTGCTATTCACATGGATGAAAAATCACTTTCCAAATTTATTTTTTAAAATCATTGCTACTGTCTTTGCCCCTTGCTCATCCTGTTCAGCGAGGCATTCAGTTGTAAATAAGACTGGAAATCTTGTCCTTGATTTCTAAGGTAGAAATAATTCCCCCATCTTTTGGATTGCAAGTGAATGTCACAGCTCCTGGAAATGCCAGTTAGCACCAACTTTTATCCAACTGATCTGCTTTGGCATGAGGACTCACTCTGAATTTACAATATGGAGATTTGACTTAGACATACCTCATTTGGGATTGTCACCATTTTATGGATACTAATGACCAGTCAATGTAAATATAGTAGCCCATGAGACCTTTTATTATCCAAAGCTCTCAAAGCATTTTACATACATTAATGAGCATAGCATCACACCACCCACAACAGTATTATCCATGTCACGTTAGAGATGAGGAAAATGAAGTTCAGAGGTAAAACACCTCACCCAATGAGACACAAATTAGTCAGTGGCAGAGCTAGGAATAGACCTGTCTGTCCTTGGTTTTAACCACCATACAATAATTTCTCTCACTTAACAATGAAACCCGAGATTGCCCAAATCAAACCTTAACAAGGCTCGCCAGTATACGCCCCTCTAATGGATCGAGACCAGGTTTAGTTAAACATGATTGCTACTAAATCAAACTTCACTGTTTAAACAAGTTACCCAAAGAGGCTTGGTTCCTTCAAATAAATATCTTCTCATTTGTTTCTCTAATCAATTTGTGGAACCTTATGTGGCTCCATTCTAAACATTTATAGTACCACTGTTTACATTCCATAATTTTAAGGATTGGAAAAATAGTGTCAGGAAAGTTTAAAGTTAAGATACTATTTTTTTCAGACTCTTGTCTCCCTGCCTGAATTTACTGTACTAAAACCAGGAAATCACCTCACATGTTAAATTTTGGGTAAGTGCCACCCAGAGAAAGGTGTGACTAGCTTTGTAACACAGTACTTCCTAAAACTAGCTGGGAATATGTATATCAACCTGCTTTATGTGGTTGGAGGAATAACTTGAAATCCCACTTCACTGGGGATGGGAAGTTCTCTCATCAGAAGGGAGTAAAGATATATCAAGTTAACAAAGCAGGCCTTGCTTGATCACATAAAGCCAAAAAAATTCACTAAGCTCCTCCATATTTGTTTGTAACTAAACAGAGGACTGTATGTATGTGTGACTAACATATAGACATTGGAGCTTAGGAAAGAGAAGTCTATTTGAAATGCATTTGAATGAAAGATCATTGGTGTTTTGGAAGACACACAATGTTCTGTAGGAACAGCAAGGAGACTCTTCCTCATATGAACTGAGATTTCCAAAATCACTTGCCAAGCCCGAAAGAAGAGGTGCAGGGTAACATTTTCAGAAGTGCCTAAGTTATTTTCAGTGGGACTTGGGCTTCTACGCACCCAAATAACTTTTGAAAACGGGGCTTAGGCTCCTAAATCACTTAGCACTACATATAAAATTTTCTAGAGCATGTGAGAAGTAGGTTAGCTCAGTCACAGAGGGAAGTCATGCTCCCTATAGAATAATAAAGGACTAATAGTCCTCTTTATTTTGCCAAAACTAAAAAGCTTTATTCTAGCCTCGCCACCCATGTCTAGAAAATGTTTAGAGCATTTTATTTCTATATTTTCCTGCAAGTCTCCTAATTAAAATATCTTTTTACACAAAGATTGAATCAATTGTTCTATTGGGATATATGGATTGATTCCCCCTCTTCCCTCTGCAGAGTAATAGGGATGGGCTGCCAGGTTGCTTATCAGGGTAGTCCCCAAAGGACTGTCTGTATAGTCTACAAAAGGAAGTGGAATGTGAAAAGAGATGAGTGACAGGAAAATGCAGTTATAGCTATATTTCAGTAGTTTTTACTAGCCAGACACACATAATTACTCTGTTAGCCCTGTCTGTTCATGTGTTTAGTGAAATTCTGGCTTCTCTTACCTTTCGTTTAATGTCTGTAAACTGAGAAAACATGAGAGACCAATAGAAGGCCAGCTCCATGATATAATAATAGTAAAGACTGGATGTTAGGGGCTGGAAAAAAAAACCCAGAACATTTGATTAAAAGGCAAAGTACTCCAAAATTTGCATTAAAAGACTCCCCCCACCCCCACCCCTAACAACCAATCCACCTCTCCTGTGCCCCCAGCCTTCTGGAGGAGTGGGAGCAGAGGGGGGTAAGTTAAAGGTCCCAAATGTATGTTTTTCAAAAAAACAAGTTTAATCAACAGAAGTCTATGATTTAGATTTATTTTTAAAGGAATACAATTCCCTTTCAGTGTTTGCAACCTAAGAGCTGTGGGCTCCTGTTGGAGTAGAAGAACAAGAGCAGCAACCTGATTGGCTGTCTACAATTATCTGAGCTGAATGAAGGGCAAAAAGAAAACTGCAATTAATGATGACTGGCATAATTACAATTGTAAAATTGCTTTACTTTATACCAGATAGGGAAATTTGTTTTAAAATATATGAGCTGGTGATCAGTCCGGTTTGATGAACCAGTGTCTACACCATGAAAAATACCACATCACAACTACCCCCTTGTGGGCAGTCTTAGCTCAAAGGCCAAGAACTGCATGGGCCAGGGGAGAACTCCGCCCCCACACTCAGAGGTGAAATTTCCTGAGCAGAGCAGTAACTCATGGACTAGAAGTTTACCTTGTTGCAGTCTGTACTGCATCTGCTCTGTGGGCAGTGAGAGGCATTTAGATCTCACAAATTTCAATCGGACACCATTCACATGGAATAATATTGGAGACATTCAAAGGGTTCAGTTCTCAAAACTGAGGGACTTCAGAAAACAGGAGCATGACACATAAGAACATAAAAAAGGCCATACTGGATCAGACCAAAAGTCCATCTAGCCCAGTATCCTGTCTTCCGACAGTGTCCAATGCCAGGTGCCCCAGAGGGAATGAACAGAATAGGTAATCATCAAGTGATCCATCCCCGTCGCCCATTCCCAGCTTCTAGCAAACAGAGGCTAGGGACACCATCCTTGCCCATCCTGGCTAATTGCCATTGATGGACCTATCCTCCATGGAATTAGTAAATATATATACACGCACATATACACACACACACATCTTACTTGAAAAGGGTAGTTGTACCAACATTGTCGCGTGTCCCAAAACCAGGGTGACTAGAGTGAAAAGAAGAGATTATCCTACTAGCATTTTTCTCCTGACATGCTCTGGTTTTGGCCAATTAAATCACTCCATCCCTACCACAATACTATTTCAAAGGTCTTCACCTTGCTTCGTTGGTCCAAGCTACATTTATTCTGGGGTTTCACAGAGATGAAAGCCATTTTTTTGCATGCAAAAACATGCCATTGTGCACATAAAAATTCAAAGTGGAAATGTAGAACTTTGCAGAACTCTGCACAAAGACAGTCCAGAGAGATGGATCTATGTCCTTGCAAGTGAGAAAACAGAGTATGCTTAATAGTGGACAGGCCCATCCTATTCTGGCATCAGAGAAGAGAGTCTTCTAGCATTTCTGACAGCCTTTCCTGTTTTGTGAAGACATGACTCTAAATGAAAACATACAAGGGTCCTGACTAGGAAGCATAACGAAGATCTGAGGCCACTGAACTCTTGCTATTTTAGTCCCATAGTAGGTCACTCAGAGCAAGCAGTGAAAGAAAAAACACACAAAACTGAACTCACCGACCAGATAAATTTGAGTCCATAAGAAAATATACTTAAATAAAACGTAAACCTCCACCTGGGAATGGAAATGAGAAAGGGAAAAAAATTAAACGCTTGAAATTAAATAAGCATTGTATGATTAATGTTTGTGTAGCAAAAGCTGGAATAATTATAAATGGAACCAAATTTGGCAGTTACAGGAGTGGAGTTTTCACCCACTAATGTAAAAAGAACGAGGAGTACTTGTGGCACCTTAGAGACTAACAAATTTATTTGGGCATAAGCTTTCATGGGCTACAGCCCACTTCATCAGATGCCTAATGTAGAACATACAGTAGGTATATATTAAAAAAACGCGGTCCTTGGGAGCCAAAAAATCTTAACATGTTGTAGGTGAAACCGTGTTATATCGAACTTGCTTTGGCTTTGAGCATTTCCATTATTAACAGCAAATCATTTTTGTTAGAACTAACACAGCGGATGCAGTAAATAAATCTGCCAACCCCCTAGAGCGCTGCTTTACCGCGTTATACCGGATCACATTATATCGGGGTAGAGGTGTATATCTATATATATGTTCCACTCTATGCACTTGATGAAGTGGGTTCTAGCCCACAAAAGCTCATGCCCAAATAAATTTTTTAGTCTCTAAGGTACCACAAGTACTCCTCGTTCTTTTTGCGGATACAGACTAACAAGACTACCACTCTGAAACCCACTAATGTGTAACCCATACATGGCAAATTGACTGATACTGCCCTTTGGAATATCTGTCCATCAAAATAAAAATATTGATATAAGAATCATACCAACAGCATAGCTCCAAAAAAAGTCTAGATTGTCTTAGAAATACATACCAAGGTTAATGCCAAGTATACTTGTATACTTAGAGGCACCAGATAAGATGGACAAATAGGAATGGGAGGAGGACTTCCACTATATCTGTCTTAATTGGCTTGCCCTAGTACACATAACATGTTTCAAACTACACTTGCATCTGCTATGTGCCTACTGTCACAGTTCAGGGCAGCTGCACCTGTATTTCCCCATAGTTGTCCAGCAGTGGCACCCACTGTCAGGCTTCTGGCCCCCTAGCCATTGCCTTTCTTGGGTGGAGATCCTCATCTGTCACCTCCTTGACCAGAGTATTTCCAGGCTGAACAGTTCCCTGCCTTCACTGTGTTTTTTCCAGTCTAAGCAGGCCTGCTTAGCTTCTCCCTTTAGAGTTGGTACACAGTGTAATCGCAGACAGTTATAAGTTACCACACAGGACTTCCTATGTAAGTCTATTTAATTCTTAGGGTAAAAGCACTACAGCGAAAACATTAAAACCAAAATTCAAAAATTTCAATTAAAATACAATACACAAGTGGAGCTTGAATTGAGGCCATATTTTGGTCTCTGCACAAACCTACATGCTCTCACAAAATTTAGTGAGGATGGTGGGTTTGTCCTGGTTCCTACGATGGCGAAACCAGCGCTGGATCTTTCGAACATCCCAGTCTAGCTGCTTTGACAAACCTTCTAACCTTCTTCCATCTGGACACTGAGAAGAAATTAAACAAAAGAGTCAGACATTTCTTCTGCCTCCACAACCTTCCACAGAGACTTCTTTCTCTCCCAAATGTTCTGAGACATTTCCCCTCTAAACCCTGACCTCTGTCACAAAATTGAGATGTAGAAACAGAGAATGAAAAATCATGCTAGGAAAGGTGTAATCTGCTAAAAATTCAATTTTAGAAGGAGAAATACGTTGAACTCTTACCACTAAAAAAAAATAATTTTTTTTTTAAATTATATTCACGTTTAGCCTTCACATGCATATTACTCACCATAACAAGAATTCAGATGCATTATTTAAAAGTAAGTGGGTTCAACCTCTATTTCTCCTCCAATTCTCCCAACAGCAACAAAGAACAGTAACACTGATAGCTGGTAAATTGTTGCCTATGTAACTAGCATTCCACAATATAGTACACAGGGAATTTTTAGCAAGCTGGTCTGGTCTATCAGCAGAAATCTGCATAAAAACTTGAGGATTCCACCGATATGAATGGTCAGAATTGAATCCTCCCTAGGAGTAGCAGGAGTGGATAGTCATGACATGACAACATCTCTTGATTTGAAATAAGGGCTCAGATTTGGCCCATCTTAAGTGTTTATGAATTCCACAGGCATAATACACAGATGTTGACATTTCTGTAGATTGCGGTTTATAACTTCACAAATATAACAGAATTCTCTCACATGTACAGTTTGATACTGAATAGCTCAATCTCTGACTGGGGGCTTGGCTGGTATAGATTTTGTTTTTTTAAATAGTGACATGAGTTAGTATAGAAGAGCAGACAAAATGAAATAAACATTTATAAATGACCACTGCTGAGGTAGGTCGAGTTAGTTTTAGTCCTTTTAATAAGCTCTGCCAGGGAACTACTACAACCGAAAGAAGCTAAACAGGTTTCGCAACTTAAGTTTACCCACAAAACCGGACTGATATGCAGAGTGCTGAACTAGCAAAGAGGGCCACCCCACATTGTTCAACATTATCTGAATGACAGAAAAATCATTGCTCTAAGGGTGAAGTGGTAGAACTACTGCCACCTTCCTGCAATTCCATCACACCCATATTTTCCCTTTCATGTAGGCTTTAGGGACTTAGGCTACCTGGAAAGTATGTTTCTGCATTGGGAGTGCATCTGCACTCATCTAAAAGGAAAAGTCATTAGGTTTGTTTTATAGAACACTAGTTTCAGAAGAGGTGGTACATTTTTTCCACATCAATGTCATCCTCTATGCTGATTCCTCAGATCTAAGCCAATAGTAAGTAACAGCTGTAGCAGTCCAGGCAAATGAAGTTTTGTTTAAGTTCTGAACAGTGCAGTCCCCCCTCATGGGTGCATGTTTCACTTTAAACATTACTTTCAAAGACACGGATACATGAGCTTCCTCCCTAACACTGGCAAACCACAAATCTCCTTCTACCTATCTGCAACTCAGGCTGCATAACAAACCCAGTGTTAAGCTCCAATGAGACTAGTTTTTACAGGGGACACTAACACCTACCGTTGCACTCACTAAGAAGATCCTCTCTCAGAATAGCTGGCAATGTTACCATATCTGAATATAGAAGTCTCTGTTTTATTTCCTTAAACTGATAAAAATCAGACTCCCGTGTAACAGTCAGTATTCAACAAATTATGGACAACCTGCAGGATTCAGTCATTTAACAGTGAAACAGCATAACAGGCAGATATTCAAATGCAAGAGTGGCTGAGAGAAATCATAGGACTGGAAGTGACCTTGAGAGGTCATCTAGTCCAGTCCCCTGCACTCGTGGCTGGACTACGTATTACCTAGACCATTCCTGACAGGTGTTTGCCTAACCTGCTCTTAAAAATCTCCAATGATGGAGATTCCACCACCTCCCTAGGCAATTTATTCCAGTGATTAACCACTCTGACAGTTAGGAAGCTTTTCCTAAACACCATTGCTACAATTTGAGCCCATTGCTTCTTGTCCTATCTTGTTAAGAAAAACAATTTTTCTCCCTCCCCTTGTAACAACCTTTTACGTACTTGAAAACTGTTACCATGTCCCCCTTCAGTCTTCTCTTTAACAGGTTAAACAAACCTATTTTTTTCCAATCTTCCCTCATAGGTCATGCTTTATAGACCTTTAATCATTTTTGTTGCTCTTCTCAGGACTCTCTCCAATTTGCCCACATACTTTCTGAATGTGGCGCCCAGAACTGGACACAATACTCCAGTTGAGATCTAATCAGTGCAGAGTAGAGTGGAAGAATTACTTCTCGTGTCTTGCTTACAACACTCCTGCTAATACATCCAAGAATGATGTTCGCTTTTTTTGCAATAGAATAAGCGGAAGAAAATCTGTTGCCAACATTCAATGGTCTATCCCTCAACCGGACTCTTCTGTTAGCATTTATTATTGAACTGCTTCCTTTCTACAACTAGATTTCTGTAGTGATAAACTATCCAAGTCTGCAGAAGTAATCTGAAGAAGGCATCTGTGGGACTGACCAGCAAGACCAGCACAAAAATGGTCCCCAAGGAAGAGAGTGGTAACATCCAAGGAGAGAGTGAAAAATGCAGGGGAGTCTTAGTGAACACTGGAAATTTGAGAGTTACACCCTGTACAGAAATTCAGGGGCCTGAAAGAACTCACATTCTCACTTTGTTCAGATCAAACCACTCTTCTGCTTGCAACACTGTGGCTCAAGCACAGACAGAACTAAAGTCACTGCAGGAAACAGGAAAGGAGGTGGACACAGTCATATGTGAACTAAAGCAAGAAGCAAAAGTTACCAAGAGAAACCAGTATTTTTTGTATACAAATTCCCATCAGAGAGTTATGTGAGCTGTGAAGTGTATTTCCCTAAGGCAACAAAAGAAAAGAGGCCCAATTCTCATTTATGTGCCTGAAACCTCTCGCAGAACCTAAAGAACGACTTACCTTAGTGATGGATGTAAACACTTTCTCTAGAATTGCATTGGGCTGCGCTCTATGAGGTCCACTGTCTTGAATGCCAAGCTTTATGGCACATGGTTTGGCAATAAACCTGAAAGTCCCAAAGGAAGAGTCCGATTAAAATAAGAAATTAATTCCCCTTCTCTGTGACTAACTTATCTTGGCTCTAATGGTCACAAATAGTCCATACTACCCAAAACACACTTTTCAAGAGATGCACCCCTTTTGCCCAATGCAACCTTTTTCAAGCTGCTACTGTGTAATCGCTGGCCCCAGGATTTCCTTCTGCCAATGCCAAGGAACAGAGTAATGCAGTGAAAACAGATGAGGCAGAGGGTTACGGGATAGTCTCTTTGGTGAATTTGTATTATAGCATTTCTATCCTCATCAGCAGAGGGTTTTAGTGCTTATGAGAGATGCTAGATGGAGCCCTGCAGACCAAGGTCTGCTGTACATTCACAGCACTAGTGCAGCTTCAGCAGGACAAGCTTCTTCACTAATGTTGCTCACCTGCGATCTGGAAGAACCACCTCTAGAAATGGAGGGAGCTGACACCTTATTGGAACCAGAGTTTGAAATGCTTCTGAATGGCTACATAATTGTAACGTATGGGACAAGTGTTAGAGAATTTGAGGGTACTCCTTAAGGAAGAAGAGGGTAAAGATGGCTTTATGGTTATGGCATAGGATTGGGAATTGGAAAACCTGGTTTCTATTCCCAGCTCTGCCAAACTGCCTCATTTTCCCAGCTCTGCCTGCCATGGACCTTGTGAGGCTTTAATTAAAGTCTGTAAAGAGCCTGGAGTCCACTGAATAAAGGTATACATCACCAGCATTTTAAAACCAACGCCCAATAATCCATAACTCTCTAAAACGGAAGCCACATAATCCTGGAAAATGATAGGAAGAAAGAAATGGAAGAAGTTGCTAGTAGAGTCTGGGGTAGAAGTACATAAAAACTCATGAAGAGAGGGAGAGGCATGTAGTTAATCTTGAAAATTTGGGTAGGTCCTTCGCAACTCTGAGCACTCTCCTTTCTGTTGCTGACACACTCTGAAAAGCACCTTCTGGTCTACAAGAGAAGTGCAGACACACTACTTTTTCAGATGGAGATGCTGCAATTGGTGCCCAAAGAAGCAAGGCATCATTCAGAACATTATTCTTGTAGAGTATTATTATTTAGATTCTGACCAAAACATGCATGCATCAATATAGTGCCTGCCAGCACAGGCCTCCAAGTACTTTACAAACACTACTGAATTTAACCTCACCCCCACCCTCCAATCTCCTATGCAGGGGTATTGTCCCTAGGGTGACCAGACGTCCCGATATTTAGTTCTGGGAATTGTTTTTTTCCCCTGCTTAGACGGCGCTGACAGGTAGGGGAATGCCTTTTTAATCGTCACACTCACCCAGCATGTCCTGGTCTTCGGCGGCGGGTCGGGCGGGTACGTCTTTTTTCTGCGGCAAGACATATTACCCGCCACTGAAGTGCTGCTGCCGACCGTCAGCAACTGAAGGACCTGCCGCAGAAGTGCCGCCGAAGACTGGGACGTGCCAGGTGAGTGTAGAAAACGCGCTCCCCCTGTGGCGGTCCAGATTTTTTCTAGTCCTCATCTGGTCACCCTGATTGTCCCGGTTCAATTAATATCCACTTCACCTGGTCTATTTAATACCACCCTCCCTCCAAGGACAAGATTTCCAGTTTAGAGGTGGTCTTGCTCCAGAGGGAAAAAGGATGACTGAGAAGAGTCTTAAACAATCCCAGAGAGAGTTTGTCAAACAGGGAAGAGTACTGTATTAATTTCAAGTTGTTCCTGTCCAATGTGGAGATTCCAATCTAACAAAATAATTTAATTGTATTGATAGATAAAAGATTTTATTTCTAACATATGACAACAGGTCACCAAGTGTAAACAAAAAACAGGATTTCTTCATTACTTAAATGGTAACTTCTAACAGGGCAGACCTGACAACAGTCTTCAAATATGTTAGGCTTTTATAAAGAGGATTAATCAATTGTTCTTCGTGTCACTGAAGGTAGAATGAGAAGTAACGGGCTTAAACGGCAGAAAGGGAGATATAGGTTAGATATTAGGAAAAGCTTTCTAACTAACTAGAAGGGTAGTTAAGCTCTGGAATAGGCTTCCAAGGAAGGTTGTGAAATCCCCATCATTGAAGGTTTTTAAGAGCACGTTGGACAAAACACTTGTCAGGGATGGTTCTAGATTTACTTGATCCTGCCTCAGAGCAAGGGGCTAGACATGACGACTTCTTGAGGTCCCTTCCAGTTCTATTTTCTATGATCTTCTCCCCTCCTCTCCACACACTGCTCTAGAGAAAGTTAGTTTGAAAACATGCATTGAAACTCCACAGATAATCTGGAGAAGATTCTGAACTACCACAGTAAGTGGAACAATAGCTTTCGCAACAGGACGAGGGGTTATTCATGACTCTCCCTTTCAGCTCAAGCACCAGGAAAAAGTAAACAGTCCCTGAGCTTCTGCTGCTTCCTGGCTGGAAGAGGTATGTAGAATTGTCACTGAATTAAAGAACTGTAGATATGGGAGCTAAAAGGTTGCTCCCTCCCTAGTCTCTGCAGAGTCTAAGGAGAGTTGACTATTAATAAACACTGCCCCTGGTTTATAAATAAAGCCAAAAATGCAGTATTTCCTCTGGTCCAGAGACGAAGATGATTATTTTTTACACAGATCAACAGATAATAAAAACCCTAAGCAAAATCAAAGAGCAGTAAAAACACCAATGTAAATATTCAAATTAATTGAAGGGGGAAAATTCTTAAGTGGTTTTGAAGCCATAGGGTACCTTTTCACTGCAGAGTTAACTCAAGTGTAGATAACTCAAGTGAGACCAGCCACGCTGCTAAATAAAACTCAAGTGGCACAGTGACTGTGTTAGCAGATGACAAGTTGTGCTGACTTAAGTTGTACTCTGTACCCTCTAATGGGACAGCCAACTCAAGTTAAAAGCATCACTATACTCAGGTTAAGGGTTTTTGTACGTTGATAAGACTCAAGTTGGGGGCAACACTAGTTATAACTAGAGTTAACACGACAGTGAAGACAAACCCTTGCATACACTACAATCCTCATCATTGTCAACACCAGCTGAGCTACTAAATAAGAACACTAGGCCTGGTCTATGCTTAGAAGGTAGGTTGACATAGCTATGATGCTCAGAGGTGTGGAAAATTCATCCCCTGAGCATCAAAGTCATGCCAACTTACCCTGCTGCAGAATGCTTCTGTCGACCTAGTTACCATCATTCAGGGAGGTGGAATTTGCGCAGCGCTGCAAAAACCCCTTCCATCATTGTATGAAGAGTCTACACTATTGTGCCATTGCAGTGCCACTGTAGCACACATAGCATAGACATTGCCTTAGTCAGTGTATGTCACTCACAAAGGAGGGACTGGAAAACAAAAGTTCACATAGTTGTGAATGTCTAAACTAAGTGCTGAAGCCTTTGTAATATCATTACTTTTGAAAATACCTGGGCCTTGTTTATACTGGCAAGTTTCTAATCAGTAAAGCAGCTTTTTGCAGTGTAACTCCTGAGGTGTACACACTGCCAAGCCACTTAGTGTGCAGAAACTGCACAATTGCAGTGCTGTAAAACAACCACCCCAACGAAAGGCGTACAACTTTCTGCGCCGGGGCTACAGCGCCGTGGTGCCACTGTAGACACCCTGGTTGGCTGCAGTGCTGCGATTGGCCTCTGGGAGGTGTCCCATAATGCCTGTTCTTGCCTCTCTAGTTATCGGTTTGAACTCTACTGCCCTGCCCTAAGGTGACCGACCGTGCGCCCAACCCCTTAAATTCCTTGGGAATTTTGAAAGTCCCCTTCCTGTTTGCTTGGTGATGTGTGCAGTGGTCTCAGCGCATCTTTCCAGGTGACCACGCCTGCTCCACACACCAGGCGATCCCCCGCTTGGTTGTATTTCCCTAGTTTGTTTATGAGAAAGTCATGCGAGACTGTATCAAAAGCCTTACTGAAGTCAAGATATACTACACCTACCGCTTCCCCACTATCCACAAGACTTGTTACCCTGTCAAAGAAAGCTGTCAGGTTGGTTTGACATGATTTGTTCTTGCCAAATCCATGCGGACGTATTTATCACCTTATTATCTTCTAGGTATTTGCAAACTGAATGCTTAATTTTTTGTTCCATTATCTTAGAATCATAGAATCATAGAATCTCAGAGTTAGAAGGGACCTTAGGAGGTCATCTAGTCCAACCCCCTGCTCAAAGCAGGACCAATCCCCAATTTTTGCCCCAGATCCCTAAATGGCCCCCTCAAGGATTGAACTCACAACCCTGGGTTTAGCAGGCCAATGCTCAAACCACTGAGCTATCCCTCCCCCTAACCCTAACCCTAACCCTAACCCTAACCTTCTGGATACAGAAGTTAAACTGACTGGTCTGTAATTCCCCAGGTTGTCCTTATTTCCCTTTTTATAGATGGGCACTATATTTGCCCTTTTCCAGTCTTCTGGAATGTCTCCCATCTTCCATGACTTTTCAAAGATCATTGGTAATGATAATTGCTAATGGCTCAGTTATTTCCTCAGTCAGCTCCTTGAGTATTCTAGGATGGAACAAGACAAACAGCAGCAGTTGCATTGGGGCAAATACAAGCTATTTGTATTTGCCCAATTTAGAATGGCTTCAGCAGAGCAGTCATGATCTATATCAAATTCTTATGGAAACACAATGTTTCTTGCTGGAACATACCAACCTTCTGATCTGATCACCCTCAGCTGTCCTCTTCAGTGGGATGAAGAGATGTTAGACAAATGACAAGCTAGTTACAACTGTGGCTATATAGCATATACATGGAACCTTAAGATCTCAAGTGTTTTTATTTCATTTTGTGGCATGTTATCTGCAGATCTTTGATTAGAACTAAGCTAAAGCTAAGGTTAAAGATCTTGACTCCTCCTCAGTTTATTGTCTAGGAACATATAGATTTTGTTTTGTTTTGTTTTTTAATTCAGAGTATTTCTTTTTAAAGGAGAAAACAGTAAGGTGGGCTCAAATAAGTGGAGACAAATATTGGTTTCAATCTTACGTGGGTCTCAAATATTTTCACCACTGTTGGTGTCTTGGAATTATTTTAAAACTCAAGATCTGATGCATTGGGGAGGTGAGGAAATCAAACCATTAAATTACTAATTACCTCTTCACAGAAAGATGCATAGATAAGGGATACAAATTATTTCTTGGCACATAAAAAAGTTTTGAGGGTAATAAATATAACATGGTTGTCAGCCTAAAGTTTTGTTACCAAAACTTCATACTAGGATATTCCTGGATAGCTGAATTCTTTGAAAACAAAGGTAATGTTTTTTCAAATGGCCTAGAAAAAACACAGCTGATTTAAAAAAAATCAAAAGGTAATCTTACTATTTAGAAGTAATAAAAGGTTGCCCTAGGCTATGAATGTAACAGACCTTGGCTTGCTCAGAGAAGCACACAGAAAGCCTACAGAGCAGCAATCAAGGAATGCTAGGTGCATAACCAAGCGGACGTAGATAAGAAGCAACACAAGCAAATGGGGCACAGACAGCAGTAAAGGCAGGCTGTGTCTAAGGCTTTGTCTACACTGGAACTTTGTCGGCAAAACTTTTGTCGTTCAAGGGTGTTAAAAGCACCTCCCCCTCTGAATTACAAAAGTTTTACCGATGAAAAGCACCCGTGTGAACAGCGCTTTGTTGGCAGCAGCGCTCTCCTGCTGACAAAGTTGCTGCCACTCGTGGGGCGGGGGGATGGGACTTTTTTTGTCCACAGGAGAGCTTTCTCCTGTCGAAAAACAGCAGCTACATTGTGCGCCTTTTAGCAGCATGGCTGTGGCAGCACTGCCGTGTCACTAAAAGCAAGGGAGTGTAGACAAAGCCTAAGAAACAGGTGGGAAACTCAGTGACAGCTGTGGAATTCATCACCACTTTTAGGAGAGTGCATTTGGGCTCTGTCTATACTATATCTTTATTAACTCTCCTAGCAACAGTGTTTTCAACCAGAACAGCAACCGACAACCGTCTTCCAACATGGCTATTGCTAACAATTTCCTGTCCAGTATGGGCATATTTGATGTGTAACCATAATTAAAAGTAGAATAAATATCTGCTGGCTGTTATATTTTTCTTGTTCTGTGGCTCCAAGTATGGTCTCTGTTTTGCCAGTTGGATAGGTTTCTCTCAGCCCTGAAAAAACCAGTCTTGCTACTGGGTAGAGGTTGTCAAGAGAGAGAAAACATCCTCGTATGTTCGCACTTAAGGGGACTCTGTGGGAGGAAGCTCAAAAATCTGGATGTCACTTTAGAATATTCCCTGGGCACCAAGAGTGGATTTTCAGATGCACAATTTGCACAACCTTAGCACTATATTCCATTACAACCTTGTAACAGCAGCATGTAGCTTCAAGACTGGATTACTGCAACTCTCAGCAAGGAACCTCCATCACTCGCAGCTTGCTCAAAAGGTAGCAACAGGTCTGCTCCTTAGTTTAAGCAATACTGGGCCTGAATTCTTTACAATGGGTGCCTATAAAGGTAGAGAGAATTATTGTAATTTGACACATTTTCTGTGTGTTTCATTTTTACAGACCTAAACTTTATAGGCCTCAGATACATTAAAGACTTTCTCCTGAAATCTTGACCCACGGAGTGCTCAAATAACAGCCAAGATTTTTTTAAAGAGAGACTAGTGATTTTGTGCACGCAACCTGAGACACCTTTAAGGCAGCTGATTATTAGAGGGCAGGAACTCAGCACTTTCTGAAATTCTTTTAAGGCACCTCAAGTAGGACACCCCAAATCACTAGTCACTCTTGAAAGGCCTGCTTTTCGCTTTTCTTGCCATTGCATCTCAGGTTGGCAGGCAAATGCACCTTTGCAGTGGATGTGGGACTCTTTCCCTCCCACTCCCTCTGAGACCTGTCTCAGTCCAACTTTCCATACTTAAATACCTCAAGATGATGCTCTACTACAAACATTGATTTTTAATTTAACTATTGTTTGTCCCATATTTGTTATTTTCCCCTCATCTTTTACAGGTCCAGTCAACTGATTATTTGTTTGAGTTTTAATGGAGGTGTTTCTCTGTTTGTGTGTACTAATTGTGTTGTTAATTCTGCTGCACAGCTGTCAAGTATTAAGTGGAGGAAAACTTAAGTAAAATCATCATCATTTGGACTGGGTGAAAGATGAAGACTAAATGTTTTAGAAATGCCCCTGGTCCTTCTGCCCACCATTCCCAAAGAACTCCTGTCTGCTTACAACCCACAGAACATTCCCTGAGCTGAATTACTTATCACTCATTTGAGCATGATTGCTTTGAAGGCTGAACACAAAAGCAATAAATCTAATACACAGTCAACTCTCACTATGGACAGAGCAATGCAACTTAGATTTTAGGTCAGATATCAGGATTCTGTACTTGTGAACTGGTTTTGTCAAATTCTGTACAACGCATTTACTGTTGACAAATGCTAGCAAACTGAATATTACAGGATTCATACTACAACCTGCAATAAACTCAACCCACAGCTAGAGATGGCATCAATAACAAGGTCACTGCAGAGCACAAGTGTATAAAGTCAGGAGTGCAGTGACCTTCATACTTTGAACCTGAATAGCACTTTTCATTAGAGGATTTCAAAGTACATTACAAAGCATACCAAGTATCATTAATCCCATTTTAGAGACAGGGGAACTTAGATGTTAGTAACTTGCCCAAAACTGGGATAGAAAAGCATTCCAGGGGCCTGAAGTTTCAGCATGTGGAAAAGTATCTGAACAACTATTCTGTGTCTCTCTCTCAGAGTATGTCTACACTGCAATGTAAGCCCAGGATTTGAACTCCGGCTCAAGCCTTACCTCTCCTTCAATCTACGTACAAATCATGCTAATCCAGATCCCAGGACTCCACAGGAGTGGAAGGTCTGAGCCTGAGTCAAGCTGATGTCCAGGGTTCAAACCCTATTGCTTTGCAGTGTAGACGCAGCCCCACTAGATTTGTGCTCTGGGAGTCCACTAAAAGTATTTCACAATCCCACAGGCTGGCTATCTTCATCTGCTGGACAGTCAAGTTTTCCCTCGAACAAAAGGCTAGAGTGACCACATATTGGGAGGGCACTAGGAAGTCTAGGATATGGGTGGTTGGATCCCAGGGGGATATGCTGGACACCCAGGTTGGGACCCAGAGTTCAACTACTCCTAACCTGGGGTCACAAATGAGCGTAGACACTCAAGCCCAATGCTAACAAACCCAGAGTCTGCTAACTCAAGTTCTACTAACCCTGAGCTTACACTGCAGTGTAGACATACCCTAACGCGACAAGAGACATATCACAAGGTGAATGCAGACTAGGTCAGGTCAGTCAGCAGCAACCCAGGTGCTATGGATTCCAGAACTGGGAGAGATGGGGGTATCAATATGGGCCTTTAAAGTCAACAGCAATTCAAAATATCTCAATGAGCTAGCTGTCCTACCGACTCTGCAACCTGCCACGGAAGCATTCTTAGAATTAACAAGGCACTGTGATTCATCCCACTGGAGATATATTTTGTTCACTCAATTCTCACCCAAATGCCCAGTCTAACTTTCTGCTCTCCCAAAAATATCAAGACAACCACCTTCCCTGCCATCTGCCTGATGGACAACCAAGGCAGAAAATAGGTACAAAACGGAGGTTGGGAAATCTGAGTGGTCTGCGTTCTGTCTTCTTTTCCTCCTGAAGAGCACAGATAGATATCTTCTCTGGAGAGCTCTCCTTCCCAAATGCAACCTCCAACAGGGCAACATTCTATTTTGCCTGCTGAGTCCCCACCCAGCTTGAAAGAAAAGACATACACGCAAAAAACTTTCCCTAGATAATAAAATTTATGACCAATGAACCTTTCAGCAGTTGGGACCCAATTACCAAATTGCACTCTCAAGATAAGAGGCTGAGCCTCTGTGCAGCCTCTCTCCTTCATAATCTCACTGAATTAATGTGTAAATGATTTACAAGACACTAATTTTCAACTCTGCCTTATGTGAAGCAAAAATCCAGGGAGGTTTCTTTTTTAGCCAGACAGGAACACACTGCAGATCCCCCTCAGCTCCCTGGAGGAACTGAAAGAGCACCTATGAGTTTACATGCATTCTGAAGTAATCAGTGTGAGCAAATTATAGGAAGAACACATTGCAGGTCTCCCCAGCTCGTTGGGGACACCTCCCTGTTTACAGTCAACTTAAAGATTCACAGATCTCTTTGTAAACTGCCCTCTGCATCAAGATGACATTCAGTTAGAGGAGAAACTTGTGTGTTGCTGTAACAAACTATTCAGGGAAGAAAACCCACACTTCCTCATAATGCTGAAGAAAGAATGTGGGAGAGGAGGAAGAAGAAAGCCACAGAAAGCAAAAGAACTGCAAATACAGTTCAATCTCTGAGTCACCAGTGTTACTGCCAATTATGTGTCAAGGAAGCCATTTGATTTAATAATTCCCAAGGCCTGGAAGGTGGTATGTGCACAATGGGATTTTATTAGATAAATGTGAACGTTTATGACATGTTCAAAGTGGTGAGGTGGGAGGAGGAAGAGGAGGGAAGGGTTGATAAATGCAAAGTAATGTACATTGGAAAACAGTCCCAACTATACTAATGATGAGGGTCTGAATTGGCTGTTAGCTCAAGAAAGAGTTCTTGGAGTCATTGTGGATATTCTCTGAAAACATCTACTTAATTTGCAGCAGCAGTCAAAAAACAATGTTAGGAACCATTAGAAAAGGGATAGATAAGACAGTAAATATTATAATGCCATTATATAAAGCCATGGTACACCCATACCTTGAATACTGACTGCAGTTTTGATCACCCCATCTCAAAAAGAGATACATTAGAATTGGGAAAATACAGAGAAGGGCAAAAAAAAAAAAAAAAAAAAAAAAAGTATTGGGAGTATGGAACAACTTCCACATGAGGAGAGATTAAAGACTGGAACTGTTCATCTTAAATAAGAGACTACTAAGGGGGGGAGGGGGATATAATAGAGGTCTGTAAGATCATGAATGGTGTGAAGAAAGTGAATAAGGCAGTGTAATTTACCCTTCAGAACACAAGGACCTGGGGTCATCCAATGAAATGAATAGGCAGCAAGTTTAGAAAAAACAAGCTAGGTATCAGCATGACCGGTCTCTCTGACAATATTATTTTGCAAAATACAAAATAAACCTGACCTATAGTGGGGTAGAGGTATGTAAACTTTCATTAAAGATATAGAAAAGCTCTTAGATGTAGATGAACCACAAAGCCAGGAAACATAACCCAGAAGTTATGGTGATGATGAACAAAGTGTTAAGATGGAAGCTCCTGTACTAGATCAAGTGTGGTATCCTATCTCTGCTAGCAGCTAATACCCGATGCTTCAAAGGAAAATTATAATCTTCTGCACTTCTCCCCAAAACCAATAACCCTGGGCCAGTTATTCTGTACATGGGAAGAGGAGCAGGAATTCCATCCTGACCCCTGCAACATCCCTGTAACATGGAACATTCCATCACACAATTTCCTGTCATTGTTTGCTGCTGAGTGTGGACACTTGGCCGGGACCAGCCCTGGCACTCTAAGATGGGAACTGTGCCCCCAGGTCCTTTGCATTGGGTGGCATGATGCTTCAGAAGAGGAGCCTCAGAAGGCAGAGCAAAGGAATTCTGGGATGCTTGCCCCCACCCCCTTTTTTGAGGGCAGGATGGAGGGAGAGGGGGAGACAGAAGGGAAGACAGTTGCTTTTTCTGTTACTGTTTTGTTCTATTTTCTTCTCTCCTCTGCCTTTTCTTCTATATTTTCCCTTTTTCTGCTTCTCTCCTTCACCCACCTCCCTTCTTTGATGTCCTAGATCACTTATGCAGGCTCACCACCCATAGCACTTGACATATAAAGTTTGCAAAAGGAAACTGACTCATACCTTACTATAT
The DNA here is from genome assembly GCA_037349315.1 of Chelydra serpentina. NCBI lineage: Eukaryota > Metazoa > Chordata > Testudines > Chelydridae > Chelydra > Chelydra serpentina. The sequence continues at coordinate 303,166 of JBAIAC010000079.1, forward strand.
GTTCCATTCTATGCATCTGATGAAGTGGGCTGTAGCCCACAAAAGCTTATGCTCAAATACATTTGTTAGTCTCTAAAGTGCCACAAGGACTCCTGTTATTTTTGCGGATACAGACTAAAACGGCTGCTACTCTGAAACCTGTTCCCTAGTCAGTTTCCTTCTACAGCCCTGTTCATAAATAAAAGGTTTTGCCCTTGTTGCACAGAGAAATTAGCTACCACGAATCAAACTATTTACTGAAAGAAACAAAGCGACCTGGTTAGTTCCCCTCTGTTGTCTCCCTGTGTAAAAGCTCTTTGGGAAACAATGCTGAACACCCCCCTTTATGTCACCTATGCATAAAATCTGACCTGCACTTGGCTGTACAATGAGAAACAATCAGGGAACTCATGCACCAGACAAGGAGAACAAACATTTTCAAGTCTATTCTTTATTAAGAATTTGAAACTCTAATGAGAAGAGAGACATTCCAATGTTTTTTAAGCCATATGCCCCCATCATCAAGATGAAACATAGGGTGCAATTATTTGCTTGGAACTAGGAGGAGTTTAACAAAGTAACAGACCAGGTGGGCAAGTTATCTATTTTTTCTGTCCTCTGGTGAGTTTTACAAGGAAACTGTGGCAGAGCTAACCACTTTCTATCTTTAACTTTGTGTCAAATGCAGTGATGGACAAAGCACTCAAAATATTCAAGTGCAGGACAGCAGCAAGCAATTGCATTTCACTTGTCTGAAGAAAGTATCCTGGGTTAGCCTACAATCACAATTTTTCTAGCTTTACAGACACTGAAATAAAAGAAAATTGAATTCTCAGAGTACTTTGCTGAACCACTGCAAGTCTGAAGCATCAGCACATCCGGATGTCAGACTTCAAAGGTGGAAAAGCCCTAGATCATGTTGTGCATTTTTCTGCAAATTCAAAGCTGCTCCCTGCAGTACATTTTCTAGTGTTATGTAATATTCCATTTTATTTTCATGTAAACTTAACTAAGTTTTACTGTACATGAAGCAAGCATCAAGAGAAATGACTAAGCTTCATGTTTTATAGAGTAAATGGGATTGGGCAAACAACTCCCCACATCCTTTAGAGAGAAAGCCTCACATAGTAACAGTGTAGTGTGATTTTTTTAAATCCTAACTGGATTACCAGTTACCTCAAAGAATTACTTTATGATACTGTTCAGTACATTTTCCTTTCTTCATGCAGTTGACACTGATATGAAGAAGATTCTATGCTTTCAGCTTTTGTGTGTTTTTACACAGGATGCTATTCCTACACTCACAGTTCTCCGTTTCTGAAGTCTAGAGATAAAGCTGTAACAAACAGCTTTGAGAATGAGCAACAGAATTGCTAAATAGTATCAACCTATACAACCGTTTCACTATTAGCAACTGTAACACAGAAGAAGCAGTTCAACCTGGCCAACAGTTGTGCAGGCCAAGTGGTAAAAGCAATTGAATTCTCTATATCCTAAACCACACATTGAGATGTGAAGATACGTTTTTGCATAAGTGTTTTGAATTAAACCGCACAAGCCCCACATCCATCTTTGAACTGCATGTAAAGAAGATCCAAAATCTAGGAAGTGCGTCACAGAATGGCAAGTTCACAGAGCATTAGCAAAACAATTAATTTGCACATCCAGGATACATTTACAAGAAGGATATTTAAGAATCCAGAGATATCACATCACACAATTTCAAATGTGTTTTATTAGCGAGTGTGGACTGAATATTTCATAGAGTATGTCCCCCACACCGCTAACCTGGCAGCTCCAACTAGACATCAGGATGAAGAGATCATTAAGAATCTTCATTTGTCTTCACACACATCAGAGTATGCTCTTTATAACACAAGGGTCAAAACTAAATCTTCTCAGAACATCGAAACTATGAAAGTAGTAGTGAAAACAAGAGACTATTCAAAACACACACGTGCTGAAGGGCTGCACAAGAGCACATCCGCAGCAAATAAGCATCTTTTAATGAGAGGATGAAAGGGTTAAGGGATAGATATTGTCACAAACTGCAGCCATGTTGTCAATGACAGAGAGTCGTGGGGTACACATCTACGTAGCAAAATAACCAATCAACCAAAACCCTGAGGCACCAAACCTCAGAGCCTGTGTCACCAGACAGGCTCACAGGGCTTATGCTGCTGGGCTAAAAAGAGAAGTGTAGACATTTGGGCTTGGGCTGGAGCCCACACTCCAAGACCTATCCCCTCACTGGATTTCAGAGCCAGGGCTCCAGCCCCAACATGCTATGCCTGCTATTTTTAGCCCCACAGGGGAGTCTGAGTCAGCTGACCCCGGCTATGGGACTCATCTTTTTTTGCCCTGTAGACATACCCGTAGGTACCTGAAGGCTGTTTGGTGACCTGTGCAAAGTGAGTTTGGTGGGTGTTCATCAGCTTGCTAGTAGATAGGTGTCCCCCACCACAAAAATTAGTGCCACAGTTGGGACTACCTGGCTCCCTCATTGGCAGTCTGAGAAAAGGGGCCAAGGGCTGAATGAAACCTGTCTACGTTCAGATTTGAGATACACTGGAAGAGCAGAGTGGAGGAAGCTTGCCCTGCTATTGCCCATGCTATATTTGTCCAGTGGATAAAGGGGACTTCAATTTCTAGCAATGTCATTCTGTCACCCTGTTCAGACTCATAACAGTATTTCTGAACCGCAGAAGGCATTAGACAAACTGGCTGGTCAGAAGGTAGCAATTCACACACAAATAAGGCTTGCATGCTACCATATAGCTGAAAATCTCCCAGTGTCTCATGGCTATTAACTCTCACATTTCTGGTACATGGGGAAATATCACTGTCTGGCCTTTACTGATAGGCAGATTTCCCCAGGTACCACACCTAGAGGTCCCTCTCCCATTCCCTGACATACAACATCGAAAGATGCAGGTCTCTGATCCTGAGGATTTGGGAGCCCGAGCTGCACCTGAGTTTAGTGCGGAAGATGTCCCCTGCATAGATGAGTGGTGGAACCCCCAAGGGCAGAAGAAGCACAGCTCTGGTTCCTGTGAGGCTGGAAGATGCTCTGGAAACCTCTCTCCAACTCTGCTCCCAGGGCATATCCTGTGGGGCACCCAGGTCTAATCCTTATGTGGGCTCTGGAAAGCTCTCCCTGGCCAGCTTGGAGCATACCCTATGGGGTGCTGGAAAATTCTATGGAGAGTTCTCCCTAGCCCTTTCCTCACGGGAGGGAGTGCACTGGGGAGCCTGGCTTCTCAGCTCTAGTCCCTAGGGATGTTCTAGAGAACTGTCCCTGTCCCCAAGAGGTTGTGGGTGGATGTGCCTGGGGGCCCTGGCTCCTCAGCTCCAGTCCCTGGGGTGCTCTGGAGAGCTGTGCCTGGCACTGCCCCCAAGGGGTGCCATAGGAGCTGGGGGAAGGTTCCTCAGCTCTGGTCCCCGGGGAGTCCCGGGGGTGCCATGGGGGCTGGGGGCGGCTCTGGGGGAAGGTTCCTCAGCTTTGGTCCCCGGGGAGTCCCGGGGGTGCCATGGGGGCTGGGGGCGGCTCTGGGGAGCGGTGCCCAGCCCTGTCCCGGGGGTGCCATGGGGGCTGGGGGCGGCTCCCCAGCCCCGGTGCCCAGGGATGCTCTGGAGAGCAGTGCCCAGCCCTGTCCCGGGGGTGCCATGGGGGCTGGGGGATGCTCTGGAGAGCGGTGCCCAGGGAGTCCCGGGGGTGCCATGGGGGTGGCTCTGGGGAGCGGTGCCCAGCCCTGTCCCGGGGGTGCCATGGGGGCTGGGGGATGCTCTGGAGAGCGGTGCCCAGGGAGTCTCGGGGGTGCCATGGGGGCTGGGGGCGGCTCTGGGGAGCGGTGCCCAGGGAGTCCCGGGGGTGCCATGGGGGCTGGGGGCGGCTCCTCAGCCCCGGTCCCCGGGGATGCTCTGGAGAGCAGTGCCCAGCCCTGTCCCGGGGGTGCCATGGGGGCTGGGGGCGGCTCTGGGGAGCGGTGCCCAGCCCTGTCTCGGGGGTGCCATGGGGGCTGGGGGCGGCTCTGGGGAGCGGTGCCCTGCCCTGCCCCCGGGCAGGTCTGCGGCGGCCTGGCCCCGGCCGGGGCAGGGCGGGGGCTGGGGCGGGGTCCCCGGCCGCGGGCCCCGCGCTCACCTCTCGAACAGCAGCCTGACGGCGAAGATGCCCAGCGCCAGCGGGAAGGCGGAGAGGACGTGCCCGGCTTGCGGGTACTGGGTGCCCGGCTCCCCCGCCAAGTCCGCCCAGGTCACGTTGTGCGGCAGCCAGAAGCGCTCGTTCCAGAGCCAGGCCGAGAGCAGCGCCGCCGCGGCCGCCGCCATCTTCCGCCTCCCCCCACCGGCAGCAGCCAACGGGCCAGGGCGGCGCTCGGAGCTGGGCCACGCCCACTCGCGGGGCCACGCCCACCGCCGCCGCGCCGCACCGTTACAGGCTCCCACGCTTGTGCCCTCAAGGTAGAGGCCTCTTGCCGGGGCCACGCCCCCGGAGAATTGCGGCTCCGCTCGCGCCTCACAGGAAACCACGCCCCCTTCTGACGCTCGCCTCCGCGCGCGCACCCTGAGGGGAATAAAAGCGCGCGCCCTGGGCTCCGCCGGGACCGTTGGTCCGGCCGGGAGCATGCGCGCGGGAGGGTTCCGCCCAGCGGGGGTGCAGCCGCTGAGGGGAGGACTCTGAGCCTGCCCCACCCGGTGTGTGTGGGGAGCCTGGAAACCACGGCTGAGGTGAGGGGGCGGGGCAGCAAAGGGTCACGTACCCAATAGCACCCAGGGGAGAGGGCGGGCCTGGGACTGACCCTTCCCGGCCTCACTCCCCTCCCCCTCCCGCCTCAGGCCCCTCCCGCCTCACGGCCTCACGCCCGGCCCCGCCTCACTCCCCGCCCCAGGCCCCTCCCGCCCTCACTCCCCGCCTCAGGCCCCTCCCGCCCTCACTCCCCGCCCCAGGCCCCTCCCGCCTCACGGCCTCACGCCCGGCCCCGCCTCACTCCCCGCCTCAGGCCCCTCCCTCCCCCCTCCCGCCTCACTCCCGGCCCCGCCCCAGGTCCCTCCCGCCTCGTGCCCCATTGCCGCACGCACCATCCCCAGAACCGGGCTCTTCCCAGCTCCTGTCCTCACCTGCTGCCGGGCCCCGGCCGCTGCCCCTCCCCGGGACAAGGCCCAGCGGCCCACTCACCAAAACCCACGAGGCAACTGCTGCCCTCAAGAGCATCAGACCGGCCAGACCCAAGGTCCACCCAGGCCTGTGCCCTGGCTGCCGACACACACACCCCTACCCTTCCTGCCCAGCCCCACGGCTGCGCCCCCCGCCCCGGAGACGCGTTCCCCACCGTACTGCGGCTTGCCAGCCTGGGCTTTTTCCTTAGTGGCCCCGCTCCTGGAGTCTTGGGAGTATGCCAGATTCTCCCATTTCATTCATGTGAACATGAAACAAGTCCTCCCTGTGCAGAGAAAAAGCTTGAAAACATGATTGGGGGGGGGGGGGGTAGCTCAGTGGTTTGAGCATTGGCCTGCTAAACCCAGGGTTGTGAGTTCAATCCTTGAGGGGGCCATTTAGGGATCTGAGCCAAAAATTGGGGATTGGTCCTGCTTTGAGCAGGGGGTTGGATTAGATGACCTTCTAAGGTCCCTTCCAACCCTGATAGTCTATGATTCCCTAAAAGCTCAAACAAGGCAGAGAATATATATTTTTAAAAAGGGAATTGGATTTCCATCATGCTACCATGCCTCATCTAAGCAGGGGTGGGCAAACTTTTTGGCCCAAGGGCCACATTGGCGTTGTGAACATATGGAGGGCTGGGTAGGGAAGGCAGTACCTCCCCAAACAGCCTAGCCCCTGCCCCCTATCTGCCCAGCCCTCTTCCCACCCCTTAACTGCCACCCTCAGAATCCCTGACCCATCTAACCCCCCCCCTTTGTCACCTGACTGCCCCCTCTTGGGACCTCACCCCCATCCATCCCCTGACTGCCCTGACCCCTATCCATACCCCCACCCCTAGACAGGCCCCCCAGGACTCCCATGCCTATCCAACCCCCCCTGACTGCCCTGACCCCTATCCACACCCCTGCCCCTAACTGCCCCCCAGAACCTCTGCCCCATCCAACTGCCCCCTATGCCCTGACAGCTGCCCAGGACCCCCTTGCCCTTAACCAACCCCCCCCCCCCCCATGCTGCTCAGAGCAGCAGGAGCTCGCAGCCCCACTGCCCGGGCGCTGGCAATGCAGCGTACTGAAGCTGTGGGGCAGGGGGCCGGGGGCTAGCCTCCCCGGACAGGAGCCGGGCAGGGTGGGCTGGATGTGGGCTGCAGGCCCCTAGTTTGCCTATCTCTGTGCTAAAGGCATATCACTAGCCCAACGTTCTGCTCACTGTTCAAATAGCGGGGAGGGGGGTTAAGAATTGCCTCAAGCAGATCCTGCTACAGTCTGAGGTGGCATCAGTGAGGGGAGGATGACTCAATTCCCTCTCCAGGAAATCCAGCAACCTTAGGCCAGGTCTACACTAGGACTTTATGTCGAATTTATCAGCGTTAACTCGATTTAATCCCTCACCCGTCCACACTAGGAAGCAGTTTATTTCGACATTAAGGGCTCCTTGAATCGATTTCGGTACTCCACCCTGACGAGGGGAGTAGCGCCAAAATCGAAATGGGCATGTCGAATGCGAGGTACTGTGGACGGAATTCGACGCTAATAGCTCCGGGAGCTATCCCACAGTGCACCACTCGGTGGACGCTCAGGGCAGTATTGTGTACTCGGATGCTCTGACCTGCCACTCAGAGAAATCCCCGCGAAAATTTGAATACTTTTTCCTCTGTGGCCATTTTGAATCACATTGCCTCTTTGGACATAGTGGCGAGCTCAGCAGCACTGGCAATGATGCAGAGCTCTACAGCGGTGGTTTCGATGCCATCGGTGAATAGAAAGAGAGCTCCAACATGGAGTGATCGTGAGGTTTTGGATCTCATCGCTGTGTGGGGCGATGAATCCATCCTAGCCGAGCTCCGTTCAAAAAGACGGAATGCAAAAATTTACGAGAAGATTTCACAGGCTATGACGGAGAGAGGGTACAGCCGGGATGCTACGCAGTGCCGCGTCAAAATCAAGGAGCTACGTCAGGCGTACCAAAAGACCAAAGAGTCCAACGGACGCTCCGGCTCAGCGCCTCAGACTTGCCGATTTTACGAGGCACTGCACGCCATGCTCGGTGGTGCGGCAACAACTACCCCACCAGTGTCCGTGGACACCGATGACGGGGTCCATTCTACGGACACATCGGAGGAGGTTTTCGCTGACGGCGAAGAAGAGGAAGGAGGGCAGGGGGACGAGGCAATCGAAAGCGGTCACCCTGGAGATTTCCCCGACAGCCAGGAACTATTCCTGACCCTGACTGCGCTGCCCTTCGAACACTCCCAAGGCAGCATTCCTGACCAGGAATCAGGAGAGGGATCATCAGGTCAGTGTTTTAGACATTTATTTTCAATACAATAGTTATGGTGTGTTAGCGCTCTGTAACTGTGGCTTCATTGGCCTTATGCGCTTCACCTTGGAGTCGCTTTCCCGTGCAACTATTCGAAAAGTCTGTCAATATGTATGGGGATAGAGGTGTAATCACCAGCAGATATCTCAGAGAAGCTGTCTTGAAGGTACAGCGATAGCTTGTCTAGCACGTTCACTGGGAGAGCTGCCTTATTGTCTCCTCCATGGTAGGATACTTTCCCGCGCCATGCGAGCAGCAGGTACTCTGGTATCATTGCCTTGCATAGCATGGCAGCATACGGCCCCGGGGTTTGCTTGCATTGACTCAGCATGCACATTTTCTCTGTCTCCGTAATCCTCATCAGAGTGATATCAGTCATGGGGTCCTGGTTCGAATGAGTAGTATAATTAGTATACTGCATGCTTCCTTTTCCCCTTACAGACAGACACCCGGCAGTTTACGTTACCGCGTGGTGGTAGGGGCTCGGGAGCAAAACCAGTAGTGCATATCGGTGCGCGGGAAGTGACAGTCCCGGGGACCGGCAACGCTAAACCGGGGATAGGATAGGCGAGCCGTTCATGCTGAGCGGTCCGCGGGCATTTTTGATTCCCTAGAGCAGCCACGCGGAGGGGGGGGAAGGGTAGGCGAGCCGTTCACGCAGAGCGGTTCGCGGCCATTTTTGGTTCCCTGGAGCGGCCACGCTGAGGGGGGGGGAAGGGTAGGCGAGCCGTTCACGCTGAGCGGTTCGCGGGCATTTTTGGTTCCCTGCAGCGGCCACGCTGAGGGGGGGGAAGGGTAGGCGAGCCGTTCACGCAGAGCGGTTCGCGGGCATTTTTGGTTCCCTGCAGCGGCCACGCTGAGGGGGGGGAAGGGTAGGCGAGCCGTTCACGCAGAGCGGTTCGCGGCCATTTTTGGGTCCCTGGAGCGGCCACGCTGAGGGGGGGGGAAGGGTAGGCGAGCCGCTCACGCTGAGCGGTTCGCGGGAATTTTTGGTTCCCTGGAGCGGCCACGCTGAGGGGGGGGGGGGGGGGGTTAGGACAGCCGCCGTAGATTACCGGTTTGGCCAGCAGCAGCTACTGACCGCCGCCAGGAACACTGAGGGAGACATGGGAGTAGAGCAGTGCTGTGAAGCAATCTCACAGCAGTCGTAAGTAAGCAGCTTACCATGGTTTTCAGAGAGGTGATTTTCTGTGTACGGAAAGGCCTCTGGGATCCGTATACCGGGACCCTAGACACTCACTCAGCCTTAAGGCATATTATTTGACCTTGTAGTACGTGTACATGTGATAGGCACTGTCTTTGGTCCTATTCATGGTGAAAGAGTATGGTCATTGTTCTTGAAAAAGTATCTGTCTGAGGAATTCACTCCCTTTCATTTATCCCACAGCTGTGAGTGTCTCCCACCCAACCCGTGCTTCTCCCACCCATGGCCTAGTCCAGATAAGGCGGCGCAAAAAGAGAACCAGGGACGACATGTTCTCGGAATTAGTGATGCTGTCACAGAGGGAGGCGGCACAGCGCAGAGAGGACGTCGCACGGTACGAGCGAGCAGCCAGGGAACGGGAGCAGAGGGCTGAAGCGCGCGAGGACAGGTGGCGGCAGGAGGATCAGCAGGCGACCCAAACAATGCTGGGAATCATGAGGGAGCAAACAGACACGCTCCGGCGCCTGGTGGATATTCTCCAGGACAGGAGACATGAGGAAAGAGCGCCTCTGTATGTTCTTTCAAGCCGCCCTCCCCCGCCACCAAGTCCAGTGGCTTCCTCCCCAAAAGTCACTAGGACAAGGGGATCCAGGGTGCGTGGAAATACTCAATCCACCCCTGCAGACCGCTGCAACAGCAGAAGGCTGTCATTCCCAAAACCATAGACTTTTCCCTCCTCTCCATCCAGCAGCACCCCTGAGCACCTCCCTTCCCAGGTTCCATGTGAAGTTACTGTTTTGTTGAATAAATCTTGTTTTTTGGTTCACCAATGTTTCCCTGAGTGTTTTAAACGGGACAGTTTGTATCTCTGGGTAGTGGTTAACATGGTTTTTAAGTGCAGAGAATGGGAGCACAAACGAGGGTGCAGACAGGTTAACTGCTGAAGTGACAAGCACAGTACACATTGCATGCATTAAGCACACCTTTCCTTCGTTGTGCTGGTTTCTACGTTCTAAATGTGGGGTTGGGGGTTGGGTGGTGCACTGTATGTTTGGGGAGGGTGGTCGCTGATCTTTTGCGGCTGACAGTAGCCTGCTGGATAGATCAATGCACTGTGTGATCCGTTGGCGATACTCAATACGTACAAGGCACATAGACACCACCACACACACATGGGATTAGAAGAGGTTGATGGTCCCTTTAAGCAAGCGGAACACCTCTTGGCACTGCGCTTTGGGCAGGATCAACAGCTTCCCCTTTGAAGGGAAGTGTCCCCCAACCAAACCTCCCCCCAACCGCCGTATGCCTACACGGTGATAATCATTACCCAAGAAGAAGTACAGGAACACGTTCAAACAAAAAAATCTTTCCTTTACTGTGACTTTACAGCGTTGATCCAAGGAGGGGGAAGGCGGTTGGTAATGGGAGGATGGGCAACGGGACATGTGTAAAGGGACAGGGGTAGGTCCAGTATCTGTTTACGGAAGTGTAGCAGTCAATGGTTAACCCGCTCTGTCTGGAAGCGAGCTTTCAAAGCTTCACGGATGCGGACCGCCTCCCGCTGTGATCTCCGAATGGCTCTGGTGTCTGGCTGAGCGTAATCTGCTGCTAGTCGATTTGCCTCAACCTCCCAGCCCTGCATAAATGTCTCCCCCTTGATCTCACACAGATTGTGGAGCACACAGCACGCCGCAATCACAATGGGGATATTTTTAGGGCTGAGGTCGGAGCGAGTAAGTAAGCTTCGCCATCTTGCCTTGAGACGGCCAAAGGCACACTCCACCACCATTCTGCACTTGCTCAGGCGGTAATTAAAGAGTTCCTTTTCAGTGTCCAGGGCTCCCGTGTATGGCTTCATGAGCCATGGCATTAGCGGGTAGGCAGGGTCCCCCAGGATCACTGTTGGCATCTCCACCTCCCCAACAGTGATTTTGTGATCGGGGAAATAAACCCCCTGTTGCAGGCGTCTAAACAGACCAGAGTTCTTGAAAACACGAGCATCATGAACCTTTCCTGGCCACCCAACATTGATGTTTGTAAAACGTCCTTTGTGGTCCACTAGTGCTTGCAGAACCATAGAAAAATAGCCCTTCCGGTTAATATACTGGCCGCCCTGGTGCTCCGGTCCCAGGATAGGGATGTGTGTCCCATCTATGGCCCCACCGCAGTTTGGGAATCCCATTGCAGCGAAGCCATCTATGATCGCCTGCACGTCTCCCAGGGTCACTACTTTGTGGAGCAGCAGGTCAACGATTGCACGGGCTACCTGCATCACAGCAACCCCCACGGTAGACTTGCCCACTCCAAATTGGTTCGCTACTGACCGGTAGCTGTCAGGGGTTGCAAGCTTCCACAGGGCTATGGCCACTCGCTTCTGGATAGTGAGGGCAGCTCGCATCCGGGTGTCCTGGCGCTTCAGGGCAGGGGACAGCAACTCACAAAGTTCCATAAAAGTGCACTTACGCATCCGAAAGTTTCGCAGCCACTGGGACTCATCCCATACCTGCATCACTATGCGGTCCCACCAGTCAGTGCTTGTTTCCCTTGCCCAGCATCGCCGTTCCACGGGATCAACATGACCCATTGCCACCATGATCTCTAGGGTCCGGGGTCCAGCGCTTTGCAAGAGATCAATGCCCCTTTCAAAGTTTAAGTACTCCTGGAGATTACGTTGTCTCCTCTCCCGATTTCTCTGCAACAGAGTCTGGAAAAGGTGCGCTATAAGGCGCGAGTTGTTGGCTACGGACAGAACATCTGCGATAATCGCGGAGGGCTCCATGCTCACTGTCCAGTGGCGTCCGAGCTATCAGCCACAGGAAAAGGGCGCGAATTAATTCCCCGCCGGCGCTTTCACGTAGGGAAGGCGGAAGTGTGGGTCGAGTGACGAAATGTACGTATACCGACCCTTGACACAATTTCGTTCCCACAAGGCACTGGGGGCTACACCCAGAATTCCAGTGGGCAGGCGGGACTGCGGGAACTGTGGGATAGCTACCCACAGTGCACCGCTTGCAATGTCGACGCTTGCCCCCCTACTGTGGACTCGGACATTCGAATAAACATCCCTGGTGTGGATTCGAACAATCGACATGGAAATATCAGGTTCACAAGTTCGGTTTCACAGAAATCGAACTAGTACCGTAGTGTAGACATACCCTTAGACTCCGGGCTCCTATCCTGAGAAGGCGCAGTGGTGTGATCTGAGAAGGTAGGTATTCGCTCTTTTCCCTTCAGAGCAAAGGCCAGGCCTCCTCCTATTGTTCTCACCATTTAGACCACTGGTTTTCAAACTTTTTTCTGGTGCCCCAGTTGAAGAAAATTGTTGATGCCCGTGACCCGAGGGGTTTGGGGTGTGAGAGGGACTCAGGGCTGGGGCAGAGGGTTAGGGTGCAGGAGCTGTGAGCTGGTGCTGGGAATGAGGGGTTCAGGGGGCTCAGGGCTGGAGCAAGGGGTTGTGGGGGGTCAGGGCTCTGGGGTGGGGTTAGGGATGAGGGTCTTGGGGTGCAGGAAGGGGCTCTAGGTTTGAGGGGGAACCAGCCAATGGGAGTTTGGAGATGGTGGTCAGGGCCCCAGGGCAACCCTGCCTAGGAGCTGGACCTGCTGCTAGCTGCTTCCGGGCCGCAGCAGTGTCAAAACAGGTAGGGACTAGCCTGCCTTAGGTAGGCAGCACTGCTGACAGGACTTTTAACGGCCTGGTCGGCGGTGCTGACCAGAGCTGCCGTGACCCAGTGCCTTACATTCCATGACCCAGTACTGGGTTGTGACCCACAGTTTGAAAGCCACTGATTTACACCAGTCCTCTGAGGCAGCCACAGTCAAAGGAAAATCTAGACAACTTTAGTTCAGACCTCAATCCCAGGAAAAAAAGAAAGTGAACACTGAAGACAAGGGAAGAACTCAGCCAGACCCCATTCCTTTAAATTGGACCATTTAAACGACACCCTTCTGTAAAAGCGGTAGTAGCTACAATGGGAAGGCTAATTCCCTGTCAAAGCACATACTCTCCCCACCACTATTCTCTCACATCCCACTTTCTAAACCCATTAGCAGTCTTTCACTGGTTTACTATTCAGAGCTAATTTGAAAGCTATCTTTGATTGGGGCAGAAACCCTATTTCCCCTTTAGAACACCTATGCACATTAGTAACTTAAAATTAATTTTTACAGAGTTGATACAATTATTGTCTCTGATAACATGTCACTTGGCTACTTGTGTGTACAGGAACACAGGAAGCACATGCCACATCAAACCCGCAGTCTGCCTAAAAGAATTGCCCTAAGACTCTTTTCCAATAGAGTTAAGGTGTATCCTATATTAACCATTTAGTGTCCCTGGTTATGGGTTAAACTCCATCTCTTGGACAACAAACAGCTCATTTGTATTGTGCTCCACAGCTTGGACAGTGGTAGCTTTGTCAATCAGTAGTAAGTTAATTGATACCACTTTCTATCCTGATATCACAAAATGCATTACTGACAGCATTTGATGGGAAGAGTTTTCAAAAATGTCTAGGCCCCATTTTCAAATGTGACTTAAGCATTTAACTCTCATTCACTTTGTGAGCCTTAGATGACCAAGTACTTAAGTCACTTAATTGTCTACAATAGGTGAGTTGGACAGAGAAAGTGAAAAGATACAAACAACACAAATTAAAGATTCTCAGGTGTGATTTGAAATGAGCTGGATACAGGGAGGCTTTTTAAGATGGGCTTCAGAGAAAGCAACAGGCAAGTTGTGTGTAGCAACAGGCAAGTTAGTACAACAGACAGAGGACTCACCCTAGAAGAGCTGGGAGGAGAGACAAGACAGGATGGAGGAGTATTGAAAACTAGGACAGTTTTTAAACAGGATTCTCATATGGTCAGAAAGCCACTAGATATATTGGAAAAATAACTGATTAGCAATCTTTGTGCTGTATAATATTAAACTCCTCAAAGCTGGTAGGATGGAACTGCTAGAGAAATTGGAGCAAGCTCAGTAGAGGTCCTGAGACTTTGGAAGTGACATAAGGCTATTCCCTTATTGGATTTTGAGAAGACACAAAACCACCCGCTTACTCCCAACCTGTTTGCCAGTGTGGGTGGTAAAGCCACTAGCTCAGCTAATTAGAGGAGGTTGTATGAGGGTTATTTGAGTGGGCAACTGCCAGTGTACAGTAAGTATGAGTGGGATTACAGCATTAACAGGTCATCCAGAGATTTAATGTGAACTGGTGCTAGAGTTTATAGAAGAGTTAAACTGGGGTGAGATTTAGAATAAAAATACAGAGATGTCGGAAGTCCTCCCACTCAACAGCACCTCAGCAAGGAAAATTTAGGAAGATTTAACTTATTGAATTTAGAACTGTAAGTCTTATGATCAGCCACTTGACCTAGAGCACCTTCATTGTGCTCTGCTTTTTGCAAGTGCTTGACGGGGACATGGACAAACAGATGTTTTTGCTTTCTTTCCTCTTCCATTTGGGGTGGTAAAGAAACTGATAATTTTAAAAACAAATATTTTAGCAAAACAATTTTCCCTTAAATCAGTTGGATTTTACCTAGTTAGTTTGAGAGGCTGTGGAAGAAATCTTGACTTCATATTCCTAAACTTCTACAGTACTTGTTTTAAATTGCATTACAAATTGTCCTCACTACCTGGAGGAGGTATTATTCCCATTTTAAAGAGCATGAAACAGACTCCTGTCCCAAGCTATTAGCAGATCAAGGTTGAAAACAAGTTCCTGGCTTCCAGCCCTATGTTCAGGCCCCTAGACCATACTGTCTTCCCCCTAATTTATTGGGCAATGCTCTAGTTATTTGATTGAATGACAAGAGGGTATTGGATAGGTTAGTTCTCCTGTCCTTCAATACACTCCTGCAGACTACTCCAGTTTCTTCCTCTTGTTGAAAGCAAGTCACACCAACTGTCTGGAAGGAACAAGGGCACCAGAGACAATGAGAATTTAGAGATACATTTCCTATGCTCTTTGTGGACTTACTTTGGATTATAAAGACATTATTAAAACTTTGGAGCAGCAGGGAGAGAAAGGGTGATAGTCCTTAGTGTTTTCACTTATTAATTACCATCAGCCATGGAGCTACTTTCTTCAAAGATAGGAGTAATGACTAAATTTGAATATGTAGACCTAAAATTCTGTTACTCATCCCACTTATAAAGAAAGGACCTAATTCTGCAACCAAATCCTGGCAGTTGCTCACGAATAAAGGGTGCAGAAGAGATCTTCAGTTCTGAAGTGTGGCTTGAGCATAGACTATGCTCTGTGTTGTCCAAGAGTTCTCAAAAAATAAAACCAAATGGAGTGCCTAAAACATATTCATGTTTATTAGTGGAAGGTTACATTATGTTTCCCACAACTTGGTCCATGTCCTAAGTTAGTATTGGCTCCACATGGGATGGGTATTAGGCACATCTAACAAATGTGATTTAATACTTAGTATCTGAAGTGGAGTATTAAATGTTGAAATATGAAAGTCTTGAAAAAACAGGAAGACAGCACGTTTTACTTGCTATTCACTTCCATAGGCCAAGGACCTGCTTTTCAGATGTGCTGAGCACCTGCAGTTTTCACTGACTTCAATGGGAGTTTTTATTTTTCATGGGAGAGGGAGAATCAAGCCCCAGATGCATTTTAGCAGAAATAGAAAAATGCATTTTTTAACTCTATAGTCCCAACAACATTAACAGTTCACAGATCTTATTAGCCTGGCTCTGTGTACCTCCTCCTGCCAATATCCAGTTTCACCCCCAAACACCTCCTGCCAGCCAGCATCTCATGCAACTGTGCATGGCCGCCATGTGTCTATAGCTGCTAAATGTCTTCCGGTCAGACAACTGCCATACTAGACTTCTCCCCCTGCTGCATAAGTGGCTCCTCACTGCTGCTGGTTACCTGCCTACTGTATTTCCTCCAGACATTCCCAGTCTGCCCCTTCCCTAAGGAGCTCCACTTACAGCTACCGCTAGTTACTTGGTTTCCCCCAGACCTGCACATGTAACTAGGGAAGTACCTTCAAGTCCTTTTCTCTAGGAATTGTTTAAAATCAATAATGAAAGGGTTAAACAAGTTTGTCCCTCTGATCTGTCCTGTTTTTTAATCCCTGTTCCAGGAGCATGTTTAGGCAGTTTGGCAAATGGCAATAGAGTGGTCCAACAGTGTCACCTAGTGGTATGAAATCAGATTATGAAGATTTTAACCCTAAAAGAAGATAACTCCTCAACCAAGGTCATCTTATATACTACCTTATTGCAGTTAAAACAAAAACATGAATTAGGCTTCAGCCTTAGAATTCAAAGTAAATGACAAAGCTTTATTGAATAAAAATGTTTCATACTTAGCAAGATTGGAAGAAAGTAGAATATTTTACACCTCTATAAAAATATAGTTAGGACTAATTCTCAGGTGAATACAATACAGAGAATAAACTACCGTAGGAATAAACCCTCCCTCCCCCCATTCAAATATTTGTAAAATAAATCCTGTCAAGTTAAAAAATGTACTAAAAGCTTTGCTAGAAACCAGTCCCAAGAAAGAATCCCACTGTTTGTCTAGTTTTCTTAGATTTTGTGTGTGTGTAAGTCTCACAGTTGTAACTATTAAAATAGATCTCTGGCAGTTTGGTACAAGTAGGTTTAGTAACTGTCAAAAGGCCTTACGAAAGTTATTTGCATTTTTAAGTGAATCAGAAGAGGGAATGAAATCTAAAAGTAGAAAAAAGTCACCTCAGAAAATGCACATGGAATGCAAGAGTAATGCTCAGCCCTGCAGACTCCTGTGAAAGGGGTGGCTTATCTTCAAGAGTACCATCAGTCATCATTGGGTTTGATCTGCACTATTATTCCAGCAAGGGGCACACTGGTGCATTAGCCAGCCAGAGGGCTGTACTACCTCTTAATTCGTTTAGAATTAGTCATGTATACAGGAGAGCAGAGTGCAAAGTAAGACGTTTTCCACTCATCAAGAGCAAGCAAATGAAAATAATTACATTGCAGTCTGTGTACTTAATATATTTTAGTTGCTAGATACTAAGCACAAAGAAAATTAGTGTTTTCATGAGGAAAACATCCCAGCTGTGCCCTTTACATGTATTAAAGTGCATTCAGTCACCATTTTTAAAGCAGGCCTGCAAGTCCCTTTGGAATTGGTCCCTAAGCACTGCAGTAGCATTCATAGTGGTAATAATAGTGTGTTACAGAAAGTGTTTTAATACCACCTTTGGGAGTACAGTGGAATCCTGCAAAGAACTGTTACTGGAATAAGTGCCAAAGCACAAAAAGGATAAAATACAACAATGACCAGGGTACAGAATAGATCTGTGTTCTCATGTAAATTGTGATTACCTGATGTAGTAACAGCTGTCCCATACCAAGGGATCAAACATGTTCCCATACAACTAGATATGATCTTTGCAGGTTTCTAGTGTACTTTTCTACCTCATATCTGTACATTCTGTTCTTCCCTAATGTGTCAATGTGCAGTATAGCATCACTTTCACAGAGGGCAGCTGCTTGTTAAAAGCTAATACACCAATTTAAGGCCCAGCACCTTGCAGCAAGTTTTCTAGTGAAAGACCAATTTATTCTTCATCTTCATCCTCTTCCTCATAGTAACGATTCCTCTTGATCTGTTCTTCCACAGACAAATCTTCCACATCTTCATCTTCCCAGAACGCAACATCTTTGGATTTGCTATTCTGGCTAGGGGATAATTCCTTAGCAGTGACCATGTTCGATAAGCTGAAACGTTTAGGAGAGTTGGAGTCAAATATTTCTTCGTTTGGAGATGGCTGCTGCACTGTGGCATTTTCTTCCTCATCTGTCTCCATACCCACCTGACCATTCTGTACCAAGTTCTCTTCCCTGTCTGCCTTGATATCAGGCACTTCCCTTCCTCTTTCTTCCTCCAGTTCTTTATTCTTCTCTTCAGTGTTCTGGCTGTTCCCATTCTCAGCTCTTTTTTCCTTTTGCTTTCTTTCCATCACTGCCTCACTCTCTAGTTCTTCACTTTGTTTGAACGTGACCCTGTCTGCTTTGGAAGGAGAAGATACATTCTCTGTTTTATGGCCCTTAACAGACATTGTTCTAAATGAGGCCGCTACTGTAAATGGACGGCTTCTTTCCTTCAGTGAGGATGTTCTTCGTAGCTTTTTGAGATCCAGGTCCACATCCTCCTGCACATCTGGCTTCGAAACCTCATCTTCTGGGGGCCACTTTGGCTTAAATACTTTGATACCCTCTTCCAATGCACTTCCTTGACTACCTAGTTCTGATGGAGGTGGCCATGCAATCCTCAGTTTCTTTGTTTCTGCTGGTTTCTCTTCCCTTCCAGAGAAAGCTGCAGCTTTTGCTTCCATGCTAGCTGCAAGAACTCCCACCTTTGCAATTGGGGCATCCTCTACTCCTGGACTTTGAGGGCCTTCTATTGTATTTACAGTGTGGGCAGATTTCTCCAGGGACTCTTCATTCTCAGTTTTGCTTACCCATAGTTCCTTGTGCTGTTTGTGCCCAAAACCTTCATCATAGTTGCCTCTGGCTTTAAAGAGCTGATTGAAGTGAGGCTTGCAATAAATATTCCCACGTAGAGATGCATATGTTCCAAGACTATTCAAGAAAACAAAATGTTAGCACTCCGCATGTCTCTCAATCAGTTGAAGATTAAGGCCCTAATTTTAGCTAGGTCACTGAAAAACTTGGCATTAAACATCTCTTCAGCATTTTTAGAAAAGCAAGCTTTACAGTGTGTTGATCTGGTGTTGCCAGAGAAAAGGTCCTACTCAATATAAAAAAAGGCATTTCTATGGGTTTTCCTCTTAAATGCTCAAAGATCTTTACAGCAGGTAGGAATTATTCCCATTTTACAGATAGGAAAACTACTATAGAGAATTCAAGTGACCTGTCCAAGGTCATTCAGCAGAGCTGGGAGTAGAACCTGACTCCCAGGCCCTTGCTCAATCAACTAGACTACAGCTACCTTCCTCACAGTAGATGAATATTTGCACAGTATTGTATTCAGCTTCCTGTTATGTTTTAGGAAGGCTGAATTTCCTTCTAAAAGGACTGACACACTCATACCTCCCCCTCTACACAGATTACCTGAGTTTGCTATTGCAATGTGAACAGCGGAAGCAGCTGATATGAAACACCTGCTGGTTGGCAAAGAGACGTTCCATTGGGTACACGGTCTTCTGACATGCAACACAGGTTTCCTTCACTGGCAACTGAAACTTCTAAGGGAAGAAAAGAGGGCTTGTGAACTAGTTGGTGAGGACACTTGGCTTGGGTTTTGTCCAAGACTTCCAGAGTTCTCAAACAATATTTAATAATTAGAAGCTTTGAAGTTAGTTCCTAGAGTGACCCCCTGTATCCTACTTGAGTAAAGCAGACCTATTACAGGCTCATTGCCTTGGTTTGATAGCAAGAGCCTATCCTGCATCTCCCTCTTTGCTCCCCTATCACCTAAAACCTCTGAGGTAAAACAATAGTCAAGAATTGACAGTGGAAGTGTTAAAGTTTCACATGGGTCATAAAGTAAGCTCTACACTGAAATTTAACACCTGCAACTGGCCTGTGTCAGCTGACTTGGGCTCAAGGGCTGTAAAATTTTAGTGTAGACATTCCGGTTCAGGCTGGAGCCTAAGCTTTGGGGACCTCGTGAGAGGGGGAAAAAGGTCCCAGAGCCTGGGCTCCTGCCTGAGCCCAAATGCCTACACCGAAATTTTACAACTCTGCAGGCTGAGCCCTGCAAGCTAGAGTCAGCTGCCCAGGCCAGCCCCAGGTGTTTAATTGCAGTGTAAACCATACCTTGTATGTCCTATCCTCTCTGCCTCAAACCGGCTGGCAGGGAAAGGTGAGGAAGTGGGGAAAATACAAAAGGGGATAAGTTTAAAAAAAAAAAGTGGGATGAACAGCAATACAAGAAGCTCAGTGGGGGAACAAGCATGGGGTGAGGGGAGAGAAGAGGACAACAGGAGGGGAACAGTTTGCTCAAAGGTCTAGGCTGAGTAAGTTTTACTAAATGCTTATGGCTTTAGGAATGAAGGCAGCTCACTTAGGCAACTTTCAATACAAACTCTGCTTAAGCCAGCAATTTATTCCTACAGCCTGCTTTTAGAAAGTTAGTCTCAGTAGTTCAGGGCAGCAAGAAATGAAAAAATTCCCCACATGAAAAAATTCAGAGCTCTAGCAAAGGCACTAGCTACACTCAGCTTTTAGGGATTTGCAGTTTCACTAAAATTAAAGTTACACAACAGATAACTAAAGTTAACCCGGATGTTGACAGACTAGTAACAGTGCGTATTCTCCATAAGAGGCAACATCCCAGAAACTGGGTTTATCCTTACATTTCCTAATACTAGTAAGTATTAAGTGTCAGCATTGTGCGTATGGGAATAACCTCAGAATGTGTCTCCTGACAGCATCAAGGAGGTGATATTCTATGTCCACCAAAGAGGTCATCTGATGCTCCTCACTCCTTAACGCACCTACAAGAGGCGACTTAACATGGAAGCTTAATAAAGAGGAAATGGCATATTGAATATCCAGACAAAAAGCTGGCCCTTCTGGACTGACCTGATTGCAACAGCTTTTCTAGCAATAGAATAGAAAGGTACCTAGGTCCTATGTCAAAGGGGTACAGAAAAATCACACTTGGACCCTGTCAACTTTGTTGACAAGGCATGTTCTACTACAAGTTTACTAAAAGCCTTTAAGAGAAGGATATGATGGTTAAGGGATACAGAAGCAGGAAGTGCAACATCACAGGAGACAGTTACAGGGGTTGGTGTCTAGTTTGTATTTTACATAAAATGATGACATGGTTAAGAACTGAAGGTTATGATAGATGATCAGATTGCTGAACAGAGCCAGCTGATTTAAACTGGTGTGTCACAACTTGAATGTTGCACATAATTAGGCAGTTTGCTATATATTATTTCTAGTCTAATGCACTTAGATTGTAGAGAGATGAGAACTTTAAAAATAAACTTTGATATTAGATATTTAAATTAAGGGCATTATCCATACCAAGAGCTTGATAGAAAACCTCAAAACTCCCAGAGCCTCAAGTGATTTATTTATTTTTAAAAGGGAGCTTCAAGGCACTGACCCTTTGCACCAATGTTCTCACCTCTGTGTGAGTGAGTCAGTGCAATCTCTAGAACACACCATTGAAGTTTACTAGCCCAGACAAAGATCTACTCAACCACCCTTGCTACAAAAAGGAACAAGGCATTACTAACTTGCTTACCAATAAAAGTTACCCTCCTTCCCAGGACAGCATAAGTGCAAGCCTGCACTGCATAGTGCTAGCATGCATTATTGCACTACCCGTCCCCATCTAAGAGGAGGAACTTACATGGGTATACAGTGGCCCCTGTTTGTCGAAGAGGTGGTTTTTGGGGTGCATAGAGAAAAAATTCCTTTCTGGGCATTACTATACATAGCTACTACAGGAGGAGGGTGAAGCCCAGTTAATAAAAAAAGGAGAACTGGAGAGATAGCCAAGAGTTGAGCTCACATTAGAAGGGAAGCAGAAGGCAGGAGTAGAGATTAGGAACCAGGAACAGGAAACAGAAGCTGGAAGAGAAATAGGAACCTTACATGAAATCAACAGCATCTGGGCTGTTCTCTAAAAACTGCAGCAACAACTATTAATGAAGGTAGAGATCCAAGCTGGGTTTTATCATGTGAACAGGATGCAGATTTTTTTGAAATAAGCACAAAGAACCATAAACTTAAAGGATAAGCAGCTTACATACGAACATATACACTGGAATACCTTCCAAGTTATACAACCCTAAAGGCATTTTTGCCATCTCAAATTTTGCACATACAGCACCTTTCAGAAGAGGTGATCACAGCACTGTGATACTAATTAAATCTTGCTATCTTCTTAAATAAAATAAATACTATACCTTACCCCTCTTTTACAGATGGGGAAAAATGAAGAGTGGTGAAGTGATGTGCCCAAGAGTAACATAGGAAGTCTGTGGCAGAGCAGGGATAAGACTTCCTATTTCAGACAGCATGTGTGAAGAGGATGCACCTCACGTTACTGAGATAGCATTAAAGCACCCATCACATAGTATCTGTGTGCTTTGAAGTGAGAAAATAAATCCCCGTCCAAAAATTCTCCATTGCTTCCTCAGCTACAGTTATATTGGGGTTGTTCTTGCCTGTTTATGTCCCAGAAAGTCATGAGCAGGTCTACAGCCATCACTACCGAAGGAAGGCTTGGGTAAAGAGAGGAGCAGCATGCTGGGCTCTAAAGGTGATAAAACTTGAACTCATCTTGATGTCCAGTGGAAGGGAATTTCACATCTAGGGGCTTGCCTCTGAGAATGCCAGGACTTCCAGCTCCTAGGAGTTATACACTGAGTGCCCTCAGCTATGAATATCTTCTTGATTGCAGCTGGTATCATAGTTGAGGAAAGGAGGAAGGCAGACAGCCAGGCCCCAGGGTGGGCTTTAAAGATTAGCATCAAGACCTAGATGAAAATCTCTAGGAACTCTGATTTAAGGAAAGCCCAGAGCTTGTCAATGCAAGACCTACATCCAGACTTCTGTACTCAAAACTTCTCTTCCCATCCCAGAAGCAAATTAGTAGTCCCATACTGTCACTGGAACAGTGCCCCTTTAACAATATGGCAGCTGTCAGCAGGCAGCTCACAAACTCCATCTTTAAAGAACTAAATTACAATTGTGTTGAGATGCTTTTCCATTCAGAACTCAAAACCCTGTGCTGAGCACTAGGCAAAGTTCCTTTATATCCAGTCTCTTTTCTGTCAGGAGTTAGTTCCAGCATGAGTTTGAGATGTCATCAAAATAAAGACTTTACCATAGAGCAAAGCTGTGAGTTTAAGAGCTCTCTGCTGAAGAAAGTTTGGATATTGATGGATCAATAGCTTAAGATCCCCTGGGAGTGCAAACACAGATTCATAGGCTGGATTGAGTCTGTTACAATCAGATTTGCTTAAGTATTTACTGTTGCTAGTGCTTAGGAAATAAATAGCTACTGTACCTTCACTACTTTTGGTGGAGAGGTGTCATTCTGGTTGGCTGGTTTGGAATCAGAGCTCTGCTGTTTTGTGTAGACACGTCTCTTGGCTTCAGTCTCACTCTGAGAGTTTAGTTCAACTGGGGAAGGGAGGGGAAAAAGTTCTGTTAGACTAATTTTTAAAAATCCTGAGAAACTCCTAGGAAGTTGAGTCTGGTAAGACCATGTAGCAGTTATGTCAGAGAAAAGCTTAAAGATCTGTCTGTTCCTAAATGTGTATGACTAAAGCATTAGTGCCAGAGCAAGCAAATATATTTACTCATCTTTTTCTGCACTGAAATTATAAAAATGATTGAGTGGCTGTGTTGAGGGAATGAGAGAGGTGCCAGCTTCTCAGTATGCACTCACCTAGTTTCTAGGAAATATGGCTCCAGTTTAATAAATATGTTAAGCACATGCCTAAAGTTAAGCTTGAAGTCAATGGGCTATAAACATGTGCTTAAGTACCTTTGGAAGGCACTTTAGCCAATCAGCTACTGCTAATATATTTATTGACTAATCTGTTGGCTACAGTGCTTGCTGTATTTGGCCCTGGAACACTACATCCAAATGGTGGGAGAATTGCACTGCTGGGGTTAAATTTAAACCCTTTATAAAGCAAGCATTAAAGTTCTCAGTACTACAGTTACAAACCAGTTTATAAACCGGATAAAAATTCCCAGGTCTTGAGCTGGGCTGAGGTTTTAGCACAAGATTTTTATTGGAAAAATCCCAAGAATCTGAAGGGGTTGCAAGTGTTGAATTAAGATTGTTACTTTTGAACACAGTAATCTTTAAAAATATTTAAAAAAACAGAGTCCCAATTTTATTCAAATTTTATGAATAAGATCTGCTCCTTCTGGGCTATCATATGACAAGTTTCATAATCAGCAAATTCTACAGCTAATTTCTAAACCACTGGAAATGGGAGTTTAAGACAAGGCTGACCATTACAGGGTCATGAACAAATGTCCATTTTAACCAAACAACTGGCTTATATGTGCTACAAAATTACAAGACGGCGTGCCTAGATAATGTGAATGGGCTTCCATTAGGTGTGTTAGGATGAGAGTTTTTATGGTCAGATTGCTTCATAAAGCTAAAGTTAAATGAAATCCAGTCTTGACCAGCATATCCCTGTGATTAAATGGGAAGCCTGATGCTTCCTCCAGAAGCTAGGGGTTCTAAGGGCAAACTGATCTTGACATAAGCATCGCATACAAGTAGACGGTGCCAACACATCCTGCCATCCACCTGCCCACTCTATATTTATTGGGCTAAGAGAATGAGTGCTTACTGGTGCCATCTTCAGAAAGATTGGAATGGAAACCCAGACTCTTCTCCCTGAAGAAAACCTGCAAGAAATGTTATACTGTGAACCATATAAAAGTCAGCTGGGCTCACCAGCTAACAGACTCAAATTTATAAATGGAAAATCCCAGCATGAGTAGCAAAATAATGGGCAATTAACAGAATAAAAAAACAGAAAAGCCTGTTTACTAGCCAGTGTCCACCCTAAGCTAAGAACTTCTCAACAATGCTAGCACTGGCTGCAAAACATATGTTCTGGATTTCTCACCTTCTTCAGGGCCGGCCTCACTGCCACTTTTTGAGTAGCCAAGGATACATAGGAGCCTAAGTGACTGTTGATTTTGAAAATTTCCCCCTAAAATTATAAGCTGTGATGTTCCCAGTTTAGAACAAACATGCTTGGTCTGTCTTCTACATCCTTCTTTGGAAAATAATTTACAAACTTCACTGTTTTATGCCTTCTGCCCAGCTCACACATACTAATACTCCGAAGTACAAAATTCTTTCATTAACAGAACTGTTGATGCAGCCTAGTATAAACTTGGTTCAGGTACGGAATAATTTATGTACCAGGTGAAATGTTCAATGCAGGTTCTAGAGGGCTATTTTAACCTGGTTCTCTCTATATGTTAAATAAAATATAGTTTAAATATACTTACACATTGAGGAACCAAAATGCCATAATGAGATTAACATCAGAACCTCACTAATTCACACTAATGACTGAAAGACCCATTGCAAAGCATTGCACTTTGGAAATTAATGAGGAAGCAAACAAACAAGACCGGATAACATACTTTGTTCCTTTGACTAGTTTAATTTTAATGATACTTAATAAGCATTCCAGTTTACTTTGTACCTGTAACAAAGATCACTTTTAACCACTCTGTTACTGAATCTTTGGGATGTGCAGGATGAGGGGAGCAGTGGTTTTTTGCACTTGAATTATGTGTACACAAGTAAGCAAGGTTCTGCTGGAACATCTCTCTTTCTCCAGAAATTTCTGCCATTTAATAGGTGTGCCCTGGACTGGGACTCTAGATTTATCCTGCAGTGATGTCAAAGTGACCATCCTACTACCACACAACAGTCTATTCAATGTAGGTTCTTACACTGTGCTCCTATTACACATCAAGTCAGTCACTAAAGGAATGCCTATAAATTAAAGTAACTTCACTCTAGGAGCTAGCAGAGAGTTTTATTCAAACCTTCCGTTCAACAGCAGAAAGGCAAACAGAGAGAAACTGCTTTTATTTAATAGGTTTCCTTTTAAGAGGCTCCCCTTGGTGGCTGCTTTCCCACCCCACAACAAGCTAAAATGTGAAGACTCGCTCAGTTCCCAGCAAGAAGCTGAAAGCAACAGTCTGGCTGCCTACTGAGAGAGGTCCGTACAGGTTTAAAAGCGCTCCCAGCATTAGGCTGCCACGTGTTCAGAAAGCTTGTAATGCATAGTATTTGAATTGTTTCAGTGTAGTAGCCGTGTTAGTCTGTGTCAGCAAAAAGAAAATAAGAAAAATACTTGTGGCACCTTAGAGACTAACAAATTTATTTCAGCATAAACTTTCATGAGTTAAGAACCCACTTCATCAGACACATGGAATGGAACATACAGTAAGCAGATATTTATACATTCAGAGAAACATGAAAAGGTGGGAGTGTCTATATCAACGTTAAGAGGCTAATTAATTGAAAGGAACTGTTATCAGTAGGAAAGAAACTTTTGAAGTGATAATCAACATGGCCCATTACAGACAGTTGACACAAAGGTGTTAAGGGTATTTAAGGAGGGGATTATTTGAATTATTATTGTTTGGCTACTTTTATTCCCTTCTGCCATCCCCCAATTCAAGTCACAGAGGGCCCTGAGACTTTGCTTTATTGTGTGAATAAGGGGACAGTAATTATATGCTCATTTTAAAACTAAGTTTAAACAGCAGGAACAAAAAAGCTAATCAGGTTGCCAGTTACATTAACCAAAATCTGGCAACTCCGCAGCAGTGACCCACTTTCAAGTCATTGTCACCCAGTACTTCGCACTTACACATCTTCTCTCATCTGAGGCTCCCCAAGCACTTTACCAGAAATGTAAGTGTGCGAGCAAAGCACCTACAAGGTGTTTCCCCCATTTTACAGATGGGGAAAATGGCACAGAAGAGTATAGTGGCTTGCCCAAAGGTCACTCAGGGAATGGCAGAGTCAGAAATAAGACTCAGGAGGCCCCACTTCCAGTCTTCTGCTACTGCTATTAGAGAATGCTTCTTCCTCCCATGTTCTTAATATGCTATCATTAAGAAATTCAATGATTCTGTCACACCAAGAACATTTACCATATTTGACAGACTACAAGCGCAACCCCCTCTAGATAAAGTTATAAAAAATAGCTAGATATTCTGCACACAAAGGACTTTTTATTTTGAGTCTTATAAATTAAGATTTCTCTTGCCTGTTGGTAATTACCATCCTAAATTTTGATCATCTCAAAACCTTGAGTCCCACAGCATGCAGATAATTTGTATCAGCCAATACAGCTCAATTTCCAGATGCCTATTGTGTGTGAAGCAGTTCCATTTCAAGGAGAGTTCTTGATCCTCAGTCAATATGAGCGCATCTTACCTTATCCCCATCAGGATGGGAAATGGAGTCCTCAGGACTTGGTGGCACATTCTCCTTCTGCTCAGATTTGTAACTCTTGATTTCACTGTCACTGGCTTGAATCTCATTCTATAGAACAAAGGAATTGAGTGTTGACATTCTTTTTCCCTTAGAGAGAGAGGTTTCCATGTTTCTTCTTAAAAGAAGTAGTCTTGTGAATACTATGTCCTGCAACACATAGCTGATGACTAAAGGGAAGAGGACAAAGGAGTCTACAAATATCTGATGGGTGAAATACACCAAGGAGAGAGAGGAAATTTAGGATAATAAAGGGAGTATAACTTTTATTCCATGCCATCATCACAGTACCAAAATACCTTTCCACCAAGAACTACCCAAGTCTTTCCTTAAAACCAACTTTTCTTTCTTTCTTGTCACTCTGGTCTGGATAATTCCACACCTTCCCTTACCTGAAATGCTGCCCCATGTTTTATTTTATTCAGGTCATAAGCACTTCAGGGCAAGGAACATGTATTATCCTCTAATGCACTATGAAAGTGAGTTCTACCCTAGTTTCAATGCACGTCAACCAGCCAGCTGACGAATGGGAACTTAATCTCTCTCAAATTTGTCTCATTTCAGGAAAGTTTTACAGAAAAGTCTTTCAAATTTTCATCTAAATAACCCCAGAGAAACCTCATGCTTCTTTTGCCGATCAATCAGTAGACTCTGTGGCAATGCAAGGCTCATGCCTTTCATGAGACAGCCTTTCTGTAGCAGGGGAAAGAAGCTGCCAAGCATCAGCAGCATACTGGACATAAAAAGGCCTTACAAAAATAGGGACCAATATATATGCTAGTATCTTTTTGAATCTTATATTTAAAGACCTGTCATATTAAACACGAAGTAATTTTTCCAAGTATTTCTTGCAGTGTTCTGAAGGGATTATGCTATCACACTTACAACAGAAGAAAATATACAAGTATCAGAGGGGTAGCCGTGTTTGTCGCTTCTACAGATCCGGACTAAGGGTCCTGTGGCACCTTATAGACTAACAGAGGTATTGGAGCATAAGCTTTCGTGGGTGAATACCCACTGCTTGCATCCGAAGAAGTGGGTATTCACCCACGAAAGCTTATGCTCCAATACCTCTGCTAGTCTATAAGGTGCCACAGGACCCTTTGTCGAAAACATACTTAGGGCTTGTCTGCACTGGCACTTTACAGTGCTGAAACTTGCTGCGCTCAAGGGGGTGTTTTTTCACACCCTTGAGCGAGAAAGTTGCAGCACTGTAAAGCACCAGTGTAGACAGTGCACCAGCGCTGGTAGCTATGCCCCTCATGGAGGTGTTTTTTTAGAGTGCTGGGAGAGTGCTCTACCAGCACTCTGCTATGACTACACCAGCCACATTAAAGCGTTGCTGTGGCAGCGCTTTAACATTGCCAGTGTAGACAAGCCCTTAATCCTGATCAGGTGCTGTCTATACAATGGACAACCCTCAAAAGAGTTCTCTCTCCAAAAAGGTTAATAGTTCTGTTTTATAGCATATATGGGCCTTGCTTTAAGATTTTACTGGTATTTCAGCTGGATACATTCAGGATGAAGTACGAATTGCACACTACACCAGAAAGAGCCATTGTGCCCCCTGACAGTGGGGAGTACAAGGATTTCATAGGGGGAGGCTACCTCTCAGTGATTGTTAAGAGGCCACAATAGAATCCTGCTGGGAGTGACTAAGGGTGATAATCTATATAGCACAGGCTCAGCCAGCGGGGGCATTCAAAGAAGCTCTGCTCACAATGGGACACTAAGCCAGGCTAGTGTTCCAGGTGGTATGGTTTGGACTTCACGGTGAACAAAACCTAAAGGAGCCCATTTGTTACACTGGCTGGCTGCTGGCTTCTAGGGAATGGTTTAGTCAGTGAACTCCAGCCATCTCTGTTACAAACTGGAAAAGGCAATGTAGCAAACTGAATGTAACACAGGGAAGCATGATCTAAAATCTGCTATTAGCAGTTAAGCAGATTTGTTACATTGGCTGCAATTACTTTCAGCTCATGCCATTAAGTTTATTTCAATTACTGCCCAAGGGCTTGAGAATTAGACCTATACTGCATATGGCATGGAGAAATCCCTTCAGCTTGGGCTGGGGTGTTGCAGCAGCAAGATTCAAAATGCATCTCTAGATATAGATACTTCTGCACTGGAGGCCAAAGTCACTAGACCAGTTTCTCTACCTAGAATACTGTCATCCACTTGGAATGTATGGCTAGAAAGGACACAAAATCAACAAAAGCCTCTAACATTAAACAAAGAGTTGATGGTTCCAATTGACACACCCCTTCTTTCTAGCGCACAAACTTAGACGCTTGCTGTTTCTTTAGCCACAATACAATTTGCTGTGATTCAGTAGCTTCTCATTTCCTGTTCAGTTATCTGGCCAACTAGGACAGCTCAGATCTTTGTAATAGCACAGGTAAGAAAAAACAGGCTGAGTTCATACGAATAGATGAGAAAAGGGATGTGAAGATGAATGGTTGCAAAGGGAAAGATGGCTGGTTATAAAGCACAGGACGGTGTGTCAGGAGATCTGAACTCTGTTGTATCACCTTGGGTAAGTCACTTCATCTCACTGTGCCTCACTTTCCCTTAAATCACAGGGGGTTCATAAGATTACATTTCATTAGTGTTTTTAAAGCATGCAGAGATCCTCAGATACAGAGTGCTACAGACATGCAGAGAAAGAAAAGATGCCAGTTGCATTTCAAAGGAGGGTCTTTAGAAAGCCTGTCGTCACCAGTTGGGTCTTTAGAAAGTATCAAGATTATTTCAGGAAGGGGCAAGTACACATCTCTTGCTGCAGTTTTCTCAATTCTGCAGAGCAGAAGACAGCTTTTAATTCCAAGTGAGACAATGAGAACATTACATTTTAATAGCCTAGTTTCCATCAGAACCATTTACTAGCCTCAGGGCTACACCAATATGACACCCACTACTTCACAAATAGAACAGACAGACGTACCACATGGCCTGTGGAGCTGCCTTGCTTGGACACAGCTGCCTGGTATTTTGCCATTCTATCCTTTATTGAAGTTTCTGTTAGATGAGGCATCTCCAGGTTTCTTCTACTCTCTGGCTTGTCTGGGCTGAATGTTGGAGAGCTACACACCAGTTGATCTGGAACAAGGACATTATATGATTAGAGTAACCTTTATAAGTGGAGCACTGAACAGTAAAATCTTCTGTTCAAAGAGATTCAGGTCTCTTCTTCCTCCACTCTCAAAACACATGGGAATCCCAGATTTCAGAGGTGTTCTACCCCATGGCTTATGCTATACCAGGAGTACCAGTCTACCCCAGCAAATACAACTGAATGCTAAAAGCAGCACCTCAGAAAGTACAGTTAACATCTGCTTTGGCACAATCCAGCCAGTAAACTCCTCAGCAGGAAAGACAATAAAAAAAAAACAATCTGTACTTGGAAGAACATATAGGCATTATCAAGCAGATAGCAGGTGAGAAGTGCTGCGGAGAACAAGTGAGTTCAATTATATTTAACCTAGAGAAGAATGGTAATACAAGACTGTTCATTACACCAATAACGTACCCAGGCTTTTTTGGGGAAGGCGATGGAGGAGGAGAAGGGAAGACACATAGGGTAATTTAAAAAATAAAAAAGCAAAACAAAAAAAGTAAAGCTTAACCCTACACTACTAATAAATCCCCAAATATACCATTTACATGGTGTCTTCCATCTGAAGATCTCAAAACAAAACACTTCATAAACAACTAAACCTAATTTCACATCATGCTGGCAAGATGGGCAGGATCTATCCATTTTACATAGCAGGAGATGGAAGAACAGAGATTAGGCATTTTGTCCAAGGCCACAATGGTAGACCTGTTAATAGTACCCAGATCTCTTAACTCCCAGTGCTCTGTCACTGATTACCAAGCCATCCTTGCTTCACATCAGTTCACCACTATCTTACAGCCTTTATTTTAGACAAGGAAAAGATTTAAGGGCCCAGCACCTCTGTTTATTCAACTACCTAGCTTCCCAGTTAAGGTCCATTTACGTAATAGTTTTGACCACGATGTGGAGAACTAGAAATAAAGACCTTTCACTAACTAACCCAGCCTCAAATGAAAATGTAATTTTAATTTAGAAGGCACAATGTTTTAATAGGGTGTACAATGGTAAGAATTGGTACCTTTCATTGCGCTCTCTATCCTGGCTCAGATAAGGGTATTGTTTGCAGCATTAGGAAGTAAAGTTCAATGTTAGCCATAGGCTGGAAACATGAGTGTTGCATTTACAGCTATTGTGCTAACAAAAGCTGTTTAAAGATACCTGGACAATACAAGGTAGTGTTCATGAGTCAAGAATTCCATAGTAGGTACATAACTTTTTGAGGGATTTAAAGCAACATTAAGAATTTCGCACTACTGGGTCACAAGGGAAATACTGGCAGGCAGGGAATTAGGGAGAGGAGTGTTTATTATTTCTCTGGTTTCTAAATTAAGTTTATTTTCTAAGAGAAGAAGTAGTACTATCTAATAGAACATGGGACTAGGAATCAAGAGATATGGCTTCTATTAGCGCTGCTATTTTCTCGGTAAGAGAAAGATACAGGGTGCAAGGATATTATGTAAAAAAGCTTAGTTTATTAGTGTTCATAAATATCAATAATTCCTAGCTCTTATCTAGCACTTATCAGTAGATCTCAAAGTACTTTACAAAAGAGGTCAGTATCATTATTCCCATTTTACAGATGGGGAAAACATGCAGCAAATTGCCCAAGGTCACCCAGCAGGAGAGTGGCAGAGTAGGGAATAAGAACCCAGCTCCTTTTAGTCCCAGTCCAGTGCTCAAGGGCCTCAGATGGAAAGCGTTCCATCTCCTTCCTCTGCCAGACAACGTTATTCCCCTCCTGTTACATGCACAAAAGGGAGCTATTTTAATGCACCGGCCAAAATGGCTCGACTACCAACCTGAAGCATTATGGCTCCTCTCTCCAGAGCAGATGTCAAGGTCCTCTGAAGAGAAGCTGTTTTCAGAGATTCTCCTGCTACCTGCAGTCCTACTCTGATCCCGAAAAATCTGAAAGACAAAACCCACCTATGAGCTGTTTGGACAAGGCAGAGATTGTTGTGTATAATCCTTTGAGATGCATAGGTGTCTAGCAAATCTCCTTTACTGGACTAAACAAATCTAGCAGATGACCGTCCTGTTTAAGCAATATCAAGTTTGGTTACAGGATACCTACCTCTCCAGACATGCCTTTTGATTGTGAAAGACAACTAGAATGCCACATGTTAGATGCTTATCTCCACAACATATCCTACAAGCTAGATGTCCAGGGAAGGAGATATATAAGCACTTATATCCGTTTATACATTAACATTTTACAAGCTCAGTAACAATCATTTCATCAAGATGTGAAATTAAGAAAGAGAGAAATAGGTGCTAAGATACCAATACATCAGCATTACCATTCAGTAACTACAAAGGAGAACAAAAACTTTAGCTTATGACTACAGTTATGTTTGATATCAATCAATAAGCACAACCTATCAGAGTCAGACTGAAATTAGGTCTGGTAGTCAGGCTGACATTCAATAGGTTGGTGCTAGACAGAAATAGCCTCAGATCTCCAGGATAAACCACCAACCACATGGTTGTGATGCTGGATGTAATGCCTCTATATAAATCCATGGTACACCCACACCTTGAATACCATGTGCAGATCTGGTCGCTCCATTTCAAAAAAGTTACTAGAATTGGAAAAGGTACAGAGAAGGGCAACAAAAAATGATGAGGGGTATGGAACAGGTTCCATATGATTTAAAAGACGGACTTTTCAGTTTAAAAAAGAGAGACCACTAAGGGGGGATATGATAGAGGTCTATAAAAATCATGAATGGTGTGGAGAAAAAAAAAAAAAAGTGTTCTTTACCCTTTCACATAACACAAGAACCAGGGGTCACCCAATGAAATTAATAGGCAGCAGGTTTAAAACAAACAAAAGGAAGTACTTTGTCACACAACTCAGTGTCGGCCTGTGAAACTCGCTGCCACCGGATGTTGTGAAGGCTGAAACTATAACTGGGTTAAAAAAAAAAAAAAGAATTAAATAAGTTCCTGGAGGATAGGTCCATCAATGACAATTAGCCAGGATGATCAAGGATCCAACCCCATGGTCTGGCTGTCCCTAAGCCTGACTGCCAGACCCTGGAATAGGATGATGAGATGGATCACTCAATTACTGTCTTGTTCATTCTGAAGCATCCAACATTGGCCACTGTTAGAAGACAGATACTGAGCTAGATGGACCATTGATCTGACCCAGTATGGCCATTCTTATGCCAGGGTGTTTTGTACTAGCAGCAGAGAGAGATTCTCTGATCAGCTCCTTCAGATTTGATACGTATTGCTGCAATCAACCCTCAAATGGCTCCATATACAACTTTTTAGTGCACAATAAAAAAAATCCAACAATTATAGAAATAAGTTTCAACAGCTCCTCTGAATGCTCTGTGGTGTGCAGAGTTTAGTTTGCCTACACCAAGATTGGATGTTTTCACAGCTGAAAGTCAACCTATAAAAACAGCAGGAGGTGATGAGAGCTCTCTTCTCCCCGGGAAGAGTTAAGTCTCAGAGCCCACTGGAAATTAAGGGGGAGGAGGGCGGAGATTTGGCAAGACACTCCAACAAACATTTATTTTCCTAATTCCAACAAGTTTCTCATTTTGCTGGTCACCAAACTGATAGAAATTCCAGCTTTATACTAACAGAGCTGTACTGTAAGATAATTCCAGTGGAAAAATCAGGCCTCTTTAGCACACACAACAGAGGAACTTAACCGGGAAAGGAAAATGCAGTTGGAAAATCCCTTGTTTTCCATTAGCAAAGTATAGAAATATAAAATATCTAAGTTTACCAATTTCCTAATGTTTCTTACTGGAAAAGCATTTTAATGAGACAAACCTTTTCCTTGTGGTGAAGGTACTGATAGCTACACCCAAACAGAGCCTACACACTTCTAGGAATTTGCAGACTCCTCGGTCATCTTCAAGATTTGCTTGCACATTCCTGTTGAGTACCACCACCACCACCACACTGAGCCAACACTCTGAAGTGCCTGAAACCTTACCGTTTGGGATTAAAGTGTAGACAACAGTTTCTCTTTTCTCCCAGTACATGGAGCAGAGTATTCTGGCTGAGATTTTTGGGAGAGTGCTGCTAAGGAACAGTGTCCTTTGGGGGAGGGGAGGGGAGAAGGTGAACTTCAGATGCATTAGCCCACTGAAAGATCCTAATAGGATCAATGTGGAGACATATCTGACATCTAGTTTGCAATGTTAAACACAAAGTTCATACTTTATATTCGGTGTGGTTGGCAGAAAGGAAGGTGGAACAAACAAGTTCTTACAACTGCACAATATGACCCAGGTAGAAAGTTTAACTGGTCAGGTAAGTGCATCTGGAAGTACTAAAGAACAGCAGTTCTCTCTTAAACCAGAAGCTCTCAGGTATATAACTAAATCTTGTGAGTATCTGGATTCCATTCTCATTTAGATGACAAACAATCCTTTTTAAGAACAGAGATGCGTAAGTCAGAAGCTTGCTTGAGTTCCTTAAGGAGTGGTTTCCTTCTCCTCTCTCTCCTCCCCACATCCCCCATCCTCTTTCCTGTCAGCAGCCTGGAACTGATTTGAACAAACTTTCCCTGAAATCTTCGCTCAGAGATTATGTAGACTAAACACATCAACAGAAATAAAATAAAAAGCTAGGGTTTCCTGAAGCTTAAGGTAAAATTCTTTCATTATGCTTTTAAACCAG
Organism: Chelydra serpentina; assembly: GCA_037349315.1. Taxonomy (NCBI): domain Eukaryota; kingdom Metazoa; phylum Chordata; order Testudines; family Chelydridae; genus Chelydra; species Chelydra serpentina. Next base: position 337,545 of record JBAIAC010000079.1, read on the forward strand.
ATTGGGCAAAATACTCCCAAGTGTTGTAATTTATTCCATTATGCATGAAAGCACACTGTACTGGCTATCCTATCAACCAGAGCAAAACCTGGTCACAGCCCCCAAGGAGCTTACAATGTAGAGACAGGTGCTGAAGAAACTATGGTTTTGGTTAGCAGGGAGTTGAGTGATTCAAAGTCTTTTCTTTTGTTCATCTTATGCCATCATGAGAACAAATGGACACTAGTTATAGGGAAGTAAGTTTAGAATAGAGGGAAATACTGCTTTACTCAGTATATTGTCAAACTGGAATTCACTTCAGCAGGAAATCAGTCAAATACTGGAAGTAGACCGTGAGGTACTATACTTTGCTGCACCTCAGTTTCCCCATCTGTAAAATGGGGTATGCTAAAAACTGAAACCAAAAAATTTTTTGTACCAATCTCTGGAAAGCCCCAAGGTTCTTGGATGAAAGATGCTGCAAGTGCAGCATTGCCATTCCATTTGGTCTTTTGCCCAACAACTCATCTTGCTTTAGGCAAACCACGCCTAATTTATATAGCACCATAAGAATTTAAGTCACTGCATATTAGATTAACAGTGCCAAAAAGAACAAGTTCCTGCCTCAAAACAACTCAAGGGACAATTGTATCTTAACGCTTAGATGGAATGTTTTAGGTTATGCTCCCCCTGACTTTCTTCTGCTACTTGCGCTTGTGTACCTTATTTGATGTGAGTCACTGTGACACACTCTGAAGTATCTTTGAAATTGCGAAAGACTTGAAACATTAGAACCAATAAGTAATAAAGGAAAGCTGGTCTTTTGCTTCAGGCATCGCTTTGAGTCCCACACCGTCTTCTCAGGCAGGCTGCTACGGATGTGCTTAGAAGTACTTTCTTCCCAAAGATGCAATAAAAATTTGTCTTGCTTCTGAGATTCAAAAGCTGGGTCAAAACCTGAATAGAAAAGAAGAACTGGGGCTCGTACAGGCAGTGCAGCATCCCTGGGCAAAATTTAATCCAGCCATTTTTTGGTTCAGTTTTGAGAGTCTGGATAATTTTGTTTCTACAAACAGATGCAGGTGAGGACATAAAGGGCAGGGACAGTCAGGACCATCAGTTTAGGAGCGACTCATGTTGAATTACAGAACTGAGCACATTGCACTTTGTAACTACCCAGGCTTGTGCTGCTTCTCCAATTGTTCCCTACTTGAATGCAACTACAGTATATCCCTATGCTGCATGACTGAATCTGCATATCACATCACCCTCATGCCCCTTAAAATTTCCAGGGCCAGAAAACTTACAGTAGTGCTTTTTACTTGCAACAAAGGCCTTTCCCCTTCATTTTAAAAAACGTAGGCATCTTACTTGGTAAATTGGATTGAGGGGGGAAATGCATGTGGCAAAATGAATTTTGAGTGGGCAGAAATGGAATTTAAGGGATGAATCCCTCAAAGTTTCAGGCTTTTCAGAACTACTGGAGTCAGTTTCTGGATTAGCTGGTTTGCTGTGACAGTATTTCAAACAACACTTATCTATGACATACAGTTACCAATTCCAGCTGTTAAAAATGAGTAGTTTGGTCAGCTCAAAAATACTTCCTTCCCCCCCATGCTCAGATACAGTTACTCAAGTTTGCCTGGAAAACTGGTACTTTCCTGTGGAGTTTTCATGTGCTCTGGGAATTTGTGCCCATGAGATTGAATTCCTGAGAAGAAATCTCCAAAGTCACACCTTGCTACTGCTCCTTGTAATTAGCACCTTAGGGATGGAGTCAATAGCAAAGGCAGCTCTTAAAAACCTTAATGAAGACTTAGAACTTAGATTTAAATGTTTACTGTGAGAAACCGCTTTGAATGCCTATACTTAGGCCAAATATTTAGCCTAACCCAAAGATTCTGTCCCCCAAGCCCCCATTTATTTCATATCTAAAGTAAATATCTTCCCTGTCCAAGATTTTGCTTTGTTTTACTGAATGATCTAATACAACCATCCTGAGTAAAACAAAGCCAGAAATATAAGAAATGAGAAAACTGGAGAATCCACCAGCATCAAGGCTCCAGGACTCTGTTGTAAGTCACTGGCATATGCAACTCATTTTCTAGTTAAGCAATTCTCCCTGGGGACAAAATCTGCAGTCCACATGCAGGATCAAATTTCATGAGCAACTGCAGGAAAATGCAAGCCCTGTGCGTTTGCAAGTCAAAACTAGTAAAGGCGTGAGCTCATCTAGCTATTTTCCCTGTGAGAGGATTTTCTTTGATAGGAAACATTTATTAAGAAACACAGATGAGAGGATAGCAAAGAGGAGATGGAGTTTCAGCTCAGTACAATATACAGTGAGCCCTTAGACTTTCCCTGTAGCTTTGGCAGACCTTCCTGTCCCACAGCAGCGGGTGTTAAGCTATTCACAAAGGGAGCTTAATAGTTTTTTTACAACTCATGTTTAAATGACTCACTGCTCCGTGCCCATAGGAGAAATTAAGAAGTAGTCAGCCCCACCTTGCTTTAAAAAAATTTTTTTTTTTTTTACTCAAATACCAGTCCATTCTGTGTTTTCAATTGGATCCAACCAAAAATGAGAGAAATAATCTATCCATCCCAGATTAACATGTTAAAAGCAGAATTGCCTGCTATTGTGGAACTGCAACAGAGAGTCAGTGAGTTGAGGTAATATATTTTATTGGACCAACTTCTGTTGGTGAGAGAGATAACCTTTGAAGCCCTGTGTAAACTCAAAAACTTAAACAATAAAAAAAGATATTACCTAACCCATCTTGTCTCTCTAATATCCTAGGACCAACACAGTTACAAGATTGCATACATGGAGAGTCTGACATCCACAGAGTTTTCAGTTCTTTAGCACCAACCACTTCAAGATACATTTTTCAGCTTCAGTAATGAATAAAACTGCCATTTGTACAGTTAATAGCTCTGAACCACCCCCTGCAGAGAGTTTTCAGATGCCCAGGAGGCAGTTAATTTTTAGCCTCTTAAGGTCTAAAGTTATATAATCCTTACCTTTGTTTGAGTTGCATCGCCCTTCTCAAACATCATCTTTAGTTTGTTTAGTGGGATGCTATATTTCTCTATCTTCCCTGAAGAGTCCAAGTTTTCACTGGCCTCAGGTTTGCCTACTACTTGTCTGGATTCTCTTACACAATTTTCCATTTTATCACTCTCCAGTGAGTAGATCTTAGACTCCTTGCTGTCAACACTTGGATATTTCAATTGGCCAAAGGCTCCAGAAGGCGATCGGAGTTGAGATCTAGTATAGACCCTTGATGTTTGGTCAGTTTCTGCTTCAGAAGCAGGGATGGTTTCTACTCCAACACTGGGGCTGGCGACCTTCTGCCTAACCTCAGTACAGTTGCTTTGTAGGGTTTCCGTCCCAGACTCTGTTCCCAATATTGGATTCTCCCACTTCTTCTTTAACACACTCAGAGTCCCCCTTTTAAAATGAGGGGGAAGATTTTCTGTGTTCTAAAAAGAACAAGAAGTTAATGCCAGTCAAACTGCCTGATGAAGCATTAAAGCACTTCTTTTCTGGACAAAAGGAAGTAAAGACTCAGTGCTGATCTTAGCCCGCTGCTCTTTCAGACAGCTGTGAATAGTTACAACTGTGCCACATGGAAAAAGCATCTAGGACAGGGGAGCGGGGAGAAGAGGAAAAGCTAGGAGCTGAAGCAGGAAGTGATCAAACAGGATGGCCTTATAAGGAAAAAAAGGGAATCAAGGACTAATGAGAGTTAAAGAAGACACAAAAGGCTTGAATCCACACACTAAGGAAATCTAACAGAATCAACGCTAGCAGACTTTACAATGAGAGACTTATGTTAACAATGGGAAAAGCAGTCACATGTGGAGGGGTGCTATGCCAAATGTTGCAATGTTTTCCATCTGCTCTAAGGGAAGCAGGGAGAACAATTAACTATCTATTCCAAGAACTAAATATTATCTTTCAGAAACCACTATTACTTTGGATTTATGCATTTCTACTTTCAGTTAGGGGCAGCATTTCAGTGCCAACAGGCCTCTAAACACAGTATTTTACACCACCCAATACAAATTAAACATTACAATTCTTTTGCATCCATTTATAAAAGCTGGTCATATGCTGGAATATTTAATTCTTCTACTAAAGGTAACATTGTGATCACTGAACGGCACACACTCATGCACGTAAGTCATGTCCTACAAGCATTGCCACACCACCGCCATAAGACAACAGAACATATTCTGGGTTAGCTGGTAGTGACCCACAGCAATCCTACCCCTTAGATTCAAGTACCTTCAGACTACTTCTGCTCAACAGTGATTACCCCACGTACAAACAACAGAACCCCGCATTTTGCAAATTCACATCTAATACCTGCCAGCATTGCATTTTTGTGGTCTGCTCCTTATGGCTCCTACCATAAGTGAAACTAACTGCAAGTAGAACAGGTCTGCAAGGCTTTAGGGAATTAAACAGGATTAACAGCTATATTGGGATTTAAATCTCTCACCCTATTACTCTTCTAGTCACATTCTGAATGCTTCTTTACAAACTAACTAGAATCCACCTAAGCTTCAGGAAAAGATCAGTTTATTTTCTCACTGTATTTAAGGCAAGTACCGAAGTTGTAGGGAAAATGGCAGAATGTATTAAAGAGGTAAAAAAAAGTCTCCCGCGTGAAGGGTTTTCAGAACAGAATTAGACACTGAAATTCCTGCAACTAGAGTTTCCTTGAATCCCAGGTGCACTGCTGCATATGGAGTTCTGGCATGCATCATACCATGAGTCATTCTGTGCTTAGGCTCTGCTTTGCCCTGCCCATACAAGTGATGCAATAGCTTTCAGTAGCGAGCTGGCATTCTTCCCTATTAACCCTGAGAGATTACATCCTACAAAGCACCCCACAACTTGCTCTTATAAATAGGTTTAAATATAAATGTTTTAACCAAGAATTATTGACCTACATGAATATCCAAAGACTTACTGAGACCTGACAAGAGTATTGGAATGAAGGAGCATTGAACAGGTCCTGCCTGGTCTCTCTTCCCCTGGCTACAGTGACCCAGAGACAAGACATGCAATGCTTATTAAGTGTGCCATCAAATTGCTCACCTATGACTGAGGAAGCATGCTCAGAGAAAGAATTGCTCATTCCTTCTGGACACGGTAGTTAACCCTGTACATTTTAAATGAAGAATAAGCAGAGATTCTGCTTGTAAATGCAGACTTGCCATCTTAGTGCATTTTCACCCACTGGAGTCCCTGATCCCAGAGCAGTGGGAGGAAGTGAAACAAACAACACAGCCAAACAGAATGGCTCTCTCCTCCCCCAAGACAAGTAAGTCCAAATGATTTAAAAATCTACTTCAGAGAAGGGTCCCCTAAATGGATTCTGTGGTTAGAAAGGAAGATAACAAAATTAGAACTATTGGAAGCTGACAGCATCCCTTTAAGCTTCAAAGTTTAGATAAGAAATGAGCAAACAAGCATAGAAACCATACAGCTGCCTACAGCTCAGAACACAGAGGTGGCCATTCATGTTTTGTGATTAGAACAGAGGACTCAGATCCAGCTGCATCTTGGCTTCTACTTAGAACTGAACCAATGATTCAGTGTGTGACCTGTCCTCGGGCAAGTCACTTGACTTCCTTGTGCTTCAGTCAACCCAATGGGGGAAGACAGGCCAAAAGGAAGCCCTTAGTGAAAAAAGGCAAACGCTGCATCTGAGCCAAGTTTTCTTGCAAACACTAGGTTCAAAAAAGCCACAGAACATGTATGTGTTGTTTAGCTTCCCTCAAGAGCAGCAGTCTCAGGAAAGGTGTAACACAGCTAGTCATCCTAATATACATGCTGCTTCTCATTCCAGAAGGATCATAAATACTTACATTTCTTTTTTTGTCTGCAGTAGCTTCTTCAGCTGCTTTCTGATACCTTTTGGGAAAGGGAAGAAAAAAAAAAGATTTAACTAGACTACAAAGTTCCAAATCTTTTGGTGGGAGCACATTCACCCTGCAACAAGGATATTACACACTTTTCAGACCTCATGAACAAAAAAATGGAGATCTCGAACACTTACTGGTATGGCTGGTTGGTTGTCATGGAAAAAGTGGTAAAAGACACAAAAGTGTATGAACAATGTAACACAGTACAGGGACATTCTTGAGCAATACAACTTTCAGACAAATAAGATATTTAAAACCGATTAACTAGTAAAGCCATTAAAAAACCCAGCATCCATCCCATACTTCATTGCCCTGGACAGATCAAACCACAGCTAAGAGATTGTGAAGACCTTGCTCAGTTGGATGCAAAGACTAAAAGAGAGAGCCCAAATAAATTGTAAAAAAGCCATAGGTTTTCCCACCAAAATATTGTAGTGACAAAACTTTATTTATGGTCATTAAAGTTCTACTTTTTAGAAGCAACGGATGGTAGCCTGCTTCCTAATTGGGTACATTTATATTCTGCCTCTGAGTTCTCCGGTGTACCATTCAGGAGCCTTACAACTCCAGCTATCTTGCAGTCACATCCATGCCCTCATATTGTTGGAATCAAACACAACACTTAGATCTCTCTTGCCTGCTTGGGGCCTGATGCTGAAAGATGCTTAAGTAACTTAAGAACAGATTGCATATAGTATCTCTTGGGGTACGTCTATACTTACCTCCCGGTTCGGCGGTAAGCAATCGATCTTCTGGGATCGATTTATCGCGTCTTGTCTAGACGCGATAAATCGATCCCGGAAGTGCTCGCCGTCGACACCGGTAATCCTGCTCCGCGAGAGGAGTACGCGGAGTCGACGGGGGAGCCTGCCTGCCGCATGTGGACCCGCGGTAAGTACCTTCTAGTTCAAACTAAGATACTTCGACTTCAGCTACGTTATTCACGTAGCTGAAGTTGCGTATCTTAGTTCGAACTGGGGGGTCAGTGTGGACCAGCCCTTAGGCTTTGCAAATCATCCTTATTCTCTAGCCTCTGAACAGGTCATATACGAGGGTTTTTTAAAAGTTAAATCACAAATCTGTTTGGAGGTTTAATTTTAAAGCCAAATTGTCAGCAAGTTAGAGGCAGTTAGTGACACATTCGCAGATTTGAAAGGACATTATAAACCAGAGGTGGGCAAACTATGACCCGCGGGACCGTCCTGCCCTTGAGCTCCCGGCCGGGGAGGCTATCCCCCGTCCCCTCCCCCCCTTCCCTGCAGCCTCAGCTTGCCGTGCCACAAGCGCTCTGGGTGGTGGGGTTGCGAACTCCTGCTGGGCAGCACAGCTGTGAGCGCCACTGGCCTGCCCCAGTGCTCTAGACTGCGTAGCGGTGTAGCTGGCTCCAGCCGGGCCGCACAACTACCAGTCCTGGTGCTCTTAGTGGCACTGGGTGGGGGGGGGGGGTGGGGGGGGTGGGGGGGGGGGGAGAGTGTTGGATAAGGGGCAAGGAGTCCCAGGGGGCAGTCAGGGGGTGGGGGTATGGATACGGGTCGGAGCAGTCAGGGGACAGGGAGCAGGGGGGGTTGGATAAGGGGTGGGGTCCCAGGGAGGGGGAAGCGGTCAGGGGACAAGGAGGAGGGGGGGTTGGATGGGTTGGGAATTCTGAGGGGGGCAATCAGGGGGCAGGAAGTGGGAGGGGCAGATACGGGGCAGGGGCCAGGCTGTTTGGGGTGGCACAGCCTTCCCTACCCAGCCCTCCATACAGTTTTGGAACCCCAATGTGACCCTCAGGCCAAAAAGTTTGCCCATCCCTGTTATAAACTCACAGCTCCTGAAATATCTGCTGGTGCCACTCCCATGACTAAATCTTATCTGGTGGCCTAATCCACTAGAAGAAAATCTCTTACCACCCTGCCTTTATTTGTACTCTATCACTGATTTTTGTATCAGGCCATTTGTTTACCCTGTGTGCTGGATTTGTGCATCTTGCATGGGAGGTTTCTCTCTCCCTCTCCTCCTTTATTAGTCTAAGAAGCAGAAAGCCTGTGCTGCTCTCCCACCCCATGAGCTGCACAAGCAGCTTCCATTCTGCAGGACAGAAGAAAACCACACAAGCGCCTGCACTTGATGTAATTATGCTGGTCCAAGCCTTTGAGGATCTAGGGTGTGTACTGGCTACAAAGCTTCCAAGTTTGTCTTCCCAACACAGTTCCTCCATGGCAAGGCACAGAACTGAAGTGAGCAACAAACGGGGTGAGTCCCTTGCTGCTCTGCCTCTTCCTGGATAGAGACAAAGATGCACTGCAGAAAACAGACTGAAGTGGTGTCAGAGGGTGGGGTGGCCCTTTAAAGGAGCTGGCTTAGCCTCACCTCTGACTAATTAGATGCATCCCAAGTGACTGATTGGATGTCAGGCATCACGTGATCATCAACAGGTCACCTGATCCTCAGCTAGGCCAACAAACAGCTCAGTTGGGGACAGAAAGACTGGCAGGGAACATTTAGGCTGGTGCCTGAAGGCTATTTTATTTGGCTGCTGAAATGAAGTGTGTGCAGAATAAAAGCCACTGCGAACACCTGATTCTGGGAAAGACCGACAGCCCCAGATAGCTAACTTCCATGGCAATGGAGCATGTGGCAGAAATACATGGGTGTAACCAGGAGCTCAGGCTTGTGCAGCCAAGACTTCTCTCAAAACCTTAACTGATTTTTTCAAAATAAGGAAATGCCTGTAGAAGGAACGTGTTCAGTTTATGGAAACATGGGCCAAGATGGTCAGCCGTGCATATGAGAGTGTAACTTCACAGGAGTCAAGGGAGCTGTAGCCACTGGTAGCATGGTAGAATTTGGACCTACTCTATTAATAGCAGCTCACTGGGAGAGGGGGACAACTATATTCCCCAAATTTAGTGTAATTTCTAGGAGAGTAAATTTAGTCGCTTTTGTCCCATTTTTTTGCTGATTCTTTTGCCCATCACAACCCCTGAACACTAGCAATACCCACAGAGTATCCATCACTGAAGCAAAGTGTGTCTGGTAACAAGTTTGTGTGTCTGCTGTTCAAAGGAGTACACTACAGTTGTAGCCTACAAGTTAAGACGAGATGGTGAGGTTCTAGCATATTGGATTTATGTATTAGTTTTGCACCTTTTGGTCAAATCCTGATTGGCCACTTGCAACAATTAACATGGTGATCTCATCCTAATCTATGAGAAATCTCTCCATTTCTGTATGGCTGACTACCATTGCTGGATAAGCCCAGGACTGGAAATGGCAGGGCAGCTGCATGGGTGGAACAAGATTCATTGGCAGAATTGTGCATGAGACCCAGCAGTCGGGTGACCAGACGTCCTGATTTTTTGCTCTGTGTCCCGCGTCCCGACCGATGCATGGTTGGGACGCCATTTGTCCTGATATTGGGGCTTTGGCCGACAACCGCTCCTGCCGGGTTTTGTTTTGCTTCCCCCATGTGTCCCAATATTTTGTTGGTTTCATCTGGTCACCCTACCCAGCAGTGGAATAGCAAGAGCGTTACAGGCAAAGAGTGAGGTGCATTGGAAAAAATATCAGAAGACTGAAGGAGAAGGCAGCCTGGAAAGACATGGATGTTGCAGGCAGGGACTGAGGTATTGTGCCAGTATTGGAAAGGAGTCTGCACAATGCATGGTTTAAGTCTGCACTAACAGCCCCTCAATTTCACTAATAGTTAGTCACAAACTTATAAACAAGTTGAGAAGAGCCAGGCAGTTTGCATGGTATTTTGGGATATAAAAATGGTTTTAAAAGCAGATTTAGCTGAAAGAGCTGTAGTAGGATTACGTTTCCTGCTGTGGATTTCAAGATTGGTGAACCAAGTGGGAACTGAAGTGTGCTTTTCTAAATAGCCCTGCCATTGCTCTCATGAGGGTAGGGAAGCCCTGCTTGGTTGAAGTGGAGTGTGGTGAATTACTCCAGTAAATGCCATTTTAAAGGATTATTAAAGTTTAGCAAATTGACCAAGCTCAATTTCAAAATCACAGCTAGAGGCAATTGAATCACTGACTACGGCCATAACAAGCATTTTCTTCCTTGCACTCAACACTTCTAAAGAACAAAATAGCATGTTCCAGGAATGGACTAGAGATCAGGTATTTAAAAAAATAATTCAGAGGAGCAGCCTCTCATGTGAGGCTTCCACACAGCCCATTACCAATTACAGAAGTTGATACCAGGCTATATTATTAAAATAGGCTGGGATTTTCAAAGCAGCCTAAGGGAGTTAGGTGCCCAACTTACACTGAAGGTCCCACCTGTGGTCTGCACATTTCCCAAGTACCAATGACATGTATTTCCAGCAAGCACACGTAATGTAAGTGTTTGCTGAGTGGAGCTGCCTTTTTCCTTGGTTACAAGAAAGCATTATTGTTTGAATGGGAAACCAATCTAAGATTCCGCAGTCTACCTTGCCTCTCTGCAAGTGAACACTCCCCTAATAAACAAAGATTACCACGGGCTAAGGGGGAGATCTATGAAGAACCCTTTGTTAAAATACCGTTTCTAGACTAGCCCTTTTAACCCCTTGAGTTTCCTATCAGGAAATCCATCATTGACAACTGTCAGTACTGGGCTTCAAACTGGAATTATGCTGTAGTTGTGAGAGGAGATCCCGCTCTTCACCATGCCTTGCAGAAAGTGTAGGGTCTCATACAAAGGGTGCAAAGATCCGTTTCTGATGAAAGAGTAAATCCATGGGTGGAAGCTACTAAACCCCAACTAGGGATGCTTAATAGAATATCATGAATCAACCGTCAAGGTTGCACCTTCTTTTCCAGCAGGAGGGGGTGCTAATGCTCACAATGGCAGCAGGAAAGGGGTATTGTAGTTCTATGGCTAACGCCTCAGGATTTGCCAACTGCCTGAAGCACAGTCTAGGAGTATTTTATTGCACAGAGGATGGGGTTTAACTGAATGTTAACAAGGCAAGCAGTGCAGATGGGAAACGGTCACCAGCAGCTCGCAAGGTGCCAGCTGCTAGGCTACACTAAAGCCTCACACCACTTACTTGGAGAACCTCTCAAGGAGAGCCGATGACTTATTCTTGTTGACTAGAGAAAGCTCTTTGGCAGTGATTCTCAGAGAGTGTGAAGTCCATTGTCTTCTGTTAAATGGAGATGGCTCCATCTTGTGAAAGCAGAAATATCTATGAAAAACAAAGCAAAAAAACATTCAATATGAAAGAGTGATTCAAAAAAAGATTTGTACTGAGTTGCTACAAATTGTCAGTCTTTTTTGGGGCACTACAAGCATTTCTCATATCATCGTTGCGAAGTAACAGTCACTGCAGGCTCCTTGGATCAAGTGGATAAAAAAACTAAATCAACAGCTCTAGATTAAAAAACATATTCAAGGAACTTTATAATCTATTTTACTGGTAAAAACACTGACCATTGCAACAGAATGGGAAAAGAAGACAAGCTCAGAGTGAAAAGGGATGCTAATATGAGACCCACTGCAATTCAGATCCATAGACTCCATGGCACAAAAAGCTCCAGGAGGCCCTGCCTGCCCTTTCCCACTCTGGCTTCTAAAACAAATCTTCAGGCATTTATGTAAGAAGGTTAGAGTTATGAAACCTAAGAGGATGTAATTCTTATGCAAACATTGCTCATTTATTGTCATGGTCTTCAGATTTAATGCAGCAGCCGCTTCCTTTGTGAGTTGGAACAAGTCCTCTGCTCATGGACAGGTCTGCAAACTTGATATTACAACAGCTCTCAGTTACCTAAAGGAATGGCTTTAAACATTCTGTACTGCTGTAAGCTGGGACATGACAGCTCTTTAGCATGGAAGCTGTCAGAAAGCAAAACCAGAATTTACACACATCCAATTATTATTATTATTTTTTTTAAGAACAGTTTTGAGAGCTCCATGATAACTCCACAAATTATTTGGCTCCTAATGGGCATGTGCTTGTTCCTCCTTTCTGTGATATTGGAGAGCAGAATATCAGTTGATCACGCCAGAGACAATCCATCTCTTCTCACATGTCTGAAGATTGCTCCCATAAGATATGGGAGCATAAACTGATAGAGGGATCCTTATAGTGTTACGGTAAAGAAATGCAACCTAGATTGATATTTTTTCATCAGTTTCCTGTATTTAATTTGCTCCATTCATAAGTGAAAAAAAGATTTATTTACTAGATGCTGACGAGCCCTCAGAATATAGTTCCACAGATCCACTCTTGGAGTAAAATCACACCTGAAATGGAAGCGCTAAGAAAATTTGACAGTGTCACCACAACTAAAGGCAGAGAACTAGTACACTTCTCTAGGGACTATTTTCTAACCTAAGCAAAAAAGGACCCAGAATAGGGAAAAATGTGTATTAGGATGATAACCTACTTTATGATACGATGCACTCACGATTACTTCCTGGTTTGGAGGCAGACACTTGGCAAGCACAGCAAATCCAGGCTGCACTACCATTGGATGGATTTCAGATCAATCCTTTCAGGCTACAGTCCTAATGCAGTATGAGCACAACTCTTAAAAATCTGTAAGTGGACAAGTCAATACATTGTAACTTTTTCTAACTTCAAGTACTAGAGACAGTAACCACTGCCCACCAGGAACCATCCATGGATGTGTCTCCACGAAGGACAGTGTTCTTCAGAACAGCCCATTTGAATTTCACTGGCACAATATTCTAAAAGGACTACAAGACTATTGTACTATCCAAGACAGCACTTATTGACAAACCAGTGCCAAAACTAGAGTTTGCATGGGAAGTTTTGCTTTCATATTAGCCACAATATCAAACAAACAAAAAAGCATACTACTGGGTCCTCAAATGGTAGAAGAGGGGAGGGAGAGGAGGAAATAAACAAGGAACTACTGTGTAACTTACTACTGTGCCAAACCTCAGAGACTTTCTATGCCCAGCTGAAATTTTCAAGGTCCAAGTTTCAAATCCCTGAAAAGGGTCATAAAGGGGACTATTACTGTAATTTCAGTTCTGGATGGATTTGATATTACTGATGTCAGTCTCTTGACCCTTTCCAAACTATGTACTCTGAAACATTTTTGCATAGTTAGGGCAGACAGTGCATGTGTTCACAAGATGAAAAGTTACTCAAAGTACTCGCTTATAAAGTCTTGTCTCATGATGACACTGAAAATCCAGTGAAACTAGCCTGTAAGAGCCCTTTCTAGCACGGAAAGGACGCATGTAGTGAAGCCCACATGATAGCAAATCACTTAGCAGCAAGACTCTTCCATACACAAATAATTTCGCACTAAATGTCTAGACACATTAAGGCCTTGCTACTGCGCTCCAGTGTAAGCAGAGGTTAAAAGGTGCACAAGTTCTAGATACATTCCTCCACATTAACAAGGTCTTGTCTACACCAAGAGATTTTCCTCAATTACAGCCATCACTGATATAGCTGCTTTTGTGCAAAATGCAGCATAGGCAGACAAGGCCACTATTTGCACGGGAATAATGCCCGTTTATGTATGGCTATAACCAAAGAAAATTCCATTGCAGAAGAGTCTCTAATCATCAATTAGTCCGCTCCTTTCCTTCCAAGAATGCCAAGTAAACAAGAGACAGTGAATAGGCATAGCCGAGATGTGTGTGCAAGTGTAATCCATGTGCTAATATATCCCTCTCAACTATACAGAAATGCTCATTAAAACAGGATCAGTTTCTCCATGCTTTGTACCTTGCACTTTTACATGTAATGGCTCTATACCTGTGCTTTACAGGATTAAGCCTGCTGTTTAATGTTAGCTGAAAATGACTGACATGCTCTAAACAGCATGTAACAAAGCTGTATTTCACTTGCAGTTAACCATTATGTAATTTTGCATTTTCACCCTGGTTTGGGTGTACAACTTGGTGGAATAGTGACAGGAACATAATTAGTTCAATTTTTAAGCAATTAAGATGTATACAAAAAGACTTTTCTTTTGTAATTTTTAGTTAGTTGAAGTCAGATCATTTACAGGAAAATCCTGTTACCAAGATGAGGTGGCCAGCTGATACTGATTAGATGCTGCACTGTTGTAACAGAAAGAATATGCAAGGGAAGTTGAAAGTAAACAGGAATGTTTAAACAACACACCTTGTTTTAAACACTAACATTCTGTTCACGCACCTTTGATAGTAATAATTTTGACTGCCAGCAGATAACACATGCATTGCATTTCAGATACCACTCCTTTACCTCGTCTCACATCTGTGTTAAAACAATCATGACTCATTCCAGCAAACATCTCTTCCACAACGGGAGCAAAGTAGCTTGCTTAATCTCGAACAGCTACAGGGTGCATACATGCACACACACAAAATGAAAGTTGTCATGAAGATGTTAACAAACCTATGTTTCCATATTCTTAACACCTTCCAATATCTTACTTTCTTTAAAGATTCATCATGTTTCTAAAGCATCTATGCTACTTCCTAGCCCCTTCTGGGTAATTCATTCCAGACCACTTCTAGAAAGCAATAGTCATTGACTACTATAAGTATTAGTTTACTATCTGGTTTTGTACAAACATGTTATGTGCTGCACAATACAAAGATATTCTCTGCCCCAGAGATTCACAATCTAAAGGACACAGACAAGGCACACAGAGAAATGCAGAAGTGTAGATAATAAAGGGTTTATTATTTGCCAGCAGCAATGTCTGTACTCCAAATATATTTGCCTCCACAGTCCCACTGTGGAAGTCATGTGCCTAGCTGCATGGTTATAGAACCTTTTTGAGCAGTATTTGCCTGATAGGAGGCATGAGAAATTCCCTCAAGCTACACATTCTAGAGAGAGAGTACATAAATAACCTGCCTCATCAACTCCTTTCTATCTGCCTGACGAGTCATGGAACCAACTTCTTCCCTGCTCCATTCAAATTTGGCTGTAAATAATTTACATTGTTAGCGTTAAAGATTAAAAGTGTTTTTATTTTAGCTTTTCAACTGTTTTGTTGTATTTTTGGTCGCGTAGTTCTGAGTTTCCTCTAATTTTGCCCAACATGATTGACTAGTCTTATAAAACAAGTCGCAATAGCAAGAATGAGGATTTAAGAAACGTTCCTCTTGGACAATAAACTGTATTCTGCCTCAGACCACAATGAGAAATTCTTCCTGCATGTTGTGGAAAGGCACTCAAGTAAAATCTGTAACTGCAAGACCTTCTTTAAATGGGCTCCAAAGGACCGTAAGACTAACCCATTAGCCTAGTCCAGTAAGAGATTCTCTACAAAATGAATCTCCCAAGCATGACTAGCTATGCTGATGGGGTTATCACCTTGTGACGGTATCCCATGAAAATTATCAAAACAGATTTTAGGGGTTGCAGAACCATGCTCCTGGGATGGAGGCAAGGAAAGCACCCCAATTACTCCCTCTTTGGATCTGTTGGAGGAGATCTGAAGTTCTCTCTGGAGTATTCTCCATGTGGATAATGAGCCCTCGCTGGCATGGAAGCCACAATTCTGAAGTAAGATAGTACCATATATGGAACCAGGTGGGTGGATGGTTCCTGTCAAATCCAAGCTTGGTACCATAGAATTTGCTGAACTGAGAAAAGCAGGTTCCCTGCCACGCCACTACAATGCCACCTGAAGAGGAAACTAGCTCAGACACAGGAACATCTGACTTGAATATGATTACTCATAGTACATGAAGTTAAGAACATACAAGTCCCTACAAGATTACAGGTTTAATTAATATTTTAGTTTGTTTTATGTAATGATACCTAGAACTCTGAAATAGCATTATAACTGTCTAATACACTAATCACTCAACCTAAGATAACCTATTAAAACAGCCTTGCAAAATTAATCTTGAGCTGAGTTGGTGTGTGTGTGGGGGGGGGAGGGTGGTAAATAGATTAGTAAACTAGCATTATCATCATCATTGTGGAAGGGCGGATGAGAATATTTGGAGCCTGGAAAGTTTTCACAATTTACAAAAGGTAGAGTAGAAAATGGTGCATCAGCCTATCCATTTGCATCACAGCCACTGTAAATTAAAAATTTTACATTTTCCATAGTAGAGTAAAACATTTTTTATATTATACACACACACACACACACACACATCTAGAGAAAAATATTTATACACAGAGTTGACTCCCTATTAGTTAGCTGCCTCAAGGTATGGCTGAGTGGTTTGTTTTTAAAGAGATTTATATTAAGGTGTCTACAAAAAGAAGCATCTGCTGTAACAGCTCATTATTAGTTAATAGCAAAAGGGACATCAGAGCTGAGCAGTGGGACCAACAAAGTAAAATCATCTGAAGCAGAGCAGAGATATACATATTTGATCATAGAATCATAGAAGATTAGGGTTGGAAGAGACCTCAGGAGGTCATCTAGTCCAACCCCCTGCTCAAAGCAGGACCAACACCAACTAAATCATCCTACTAATGACCCACTAATCCACCAGTTCATTACCCAAGATCTTTTAAAAAAAAATCTAAACAAAATATAGACGTGCATATTTTAGAGGTGTATACATTTGGTTTTCTGGTGATAACCTACAATAGTTACATGCAGTGTTGTTGTAGCCATGTTGGTCCCAGGATATTAGGGAGACAATGTGGGTGAGGTAGTATCTTTTATTGGACCAACTTCTGTTGGAGAGAGTGACAAGCTTTCGTGCTTACACAGAGCTCTTCTTCAGGTCAACAGTTATAGGCAGTATATGCACTTTCATGTTTTATGTATATTGCTCAGTGTTGTATCTTTTTGTACTCACAGGAAGGCACTAGGATTTTTAGAAGTTCATTTGTTTGTCATCCGAATAGTAACTTATCAGGACTACTACTCATTAGGTCATCATATGAGGAAAAATCTTCAATAGCTGGGCATGTAACAAACAACAGATACAAAACACCAAGCCACTTAGCTGAATTTTAACTCTGACACCATAGAATACAGAAACAAACATCTCCCTGCCAGTTTTCTGATCTACAGAGACTTTGGAGCCATTTTTTCAGAAATAATAGCACCTAAGTCCCAGTTATTTACTGCTCAGAATGCTAACTTTCTGGGAATTGCATTCACAATTCTTGTTTAAAACAAGATGTACAAACCTAGATTTAAGACTAGGATGTAGTACAAGCATTTGCTGTTAAGACCAGACAAGTGATCGGATAAATATTTGTGTTAAATCAGCAGGAACATATTCAAATGAGAGGTCATTTAACATACTGAATAATGGACTTATTTTCATACAAAGTGTTCTTTGGTAAAAGGCTCAGACATCTGCATCAACACAAATACCCGATTCTGCCTGAGGCTCAGAGACTCTTAACTGTCTAGCTACCAAGCTATTGGCTTCAGTGCCAATAGCACACTGAAGTAGCAGTAGCTACCACAACCTCTCATTAAGCTTCTTCACATTTGCTAATTAGGGCAAGTCTACACTACAGCCAGGATCCAGGCTCTGAGATCGATCCACCAGCGGTTAATGTGAAGACCCGCCAAATCAACAGCAGATTGCTCTCCAGTTGACCCCTGTACTCTACCCCCAACGAGAAGAGGAAGGTAAGTCGACAGGAGAGTTTCTTCTGTCCACCCCCCATGGTAACTTGACCTAAGGTACGTCGATTCCAGCTATGTTATTCACGTAACTGGAGTTGCGTAGCGTGGGTCGACTTACCACGGTAGTGTAGACATAGCCTAAGATTCAAGCTCCTTTAGGAATAGGCTTTGCCTGTACAATTCAAATATTCAGGATGCTCAGTTAAGAGTTGAACATGTAAAAATTACATTTTTAACCGATATTGTCGTCCTAAGAAATATTATAATTATATTTACGTCACATTCTACTGAACCACCGGGGGCACTGCACATCACAAAAAAAACAAAAACAGAAGACCATCCTCTAAAAAAATTAATGTTTAATTTCATTGATTGAATGCTAGTTGGTCATGCTAAAAATACAGAGAGATACACCCGTTGAATCACTGACTTTCTAACAGAAATTTATTAAAGCAGATACAGTAGGAATTGTAGAAATATTTCTACTGCCCAAGGAAGAACAATGGATGTACAGGTGCTCCTAAACTGAAAAAAATACCAGCTATGATACTGTTTATAGAAGACAAATTAAGATTCTATACTTACCACCACAACAGCAGAATTCTCTATAGAACCTGCTTTAAAAATTATTTTCAGGTAATCAGCATAAATAAAAGAGAATGTGCACTGCTCAAGAAGTTCACAGATCATAATAAGATCGGTGTACTACCATAACATACTACCTTGAACTAAACATTACCTCCCACTTGAGAAATTCTAAAAGAATAAGGCTCTTTGGGTTCACTATACAGTCTAATTTTTCAATTAATACAATAAGATCAAAGTCTGCAGTCTGACAATTAGATCTGGATTATTATGTTTGTGGTGTCTTCAGAATAGGACAAAATGCTAACTGCACTATTTCCTGGGATTGTGGCAGGTCGATCTGAATTTTTGTTTGTTTGTTTGTTTATCATTTTTGAAGATAAGTTTTCAGTTTCCTAACCACTCAATTCAAAATTCAGAACTATTCCTTGATTTCCTACCCCAAACAAATGGGCAGGTAGCCATGAACAAGTCACTTGAGATAACCACCTTGTAGTTTCCATGTAAGGTTATCAAATTAGGATGTGACTCACAACCATAACACTGTAGCACACGAAGATATTGTGGTGCAGATTTGTACCAGAGCTGGAAAAGGGGGGATAACCCTAAACATTTTTCCTCTTTAATGGTGGTGAGAGGCTTGTAACAGCAACATAATTATTACTGAAGCTTTTTTCTTAAATCGCATTTCAAAGAGTTCACCTAGTATTTAGGGCATATACTGAAATACCGTGAAGACTGTACCATGCCCTTAACTAAACATTTGTTAGCAGCCTATATAAAACAGGCTGTCCACAAACGTATCAAGATGCCACCAGACACCTTTCATTTCTTTTTAAAGATGGGAGCAGACAACTCTCCCCATCTGGGGGAGGGATAGCTCAGTGGTTTGAGCATTGGCCTGCTAAACCTGCGCTTATGAGTTCAGTCCTTAAGGGGGCCATTTAGGGATCTCGGCCAAAAATTGGGGATTGGTCCTGCTTTGAGCAGGGGGTTGGACTAGAGGACCTCCTAAGGTCCCTTCCAACCCTGAGATTCTATGAACTTTCATTGCTGAATTTTCAATTCTGCATACCACAGAAGGAGAGAGAAACTAAACACAGATGATCAGACAATTTATGAGCTCAGTGAAACCTTGTTATGGATTGAGTTAAAACCTCATTGAGACTGATAGTAATGGTAATAGGTGTGAACTCACCATTCAATATGGATAAACCCCCACCTCAGACAAAAGAAATGTGTGAATCCACCAAGGAGCTTTTGCTGAGTACTGTTTTGGGTAGTTGGTACATGTATGGGAAGGCAAAACAGACAAACTGGAAAACAAAGAGTGAAAGATAGATGGAAAGAGCAGTTTAAAGAATGTAGCTGACCCTAGAAGAAACCTGGGGAGAAGTTTTTGGGCTGGGGTACAGACTGCTTGGGGCTGTGAATTAAAAAAACAAAACTGTTTTCTGCTTCTTGATTCTTTCTGCATTCAGAGACGGGGCTTTATACATTCTTTGTAAATAAAGACAAGTGCATTCAATAAATACCTGACTATCACCAATTCCTACAGCCAATTAGAACCACCTACTAGACTCCAGCGTGGTTGTTTTTTTAGCTAGCCACCAAGGCCAAACGGGGTAACAATATGAAGAAACCATTTCTGTTGTGTTTCATTTTGAACATGGAGGTGGCACATCTATCCAAGATGTATGCAGTTATGAGAACTTTATACAGCAAGGGCCCCTAAGGGCATTGGTTTGATTTACTCTCCGCAGAGGGTCACCTATCCGGCTTTCACTCCAGAGAAGATCCCCACTGTGGACATGAATAGCGGCTTCCCGCTCCCATGGGTTACCGAGCAGATTTCCAGGGGGCCGCAGGTGGGGCAGGAAGTGACTCCAGGCAGGAAGGTTTGACCGGGCCCGTCTCAGGCTTTCCAGGCACACCCGCGGTGCGCGAGGCGGGTGTCAGCGCGTATTCCTGCGCCTGGAGCAGGTGCGCCCGCCCGCCCCCCACGGCAGCCCCCGGAGGCAGCTCCCCGCCCGCCCCCCACGGCAGCCCCCGGAGGCGCCCCTCCCCACGGCAGCCCCCGGAGGCGCCCCTCCCCACGGCAGCCCCCGGGGGCGCCCCTCCCGCGGCAGCCCCCGGGGGCGCCCCTCCCGCGGCAGCCCCCGGGGGCGCCCCTCCCGCCCGCCCGCCCCCCACGGCAGCCCCCGGAGCTGCGGGCCCCTGGGACAGGTGCGTGTGGGACGGGCCGAGCCGGCAGGGGGAGCGGCGCTTCGGCCCGGCAGGTGGCTCAGGGCACCGGGGGCAGGTCGGCCCGGCAGGTGGCTCAGGGCACCGGGGGCAGGTCGGCCCGGCAGGTGGCTCAGGGCACCGGGGGCAGGTCGGCCCGGCAGGCCGGACCCGGGGGCGCCTCAGGGGCTGCGCGGGGAGGCGGCCCGGGCCAGAGCCGCGGCGGGAATCCGGGCTCCGCCGGGCCGAACCCGCTGGCCCCGGGGGGCCGGGCCGGACCCGACCCAGGCGCCGCAGCCCTGAGGGGAACCGGCCGGCTCCGGAGCGGGGCCGGCGCCCGCAGCGACCCACCTGTGCCGGGCGGCGAGCCGGGACCCGCGCCGCGCACCTGTCGCTGCTGAGGCGGCGGCGGCACCTACAGCTGAGGCGGCGGCTCCGCCAGGGGAGGCAGCTTTGGCCACACCCCCTCCTGTCGCTAGCCACGCCCAACCCGAGCCGTAGCCACGCCCCGTCTGCCTGTCCGGGTCCTCCCGCGCGCCTGCGCCCATCCCGCCTGCGCGCTCCCTCGGTGCGCGTGCGCATTCTTCTTCTGTGCACATGCGCACTAATCTCTCCCTGTTTTGTTCCCCTCCCAGGGTAGAGGACTGAGTGTCCCCTGGCTGGGTGCAGCCTGGCACACGAGGCCTGACACAGAGCTTCCATAGACGGTCACCAGGGCTGCATGGATCCTAGCTCTGCTCACGATGGCCCCAATCCTGGTCCCCAGCCATGGTTTTGCACCAAAAATGCGGGAAGTCTAGGGTGACCAGACAGCAAGTGTGAAAAATCAGGACAAGGAGTGAGGGGTAATAGGAGCCTATATAAGAAAAAGACCCCAAACCAGTACATCTGGTCACCCCAGGGAAGTCGCACAGACTCACCCGGAGTCAGCAACACCAGGAGGAGCGGAGGCCCTGCCTGCACCAGGGAATTTTTGTACCGCTGTAGCTGCCCCTGTGCAAATCCCTCATATAAACAACTGGGTTTTGGGAAACTGATGCACAGTTCCCAGTTCTGCCACAGATTCCCTGTGTGATCTTGGACTAAGGTGGGTGAGGTAATGCTCACCAACGGAAGTTGGTCCAGTAAAAAGTGAGATAAACTTTTGAGCTACACAGCTCTTTTTTAGTCACACAAGCCCTGCCTCCATTTCCCCACCTGTAAAATGGGGATAATTATATATCCTTTTCCCCATTCTTGGTCTGTCTTGCCTATTTAGATCGTAAACTCTTCTGCACAGAAACTGTGTGGGGCAGCATCTAGCACCATGGAGTTAGAGCGGGGCTCTACATGCTACCATAAAACAAATACATAATAACAGTAATATTATAACCATAAGGAATGCTGCTCTAATGCCTGATAGTAGTAACCATGAATAAAGACGATCTACCACGTTTTGTGTATTGGTTTATTAGCTTCAAGGAGGTAGCATTCAGAGTGGAAAAAAGAACTGCACATCAGAGCAAACTGAAGCTGAGTGATTGTTTAGCCAGCTGGATGCCCTTCATTTTCTGCTTGTAAGTAGATACTGTAGTTCTCCAGCAGCCAAACAAGATAATCTGCATTCCTCTTCCTATACTAAATACGGAGATGTTGGCAGTTTTGTGTATCTTCATTAGTATGTATGTGCTCTCTCTTCAGCCAGAAGAGTGGCTCCTCAAGATGTTTATCTATATAAAAACCTTGGCCTAGCGTTGGCTGCTCTTTTGCTCTAGTTCTTCATACTCTGTGGGTTATAAATGGAAAGGCCCAAATCAATAATACAAATAAAGTTTAGTCTCCCCTGCTCCAAATCTCCCCAACACAGGCATCCTGGTTGGGAGTCTAAGGTGGCCTTCCTCGTCCAGAAATTCTGGGTCCATTGCTGGTTGTCCCAGGTCTGTGCGACAATCTGATTCCATCACTCTGTGCTTGTGGCCCTGCTCCAGAACTACCACTCAGCATAGGAGGATTTACAGCTATTAAAACTTGCCTCAGTTATCTTCACTGCTCCATGTTAGAGTTCTCTGAAGGGGGTCAAACAAACATGTGGACAAAGGGGATCCAGTGGACATAGTGTACGTAGATTTCCAGAAAGCCTTTGACAAAAGGCTACACCAAAGGCTCTTACGTAAATTAAGTTGTCATGGGATAAGAGGGCTAATTTAGCTACAACTAATCAGGAAAGAGATCTTGGAGTCATCATGGATAGTTCTCTGAAGACGTCCACACAGTGTGCAGCTGCAATCAAAAAAGCAAACAGGATGTTAGGAATCATTCAAAACGGGATAGAGAATAAGACGGAGAATATCTTATTGCCCTTATATAAATCCATGGTACGCCCACATCTTGAATACTGCGTACAGATGTGGTCTCCTCATCTCAAAAAAGATATACTGCCATTAGAAAAGGTTCAGAGAAGGGCAACTAAAATGATTAGGGGTTTGGAACGAGTCCCATGTGAGGAGAGATTAAAGAGGCTAGGACTTTTCAGCTTGGAAAAGAGACTAAGGGGGGATATGATAAAGATATATAAAATCATGAGAGGTGTGGAGAAAGTGAATAAGGAAAAGTTATTTACTTGTTCCATAATATAAGAACTAGGGGCCACCAAATGAAATTAATGGGCAGCCGGTTTAAAACAAATAAAAGGAAGTTCTTCTTCACACAGCGCACAGTCAACCTGTGGAACTCCTTGTCTGAGGAAGTTGTGAAGGCTAGAACTATAACAGGGTTTAAAAGAGAACTAGATAAATTCATGGAGATGAAGTCCATTAATGGCTATTAGCCAGGATGGGTAAGGAATGGTGTCCCTAGCCTCTGTTTGTCAGAGGGTGGAGATGGATGGCAGGAGAGAGATCACTTGATCATTACCTTTTAGGTTCACTCCCTCTGGGGCACCTGGCATTGGCCACTGTCGGCAGACAGGATACTGGGCTGGATGGACCTTTGGTCTGGCCCAGTACGGCCATTCTTACATTCTTATGTGTGCATGCAGCCTGCATGATCTCCTTAGCAAGGCACACCACCACTTTCTCAGGGCAACAGGCTGCTGCCAAAATGACCCTATATGTCTCATGCCCTGTGTCTGCCTCCTGGTTCCAAATGAGAATTACATTAATGCCAACAGTTGGAACAGGTCATTATTCTGAGTTGGATCTATGCCTTACCACTGACTGGAACAGAGGCCATGGACAGAAGTCTAGAGCATGCCAAGCTGGAAGTGGTTTGCTGTTCTGGATTGGTGAGCTAAGGGCACTTCCACAGAGAGGCCCACGAAGGACAGACAAGTTCTCCCACAATACACTGCAAAATAATTTATAAAGTGACACTGCTTAGTGCATGCTAAGAAGCAGAGAACATGATTACAGGAGTCTGAATGCCTCACACTGGTGTATGCAGCACCAGTGTGGATGCAACAACTCCAGTGTGTTTTGCAGTGGGGTTTCTCACATCAGGACCAGGCTAACCCAGCTGATCACCTGGGTTAAATCTGCAGACTGCAGTGGAGACATACCCTAAGAGAAGAGACCAAGGGCTGAATGTGGACAGGGAGAGGAAAGTCCCCTCTCCTACCTAGATGTGGTCCTGCCAGGGTGGTGCTGAGGACCACGGCGGGCAGTGCAGGGGGAGGAGAGGAGCTTGCCTTGCTGTGTTCCATGCATGCCTGTCCTGCAGATAAAGAGACAAATTTGTCTCCAGGGCTGTTAATTTGGCATCTTTCACAAGCATTATATTCGTACACATTGATTCTCTAACCCTCATCTACACACACATTTTAACTGGTTTAGATACATTGATCCAAACCCACGTGGATGCTTTTATTTCATCCTAAGAACAGGTTCTTTCAGTTTAGCTTAAACCTGTTCCTAAGTAATTTAAATTAAATTGATATAAAAATAAAAATAAATAAATTGAGATATGCCAATCTCCTAGAACTGGAAAGACCTTGAAAGGTCATCGAGTCCAGTCCCCTGCCTTCACTAGCAGGACCAAGTACTGTCCCCTGACAGATTTTTGCCCCGATCCCTAAGTGGCCCCCTCAAGGACTGAACTCACAACCCTGGGTTTAGCAGGCCAATGCTCAAACCACTGAGCTATCCCTCCCCCCGGGTTAAACCAAAATAAGAGCATTCTCAGAGCCTTCTGCATCAGTTTAATCAAATGGTCTTAAAATCACATCTTTGGTTGAACCGGTGCAACTCTGAGTGTGGAAAAGTCATCTGGCTCCTTTGAAAATCCCACCTCAAATTATTATTATTCCTATAGCACCAGTGGGAGCCGGATGGGGCAAATGTTTCCTGTGCCAATCCAATTGAAGCTTTCAAGGATCCTTATATTTATTTTACAAACACAAGGAAATTCCCCCACACAAAAATCTTTGTTAATTTAGACTTAAGATTGTTGAATGTAACTCAGACACAATACAGACCATTACACACCCGAATCACTAAGAAGACAGAGATTTACTAGCTAGTTTACATTAATTACAGTAATATTAGTACTGATGTGCGCACCTTACATAGTCCAATAACAACCTGAACTCTGACACCGAAGGTATCTGACATATCACCAATTACACACACACACAGACGGGTGACCTATATGTTGAAAGCATTTGTAAGAATGTCTTGATGGAGGAAGGTTGCAGCTGTTATCGGAATCTGTAAGGTAAACTTGCTCAAGTCAATCTTATTAATTAAATGTAGGACATGTAAAGGAAATAGTATGTTTATGTAAGTTACCTTAGTTGGTTTCCTGTCTTTCTAATGTATACATTCCTCAACAGTAATGCTGTAGTTATGTATTTTAATGAAAGGTTACATTAATAATAATATAATATTAATTACTTCAACAAACAATTCCAATTTAAGAACATTTTTTCCATGGGGATTGCATCTATCTGTTCATCCATCTTCTATTATTAAATTATTAATAATAATAATAATAAAAAATAATGTATATTATGGTAATGTTTAAGTTTATAGTTTGCACTGCATGCTTTAATGTAATTTAATTTAAAGTGTCTGTGATGTTTATTTAATAAATGATTTTAATGCATCTCTAACAGGCCATCTGTTTATGACATCATCATAAATGGTGAAAACTTAGTGAGATTTTAACCATTCTTTCTGGATTAACAATCTCAGGTATAGTCAGTAACATAGGAACAGGGTTCTGTTGTTGTTTTTTTTTACATGGGCTGGATTCTCCTCTTACATTACTCTTAGAGCAGTGGAATTCAATTGACTTCAGTAGAGTTTTTCCTAATTGGCATGGGAGAGGAGAATCAAGACCAATATTTATTCTTGTCTCAACAGTCTGTTTAATATTTCACTTAGGAGGGAGGGGCGGTACCATCTGGGTCCTAGTGCCCCAAGAATGTCAATCCTGACATATGCTGGCACTCTGTAATGGAGGCTGAGTCCTTTCATCGATTCCCAATCAGTTATTAAGGCTGCTCAGCTTCCTATAGGATGGTCTCAGCATGCTGCAAAATTGGGCAGCTATTATTTGAGGGCAGCATTCATTGATCTGGCCAGTGCTAACACCCAGATGCCCTTTCTGGTTCTTCGAGCTACACCCAGTCAATTAACTTCATAGAAGTCCCCTCCCAACAACACTAGTTTAATCAGTGACTAAACTGGAATTTTACTTTATTTCCAGGCAGTCCCTATCAGTATGTACATTCCTCTTTTTATGGAGCCAAGGCGACAGAAAAACAAGCACAACAGCCATTACAGTGGCAATCAGGAGGGCTGTATAAAATGTCCCAGGAGAGATCTCTCACAGCTCATATGTCAGAAAAGCATGTGCAGATTTGGGACTGAAGATCAGAGATTCTAGGCAGGATGGAAACATAGTGCTCCAGAAAACATGTATAAGAAGTTTGAACTGACTCTTTATGGAGCATAGATAAAAGAGCAAGGACAGGATCAGATCCTAGTGACCTTATTCAGTCCACACTCAGGCAAATAGGGTATGCCCCCATGGCCCACCGTTCCATACGCCTAATGACAAGAATGCAATCTCAACTAATTAACCAAAACCTTAATTTTACCAGATAAAATCAACTGAGAAAAAGTTCAGTGGCATCTTACAGTCCAGCCAGGTACCTGATTGCAATACATACAAACGTCATTGTCTATTATCACAAGGCAGATTCTTGAGGGCAGCAGAGCTGCTCAAGCAGAAAGCTGTCCCCGTATCTGCCACGATCATCTCGATCCCATATTTACCCTGCACATCTAGAGTTACTCCAGATTTACATGGGTGTAACTCAAGGCAGATTTTAGGAGGTTTGATTGAACAAATACTGATTCTTATTTACACGAAGTCCCCTTTACAACTTCACTAGCAGTATAAGGGCAGGGCCTTAAAATGGGTTTAAATGATGATTATACTAGCAGAGCAGGGTAAAGAGCCTCAGAATTAGGCCTTCAAATGAAGAATTTGGCCTGAGATATCCAGTCATGTCAGAGGTTAGTAAAGCAAAAGTCGCTATTACATTCTGGTGAAAGAATTCCAGCCTCCCTCAGACAGAACATTTCAGAGCTGTAGTGCAAGGATGGATGGATAGGTCCCCCAGTTTGTTCCAGTCAACCTTTTTTCATGTGCTTTCTCGCTATGGGCTCGTTAACTCTAAGACATTTACTGTCACTTTCACATGATGAATTAGAGAATTCCTTCCCACTCAGCCCTCCTGAGGCTGGATCTGCCTGACAGGCATAGCTTTTGATTTCTTTCCCAGTGTATGCATTTCATTTTATAGTGGAGGCTGAAGTAAATCTCTAATAAACTACTACTTCCTTAATGCCACAGGTCTCAAGTCACTGTTAATGGCTATTGGATCTCCATTTAGCCCAGTGGTTCACTGTATCCCTCTATGCTCTGCTTTTAATCCCTTGTCCATATGCACAGTATGCAGTACAGGGGGAGGGGAGGGGAGGGGAGCAAACTGGGAAGAGGCTTAAGTGAATGGCGCAAACACCTTTATGGAGGAGTGTTCATCTGAAATTTGTGGTTTATGCAAATAGAAAGGAAATATAGAAACACCCTGCAAGGATTTGGCTGGTGTGTGGCCTCTACTTGAAAAGATAAACAGAAGTGCTGAAGAGTGCCCTCATAGGCTGTAGCTCATTTGGTAGGGGCTCTTGCTTTTGGAGAAGGGGAATTTGAGTTCCATTTCTGTCATTGCAACGTTTCAAGAGGCTGTGTCAAGCAGCACTGTGACAAGCATAGAATCATAGAAATGTAGGATTAGAAGGGACCCCAATAGGTCATCTAGTCCAGTCCCCTGCACTGAGGCAGGACTAAGTATTATCTATACCATCCCTGAGAAGGTGTTTGTCTAACCTAGAGTGATGGAGTTTCCACAACCTCCCTAGGTAATTTGTTCCAGCAATTAACTACCCTTACAACTAGGAAGTTTTTCCTAATGTCTAACTTAAATCTCCCTTGCTGCAATTTAAACCCATTGCTTCTTGTCCTGTCCTCAATGGATAAAAATAATTATTGACCATCTGCCTCTTTATAACAACCTTTTAGGTACTTGAACACTGTTATCATGTCCCCCCTCAGTCTTCTCTTCTTCAGACTAAACAAACTCATTTTTTTCAATCTTTCCTCATAGGTCATGTTTTCTAGACCTTTAACCATTTGTGTTGCTCTCCTCTGGATTTTTTCTAATTTGCTCACATCTTTCCCAGAGTGTGGTGCCCAGCATAGTTGGGATTATTACAATCCTGTGCTAGTGATTTGCCTCTGCACTTCCACCTATGGATCTGAGTGCTTCGGTAACAATCATTGACTGGGAGGCAGGTCAGCATTATCCCCATTTTACAAATGGACGTTCTGATGGGCAGGAGGGGGAAGTGACTTGCCAAAGGTTATACAGTAAGTCAGTGTTAAATTGGGAACAGAACTTAGAGTTCTCCCAATCCTGTGCTTTAGCTACTAGATCTGCCTTCTGACTGAGGCTGTCAGGTGAAGATTTCATTCACCTTGTGAAGAATTCAAGGTAGAGAAAAAGTGACCGACAATCCAAGAAAGAAGGGTGATGTTGGTTAGACACTACGTTATCGCCCCCGCTCCATTCCCCACTCCATGGACCTCACCTACTGCATTGAACACATCCCTGACTTTCCCCCTGCCCCCCTCGTCCCTCCAATGGAAGAAAATAAGCACTTCCCAATTACCGCTTTTCAGCTGCAGCACAACACACATTATCGAAGAAAGCCACACAGAAATGGGTCCTGCAGCACAGCCTGTGAGCCCTGCTCCGATCTCCACACTGTAAATGCTACAAGCCAGAGAAGGCTGGGTTGCAGGTGGCTCTGAGGTTCCTGTTTCTGAATGGATCATTGATAATATGGGTTGCTGGCAAGTGAAGAGAGCTTTTCCTTACTTTTCTTCTTTACAGTGTTTGTCTGTCTATCCTCCAGCTGCATCTGTGTGGCCAGTAGACCATGGAAATGGAGGCCCAAGTGTTAATGCTGTTGATTCCCCCCCTTTTCTTTTGGATCTTATCAATTGGATTGTACTCTGGATTATGTTGTATGACAAAGCCCATGCAGCCACCAGGGCCTCATATCTGTGGGACAAGCAGCGCAGTGGCTCCAGGGAGAGAAATACTTTTCACCTTCCCCTCCTCAAATCAGCATTAAATGGAGTTAAACATTAATGTCTCTCCTGGCTGCTCACAGTGCAAGGTCCAAGAGGAAAAGCATGCTGAGTCACCATCTGGTAACTGCAGTTCCTGTCCCTCCTGCCCCCAATGCCTCCCTCTCAACATGATTCGCTGCTTTCTTCCCCCTCTCCCCTCCCTCAGTGTCCTCAGACCTGGATGAAACCTAAGTAGAAGGTAGAGGGGTGCTGTAGCTGCCCAGACTACTGAGCACTGGAGAGCTGCTCCTGATGTGTTTGATACTGAAAAACTCCCACTGGCGGTCCTAGTTAGTGGACTGAGGGGGACCCACTGTCTCTAAACGTCGTCCTTTCCCTGTTTTAGTGCCAGTGCTGGATTGACAGCCCCAGAGGCTGAAGTATGTCAGAGGCCGAACTGGTACAGCACAGCCAGCAACCGAGCATGCTTCCTGTCATGCTGTTCCTGCCATTCGGGCTTTGTCCCCCCACGCCGTAGCCAGTGTTAACACTGTAACACACCCATGGTAGAAATCATTTTCATGTGCAAACTGCAGCCATTTTGCCATCTGGATTGGTGTGAGAGCATTAGAACTCTGCCATAGATAAAGTGGGGTCAATTACACCCACAGAATAACAAGCACTTCACTGTTGTCATGGTGCTGCACACTGTGACCATTTGGAACGTCACAACAGCAATGGAGACAGAGCTCAGCTCCTTCTGCTACAAAAGCCCAGCTTGAGCTAAGGGAGAATCTCCATCAGCTGCTAGCAGGACAGGGTCTATGCCACAGGATGGAACTGTTCTGATTCCATCCAGCAAAGACCAATAGGGAACATACACACCAGCCAGTTCATTACTCTCCCACTCCTTCTCCATACAGACTTTTTATACAAATATATTTTACATGATAAAGAGAATCCTTAGTACATCTGTGGTGGTTTCAGGTGGGTGGTCCAGAGGCATGGGAGGAGAGTGAGCAAAAGATGAGAAAACCCCTTAAATTTAATTTATCTGCCACAGAATATAGACTTCAGCACTGCCAGGTTGGTTGCTGGATGTACCCAGAGCCTGACAAAGTGGATTGCTTGCTCAGTGCTGTTGACTGGCTGTCTCGCAGAGCCAGACCTCTGTACTGTTTGCCTTGTACTAAAGTATGTTGGAATAAGACTGTAATTACTGCTGATCCAGAAACAGACCTGACATTCCCACAGGCTTTGTGCAAACCTTTGCTACAGTTATGACCCTTGTGGGGTTGTGTGATGGTGCAGCTTCTCTCCACAACAGACCACGCCCCCTTGCCTCAGTTCCCCTCTACAGTATAATCACACTTTGTACAGCTCCACACAGTCCCCCCATCCACAGTCTTATTTATTAATATTGGAAGTGGAGTTCAAGTTCAAGTCTGATAGAGGCAGTGCTTCCATTCTGAGCCTTCACCTTTGGCTTGAGTTCCCTCAGGGCTGCTTCCCACCAAATCAGTCCACTCCCTAAGTCTTAATCCTTCCCAAGCAGTTCCTGCTTCTCCCCAGCAGGGACCCACTGCTGGTCCTTCCCTAGACTCCAGTTACAAGACACACCCGACACAAAAGACTCCAGCACATGGACACTCCTTCCAGCTCCCTCTCCCACTGAGAACAAACTGCTGCTTGTATCTCTCATCAACCCTGACTCTTGCACTCAGTTCTCTAAGTCCCCAGGCACAGGTCAGAGCTGGGTTCTGAATAGTGTGACCAGACAGCATGTGTGAAAAATCGGGACAGGGGGTGGCGGGGTAATAGGAGCCTATATAAGAAAAAGACCCCAAAATCGGGACTGTCCCTATAAACTCCGGACATCTGGTCACCCTAGTTCTGAATCTCTTAAAGGCCCTTTGACAGGTTGGAAATGGGTCTCATGTAAGAACCTGAAAAAGGAGAATTTAAGGGTGAGGGAAGAGCAATAAGAAGTGTTGGCTGTAAATTGCTCCCACTCCTTTTCATTAGTTGCATTGTGGGCAGTGAGGGCCTCCCTGGCTTTTCCATGACCTCTTTCTCTCCTCTCTGCAACTTAACAAAAATCAGCATTTCCCAAATACTGCTCTCCAGCTGTTGCGCCACCAGAGTTGCTCTATAGAGATGAAAGGAAATGGCTTAACATCCAAATTAATTTCCTGCCTTAAAATGAGATTTCAAGCCAGAGGTTTCTGATAGGCTTGTGGACCCAGCCTTTTCTGGGAATTGTACCCACATACCAGGCGGAGACATTCAGTGTCCATTGCCTTCCATATCTGTAACCCCCAACAGCTTCATGCTTGTCTTGTGTTCACCAGAGAAGCTCTAGCTGCTTAATTGGTTACACTGTCACACACAACTGAGTGGGGGATGAGAGACAATGCTGTGGGCTCACCCCTCCAGTGCACTTTATGCAGGCTACGTCGTGTCATTCATACTGCACAGCGTGGCTACATGCATGCCACAGGTGTGATCAGGGGACAGAACTCGGACTTTTCTGTTCCAAGAACAATGGACCTGACCACTGCAGCTAAAAGAGTGCTTAGCTGTGCGGCTATCAGGTCTTGCCTCCTCTGTGGGCTGTTGACAGTCCCACATAGAAGACTGTTGTTATTATTACCTTTGTGTTGCAGTAGCATTTAGAGGCCCCTGTACAGCGAGGTGCTGCACACACACGTACCAGACGGTCCCTATCCCAAAGCCATTCACATGCTTGAGTAGATCTGACATTTCTTAACAGGAGAGGCTGTATAAGCTGCCCTTCTGTGGAGGTATTTATACTTCACTCTCAGCCATGTACCTGAGCTTCTCATCAGAGGCAGGGAGAACACACCTGTAACCTCAGCTCACACAGCAACCCACGTTAGACTCAGCTGCATGGTTTAAGGTGGGGAGAGACTCCTGGAAGAGCTTTCAGCCAGATGTCAGAGCTTGGCTGCACTCTGCAGGTGTACGCGGAACAGACATGAAACATTAGGAAAAGGGCTCTACATGAATAGCTGCAGGGTTGGGAGGCATGCATTTCCCACTATGTCTGGGAGCAGCCAAAACTTCAGGGCTGCTGGGAGTGTGATTCTATCTCACACCCAGCAGTAATTTATCTTGAATACCCATCTCAGCTACTCCAGGCCTCCTGACTACAGTAGTTATTAGTCATTTGCATTTGTCAGAGTGCCTGGTGGTTACAGTATTTAACTTTTGGCCTCTTTTGGAAGCAAATTCCTGATGCTCTGCCCCCAGAGCGCCTTTTAGGTGGAGTTTCCTCTTGCAAAATGAATGTGAGGGGTGCTGACGAAGCTATGCGTTGCCTAAGTCAATTGGCTCTGATGACTGTGAAAGCTCTTGCTTTTGGTTCAAACACATATGTCACAAGCCTTATCTGCATACTTCCCCAGCGCAGTAGTCAGGATGTTCTGAAGATGCTATTGTTCCAAGTCCTCTACTAAGGAATACGTGACATAACCCCACACCTCTGTGCAAATAAGTGCAACTCTGGTAGAGTGGCCAAGCAGGGCTAGGAGGTCAGAACTCCTGAGTCCTAGCCCTGGCTCTGCCATTGGTACTCCTCCCCTTATCAGTCACCTCAACCCACCAAAATGAGACAAAGCTTGCCATAGTCCAGCCCAAATCCATATCAAGCTAATGCTTGCCTCAAAAGAACAGCTTTTCACTTTGCCATTCAGTCCCTCACTATATAACCTCTTGATTTCCGTATATAGGGCACATGAATTTTGCTCGGTAACACACAGGCAGAAGGTGCAATTGTTTCTGTTGCAGCCCCTTACTCAGCTAATAAAAAAAGGCCCAGGGGGATGGAGGGGCACATTCCTGAGCAGGAACAGAAATTCAGTGGAAGGACTGGAGTTCAACGGAAGTTGAGAATTCAGTGGAACTCCCTGAGGAGCCTTTGACAATCCCAGCCTCAACAGACTGGAACATAAACTGCAGTCTTTACAGTAAAGGCACTTGGCCATGAAATAAACACAAAAATAGACTTTATTTGCTTTCTACATAAATTTCTGTTGTGCATTAAACTGTATCTGGACTATCCTATATTTACATGGGTTTTTATTTGTGTCCATATGTTTTCCATCTGGGAAGGTTCTGGACTCTAAAAAAAAAAAAGACAGGCTTATTGTTACAAAATACTAATTATTTAATAGCTATGCAGAGCCCAGTCTTGCACACCTGCTGCATCTAAAGTTGATGGGGTTGTACATATGTAAGAATTAGGGACATTAGTGACTGATATCTACAAACAAAAGGACCAATCCTGCAAAGCGCTGATTAACTGCAACACCCACTAGTTTATTTGGGTGCTAAGAACACTCAGCGCCTTACAGGGTCAGACCTTTAAATAGTATGGGATGGTCTAATGGTCAGAGTGCAGGCCGGCCTGGAAGTTAGGAAATGGTGATTTCTAATCCTAGTGCTGACATCAACTCCTTTAGACACTTAGGGGTTGATTTTCAGAAATGCTGAGCACCTGCAGGTTCAGCTGGAGTTACGGGCACTCAGCATTTCTGAAAATCAGGCTGTAACCTCTCTTGACTCTGTTTCTTCATTATTTTGATACCTTGACACTGTGGTAGGGGGTGCACTAGAAATTCATGAACAGATTCTGTGGATAAAGACAGATCTGTAAAACGGGGATAATACTAAACTACCACACAGCAGGTGTGTGAGGATTAATAGGTTAATGTTTGCAAAGCGCCTTGAAGATGAAAAGTGATAAGCCTTATTACATCTGGTGTGCAAAGTAAATGAGAACATAGAACAGGATCCTGATCCCAGGCTGTAGCTATTAGGTGCACAGCATCACTGAGGATATGTCTACACCGCCCGCGGAAGCGAGCCTCTCAGCCCAAGTCAACAGACATGGGCTAAAGGGGCTCAGAATAGCGCTCTAAAAACAGCTGTCTAGTGAGTGTTTTGAAACTGTGGCTTGGGCAGGAGCTAAGGCTCTGATGCCTAGGGAGAGGTGAGCTTCAGAGCCTGAGCCACAACTTGAAGGTGGTGTTGTCTACACCGCTTTGTTTAGAGCGCTAGCATAAGACCCGGGCTGGGAGGCTCACTGCCGCAGGCTGTATAGACACACCTCGAATGTCACAGCAAACCAAGCTCTGAAAGGTATTTTAATCTCACAGAGCCAAATCTTACAGTTCGCCATGAACGGTCCCTTAGAACATGTGCTAACTACTCATACTAAATCTGTTCAATCTTTTATTTAGCTGGCACACTCTTAGTACCTTTCCCAGACTTGAAGAGCTCTGTGCAGCTTGAGTGCTCGTCTCTTTCATCAACAGAAGTTAGTCCAATAAAAGATATTACCTCATCCACCTTGACTATCTAAGGTCACACTGAGTCATAAATCCCCTTGGTGTCCACTGGATGCCATGACGGAGCCCACAGACAGTAGGTCTGCATATTTTGCTATAATTTCTTGTGCTGTTTTTATTCCACGTAAATTTGCTTCTCTCTCATTCTTATGCACATGTTTTAGAGACACTGGCCAGTGAAACTTCCATTGGACTATGCCAGCTGGAGCCTACAGCCTGTGCAGGAACCTAATCTCTCTCACATGGACTTTGATTACTCAACTCACTGTAACTCAGGTCCTGCCCCCACTGAGAATTTATGATAATTGCAGGCAATATTCACAGACAGGCTGAGCACTGAGGGGCAGGACAGGAGGGTGTGTGTAAGGGCAGGTCTACAGTACCCGCCAGATCGGTGGGTAGCAATCGATCTCTCGGGGGTCGATTTATCGCGTCTAGACTAGACGCGATAAATCGATCCCCAAGCGCTCTCCCCGTCGTGAGAGGCGGAAGCGGAGTTGACGGGGGAGCAGCAGCGGTTGACTCGCCGCCGTGAGGACGCCAAGGTAAGTCGACCTAAGATACGTCGACTTCAGCTACGCTATTCCTGTAGCTGAAGTTGCGTATCTTACGTCAATCCCCCCCGCAGGGTAGACCTGGGCTAAGTAAACCTCCAGAGCTACAAATCTGCATCTTTCAGCAGCACAAAATCCACTGGATCCCAAATAAGTCCTCAGTCCCTCCCAGTTTGTGGGATCTTTTCCTACTCTACCAGTGTGTCAACTTCTAAAGGAGAAAAGCCTCAGACTTCTTGCCCTGTAAAATCCACCTAAGAAGCACCACTTCCCCGTGCCCCACCAGCTGGATGTGCAGAGCAGAATGTCAGGACAGTGAGCACAGGAGCTGGCATATCTGTTTTTCTATTGTGTTTGCTTCTTGCAGCTGGTAAGAATAATTCCCAGTCTAACCAGGCTGGTAGTCTCATTACCCGCAGAAGGTTTATCCACAGGCTTTGTAGTATGAGCATCAATTCTGAAATAACTAGAATGACGGATTCCAACACCAAGGGACTCTGCAGGACCCTTCCAAGGCAGGGGACCTGGCTATCATACACTTTACTATGTGGGGAGCTTTCAGAGGAAGCCTTGAATCCATGGATACTGCCTGCTCTGTGTGGACATTATATGATTAACAGATTCCAAGGCCAAAAGGGACCATTTTGGTCATCTAGTCTGATCTCCTGTATAACACAGGCCAGAGAACTTCCCAAAAATAATTTCTACAGCATATCTCTTAGAAAAACATCTAGTCTTGATTGAAAAATTGTCAGTGATGGAGAATCCATCACAATCATTGGTAAATTGTCCCAGTGGTTAATTACTTTTGACTGTTAAAAAAATGTACAGTTTATTTCCAGTCTGAATGTATCTAGCTTCAACTTCCAACCATTAGATCTTTTTATACATTTCTCTGATAGACTGAAGCGCCCATTATTCAATATTTGTTCCCCAGGGTAGGTACTTATAGACTGTGATCAAGTCACCTCTTAACCTTCTCTTTGTTAAGCTAAATAGATTGAGCTCCTGGAGTCTATCACTATAAAGCATGTTTTCTAATCCTTTAATAACTCTTGTGACACTTCTCTAAACCCACTCCAATTTATCAAAATCCTCTTGTACTGCTGACACCAGAACTGAATACGGTATTCCAGCAGTCGTCACACCAGTGCCATATATAGAGGCAAAATAACCTGTTTACTGCCACTTGAGAGTCCCCTGGTAATGCACCCAATGAGCACATTAGCTCTTTTGGCCACAGTGTCACATGTTCAGCTAATTATCTCCATTACGAACCCCAAATCTTTTTCAGAGCCACAGGATGAAGGACGCTATCCTGAGAAGCAGTAAGTGAGGCCTACAGTCTTTGTTCCTACATGTATACATTTAGCCATATAAATGTATACTGCTTGATCACTCTACATCAGTGACCTGTCCCCTTCATTATTTACCCCTCCCCCAATTTTGGTGTAATCTGCAAACTTTATCGGTGATGGTTTAATGTTTTCTTTCAGGCTATTGATAAAAATGTTAAACGGCGTAGGGCCAAGAAGATCCCACAGCACTTTTCACAAGAGTCAGGGTTTCCAAAACATTTCCCAAGCCCCACACCTGATGCTGTACAGCCTGACTGCTGCCCTCCACCCCCAAGGTGACTGGATTCTATGGGTACTGTGGCCATATGGTTTGTAAACAATGTTTTGATAAAAGGCACTCGGTGAACGTTGGAGAAGGTGAGCCCAGTTCTGCTGTTTTCTTCCGGAGGTTCTTTCCACTCAACTCCCTTGCATCCTTGAATTATCAGATCAGTTTATATAGTAAATGTAATGAGATTCCATGCATGTGTGTGTAGCAATTAAACAAGGTTAAAGGTTGGGGATACAAATTCAGTGCAGGTGGTGTCATTCTGAACACAAGGATGCTTTAAGCGCTGTGTGACTAAACAGTGACACCTACAGGCCACTCACGAAGAGAGACAGGAAGGGAGATTAACTCAACTCACAGTCATATTATTATTATAACATGGTTCCTCCTGCAGACTAAGGTAAAATAAAATGTCAGGCTGCTTACCGTGTCTGTAGAGTCCTAAGGGGTTTGCTCCTAACTGAGCTCACGTCCAGTTCCAGAAATCTAGGGATATCTGGGAAACCACCAGCCTGGGACCAGAGCAGTGACACAGGGGGTTTAGGAACGATAGGAAAACTGTGAGAGATGACATCGGTCCTCCATACTGACTCTATCTGGTCACAAACCTGCTCACTGCAGGAGCACAAGAACGCAGTCATTTGGAAGCAATAAAAACTACTCAGCTACAAACCTATTAACACGGAAACATCATGGGCCAAGCCATGGGCTCCTGACTCAACCCAGAATGTACAAACAAGTGCTAAAGCTAGGCATTTCAACCAATATTTAAGCACCTACATAAGTGGCCCAGTGTTCAAAGGACTTCAATGGGAGATGGAGGTGAGAAGTGCCTCTCAGGATTAGACTCCAAAGGGAGTTTGCTTGAGTCAATGACAGGGCTTGGCTCAGTAGCAATTGAGGGTGCTCAGCAGGATTGGGCTTCAAATGGTGGTTGGCAGCCCTGGAGACTGAAGTCCTCTGCTTAGCCACCGAGCAAGTACAGAGAGGAAGGGAAAAAGCTGAAACAGGCAAGATGGGAACACAGGGTATGTCTTACTCTGGTGGAGGTCTTGAAAGAGTGAGACAGTGAAAAGGGGGAGAGGCCAAGGGGAATGCTGGGCTTGATCCCGGTAGAAGTTGAGCACCCTCAAAAGTCAGTGAGCGTTGTAGGTGCTTAGCCTCTTAGAGGAGGCAACCAGCACCTCACAGGATCAGGCCCATAATGAGGGCCTGAGCATCAGACCACAATTTGGGGCTGTAGCAAGGCAGTGTGTGTTAATAAGGGCTGCACTGGACATTTCCAGACCCCCATATACCTGACTCCAGCTGGATGCACAAAGTCTCTGACTTTCTTCACACTTTCCAGGGGGCTTGGATAGCCAGGGGATTTGGATCTGGCATGGGCTGAGGACGGGAATTCCTTCTTCATTTCATCCACTGCTTTGATCATGAGTGGGGATGGGCTGTTGAGGTGGAGTTCAGCGCTCAGGCGGAGCTAATGGAACAACCAAGAAAAAGAGCTGTCCTCCTGCTGCCAGTGCTTCCCCTTTCCCTTCTCTGACTCGCATTCAGAAATAACCTGACTGAAATCAAAAGGGCTACAAGGGGTAAAACTGGATGTGGGGAGAGGAGAATCAGGTCCAATTAATCTGTACACTGGTAATAAAATAATAAATAATAATAATAATAATAATGATATCTAAATCCTCTGCCAGTAGGAGTTTGTCTGAGTAAGAAAGTAAGGATTGGAGTTCGTAATCATTAGTAAAAGAATAGTAGAGATATTATAGCAATTATAGGCAAGTACCAAAGAGACAGTCCCTGCCCCAGAGAGTTCACAATCTAGATGTTAGGACGCAACAGGTGGACACAGCAGACAAATGGGGTGGAGAGAGGATTTGATGGGACGAGGGAACAATAAAACAAAGGTTAGCATAAAATAAAAGCCGAAGCCTCAGTTCACCACTTGCCTAACCAATGCCAGGTGACAGTGATGTTTAGGCATCATGGCAGAGGTAGGTTTTATGGAGGGATTTAAAAGAGGAGAAGGTGGCACTTTAAATTTTTTTACAGGAATTTATTCATTATTTCAAATCCCAGAAAGCTGCCAAACACCCACAACTCCTGCTGGTTTTTCTGAAGGCTACAGGCAGTGAGCATGCTACTCAGTATCGGACATAGTAACATTTTGCCTTTCTCCAGATCCTTTCAATTGAAGACAAAGTATTTATCTGGCCTCCATTACCATAGTACCTGAGCACCTAACAATCTTTACTGTATTCGTCCTCTGAGCACCCCTGTGAGGTAGTTATTATCCCATTTGCAGATGGGTATCTGAGGCACAGCGATGCTAAGTGACTTGCCCAAGGTCACCCAGGAAGTCTGTGGCTGAGCAGGGACTTGAACCAAGTCCTAAACTAGTACCCTAATCTCTGGACCAGCCCTCTTCTTTGCAACCACAATTGATCCTCAACACCCTTCCCACTCCCTGGAAGACTCGGATTCAAGGATAGATGGGAAATATCAGTAAAGGTGACATCTACTCCTGTGCAGACAGCCAGAGCAAGGCTGATGCACTACTAAAGTCCCATTTATGCCCTTTGGGCCTTGGGCATAGGCCTTGTGCTGGCATTTCTGCACAGGGGGAAATTTCACCCTAGCCCCTTCAACACTGTTTTTCTGTCTTGTTATCCTATTGGATATTTCTAATTTTAGAAACAAAAGTGACCAATAAAAACCAAGGGCCACACTCTTCTCTTGGTTATGCCAGTGATGTCAGCAGGATCATCTGTGGGAACAGAGAAGAGAACTTCGCCCCAAAAGCTCACCTGGGCAAACAAGGAAATCATCTTGCCAAGGCAGTGTCGACGTGCCTGCTCTGCTGTTTTCTGCTTGGCCACCCAGCACTGTAGCACCTTTTTCCGGTAAGCATCCACCCTCTCCACATATGTGTACAAGTTCCGGACCTCAGCACCATCATTTACAGCTCTGGCAGCTTCCAATCGGGACATTAAGGTTTGTCTTGGAATAGAAAGAAAAGGAATTAAACTGTGAGGAAATGTTTCTTCTCCACAATAGAAGAGAAACCAAACAACCTATTTACATAGTTTGGTGTGTGTTGTGTTAGCAGGGGAGTGGGGAAGGATATGCAAACTGAGGGGTGCTGTGGGTTTAGGGTTCTGTCTAGCCATACATCCAGCCATCTTAGTTTTTCTAATGCCCTATCATCTTAATTTCTAGGTACAGTATTGCAGTACCTCATTTGCATCTCTTTTAATTAGAGATGGTCCAGACCACAGCCCTAGATCCAAGACCTTTGACCTTTGGGGTGTTTGAAATCCAAACCCAAGGGCTGTGGCTTGAGTTCATCACTACCTTTTTTCCTAAAATTCACGGTTGGGGGTGGGATAAATGGTTCTGGCTTTGACCCATCTGTAATTCTGAGGCCAGGTTTTTCTGTCAGATCTGTACAATGGATCTCAGCCCTGATATTTCAGAGCATGGAAACCCCACTCATATCACTAGGTGATGAGACCATGTGCTGCTTTGAGCCTTTATCTTCCAACCCTCCACAAAATACATAGAGTTGATAGGCTAATCTGACTGATTTAGGGACAAATCCCAAGAGGCACCAACCACCCAGAACTGCCACAGAAGTAAAGGAAATGGTCTGTCTATTGCTGAGCTAGGGCCAAATCCCGAGCTCACTCTGCACAATCCTCTTCTGACTGAGATCAGTGAGAGTTTGACCACTGAGCTCAGCAGAAGCAAACTTTAATGGGTGCTACACATGCTCAGCACCACTCAGGATCTGATCCACTGGAACCCATCCTGGTTACGCCGAGGAACAGCCGAAAGAGGCTGCAAAGCAGCTGTCCTTTGGAGAATACCCTGGTGCAAGAGGCTATTTGAGCCTTTTCACAAGAGCTCCAAGTGGAGGGATATTCCAGGGTGTGTTTGTGTGTGTGGCATGTCAGGGAAGGGAGGGGGCATGAACTAGGTGTGTCTGCACCTTACTTATTCCCCAGCTGCCACAAGGCCTGTGGTCAGAGTAAGACCATAGTAAGGACCTCAGGATTTGTCCCATTGGCTTCAATAGGAATTTTGCCTGTGTAAAGACTGAGCAATGTCCTGCTCCCATTGGACAGGCTCCCATCGGCTTTGATGGCAGCAGGAGCAGGTCCTTAGCAAGGATTTGGCCCCACGTGGATACCAGTAGTCTGCATATGTTGCTACCTGACATGCTGGAGGTGGCAGAAGGAGATGTATTTGTGGAAGAGGAGAGCCAGCCTCTCAACATCAGTGTGCAAGGTCTCAGTGATCACTTCCTTCGCCTGCATGTGCAAGTGGGGGGGTACTCTGCACTTTTGGGTCGCCTGACCTAGCAGCACCAAGTTCTCCCTCTGAGCCTCCACATCCACCCAGTACCGCTTCTCTGACATGCTGGAGGGCACCACGCTCTTCCCTTTGGTCTTCTGAGCCCGCGTGGGAAGCCAGCTCGTCTCCTCAGTAGACTGCGCTTGAGAGCGCAGGGATACTTTGCTCTGACTGGGAACCATTTGCTGGGCAGGAGGCTGGAAATATTCGTACAATAGGACCTCTTCCTTTGCAATCTCTCTCCTTGGCCTCAGTGGGATCTGTTTTGTCAAGTGTTCCAGGGTCCCAGGCTCTCTGCTCCTGGGAACAGTTTTAGGCCTTGGGATCAGATACTGCTCCTGCTGTGTCTGCTTCTGCTGCAACTCTTGCTGTTCATGCAACTGCTGTAGCTGCTCCTGCCACTGCTGCCGCCAGAGCCTCACCTGCTCCTGCTGCTTCACCTCCTGCTGCTGCCACTGCCTCAGCTGACGGCCATGTTCCTCCTGCTCCTGCTGCCACAGCTGCTGCTGCATCTCATGCTCCTCCACCTGCTGCTGCCAGAGCCTCGCCTGCTCCTGCTGCTTCACCTCCTGCTGCTGCCACTGCCTCAGCTGACGGCCATGTTCCTCCTGCTCCTGCTGCCACAGCTGCTGCTGCTCCTCATGCTCCTCCACCTGCTGCTGCCAGAGCCTCGCCTGCTCCTCCTGCTCTTGCTCCTCCTGCTGCCACAGTTTCAGCTGCTCCTCCTGCTGCTCCCACTGCTGCTGCTGCTCCTCCTCCTGCTGCTGCCACAGCCTCTGACGCTCTTCCTGCTGCTGCTGCCACAGTCTCTGCACCTCCTCCTGCTCCTCCTCCTGCTGCCGCCACAGCCTCTGCTGCTCCTCATGCTGCTGCTGCTCTTCCTGACACTGCTGACATAGCCTCTGCTGCTGCTCCAGCTGCTGCTGCTCCAGCTGCTGCTGCTCCAGCTGCTGCTGCTCCAGCTGCTGCTGCTCCAGCTGCTGCTGCTCCAGCTGCTGCTGCCTCAGCCTTTGCTCCTCTGCTTGTTCCTCCAGCCGCTTCTTCCACTGCTTTTGCTTCTCTTCCTGCCACTCTTTCTGGCCTTCCTGCTGTGGCCGCAGCTCCTCAAACCGATGCTCTTCCTGCTGCAGCTGCTCCACCCCCACCTTCTCCTTTACCCCTTGCAGCTGCTGCTGGAGCTGCTCCTCAGGCTGTGGTGACTGCCATGGCATCTGATACTGCCGAGGCTTCTGTATCTTCTCAAACCGTTCCTGCTCCTCCTCCTGCCACTGCTCCAGAAAGGGACCGTCAGGGTCACTCAACTGGATGGAGGGACCAGGGACTTCTTTCCCTGGAATGAAGATCTCAGGAAGAACCTCCAAGGATGGCTTTGCCTCCTCACCGTGCTCTTCAGTCAGCTCCAGGCTCCTTGGAAGCATCTGTTCCTCTAAACTGCTGGAATATTTTGCCTTCATTTTTGAGAAGCATTCTTCCAGTTTCCTCTCCAAGGCCATGTAAAGCCTTTGGGCTGCTGGGTCCTTGGGCAGCATCCTCTCTCCTTGTCTCTTCCCGGGTGAGGGACGTTTCCATAGCTTCTCCATCTTCTGTTCCAGATAAACCAGGATAGCTGAATTAAACCCATACAGTGCAGTGGATGGGTCCAGCTTGCCAGCGACATCTTCAGCAACTGCCTGAGTTCCACCCAGGAGGTTCACATCCCATTTGTCAGCAGCCCCTGTTTGCTCACTGTCCAGGGGTTGTTCATGCCGTCTTCCAGCCCGGTCTCCTGAAGTCTCTTCTTGTTTTTCCACTGGGATGACTGCATCCCATTTGACAACAATGTCTTGAGTTCTCTCTCCCAGGGCTTTCTGTGCTTTCTGTTGGTCACTGGTGCCTTCACCCCTCTCTGTCGAGGCTTTCAGTGCTGGCTTTTTATCTAGAAGCTTTGCATCCTGTTTGTCACTGGTGCTTTCACCCCTCTCTGTGGAGGCTTTCAGTGCTGGCTTTTTATCTAGAAGCTTTGTATCCTGTTTGTCACTGGTGCCTTCACCTCTCTCTGTCGAGGCTTTCAGTGCTGGCTTTTTATCTAGAAGCTTTGCATCCTGTTTATCACTGGTGTTTTCTGTTCTCTCTGCCAATGGTCTCTGAAGCTGCTTTTTATCTGGTACCTTTGCCTCCCTTTTCCCACTCGGGGATTTACCAAGGTCTGCCTGGGATTTCCATGACAGCTTTTCAGCTAACAGATTCGCATCCTTTTTCCTACTCAGCTCTTTATCATCATCTTCCTGGGATTTTATTTCATAAGAAGCCCTGGCTCCAAATTTCATGTCTCTTAAAGACGATTCTATCTTTATTGCTGCTTTTTCCTTCACCTTGTGCAGTTCTTTTTGCATTGCCTCATTT
Organism: Chelydra serpentina; assembly: GCA_037349315.1. Lineage (NCBI taxonomy): Eukaryota > Metazoa > Chordata > Testudines > Chelydridae > Chelydra > Chelydra serpentina. The sequence goes on from JBAIAC010000079.1 coordinate 380,706, forward strand.
GCTACGAGAAGCATCTTGTATTTGTTTTCAATGCTTTGGATTCGAGCCTCCAAAGATGCCTTTTTCTCATTAAGCATCTGTACTTCCTTTTGAAGGTTCACACACTGAACTTCCTGCTTCCTGGATTCCTGGGATGCTAAGGTATCATACTTTGCTTGTAGGCCACTGCACTGATTGGTTAGCAGAGTGAAGGCTTTGGTGAGATTGGCCACCATTGTCACTATATATTTAACAACAACAGCTTCTGCTTTGTTGAACAGTGTGGACCCTACAAATTCCTGTAACATGATAAGGAGCTCAGAAGTCCTGGACAAAGTTACAGATTCATCTTCTAACATCTGTTCGGGGCTCAAGGGCTGGGCTTCCTGAGGTTTCTGTGCAACTTTCTCTCGCCATGCTCTCCACATGCCGGTTTTGGAAACAACTGGGAAAGTTAGACACACAAAGAGAAAGAATTAGGGTCTATAATGAAAGGAAGGATGGTCCTATGTTTAAGGCTCTGGGATAAAACTCAGAAGATCCGGGTTCAATTTATGGCTCTGCCACAAACTCTCTGTGTGACATTAGGCTAGATTCTTCACTGCTCAGTCCCCCATATTTAAAATGGAGATAATAATCCTTTCTGTATCTAGCTTGTCTACTTAGTTTGCCTCTGACTAGGAAACACTTTGGGGTGCTCTCAATAAAGATGTACGGTAGGCTGGAAAGCATATTGAAATGCCTCATGCTAGGTCACTTTTGAAAATCTGGTTGCATATGCATCAGATCTTTGTTCCTCCAAATTAATCAGAAATATTAATTTCCCCCTTTTTCTCATTCCAAGATGTTTGAAACACATACTTGATTTCCCCCTCTTTTTCCTTCTGTGTTCCACAAGAGGTGTGCAGAGATTAATTAGCTGCATTATACATCCTTCTGTGTAATCAAGGGAGGTCAGCAGCTTGGTCTCCATATCACTGACCCACTGGACAGTGGGGGTGTCTCCTCCTTGTTCTTTGCCTTCTGACAACATTTCACCTTGAAAAGAACCAACGCAAAAAGGGGAATGAAGCTTACGTTAATGACCTTCCAGCAGAAAATCAAATCCTTATTAAATGACACAAAAGATCTTGGCCTGATGGTTAGCAATGTATAGGTGACATGTCTACAGTCAGGTGTGACCACAGAAAGGTCTCAAAGTTTCACAAGGAGGTCAGATGAACATTGTAACATCTCACATAAACACAGGAAAATACATAGGGAGGTGGAGACAGCAATGCAGTAGGGTGGTCAGGGAGCAGGAGTCTGAGATGGAGTCAGGGCGTTCAGTAAGGGCCTCTGAGAAGGCTAAGGAGGTGGGCAAGGGGGTGTCTCCCCTTGTTGGTGAGAAGGAGGTGGGGATCATGTTTGGGGACAGAGTGACAGGTATTAAAAACTAATATAACTCATCTTAGAGCCCTCAGTGGAGAACCATGAGGGCAAATCACCTGATTCCTGGTATTCTAAAGGTTAAATTCAAGATGGTCCTGTAAATCAGATCTCCCACTATATAGCTGCAGGGTTTGAGCAGAGATGGGTGTGACAATGGGGTCCAGACACCTCATGGGGAGAACAAGAGGTTTAACCCCCAAAATAAGCAGTTAAATCAACTGATTGCATACTATGTCATTGTACTGTAAAAATATACTAAGTAAGGTTTTGTTAAAACTTGTAATGTTCTGAACTTGATGGTCATTATGAGATATGTATATAGACCATGATTTATGTATGTATGTGTACACACAGAAAATTTTGTAAATTGTAACTGTGGGACAACTTTAGCTCGCCATAAAACAGGGCAATGAAGCAATCAGGCAGGGATAGGCTACCTCCCAAGCCAGTTGCTTACATTATACCAGCTTCAAGTACCTATCCATTGTCCAGTCTCCAGTCGTTCCCACCCCCCCAAGGATAATGATAGACCATTAAAGTTAATGGAAAGACATTGAGACAACTGGGAATTTCCCTAGTCTGAATAATCACCATAGTCTGAGAGAGGGGGGAAAAAAGGGTAAAATATATATTTTTTAAAGGAGTCTTGAAGCTGAAGTTTTCATCTGGAAACTGAGGGACCATCTCTAAGTGTGAAGCTGTCTGTGAAACACTGGATCCCCCAACAGTTAGGAGGTACGCTAGGAAACTGTTTAAAGGCAATAGGTAACTTGTAAAAATATTTTAACTAATATAGAAGACATCTGAAGCTGTGTCTTTATGTTTATTTACTGTGTAACTTGTATATGTTTGCTCTCCCTTACTATTTAATCTTTGAATCTGTGTTTTTTCTATTAAATAAACAATTTGTTTGTTTTTATCCAAGCAGTTCTCGGGTGTGCAAATTGTGAGGAGTGTGTGTAGCAAAGCAAGATGACAATTGGGAGGCTAGTTTCATGCCTTTGGGGGTCACGAACTAGAGGGGGAAATCAGACTGTCTGGGGAAAGTATGGATTTGGGGAAACATAGACCTATAAGAGCTGTTGGTGTTACCCTGGAAAGAGGAGGCCGGTGAAAGCCGGGGTAAGACCTTGTGCTTGTGAGCAAGATACTGGTGTCTGGCTCTGAGCCATAGCAGCACGGCATCAAAGCGCCCCAAGGTTATAACAGAAGGTGGTGACCGAACCCCTTACCAGCCTGGGTGATCACCCAAATATCACGATGGGATCAAACTATGAAGTTGGAATCCAGCTAAAAACTTCTCCAAAGTTCAGAGGCTTTTGGATCCAGGTTTTTGACTGAGCCTGTGATAGAGATATAGGGGCCAGGTGGAGAACATAGTTCCAGACATCCCTAAAGTCGAGGGCTATGGCTCTAGAGCTGCCTGTACTCTGGAGCATCCCAGAGGCCATCTGTCTCCATTAACTTACCCCATTCTTTTAACGATTCCAGAACAAACTTTAAATCTTTCCCTTGAGCTGTGCTGGCTTTGAGTAAGATGGCTACTTTGTCCAGTAGAAGTGCCCTCCGTTTCCTCTCAGCCCAAGTGCCGGAGAGGAAGAACTGTTCTTCTATCTCTGGGTCCATCCCTTCTTCCCCTTTGAAGTGGTCACATATCCGGTTCACATTGTCCAGAATTACAAACAGTTGCTTAAAAACTTCCTAAAGAGACAGGATGGGGCCTTAATAATACTGTTTCTAGAACACCCTGCATGCAAGGAGCTCAAGCCCAGATAAGTAAATCCACTGGACTTACACAGGAGAGCTAGGTTTCATTCTGCCACAGACTCCTTGTGTGACCTTGGGCAAGTCACTTAAATTTCTATGTGAGATAATACTTCCTTTCTCCCACCTTTTGTTTGACTTCTCTATTCAGATTGTAAACTGTTTGAGGCAGGAGCTGCCTCTCATTATGTGCTGCCTAGCACAATGAGGCTCTGATCTCAGTTAGGAGATCTGGGTGCTACAGTAACATATAACAGAGGATGAGCTAGGAATAGAACCTAGCTACGGTGGGTCTCAGCACTCCAAATGGGAGTGCTTAACACTTCTCAGGATCATGTCCCTTTATTTCTAAATGACAAATATCAGGAAGCAAATATTCTGCTCCTCAAATTGCTGATAAAACCAACTGGCAGTGGACATGAGCCGTTCACTAAAAATGGAAAGCAACTCAAGACCCCTAATGGGAATATTTAGTGGGGCATAAAATCTGAGACCTCCACCTATCTCTGGTGCCTCTCCTACAAAGGGCTAGTCTCCCTTGCATTCTATTCACAGGAGGCATTCAGCAGCCCCAAAGATCAGGTGCTCGGTGTAAACATTTACCTTCCTGGCTCTGTTGAGCTGGGCAGCATCAATTTTGTCCAGTATGTTCTTCACTGAGGCGGGGATTTCAGTGAGAGGACTGATAGTGAGTTCCAATTTAGAGGCTGCAGCTTCAGGCTCGGGTTCTGAGTTAGTTTCAGATTCATATGAGCTTCCTGATGATAATGATGAAGATGATGATTCCTGCACTGCCATGTTTAAGACCTGGTAGTTTTCCTGCACTAAGGATAAACTTCTGACAATTCCAAGCTGAATCACAGGGTAAGCCTGTTTAGTTTCCTTGTTCTAGAGGTGTAGTTGGAGGTCCAGTTTCTCTGGCTGTTGGCTCAACAGCAGAGGGGCAAATGGACATGTCACCAAGAGATGAGAATATTCCATTTGTCTGGGTGATGTCATAATAACCCTTCCTCTGGTTCTATCCTGATATCATCAGGCACAGTGAATGGAATGTACATAGATAGACACCTACCAAACAGGATTTGCTAATTAAATAACCCCTAGGGAGATTTCAGCAGGAGTGCTTAACATAGGGTGATCAAATAGCAACTGTGAAAAAATGGGACAGCGGGTGGGGGGTAATTGGAACCTATATAAGAAAAAGTCCCCCAAAACGGGACTGTCCCTATAAAAACAGGACATCTGGTCACCCTAACTTAACAAGAAGGTTCTAGAACAGAACGGTTATATCCCAGTCGGTACAGCTTTCTGGTAGAAGGTGACATTGCTGGCTGTACTACAAAAGTTCAGAGCTGCAGTTGTCCAATAATCCTTCTATCATTTATGTACTGCAAGCACAAGCACTCCTCAGCAGGACACATCTGAGTGTTTGAGGGACAAGACTCTAGTGGTGCTGGACATTTTAAAAATAGAATTGCTTGTCAGAGTAATTACAAATGATGCCATTCCTGGAGAGGAGCTGCAGGGATTCCCTAACATAACTGGTGCTCAAGCTTTTAACGCTTTGTAAGGCTATTTATGAGAAAGCTTCTCATGGACTCACTTCCCCTCCCAACCCGCAATTTCCTACCATTTGGCTATAAAATATTTCAGTCTGCAGACCTCCAGGAAAGGTGATCACGGGTGGCCTGTGGACCATACTTTGATTATCAGTGCAATATTGTGGCTGGAAATCATTGTTCTTGGATCGTTCTTGTATTCTTTGGAGATTTTTCTTTATTTAGCAGAACTCACTGCCCTGCCAAGCTGACAAATTGAAATGTTGTATGCAGTGTTGTTGTAGCTGTGATGGTCCCAGGATATTAGAGAGACATGATGGGTGATGTAATATCTTTTATTGGACCAACTTCTCTTGGTGAGAGAGACACGCTTTTGTGCTTACACAGAGCTCTTCAGACCTGAGGAAGAGCTCTGTGTAAGCTTGAAAGCTTGTATCTCTCACTAACAGAAGTTGGTCCAGTAAGATATTACTTCACTCACCTTGTCTCTCTACATTGAAATGTTGGCATTGGTTCCTTCTCCCCTGACCCACTTTCAGGACTCCACGCAGTGAATTATTCCATTTCCCACTCCAAAGTTTCAGCTGTTTCTGCTCTTGATCTTATCCTACAAGTACAAAGAATTAAAGCTCTTTGCCACCTTATGGTGTATGAGTGGGGAAAGCAGATAATCCTTGGAATAGAGGCCTCTGATCACCTCCTATGAGTTATGAGAAAAGAGCATTAGGAACCTACAAATTTCCAGACAAGATCAGGAGTCCACCTACTGCAGTATCCTGTCTCCGATAGTGGCCAATACCAGACACTCAGAGATAGGTGGAAGAGTCCTAAAATGGACAGCTCTGGTATAACTTGCCTTAGGGAGTATCTTCCTGAATGCCTTGATTAGAAGTTGGCTTTGCTGAGGACTGGACAAAAATGTACACAATTTTTTGTTGAATTTTTCATTGTGCGATTTTCACAAATTAACAATATTTTGTATATTAAAAGTTTTTCACAAATGTTTGTTTTACATCTTGGGGTTTTGGGTTTGTTTTCAGTTTTTCTTCCCCGACATTCTTTCCCCTTTTTCTTTTCTCTCCTCCCCCCCCCCACCTTTCTGTATTTTGCCACCAAAAAAAGGAGGAAAAAAGGGAGAGAAAGTTTGGAAAAAAAAAGAAAAATTATAACTAAAAACAGACTAAGTGTTTTGTCTTCACATATTTTTTTAAAGGAAACAAAGAAAAATTGTTCAAGAAAATGTCAGGTTTTGAAAAAAGGCCGGTGGGGTGGGGGTGGGGGTGGGGGGGGAGGAGAGAGAGAGAGAGAAAATATTACAAAATTTCAACCAGCAATGCTTATGCTAATGGTCACCCTCTTCTACCCAAAAACCCCAACCAATACCCCTCCACATCACACAAAAAAGCAAATTAATAAAATTAAATTAATACACACTACCCCATAAAGGGTGAAATGCCAGAGTCTTCACAAAGTGCACTGGAGATTTCACAGTTTAGTACTGATTTTATGTGGAAGGCACTTAGATATTAAGGTGATGGGTGACCATATAGAACTATCCCAAAATAGACAGGAGAGATAACTGAGTGTATGTGTGAGTGTTTGTTATTACAAATTATTTGTATCGATGGATCAGAGATCCCCATGATGCTAGGTGATATACAAGCATATACACAGGCATAGTTTGACTTCTATGGGCGGGGGGGGGGGGGGGGGGGGCAGCTCCAGTCAGGCCAATGAGGCTGCACTTGGCGACATGAGTAAATTCTGTGCCTGCCCGAGGCTTGGAGTTGGGGGGCGGGGGCAATGCCTGCTCCTCAATTATGCCCAAGAACATATAACAAAAAGAGCCCCAAAGAGCTTAGTCTGAGTGAGTCTATTTCTTTCAGAATTGGAGATTCATATTGGTCTTTTTCACAGGTTACCTGTTATTCTGGGTAGATTAATTTTTCCTCCTGAGGGTGGGGGACAGTTCCTCTGTCTCTGATCGAAAGGGTGACAAAACTTCTGTTGGGGCCTGTGAAACAGAGCCACATTTCAGCATCTTATGGGTCACAGTGATGTTTGAGCACAACATCACCCAGCTGTCTTGCCATCTCATTGCTCTGGTTGAGGCTCAGCAAGATCTTGATGTGATGCACTGTTGTCAGTAACTCTTGTGACTTGTCACAGTCATCACAATATTTGGTATTCTTCTTGAAGCCTCAGATCCTGGAGTCCTGAGATTATTGTGAGACTCTCGGCCTTTATCTCACAGCTGTGGAGAAAAGACGGCAAACATGAACCAGAAGAGCCCCAAGTGTATTGTTTTTAAGTCAGTCTCATGATTTTGAAGGCCTGACTCAGGCTTTTGACGGCTTGAGGTTGGTGGTACTCGAAATCCACCTCCAGGGCTGCAGGTCTCAGCATGCTGTGGGGTTATGATGGCGTCTCAATGGGGCATGATCCCACTTTGGGGCCCTCTCATTGCACTGGGCAGCCTTGACGTGAGGTCACCTTGTCTGGATGCTACATCATGGCTCTGTGCTAGGCACATCCTGAGGGGCATAATGGCCCCTTCAGGGGCACACAAAATGGTACATTCCCGTGCACCCCCACTGCACCGAAAATGGCGCGCTCCCCTCAAACAAGGAGAGGACACTCCAACTGATTCCCCCACAGAGATTGGTACATGCCGTCTGAACAACAACCCCAATAGCGTAGAGAATGGTACACCCCCCCGCGACACCTCATCCCATATCACGCAGAATGGTTCATTCCCCTAGAGTGGCGTCCCCCACCCCAGGCAATAGTACGTTCCCAATAGGACCCGGGCTAGTTTCTTCTAACCGCCTTCTATGACCCCGGAAGCACTTCTGGGTGGTGACCCGGCAGAGGCGGTGGCGGCCGGGGAGAGGCGGAGGCTCTGGAAGGGGCGGGGGCCCGGGCCCTGGCTGGCGGCAGCAGCCGGAGGCGGAGCCCGAGTGTCCTTATCGCTGGCGCTGCCGGAGCCTGCCTGGGCGCGGGGAGCCGACCGAGCCGGGATCCCGGGCCCGCTGGCCTCGGAGGGAGGCGGGAGCAGGAGGATGCTGCTGTTCGTGGAGGTGAGGCGGGGGCCCGGATTCGGCGGGGGAGGCGGCGGGGCCGGCCGCGTTGCGGGGCCATGTGACTTTCCAGGCCGCACACGCTGCTGCCGCGGCTGAGCCGGCCGGGCCCGCGGGGGAGGAGCTGGGCCTGACACAGCAAATCCGGCCCGGGCGAAGGGGCTGTGGAGTCACCTCGAGGAGGCTGAGCGGGGAGGGGGCGGGGAGAGCCGGGGGGCCCAGGAGGCCGCGTGAGTGGACCGGGGGGGGGGGGTGACAGGAGCGAGGGGGCTGAGGTGAGGGGGGCGGTTTGAGAGCCGAGGTGAACGGGGGGGGGGCGGCGTTGGGGGTTCGGAAACCCTCGCCCCCTCTCTTCGTCCCCGGCAGGTTCTGTCAGGGGCCGGGCCCTCGGTGCCATGCTAGAGAGAGGGAAAGCGGGTGCGGGGGAGGGGAAGCTTGAAAGGCACCGCATTGACCTTTTGTAAAAGTTGCTCTGGTGGCTGCCTGGTGCATGGCGCGGCGCGTGTGAAGGTTACACGCTGGGGGGTGGGCGAGAGAAACCATTGGAAGTTTGTTTTCTTTTTATTTTAAAATCTCGTAGATCTTTTTTTCTCGTTCGTTTTTTCCCCTTTTTTTTTTAAAACGCAGAGGCTGCCGTGGCATGTGTGCAATATAATCAGCTGATCCCTTGCTTTCTCTGCCTGGCTAATGCTTTGAGTAGATTCCAGAGCATATTGTTCTTTGCATTGTACAAACGTCAAACTAGCAAAGCTGCAACTTAGCAACTTGGCACTGGCGGACTGTGCCCATAAATAGGGCCTGTTTTCAATGAGGAAGGATTGTATCTTACAGGTTGTACAGCAATTGTGGTGAGAAAGAGAATCAAATCTAGCAGGGTCTCTTAATTGCTTGTATATTTTGCAGTAATGAGTTCCTATTAAACCATATCAAGTTGAAACATTTATTTTTAATCAAATCGTCTTTTTTTCTAATGTATTTAAAGCATTTTGAAGACTAAAGGAATTGTGGAAGTGCCTTTGTAAAGTAACATATGGGAAACTTTTAATCCTCCCCAAAAGAAAAAACAGTACATATAGCATAGAAAAGGGATAAATTATTAATTTTCTTTAAGATTAGAATTTGTACTCTTGGACTTGCACTCTTCCTAATTTTTCTGAAGATTACATAAAGTCGGCAATGTAATTACTTGCAGCTAAGAAACTGTCTGCTTCCTTGTTTCAATGGACTTCCTGGTCTTCCTTAATTCAGCTGCTGTGGTTAGTTTTTCAGTTTAGTAAACTGAATTTGAAAAAAATGGAAGCAATGCATTTTTTGGGGGTAAACTTAAAAACTATATAATTTCATCAACTAAGCCTAGTACATACAAGTGTATAGTGCTTCTGTACTTTGAACCTAAATACACGTGGCACATTAAGGAACATTTCTTTTGAATCTGAAAACTTACAGGTATGCTTTGTATTGTTTTTGTTGTGGTTTGTAGCCTTGATGGACAAAGTAGGCTGCTTCTTTATTGCACCAGCAAATAAATTAGACCCACACTTTTAGGTAAAGTGTTTCTTCACCTGTGGCTGTGTAGGAAGTCCTTTGGATGTGATATATGTTAGATCCAAATGATCTCTCATCTACTATTACTGAAAGATCAATGTGTTTAACAAACATTCTCTGCATCACTTTAGTGAAACTTAATTCCATTGCTTAGATTTCATAGTCTGTAGTGCACTTTTTGTTTAAATTTTCCAAATTGATTTGACTTAATTTACTGTAAGACAAATCAACATAATTGTCAATCAGTTTGTAAGCACCTAGAAAATAATGTTGATAAGTAACAGTTAAGAACAAATCATGTCAAACCAACCTAATTTCCTTATTTGACAGGGTAACAAGCCTTGTGAGTGGGGGGAACCAGTAGATGTGATATATGTTGACTTCAATAAGGCTTTTGATACTATCTCACATGACCGTCTCATAAACAAACTAGAGAAATGTAGCCTAGATGAACCTACTATCTGTTGGTGTGGAATTGGTTTGAAAACTGTACTCACTGGTTATCAGAGGTTCACAGCCAAGATGATAGGGCATATTGAATGGGGTCCCACAGGGATCTGTGATGGGTCTGGTTCTATTCAATATCTTTATAAATGATTTGGTAATGGAGAGAATACACTTTTAAAGTTTGCTGGCAATACCACACTGGTAGAGGTTGCAAGCGCTTTGGAGGACAGAATTAGAATTCAAAGTGATCTTGACAAACTGGAGAAATAGTTGACATAAATAGAATTAAATTGAAAGTACTGCACTTAGAAAGGAATAATCAATTGCACAAATACAAAATGGGAAATGACTCTAGGAAGGAATACTGCAAAAAAGGATCTGGAGGTTATAGTAGATTACAGACTGATTCATATTAAATGTAATACTGTTGGGGTGTGGGGGAGGAAGCAAATATTATTCTGGAATATATTAGCAAGAGTGTTATAAGCAAGACACCAGAAATCATTCTTCCACTCTACTCAACACTGATAAGGCTGGTGAGTTCACTTCTGAGCATCACGTTTCAGGAAAGATGTGGACAAATTAGAGAACATCCAGGGGATAGCAGCAAAAATGGTTAAAGGTCTTGAAAACATCACCTATGAGGAAAGTTTGGAAAAAATGGGTTTAAGTCTGAGGAAAAGAAGATAGAGGGGGGACATAACAGTCTTCAAGTACATAAAAGGTTGTTATAAAGAGGAGGGTGATAAACTGTTCCTTGACCACTGAGGACAGGACAAGAAGTAATGGGCTTACATTGTGACAAGGGAGATTTATTTTAGATCTTAGGAAAAGCTTCCTAACTGTAAGGGTAGTTAAGCACTGGAACAAATTTTGAATCTCCATCATTGGAGGGTTTTGAGAGCAGATTAGACAAACACCTTTCAGGGATGGTCTGATAATATTTAGTTCTGTCTCAGTGCAGGGGACTGGACTGGACTAGATGATCAATCAAGGTCCCTTCCAGTCCTACTGGTCTGTGACTTCTATGTTCATGTTAATTACAGAATTGAACATACTAGGGTTTGGAATAATTGACCTGAGGTTAATTAATTAACAGGTCGTACTATTAATTTATAATAGGTAGTTCTGTTAATATTTCAGATGAGTAGTTACATTTGCGCTGTGGTTAAGAATGCTTAAAGAAAGGGACTGGGGAACCCCCTAACTTTCTTGAAGAAAGCCATTTAAGATTTGGAATGAATATTGTTTGAATCACTTTGGAAAAATGATCTTACCACAGAGCAATAGTGCTTACATTTAGTGTCTCTCTCCTCTCCCCGCCCCCCCCCCCCCAAATAAAATTTTTTTTTGGTTAGTTTGCAGAGTTGCTCTTCAAATTCACAGGTTGATAATTAACACGGTTAAAGTTCTCAAAACCTCTCTACACCTGTAACTGACCACAGGGTAAAAAAGTTAAATTTATAGGCGAGGAGCTAGTTATTTCTGAGCAGCAAATGCTTTGAGGCAGATCCTGGAATTAAAATAATTTGACAGAAATGAGGCACCATAATAGGAATAGGGCTTAGACTTTAAATTGGCTTGAGCAAGTAGGAATCTGTGTAGCCCGCGAGTGACTGTCTGAAGATTCAGCAAGTCTTATGCTATAACTTATTTAATATTAGTTGCTTTGTTTGATAGGCTATATGTCATCCATGATTAACTTCTGTTATCTTCATATGACTGGTCAAATTCTACTGCTACACTGGAGTTCAAGGCAGTTAATCCAGTTTGGGACTGGTGTACCTCAGCAGTACCACTCTATCATACACTGTTTAATTTTCACACACACCATCTATACAAAATAAGGTTGTATTTGAGATCAAGATCCTCATGGGGAAGGTTACCTGGTAACTAAACTGTTTTTTATTTAAACAACTGAAATTCATCATTCATGCACACAGTGCTAATTGGGAATAGGAGTACTGATAGACTTTTTAAAAATGCTACCTTGGTATGGTATGTAACTTGAAAAATTATTGGTGCTAAATATATTACCTTTCCAACCTGGTGTAGGGTTAGAGCTGTTGATAGAATGGAGCTGTAGATAGAATGAATTGTGGGTATGTAATAGTGTGGAAACAAGGGTTAAAGGATTTGACTATAGGCCCCTTCCACATAGTATGACACCTGTGCAGAAGTATGTCCCATGTTTCTTCGTTACAGAGCCTGTATTTGTGTGGATCATGCAGAGCCAAGCGTATTGTTCACATTAAATAAACAATGTTAGTACATTGGAAGAATGCTCCGAGTTTCTCACAGTACAATCACAACTGTGATTTGATATTTCTAATTTGAATTTCAGCAGCTTTACTTCAGAATTATAGACTGTAATGAACATGGAGGTGGTTACCACATTACTCCCTTACTGGGAAATATTAGAATTGTGTATTTTTAGTTATTTAAACTGTTGGGGACACTTAAGAAATGTAATAAGGCAGTCTCTCCTAGTTGCTGCCTCAGTGGTGTTTCATAGCTGTAGAGCCATGGCAGCATGAAGGGCATATGCCTGAGTAGCACCATTCAGTGTGTAAGTGCTTCCTCCTTCCCTTTTTGTGGCAATAAGACAAAACTCATGCAGGCTCGTATGAGGATTGTGACACAAGCAGTTAAAAAAAGCTCATACTCCAAGCAGAGTATAATCAATCCATAGCTCTCCTCATTGGCCTAAAAAATTGCAGTATACATGGTGTGCATTATCCTGCATGTCCCTCTCCTGGAAAACCTTGTCGTCATAAAGATAAGTTAATAAAAACGGAATCTGGTTTTATCTAGCACCTCTTATGGCATCTCTTAAAAGTCCTTTACAAAGTAACAAATGAGCCACATTTTGGTAGTGGGTAGCCATCTTGACTAATGGAGACGCCATTGTGTTCAGTCAAATCAGCTTTCATACAACTATTAATATTATAATTTGTTTTCTGAGAGTTTCCTGGGATGTTCAGGGTACTTGCTTATTTCTAATTCCTCCTTAGGTGACAGCAAGATGTCCGCTAACAATGAGCAGAGCGGAGCTCTGTTTGGGAATATCAGCCATGGTTTGTTTATCTGCTTCAATGCTGCCTTACTCTCTCTTTTATTTCCAAACCTTAGACGTGTGCTAGATAAACTCAGGAAAAGGCAACACTCTTCCAGAAAGTAACTTGATTTGCCAGGATCTTTTATCTTCCCCCCACCCCCCGCAATAAATGTTTCACATTATTCTGCTGAGGAGACCTGGGTTTTATTCCCAGCTCTGCCATAGATTTATCATGTGACCTTTGTCAAGTCACCCTGTTTTTTCTCTGCCTCAGTTTTCCCAGCTGTAAAATGATTTGACATTCTCAGATGAAGAGGTCTGCTATATAAGCACAAAATATTTGTTCCTAAAGGGGAGCTCCCAGTCTGTTGCCAAGGAAAATACTGATGTCACAAATTCAGCATTATGACTTCACTGCAGGATAAAGTAGGATGAGCAAATATCTGTTGAACAAAATTATTTTGAAGAGGATACCTAGCAGGAGAAATTATTAAACACATAGGGAAATGACCAGAGGTTTAAGTAAAAATAGTCAGACTTAATTGTGAAAGCCAATCTTTAGAGAATTTATTGAAATCCAAAAGAAATAGTGCTTACACATTCCAGGATACCATAAGTGATGTCTGTCAACTATTCTAATCTCTCTTAAGGAGAGTTTTAGTTTTAACTCTGAAAAGGACCACAGACTGACATACAAAGCTTGAGTGCTCATGTTTAGGTTTTATGAGACTAACTGCAAAACCATTCCATAAAATAAGGTTTTTATATCAAGCTGAAATGCTAACCGAATATGCTGGTATCTGATCCCCTCTGAATTTCTCACATCCAAAGCCGAACAAGCCTGCCCCTTGGAGAGTTAGAGCAGACAAATGGTTAATAAGCAGGCGAAACCGGATGCAGAGCTTCTTAGTGTTGTCAGAGGCATCCCCTGTAACTGACCCTGACCATATGCGAGGAGTTCCAGTACTAATATTTCTCTACATCAGTCTAAAGAAAAGACATCGGTCATACCTAACATTCAAAGTATCCCTAACTATCAACAATCTGTCTCCAGATCAGAGGAAATTCCTGCAATGACACACTATTCCTGAAATGACATACTGGCTGCTATCCAGAGCATGCCTGCTGGGAATTCTCTGGATAGCTTCCTGGTAGACTCCATGTTCTGTTGAGCAGAGCTTTCAAGCAGGCCAGCTCTGTCATTTTGTAAATATTGGTTTTACATTGTGTCTCTGCAATGTTGTAACTGCTTTCTGAAAATACTTCAGTGGACTGAAACAAAAAGGCTTCATGTGATAATTGGGCCCAGTAGTATTTGAAAAACATTACTATTTGTCTATCAAGCTCAGTTGAATAAGCAAGAGTCCATACTATAAACTCTCTGCTAAAAAGGCATTTGATGGGGTGGAATGAGAGTATTTACATTCCACACTGGCTTCAGAAAAACTGGATACACTAGAAGCTTGATCGTGACCCTTCAAAGTCAACGGAAGTCTTGAGACTGAGTTCAGTGGACATAGGATTGGGTCATAGAGTACAAGCTAGTACCACAATTAGTTGTCTTTGGGATGTAGATAGATCTGTTTGCAGACCTCGTTTATTAACACAGCCTCTCTCCTGAAAGTGAGACTTGAACAACAGAAGTAGGAAGCCCCATATAAAAGAAGGCAAGATCTGATTCCTTCATCATTTACTACCTATCATTTGCTTGTACTTAGTTGGAAATGAACATCTGGGTAGAGTCCCAGTTTAAAAAGTAAACTTGTCTGCTGCTTTGTTCCTCCACAGCATTACCATCTGAAGTCTTGCATCATGGCAGTGAGATGCATGAGGCCCTCTTTTAGCCAGACCTCATCCTTGGAAATTAGGGAGATGGCTTGTTGAGTAGAATATCTGATGATCCAATTACCTGCCTAAAAAAAGTGTCCTCTAGATTAAATTTTGGCATATGTGAGGATTATAGAATAATCCCAGCCAAATTCACTATTCTGGCAAATAGTTTCTTTCCACTTCTGAAATGACCAAAGAGCATGTATTTGGTAACATGCATGACCAAAAATCACTGATCCAAATCAACATAGCTGAGAGATTAGGCACTTGCAGTCCTGGCTCTATGGAGGTCAGAGTATCCATGTGTCCTGAGCAGCGTGGATATACTCGAAACAAACCAGTTTCAAGGCTGGTGGTCTTCTGATACAAGTCCATCTAACTATATGGGGGGAGAAATCATTCCCCATGTTGGCAGCTTGTTCTATTTTTGGTGCCTGGACTTTGGATGCTACAGTAAGCATATTAAATAAACTTGCAGAGCCTTTGTCTGACCTGGAAATGGTCTTCATAATTTGCAAGCTTCTAAAAACATTCCTTGCAAACTGATCTGACTGTCTGACTTCAAGCACCACTGTTTAGGCATGTTGACTGTAGAAGCTTCATCCTCTTTACAATCAGCAGCATTCATGTGGCTGGTTATTGAAAGTTGAGACACGTATGTATGTGTAAAAATGCTTGGATGTTAAGATCACAACACACTTGTCAAGTAAGTAAACATTATGCCTGTCCTACCCGGGGATTCACTGAGATGTACAGATGATAGCTAAACGTGGCTGCGTTGCTCAGTTTGAACTTGTAGAGTTCATAAATCCTGACTGCGCTCCTGCTGTAGACAGGCGCATACTGCTTTGACATTGACTTCTACATGTGTCAGATATTCTGTTTGGCTCTTTCTGTGAGGTCCTCGAGTCTTATCTTGTACTAGGGGAACAGTTCAGCTCAAAGGATTGAGTGAGGAGGAAAATCTCAATAATGCACTCATGTTAACCATGTCACTGCTGCCTGTTCTCACTTTCCTTCCCCCCACTCCTGTATGCTTCTGCTTACTGTTCATGAAAGGGGAAAACTTCGCTGTGATTCTAACCAAACTTGATACTTCTGGTTCTAAATTCTTCTCACCTTGAAGTGTGTCCTCTTTTTCAAAATCCGCTATGTCAATCACTGTCTGTCCCTTGACCATAAACCTGTTGAAAACTTTATATTTCTAGTACATTGTTACATGTAGCTTAATGCCATAAACTTACTTACACATTGAAAATAAGATGCTTTGGAGCTTGGTATGAACCTTGGCAGAGATAAATAGAATTATTCCTATGGCTAACTAGACAGTTTCCTTATCCTTGCCCTATTTTCAAGGCACAATACTAAGCTACTCCTTAATGCTGGAGACTCTAGAAGGCTAAACTCTGATACATCCAACTTCTTTATTTTCTGGATTGCGGTTCTTTAGGGAAACTTTATGCCAGGACAAGCAGCTCTCTCTTCCAGTATCCTACTATTGGCATGATTTAAGACGACCATCTTCAGTAAGTGTTTGGTGAAGGTTCACTTGTTTTTTCAAGGAAACTTTTTTGATTAGGCATTTTTAGATCAAGGCTCTTCCATTTCTAACAGCTGGAGGAACACTTTCAAAACCATTCTGGTTTTGTTGTCTTGTAGTTTGGAGGGGAGGGGGACTGAGGAAAGAGGTAGTAATGTGGCAGAGGGAATACCACTGAAACTCTTGAGAACTGTTGCAGGGCTTTAGGCTATAGGCTTATTTGCAGTTAAACTCACTGACATAGAGAAGATGCCTTAACAGAGAATTGTGCGGGAGAAATTTTGTTTTCCATATAACCTCTTTCAGGCACTCTGATTGGCTTCCTTCACTCCTTCAGATATGGTATCTATGCACTAGTACTCAGTTTTGCTGCCTTCCTAATTTCCTATCTCTTGAAGTCGTGCATCTCATAATTCTGGACTGGGGGAATTGTTGCTGCAGGAAACTTTACCTGTAAATATTTGTTTTCTAGTCACTGATCCGGAATATCTCCTTTGGGTGACTGAGTAGTTTCTCTCGAGATGCTCAGCACTTAAGTAGCTATTCTAAGTTTGGGGTTTTTTTTGGTCTCGGTATCAAAATTTACCCTCATGAGAGTTGTGGTAGGCTGTGGGTGAGCAGAAAACTTTTCCAGGTGCCACAATAAATTTCTCCCTTTCTTTCCTGCTTTGAGTGGGGGAGATCTGCTAACTGTGACTACGGTGCAGAAATGCTTGCAGGAAACCACTTTATTCTTGCCTAGCTGACAGGTGGTGCTTTGTCAGGGCTGAGTTGCATGGTTGAGCACTTCTCTCATTCCACACATACCACAGGTTCCCTGTCTCCAGAGCACAGTGCAGTATAATGGGCTGCCTTCCATCCCTTTCAAAGAAGAGGTTGGAATGGGAAGATTTCCCCCCTCCTTTGCCGAGGAGGAGTATGGATGAGTCAGACATTTCATGTAATACTGTGATTTGTCAATCTCATGTATCTGGCCCCTTCCCTCTGTTTACAAAAAATCCCTATGCTAATGCCATTGCCCTAGTCACTGCATGGCTAAACATTACTCATAAAATGGAGGTGAAAAGAGGGACATCACATCTGTTATGGAAAGGGAAACAAGATACTTTAAACTGTCAAGGGATTTAATTTTCCCATTAGTCTGTTTGTTTAAGAACCTATTCTCTCTTGTAAGGTGGAAGTCTGTATTCTGCCTCTTTGGTCATTTAGATGCTTCTAAGCTGTGAAACTGTTTTAAAGAAAGCACTATACTAAGCTGTAATAATTTCCCTAACTACTTTCTAATCCTTTTTGAATTTTTTTTGCAAATAATTTTTTTGTCTCTTCAGCAGGTAACATCGAAAGGTACTGGATTAAATCCAAATGCAAAAGTGTGGCAAGAAGATCCACAGGGAAGCACTGAAGCTGCACCAGTGACCAATGGCACTGAGCATTTGTGGCAAGAAACAGCTTCTGCACCAGGAACTCATAGTGAGGGTGAGACATCTAAATGCAAATGAAGACTTAATCCCTGGTTTAGTTCGGATTGTGCGTATTCTGTATAAACCTAAATCCAGCAGTAAAATGCAACCAATGTTCTTGTCCTTGAAAGAACAGCTCTAGAGGCTAATGTAGGAGCCAATATGGGTTGAATATGACAAGTTTTCTGAAGCAGTTTACTGCTGGTTAACTGCGTCAGTAAATAGTAGGGACTGTAGAATGGTCTGATCTGAATAAACTTTAGTTTAAAACTCCAAGTTGGTACCTAAAGCTGTACTGAGGAAGAACAGGCAGGATATGAAAAGTAATCCAATGAGGGAACAGTGTGTTATGGCCCCCTATAACACTTAACAGGCCCAATGATGACCAAGTATCGCGCTACGAGGGAAACAAGCTGCTAAATGTGCGGAAATGGATTCTATACTCTGTCTCCACCTTTTTTCCCCCTTCTTGATTACTTCTTCCTTCCTCACTTTGTCTCTGTTGCTTTCTCTCACCATTGCTGCACTTTAGTATATACTTGACCCTGTGAACAGAAAGATTATGAGATCTGAGGGCCACACACAATCCAGATACATTATTGAGCTAATCTATTCCACAGTTACACTTCTACTGGAATGTATGCTGCAGAGCAATTAAAAGGCAATTGCTTGCTTAAAGCTTAGACTGTACTTGTATGAATCTTTACTAACTTCGTTAAAAATACTTGCCCATAAGATTTTTTTAACATTTTTATTTATTTATTTTTAAGTTCAGGCTGTAAAACATTTCTGGGTAAGTCTGTGTCCATATACAAATGAAGGGCTGGTCTACACTGGGAACTTATGTTGGCATAGTTACATCTCGGGGGTGAAAAATCCACACCCCTGAGAGATGCAGATATGCCGACCTAACCTCCTAGACGGTGCTAGGTCGATGGAAGAATTCTTCTGTCGACCTACCTACCACTTCTTGAGGAGGTGGATTACCTACGCCAACAGGAGAACCTCTCCCACTGGCGTAGGTAGTGTCTACAGTGAAGCACTACAGCAGCGCAGCTGCAGTAATGTAAGTGTAGACACATCCTACGTTTTTAAAGGCATTTGCTAGTGTAAGTGAAGAATCATCTGGTGACAGAGGAATCTTACTCTACAAATCAGTAACTCTTCTAGCATGGGTCCTTTACTGAGCAAAAAATTCCATTCATGGCAAACAGTCATTTTGCCTTGATGAGTGCTGCTACTGCATGTAAATTGGGTGTGATATAATCCTATAAACTGAACACCAGCTCTTTGGTGCTGAGAAATTAATTAACTTCATGTTTTTTCTGTTCTGACACTACTTAATTAGCAGCTATATATGCCACCATCTTATCTTTAAACAGCTTTGAATATTGGCCTGTTCCTGTGATATAAATGTCTTGTGTAAACACACACAATAATCCTGTTTAAGATATACTGGCAAAGTTAAAGCTGTGCAACACCTAGAGTGTGAAAGTGGTTATAATGATGAAAGCACATTTAAACTGATGTAACTTCACTCAGATTAGGAGTTGCCTTTTTTTTTTTTAAATAATTATACCATTACATCTTGAACCAATATAGTTATGCTCAATTTTAAAAAAAAACAAACCTATAGACCAGGGTTGTGATGGGGAGTAAAATGGAAAAGCTCTAAGGAAACCACGCTCATGTTCAGCTTTTCAGAAATTAAAATATATTCCCGTCAAATATCTGGCGAAAGGAGAATAGGAAGGTTATGAATCAGTCTCCATATCAGCTGTTGTGTATTAGTACTTTGTGGGAATTCCAAGCTTTAAAGACATCTGCCCACCTGTGAGAGCAGGTGAGAATATCCCTGGGAAGGAGTGTCTTTGCTGTCGCTGTATCAGCGAGGTCTAGCTTTGCTCTGGTATCATGAAGTCTCTTGATAGCTGCTAGAGAAGAATAAACGCCACATCTCCTTAGTCTAAAATTGTCCATTTGCTGTCAGTTATTTGAAGTTCTCAGTCTGAGTATAGCTAAGTATCAGGAGACTAAGTCCTGCAGAGGAACTTTACCAATCCCTATGGGATGGATGGCCAAAGGTCTCAAACCAAGACTTCCAGGGAAGTGGTAATAACTGGTGAGATCGCTTCTCCTGCAGAAGGAGGCACATAGTAACGGAACACTGAGGTTTCCTTCACTGCATTTCCCCAACGTTGCTTTGACAGAGTCCCGGAGATCAGAATACACTTTGGGTATATGCTCAAGGCCCTGTGTTTCTCTTGTCTCTCCTGGCTCCCTATGCCCCACTTTCTGCTATCATCTCTGTCAGAGTCATTCAGACAGATTCTCAGGCCAGCCACAGCACAGGAATCTTTCTGGTGCAGAGGGATTCTGCAGGAGAAGGTAGTGTAGGGTGGATTAATGCTGCATTTGATTCCATGTGCTACTGTGAGTAGGGGGAAGAATACATGCAAATATCTAGTCCTTCTAGCACTACCTGCTGCTTATCCCTGGTTTAGGTGTCTCTGCAAATGTGAGTGGCCCCATCCACTTCCCCAAATCCCAGGTCCAAAAAAGCTAAAATTCAGGTGAAAATTGGTAAAACCCACATACTTTTCCCACCCCAAAACTGGGAAATTATGGAGACAAATTGGTTAATAATATAATAATAATAAAAGGTCTCGGAGGTTAATTGTAGCAATCGTTTTTAAAAAAAAATCTGATAAGGGTTTTTAAAAACTATGCTCTCAGAACAAGTACATTCATTCTTTAGCTCAGTGCAAGAACCATGTCTTTCACTATACATTTACAAAAATTAAAAGGTTTATATATAAACATTTAATATCACAGGAAAACTAGCGTATTTTTATTTTCCAGTGGAAGCAAAGTGTAGTTGGCTATATAAATTTATGCCAATCGTAAGCAAATATTTGATTGGCAATAATAATCCCAAGATTAACTCAGATTTTCTGTTCTGTAGCATTAGAGTTCTAGGCAGTTGAAACAATTAGGAAGTAGAAGGTTGCGATCTTGCTACCTCAAGGAACTTAATCTCATTCTGTGAGATGCTCAGCACCTACAACTCCCATATATGTCACTAAGAGTTGAATGAATTCTGCCTATGGCAGAATTGGCCATTTAACTTGCAGTTAAAGTTGCAGGATCCAAAGATCACAGAAGCCAATGGACTTTGGATCAGGTCACTGTTTCACATAGTTCAGGAGTATCTAACTTTAAATTCATTAGCTGGCATACTGTGTGAATTTGTTTGAAGCCTATTTTGTCTTCTCTTGGATAAGAGATCACCCCTTTGTTATATGAAATGTCAGACTTGCTTGAGTCCAAATCTAGAGAGCATTAAAGATTATCAAATTGATATTTAAATTATAGGTTGGTAAAGGATACAGACAGGGATCTTCAAATAATTATGAGACTGGCTAAATTCCTGGAAAACGGTTTGTATAAGCTCAAAAGCTTGTCTCTCTCACCAATAGAAGTTGGTTTAATACAAGATATTACTTCAGCCACCTTTTTCTTAAATAATCTTGGTGTTTTCATGTTTCTTTCGAATGGCTAAAAATATTTCATACTCCTGTATGCTGCTTAAAGCTAAAGCATATTTCTCCAAATGTGCCCTTTACTTGTCTTCATGCTGTTTCTTCTGTACTTAAGTGCATTTCACCAATAATGTCCTTTACCGCTAACGTGACTTTGAATTGGTTAATGAAAGTTACGGTAGACCTGGAAAAGACCTATTTGATCAGAGTCAGTCCTTCTGCAAGTAAACTTCCCCCATTCCACCCCAACTACATCAGATACTAAACTGAAACTACACTCCACTCTACCCCAAATAGCTTGTGGAAAAGGCTAATACATTCTCTAATATCCACATCCTTCCAGTGTGTTATAATCACATTCAGTTGACAGTCCTGAGTATTTATTATATAAAAGGATCAGGTAACACATGCAGCTCTTTCTGTGGCATAAGTGCTGCATGTTCAGGGACTCAACTTGATGCTTATTTGAAGAAAAATATTTGTTTCAGATGCTGCAGTAGTTCTGGGCTCCTTGCCTTGGTTTGATTTTACTATGTTCCTGTTTTCCAAAAACGTTGTTGTGAGACCAGTCCAAACAAGAGAAACAAAGAAAAACTGCGTATACACAGTGCTGTCAAATACAAAGAAACCAACTAAAAAATGAGTCTTTCAGTTTACAGTATTCTTCGGCATTCCTTGTAACCATGGCAGATAATACATTTTCAGATGGAAAATATTCTTAAGCTGATGTGTCCTTTCTATTGACTGGGTATGTTCTCTTGCCAGGTAATGTAGAGCTTGTGGAGGATAGCTGTAAGCAGTATGAAGTGATGTATTCTCCATCCTGTGAAGCTATAAGAAATGGCACTGGTGTTGAGGAAGCAGCTGCCAATGGAATGGCCCTGGCAACTGAGGATCTTGGATACCAAATTTATGATATTTCTGGTGAGTGTTCCAGCTACAGTAGCATCTTATGTTCTATGTTGTCTTCAACTCCTATAGTCTTAAGGGATTTCTCACTGTTCATGTTCACACACCCAAAATGTGATCTGCCTTTCTTTTTCTAGGCTTATTAAAGTCCACAGCTTAATGCAATTGCTTGTTCTGTCACCGGTGATCACTTATAGCATAAATAGCCGAGGCACAGAACAAAGCAGAAGATCGCTTCTCTGTAGAGCTTACAAGTGGAATAATTAACATGATCAGCCCTGGGATAACAATCTGATACATAATATTCAAGAGAAACACAGTTGTGTAAGCAAAGATTAATAGAGCCTCTTAAGCTCAAAATACAAGTCTTGTACTGCCCCTGCAGCGTTAGAAAATTACTTTAACTAATAGCATTGCCAGACACATTGCTAGGGAGTAGTATTGGAGGGCAGAAGAGAGTATGGTATAGTTGGGACAGAGACTTGAAGAACCTCTCACATTGGGACTTCAGGGTGGAGCTGCAGGGAGGGAAGAAGGGAAGTAACAGGTATCTGGGATCCAGAAGACAGTGTTTATTCACTCATCAGATAGCAGTGTTAAGGAACTTTTCTATGATATTATCCTGTGAGCAGTGTGTTGCTTTTAATAAATTTAGCCTTTGCAATAAATAGGACGTTGTAAGGGTTTTTCTCAACCTTCTTCATCTAGAATCAAACCTCTTTCTGCAGGATAAGAGTGTTGTATGCATTCCCCCTGAAATGAATGACATGTGAAAGATCCTGCTTTCCTT
This sequence comes from Chelydra serpentina, assembly GCA_037349315.1. Classification (NCBI taxonomy): domain Eukaryota; kingdom Metazoa; phylum Chordata; order Testudines; family Chelydridae; genus Chelydra; species Chelydra serpentina. The sequence continues at coordinate 403,640 of JBAIAC010000079.1, forward strand.
TGCTTACAATACCCTCTTAGGACAACTTCTCATGTAAAGATGTTTTTTGCATGCATGGAAACTTTTTTTTCCTGCTGTCATCTAACCCAGAGGAGTTGGTTTCGGTGGTGGGTGGAGTGTAATGTGTGTGTGTGTATATGCTAATTTGTGCACCCCTTTTGGTATGATACGACTTCTGTGAAGCATTTCTATTGGGAAGCAGAAATAAACATGGCTTTACTTGTTTCCTTGGATTTGTATTATTGATGCTGGGAGGAATGTGCGCAGCTCTAAGAACAGTGTTAATTACCTGCTGCAGTGTATCAGGTGAGCTCATGTTCATCTCTCAAAAGGGAGGCTTTCTCTAACTTTGGTGATCTACAGGGTTTGGGGCAGGGACTTTTGGACCACGTTCTGAATGAATTCTAGTGTTCTGGTCACCAAGACAGCGAAGTTAGTGTATGTCTCCCCAGTAACCTGCTGCGGGAAAGTTCATGTGTGTCGTTGCATTTATTACATGCAACAGTCTATAACAAGGGAACAAAGTTTACTAAAGTCATATACAAATAGTCCCACTTTCATCCTGCATTTTCACTAATTGACTTTAAGATTGTCAGTTGCTGCTATGGTGGGAAAAGGTCTTGTGTGTAAAACTTAGTTTAGGTTTTTCTAGTGAAATCTAGCATGTTCCTATCCCTTTGATGCTGATGTAAAAATGAGTGTGGAGATTAGTCCAGTCCTGGTGTCCATGTCTTGAAGCCTTTTAACATTTGAGCCACAATCATAGAACTGCAATGGTGTGTACACAAATGTCTGAGCAAGTACTGTTTGCTCAGACAATCAGTATAGTTACTTGCATAAATATCAGAGTGGTAATTTATTGTCCATGTAGTTCTAAAAATACGGTCCTTGGTTTTTAAAGTCCTCTTTTGAACAATATCTTTAAGAGAGCATTTTAAAATTAAAAGTTTTCCTGTACTTTGAATCCTCTCTTGAAGGCTTCTGTTGTCAGGGGAAGGGATCCAAACAGGCCAAAATACATGGACAAATAGGTCAAAACGATAAAACAATTGGAGAGCTGTATGTCTCAGATTTCCATTCCTCTCATGTTATACTGGAGGATATTTTTTCACTTTTTTGCACAACTAAAATTCACTTTTGAATGATATTCTGGGTTACATATGATTGGGATCCAGGGGGGTATACTAATTTAATGCCTCTTTCAGGTGAAGGCAGCTCTGCCGTGTCTACAGAAGACCTGAAAGAATGTTTGAAGAAACAACTCGAATTCTGCTTCTCACGGTATTGTATAAAGAATTAATTCAGCATCTATTAAATGCTTTGTGAAAGCTTCAGCTAAATGACCCCATGTTTTGGTTACATATGTCCTATGCTCTGGGTCTTAGTTTCTTTTTACCGTGAAAAGGGGATTGTAAGACAGGAGATCAGAGGTCAAATTCGGATCTCACTTGCTGCTGGGGTAGCAGGCAGTACCTGAATAATGTATTCAGCTCTAGGGAAGATGATATTTTGTCCTAATGTCAGGGCAGCCTCCTTGGGTCAACTTGTGTTGGATGTGGGGTATGTATATGCATCTGCAGGAGATCCTTTTAGCATGAAAGATGCAGTTACTGTGTTTTTGTCTTGAAGCCACAGGGTTAAAGTTTCAGGTCTTAATCTTGATTCTCTGCTGAACTTGGCCAGCTCAGAGATCTAGATGGATAAAATGAAGTACTTCTGTGGAGTTGGAAGCTAGAGAAGAATGTTATTTTCCCTCTGAAGAAGGTTATGGAATTAACTGCTAGTTGTCAGGGGTGGTAGGATGGGTGTTTCCTTCCTCTAGGACTTAATCCTTTGAGTAACTGATGGTATAAGTGCAAGTGGGTGCAACTGTCCATGTCAGGTCAGCTCCTCTAGTAAATGTGGTTATGCCAGGTTTATTTCTGGCCCAGAGTCTGATGGAAAAGCAAACTTGGGAACAGTCTACACTTTGTGGAAAGCTGTTAACAGAAACCACCGACAGGAATGTGCTCAGTTTACAGTGCATGTACAGTCTTTCATGTTCACACAATGGCTGCAAGCATTGGTTGTATTGGTCATTTGTAATGCCTAAGGTGAGATCCTCTAGTTCTGCTGCAGCTTGTCTTTTCTCCCTAATTTTGGACAAGAAGCTAGAAGTGTTGGAGCTTGATTCTGTTTTGTTTGCATTTATTTCCAAGAGTGAAAACCTGTGGGAGCGTGTGCAACTTGATTAGAATGGCAGTTATTTTGTTTTTTAAATCTTAAACCAGTAGTTGTCCTAACACCTAGAATTCGCCTAAAATTTATATTTTATTCTCTTCTAGCGAGAACCTTTCTAAGGATCTTTACTTGATGTCTCAAATGGACAGTGATCAGTTTGTTCCAATATGGACAATTGCCAACATGGAAGGAATTAAGAAGCTGACCACCAATATGGACCTTATTCTTGAAGTATTGAGATGTATGTGTCTTTTTTTTAATATTAAAACCTTTTCTAGATCAGTAGAACAAATGTGCTGCTAGGAGCTCTCAGTTTTAAAGAAACCAGTTGTATTGTTCTTCTTTCTGTGGGACTGGTCTCTGGCCTATAGCTACCGATTTCGCTCATGGAAAAATCGGGTTGTGATTAATTTTTCTTGGAGGAAACCAAGCTATCCAAAGCAGATCTATACAAGACAAGAAACTGAGGTAGCTACTATCTTGTATTTAGTAAACTTCCTCAAATTTGTCTTGAAATAAATAGCTTTCAGGAGGACTGAGTTTTGTTAACCAAAAGCAAAAATCTTACTCCCTGAATGTAAGGAATGACAAGTCTGCTCTTCTGACTTAATGTAGAAAGTTCACTAGGAAGGGTAGTTCTCCTGTGGTGCTGACTCTGCACACCACCTCTTCTGTAAAACAGTTTGAATCAACTGCTTTGCAATGTTTACTTTGAATCGATAAATGGTTTTTCCCTGTTCCCATCTGAATTTCTCAATAGGACTCTGCTTAAGAATTTCAAAAAATTAACTCCCTTCTCTGAGTTCAAACCAGCCCCTTAGTCTAATTTTTTGTTGTCTTTAGTTTAGTTTTCTAGACAGAGAAACACTGAGTTGGGATGGGAGGCAGTATCCATTTCCCTTTGATGTATCCATGTAACATTGAGCTATGTTCACATTGATGGAATAATAGATCATTTAAGCTCTTGCACTCTATCACTTCCCCCTTCCCCACCCGCTCACAAGTGGAGAAATGCCTACACTTAAGATTTCTCTCTTCTTATTGACTGGTAATTCAAACATCTGTCTCTTGTTACCAGCCAAAGAAACAAACCTAGTAAAATCTGTGTATCACTCTCCTGGAACTCTCTCCCTTCAAAAACGTCAACTCCTCCTCGTGCATGTCTGATGCCAAGAAAAACCCCTACAATTGATTTCTGTTCAGTTAGGAGCATGTTTTCTGATTCTTTCAAAGGTGCCGAGCATCCACAACTCACATTGATCTGGGGAGTTGCAAGTGCTTAGTGCCTTTGAATATTAGGAGAATGTGTATATTGCATTGTGTAGTGCATGTATAAATGAATTCATGACTCCAGAAAATTCAAAAACTCATCATTCAGTTACTCAAACTATCCACCAATATCTGCCCATAAGCAGGGTTGATATGTGATCACTATTTTAAAAAATAGCTGCATAACATTTTTTTAGACACAGTTCATAGTCTTATGATACAAGATTAGTTACATGATTTCCACTGCTAATGTTGAGAATACACCCTGGTTGCCCATAGCTAGTCAATACAGACCTTGTGGTGCCAAAAGGTTCACTGACTTCGCTGTGCGAGCAGTGCAGATTTGTTCCCTTAGTGGTATTTTGTTTCTGAACTGAACAACATGAATGGAGACAGGCACCTATTATAAAAATAAAAAGTGCAGTGCCAGTTGGGGAAAATGCTATTTTTGGTGCCCAACTACTAAATATGATTTGAAAATTTAGGTTTTACTTTGACTCTTCAGATACCTCTGCCTCTCGCATATTAAGATTGAGCTCTGTCACAGTTGGTTTTGTCTCTAATCTGTACAGGTAAGTAAAGAGATGTCAGGATCTCTTTCAGTATGTGTAGGCAATGAAACAGTCATGTTTTTTCCCAAATTCAAATCACAATTCTGATATTTGAATTCTGAACAGTTTCAGAATTTGAAACGTTTTTCCTTTTGTCTCTTACTTGGCTACTCTGAAGGATAGGCTTCTGAATTGTTGGTTCGATATGTATATGTGGACTGAGTTGTGAAAAATTAGATACTAACCAAAGGAGATCCCTAATGCCTACAAATATGTCAAAATATTAATCTATTTGAATCTTGTTGCTGACTGTTCTGTGTGTATTGCAGAGAGTCTTACAGCTACTAATGTCCAATTGTATCTTAATTTTAGCTTCCCCTATGGTACAAGTAGATGAGAGAGGGGAGAAAGTAAGACCAAACCATAAGCGATGCATTATTATTCTTCGTGAGATCCCTGAAACAACGCCTATAGAGGTAAAAAATAATCCCATGGTTTATAGTAAGTATTTTGGGACTTGAAAACATTCCTTCAAGCTGTAACATAAAGAGCCATGTGTTTTTTAGAAAACTGGCAACTTAAGTTGTAGATAAAATTTAATTCAACTGAGTGATATTTCTTGTAAACAGCTTCTAGTTTTTTCTTGAAGCAATGTGAAATCCAAAGACCATATCTCATTCCACTGATATCCTTTTCCATTACGTTATTAACACAGTAAAATGCTCTGTTACATGAAATCTATTCTGTTCCACTGAAGACTATGGTGCTACCTGGGCTTTTCTGGAAGGCAGGTTGAATTGGTTTCCTTTCAGATCCAAAAGTGAGAAATCAGTCCAGAGAATAACTTGGATTTTGGGCAAAAATTTTCATAGCAGGCACTTTGCATTAAGTCAGAGGGTTGTTTTGGCAGATACAAACATTAATAAACATTTCTTATTCATTGTGACCCAGTTTGAGCCAAGCTCATTATGGTGATAGAAAGAGGATAACAAAATGCCTGCTGATATTTGGCTGACAGAGCTGTTAGTTAATGAATTTTTTTAGAAGATTTTTAGAGCTGTAATGCAAGGCATTTGTATAGTGGCACTATAAATTAGCAATACTAATGCAATTCTAGATGAACAGACTTGTCCTTGTAAATCTCTGAAGTCTGTTGCTCCTTTTAAAAGCTGTAACCCATTGTGACACCAGCAACTTTTTGCACAACTGTTACTTTTCTGGAAATTAAGAATCTTGCTTCAGAAGGACCTCTGTCAAGGTAACTTGGCTAACTTGAAGCCACAGTGGGTGAGGTAATATCTTTTATTGGATCAACTACTGTTGGTGAGTTAGACAAGCTTGTGAGCCACACAAAGCTGTTCTTCAGGTCAGGGAAAGGTACTTCGACCGAGCATCAGAGCTAAATGCAAGGTGGAAAAGGTTATTTAGCATAAGTAGTTAGCACATATTTTAAGGGACCATTCAAGGTAGAGTACATTGCATACAATTTGAAGCCAGTTATTCATAATGCTTCCTTGCCAGCTTAATGCTGCGATATCTTCCTTTATCCCATGGTCTCCTCACCAAAAATGCCTACTTATTTTTATTTTTGTTTTTCGTTTTTAATTTGGGTAGCTCATGAGTGCAAGACTGATGTCATTCTCTTAGGGTACGTGATCGACCTATTGGGGATCGATTTATCGCGTCTCATCTAGACACGATAAATCGATCCCCGAACGCGCTCCCCGTCGACTCCGGAACTCCACCTCGGCGAGAGGCGGAAGCGGAGTCGACAGGGGAGCGGCAGCGGTTGACTCGCCGCCATCCTCACGGCCAGGTAAGTCGACTTCAGCTACGCTATTCACGTAGCTGAAGTTGCGTATCATAGGTTGACATCTCCACCCCCAGTGTAGACCTGGCCTTAGAGAACTCCACAGATGTACTTGTCCTGTAGATAGAAATCTCAAAGAATTAAACTTTCTAAAAATCACTTTTGGGCATCTCATTATAAATATGCAGTCTGATATTGAAGAAAACTCAATGTTGCATAACAAAACCTACGATTGTGTTGTGCTCTGACACATAGGAGACCTGCCTGCTTCCAGTTCCCTTCCTACACAGGTTGGCAAGGCTTGAGTGCTGCTGCAACAGCTGCATATTCAGCCCTTGGGATGGGTAATAGGATTCTTGTAAGAGACACTTTCTGCTGATTAAGAGCAGTTCTGAAGGGCATTAGTGGGGCTCTCAGGGTTTGGAAGTGGAAAATGTTATCTGGGAGAATGTGTGAATCAACACACAAACCAACATATCCATGTAGTATCTGGAGAAATATACAAACATTAAAATGTTGGTATCTTCAGCTAGACCAGTGCCAGTCTAGTAATGAGATACGCAACATGGCAGTTATATGCTTCTGCTAGGAGGTTGGACATATTCCTGGCTACAAGAGGAGCCTTCAGTAACTCAGAATGTAGAACAAAAACTTCCCCTGGTGGGCAGTGAACGTTAAATCTCCCAGTTGGTTTGCAATGATAGTTTTGGGGACCCAGTCCTAACAGGTTTCTTTTTCTTCAGGAGGTAAAGGCGCTGTTTAAAAACGAAAACTGTCCCAGAGTGATAAGCTGTGAGTTTGCTCACAATAACAACTGGTACATTACATTCCAGTCAGATACTGATGCACAGCAGGTAAGACTCCATTCGATTTGAAGGCAATCTCTATCCTTTAATTGACCCTTCCCTGTTGTTGGGAACAGCACATATGGTGCATGATAAAATATGTGCCACAAGGGAGAGTTAATTTAATTTATTAATGTATGCAGCACCTATTGCCTGGGGATCTAGGAGCTTATTTACAAAGTTGAATTCAGTTTAACTGATCAAGAAATTCAGGTGATTAGGGATGACTGCTGCTCTTGGACTGCATTTCCACTGTCTGCCTCTTACCATGTGTGCTGCTTCTATTTGGTCTCTCTTGCTACTCTTGTCAATTAAATAATAGCGTCTAGTTAATGGAAATGTTGTTGGATACTGGATCTAGTATCCTGTATCTGAAATGCTGGCTTTGTTTAAACTAGAGCTAGTTAAAAGGGGGACTGCAACAACTAAACCTTGCAGTTTTGTGCTACTGCATGAGAACCTGAAAGCAAAACTGTATTGAAATTGACTGGACAGGAAAATGAAGCTTTTTTCATTGAACAAGCAGAGAAGTGGGTGGTTTAAAAGAAGGCAGATTAAGTATCCCTGTAAGTAACTTAATATTTTTTTGCTGCCATAGGAAAAAAACAGGTGCTTTGCAGTGAAGGCAACATAATATTACAAACGAGGGCTTGACTTAGTACAAATTCTCCCTTTGGTGTGGTTTCTCATTGTAACACTCAAATATTGAAATGCTATTGCAGTGGCACACTTAAGGCAAGCACTCTTCTGTTTAACCCTTGCAGCAGAGATTAAATACTTACTCTTTGATACAGACATGACCATATCATGTTGCTGTTAGGATTTAAGACAGAGGGATGAAGGCAGGAAGGTGTGTGTACTAGCACATTGCAGCTTGGTCTGCATGAGGAACCACGAATTGTTGATGCTCTGAATAACACAATGGCTTTTCCTCTTGTAAAATTGTCATAAATGTATCAAAATATAATGCAACTTGAATTCAGGCCTAGCTATGTTTATATTAGTCAGTTTCTAACGATTGTCTTTAAAGTGCAGTTTTACTGAAATGATCTTTCAATAAATGTCTTTTTACGCACACAGGCATTTAAATACTTAAGGGAAGAAGTAAAAACCTTTCAGGGCAAGCCAATAATGGTAAGACTCTGTTTAATGTGATTTCAGGACAAAATCTTGGATGTCTTTCTTTGGCCAGCACTGTAAACTTACTAAAAATTAGTTGTGGGATGCAGAGCCTTTCTTCTATAGGACACTAGCTTGAACCCAATTTAAGAGTGTGTGTGTGGTGGGGTGATCCAGAGTACAGTTTCTACTGGAGATGTGGCATATATAGATATTTTAAGCTTCCAAACTGGCATCCTTGTTTGTAAGACTCAGCACAAGGATTAAAGACTTTGATTCTCTTCATTTTGTACAGCTCGCTCCTCTAGAATGACATTTAGACAACCTGGGTGTGCAGTGTGAGGGAAGCTTGCCCTGCCTGCTGCTGCTGCTTGTCCTGTGCCTAATCTGTTGAGAAGTGAAGACTTCAGTTTCTATAGTTGTCAATCTGGCATCTTTCACAGCACTGACTTTTGCTTAAATTCTGAGTTAGTCTCAAATTATAGGGCAGTTATTGCCACAGAAGGCAGCATAAAGTTTAAAGCTTCATTTTAGCCCTTTATTGTAAGAAGGGATATCCAACACTGCAACATAGTCTGTCACACAAGGTTTATGCTTGTAGTCAGCAGTTAACCTAGTTTTTCCTTACCTACACTATAATAAAAATAAGGGAAAGAAAAAACTTGTCTTTCCCTTTGCTCTCCCCTCCTCACATGTGGCACACGTAACTTGGTTTGATCTCTCTTACAGGCAAGGATAAAAGCCATCAATACATTTTTTGCTAAAAATGGCTACCGGGTAGTGGATTCCAGTGTGTATACTCAGCCAGTTCAAACACAAGCACAGTTTGCCTCACCACTGTTTATGCAGCCTGTATATAGTCCTCAGCAGTACTCTATTTACAGTATTGTGCCTCAGACTTGGTCTCCAAACCCTGCACCTTACTTTGAAACACCACTGGTAAGTAATGGCTGCCAATTTTCATAAAATGGGAGGGTTTTTGTTATCAACACTGATGGGCAACACATTTTGGAATATTGTCCCAAAAATCTACTCTGAGAGCTTGAGTAACAAATTGGCCTGTGTTGATTGGGTTGACCTCTCACTGTCTTGCAAGAGACATTGGTCTGGTCACCTCTTCCATGTGTTGTTGGTCATTGACCATTGGCTTCAGTTGGTGATGGTCCAGACCCAATAAAATAAGCCTCTAAAAGGCACCCAATCCTATTACCAGTGTCAGTTAAATCTCAGGGGCCTCTGATGTAAACTTAGTTTATCCCAAGCAAACCTGGGGAGGTGGGGAGGGATTTTCTTGGCTCTTCTTGGACAGAAAGATCATGGGACTAGTGGCTTTACAAAACATTCTGGATAAAGCAGCAAGTTAAGTTGATGTCAGCAGTGCAGGAAAGGGCCAAACAACCGTGAGCATCTTTCCTTTTATCTTTTGACTTAGTTGAATGCTTGACAGCCTGATATTCTTGTCTCTGCATTGCAGGCCCCTTTTCCTAATGGTGGATTCGTGAATGGCTTTAATTCACCAGGATCATACAAGACGAATGCTGCTTCCTTGAGCATAGGTCGCCCATTCCATAGAAACCGGTAAGAGAAAATCGGGAAGCTGGCTGTGCTGTTAGAATTTGCAGTTTTCAGAACTTTAATGAGTCAAGGAATGCTTATTATCAAGGGCATAATGCCTTGTAGTTGATCTAAATCACTTGTCTCCTTGTTTGCTAAATCTATGTGGAATTTTTTTGGAAACTAAATTTAGCATAAAATCCAGGCCAACTTGTTCATGAGGCCATAAAATAACAAATCTGTGTGTGCTAGAGAGAACAAAGGTAAGGACTCACTTGAAAGCTTCAAAGGGGTTACCATTAAGAGGCATGTGTTTAAGTCTGAAACCAAGATAGCTTCCTCTTAGAAACTGGTGCTTCTAACTCATGGCTGCCTTATTTCCTAAACAGAAACTCCCACAAGACAAATTCAGCTTCTGTAGTGAGACTAACATTGTAGAGCCACTCACCTTATACAACTTCAGAGATACAGGTTCTTACTATTGTTTGATAAAATTGCTGAATGCTGAATTTATCTCTGTAATTCATTTACCACATCAGTCTCTCTCCTGATATAATTTTAGAGAGTGAGCTCAAATACATTCATTTGCAGAGGAGGAAAACAACCTTGTGTGTCATTGGAGGAATGCTCTATAATTACAAAAGACTATAGTACTCTTGCCTTGTGTGGGTGGACATTTTTATTTGCAGGCTTTCCTACTGAATGCAGCAAGCAGGCTGATTAGCACAGTAATCGCTTTTATGTTTGAGACTTCACTTGACGACTGCCTGTGCTGTAAACATTTGGTAATGAAGTTAAAGTTCATGGCCATAAATTGACGTGATCAGTGGAGGATGGACTTTGAAATTGGGTCTCCAGGAGCAGAGTGAAGTGTTTATTGTTTCATTTGGGACAAGCAAGGCAGCTGAATTTAGAAAGAGAATTGTTTGTGCAGGATCTGCCCTATTAGAGCTGCCACTGAGCTGTGTTAGAGCACTGGTGCCTGTTTATCAGCATCCTGTTGGTTAGTAAAACTTAAATGGAGCATTTTTATAGGATTTCTTGTGTTTGTAGACCTGGATTTTTGACTGTTGTCCAGCCCATCTGGTATGTGTACAGTAAGGGTAAAAACTGTCTAGATGGGCAAATCCACTTCATAATTATCAGATGGAAGTAATCAACATCATTTTTGCCTTTTGAAACTGTTCTTTCTCTAGCAATCTTGACTCAGCCTCCATTCTAGGCTGGCAGCCAAAGCAACCCTATCAGATCCTCTTGGGGAAAGGCCCCCCATGATTCCTTGCAGGAAAAATTTAAGTGTACTTGGCATCAGCACTGTACAATCATAATCGCATAGAAGTGTAGAACTGGAAGGTACTCCAGAGTCCATCTAGTCCAGTCCCCTGCACTCAAGGCAGCACTGCATAATAACTAGACCACTCCTGACATGTGTTTCTCTATCGTCTCCTTAAAAACCTCCAATGGGGGAGCTTCCGCAACCTCCCTAGGCAGTTTGTTCCAGTGCTTAACTACCCTGACAGTTAAGTTTTTCCTAATGTACAACCTAAACCTCCCTGCTGCAAATAAGCCCATTGCTTCTTGTCCTGTCCTCTGAGGTTAAAGAGGACAATTTTTCACCTTTCTTGTAACAATCTTTGATGTACTTGAAAACTTTTATGTCCTCCCCTTCTCTTCTCCAGGCTAAATAAACCCAATTTCAGTCTTTCCTCAAAGATGTTTTCTCTGACTTAACTAGCTTTTATAGGAGCTGTCTATCCAGTCCTCAAAGGAGGAGGGGGATATCTCAAGAGGGCAAGTGCTTCCCTCTCTTATTTTGGCTGTTGACCAAAGGGACTGGTCCATATAGTTGAAGGAGACACATCTCCTTATGTAGAACGTCTCATTCTAATAATCAGAAGTTCCTTAAGTTCACCATGGACCCCTATTTTTAAGGCTTTTGAGACAGATTCTGTCTTGAATCTCAGCAAAGCATAGTGTAAACTTTTACTATTGGGTAAGTTATCTCATTTCATACTGAGTCCAGGGTTGGCCAAAAACTATACCAAATAATGTAATGGCTCTAGATAAGAGCTCCATATCCACTGGTGACAAGAAGTGATAACACGTGCTTACTCCTAGGTAGCTCCTGCTTTATTGTGGGAATTCTATTGCATGATGCAGCCTCTGAGAGAGAAACTCCCTTCAGAACAGTAGGAATTTTAAAAGAATGAGAATCTCTACTAAAGAAAAGGCTTATTACAGTAGAAAAACGTAAAGTTGACTTATTTGAGCTCCTTCCTTCTCCACAAATGGAGCTCTGATCTTTTCAGGTAGTAGAAAGAAAGATGGAGGTAGCTTCATTGCACACAATACGGTGGAATCTGGTTCCAAACACATTTTGTCTAGGATGTGCTCTAGCCTTCCCTACCTCAGTGTTAGCTTAGTGTGAAGCTTTTCTTATGCCATTGCAACTTTAAAGCCTGTTTCAAGGATTTGGAATGTTATATTTTAGGAGAATAGTGGAAGCCTCTGAGAAACATTCCCTCTCTGCTGGGGTGCTAGCAAGATAAGTGAGATGTAGGCTCAGAGTGTTGGCCCAGTGATGATCAAGTATCGCGCTCAGAGAGAACAGGTCTAACATTCAAAAGTCTGGGCATCTCTCTGTTTCATGCACACTCTCCTTGCTCATCACTTTCTTACTGCTTCCTTCCGTCTCTTTGCTTTCTCCTATCTTCTGCACTTTTCTCCTGTACTTTTCGTTCTTCTGCCCAGACCAAGATTGTGTGGCCTTCTCAATGACAGGTGAGATTATGAGATCTGAGGGCTGAATCATACAGCTAGAAACTTTTTCTTCACTTTGAATGAATGGATTAAAAAATGGCAGACTTAAGTGACTTAACTAAAATCTGCTTTCCATGCCTATTGTAGATGCTAGAGCCTATTAAGTGCTGTAGCAACCTCCCTGCCAATGAACATTTATTTCATGTTGTCCACGTACCAGTCTAATTTTACATGTCCCAAGCAGCAGGGATTCCCTGGACTAGTCCCTAACTGGGTATGTAAAGGATGCTCTGTATACTTGTTTGTTTAAATGTGACGTGTTCAAGGAGTTCCTTAAAGTCGCAGCCCTCCTTGGTAAGTGGTATGCTTTTAAAAGTTCACGTTCCCTTTTATGCCTCTTCAGCATGGGCCCGTGAAATCTGTTGGAATAGAGCATATGGATTAGCAAATTGTGGGAGACTTTTTTTTCCTGTTGTAATATGGGGTTCCAGTCTGGAAAGGACTGAGATTCACTGATGCATTAGATTTAAGTTTTTCAATCTTCTATATTTAATACTGTTTATGCAGGGTGGTTTTTTTGTTTTTTGGGGGTTTTTTGGGGCAATAAACAACTTTTTCACTCTTTCTAGGCTGCTTCATGAATTCTTGTGCTAGCACAATGTAGCAGTGTTTGGATTGCAGGAGAATCTTTAGACTTGAAGGCAATAGAATTTAACATTTGCACAGGAGTCCATATTAGATTATCACAGTGGTTCCTTCTGGGATTTTATGAATCTGACCAACCAATGTTTAATCATTGAATCAAAAAATGATGAACTCTTCTGTTATGTTCAAATATATTTTTAAAAATATAAATAAAATCATTGAGCCTAAACTGATTGTCACTTTAAGTCTCTTTGCCTCTGCCTCGTTTTGTTGATAGAGAAAAGCTATTTACTGGGTGGCTGAGGATTGTTTCATAAAGTTTGTTGGAGGTAAGAAGTAGTAGGCCATCTCTGTTCAACATGACTGCTCTTCTCCTTCAATTCCAGAAAACTTCCTCCAGGGAGAAGGTTACATGCTGCTTCCCCTGTATAGCTTTTTGTCCTGTGGGCTAAGCTTAATTTATCTCATCATGTGGGTAGTCACTAGTCTAATATTAAGTATTGGCTGTTTTGTCTTTAAAGTAAACAGACCAACGTTTATTTAACTGATCACATTTCTTTGGGCCTGAAATGTTGCAACATGCCTGCATGTGCGCAGGAGTGAAAGGTTCACGCCCTGTGACAAACTCCCAAATTGTTTTGTCAGACTTAATCAGCTTCCTTGTCTTGTGGATGTTGGGACAGTAGTGTGAGAATGACATTGGCAAGATAGGCTGGGCTTCAGAACAGTCAGAAAATGGTTCTTCAGTACAGGGGTTGCTGAGATTTTAAAATGAAGGAAGGAAAACTTTCCTGATCTGCTTCCTGCATTGAGAGCCAAAGAGGCTCCTTCCTAAGCACCATTAGATCAGTCAAGCTGTGCAGGAGCCACACACAGGAAGTAGTGGCAAAATTGTCATTTGTCACGTAAAATGGCATTGGAAGATACAGTCTAGAGCACAGGGAAGCATCTTACACCGTCAAGTTGGATTACTAATCTCTCTCTCTCATTTCTGGTTCCATGGTTTGCTATTAGCAGATGGTAGCTTGCTGAAGACATTCAGTTCCCCTCTGCTGAAGAGAAAGGAAGATAGTAGAAGGGAATCTGCCTCTTTACTAGCCAGGACATTCTCTGTGTCACAGGGATGTATAGATTTTTTGAAAATACATAAAATCCTGTGCTCCAAACTGGTGGTGGTTCTTGAGATTTGTTGGGGGTGGCGTGGAGACACTAGAGGAAGCCAAAGTGTGTGGGAGAGTTGGAGGGGGATTGCAAGGAGGGAATCCTGTCTGTTTAGATATTGTGAGGTAGGGTAAATATTTAGACTCCGAACATTTAATACATATTAAAGTGATATTACTTGTCACTCAGGCTGCTGTCCAAGGGGAAACTTTCTCTCAGCAGTGAATTGAATGCTCCTGTGTTGTCTGCAATACTTTGTTTGGAATCATCTGCTTGTATTTTGCAGAGGATATGTGCAACTGTCATTAGGTAGACACTGAAGTAACAAATTGGGTACACTGAGTGTGGTGGAATTAAGCGTCTGTATTTGTTCTTGCTCTCACATAGGCAAATCTCACTTTTTTTTTTTTTTTTAAATACTCCTTTGCTGCTATCGACTAATCACGGCCCATCTCCCTCTGTTTCACTTGTATGTTAGTGATAGTATTAACTGCTTAACTCTTGAGCTTTTACAGGATTTTCTGTTTTCTTTATAGTCAAAATTTTTTAGTCACTTGGGACTTCTGGATGACTACTCAGGATTACAAAGAAGAGATGGGTTGAGGGTGCCTAATTATATGGTTTGGGAGCTGCACAGTGGAGCATTTTGTCCTTGGACACCCGTGGCAAGTGTGTATGGTACCATGTGGGATATTGTTTTAACAATGGAGGAGTAACATTTATTTATTGTCTCTTTTTTTAATTACTTCAGACCATATTATCGAAAGTGTTCTAGTGTGCTTGGGAGAGAACTCTGCTTATTGGTCCTTATGTTGTGGTGTTGACAACCTCTTATTGTATCTTATACAGTGTGAAGCCTCATTTCCGATCATCAAGCAGCTCGGAACACTGTGCAGAGGGTACAGCTGTGGTTGGTACAGTGTCGATGGGGGATGGACCACTGAACAGAACCAACTTGAGAAATTTTGGTATGGAACGACATACCAATACATTAACAGGACACCAGGAACAAGGCTGTTCTCAGAAGGATTATCCCACCTCGCAGATGGAGCAGAATGGAGACTACAGTATTGGCAGGGGCAGGTAAAAAATTGCAGCAATGAGAGCCATATGTTACAGTGAAAGCAGAGTATGGTTGGAGAAACACTGGGCCACAGTGTTGGGAAAAGATTGCCGAACCAGCTTTAGATTAATTTTCATAAGCCAAAATAACCTCAGGCGCTGAACACAACTGTTCAGTTATCTGTGGAGTGGTCTAGGGAGGGAACTGATATTCAATTAAACAAGCAAATTGAGCATAATAAATTTTTAATTTTTCTAAGTGAGATTGAAAACGTTTTGATTCTCCATTTTTACAGGCTCTAATGGTAGGAAATCCATACAGCTGGTAGTAAATAGGGATGTCCTTGTAGACGTTAAAACTGGTTTATTAAAGAAAAACATGTTTCTGTACAAACTCTGTTCTACATAACACTTTCAATCTGAGTGAAGTGTTAAGACTTTAAGGCTTATGTTTATTTCATTATTGTAAAACATGCCGCAAGTCTCCTGGCTCCTAGTATGAACGTGGGGGGAGCTCATGCATGTTAAAAATTACCTTCAGTTAGTAGTTAAAGCAAAAAGTTAGAAACAACTTCTCATGTAAAGCAAATGGAGAGTATTTTCCCCCTTACCCTACCACTCGCTTGACACATCTTTGTTTCTCTCTCTCTCTCTCTCTCTCTCCCCCCCTTTTTTTTTTTAAGGCAGCTGTGCTAACTCTGGGCTTTTCTTTGTTCTAAGATTCAAATAGCTTGTAGGTAGCGCAAAGACAGGTTTTACTACTTACAAGGACTAGATTGTGATGATCAACTCTTTGACTGGCCTACAGAATACAAACAATCCATTAAGTAAAACTGTGACCTTTGGGGTTGTATTAAATTTTAAACAAGTACCAAAGTCCTCTGGGCTCAGTGGCTGGGAGCTTCAAACACTTATCTTCTGAGATAAAGCCAGTTGATTTTTGGTGTGTGTTAGTACTGGGGTTCTGACCCTCTCTAAATAACTTGCTGACCAAAAATTCCCAAGCACGGTATAGGTTTTTAAAGAGAACCAAAGTAACAGTTTTTCACTGTAGTAAAGTCTAATCCCCAGCAGGCACATTGTGTCGTAAAATGTAGGTCTAAAGACCTTTCCTTGTAACAGAAAAGACACCAGTTCAGTCTGCAAAACAAATTAATGCACTGAGAAAGTTAGACCCCTAAGAATGGAGATGAGGCATGTCTTGGGTCTGATCAATAGGCACTATTATAGTTCTACTTTTACATCCGCTGTAGGAAGAAGAATGGGCACTTACTTAGGTACATGCACCCGCTTATGGAGGATATAATTAGGAGCTAGACTAATATGCTCGCTGAGGTTTGTCTTCACTTCCTTCCTTTTTTCCTTTAAAGGAGGAACTTTTTCAGAGGTCGGAGAAGACGAGAAGATGACCGTGTTTCAGTAAGTTCCATTTTCATTATTTCATGGGGGAGGGGGCGGGCGCAGTAGGTAGAGGGGAGGGACCTAGGCAGTGAAATGGGCTCTGCCTTACCACTTCATGTACCTCCCCCTTCCCCTAGTGTTGACCTGAATTTGATGGGTTAATTGTTATGGCTCACTACTGATCGCATCCGACCAGAAGATTTATAGGTTCTTGTCCAATTCAGACTACAGGGTTCAAGAACGCAGAGAGTTCTATGTCGGGCGAGGACTCTCGGGGTGCTTGGCAAAAACACTCACACTGAGGACAATACCAAATTGATAAAACTTTATTGAGATTAACAGAAGAATAATAAATGCTATGAAATTTATGACTGCAAAACAGTAAAAGAATTCCAAACTCCTGGTGGTAACATTTATATTACAAGTATCTTAACTGAGCATACTCACACCCTTCCTTGAGGACCCGGTAATAGGAAGTGAAGGACCAGCCTTACTCCTGGCTAACTACTCAACATTCCTGTACTGCACTAGCTGAGCTGATAGCGTGATAGAAGATAGTCTATAGAATATAGAAGAACAAAGAAAAGAGAGAGCTAAAGACTAAAAGAGTTTAAAGAGCTTTTAAAAAAAAAAAAAGCCCCAAAAGAGCTAAAAGAAGCGTTCCCTATGATATCCTTACAAGGTATTTTATAGGATCCTGACGCTATGTACTTCAGGCCCAACCTACTATACCCAGATCTTATTTCTGTACCCTAAGAAATGTATGGGTACCCTTATTCTATAGGTTAGTGGATTATGACACTTACTCTCTCTATATTAATAAGGATTATCTCACTCCAAAAACTGCCAATCTAGGCTCTCTTGACGACTTCCAGGTTGTGGTATACCCTGCGGTTACCAACTGGTTATAGATGCCGGATAAGCCTCCTCAGTGTTGTGTATAGTTCCTCCCTTTGGTTCCCCAAAGTTCAGGGACCATTCCCATCTATGCCAAAGGTTACCAGCTTTTATGCTGATTTATTCTTAATTGATGATACTTTTAGCTATTAAGCGGATCTTACTGGATACAGGCCAGTAGGCTTCGTGCATTTCAGCAAAACTTATTTTATGTATATTAGGAAACACATATCCTATGCCTCAACACATCCTAAATTCATAGGAATGAATACTGATAAAACAAAACAAGAATAAAATGGATTAATTCAGAAAGAGAAATATATTTGATATGGCTGTCTGGATTAGCAGGATATAATAGCTAGCAAAGTAATCCTATGGGCTACACTAGCTCCTGTCTGAGGCTGTGAAGATAGAATGTGTATGCTTGCCTGACAAGTGAAAATGCGTCAGTCTCTTGGTTCCAGCCATTACTTCCTGTTTCGTTGTTTGGGTTTTTTTTAAGAGCCTGTTTTCACTCTTTTTAGTAACAGGTGTACCCTATAGGAAACCTTGTTGCTGAGTGCTCTTCCAAAAGTGTGCTGCTCCACATTGACCACTAGGTGGAACTCAGTGCAACTTGCTCCTATTATCTCTCCCTTTATAATAGGATGCTGAAGACCTGATCCTCTTCCCATAGAAGTAATTGTCAGAATTCCCATTGGCTTCAATGGAAGCCTGACTGGGACCTGATGACGCATTCAAAGGGGATACAAGAAGTTAGGCGTATGGGCAGTTAGTTATTTAGCATTTATGGTCAGACCGTGGTTTGTGGCTTCTTACTTTTATGGGAACAGAAAATGTTGAATAGTCTGATCAGCACCTGCCTTAGCAATGCCTTATTCAGGCCAATGCTGTTTGTTTCAGGACTGCCAAAATAATGCATAATTCACCTGTGTGAGGCCCAGCCACAAGATATCCCTGAGGCAAAGAGTTTGGTAGGATTCATACAGATCATGCGTGGCAGTTCATTTGTTTGGAACATGTTTACTAAGAAAAGAGATGCATCTTGTTCCTCTTCCAAAAAGGTGTTTTCTTGGGCTGAGATTGGAGTAGTATAGCACGCTGCTCTGCAGAGCTCGCCAACAGGCAGCCATTGCTGCTTAGAATTTTAATGTTGCTGTTCTCATGCTATTCTGTATAGCTATCCAGGGCTCACCTCGCCTGCTACGAAGACGCTACCGCTTCTCGTGTTATAACTTGGCAACCCTTTTGTTGATCCCTGCAGGCTGCATTAGATGGTAGACTCGTTGGCTTGTGTGATAGCAACTGTTGTCACATGCGCCGTGCTTCATGACTGCAGGTATCTTGCATACCTGTCAAAGTGCAGCACACAATAGAGGACTGAGTTACACCTTGCAGTTCAATTCTATCCCCTTTTCTGATGTCCCGTCCCTTTTCAGGGATCATTCTCACAAGGCTGTGTTAATTCGAGAAGTTCAGTCTGTTACTACTAGAGGCTGTAGAAGATATACTGTCTCAATACTAGGGGAAGGGATTTTGTTCCTGATACTTTCTGAAATCAGTCTTCAGACTTATTCTAGAGCTGTGAAATCTCCACCAATACATAAGGAAAATCAAGTTTTGTATGGTTAACCTGTCTTCTGTTATCCTCTCCCTTTCTCTGACTTTCTTGCTACTGTCCACTTAAAGGGTGCATACTTCTATGTAGCTATATGCCAGAGCTACACAAAGTTCTTAAGGTTTATCATAGCAGTTGTTCATTATCAGTTCATGGTCCCTCATTTTAATCAGGCTGTGGCCCCCTCAAATTTCCATGAAGTGCATGGCATTGGTAGAAGTTTCCTGAAAGGTGGGAGTCCAGGTGTATTCATACCTGGACAGTTGATTGGTCCATGGTCAGTAAGGCTTCTACCAGGTGTACTTTCCTTACAAAGTAGAGGACATTCTCTATTTGGTCCTGACATAAACAGAAGGAGGTGTATTCTTTTATTCTGTATTATCTGCTTGGCGTAAAAGAGAGAAGTCTCTCAAGTAGTTCACTGAGGGTCCACCTGGCTGCAATCTCAACATTTCACACACCTGTAGATGGCAGGTCAGTGTTTTCCAACTCTGTCAAATTCTTACATGGTTTGGATGGACTTTCCCCCACCTATTAAAGATCCTGCTCTGTCCTAGGATTTAAACTTAGTTCTCACAGGATTGAAGAGACCTCTTTTTGAATCCATGGCCACATGCTCATTATCACCTCGCTTGATTAAATGTAGCATTTCTATAAGGAGTTTAGTTTTATCTCTTCCATTAATCATTTCCTTTGCTGAGCAAATGAAAGGGAAACCTGTTTGCTCATCCTGGATTTCCTTCTGCATTTGTGTCTACTACAACATTGCAAACGTTCTCTACATCTGAGAATTTTAGCATATTCTATATGGACTCTATGCATCAGCAGCTTTCCTGGGTCGCGTTCCCATCAGTGACGTTTGCAGAGCTGTTACCTGGTCTTCAGTTTGGTTCAGTTGCTTACCACTCATTGTGTTCTCTCCCAGGCCTCCAACAACAATGCTAAATTTGGGAGCGAAATACTGGGATCCTTGTTTGGGTAGACTCAATGCCCTCCTCCACTAGGAACTGCTTGTGAGTCACCTAAAGTGGAATGGACACTTGCAAGCCCTTGAAGATGGGAAAAATGGTTACATCCCTGTTCTTTGAGATGTTACTCATGTCCATTCCACAACCTACCCTCCTTCCCCTCTCCATCAGAATCACTTCACATGCAGGCTTCCAGTGTGAAAGTACTGAGGTGGAGGGAGGGTCAGGAGCTCCACACCTTATCTTCGCTTAGCAGAAGGAGTATGCGGAAGCAGCATGTGCTGCCCTTGCAGGTACAGTTATGGGAAAAAGTTATCTGGCTTTGATGCACTGGCACACAGACACCTGAAGTGGAATGGATGTGTACAATGTTTCTTGAGGAACAAGAGTTACAGAGCAGGTTTGTAATCATTTTATGTTCTAGATGGGCAGTAACATACACTTCACTGAACTGAAGCTGCACAACAAGTATAGGGAGGCAAAATGAAACCACTACAGTTGGAATTTGGCCAGGAAACATCCCAATTCTTATTAAAGTGATAGTTTCTTATATTGCTTCTCTTCTGAAAGATGTCACTGCATTGACACCCACCATCAGGTGTGGGCTGCGTACTGACTCTGAGGATCAAGGATACAATCCCTGAATCTTCAAGATTTCATCATGCAGGATGTGGTGTTTGATAGACTTCCATTCAGGAACTGTCCTGACATTACTTGGCTTGAGACCTTTATAGGGTCACAACACAAGGTGGTATGGTTACCTAGTGTATGTTAATAGACCTTCTCTTTTCTTCTAGCGACCTCCGACTTCAGCAGAAACAAAGACTCCGACACCAAAGTTTGACTTACTAGCATCAAATTTCCCTCCTCTACCTGGCAGCACAGCAAAAATACAAGGAGAACCTGTGTTGGAAAGCAGAATGTCTGACATTGTTAAAGGAACTGGCAAAGAGAAGGTACTTCTGGAGTGCACATCAAGATGATTAACTTCCCTCCTCCACGTGTCCTTAAAATTATTTAGGCTTATTCTGGTAGAGCTGTAAACTGCACTGTCACCAAACAGGTCTAAACATATAATACTCTAGCTTTTTCTGTTTCTGTTCTTGGGCTCACTGACGTCCAGGTGGTGTCTAATGGAACCTGTGCAATTACCACTCCTCTTTCCAGACTTAATGTTGGCACTCTGTATTTCAAAATAAAGCAGCCAGATCAGCAGTGGTGGCTTCTGAAGTATAGATCAGTTAAAGGGAGTTCGGGGTAGAGGGTGGTTTTGGAAGAAACTGTTTACCTGCAGTGATGCTGCTGGTCTCTGCAGTTGCACAGAAGACGATAGCCTTGTTTGTTCTCTGTCCCATGTTTTTTCACCTGATGTAAAGCTGACAGCTCTGTATAGAAGACTTGCACTGAAATAAGTGCCATGTGCATCTTCTATATAGCAAAATCTTAAATATATATGTACAGTAAGAGTTAACTTTAAATTTTTGATGTCTGGTGACTTAAGTTTTGTGGTGACTAAAACACAAGTATTAGCATAATGACTGTCGTCCTTCTGCAGTTTTAAAATTCCTGTTGTCTCTTTAGGAGAGCAAAGACTTGGCGGTCAGTTGTTCTGCATCTGCTGAAGAAGAGCAGGCACACAGTCCAGTCCAGCAACCTGTCACAAGTATGAGCTCACCAAGCAGGGCTGAGGTTCCTGCACCAAGGTATAAAATTCGCTTGGCTAATTTGAGACATGTTTTTAAAAATAAACTACTGTGTAGTGTGAAGGATAGTCTTGGTTACTTCTACTCCAAGGAAGCATTATCTGCAGTCCCCCTCTATACTATACTAGTAACTCGGCTTCTGTTGTTCTGAAAAGCTGATTGCTGTTCAGAACCTGGTGGTAGTGGCCTTGGGCATGCTACTTGGTTAAAACTGCTGCAGCTACTTGAAAGAAGGGAAAAAGGCATTCCTGAAACTGACCTAACTCTTGAACAGATTGTAATGTTGAACTATCTTGTCTAATCTGTCAGCACCACTCAGCCAGACAAGAAGCCAGAGGAGGTCTCTGCTCAGAAAGATGTCAATAGCCACACTTCCCCACCTGTTTCTGTACGTCCCCTCAGTGCTGCAAAGCCATCAAGGACAAATACCACTTCATCCTCTACCAATGCAAATGCAGGGCTTACTGTGACAATACAGGTAAGATCAGCTGTCTTGGGTGTGAACTGACTTCCACACTTTGGAGGCTGTTGGCTAGGGAAACTGGCTACTTTCCTCTGTGCTCAACCCTCAGGGCAGATCATGGTACTCCCCAGTCCCAAGGGGGCTGCATTCCTCCTCTCCTCCTCCTCTCCTCCTCCTCCTCCTCCTCCTCCTCCTCCTCCTCCTCCCCCCCCCCCCCCCCCCCCCACACACACACACACACACACACTCACACACTCTGGATATTAAACCAGCCTGGCTCACTATACAGAGCATGTTCTGGCATTGTGTTCTTTGAACAGTGTGCCTGGGGTATTCTTGAAGAGCCCTTTCCAGGTATAGGTTGTTCTTAGCAGAATTCATAAACTTTACTCTTTTTCTTCTCTTGGCACCAAAGGAGCCGCGCAAGCTAAGTTATGCTGAAGTCTGCCAGAAACCCCCAAAGGAGACAACTCCAGTTCCTGTTCAGCCACTTAGGGAGCTTCGTACCAACGTAGCTCCCCCTGCCAAAAATGAAGAAAACAATACTTCTGAGAAGGCTTCAGAGAGGGCCCATGAGAAGCTCGAAGGCCGGGCAAAGGATCTTTCTGGGTTCCGAGGCAACGGGCCTCCCAGGGGAGCTGCTGGAAAAATCAGGGAACAGAGACGCCAGTTTGGACGCAGATCTTCACCTCAGGGAGCACCTCGGCGTATCGGCAAGGAGCAGTATGTGCCACCCCGATCACCAAAGTAAAACTCATCCAACTCTTCTCTATTTAATTTGAGCTGTGGACTAAAGAGCAGCAAGGGAGACGGACTATAAGGAGGAGGTATTCGGAGAACACGAATACTGAATCGGAGTATATGGTTTGAGTGTGGAGAAGGTGGGGAGGGTCCCAAAATTCATCTCTAAAAGTGATTTCACAAATGCTGGAGGATTCCAATCAATATAAATATATAGAGATTATAATTTTTGTATCTTTTTGTTTTTTAATTTGCAGACGGTTTCCTTCCTGAAATCAACTTTGAGGTTGTGAATTAGTGTTTTGACCAGATGAAAAAATGAAATGACATAATAACATGTCCCTCAGTGTAGAAGGAAGAGGGCAAGAGAATATTATTTTTGGAAAAAAAAAAGGCATTTCTGTAAAATTAGAACTTACTTTTTTAAACCTATGTAACGTTTGGCTTGTAGGATGAGATGTATGCCATGAATGGCCTTGCATTGCAACGGAGATGCTTGGTCGGCGTGCTTGAGTTGCGTGAGTGCAGCCAGATACTGTTATGTCATGACTGAGTCACTGATGGTAAAAACGGAATGCACTACTGTCGTAGAACTCTGTTTCCAGCTTGAAATTTAGTCTCTTGACCTTACTAATATTTCTTTGAGCAAACGTTTTTTAAACTCTGATTTTACTGGAGATCTGATTGTAGATCAGACCATAAGGACAGTAAGAATAGTCAATATCTTAGACACAAGAAGCGGGGGAGGGGGCATGTTTGCAATTTTTAATTTTCCCTTTTTTCCTGCCAATTGAGGGCAGCATTTTAATTTTCTTTTTATTGCTTAAATGCTACTTTCTCTAACCCCTTTATTACAGACTTGTGTGCATTTATCTGGTATGTTTTCCTGAGGCAGGCCCAATTAATGGAAGACTGCACAGTAGGTGGTGGTGGTTTCATATGTGAAGAGCCTGAGCTTTCAGTTCCACTCATGGAATTCTGCTTTGCAGGTGGGAGTCTTGAGGGCAGGTTCAAAACCCCAAATGGGCCTAAAATTGAGGCTTTTTATTTCCTTTGAGACATTCAACAGTTTGGGGGCATGGCCGAGTTTCCGTGTAGTGACTCTCATTGGTTCTCTGGACTGGTGTCAAGCACTGCTTTATAGTATCTGTACGAGGGGAAACTCCACAGCAGATAATAGCTCCTGACTTTTTTCAATTGCTTGAAACAAAGGCCATGAGGTTTTTAACTTTATTTCAAAGAGGTTACTTTGACTCAATTCACAACACTAGTGTGTAGTAGGCAGTTAAGTTTACAAGCTAGTAATTACCGTAAGTGACTGAAGGAAACAGGAAAAATATAATGTGTTAATCTGCCAGAATAAGCATGCCCACATTCTAAGTTCTGTATAAAGTGTTAAGAAAAGTAGCTCGCAGCAGTAAGAATTGTACCTGTGTTTTTTTGTTTGTTTTTAGTGAATAGAACATGTACAAATTTAAAGCTGTAAGTTGTGAACACTGGAATATTCAGTCGTGATACATTCATTCTAATGGCATCACTAGCATATATTACTAAGATGTTTACGGTATGTAAGTGGCAGTTAAAAATGACGTTAACTGTGAAATTTTCATCTTTTGATTTCTTAGCCAGATAATCCTTGGTGATTTCTTACTCAATAGGCATTCTCCATCAACTGCTTTGAGAACTCTTGTATCTATTTTTATAAATATATATATATATATATAAAGCCAGAGTTGTCATTTCTCTAACTTATTATTCAGTTTGGCAGTTGCTTTTGATTTGATTCATATATTTATGCAGTTAACTGTTCATTTTGTGCATGTTACATATATAAAAACAATCATTACTCACTTTTAAACTGCCTGTACTGGGTTTGGAAGTTTAATTTACCAAAATCATGGATCAAATCTATAGTTTAAGAATGCTTACAAACCTGTTTCAGTTTACTTGGATAATGCTACATTTGATGAAAATGATACAAAGTAGTTTTAAATATTTAAACTGTCAAGAGCTCTGTGAAATGCATCAAATTTCAAAGAAGCTGCTTTTTTTTATAAATAATTTTATAAACGTAATTACTGAACTCGGACTGGAAAATAACATGTATTCTGTATAATAGTCACCAATATTAGGGTAATGTGCACTCTCATTGCAGAGTGAACATGTATTGGAATTCTAATAGCAGCCATAAGCTGGTTGCAGTTGAGAGGAAGAGCTCTTTGGGAAGAGTACAGTCTCTGCCCTAGCTTGGCTGTACTGGCATGTTAATTTTGACCTATGTGGGCATCCGCTTTCAAATCAGTGCATAGAGCTTGTTGAGCTGAAAGATAGAACTTGAGTATTTCTGACAGTTGTAAAGTGTAGCTTTTTCCTTGATTAGATGTACAAAAAAATCCTTACAGCTCAATCTTTTTTCTTGTAAGGTGATTGGAAAAACTTGACGTGTGGACGGAATGTTTTATGTCTTAAATGTGCATTTTCCAGCAACAGATTATGGTCTTGTATAGTGTATGCAAATAAGTCTGTAAACTTGTTGGCTTTTTCCAGCATATCTATCAGATTAGGGAGCTCACCATAACTAAACTAATTGATACTGGTGTGCAAAGATTTAACATTAGGATTCCCCTACTTCCCCCACCTCCATGGACACTGTTTGGGTGGGGGGATTGGGGTTGGGGAATAATAAAGCAAATATAAAGGCTGTGAAAACAATAGTTTTTGTGTGCAAGTCCTCCTGCAGTACTTGTATTGCATGGCAAATACATAACCTAGATGGGCTAGCTGCTACTTCTCATTCTCCAGATATAGTCTCAGGCAAATTCTTGTGTCTCTACCCCCAAGTTTTCCTGTTTGCCAATTTTAAACAAGGACTAAATGACCATTTGGGAGCCAGATTCACTGCTGGTGCAACTCCATGGACTTCAGTTGAGGTGCATCATCTTATTACCAGAGGTAAAACTGGCTTTTGTTCCACAAAAGTTAATTGAGCTGTTGAAGATGATGGATTCTCAGTGGCTCTCTCCTTCATAGCTCACCACATCAGGCAAACATGCATTCGTCTACCCTGCTGACTGTATTTAAAAAGAAAAACCAATGAAAGAAGCACACACAAGTGCAGATCTCAACTAACTTTTAGTTTCACAAATTGTCACTTGTTTCCAAAATTAGTCTGTTTTATTTTGTTAGCTACAGAGGTATATTCCCCCAGCTAAACTTCTTCCACTTTATTCATGGAAAAGATTGGGCCATTTTTTTTTTTTATATTTCTGGGGAGGGGAAGGAGGGACTATTTGCATGTGATTGTAACATTAAAAAGTGCAAAAGTTTGTTTAATTTCTAAAATTAAGTTAGTTTTATAGCATCTTACATTCCTGCTATCTTTTATTTAAAAAAAATAACCAAGTTAGCTTGGCACAGTATGATGGTGCAGTTTTAGCAGTAGGTAAAATAAAGTAACCCATCCTATTAACCAGAAGAGAGCAAGGATGATATTGTGGCAGATCAGTAGCAATTAAGTAACTTAATCAATGCTTTACTGTAGTTAAATAGCTATGGCCTTACTACTTTGTCAATATCCACTTAAATATCTTGAAAATGTCCACTGTTTTTACTGTTACCCAAGTGAACGTTCACCTGGGATAAAATCTGTGTACAGGCAATATTTTAAACTTGTAAAATGAACCATTGTATTACAGACAAAATGCAACAGAAATGCACTTAGGAGGAAAACTTGCTTCTGATGAGTTTATTTTGTAAATCCTTGATTGCAACAGATATGCAAATAGACTTTTGGTTTCTAATTTTTGATATTTCATTCTGAAATAAGATTGTTGCCATTAATCTGAATGATTTATCATGCTCTTCTTGTTTGTATATATATTACATATAGTCTGAGCTTCTTTTAGGATGGTACATGATTTTGTTTTAGTTTTTCTTAGTTGGCTCGTCTCTTAAGTGTCCCCAGCATAGACACTTTAAGAGGTCAAATGAGTCTGTTTTTAATATACTGTTGGGAGGACTTGAAAGGAGTTAGATTATTTCTGAAAAATCCATCTGCAAACTAACCTGTAACAACTTTCAATTTTATATTTAAGAACCAGAGGTTTATTTTTATGGAGCTTCAGTTATGGATTCAATATCAAAAAAATACAACTTCACCTGTAAACAGATTGTGCACAAATGGCTCTTGTTCTAATTTTTATAAAACACAAAATATGCAGATAATATATTGACTTTGACTATTGACATCTCGCTCCTCCCAGACAATTCTGACATTCCCTTGGCATGTATGATCTCTCTCCAAAGTGGTAGGGCTTCAGTGAAAGAAGAAAAAAAGCAACTTATCTGGCTTCTATACTGTCCATTGTCAAAACTGTCCAAAACAATTTCTGTAAAGTAGGTTCATGCTTTAAATGTTAAAATGATAATACATGTATTTGTATTTCTGTTTTTGACATTGCCAAGGTGCTATGGGAAATTGAAATAACAGTTAGAAAAATAAAGCTGATTTAAAGAAACAATCCTTCTGTCTTTGATTTCACAATTAGATGCTGTTCGATGTTAAATGGCTTCTAATACTACTTTCCATACATGTCTGAAAACATTGCATAATGTCTTCTATCCTTGCAGTCTTGAGATAGTGTTGTTTCATGTTACAGGGAAGAAGATGGATTTCTTTCTTAAGATGAAAAGGTTGAAGGAAATTAGTAAAGGCATGGTAGTTCAGATTTATTCTGGAAAGGAAAGTGAGGACTTGACTCCAGAATGATGTGTCGACTGCAGATGGACCAGTTCCTCCTTTCCCATATTTGAGAGCAAGAGGTCATTAATGGCAGGTAAAACAAAAGTGCAAGTAAGCTCCTATCTCTGTATTTATAGCACACTGATCAATGTGGTAGCTCTTGCTAGTCCCTCCTTCAGTCTTCATGAGCCTCCCTCAGAGAGAGGAACCCAAGGAAGAAAATCTTTCACCTGTTTTGAGAAGGCTTCTCAAATGTGGCATGACTTGTGTTGTGCTCTAGAGCAAGACATGGGTGCAGTAGAGGATTCTGCAGCAGTGCGCCCTTCAGCGGAAGCATGTCTTGTTCCAAATAGCCTCAAGATGGGTTCTGTCAGCTTCATGTGCTCTGAAGCCTCACTTCACCATGTGTACAGGCAGGTTATATGCCACATCTTTGTGACAGGGTAACCAATGTGTCACCCGTAGCTCAGTTCAGCCATCTTAATGGCCTGACTTTCAATAGTACTCAGAACCTGTAGCTTCATTGGCCTGTTTACTTTGTCCTGGGTATGCAGGGCCATTGATGGAGTGGTAATTGACCTAAGACCCTACAGAATGGGAATTTTAAATAGTGAACTAAAAGAAAGCTGCCTATGACTAAAGCAGGGGTTCCCATATTGTAATACATTAGCTTGATGTTCCATCAGTTAATTTCACAACCATTTTTAAGGTGGGTGGGAGCTGCTGAACTAATCTTACTGTCCATCAGTGCTAGATGTGGAGGACAGTGTCGGCATGCTGTTGCCACAAACCTTGATCTCCTCTTTGAATACATTCTCTATTGGCTGGCCTGTGCAGGAATAAACTACCCCTATCAATCACAAGAGCCCTAAGCATCACTATTCTACAGCTACAGAGGCCCCCTGAGGTTCTGTTACTGATGCCACAGAAGGTGGTTGCAGACCAATGTCTAGTGAATGGATACGCCACAGTAGCACCAATGGCCCCTGCTTTTAGTACGATCAGCTGTGGTGCCACAGTCTGAATGGGCTGTGGGAACATAAGAACGGCCCTCGTGGATCAGACCAATGGTCCCTCTAGCCCAGTATTCCATCTTCCGACAGTGGCCAGTGCCATATGGTTCAGGGACAGTGAACAGAGCGGCCATTTTGAGTGATCCATCCCCTGTTCAGTCCCAGCTTCTGGCAGTTGGTAGTTTATGGACACCTGGAGCATGGGCGTGTCCCCCTGACCATGTTGGCTAATAAACATTGGTGGATCTATCCTCTCTGAATTTACTGGATTAAAAACAATTAGGTTATTCTTTTGGCCTTTTACAACATTCCATGGCAATGAGTTCCACAGGTTGACTCCGCATTGTGTGAAGACGTATTTCCCTTCTTTAAAAACCTGCCTACTGATTTCATCAGGTCCTCCCTAATTCTTGTGTTCTTTCTCTATACTATTCATTATTTTATAGACCACTATCATATCCTCCCTTAGTCCTCTCTCTTCCAATCTGAACAGGCCCAGTTTTATAATCTTTGTATGGCAGCTGTTCTGTACCCCGTAATCATTTTTTGTTGCCCTTCCTTATGCCTTTTCCAATTCTAATGTGTCTTTTGAGACGGGGCAATGAAATCGCATGCAGTAGTCAAGGTGTGGACATACCATGGATTTATAGTGTTAGGATATTTTGTCTTATCTATCCCTTTCCTAATGAGGCCTGACATTGTTCGCTTTTTTTGACTGCTGTGGGATATTGAGCAGATGTTTTCAGAGAACGAACTACGATGACTACAAGATCTTTCTCGAGTGGTAAGAGCCCGATGACTCACTGTTGCCTGCCCAACAGGGAAGGGAGCCGTCAAGTCAGCATCGCTCCCCAGGCGCACACCTTCAAAATGTCATGAATGGAAGCTGCTGCACTTGATTGTCTTAAAGCAGCTGCCCCCTGCTCCATTGCTCCTCATTGTGGTGGGGAGGGGCCAATACCAAGCAGGAGAGGGAGGAAATAGGTAGCTGCTAGGAGCAATTGCTGGACACTCAGCGTTGGTAACCGCCATAGTGCAGTAATACCACAGGCCTGTTCCCCCAAAATGGCTGCCATGTCCACACTCTTGTGCCTTGCTCTGGCCTCTACTGTTTATTCGGTAAAGGACCAGGTCCAGGGTTGCAAACAGGACAGAGGCTGCTACTGCTGCAACCGGTGTGTGGGACTCAGCAGGGGGAAGGAGCGTCAAAGCTGTTTGTTGCAGTTGTGTAGCCACGTTGGTCCCAGGTATTGGAAAGATGGTGTGTGAGATAATATCTTGTATTGGACCAACATTAATGGGTGAAAGAGACCAGCTTTTGTGCTACAGTGAGCTCTGCTTCAGGTCTGGGAAAGATACTCCGTGTATCACAGCTACATACGAGGTCGAACAGTTAGCACGTATTAACATAAGACTGGCCATACTGGGTCAGACCAATGATCCATCTAGCCCAGTATCCTGTCTTCCAACAGTGGCCAATGCCAGGGTGCTTCAGAGGGAATGAACAGAACAGGTCATCACCAAGTGATCCATCCCCTGTTGCCCATTCCTGGCTTCTGGCAAACAGAGGGTAAGGATATTTCAGAGCATGATTTTGCATCCCTGACTAATAGCCATTGGTGGATCCATTAACTTATCTAGTTCTTTTTTGAACCCTGTTAATCTTGTCCTTCACAACATCCACTGGCAAAGAGTTTCGGAGGTTGACTGTATATTGTGTGAAGAAATACTCCTCTCTCCCCCCCCCCTTTTTTTTAAACCTGCTGCCTATTAATTTCATTTTATGACCCCTAGTTCTTTGTGTTATGAGGAGTAAATAACACTTCCTTATTTACTTTCTCCACACCAGTTATGATTTTATAGACCTCTCATATCCTCCCTTAGTTGTCTCTTCCAATCTGTAAAGTCCCAGTTTTATTACTCTCTCCTCATATGGAAGTTTTTATACCCCTAATTTTTGTTGCCCTTTTCTGTACTTTCTCCAATTCCAATATCTTTTTTGAGATGGGACGATCAGATCTGCACACAGTATTCAATATGTGGGCATACTATGTATTTATATAGAGGCAGTATGATATTTCTTAATGATTCCCAACATTAGCTTTTTTGACTGCTGCTGCATATTGAGTGGATGTTTTCAGAGCTTGGAGTTAACAGCTAATTTAGACCCCATCATTTCATTCATATATGTATGTATATATAAAATATAAAGGTGGGGTTATGTTTTCCAATGTGCATTATTTTGCATTTCTCAACACTGAATGTAAACTGCCATTTTGTTGCCCAGTCACACAGTTTTGTGAGATCCTTTGTAGCTCTTCCGTCTGTTTTGGATTTAACTATTTGAGTAGTATTGTAGCCTCTTCAAATTTTGCCACTTCACTGTTTTCCAGATCATTTATGAATATGTTGAGCAGTACTGGTCTAGTACAGACGCCTGCATCACACCACTATTTACCTCTGTCCATTCTGAGAACTGACCATTTATTCCTACCCGTTGTTTCCTGTCTTTTAACTAGTTACTGATCCATGAGAGGACCTTCCCTCTTATCCCATGCCATCTTATTTGCTTAAGAGCCGTTGATGAGGGACCTTGTTTTAGCTTTCTGAAAATCTAAGTACACTATATCCACCAGATCACCCTTGTCTACATGATTGTTGACTACCTGGAAGCATTATAGTAGATGGGTGAGGCATGATTTCCCTTTACCAAAACCATGTTGACTCTCTCCCGACAAATCATGTTCATCCCTGTGTCTGATTAATTCTGTTCTTTATTATAGTTTTTACCACTTTGCCTGGTACTGACATTAGGCTTATTGAGCTGTAAGTGCCAGGATGGCCGCTCAAGCATTTTTTTTGTTTGTTTGTTTGTTTTAAATGGGAAGATAGATGATGATAATACCAGGCATCCTGTACAAAAGCTGATTTAAATGATAGGTTACATATCACAGTTAGTAGTTCTGAAGGATCTCAGGTGTGAAATGGCAGAGTTTTTGGGTGGATACCCTTGGGCCCTGGTGTCCTATTGCTGTTTAATTTGACAATTTGTTCCAAAACCTCTTCTAATTACACCACAATCTGGGGCCGTTTCTCAGATTTGTCCCCTGAAAAGAACAGCTGCAGTTTGGGAATCTCCCTCACATCCTCAGCTAACCTAACTTATGCTAAACTAAGGGCCCGTTCAAGGTGAAGTTATCAGACAAAAATGGGGGAGGGGGTACAGCCTGTTGTAAATAAGGATACAGAGATCAGATTGTGTAACTAACGAACCTTTGTCTTTAGCTTCAGTATTTTTAATAAAAGTGGGGGTAGGTCCCAGGCTTCAGTGAATTTTTGTTTATTGCTAATAACCTGCCTCTGTGTTTTACTGAGAAATAACCATGACAAAATCTTAACCTTAGTCATAAGCTATAAACCCAGCGGCTTTGGTCAGCCCGGGGTTCCCTCCTGCCCGCGGGAGAGGTGGCAGCAGAGTTCTGTGAGGCTCCCCAGTGTCTCGTGGGCCCCCAGAAGTCGGTGCAATTCACCCAATTACCTCCCCACCTTGCAGCTCTGGGGCGGCGGGGGGGGGGGGTGTTGCTGGGGGTTCACAGGCATGGTGGCTTGAGAGGGCAGGGCACCCTGGGGTGCAAGGCAGGTCAAGAGCTTTCAAAGGAAAAAGGGCCCTGAGGGTGGGGTGAGGGGCGCGGTGCCTGGCCTGGGCGGCGGGGGGCGCGCGCGCTGCAGCCGAGCGCAGTTCCGGGCCTGGCCGGCAGGGGGCAGCGCGGCCCATTATCCGGCTTGGCCGCCAGGGGCCGCCGGGCGCAGTTCCGGGCCTGGCCGGCGGGGGGCGCGCGCGCGCGCTGCGGCCGGGCCCCGCCAGGCGGCGGCGCCGGGCCCCGCCCCCTCACGTGACCGCGGCGCTGGGGCTCAGCATGGCGGAGGCGGCGGCCGCTCCTGCTGCGCCCGGGACCCGGAGCCCCCAGCGCTGAGCCGGGCCCGGCCCCGACATGGCCGAGCCGGCGGGCGGCGGAGCCTGCTCCCTGCCCCGGGAGATCCGCGAGCAGCTGGCCGAGCTGGAGCTGGAGCTCTCCGAAGGTGGGGGCCGGTGTGGGGCTGGGGCTGGGTTAGGCGGTGGGTGTGGGGCCGAGTGGGGCTGGGCGGTGGGGCTGGGGCAGGGTTCTGGTTGGAGTTGGGCAGGGGCTGGAGGGGGTGGGGCACGGGGAAGTGGGGCTGGGGCTGGGTTAGGCGGTGGGTGTGCGGCCGAGGGCGGTGGTGTGGGGCTGGGAGACCGGGCTGGGCGGTGGGGGTGGGCCAG
The DNA here is from genome assembly GCA_037349315.1 of Chelydra serpentina. Lineage (NCBI taxonomy): Eukaryota > Metazoa > Chordata > Testudines > Chelydridae > Chelydra > Chelydra serpentina. Next base: position 436,481 of record JBAIAC010000079.1, read on the forward strand.
GGAGGGGTTGGGGAAGTGTGGGGTGGGTTTATGGCTGGGGGTGGGTTAGGCGGTAGGTGTGGGTCTGGGAGGGACTCGGGATAGGTGTGGAGATGAGTGGTGGCATTGAAGGGGTTAGATGTGGGGTAGGGTCATGGCTGGCGGTGGAAGTTGGGGTTTGGGGCTGGTGTGGGGGTAGGTGTGGGGCAGGGAGGGGTTGGGGAAGTGTGGGGTGGGTTTATGGCTGGGGCTGGGTTTATGGCTGGGGTTGCGTTAGGCGGTAGGTGTGGGTCTGGGAGGGGCTCGGGATAGGTGTGGAGATGAGTAGTGGGGTTTAGGGGAATAGGTGTGGGGCAGGGATGGGTTGGGGAAGTGTGGGGTGGGTTTATGGCTGGGGGTGGGTTAGGCGGTAGGTGTGGGTCTGGGAGGGACTCGGGATAGGTGTGGAGATGAGTGGTGGTATTGAAGGGGTTAGATGTGGGGTAGGGTCATGGCTGGCGGTGGAAGTTGGGGTTTGGGGCTGGTGTGGGGGTAGGTGTGGGGCAGGGAGGGGTTGGGGAAGTGTGGGGTGGGTTTATGGCTGGGGCTGGGTTTATGGCTGGGGTTGGGTTAGGCGGTAGGTGTGGGTCTGGGAGGGGCTCGGGATAGGTGTGGGGATGAGTGGTGGCTCATCCCCACACCTAAGTCTCTCTCACCCTTAGGCCCTCATATCTTTGCCCCCTTCTGCAGTGGTCCAGCCTTCTCTGGTCCCTTGCTCGGTGTGGGGAGGTTATCTGGGGTTCCTCCCCTTACTGGCCCTTCGGTCTCCTCATCCTTTTCCTCTTGGCCTCTCACAGACGTTTAGAGGATTTCGTCTCGTCTTCGCTCCCCTCAGTCTCCTTGCCATGCTGTCCCTGGCTGCTGGGGGAGCCAGTGGGGGTGACTGGTCTGGGTTTTGGGGAGCCCCCAGGCTGCTGGGGCAGTGGATGGAAGTGTTGAGGGAGCCCCCAGGTGGCTAGGGATTCTGGGGGGTTAATTGAGGTAAATCCCCTTCACATGCTAAAACCTGCTTGTCTGTTTCCATGGGGTGGGCAGATACTTGTGAGCCCCCTTCTGCCTTCTCACAGACAGGCTGGATTGTGGGGGAGGGTTAGCTGGGCCTGTCTCATATAGTGGGATGACCCAACATGTCCCTTTTTCTGGTGTTTGGATGTCCTCCTCTTGGTACTCTCAAGCTGTGTTTAATGGGGTGAATCCTAGTGGTACAACCATCCCACATGCATCTTTTTAGATTTCACTGCCCAGGCTTTTTAATGGGGTGACTCCCCATGCGTGTAGCCTGTCTGTCCCCCAATTTCTCCCATGTACACAGCCAGCGTGTGTGTTGTGGCCACTCTTTGCAGCATCCTCAACTTTGAGATGTAGTCTAGCATGCCTTAAATGTCAGTCTGTGTCTAATGTTCCTGACTTACAGTGCTCTGCTTATTTTCCTGCAAAAGTCTGAGGGGAGCTGTGGGTAGCTTGCAAGATGATTTCTTCCTTCCAAAGCCCTGGAGAGCAAACTTTAGGGAACAATCATGTGCAGGTCTCCAAGGGTGCATATGTGGAGTGCCCCATGGGTCTTATCTAAGCCCTAATTGATGATTGTTTATAGTTTGGGAGTGACAATTCTCAGGTGTTCTTACAGATGTTTTCTTCTTTGTTTGCTGCCCTCATGAGTTTTAAAAGCTGTTTTAAGGATTTTCAGGGGAGGGGAGACTGGAGAAAATCAATGGTGGGGGAGGGGGAGAGAAGCTTTGGATAACAATGGAAAAAATACAGCATAATGTTCTCTCCACATGACCTGAGCAAGTTGTTTCATGCAGCCATAATCAGTTCACACACAGTTCCTGTTTATATTGAAAACAAAGCCTTAACTTGTGTTTGAGACATGAATGTGACATTTCCTCTTCTCTTTAAATGTACATATGGTGTTTTCTGCGCACTCGTATTTAGGTTGTTGCCATCAGTGTGGCTGTGTTGTAAATTTCTTCTAGAGCTGTACACGAATAGTTCTGTCAGGCAAGAGAAAAGTGTTGGAATCTGGGGTGGGTAGATGAATCTTGTGAAGGAAATGGCTATATTTTACAGATTGTGAAATGCTCTATCCATTGCAAGTTACTGGGTTCAATTCAGGAATTGCTAAGTAACGTTTCTTGGCTGTCAGGAGGACTGACTAGATGGTCGTAATGGTCCCTTCTGGCTTTAAAATCTGTGAAAAATCAAATTACAGACATGTCTGTCCTTTCCGTTTCTCTACAAGAGCAATTAGTGAAGAAGAAGGGACTGTTTGCAAAGTAGGATCTTCAGGATTGATTAGTCAAGGTGCTGAGCACCTTAAATTCACATAGACCTGGTTGGCACTCAGCATCTTGCAGGATGAAAAGTGTCCTGTAGCAGCATGAAGACCGCACTTCTCAGTAGAAGCCATTTGTTAGGAGCCTTTTAATGCTGGTTTTTGTTTTGCTAAATACTGTTCAAAAAACACTTTATTTAAGCATTTAACTAGAGCGATAATCCTGTCTGGTGTTAACCTTTATGGACTGTTTGATCATGTGAAGTACTGAGGAATTGTCCTTTTTGATGTCCTTGGATATCTCTTGTAGAAGAACTTCTCTTAGCTGCAGAATTTACTGGAACATTCTGCTTCTGGGAAAGCATTTGTGTTTCATAGTGTGTGTAACTTATTTCTCATGATATTAAAGAAAAGGCTAACCCTTTGCACAGTTTAACCTTTTGATACATTCGATCATGCTCCTTGAAAATCTTGTCCTAATTCTGTACTTTCTGATCTTGAGGCTGTTTAAACCAACTCAGAGCAGCTTGAAGCCATTTCAGTAACTCCCAATTCAAATACCATATTACAGTGTAAAGTTGTTTGAATTGTTTGCATACGTTTTTTATGGTTCTGCATACTTTGAATATTGATGTCTCTTTGCAGAATCTTTTGCTTGCCACTTACATCTTCGCAGCTGGCATTTAACTCATATTATATTTTACTTGAAAATCTTCCCAAGGAGCGCTCGCTTTTTTTTTTTTAAAGAATGAGATTTTCATGTCTAAACAGTAAATGTAAAGAAGTAACATTCTGCATAAAGGGACGTGGTCAGATTAAAATCCGTGTCTTGGTTCTGTTACAATAGCACATTAAATTAAAGCCCATCTCCCAAGTAACTCTCCCTTGCCCCCGCCCCCAAATTGTGGAGCTAATGTGTTTGATATTGCATTGTTCGCTCTGCGAGTGTGTTATACCCCCTCCCCCACCTTGTCTGTCTTGTCTATTTAGATTGTCAGCGGTTTGAGGCAGGGACTGTTTGCTATTGTGTTTGTACAGTGCCTAGGACAATGGTGCCCCATTCTTGGCCCTTAGGCTCTGCTGTAATCAATATGATTACTAAAATTTTAAGGAAGGAATTTTCGAAGACGTCTAAAGGAGTTGGGTGCTTTGTCGTCATGCACTAGGGCAGTGCTGTGTACATTGCCATTTAATATGAGGTTTGGCTTTATTACCACATTTTTAACAGACTTTAAGGCCCTGATCCTGCAAACTGCTCCTCTTGCTGAAGCCAACAGGTGCAGTGGCCTGCCTGACAAAGCAGCCTAAAGCGTCTTGAAAATGTCCCTTAACTGATCCCTTGTTTCTGAGACATTGGGGCCTGACTTATACCCCCTCTTGACTTGCTCAGCACATTTGAAGGTGCTCAGCATCTCTTGAAAGTAAGTCCCTCCCCTGAGTTAAGATTAGAGACTTTAATATGAGCTTCTCTGTTACTTTGATCAGCATAATCCTGGTCTGTGTTGCATAGTGAACAGCATTGCATGTGAGAGTTGTAGTAAAAAGGCAGCATTAATAACGTTTGAGGGCAACCAGTCTGTGTTTGTGTAAACAAAGGGAATCCAGTTCTTTCTCCTTGCGTCTGCTTTTATCTCTGTGTTGCATTGTGAGGTGGTTGTTTACCTTCTGGGTGTTTCTAGTGTGGATTCTGAATAGGGCACAGCAACAGGTTAACTCTCCCCCTTTCTGAAAGGGGAGAGGAGCAGAACCTGTGGAGAGAGTGCATATGCAGCATTGTTTAATTCCTAGTATAATGAATGTGTCATGGAGAGGTGTGGGACAATGTTGTGCTGTTGTCACTGGTTTTCTTCAGGTCACCTCTTATGGCTTGTTTTTGCACACAGTGTTGGGTAACTGTTAGCCTACATGGTATGGCGTATTTACAACTGCCAAAGAAAATGCAGTATTAAATCTAATCCGGCACCATGCATGGAAGAGATGCTGCATCAGCATGTGGGCTGCAAACTAGAACAGAAGGATTATCTTAAATACATACAGAAATGGGAAATTACGAGGCTTCCTTAAGGAACAGTCTGTGTGCCAAAAGCAATAGGACTAATTAAACCTCTGTACTCTGCAGATCATTTCTGACCAAACCTTGTGGTCAAAATGGAAATGTCAGAAGCCCCATCCCTCAGTAGTACACTTAAAACTTCTGGGCAAAGCACTAGAAGACATTTCAGAGAATAGTGCTGCGGTTGCCCTGTGCCTTGTGGTGGCATAAGTATCTTCAAATGTGTCATCAATGCATCTGATCTGCTTGTGGCAGTATGAACTGCTGGTAGATCTGTTGTTGCTATGAATGTTACTAGAAATACTCTCCCTGTTAATGGCGGGAACAGCTTCTTTTGCCTTTTTTCATTTGTTTAGCATTCCATTCCACATCTCCTCTGTCTTATTCCAGTGACGGCGCTTATTCTATCTCTCAGATTGTAATTCCTTGGAGAAGGGACCTGGTCTCCCCCCATGTCAATCCACTATGTTATAAACATTATAAATGTGTCAATGACCCACGGGTACTTCCATCTTGTTCTTCCTTCTCTTCCAACTCCTTTCTGATATTTTTATCCATCTCTTACACCAGATCTATACTACAGACCTATATCTGTATAACTACATTGCTCGGGTGTGAAAAATCCACACCCTTGAGTGATGGAGTTATACTGACCTAACCCCTTGTTTAGACAGCACTTTGCCAATGGGAGAAGCTCTCCCGTCAGCGTAGAAGTGTCTTCACTAAAGTGCCACAGCAGTGCACGGCTGTACGTGAAGACAAGCCCTCAGTAACACTCATATTATGCATCACTAGTGATGTGAAGTACTACAGTACTTTGAATTTTCATCTACTGCTCTTTAATGAGATAATATCCTCAGCACTTTAACTTAGACAAAAGCTATCGACCTGCTCTCCCCCCTTCCCCCTTGACTGAAGCTCGAAAGAATGAAGAGTTTCACGTTTCCATTAGAAATGGGCACTCCGTTTTACACCTCTGCCAGCTGAGCTGCTGCACCTGGAATGTGTTTTTGGGGCCACTCTGGATGCTTGTACTTAAAATGTTCTCCTGGATTTCTGTGGAATGTGTTCCCACTTCATCCCCTAATTAAGATCTCTTACCCTCCTCTCTGTAGATTTGTCCTCAGTCAAATACAATGCTAACATAAGGGTCTTTTCTTTGGCATTGAATTAGAATGTGTTCAGTAGAAGAATACATCCTGAAAGGGCTCTGTATATCTTAGGGTTTCTACAGTATCATTTGTTCCCCTAGCTCAGAGAATTGATAAAGGTGAAAGACTCCATATCCCATTTTGCTTGACCTGATCTCAGTAGCTGGAAATGGTTACTTTCTTTGGCGAGGTGTGTTACCTGATCTATTGATTGTATATTGGTTATTTGAGACTTCCCAATTGACAAATTAATACTCTGGGGTTTGACAAGCTTCAGTTCCAAGAGCAGACCCAGAGCTGTTAGAACAGTGGCTCTCAAACTTTTTTACTGGTGACCCCTTTCACATAGCAAGCCTCTGAGTGCAACCCCCCCATATAAATTAAAAACACTTTTTTATATATTTAACACCATTATAAATGCCGGAGCAAAGCAGGGTTTGGGGTGGAGGTTGACAGCTTGCAACCCCCTCATGTAATAACCTCGTGACCCCCTGAGGGGTCCCGAGCCCCAGTTTGAGAACTCCTGTGTTAGAATTATGGTTAAATTGGAAACCCCAATGTGTACGGTTGCAACACACACTTTGCAAATTCAAAAGCTTTTTCCTACGGTTTTATTAGCACAATCAGTAAACACACAAAGTAATGCACTGTTAGCTTTACGTCCAGTGTCGTGCCATACACGTTCTCCCCCAATTCTGATCTAGGAGTAGAGAGACAGGTGGTGTTCCATGAGAGTCCTGTCCTATCCCTGGTATGCCAAATGGCCGAAGTCTCGATGGACTAAACTGTGGTTAGGCCTGTTATAGTATCCAATGGCGTCCATGAATATTCATAAGAGTATTTGGCCTCCTTTTCCCATAACTAACTTCCTCACCCTAATAATATTGGGGTGTCCTTATCCTATAGGTTAGCATATTAATTCTTTCAAATTTATTAGCATATATGTCAATTGCTTACTATAGCAATTTTGTGGTTATCTGCTGATATTCCTATCCCAAAATACGCTAACTAGCATCAGCTGACTTCTTGAGGGTACCTGTCAGCATTTTATGCTAGACATCAGCAAAATTATGTATTGCAAAATTATATCGTATGCTGCTATCTTGTGATTTAGGGTCATTGTTGGTCAGCTTTCTTTTGCTAAGGCTTATAGGCTTAACTTCCTATGCTAACTGCTTAAGCTACTATTTTATATATATAGATATAGATAGATATAGATATATCCATATCCTGTGGGCTTTGTACCTGTATCTTACTATATCTTAGCTTTATGGTTAAAAGCTGACTTTAAACCTGTAATTAACCCATAAACTACATCTGTGTGGACTGAGTTGGTGCTGGTCCTGGCAGAGAGGAACCCATGTTAAAAAGTCTCTCTCACCCTTAGGCCCTCATGTCTTTGCCCCCTTCTGCAGTGGTCCAGCCACACTGGAGGGAGAGCCTGTCATGGACTCCCAGGCCTTACGGGAAGAGGGGGTATCTCTTCTCCCCAAAAGGTGCCCCTGCAGAATTCCAGAGTCCAGATTGACTAATCTGCTCAGTTGTTGATACAGTAGAACCTCAGAATTGCAAATACCTCGGGAATGGAGGTTGTTCGAAACTCTGAACAAAACGTGATGGTGGTTCTTTCAAAAGTTTACAACTGAACATTGACTTAATGCAGCCTTGAAACTTTACTATGAAGAAGAAAATACTGCTTTGACCATCTTTATTTAAACGAAACAAGCACAGAAACAGTTTTCTTATCTTGTCAAATCTTTTTTTTAAACTTCCACTTTATTTTTTTAGTAGTCTACATTTAACACAGTACTGTACTGGATTTGTTTTTGTGTCTGCTTCTTCCTGATTGCGTACTTCTGGTTCCAGATGAGTTGTGTGGTTGACTGGTCACTTCGTATCTCTGGTGTTTATAACTCTGAGTTTCTACTGTATATTCAGGAGCAGGTTGATGTATGACTTAAGAGGGAGAAAAATGTATGGTGGGTTAATTCCATTTCTAGCTATAAATGTTAGTGTTAAAACCCTCTAACATTGAGGCTGGGCCTGTTCTTTCTAGGCAAAATTCTCTCACACTGCTTTTCATACAAGCTCCATCCCAAATGTGTTAGAGGGACAAAGGGGGCAAGGTATGAAGAGGCTTGGGCAGGGGAGAGGACACATTTTCAAATGACGAGTGAGACTGTAGTTACAGAGAAGCAGTTTCCTCCATCTGGAGCTCCAGCGGAGTTGGGTCAGCTAGAGAGGGAGGCCTGTGCTAGGCCTGTAATTATCATGGGGGTCAAGTGGATTCATGTTACATAATCCAAGCAGCGCGGCTGTCACACTGTTCCGTAATGTGGTTATAACATAGGCGAGGCTGAACTGTTAAACACCACCCTGTGACGTGACACAACTTGTAGCGTTTAAGTGCAGACCCAGAGTTCTCCTGCTTGCAAATCTGACGTTAGATGCTTCAGCATGTGGCCTGATATTCAGTGATGTTGTACGCTTGCTGTGGGCGCTCAGCTCCACTGAGAATCTAATTAAGGTCCCCAACTTCGCAAATGATGCCCAGTGCTTTTGTTCTGGGTGACCATGCCAAGTCGCAACTGTACTAGCTAAAATTTTGTTGTAATACAGTTGCTGTTAACCAAGCTTCCCTGACTAGTGTGGACAAGACTATACTAGCCCAAACTGCTAGGCCTCGTCACACTTTTCTTTATGCTTCCCAACGGTGGGAATGCTAATCTAGGCCAACAGCTGGTGTTCTAACCACCATGACAGCTACACCTGCTCTGTGCAGAGGTAGATGATGCAGTGGTGAATTTGCCAATGGCTGGTCTACATTAGCACTCCCACTGTGTAAAATTCTAAGGAAAATGCTAGTGTCGAGACAGCCCTAGCAGTGCAAGGCGTGACGTATAGCAGTTTGAAAACAGGACTTGGACAACAAGAAATCCCCATCACCTCGGTCACTGGTAGAACCTTGCTAGCAATAATGGTGTCTAAGCGTGAGTGTGGCCATCACAGACCGTGATTACCAGTGCTACAAAACTGACCAGGTTTAAAGAACAGTAATTTGAGTCACTGTGGACTTTACCGAATGGGTGGGATCCCGTTGTGTTAGACTTGGAACCATCCACTGCAAACTGAAATGTGGCAAGCACCTTTCAGCTAAGTGGATGGATTTGGAGATCTTCATTCCAGAGGCTGTCTTCAGCCTCTTCCTCTGTGACCTGTTGCCTTGAGCTGGCATTGCCATAAGCCATTCCAGGGCTAGACAGAAGAGATCACCGCGGGATGCTGGTAGGAGCAGGGAGGGTCTCTGTTGGGTGAGGGTGCTAGATCTCTGTAAGACCTCAGGGAGGTGGTGTGGTCATCCGCATGCTAAGGAGTTCTGGGTTAGGGCTTCGGCACGGGGTTCAGGAGGCTGTAGGGGTATTTCCCACTCGGTCTCTGAAGGGCTCTCACAATTTAGTGCCCCTTCGTACAGTGCCCAGAACAAATAAATAGAGCTTGAAGTTTAAAAGGTGAGAGAGAACAGGTGGGGGAGACAAGCAAGAGGCTCTGGGTGGGGCTTGGAGAGAAGGGGTCCTGCATAATCGTGTGTGTAGTTCTAAGCCAATCAGGGGCAGTAGTCACAACTCACCACCTAGTCATTATTCTTTGAATTCCTGGCTTCTTTAACCTCCTTTCCTCCCCCCCCATAAACACTGGCTCACCTGTGGCTCAGCACTGTATGGGTTCACCTCTTTCCTAGAGGATTAAATGGTCAAGTCCCATAATGATAAATAAGAGCCTTATTTGGCTGCCAGTTGCTGTTGTCCCTTTGGTTTCTGTCGTCTGTTGTTTTTAACTAGTAAATGGATGTCTGTGTAGTGAATTTCAGCTTGTGCAATCTAGGAAGGAATAGGGGTGCGGATAGGGGGACCTGTCTCTCCTGTAGAGATTCAGTGTGTGTCACTTTAATCTGATCTCATACTTGCTCTGAGCTGAGTGCTGCAGGGTCATTGTTTCTTTGTGCTTGCTTCATGCTGTTGAAGGAGTTAAGGTTTCTGTTTACTTTTCTGGTTAAACATACATTTTGCTGTCTGGTCTGTAACTTCCAGCGTGGGTGTTTCTGCGAATGACTTCATGCACCTTTGTTTATTCCTCTTAGGGAGGGCTGTGTCTCCTTGAGGAATCAAGACTGTATTGTCTATTTGCAGAGTAAGGTTTCATGTGAAGAGTTTTAGAGAGCAAGGAATAGCAAGTGATGCTGCAGGTCAGGATTGAGAGATGGCAGGAGAGTGGTGGGATTAGCCAGAGATGGGTTCTGCAGGGCAAGATGGAGATGTATTGGTAGAACTGCATGGGGAAAGTTAATGGGATAGGGTCATAATTTCCATTAGAATCAAAATTCACTGTAAAAATCTTGATTTTTCTTCTCCTCTAATAAGTTGTACTTAGCAATTTTCATCCCTCGGTCTGAAGGGTGGGTGAGAATTATTACCTGCATTTTACATCTGGAGAAACAGAGGCATGGAGATTAAGTGAATTAGGCAAAGTCACACAGCGAGGCTCTGGTAGGGCTTGCAATAACTCACATCTCCTGAGTAATCGGTGTCCTAGCTATGGGGCCATACTGCTTTTGTAATATGTGCATGCAGTAACTGTGACCATAGGTCTTGCATTAGACAGAACTGGTTCAGTGGCAGTGGTGATTACCCCGGTTCTTTAATTTACCTGCTGCAAGACTGACAACTGTTACCGAGTCTGCTGAGAAATCTGCATGTGGCTTTGACATGTTCATCCTGTCTACAGCCTACAAAGGGACAGTTGTGAAGCAGTGCTTTGAAATGCATAAACATCCTGTTTGAGTATGTCATGGGGCGTGTTATGCAAATCCAAGAAAGCAGTATTCTCGCCTTCCTTGGTTTAAAGAAGATTCTGATAAGAACCTGCAGTTCTGATTGTACTTTATTCTCTTGGTCCTTATGAGCTGGGAAAGAGTGATACAGACATGGTTACATGTGGTTCTTAGCCAGTGTCCATGGCTCAGTTGGAAAGAGGAAATACAGCCCAGAAATAATGCACAGCGGAGAAGCAAAGAAACAAAGGGTACGTCTACACTGCGAAGTTATTGACAAAACTTTTGTCTTTCACAGGTACTTTAAAAAGCCCCCCCCGCGAAAGACAAAAGTTTTGCCGACGCAAGTGGCAGTGTGAACGCGGCTTTGTCAGCAGGAATGCTCTCCTGCCGACAAAGCTAACGCTGCTCACAGGGCTGGAAGTATTTTGTTGGCAAAAGTGCCGACAAAGAGCGTTTGCACACTCTGACTTTGTCGCTAAAAGCTGCGTGGTGCAGACAAGCCCAAATATTCCCCATCACTAATGAATCAAACAGAAGGCCCAAAAGATCCTCTGAAAGTTATACCATGCAGATGAGCAGAGCAATGAAAACCATTAAAGGACTGGAGAGATTGATTTAAGAGTACAGATTGTAGATTGAAAGAACTAAATACATATAGCTTGGCCAAACTGTGGTTGTGGGGGGAGATATTACTACCAACACATGTCTGAAGGGTGTAAACACCAAGGAGAGAAAGGGGGATCCAAGCTAAGGTGACTGAGAGTGGTGGGAGAAAATAAAGAATGCACCAGGTCTTTTAAATACCCAGCTGTACTGAAATAGGGGAGGGAAGACTATTACTTGGAACCTTTCCTGGGCGATTTTATGCAGCCCTCAAGGTTAAGGGCAGATCCTGCACAGGCTGAGAGAACGGGGCTGGGGGGACTTAATAGGTCCCTTCTCCTTCTATGAACTCGGCACATTAATGTCTTCTGGCACAGAAGAGGAGCCTATCTGTAACCAAGCTTTTGGCAGTCCCCTACAATAACTTTCTGTGCTACATCCTGGTCCCTGCATGAACACAAGCTTGCTGAATACCCCTTTCTAAATGCTTTACACTTGAAGTACCTTTCGTGTGAGCATCTCTCAGTGCTCTGCAAACTAATGAATCCTCACAACACCTTTGTGAGGCCCTGTCTTATGCATGTGGGGATATGAGTCACAGACAGATGAATGACATGAGTTTCCAGAGGTTATAGTGAGTCAGTGGCAGAGTTGGTTATGGAAACCAGGAGTCCTTACTACCCGTTCCCTGAAGACTAAATAATCCCAGGCAGTGACGTCATTACTAAATTGCACAGATTCAGTTTCTTCTTTTTTGGTTTCACTTTTTTTTTTTGTAGTGAACATCAGCGCTGTGACCTTAAACTGTGAATCTTGTGCTGATGAAAGATGCCAAAATGTCAGCCCTGGGACTGAATCTTTCCTTCCCCCACCCCCTGAAAACAGATACAGCAATGGCTGGGCAAGTCTCCCCAAAATTTACCGAGCAGGCCTCTCTCCCTGACCTGGAGGAGAGGGGAGCTTAGTCTCTATGGCCCATTCAGTCCTTGTGTCTGAGACAGCCAGCCGGGGGGGCCGATTGGTGGTGGTATCCTGTGGCGATGCGGACACCTTCCCACTAAGAACTGAGCAGAGAGCACAGATTCACTCCAGGTAGGGGCCAGCAAGCAGTCATCAGATGATAACACATCTCATGGTGGAAACGGAAGGCACTATATCCCATTCCCCTAGGTTTAGTAATTGGGTCAATTTGTAGGTGGGCATGGAGATGACTGGCTGTCTTCTCTATCCAGCACGCTTGTTTGCTGTTTTCATAGTTCTATATGTAGGGTTTTTTAGGTTGGATAAAGGGAAAAATGGCTGTTTTGTTTAGGCTGCAGCTCCAACCATTTGCTCTGATGAGGAGGGGGAGGCTTTAGGGGGAAACTCCTCCCCATACCCCTCCTTTCTGGTTAGTTAATTTATAAATCCTTCCATTTTAGCAGCTCCAGATGATGTGAGTCAGGACTCTGCTTCTCTGGAGCCATATTGTAGCTAGAGCCAATTTCTCTCTCGAGACGGGGGACATCTGGTAGCACTGATGATTCCTGGTTTGTCTTCGTGATCCTAGCTGCCTCTAGCATGACGGTACTTGCAGCTCATCAGGATGCTCAGGCTGCAAAGATGTGCTTGGCAGACTTGCTAACTTGACTCACCTCTGTGTTTAAAGCCTGTCCCAGGGATGCTGCCCTAAATGGCTGGGGTTTCAGTATCTGGGTGTCAGGAGTTCATCACTTTGCTGTTTTAAATTCTATCCCACTGAGACTTTGAGAGACAAGTGTGATGGATGTTAAAATTGTCATATGGGGTCAGACTGCTGGTCTGTTGAACCCCATATCCTGCCTGTAGTCATGGACAATACCCAGAGTTTCATGAAAAGGTGTGTCTGGTATAGAGAGGACCCATAGTGTTTCTAACTCTCATGTTATGAGATAGAAAGGTTAAGGGGTTCCTTCCTGACCCCATGTATCTGATTAGTTTATGCCCTGAAGCTTGCCATTTGATTGGATTATCATGTTTGTTCAGAGTGACAAATTTCCAGAACTTAGATTCAGATCACAGTGAAAAGTCCCTGGGGTGTGAATAAAAGCTGAAGTGAGCCAAGTTTCTTGTTTGGCTTGTGTCAAACTATAATATTCATAAATATTGTTTTAACATGATTTTCTTTATAACCTTCAGAGACACAGTTTAAAGAACATTCTTTGAAACTGCCAGTAAATGGGCAATTGATTACCAAATGCACAAGCACAAATATAAAATCCCATTTTAAATTTGACTTTCAATATTTAATAACAAAGCCACCTACAAAAACATCAAGTTAATGTGCATAATTATTAGTAAGTGAACCTATTATGATAGTAATACATTTCTATCACTTGTGTCTTCTGGGTAATGAAATATGCACCATGTGAGCCAAAACATTTTTGCCTGTTAAATAGTCAAGACAGCAAATAATACCTAGCGTTTATATGTTTTGTTAAATGTTTTGACCCTATATAGAGATTAGATCTATTCTAACAGGTGCACTAGGAAAGGGTTAGTCTGAGAACTAGATGGATCTGAGCATTGGCAGTAGGCTTGTCGCCTCTGGCTGCCAGTTTGAACCCGGGTCAAGTTGGCAGTGACTTACAGGGTTGGTCTTCACTGCACAGTTAACCTTGAGTTACAACTTGAGTGTTGCCTGTAACTTGAGGCCTGTCTGCACACAGAAGCTTTTGGACTAATTGTCTGAATTGGGTCAGTTAAAGCAATTCCTAATTCATTATAGTTGTATAATTAGAACTGAAAAAAATTCCCTCCTATATGCACTATGTGTGAGGGAAGCACTGAATTACAGCTAACGGATGTTCTGCAGACAGCAGCTTTCCATCTGCTACATGTTTTTTGACACTACGTTTTAATAAAGCAACATCAGTAGTGGTTCGAATTCCATGCCTGTAGTCCTCACTCTGAATAAAAGTCTGCAACTCCTGAGTATTCTCTGAGAAACTAATGTGTTGCCACTCTCTTGAATATTTCCTATTTGATTAAAAAGGGCTTTTTAATACATGCACATAATGCTTTTCCAAATTTAAAAGATCTGAGTTTCTGAGATGCTTAGATCTCTATCTGTCTGCATCCTGTAGCAGTGTTTACACCAAAGACAATCAGCAGGATAATAAATTTGGCTTATCCTTATTTTTGCAAGGTTCTAGTCAGTGGGCACTTTTTTTTGTTCACTGTTACCTTAGACTGTCTGTTTCAAAAAACAAAACAAAACTGCTCATTGTTCAGTGCTGGCATGAGTCAATGGGATTTTTCACTTGCTGGAAATTTTTCTAATTTTTTTCCCTGCTAATTGGGGATTATACACACTGGCATCAGGATCAGCAAATATCTTCTCTTTGAACTCTTGTGGGGGTGAGTGGGAGACTTGGACAACTTGGCATGCAGCCTTGCATTGTGGAAACCCAGCATATAAATTACTGCATCAGTGATCAGTGTGGAGCCTTTCAGAAGAGTTCCCCAGCAAGCAAGCAACCTGCTTTCCCCAGTCCATGTCCCTAGGGGGGAAAACAACTAAAAGAATTGTATCCCTGCCTGATAAAATTAGGCCCTCTGTAATCTCACTATCAAAACAGCCGGATGGCTAGCTGCCTTGAAAAACATGTTTTAATGCAGGAATAATGCATTCCATTTAGGATGGCCATAGCTGTAGGGACTGGGTGACTTAGTGGGTGAAGTGCTCCCACTTTGCCTCTGGGATCAGGTCTAATATCAAGCATAGGGTCCATAGTGCAGCAGTAAAAAGGTGCTGGCTGGGACATTGTTCCCATCCTCTGTTCCTAACGAGGATGCTGTACCTGTACGTCAGCCCTAGCAGCTTTCAAAAACTTTGGTCTGTCCTGTTGGAAAGAAACTTGGAGAGCAAAGGGAAGATTTACCACAGAAGTTCCCATGGGCAGTGCTGTATCAGAGTGAGAGATTTCCCAAAGAGGTCAGTGTACTGGAGGCCTTGCTCCTGATGGCTGTATATAGAGAGAGCCACTAAGAACATGGTTTGGTTTGTCTGGTAGCCACCATTCTTGAAAATGGTGGGTCCAGACTGACCATAGGGAAGGTTCCATAGGCCCCATGTATGCTGTTAATGCAGCCAGCCCTTCACTTCTGAGAGTGCCAAATTAACTGCATTTTGAAGTAGTTTCCTAATTTGGGTAAGAAACCAGTGTTGGTTTGTTTTTTTTAAATATAAACAGACTTTAACTTGCCCATTGGGACAGAAGAAAATGCATGTGGGTCAATATGGACATGCTGATAAGACCGTTTTCTTTGCCTAGTCATTGTGTCCTTATTAGCACACTTCACTGTAATTCCCACTAGAAGCTTTGTATTCCTGTCTCACTGCTCTGGAAACAGGGAACACTTTGATAAACTACCCTTACCAGCCAATAAAAATCCAAGAAGCATTGGGGGAGGAGGGAATGGCATGAACATTTCTGCTTACATCTGAGCAAAGTTACACAGAACAATTGTAGTAATCATTTATGCTGTCTGACGGGAAAGCAAAATCGGTTACTAGCACAGTCTTGTGTTGAATAGCAATGCTGAAATTCCTGTTTACAGTGTGCTTTGTAACTGTTGGGAGAAGAGCATGTAAGAGAGTTGCTCCTAAGGGTTGGAAAATAATCTTGACGTCTTCCAGTACATGTTTATATGCAGTGCAATGGTGAGCAGATGGACAGAATGAGAGATAAGGTTGTTACTTTAGGAGGAGCGAGGAGCAGGGACATGAGTGAAAGCATTAACCTTGGACCTCTTGCTTACTCAACATTTACAGTAGAACCCTTATTTTATGAATGAATTGGGGATTGATGAGTTCATAAAATGGAACATCTCAAAATTAAAGTACAGCGCATAAGTTTCAGTATGGTGCACTGCATCGCTTTCTTCTTACCCTTCATATCACTGCGGTGATTTCCAGTTCAGTGAAGGCCTCAGAATATGAAGGGACGTCAACTTGTTCTTAGTCAACATTACTTTCACTATGTGATTCCCTCCTCTCCCCCCCTCCCCCAGATTGGAAAAAATAGTTCATATAACTGGTCATTCATAAGGTCAGTGTTCGTAAAATTGAGGTTCTACTGTACAAAGTTTAGTTTAACTGAATATAGAAGGTAAGTACATCTTCAGAAGGTACTGTATCTGTGGTTATCAAACATGCCCTGTAACAGTAATGGTATATATGCTTACATCCTTGGCTCGTAAAAAATCATTTTGAAAAAAGTTTATCTGCATTTTACAGTTGGGAAAACAGAGGGGAATAGAGGTGAGGTGACTTGCTCAAAGTTACAGAAGTCAGTGGCAGAGCTGGGAATAGAATCCAAAACTTCTAATTCAGGCCTGTATATTCTGTATGGCGGACAACACTGCCTCTTTAATAAAACAGCTGACATGTAATACATAATTTGACCAATTTTCAAACAGGTGTGTATGTTTAGGCTGTATGTGCCATGGCTGTCTCTCAGATACACAACAATCTTCAAGCTATCAGCTGTATTACATTTTCAGGTGGAACATAGATTGACTATAAAGCTAAACATACAATTAGAATTCCACAAAGGGAGGCCTTCCAGGTGGAATTGCCACTGAGGGTAATTTTTGTCTTGTCTGTTTTTAAATTCTTAAGTGAGTCCCTTTTTATACTTCATGAAAGGCCATGTATTGCATGCAGAAAATGAGACACAGTGAGTGAGATAATATCTTTTATTGGACCAGCTTCTGTTGGTGAGAGACAGAACTCTTCGTCAGGTTTGGGCAGATAAATATATTACCTCACTCACCTTGTCTCTCTAATATCGTGGGACGGACACAGCTACAACTACACTGCATACATACAGAAAATGGTTAGTTTTTGAGCATCAAGGTGGATGAAGACAAAGCAAGTGAGTCAGATGTAAATGATCCTATATTATGTGCTTGCTGCAACCACACCTAGAAACCTTAAGCTAAACAGTGGAGCAGTGTTTGTTATGGTTGCATTTGATACACTTCGCTTGTTAAATCCTGTTTGTTTGCAATACATCACAATGTTGTGTGGTTCATTTGCAAAGTAAGCTGTGAGTTGAACCACTCTTAATCGCAACTCTGATGAAATGTTTATCATCTTTGACTAGAGAGAGAGAGAAGTCAGTAGGAGAACATGATCAATGAGTTAATTTGCTGGTACTTCCTTCTAGGTCAGACTAATATAAACTTTCAGAGTTAATGCTGTTTTAAAATGCTGATAGTGGGGAAACAGACCACAGAAGAAACATGAAAATATAATTGTGCTCTGAGGCTTGGGTATCAAAAGATCTTTCACTTAAGTCCCTGTGCATTTATGTATGAGGTTGTATGTGTGATTTTTATGAGTACTTGGACAGAATATGGAGGGTGCAAGTAATGAGTTCCTAGGTTTTTGGTCTCACCTAAAGTCTGATTTGATGCCCTAATGTATCAGATTTGAAACATCATGATTCCTGTCAGAGTGTATCTGTCCCTTTACTATTTCAAGATGGATAAGCTGAGTTCCATGAAACTTGAGTGTGGGTATTTTTCAAATAAGACCTTAAAAACAGATTTTTCAGATGTGCTGAGCAGTCAGAGCTCCCATTAAATAGGGCATTGAGACCCTGCCTAGTCAGCTTGGATGTTACTCTGTCCTTGTCCAAGCACCCCTCTCTCTTGTGCCCCCCTAAATTGCTCTGCAGTATGGTTTTGTTCTGTCTGCTGCACTCTGGGCTTTGTGCATGTGAAGTGTGATCTTCTAGCCTGGAATGAGCTGTAGAGATTTCTCTTGTATGTTCACTTACCTGCAGTAATTCTTGTGCAATGTAATCCTGTTCTGTCTTTTGCTCCCATAGTCTAATGGTGATGGTGCTGATAGCTCATGAAAATAGAGCTGTGGGCAGCCTGGACTGAGATGGGAACTTCTTGTATTACACCTGGGCAGAGCAGCCAGTTATAAATAAAGGTTCATGCTCTGGCAGGTCTTCTGGAGCTTATTTCTACAGGCTCTCTCTGGTCTGTGTTGAGCCTGTAGCAAAGGTAGCTCTCTTTTTACATCTTCGAAATGGACACAACAGAGTGTGGCGCTCTCTCTTCTGCCAGGAACAATAGTTTATTTTTATATTGCATCCTTTTAGGAGGAGCGGTACAGAAGGCTTTATGCTGAAAGATAGAATTGTGTGAGAGCGATGGACACACCTTACAGTGCTGGTATACAGATTTCTCTACGAACGGATGAAGAGCTATGTAGCAGAGAGGTAAAAGGAGAGAGTTGGAGATTTAAACTGGGGAAGGAGCAAGTAGCCTTAGAACAGGCTGGATAAATGTTCCAGGGGTGGAAGAATGGAAAGAGGCAGTAATGTAAAGGAGGGATTGTCTCTCAGCTAAATTAAAGAGTTATGAGAACTGGGTTCCTTGTCCTGCCACTGATTTCCAGTGTGTGGCCTTGGGCAAGTCATTTCCCTTGTCAGTCAGCTGCTCCATCTGTAAAATGCAGATAATGTTAACATGCATGTTTGAGTTTGTAAAGTGCCTTGGAATGCTTTGCTTGCAGGCGCTATATATATAGGAGACCAAAGTACTGTGAGGGTAGAATGGGGAGGGGAAGCTGAGAGACATTTCTTTTCTGGAAAGGAGAAACAGTTTTGTCTCCCAGGACTAGACCTTAGCATCAGTGCAGCAACCTGCCCATCAAAGCTGCTCTACCAGGAGTTGGCCTGCAATGATCATCTTCTGTTTATATAGCACTGCTCCACCCGAAGGCTCTGGAAGTGCTGTGCTAATTGCACACGGGAATTGCCTAAGCCACGGCTGGGTGAAATGTGACAGCTGTTCTCGGAGTAAGTCCCCAAGAGCTCGTCATACAAGTGAATCAGTAGTGTTTAAAGCAATTGCATTGGGATTCCAGGTTCAAGGTGGGTCTCTGCTCCCTCAATACACCCTGCCCCAGGCAATCCTAGGCAACATCACTCCTCATGACTCACTAAGCCAGTTAATGTTTGAATGTACTTTGAACATGCCCAGTGCTATACACTGTTAAATAAGCAGGAATGAAAGGGGCTCTTGGTATGTTGACTGTTCCAGGGAGTCGCCGTCATGAAGGAGAGAGGCTGTGTTAGATTCCCTGTGATATTCCCTCTGTGCAGGGTGCAGATTCAAAGTCATTTTACCTTATCTGTGCGTGGAGAACCCTGTGAAAAGGAAAAAGGCAGCTAGGCTAGGGCAACTGGCTGGTTGTGTAAAACCTTTAAGAGACTCGTACGAGCCTAAAGGAAACTCGTGATCTAAAGGCTAGATCGTCGCGCTCAACGCGTAGTGATCAATGGCTCCATGTCTAGTTGGCAGCCGGTATCAAGCAAAGTGCCCCAAGGGTTGGTCCTGGGGCCGGTTTTATTCAATATCTTCATGAATGATCTGGAGGATGGTGTGGACTGCACCCTTAGCAAGTTTGCAGATGACACTAAACTGGGAGGAGTGGTAGATATGCTGGAGGGTAGGGATAGGATACAGAGGGACCTAGACAAATTAGAGGATTGGGCCAGAAGAAATCTGATGAGGTTCAACAAGGACAAGTGCAGAGGAATCCCATGCCCTGCTACAGACTAGGGACCGAACGGCTGGGCAGCAGTTCTGCAGAAAAGGACCTAGGGGTTACAGTGGATGAGAAGCTGAATATGAGTCAACAGTGTTCCCTTGTTGCCAAGAAGGCTAACGGCATTTTGGGTTGTATAAGTAGGAGCATTGCCAGCAGATCGAGGGAAGTGATTATTCCCCTCTATTCGGCACTGGTGAGACTTCATCTGGAGTACTGTGTCCAGTTTTGGGCCCCACACTACAAGAAGGATGTAGAAAAATTGGAAAGAGTCCAGTGGAGGGCAGCAAAAATGATTAGGGGGCTGGAGCACATTATTTATGAGAAGAGGCTGAGGGAACTGGGATTATTTAGTCTGCAGAAGAGAAGAACGAGGTGGGGAGAAGAACTATCTGAAAGGGGGTTCCAACGAGGATGGATCTAGACCCAGCCTGCACAACATGCGGCCTGGAGGCCCCATGCGGCCCACGTGGGCTCACTGTGCGGCCCGTGGGGGGGTTAGTAGGCAAGCAGTGGGGTGGGGCAAGTCAATGGCCGGCCAGCGGGTGGGCGGGCTGGTGAAGAGACCAGTGGCAGGCTAGGGAGTGAGGGTGAGCCCGCGGCAGGGGGCGGGGGCAGCGGCAGAAGGTAAGAGGCCAGCAGCGGCCAGGCAGGCCGGCGGGGGGGTGGAGGGCGCTGAGGAGGTGAGCGGGCGGGGGCGGGGGGGGGGCTGAGGAGGCGAGCGGGCGGGCAGTGGCAGGGCGGCAGGTGAGCCAGGCTTCCACACCCCAGCTCTGGGAAGGAGGAGTTGTTTCCGCGGGGCAGGGGCAGGGGGTTTCGGCCCTCAGCTGTTTTCTTTGGAGTAATATGGCCCTCCCCACTTTAGGAGTTGGGCAGGCCTGATCTAGACTGTTCTCAGGGGTACCAGATAACAGAACAAGGAGTAATGGTCTCAAGTTGCAGTGGGGGAGGTTTAGGTTGGATATTAGGAAAAACTTTTTCACTAGGAGGGTGGTGAAGCCCTGTAATGGGTTACCTAGGGTGATGGTGGAACCTCCTTCCTTAGAGGTTTTTAAGGTCAAGCTTAACATAGCCCTGGCTGGGATGATTTAGATGAGGATTGGTCCTGCTTTGAGCAGGAGGTTGGACTAGATGACCTCCTGAGGTCCCTTCCAACCCTGATATTCTATGATGCTATGAAACCTGTGCCCAGTGTAGGTACTAGCGTAGCCCCAGGTGCATTCCTGGCCCTGTATATAAAGAAGACGAAGGGAGTCATATGGAAATTATTGCACACTTCTGCATGTCAGTCTAGATTAAATCTACAGGCCTTGGTTGCTGCTGCTGTGTTTGAATGGTCAGATCTTCATCTTCCAGGGCTTTTAGTTGGGCACTTTCTCCAGTACTAAACTCTAAGTCAAAAATAAAGCACCAGGAAAGTTGTTTATTAAGTCTGCGTGAAGGTGCACAAAACCACTGTCTTCACTGAACTCTGGAGTAGTGTCTCTTAGTCCCCTGCTTCCTTCCTGTGGTTAAATACAGCTATTATGTTTATATACACAAAAATCATTAACTGAAACTCGGCCCCAAATTAAGGTACTTTACAAAATCTAAGACTAATGAAAATGTTTAATGACTTTCTTAATTCCAATTAGGGTTACCAGACAGCAAGTGTGAAAAATCGGGGTGGGGGGGGGGAAATAGGAGCCTATATAAGAAAAAGACCCAAAAATCGGGACTGTCCCTATAAAATCGGAACATCTGGTCACCCTAATTCCAATGGAAAATGGTTTCAAAAGAAATAATTCTACAATGTCTAACTCACCATTGCAACACTAAATCTGAAAATGAAACTAAAAATAGAAAAGTGAAGTTGGCTTCACTGACTTTCATTGTTCAAGTTCAGTGTTGTATAGCATAAGAACTGCCATACTGGGTCAGACCAAAGGTCCATTTAGCCCAATATCCTGTCTTCCGACAGTGGCCAATGCCACATGCCTCAGAGGGAATGGACAGAACAGGTAATCATCAAGTAATCATCCCCTTTTGCCCATGCTCAGCTTTGGCAAAAAGAGACTAGAGACCCCATCCCTGCCCATCCTGGCTAATAGTCATTGATGGATCTATCCTGCATTAATTTATCTAGTTCTTTTTTAAACCTTGTTATAGTCTTGGCCTTCACAACATCCTCTGGCAAAGAGTTCCACAGGTTGATTGTGCGTTGTGTGAAGAAATACTACTTTTTGTTTGTTTTAAACCTGCTGCCTATTAAAAAGAACAGGAGTACTTGTGGCACCTTAGAGACTAACAAATTTATTTCAGCATAAGCTTTCGTAGGCTATAGCCCACTTCATCGGATGCATAGAATGGAACACACAGAAGCAAGATGTGTATATATACACACAGAAAAGGTGGAAGTTGCCATACCAATTCCAAGAGGCGATTTAATTAGATGAACTATTATCAGCAGGAGAAAATAAACCTTTTGTAGTGATAATCAAGAAGTCCTATATCAGACAGTTGACAATTTCTCCTATATGGAAGCTGTTCGATACCCCCTAATCATTTTGCTGCCCTTCTCTGAACCTTTTCCAATTCCAATATATATATTTTTGGGATGGGGTGACCACATCTGCCTGCATGCAGTATTCAAGATGTGGCCATACTATGGATTTATATAGGGGCAATATGATATTTTCTGTCTTATCTATCCCTTTCATAACGATTCCCAACATTGTTTGCTTTTTTGACATTGCTGCTGTACATTGAGTAGATGTTTTCAGAGAACTATTCATAACGACTCCAAGCTCTCTTTCTTGAATGGTAACAGCTACTTTAGACCCCATCATTTTATGTGTATAGTTGGGATTATGTTTTCCAATGTTCATTACTTTGCATTTATCAACATTGAATTTCATCTGCCATTTTCTTGCCCAATCACCCAGTTTTGTGAGATCCCTTTGTAGCTCTTTGCAGTCTGCTTTGGACTTAACTATCTTGAGTAGTTTTGTATCATCTGCAAATTCTGCCACCTCACTGTTTACCCCTTTTTCCAGATCATTTATGAATATGTTGAACAGCACTGGTCCCAGTACAGACCCCTGGGGGACACCACTATTTACCTCGCTCCATTCTGAAAACTGACCATTTATTCCTACCCTTTGTTTCCTTTTAACCAGTTACTGATCCATGAGAGGACCTTCCCTCTTATCCCATGACTGTTTACTTTGCTTAAGAGCCTTTGGTGAGGGACCTTGTGAAAGGCTTTCTGAAAATCTAAGTACACTATATCCACTGGATCCCCCTTGTCCACACGCTTGTTGACCCCCTCAAAGAATTCTAGTAGATTGGTGAGGCGTTATTTCTCTTTACAAAAGGGATAAGTGATGAAAAAGGTGGATAATATTGCCTAGCTTTCAAAAGTGCTCTAAGATCTGTGGATGAAAGTGCCAGATTATTGCTGAGCATTAACCTTATTAGACTGTTAAATCAAGGTGACACCTTCTTTTTCTTGTAGGGGATAACTAGGGTGAGGTGCGCATTGTTTTGTTGCCTTCATGTATGTGTATCTCCTATTGGGGAGAGAGTTATAGGAATATAATAAATAGGTTAAACGAATGAGCGTTATGTAAGCAAACAAACTGCTTAATTACAGATAAGGCAGGTGATATTTTGCAGCATTTTGTGAACCGAAGAAACCATTTTATACAAAGTGAACAAAGGTGCTCTGCCAACCCTATATTAAATAAATCAAATGCATACAAACTACAAAATGCAGTAGTGATCTCTGTCTAGCACATGCTGGGGCCAGAAGTGGATTGGGTAGTGAATGATTTGCCCATTGCTAAGGAGGGCAGCTCCTCAAATTCTGGTGGAGTGATTTGGGGGAGTAGAGAGGAGATGTAGGTAATAATTCTCTGCTGCTACTTACTAACAGGGGCACCATGAGAGGGGCAGGGGGGGGAAAGGAAGCAGGCAAGATAAAGTACCAGTGTCTCTGTTATGCAGAGGAAATTCTCAGGTGTCCTCTGGTTTAAAAAAAAAAAGAAGAAAAAGCTGCCATTTATGCAGAATGCGAGCGATGCGCATGAAACTTCCAAGGATTTCTCTAACCCTGCAGAACAATGTTTGCAGGGTTATTAAATGCATGTCATTGCTTGCTCTACGGGTTGAGCTGAAGTGAGAGTTCTGTGGGAAGCTGCTAGCAGTTTGACCTTTGAAATGGAGTGCAGCGTCACTTGGCTTGGACAAGAGTGCGTAGAACATTGGAGACTACTGCAACTTTGAGTGTATAGTATCTTGTTGCAGATGCCCCTTTTTTTAGGTAAATGTGTAACTTTGCTCTTGTAGTAGTGTATTAGGAAAAAACCTTTGTGTTAGCATAAATGTAATTCATACAACAAATGCTGCATTGTTGGAGGACTCAGTTGCAGCCTGGTTGCCCTCCAGTATGGTTAGAATTGTTCCTTTTTTGGGGTGCAGAAATCACCAGACAGTATGAATTATACTAGAGCTGTTGACTTCTGCAGTATTTGGGAACATGCTTAAAACATGTTTAAATCCTGTTTACGCTGCAAGATTGACTCCATTAAGATTAACCATTGTATAGGATTACCATGCAATCACTGGGCAAAAATTAATATAAACTGGTGGGACCTTGCACTATGGCTCCCGTAGTGAGAAACTAGAACTTGTAGATTACATTTCCACTCTAGGGCCCATCTGTGCTAGTTTCGTACTGTATTTGTCATGTGGACAGATGCACGCGTGGTCTACGTCCATGCACAATGCTGTTAACCTGAATTCCAGCTCTCTGTGCATGGTACTACAGTTATTAGGTTGGAACCAGGGTCCAGGTTGGTTCTGCCATGAAGATGTAACCACCAAACATCCTACCTCCAGCTGCCATGTGAAAATTAGTCTCTCTTCTCTCCCCTTGCAGAGGCAGCTGAGGTGGGGTAGAACATCTGCCGAGGTTTTCCCAGAAGGCACCGATACAAAACATTGTGCAGGGTTGTAGTTGTGGGCGGGCTGAGGTGGTTTTGTCATTGAGAAAAGCTGCACTGCGAATGTGCTGAACCCTGTTGGCTAAGAGTGTCTGAGTCCCCTGAACATAATTCTAAATGGAATACAGTTTATTATTTGTGCTATGGTAGTACCTAGTTGTGGATCAGGGGCCCATTGTGTAAGATGCAGCACAGGGCTGTATAAAGAGGGATTCCTGTAATAATTAGGAGCCTGTTAAGTGGCTTGTCCACCTGAAGGCAGCATAAACTCATGCCCATCCTCCGCATTCTGCTTTTTCCAGGATTTTAGCTAAATTGCAGGCTTCCAGTTTGGGTTTACTTCTCCAATTTATCTCTCTTGGCAGAGTGTCTCATCTTTAATGCTGTCAAAACTGCTTTAAACCCCCCTAAACATTGTTTAGAGCTGTCTCTAGTATTTCAAATTACTATAAAAAGACCATTTAAAAAAATCTATAGTTGAAAGCAAGCCCTGTAGTTTATATAATATTTTATGAAGAAGATCCAAGCATCTCCCTGTCAGTGCCTATTACACTGATACACTGGTTTTATAAACCTAGTAGTTGTTTCTAGAATGGTTAATTTCCAGCAATTATGGCTCATTAAGTATAGTAGTGGATGGCTAATACAATACATCTTTATTTTCTAGCATATCTGTTTTGGAATGCAGAAATACTTTGGAGGTACACAAAGCAAGAGGGTGGGTTTTCAGCTGAACTCTGAAAAGGCACTTGAATGAGTCTCGGGGAGGCAGAGTCAGATGCGGGAGGTGCAGAGAAGAAGGCTCTGCGACCACAGAGAGGAATCCATAGCTGGAAGAACAAAGGGAGACCGGAAGGGAGAGAGCATGAAACAGAATGGAGCAAGTCCATATTCAAACAAGGGAATTTTTCAACTGAATCCTAAAATGAATGGGAAGCCAGTGAAGTTGTTCTACAATTGAGGTGATACAGAGAGGGACTGGCAACCATATTCTGTAGATCAGGGCTCCAGAGGAGATTGCAGACTTGCAATAGTCAGATAAAAGGAGAAGAAGGCCTGGAAGAGGGTTTCAGTCGACATTGAAATGAGTCAGTGGTGCTGTTGGACAAGATCATCAATCCAGTGGCTGCTGTAGGAAGGATATTCCCTGTACCACCTGTTTCTCCTGGAAGCATTTTCCAGAACTTTGTGCCTGATCATTTTTACTTGATGGTTGCCACATACTCTGCCGTCAGCGAAGGCAGCAGATACATCTCTCCGATACAAACAAGGAGAGTTGAGACCTTGTTCATCAAGCTCTGGCCGAGTGACTTAATGACTGAGTAGGCTCATGTCAGTAATGATTTATCTTGAGTGTAAATAACCTTAAATACAGTTTTTCTCTTCACTTATCTGTTGTGTTTTCTAATTGGGGGTGTAAATATTTTCCCAGAAGGCTTATAGTTCTGTAAGTACCTTCAGTGTGCCATCCTTCTTATTGCTAGCATCTTTAAGCTCTCAGTTGCATGATAAAATAATGGTTTGTTTAATTAGTGAAAAATTACTGTGGTAATCTTATCAGAGTACCTGTGACTAAGGCTTTGTTAGTCACAGCTAGCGCAGGAGTGTCAGATTCTGTCGCTCTGTTTCTGGGCAGTTTTGACACAGGTTGGGATCCAGTTTATGGCAGACCCCAAGAAGGCCCTTGGCTCCTTCATCAATATGCATCTTTTATGCTTCTGCATTTTAATTCATTCTGCATAAATAGGGCTTAATTAACAGTTAAAAAACATAACAGATTTGCTATGACAAATGCACAGTTCTTCCTTACACACTCCCAATTTTATAGGGATAACTGAAAAGAATTCCTGCTAATCCAAGTAATAAAAACTGGAGTTCATCATGTTTAATGTTGTTACAATTAAATACCAACGGGAAGTATGGGTATAAAGATTACACTGTTGTGAGGTGGGATATTGTAAGAAGAAATTGCAGTAACTCAAACCACCCCTGCATTAATTTCTTTATATAAGGAAGTGGAAGTGCGATTTGATGCCCAATAATGTGTCTAGTCACTGACATTGTCGGTTAATTAAAAGGTTTCCTTCGGAGTTTTCAGTTGTCTTAAATTGACAAGACATTCCAGGTGGTTGTTTAGCCTTGTACGGGCCAATCTTTGTAGCTATAACTTTGGGATTTTCCTGGAAGCAAATAGGAGGACAGATAAAAATTTAAAAAAAAAATGTAGCAGTAGTGTTAGCAATGCCATTTCAAAAACAAAATTTCCGTGACGGAAGCATAAAGTCCAGATCAGTCAAGGCACAAGTACATTCATCTGTCTTGTTTTACCTTTCCTGCTATTGAGCTGAAGAAAAGTATTCCCTTGGATATTTTAGGGAAAAGAAGAAAATCCATCCTACTTCTGTGTCTGCAAAAAAGCCCAGTACACTTGTAACCAGAATGATGAAATACAGTACAGAGAATAAAAACAAATGCAGAAAATTGAACTTTGAAAACATGGGTCCAGACCGCACGCACATGCTCCCAGTTTTTTCAGCTTGTAATGCTAAATATTGGTGCTAAGCCTGTTCTGTGTTGTTTGCCTTTCCGGCTGCTCCAGTTTTCATTAGCTGGTGTTACAACAATTAACCACTGAAGAATGGATTTTGCAACAGTTTTCCAGCAACCTATACTGCTATAATTTTTCCTTCTTATTCACAATAGTATCTAGAATATTTGTAAGTAAAAATGCTGCACATGTGGGAAAACCTTTCATCTCTAGCTTTGGGCATTATATAGAGCTTGAGTTTCCTGTGGGTTTCTGTGAGCCTAATCATTTTTGAGAAAATATGAATTTTTAATTTAGGCTTTTTAAAGCTTTTAACATGTTTGGCAGGCTGTTCCTTCCTCCATTGCAGTGGTGTATGTGAGGACAGCTTGGAGTGAACACGACTTAACTTAGTCTCTGGCATGGGATTTTATTTATTTTATTTTGATTTACAATGGATGTAACTTTTAAGAAGCCTATCTTGGGCTCTAAGTGCCTTTGCCATGAGTTAAACATAAAATGAAACCAGCAGCTTTGTGCTCCAAAGACTAACCAAGCAGCGATCAAATCAGACCCAAACAAGACCCCTTTTTGTCCATGAGTAACCGTCCATATCGTGCCCTTCCCTCACCAAAAGCCTTGGTAAATAGAAGAGTCTTGCAGTGGGCCCTGGAGGTCAACAGATTTGTGTCTATTTTGGACCAAAGTGTTTTTTTGGGGGGGGGGGGGGGGGGGAGGAAGAAGAGGGGGCGGAAGCAGGTTTCAAAGAAGCTGTATTTCCAGCCACTTCTCTGTTCTATGCTGGCAGTGCAGCAGCCGATGCAGATTCCCCAAGTCTGGAAAAGCTTTGTCTTTCATCAAATCAGTTCAAACTTGATTCCAATCTCCAGTAAGGACGATGTGGATCTCAGAAGCTCTGTAAGCACACGTGTGAGTACGATTGCTGCTGCAGGTCTTTCAGTATACATGATGCAATGGGCTTTCGCATGTTGGGACTAAACTATGATGGTTTATTTATATTGCTATTTTTTAGCAGATTTATAAGTAATAAAGTGTATTCTGATCCTTAAGTTTTTCATGATAAAACTGTCTTCCTGAAGATTACAGTTGTTTGCACAAAAATGCCAGAAATATTTACCAGCTGTGGAAGGAAAGAAAAAGTTCCCATTCTTCCACAGTAAAGGTGGATGTTTTAGCTCAGGTGGAAAACACGGAACAACACTGGGCTAGATCCATTTCAATTAGTTGGCTTTAAAATGGATTTAACTAAATGGAGTAATTGGAGAAAATTCTTGAGGCCTAATCGAGCAAATACTTATTGCCATGAGTAGGCAATAATAAGTGTTACACCCAGGTAGTAAGGGCAGGATCAGACCCTGAGTGAGACGTTTATACCTTTCATTCAGTTTGACGTAAACAGCCTGTCTTGCTCTAAGACACTCAAATATGCATCACCAGGTGCTTTGTGAAACCAGGCTACTGGGCTTGCATGAATCAAGAGGGCCAAAAAGGGGAAGTGACTCAAGGTTTTATTCCTGACAGAAGCCATGTTTGTTTTCCAACTGATGTTAGTTTTTAAATGAAGAGCATCTATGCTGGAGCAGTTAATACACTTTTTAAAAGCATTTGTTCTTAATTATATCTCGTGGTCCTTTAACACTGAATTTAGTAACAGGAGTTTCACTTACCTGGTGAAATAAAAAAGCCTAACTTATGCTTTGTTTTTATGATAAATAAAAAGACTATTATCTTAAACTGAAGAGAGTTTTTTCCTGCTGTATTAGGACCTGTGGGACTCAGTGGCAAAGAAACTCAGCAGAAACATCAGGATCAAATAGAGCATATTTGAAGCACAACTATATTTAAGAATCTGCTAATCCAATAAAGCAATATTTGCTGTCCCTATAGTGACCAAGTCCAAATGTAAAATCTGCTTCCTGGTCCATTGATGATCAGATGTTCTCTGTAGTTGGAAGGGTGCGTAACACTGTCATGTGTATTGCTTTTGTGTCAATCTCTTTTTCACCCTCTCCTGAGGAGGAGACAGTTTAGTTGGAACCTGCCCGAATTGAAGCTTCATGAGGTCTCTGGGAATGAGGCTGTTGGTTAGGCCTTAATCTTTATCATGCAAATTGCTTGGATTTTCCAGAGGTGGCCCTTTCTTTGGATATATAGACTGGGTTGTACTGGAACACATCACGGGTCCATCAAGATAGTATCCTGCCTTCTGTACCCGGCAACATCTGATGCATCAAAGAAAAGTAACTTACCACATGCTTCCCAGCTGTGCAGTTCTGAAAATTAAAAAACTTTATTATAGAAATACGGGTCCATGTAGACCAGATCCTGGAGGTAAGAGTACCAGGAATTCAGATGAGATGTTTCTGCAGCTGTTCTGCTACGTAAACTGTTTCAAAGCTTTTAGTTATTGCTTTTGTAAACAAAGCGGAGACTGTCCATATTAAAGTTTTGACTGAATTGTCCTGTTGTCTTATTGAATCTCTCTGTCCCCAACTTCCTATTAATATTGCAGGAATCAAGGTGTATTGGAATAATTTGATCTGTTGTTCACTCTTGTGCCCTGCATCACAAAGGGTATGTCTTCTATTTGATTTTTGGCTGTTAAAACTTACATCCTGTTTATTTTTCATCTTGCAGGCTTTGTCCATGTGAATTTTTTTAGTTTGAGAAGCTTGCTTTCAAAAATCATTAGGTTGACTTTTTGAAAGTTTAGTGTCATATTTTAAAGTGCATTCAGAACACTGTTCCATTGCAAGTGTTCTCTTTCTGCTAATTAATCTGCTGTCAAAGATTTAACAATCAAGCTAATCCCTGTCTTTAAATGGGTGGAACTTTTTTGTACCTTTCTGTATATTTGTTTTTTTTCTTCAAATTGCTGACTGTATTCTCAAATAATTTTAACTGTAACTTCCCCAAACTGCTTCCCCTCTACCAGTAAGTGGAGACTTCTCTTGAGAAGTCAGTGTATTTAAATCCCCCAAAGAGGCAATGTTGCTACTTAGTATTGCAGACTGCAGCAGGAAAAGCCAGCATGCCCAAAGTAATAGTCGTGTTCCTTGTAGAATTTGTTAAACAGGAAATAAAACACACTTGTTTAGGTCTATATGTTTAGGTTCAGGGACCATTGGTGTTGGTGGAGAAAGGGTAATTGGTCCCATTCATCACAGTTGTGTGACAGTGGTGACCTACTGATGGCAACAGAGGAGAAATTAATCCCCCAGTGTCCTGTTAACTGTGGGAGGCACAGGGATATCTAAACCAGACAAGCATTTATTCTGTGTATTAAAAGGGTAGATTGCTTCTATTTCAGGGCAGGCAAAATAAGAACTAATTGGTAGCAACAGCTTTATTTAGACCATTTTATTAAAGTATTTAAAAATTAGAGGAGACTTGCTGCTTTTGCATCAGATGCAGAATCTTCCTGTCAAGTAACCATATGGCATTTCTTCTGTAGTTGTTAGCATAGCCCCGTGTGACGATCTGGAATGTGTACCCAACAACACGTGTCAGTGTGCAGATCCACTCCATGACCTTGTTGTATTTTAACTTATTTTGTAGCTTAACGAAGGCTAAGTAGTTTCCTGTAACAGTAATGTTCCTCATCTAATGAAGAACCAATGCATATTCGCCATACCTAGGTCATCCTTGCTACTAAACTGTATAATGAAATTAACTCACTTATCCTCTGCCTCTCCTATTTCCTCTTGTGGGCATTGTCATTAGTAAGGTGTGTTTCAGACTCTCTCTTTCAGTTGGATGGTGTGTCATGCAGGAAATGTGTTGGCTAGCACATGCTTTCACTTTTGAATCCAAGATGTGTGTCTGTCTGTTAGTTTATAGGGTTTAAGGCATTGAGAACTGGTGTACATATAGTAAGTATACATATTGTAAGGCTGTGCATTGATCCTGACATAGAGAAGTTTGGGGATTTGTTTTGTTGGCTTTTTTAAAATATTGATCTAGGATTAGCTATTGCAAAATATCAGGGTCGACAAGGTCAGACACAGTTGCCTGCTTCCAAAATATGGCTTTGAGTAAAGTCTTGGTATTGCCTGTTTGAATTTAACAGTTGTGGTCAATTTTACATGCTTTCATTGTGCTGAAAACGCAGATTTTTTAAAAAGAAACAAGCCAGCATACATATGTTTCCATAAAGCCACAATGGAAGGTCAGCAGATACAGTAAATAGATCTCCTTAGAAAAAATTTCAGCTCTTGACTCAAAACAACATGAACTAGAAACTCTCCTCCCCAGTCTTAACATAGAAGAACCATCAACATGTCAGTTTCACCAACAGTCACTCAGCATGACTGAATATGACTAAACTCAAGTGTATCCATTTTCAGGGCTCACTACACTTTCCCTTTGTGGGGGTATGTCGGTGACTGGAGTGAACGGGACAGGGTTTTAATATGCTTTTTTGTTATCAACATTAATTGTATCTTCCCCTTGAGCAGTGAAGACTCTTGTTTACAATGGGTCTAAATAAAGTAGAGAAACAGGATAAAAACAAGGGGAGGGAGGCAAATCCATAAAGTAAACTGTATTTTTTTTTTTTTTTCAAATTGCGCCCAGCTTCCAGTGATTTGCAGAAGGGACAAAGGTACATTCAGTCTTGTATTAAGTAACTGCGGTAATCAGAGTAATGCACATGCTGAGGGGGACCCTTTTAAAATGGCTTTTCTATGTATTTGTCATGATTCCTGTCTCAAACAGCTCTTTTCTTAGAAAATGTATCCTGCAGTCAGGGCCGTCCCTATGCGGGGCCTGGGACATAGGTGCAGAGTTTCGATGTGCCGGGGGTGGGGGGAGAGGGTGTTCTGCCCAGGCCCTGCCCCCACTCTACCCCTTTACCCAAGGCCCCACTCCCGCCCCATCCCCTAGGCATGCTGCACCCTCGCTTCTCCCCCACCAGCGACTCCAGATGCTGGGAAACAGCTGATACCGGTGCTGGGAGGCAGGGGGAGGTGCTGATCGGCAAGGCCCACCGGCAGGCAGGAGGCGCTGGGAGGAGGGGGAGGTTGGTAGGGGGGCTCCTCCCCCCCCCCCCCCCGTGTGCCTCCCCACCCGCCTCTTCTCCAGTGTTCCCAGAAAGGCACCAAACAGAAGTCTTTCCTCTCGTGATCTTCTTGTAAAGAACATTGTAGCTGATAGAATAATAGGGTTTTTTTTAGCTTTGTTGGTTACGTGCCAGTATGGTTTCCTTAGCAGTGAAATTCCTCAAGAAGCAGTGGTTGATATAAACATCACTGAAAGCTTAATACTGTCTGCCCTCAGCATCGAGCCTGAAATCTGCTGCTTGTGCATACTGTACGCTCCCACTGTGTTATGTGATGCATTGGGGCATGTTGGATCACTTTTTCTCCTGCTGTTTTTATTTAAACCAAACTTCCACTTTTTAGTGACCACAAAAGTGTGTTGAGTACTTTGTACGCCAAATAGGAATACACGATTCATGCCCGGAAGAGATCGCAGAAATAAGGGAGCAGTTCTATAGTCTCCTATGCAGCAAGGACTTTGCCTCTACCAAACATCCCATTGACTTTAGTGGGGTTCTGTGTTGATGCAGGGAACTGCATTAGCCGATCTGACTGCAGGACTGGGGGCTAATTGTGGACTGACTTGATGGGGGAGAGGCGAGGGGTTGGTGCGGTAACATGCAAGGTCTCCATTAGGCATGCACTCATCTTGGTGGTTAAGTTTCAAAGAGAATTATTCATTTCTTATGGCTACTGTGAAAGTGGGGGCGAGTTTTAAGGAAGGATTTGAATGAGGGAGAGTAGTGGCTTATGGGATGAGAATTGGGACAGTATTTCATGCTGGGGTTGTGTGTGAAAAGACATGGTGCTGGTTTTGGGAGCAGTAAACGCACAGTGCCCTAAAACTGGCATCATTGGCTGGACGACTGAGATTATTGCTTGGAATCCTGGCTGAGATCAAGTACATCTGGCACTGTAATGTTGCCTTCAAATTCTGTAGAAACGCAAACTGTTTGCAAAGCCTTCTCTTTGCATTATGCCTGTTTGCCATTCTCTGGTGTCTTGTATTTGTCTGGATCAGACTGAGCTGCCCAGGCCAGTGACAAGATCTTCTTGTCTGCCAGGTAACGTGTACGTGTCACTTGGGGTACGTCTACGCTGCAGTTGAAGGTGTGATTGCCGCTTGGGTAGACATGCCTGTGCTGGTTGTGCTCTAGCTAGCTCGGGTACCAGCAGCCCTGAAGTCGTGGCAGTGTGGGCTGTGCCAAGGAACCCTGGGATGAACGTGTGTTCCTAGGCCATGCTGAGCCCTGTGCTGCCGTGACTGCATTGCTGTTTCTAGCCACACTGGCTGGATTAGCGCTAGCACAGGTATGTCTATGAACTGCAGTCACACCTCCAATTGCAGTGTAGACATACCCTCAGTGTGTTGCCAGAGTGACTCCTGTTTTTGAGGTAATAACTGTGTCTAAACAAGCTCTGAGACAGAAGTGATAGGGGAGATGTGTGCTTTTCAAATAGTGTCATTTGCTAGTCCTTCCTGAGCCGTGAGAGGGTAGGGATCAGCAGTGTTTGTCAGTCCTTGAGGTGAAGGTGGATGAGACGATGAGGTGGCCATGTTGGTTGTGTTCTTAACCGTAGGCTCGTCCGGAGGCTGTAGCAAATAGGAGTGGGATGCTTTGATATAGTTACTGAGATTGCAAGGCATCATTATCCTAGTGCTTAAAACGGGGGACTGGGAGTCAAGGCTCCTAGATAGTTATCCCAGCTCTGGAGGGACTTGTCAAAGAGCACATTGAGTATGTCTGATAAAAGACCTGCGGCATGGCCACGGTTTGCCTGGGACAGCTGACTCTGGCTGGGGGACTGTAAAATTGAAGTGAGGCTCTGAGACCTCATGAGGGATAGGGTCTCAGAGCCCAGGCTCTGGTCTAGGCCTGAACATCTACACTTCTGTTTTATAGCCCTCAGTGCGAGTTCCGCAAGCCTGAGTCAGTTGACCTGGGCTCTGAGACTCAGTGCCGCGGGTGTTTTATCATCGTATAGATGTAGCCCATGAGTCAGCAGCAGAATCGGGAATAAAACCCAGGACTCCGGTCTCGCAATTCCACGTTTAGTCTGCGGAACCACAGCTGCTCCATCAGGCTTGTGTTCAGGATATGTAATACAGAGAATCTCCCTCCCCCGCCACTCTTCCCGCCCTCAATCATAAGTTTGGTGTTTTCTGCCCAGTGTTAGCTGTGCCGGAAACCCAGGTCCCGCCGGTGATGGCGATCGGCTTTGTGGACTGATGTGATGGATGTTTGTACAGTGCCTGGTGCAATGTGGTTGTGGCCCATGACTGGGGCTCCCTGGACCTACCTCAGTACAAATAACAATTGCATCCCTCTTTTGACGGGGAGAGAGAACTTAAACCCCTCCTGGATACGATATACTGAAGAATTCTCAATATTGGTCTTCTGG
The DNA here is from genome assembly GCA_037349315.1 of Chelydra serpentina. Classification (NCBI taxonomy): domain Eukaryota; kingdom Metazoa; phylum Chordata; order Testudines; family Chelydridae; genus Chelydra; species Chelydra serpentina. The sequence goes on from JBAIAC010000079.1 coordinate 470,983, forward strand.
TCGTTCAGAACCGGCAGGACCACCTCGGGCAGTGGTGCATGTAGAAGTGCACTTTGTCGTCCATCCCCTCACGCACACGCACCCCACCACGATACCCCAGAAAGTTCAGGGTATGGTGCCAAACTTCTGCTTTCCCTTTTCTCACAGTAACTTCTTCATCTCTTCTGCCACGGTGCCTTAATTTCACAATCTTGATATTGCATAATGTGATCATACTTGTTGCACTGGCCTCTCTGCTTTGGAAGAGTTATTGTTTTAAAATCTCCAGCAGTTATCTGTAATTATAACTCCTTAATTATTTTATGGAATGAACATCAGTTGCCATTCCCTTTTTATTGGCTAGCAAGGACTGGTGGCCTCAGATACTGAAGCATTGGTTCTCAGTTATCCTCCCTTATTAGCCATCTCCCGGTCAGAAGAAGCAGGAGGGAGGTGAGCAGTCCCCAGTGGTAGATGGGTTCATTCTGAGCTGCTCTCCCAAGACACCTACCGCACACTCTTGATGCTAGTAACATGTCTAATGAGGAGTGCACTGCCAGCTGAATGCAGGGTGTGCAAACAAGACTTTTTTGCCCCAAATTTTCCAGTGTTTCAATCAGTTCAGCTCCACCATCGGTAGCTACAGTGGGGAACTAGTGTAGACCATGGCTCAGGTGACTGCCAGTATTTTAAATCCCATGTTGTCCAACTCTGTTCAGAGCAGATTTAAGAGTCACTGGGCTTAAAATACCCAGTAGCTGTTGGTGCCTGTTGATGGGAGAGCTCCCACCAGTGGAGCTGAACCAGCACATGCAGCAATGGGACAACAAAGGCTGTGGGGCTGTCTACACAGGAGTTAATGTGGAGTAAGCTAGGGTGTGATTTAAAGTGCACTAGCTATTCTGCACTAACTCCCTCAGTGGACACACTTACTGCATGACGGAAAGTGCCTTTGTGTGCTTTAGCTTAATACACTTCAAAGTTTGCTACTTTAAAGCACTTGGAGAGCATTTTTAATGTATAGCTGCTAGTTTCAATAGTATTATTGAATTGAATACTTCCTTCTCCCTTGATTGATAATTTAAAAAAAAAATTCTCTGACACTTAGACTAACAAATAATTGCACATTTAATGTGTTCTACGCTTTGAAATATTCTCAATTTGTGTCCATCAAGCATTCTTCTTCAAATACCTCATTAAATCGACTTATTGCTTGAAACCCTCCTTATGAAGATCTCCCTGGCTGTCTTCTCCCTGTAATTTCCCATGTCTTGTACTGCTCGCCTGCATGATACTGAGTGCTCTGCAGGGCAGAAACCATGGTGACTGAAACGCACCATATAAAGGTACAGTGTTCCCTAAATTGATTCCCTTTTGTTTTTCACCAATAACATCCTTTTGTTACTGCTGTAATGATTTTGTAATTTATCATTGCTGATAAATCTGTTTTCATTGTGGGCCAACCAGTGAAACTTACCAACTTCATCCAGGCCTACAAGTGTAACCATTGTGGTGATCCCTCCCTCACTGTATAGTTAGAACCCTTGTGGAATTTTTGTGGCTTTCACTGCTTGTCCTCAATATGATACAGTCTAACTGCAATAAGGGCATCCCCTAAGATTACCAGCATCTGCTTCCTCCAGTTGAAATTCCATCATCATAACATGAAAAGCAGTACTGTTTCACTATAAAGATACAACAGATGTGATGACATAATGTAGCATTATCAAACTCTTCCTGATAGTTTTAAACCCGTTCTGTTATGTCGCTAGTTCTGACTGCTCCTGTTGGCACTAAAGTGCATTTGTTTGGTTTTTGCATTTTCAATAAATATTCTAAGAATAAGGTGAGTGTCTCCTTTCCTTTTCCAATAGCTAACCTGTAGTTTGTTTGTTCCAGTGCCCCTTCAGCTTCTCCTATTTTCTTTCTATGCCATGAGGAGCACAACTGTTATAAGAATAGCATAATTGTTCAATGAGCTTCACAGTTTAACGGGATGCAAAGTTAGGGGGCAGATCCTACTTGAAGGCGGTAGGCACTTCAGCTTCCCCTAATTCTGCAGCTAATAATAATTATTTTGCCTTTGTGCACTAGCACTCTTGAATTTTGTTCCCTAACTGACTTTTCTCCCCTTCTACCCCTTTGTGAAGAGAGGAGGGAATTACATTTTAATTCATTGGCCTGGCAAAGACTTGAATTGCAAAGAAAGCAGTTTGCACATCACAAGTAGGTAAGACCCCATATTGGCAGCCTTTACCAGGTGTTGTGCTAGGTGGAACAGTGGCTTCAGAATTAAAAAAACAGTTTTCAGAGGGTTGAATCTGACACCCAAGTGACTTCATGTTGTCCAGGATTTGACAAGAATTCCTCACGTGAAACAGAGCTTCCTTTGTTTGCACTTGGCTTCCAAACAAATTAAGTTGAGAGATTGGGAAATGTAAAGCTGTGAAAAGGCAAACTTTCAGAACTTTTTTTGGGCTCCATTTATTTACTTAGGTCCTGGTTTGTGTGACTCTAAATATCAACCCTATGCACCTTTCAAGTATGAATGGACTAGGAAGGATGAAACTTATGCCTAAAGGCACAGTGACCTAGGTGGTGATTGGGTGTGGGGGGGAAGGATTTTTCAGAGACTGTGAGTGAGTTCTGATGTAAATGAGTAAGTAGGATTTTCATAGGAGCTGAAGAGAGTTTCTAGTAAGTAAATTTTGACAGGCGCCAACTGATCAATATCCGTCTTAAATTTCAAACGGGAAGAATAGAAATTATGCAAGTGTTGCTGAGAGCTGAACTTAATGTAACTGGCATTATAAAACAATGCCTTGCTCTTTATATATTTGACTAAAGGAAACAAGCCTCTGGTAAACAAGATTTGTTTATTCACTTGAAAACAGGGTGAAGCTGCTGCAGAGTCCATGGGAGGGGAAAATGGAGATCTGGAAGATGGTCTCTCTCCTAGAATGAGCAGCAAGTGACTGTTCTTGAGTCCTCTTAGTTTGTTTTGTTTAGCTGCCAGGAGGCTGCTGCTAAGGAAATCCCCAACTTCCCCTAGAGTAAAGAACAATTCTGGACATTTGTGAAAGTATTTTCTGGCCACCAGGCTCTGAATAAGTGGCAAGATCAGGGAATGTAGAGGTTTGTTTGGACAACATATTGGCATTCCTTTAAAAAAAACAAAAAAAAACCCTAAATTCAGTGGGGGTTTCCAGGAGTTGGTCACTGATCCTTCTTCCTCTCTTCTTGCCACGTTACTGGTGGAATTTGGTAGGAATTTCTGAGAGTTGATTCCATGCTGCAGATTTCATATGGGACTTCATATGTTTCAGATTTCATATGTTGCCCACGAAAGCTTATGCTGAAATAAATTTGTTAGTCTCTAAGGTGCCACAAGTATTTCTTTCCATATGGGACTTGGTTTGCTATATTTTTCAGAATAGTATAATCATGCTATGAATATTAAAGTGCCCTAAAATAAGCATTTGCTTGTGCTGTAGAATGACTAGCCTGTTTGTGATAGTTTGTTTTTAATATCTCTGAAGGCTGAGAGGTTAAATGCTGTGTTTTTGCTGTCTCAGGCCGCCAGTTTCTTCTCATGCCCCTGTCTGTGACTCTGGAGTGATGTCCTTGACTGAACAATCTGGATGGAAGTCCGTGACAACGGCTTTGTTTCTTCTGTTAATTGGGAGGCAAGGGGGTATTGTGGGAGGGAGCAGATGTCACACCTTTGTATTTTACCAAATGTATTCTTAGGACTTGTTTTCTTTTTGATTACCTTGGCTTTTTGGTGCCACTGCTTTTGTCTCATAACTTTCCAGAGTTTGCCACTATTGGATTATGCTTGGCTGATTCAGTTGTGGTTTAACAGCATTTTCCCTCTGTAAATATTGTAATTATCTCAAGATATGTTATGGTACCTCATCTGAGGGCACTGCCACTCTCAGTCCTGAGAGAGAAGGTGGAATGCCTGAGCTTCTGAACAGCATGTTTCCACATCTGGGTACTTCGCAGTGAGAACAATCTCAGTTGCACAGTGTTTCGGGTCGGCTTTCTTTTGGTAGACTGGAGAGTAAGTGCTGTGCAAGTTGTCTTCTGTCACTCTTGCTGAAGGGTCTCCAGATACTGATAAGTGTTTTAGCTATTTGTAGCCTAGCAGGACTGAAAGGAGTTAAACACCCAAGTTACCTCCCTGTGAATGCTGAGCAGTTGGACAAATGTTGTCTGCCTCGGTCAGATTTCCTTTACAGAAGGGAAACAGAAGTCAAAAGCCACATCAAGTAATAGCCATTTAGAGTGCTGATAGGATGGGAGGAAGCCTTATTGCTGTTAAGGGGCATTCCCCTTTACACCCTAAAACATCAGGCTACCTTAGGGGGGGTTTCCCATTCCCTCTTTCCAAATGTAGTTATCCCGCCCTCCTCTTCCAGCCACTTGGGTGATAAAATCCAGGGCTTCTAGAAAACCCTCCATCCATATTGCTTTTCATTGCTGGTCGGGGTTTGCATACTGTGATGTGGTCTGATCTCTCGCCATTGCGTGGAGGGAGGGAGCATGAGTACCGCAGTGGTTCTCTTCCCCCCTCCCCCCGACTCTCAGAAATAGCAACTGGCCACTCCCAAGCACAAAGCTATTCATAACCCGTACCACCTTCAATTCCATAGTCCTCCAGTCTTTGGTAGAATTTAAACCTTGACTTGCGCACCTCAGGTGAAGAGCCTGTCCTCCTCTTCCCACTCCTTGGGTGCCTCAAATTCTTGTTACGTGGGCACCACCCTGATATAAGCCCCGTGCACAGTGTTCTAGTCCCCTCAAGCAAAGCATTATGTAAGAGCTAGGTATTAGTATTATTTTTCTGGAAGTTTCTTGCCAGGTGTAAGAAGCCTAGTGAAGAGAGCACTGAAACGGTGTACTGCATCACAGCGTTACCTCTTCCCATTCTTCTCTTCACTTGGACCCTCCCCAGGCTTTCCACTCTTTCAGCAGCTAACTCTTCAGCTGTAGCCATGTGACTGATAGAGTTAAAGAATATTGGTAGTTTTGCTCTCTGAATATAAAAAATCAAATGCATACCAAGGATTTTTAAAAAGAATGCTAACTTTCTTACTTGCTGGGTTAGCTGCAATCAACTTAAAAACTACAGGAGTGGCACAGTTTGGAATGCCAGCACAAAGGTAAGTTGAAGCAGGTCCTTTGCCCTGTGAAGACCGCTCTAAAGCCAAGCTCGGCATTGGAACACCATGGAGTCGTTGGAAGTTTTGCAAACATGCCTGATGCTGGATCTGCAGAGCGCAGGCTAGTGAACAAAGGACACCCCTGGCATCTGGCCTGTGTTGGAAACATTAAAACACACTTCAGAGAGCTCTATTAATATTGCAAGTCCTGTACCCTGAAAGAGTGAGTGATAGAAGTCTCACAAAAGATGGCATCCATAGTCACTCCTTTGTTACTCTCTTCATAGGCTGATTTCTCTGGCTATAGTACAGACCTTGTATCCACGGGGTGAAATGTCAGCTGAGCTGTAGAATAGAAGAATTCAAGAATTTGATCAGGCTTCCTTTTGAGTCAATTAAGAGAGGAGAAGCTAAACTGAGGGAAGAAACAACCTTGTCTAGAATTGAGGATGGATTACCTACTGCGCTGGGAGACTGTCAGCAAAGGTAGTGTTTACTGTGAAGTGCTGCAGCTGCACCCCTGTGGCATTTCAAGTGGAGACAAGGCCTTTTTCTTTTAATCTGGGGTGGTATTCCTGCCCTGTAACCTCTTGAGGAAGAAATACTTGTGCTTCGGTCAAACTGCGCCCGCCTGTAAATGGTACATGAGGCACAAAAGGTTTTGATTTATCAGCAACAGGCTACAAGCTGTTTGTCAGGTAGTTGAGATGCTTGTAGCTCGTCTCCTTTCTTTTTAGCTTTTTCATCAACTATCTGACTAGAACCTTACTCATCCAGTGAGTTTTCTTGGAAACGTGAATTGCTCATTAGTTATGCTGTAAATTCCTCCATTGTGTGAGTTATGAAATCAGGGTTCCCCACCACAATCGAGTGATATCCTTGTGTTTCTGTCCCACTGGATGTAGGAGTTCTTAAAGCATCATCAGAAATGAAGGATTTCTGGGAATTTTGGGGTGGTTTTTTTTGCATACTGGTATCTGAAACTTTGGGGGCAAACCCCATGTGGCTTAATTTCCTTGCATACTACCTGTTCCACACACTCCTTTTTCTGAGACTATTTAAATATTTCAAAATTATTTTTGAACAAACTTCAAAATTATTTTAATCTTTTCATAATCATTGGGTTATTAAAGTGTAACCTGCCCATATGTTCTTAGTGTGAAATTTTTTCCAGAGTTGCTAAGAAATGCTTCCATTTAAGCACTTCATCCTGTTCTAACTTTTAAGGCCCTACGGTGTTTATCTAGCTTTAGTTATTTCTTGGCAATCTTGTATCCCGTTTTAATGTATGTGAAGGTGAAAGCAACAAATATTCAGCGTGTTCACAGAGAAAGAATGGTCTTGTAGGTAAGACACTGCATTGGGACTTTCAGGAACTGAACCCAATCTTTTTTCTGCCATAGAGTCCCAGCACTTCTCTGTGCTTTAATTCCCAGCCATAAAGGAAAAATACTACTTCCTCTTTCTTACCCGTTGTCTTATCTGTTTTGACTGTAAGGTCTTCAGGGCAGGGACTGTCTTTTACTTTGTATGTTTGGAGCTCCCTGATCTAAGTTCGGCTTGTAGGTGCTACCATAATACAAATTAAATAATAATGCTTCAGGAATAAACCGAAGGCAGAAGCCTGCATGTGTCAAAGGAGGAACAAAGAAAAATGTTATGATTCCAAGGTCAGTTTGTATATCTGTCATATAGAGCTTCCTCAGGAAGTGTGAGGAAACTAACCAGGACTGAGAAAAATAGAAACTAAATAGAACCTATGAACTCCAGTCAATACTGGTTTTTGGCTAAGAAAGGGTCTTGGGGGAAGGCAAAGCTTAGTCATTTAAAAAAAAGATATCACGGGATGGCTGCTTGTGACACATGGATACATTGTAGGGATGGTTTAATTGACTATATACCCATCTGAATAACTTGCCCCTGAGATCTCTCAAGGAAACTGCTGAGAACATGGAACCTCCTCTTCTCCTACAGTATGGTGTTTGTAAAATGACCTAGAGCAGTTTAAAACAGGCATGCTCTTATGGATAAGAATGTTACTGTCATAGTGGTGCCTGCTCACATGGGCTCTGTCACTTCCATTGGGAATCCCCATTTCCGGTAAGAAACTTGTTCTAGGCTGCAACTTGGCCTCAGTTTGAGCCTTGTTTTTGTTTTTTAAATCTCTAGGTGTTTGGTTTTTTTAAAGTAGCACAAAGGAACTCAACCTTTCTGACTTATGCCATAAGCGAACTGGCTGCTCTGCAAACATAGAAACTTTCATACAGATGAGAATTTATGGAATAAAAGACAAGTGGGGAATTCAATAAAATAATAGCAAGTTCTTATATGGTGCTTTTCATACATAGCTCTTGAGGAGCCCAGTGAGGTGAAGTCACTCGCCCAGCACTCTGTAGGCCCTTAGCAGACCCAGAAATTTTCCACTAGAGCACACTGCCTAGTGTCAATCAGGTGCACATCTTTTCATCTTTATGGGGGGAACATTGAAATGATCAAAATATTATTTTTTTGTGATAAAATAAGCATACGGTGTTGTGCAGGTGACTATATAGATATTACACGTGTGTGTATGTGTATATATATGTGTGTGTGTATATATGTGTGTGTATATATATATATGTGTGTGTGTGTATATATATGTGTGTGTGTGTGTATGTGTATATGTGTATATATATATATATATATATATGTGTGTGTATGTGTATGTGTATATATATACACACACAAAAAAATAAATAAAATTGTCTTGGGAGACTGCGACTTTTGTAAAATGGAGGGTTCAGTAGTTCGGATTGTTCCCCTCATTTCAGTAGAGAGAGCCAGGCACTTCTGCAGGCAAGGAGAGACTTGCGTGTGCTTCCCGAGGGATGGGAATTAGTCTACTGTTAGTGACATCTTAGAGCAAACTAGTCTGAGTTAACTGAGGCTCAGTAAATGAGGGTTGCATAATGTGTATTTAATGTCTCTAGTTCCTTTATATTGGGAAGTCAGTTTCCTTTATCTCCAGTAGTTATACTGTAATTTTATTCATGGTTTTTGGTAAGTGCACAGAATTTCTCTAACAGTTTACAGGTACCTTCAGTAATCCAAACATCCAATTTGGGAGCTTTAATATAGTTGTTAAAACTGAAGAAAATTATGTTAACATGCCGAGTAATTTCTAACTAAACTAGAAATTAAATTTTAAATCTAATTTTTCAGTCCATCCACTGACCCCATCATTCCTGCCTCACTCCCAGATACTAAAATAAAGAAATTCTGAGGTAAGTTTAGAACCCTGTCGTTTGCTCACCAAATTAGGTGATACGCGCACATGGCTTCTAAGATTACTACCCATAATACCTAGGCTAATGGGGTGAATTAAGGACAGAATGTCAACTGAGACTCTGAAATGCTTTTGTGGGATTAAGACAGAACCTCTTATACTTCAGCATAGTTTTTAGTAGGTGAATTAATTGTAAGATAACTAAACACGATTTAAGGCAGTGTAATCTACTGGATAAAGTACACCCTCTGGCCTTAATTACGACCCTGATCGATCCAGTCAAGTACAACAGTTTGTGAAGCACTGAACATTTAGTAGATTAAATTTTGTGGCATAATCTAATCTTGAAAGGCATACTTTTAAAATGGAAACATTGTAATCTAGAAGAGTTTAAACTTGTTTATTATACATCTCTAAATGTTGTTCCATCTTATTTGTGGGGATTCCCATTATGTTTGCTATGCAGTACTATAGATGCTTTTGTAAGGCTGCACTGAAGATGCATGGCTGCGGCTTTGCTGAATTAAAATAGTTTGATCATAATCCTCTTATGCTTTTAATACTGATAACACAGTCAATATCATGCTAATACTTAATGAGCAGGCCCTTGTAAGACTGCTGCTGAGCTCATTGAAGTCCATGAGAGCTTTCCCATGGAATTCAGTGGGGACAGGATGATGCTTTTTAAAAGAAAACTGCAAAGCAAAACTGATTTGTTTCTGCACGTCACTGTTTCTTTAGGATCTATATAGAGAGCCTCGTTGTAAAAGAATGAAATATCAGGCTCTTTTTACTGGAGGACTCTCCTCATAATCCGAGGACCTTGATGGTGACATCACAGCTCAAACCTGCAGGTCTCCCAGATGAAAGAGGTGTGGGAGTTTTGAGGCTGCATCAACAGTGGGCTTTTAACAGAGTTAGGGAATGCTGTAAACTTGTTTTTAACACTGTTTGCCTGCTGTAGGCCAGGACATGCTGTGTTAGAGCACTGTCTGATGTTGTTCAACATACCTGTAGTTATAAGGCTGTCGTGGTCCTGGCCATGGAGCTCAGCAACATTGTGTTAGAAACAAAGTTTAAATGTGGTCCCCGAGTTTGGTTAAAAGCTCATTGTTGATGGAAGTTGACTCTTTCCCTCTCTGTCCTCAGTTGGGGACTGTGGGAACTGCAGCTCAGGTTTGAGCTTTGAGCTGTGATGTTGGCGTCCAGGACTTCCAAAGGTAGCTGAAGTTCTTCAGTAAAAAAGAAGGAAGTAAAGACTTGTGTGTTTTTTTAATCTTAAAAAATACCAAAAAAAAAAAAAAAAAAAAATTAAAACACAGTAAAGAAGAATGAGGCTATTATTCTGAATCCTAAAGAAATAGTAAAGGTCACAAGCACAAGACTTTTAATTTACAGTTTACCCACTGGGGACCATACCTAGCCCTGGAGGCCTTGTCTAGGCTAGATAAAAGGTATGGTGTTAGAGCATGTTAACCAACATGTTCTAACGTGTACAAATTCTAGTGCAGACAAGGTACGCTGCCTTTAACACATGCTAAGGTGGTTGAATTGAAGCCTAAGCTTCCCCCTGAGGCTTTAACTCAACCAATTTAGCACATGTTAAAGACAGCATTCCTTCTTTACATTCAGTTTCTCATGTGTGTTAGCTACATGTGTTCTGTAAATCCTAATCTAGACAAGGCCTAGAACTATTGGTTGCCTGCTGGGTATGTGTTTGGGCTTTAGCTCTGCCATTTGATTCAGCATCTCTTTCCTACCAAATTGCAGCAAAACCAGACTATATTTGTATAGCCTCTTTGAAACAGACTGTGTCCCCAGAGTCTTTAGAGCTAAATGACAGTTTCAGGAGTGGTCGTAGAACCTTACAGAGATACCTTGCAGGGCAAGAGTTAGATAGGAGTGAAAAGCAGGGGCAGGTGCAGGCAAACAGATAAACAGTATGTCAAGATAATTTACAAACAAGGGAGACCCCTGAGATATTGGTGCAATGGTGTTAATAGCGTGAGTGATTCCTTCCTTTTTTTATGGTAAGCCATTATGATATTTACTGTTAGAAGAGAGCAGTTAAATTATCCTCATGGGCTCACAGTTCCCTCCGACTGACTACAGTAACAAAGCATCTACAGGAATATACTTCACTGGATTCTGTAAATAAGCACTTAATGTTGACATTTCTAAAATGCAGACAAGCCTATTGGAAGATTGAATATGTCACTGGACCCATTTAAGTGTTTGGAGTCATTGTCTGGGGGATCTTCTGCCCTATGTGATTATTTTCCTTAATTTCGCCATTGTAGTGATTATGGTATTGTTAGACAGTGAATGATTCAGTGTTCAGATTCCATGGGGGGAAGGGGAACGAGGATGTTGAAAGAAGCATTGTCTGAGCACAGCAGGATTAGCTGGTGTTACCACCTTGCACTGTTTGAGGACCGCTGTTTAGAATGGATCATCAAATCCCATTGCTAAAAAGTGGCCTTGAGTCACAGGGTGGTGTTAGTCGGGAAGTTGCAGGCTCCTCTGTTTGCAGGATTTTGGTGTTGGTGTAACATTCAGACTAATCACTTGTGACTCATTGGGCCAATCTCCACCCGGTGTGAGTTCGTGCAGTTAAATTTTGATCCACAGAGTTGTGCACCTGCTCACACCAATGCCGAATTTGGCCTATCTTTTTATCACAACCCTTCCCTGCTGTGCCCTAAATTGAGCCAGATTGTACAGATGGATTAGTATAATGAAGGTTAATACTATTTTTCCTTGAAGGAATAGAAAAGAAATCCTGTAAAAAGGAATTTTAAAAGCTGTTCTGCTTTTAAAAAATCCTTTAAAATCTATTTATAAATACTGTAAAAAGCAACGCAAATATGTGGCAGCTATTACATGATTATAACGAAGTGTATTCTAACAACTAAGAAATAAGGCTTAATGTTAAACCAATTGTTTTATAGCTATTAAGTTTTTCTTTTCAGTTAATTTCAGTTAGACTTTATTAGCATGACAAGCTATGCAAGATACATCCCCACTTTTGCCAGACATCTGAGCTGTATCATTGATACCAATATAATTTTGATGAAAATATTTTTTTCTTGGTGTTCTTTTCCATATGATAAATATTGATTCCTCCAAACCTAATCCAAATGCCCACTGTTCCAAAATTATAATCGTAATTTGTATTCTGGCAATAACTTACATGTATGTAGCCCCCTGTCATGCCAAATGCCGTGTTGTGGTACTGTTAGCATCAGTGATGTCAACACACACAGCGTTAGCAAGTCTCTTGCTGCAGAGTCAGCACAGCATTTATTTGTGAAGGTCCCACCATAATGGTGGTGGTTTTAAAAAATCTTGGATATATAGAGAGTTGGATTTTAAAAACCCAACTTTTAACACTCACAGAATCCAGAGACTTCTCTCATTAAATTGTAACACCAACGTTGGTCTAAATTACTTATTTCCTTTTAGTTTATTACAATTTATAATCAAGGATTTTCAACTCTAGAACCATAAACCCTTGAATAAACTGGAACTTTCCTTATATATTTACAGATAGGCTTTGCTCCAGGAAGGAAAGAAAACAAACTTTTTTCTGAATTCAGATGCTTAGTTAGTGGTGGTGTATTTATCCACCAAGTTTAACATTTCACTAGGGAGTCCTAGGTTGTTTAAATTTATGCCTGCCTAGAGGCACAATTTTAACAGATTAGCACCTCTTGGGTTATGTGATGGGAATGATTGAACTCTCAGGAGACCAGCAAGGAGCACTGAGCAAAGTTCTTTCTCACTTTGACTAGGTTAGAGGCAACCCTTACGTATACAAGTAGACCCTGCTCACCCAGGTAATCCCATAATGGGGCAGCGCTTATGAATAAGTATTTGCAGGGTCAGTTTTTTCTCCTGGAAAATGGAGATTTTTAACTTTTTAAGAAATAGCACTTATCTAGAGAGAGACCACTTGCAAGTCTTCTTGCATCAGTACATCACCAGCTGGTGAAATTACCTGTGTTAGACGGGGGAAGGAACAATTTAGTATTTGTTCATTTGGGACTTACTGGCTAGCTGTTGGGGTGGAAGAACATAGTACAGCTTCCATATCTAACTATTTTGTATAGTGTCTGTCCTGCAAACCTTATTATGAAATGCTTTGAAAAGTTTCATTTAAAACAAGGAAGTTGGCAGAGGGGGAAAGAATCTAAATGGGTGCATGAGCAAAGGGGGAGCAATGGTATTAAGAGATTTTGGAATGATAGGGAATAGATAAGAGGGGGAAATGCCAGAGACCCAATTCTGTGGGGCTGGCTGGAACAAGCCCACAAAACAGCTGTAAAAACAAAGAGGCCAATTTTGACTTGGCTGCTGAAATGTCTAGGGGTTCCTGAGGAGTTGAGGTGAGGGGAAGGATGCGGTTGAGTTTTTTTGTGTCTGTAAAGGTGGCCAGCAGCATTCTGCACATGGATGGAATGTGGCGAGCCGAAAGCCATGGCAATAAGGGATTGACGACAGTGCGTGGGAATCTAGGGGGACTCTTTTCGCTCATGGTCTAGTGTTGTGCTTATAGAGCCTGGATCCATAATTCATTGGAGTGAATAGGAGTCTTTCTAGAGGCCTCAATGTGGTTTGGATCAGGCCTACAGAGGGGAGGCGAAATCGTGAGACGGACGAGGAAAGAACATTGTATGTGTGAATCCAGGAACTGGTTGGTTGATTCTGGGGCTATGATTAGAGGCAAATGAAATACTTACTGTAACTGATTTATTATGGATGGTTTGCTTTCTCCCGGGAAGGAAGGAAGGACTTTTCCCATCAGAGATAGCATGTCCCTTAGCACATGGAGGAAACAAGGCTGTGGCCAACATGGAATATAAATAAATAGTAAGGGTTGTAGTTGGGAGGAAGGCCAAATATATGCTTCAGCATTAAGGGTTATTGTTAAACTTGTTTCCTAGGGATGAATGAGCATTTTTAAAGCTAAATTGTTTGTACTTATTTCTGTAAATACTTTCTCCTGAGTTTGACTTGTTCTTGTGCAGATGGGAAAAGGGGTGAGGTTATTGAGAGCATCTAGATCATGTGAAAGAACTCCATGCTGTAAAAGGTTCAAAGCTTGCATAAATCACTATCTTTCTGTGATGGAAGGGAACAGTTCTTGAGATTGCAATCTTATTGTCTTGCTCTCTTCCTGTTACTGCAATTTATGACACATTCTGTGAGGAAATCCTTATTTATGTTCAGATCCAACTGTTTCCATTTCCTGCAGATCAGCAGAATGGGCAGGAGGGGAAAGGAACACTTCTGTATTTTATTATTGAATCTTCAGCTTTGAATAGATTCAGATCTAGTTTGGATGTTTTAGGATTGAAGACGAGATTTCAGACAGTTGTAGGTAAATTGCTCCCATGTGAATTATCAAAGGGATTCTCACCCTGAGAACTAGTAACATCAATGCAGGCACTGTTCTTGTGTGGTTACAATAATTAAATCATAGTTCTATATCCAACCTCATGTTGCTTTTAGGAGCAATTCTTATTGGATTTACAGACTTTGCTCAGCTTTACAGAATTATTTGGGTGGGAAGCAGATGCTGTTAGAGGGCTTTCCCAAGCAGCAAAAGACCAGAAGTCCAAAGTGCAGACAATGTGATGTTTATTGGGGTTTGTTTCCAAGCAAGCATATTCCGAAGCCCTTCACACCAATTGGGCTTATCTCTCACCCTCTTTGACATGGCCCATACCCCGCGTCCCCCTTCCTGGCTGTGACGCCGCAGAGCGATTACCCCGCGTCCTCTTTCCCCGTTCCCTATTCCCTGTCCCCCCCCTTAACAAACATGATTCCAATTTCCCTTCCCCCACTTCCTGTTTGACCCCAGTTTATATAGTAATATTCTCAGCTATACCTTATCCAATCATTTTTCTGAAATTTAACTAACCAATCCTAACATATTGTAACATAATTCTCTAACCAATTATATCCCACTACCCTAATTAACTTACACCTCGCAAAATTAATTATACAGCAGACAGAAACAATTAGAGAACCAGACAGATTAACAATAGAAAAGTGGGGGCCATAAAGATAAAACAATACAGAAATGAGGGTTTCACAACCACAACCACTGATAAGTGATTTCTTGCCAGACCGGATGCTATCAAACTAAGTTTTCTTTAACCATCTTAAGATCTGTTTCTTTATCTGATGGTGATGGCTACTATCAGGACAGGATCGTCTTCCTACCAGCCCATTACCACCTTGTTTCAGTGTGACTGATTTGGGATGTGAGAATGACCCGAAGACCTTAGCCTAAGAACAAGGCCTCAGACTGTGACCAGCCGGACTGTGATTTTGATTCTTTGTTTTTATACCCCTATAACTAGCTAAGTGATAAAAATACACCTAAGTTCTTAAAGTATAGGCCTTTACAGGCAGGCCTGAATATCTATATTCGAACAGAAGTTTGTGTGCCGCCCTCCACCTCCCCCGCCCCATAACATGATGCTGAATCCTGTCTTATTCTGGAAGAGACTTGAAAGGGATCTTGACTACCTGTGGTAAATTGGTTCTGCACCTCTTTTTTTTTTAAGGCATTAGCCCTGGTGTTGTGTCCAGATTCCTGTTTGGGTTCATGACATTCTGACTCTCTCTATTCTCCTTGTAGCTTCAATTGCATACAGAATTGTTCTTCACTGCCTGTCCTAAACTCTCGTATAACGTTCCTGTGTGTTGTTAAACAGCTGCTGCATGCGTGTGTAGCTGAAGTGATTTCTGAAATATCCATTGTGGTATTCAGTGCCAGTCACCATAGAATCTAGTTGCTGAAACCATGAGGTTTATTGAGTGCTGTGGGGTGAACAGAATTTAATATTACTCCACTGCTTTTTCTGTCTTTTCACTTGAAAGTTTTTTTAATTATTTAGCATTTCTCAGATTCCTTAAAAGACTTGCTCATGTTTCAAATCTGCAAATGGTGATGTGATGATTGTTGTTATAATGAGGGTTATGATGCGTGTGGGGGAACACGGGCGTTTTCTGTTTCAATCTGGTAAAACATGTGCCTCCCATTGGCATCTTCACTATTTTAAGGCAATGAACTGATTGCTGTAGCTCATGTTCAGCAAACAAGAGGATTTTCATAAAAAAACCCAAATAAACGGCAAACAAAAGAGCTCATTTTAGTGGGGTTTTTTTAATCAGATCAAAATTTATTTAATTCCAGATAATAAATCTGGAGCAATTTAAAGTAATTTCTTAAAGATTTAATTTCCCCAGTATCTCTTTACTGATCCTTGGTTTGCCTGCATGGTGTCTGTTAGGGACACAAGCTGAAAGGAGGCCAAAATGCTATTGGAATCTTTCTCCAGTATTTCAGAAAGCTGCAAGATCCATCTAATGTCTTTCCGTTGCTTTTCCCTCCCTTCCCCAGGGAGCATCATTCCAGAGTGTGACATTAACCTTTATGCATGTACTGATACGGCAGCATTGAGTGTCGGTTGGATTTAAAATAAAAATGTCTGGTTAGCAGCTCACTTCAGAAAGGCAAACACTGTTGCCACAGCACAGAGGTGAGTAAAATGCAGTCCAGAGTTCTGGAAAATGGCCCCCAGCTATTCCCTGGCTTTTATACAGAGGCACAGTCTGCTGAGATTCTTGGTTGCAGCAGGCAGTGCTCCATCAGTGAGGTTCCACTTGGGCTATGGCTGCACTAGAGAGCTTACAGCGGCACCATTATAAGGTCTCCTCTAGTGTAGACATGGCCTTAGTCTCAGCTTCAAAAGACAAGGGAATGAGATTTTCCTTGGGGGATTTCTTTCCCTCTGGAGTACTAGCCCCATTGCTTAGATCTGCTTCTGGGGTCCTGGTCTGAAAGTCACACTAGGCATCACGGTTTTTGATCTCATAAGGGTAGAGGGAGAGGAAATCACTGAGATTTTCATTTCATCCCATTTGCCAGGGCAGTTGGTGATTTAAAGTTCCCTGCTTGGAGACCCCGTAGTAGTACCAACTTACAGCACCACAGGACAAGAATGAAGTTTCTCAGCCTTATTTCTGCTACCTAAATTTGATCAAGTTGGAACTTTCCCACTGTTTTAAACCAGCCTTGCAAAGATCCTAACCAGCTCTTCATTAGAATTATTCTGTGAAGGGCAAGTAAAATAAAATCTTTCTCATGCTAGGGGTCAAGTTGATCTTGTACCTGGGATAGCTCATTTTTGACAGGTTCTGCAGTGTTGGTTTAGATTTTTTTATTTTGTATGTTAGTCTGTTCTCAGCACTCTCCAATCATCAAATAACTATATAGGTCCTCCAGATTGGTTGGTAATTAAACTTGCAGTTGGTTAATGCTGATGCCTGTTTGAGTTACCTTCATGTTTTTCAGTAGTAGTTCCCACCCTCTTCACATTTTTCTAGGGTGGTTTATTAACGGGAACTCTTGCGTGTTTCAGTGAAGATGGTGAGAATTCCACTGACTCGCCATTAGTGAGAGTGAGCGATAATGCAAGCATCCTTTCCTGCCCAGATTTTAATAAGAAATTTGATCATTACAAGTTGCCAACCCTTAAATCAGGAGTGTTGGTATCCGAATGTGTGCTGGTTGCTCTGTGCTGCCCCCTCCCCATAGTAATTCCTGCAATCTGCAGTGGTCTTTCGTTACATGCAGTGTAAAACCATGAACACAAAGGATACCCATTAAATCTGGAAGAGGAAAAACCACCCTATTGCCAAATAGTGAATTACAAGCAAAAGCAGATGGGCTAGGTTTGGCGGGAAAAGATCTCTGCCCCTCTCTGTGCGGGAGGGCCTTCCATTTAAAATAGGAATAGCAGCCTCTTCAGTCTCTCTTCCACCCAGCAGATCCAGTAGGGGGGTCCCACAGCCACACAGGCTGGCCTCAAAAACCGTGTAGATCAGAATCTCCTGGAAAACCTACAGTGGATCCCTTGTACTTGTGAATGTGGATGTTAACACAGTGCTGTCCCAGTGCTTTGAACAGACCAGAATCCTGTAGCTGCATTTAAGAAAACGCTCATTTGCCTCTGTGCTTCTGTTTTTGAAGGTGTAGTTTTGTTATACTAACATACCTTTCCCATGAGCTGGGTTAATTTAACCAGCTGCATATTGCAATCACACTTATAAACTTGTACTTTGGTTGGCCTCTCAGTTTCATGAACATTTTAATTCTCTGTTGCTTGATTTGTTTGGACTTGTCGAGGCCTGGCTCAAATGCTATACAAGAGAGAAGTTGAGAGAGAATTTATTTTGTGTGTGTACCAGGCAGTATAAACCACTGTGTTTAGCACTGAGGCTTGAGTCCAGGTGCTTTTAAAAAAAATGCACCTGGTATTGAGATTAACCCTCCAATGTAAATGAAGTGATCTTGTTCCATTTCATAGTGAACAGGTGCCCATGCCACAAAATCACCTTCCCAATTGATACTGATTGGCCCCTAGGGCAGCAATTTCAGCAGAGAGGACAGGGCCACAGAGACTGAACTTCTTTCATCACCTCTAAGGTGAGACGTTGCAAGTCAGAGCTGAAGGACATTGGTGGGAAAATGTTGGGAACCCTTGCAGTACTGCTGCTCCCTGTGCTATCCCTGTCCTATTGATAGTGTCTGATAATATGCTACTTTGCAACAACAAATCACTCTGAAGAGACCATGCTGGGTAAGTGATCAGTGGTTTCTTGATACGATAAATATTGGCCTTAGTTCTGGCTAGACTCCATAGTACCAAATAATTCTGTGTTTCTTCCTGCTGTGTGTTTGATCACTTCCAACCTTTTGGCTCCTGAGAGATGAGGTTACAAGTATGGGCCAAACTACAAAGAGGCTTGAAATGCTTCAGGGCTTTTTTGTTTTAATCCCTTCAAGGTTTCAGTCTCTTTTCTGTAGTTCAGATGTAATGCGAGAAATTAAAGTAAAAGACAGCAGCCAGATGGTACTTCTAGTGGGTCAGACAGATTAGTATTTTTAGAAAAAGGTTTCTTATTTCTTTGCTCTCTGTATGGTGCCTTCTCTTTGTGAACCTTTTAAGCACTTACGTAGCACAGCACCCTGAGAGGCAAATGGTGGTGGTATACCCATTAAATAGATAGGCACAGGGTCTCTATTTACCTATGTGAACTGCATTGGATATTAGTAAGGCAGGAGACACAATATAATGGTATATAAGACCCTAAGTACTGAGCTGTTGCCATTCACAATACATGCTTGGTGATCTTCCCATCCTTGCTGGGCAGTTCAGTCACCTGAGCTGGGTCTGTCTCAAAGTTTACTTTTGGATCAGGGTGAAGTATTTCCTTCTGGAATGGGCTCATCATAGTCCCTCATCAGCTCTCTTTAAGGTCTGCTGCAAGCCTCTCTTTCCTTGGTTGGTTTATTGTGACTTAAGTGCTGCATTTGCTATTGCCTTTCCCCCAATTCCCTTGAGCAGAGAGGAACTGTTCCCTTTTGTTGGTGTCTGGTTCGTTAAGTTTGTCCTTGGGCCTTGTCCTGTGGAGCCTGAGCTAGCTGGTTTTTGTTTTAGGTTTTTACAGTGTTAATATCCTGCTAAGACAGTTGTTCTGATCCAGATCACCCCATTGCAGGGGTATATATTATACAGTTGCTTCCAAGGGAAGAGGTGAAAGCCCCATTGTTTAGCAGAAATAAAATTAAACCCGAGACCCTTTTAAAAAAAAAAAAAAAAAGCACAGTAGGGAACACTGGCTGAGGGTGCTGATCTAGCAGGGCCCTAGTAATCTGCTTTCATCTTTCACATCTGTGAGTAAATCATGAGACTGCAATACCTTGACAAATACTTGGTTCTTATAAGTCATTCCTGCTGCCCGTGTGGTGACCCCTCACAAAGCCCATTATTGTGCGGCAAGGCCATGCAGCTAACATCCTCTTGCAACAGCGCAGATCAAGGACAAGGTAACGTGACTTTCCTGTTTGATTTTAGGGGACATCACACAGAAGGGGTATGAGAAGAAAAGGGCAAAGCTGCTGGCTCCATACATCCCACAGACACACGGTAAGTACTGTCTCTT
Organism: Chelydra serpentina; assembly: GCA_037349315.1. Lineage (NCBI taxonomy): Eukaryota > Metazoa > Chordata > Testudines > Chelydridae > Chelydra > Chelydra serpentina. The sequence continues at coordinate 490,420 of JBAIAC010000079.1, forward strand.
GGTCCAGATTAAGAGCTTTGATTTACTGCATCAGCCTTGTCATTAAAGGAGTCTTATAAAGTGCCGATGGGCGTTGAGAGCTTGGATCACTTACCTGTCAACTCCAAATTGCCCTTGCCTCAGTTTACTTTGCTTTAGCTGTTTCACAATTCCATTGTAGGGGCCAGATGGCGGCAGTAGAGTCATAGACATAGAGCCTTTCACCTCTAGGTTGATGGTTCATATCCAGGTCAGAAGTTCCTGAACGTTCCCACCAGGTGGGTGTTTGGCCTGTGTAAAGTCCCATGCGCCTCAGAGCGTTTCCCAGTCGGGGCATGTGATCTCCTTCAAAACACCCGCACAGGCAGCTCTTGCCCCCCCATCAGCTGAGAAATCAAGGGCTTGACCGGCCACAAAGTCCAAGCTCCCCTCTGATCCTTAGAGTCCCTTTGGGGCAATGTGGAGGAAGCTTGCCGTGATGCTGCTTATGCCATACGTGTTCTGCAGATATATACAGCACTTCTGTCTCCATGGCTGTTAATCCAACACTTTCAGCAGCATAAGCTTCACAGCAAATCTCCTTTTCTGGATAGGAGCTGGGCACCTTCCTGGTTTCCCCTCTGCTTGTATCAGTGATGTGTGAGTGCACGCGAGGGTGGTGTGTGTGCGGGGGGTGGGGGTGGCGCTCTTGCATAAGAGAGCTAGAGCTACTTAGGAAGAGAGATGAAATGGCCCAGTTTGAGAGCTTAAAAACCTACTGTGGAAATGCTGGAAGGGCATCTTGTCTACCTCAGAAGCAGAATGGACACCGGCTCGCTTGGAGGTTGGCTCTTATGGGAAACTGATCTTCAGAGTTCGAGGCCAAGCCAGTGAGTTATGAAATGTGGGATTCCTTTGTAAAACGTACAGGGCCAAACACAAGCCTCAAGCCTGCAGTTGGATCCTTTATGCCCAGGTGGAGTCCCACTGTTGTCCATGAGGTTCTGTATTGGTGCTAGATTCTGACTGTGTAGATGGGATCAGGGCCATAATTAGCACATTAGTATCTGAGCACCCCACATCTGTGCTGATGAGCATCATAGAAACACTCACCCTTACGCTCTTGCTGCTTCGCCAGACTAGGCCGTGGGTTTCCAGCTTCATCTGCTTTTATGATCTGAGATGGTTATGTTCAAGTGAAGTAAAACATTATTTGGAGAAAAAAGGAAGTTTCCAAATGCAGAAGCTTTTCACAAGGCCTTTGTCAAAAGGCAAACTATAAAGAACTGTCTAAACATTGTTTAACTGCTAAATTAATTTGCCAGTTCATAAGTCCTGCCCTACAAATACTCTCTGAAGCTGTTCCTCATGTTTGCTAAAGAGGCATTAGTATCTTCATAATTGGCCGTGTTACCTTATTTACCAGACTGGCTGAATTTACTTGTCATTTTGTTACGTTCATTTTCTTTTATTCAAAGATCCTTAGCAGTGGAGCTGGCTATGAGTGTAGGATAATTAGAGATGGCTAATTGTAAACTCCTCTCTAGGGCAAGGCCTGGAGCACCTCCAATAATTAATAGCAGGATACTTGTGCAAAAATAATCGCACTATTGCTACACTGGGAAGTCTTTATTAAAAAAAATCAAATAAAACTTCTGGGTTTTTGCAGCTGATCAGGAGTGAATTGGTATGACAGGCAGAGAGCTCCATCCACCATGACTTAACTGTTACTGTAATTGACTGATACTGAACTAATGCCAAAAAGGGTAGGGGTTAAAGGGCTTTGATTGAATGTCAACTGGTCAGCACTGCTGTGAGCAGATTGTGAATGAACATGTGTGTGCTTGTTTATTTTTGAAGTGGCATTGATTCTTTTCACTTCAGGCGGTATTCACTTGGAGCTGGAAACAAAAGAATTCTGCCATTGTCATGTGTATCATCTCTCTTGTATAGAATCAGCGATCTCCCGGTTAGATTTCTCACTTTTTCTTTGTTCATACAATAGCAGCTCGAATATGCTCTCATCTGAAGGTCTGCTCCCCAGTATTGGTCACTGGAGTAACTTACTGCTACAGTAACTATTTTAGATACAGAGCTATGAAAATGGACACTGTGCTGTTACCAACCTAATACACTGACGCAAGCAATAGAAGCAAAAATCATATTTTGGTTTTACATTTTGAAACTGTCATAGGCAGCTGAGGGGTGCCTGACTAGACAGCTGTTTGATAGAAATTTCTCTTAGATTTGATGAGGTGACAGTCAACTCTTCTCATTATTGTATTAATGAAGAAATATAGACTGGCCTGTCTGGGTTTAACCCAGACTAATACTTATAAACAGGGATCCATCGAGCAGACCTTGCAAGCTCTGACTCAAGGCATATTCTGGTGAAGTCTTTGGCCCTGAGGAAGTTGGGGTATGGAAGTTGGGGTATGGGGTAAAGCTTACCTCGTTATCTCTAGCCTGAATCTTCCCTGCACATTTATATCTGCCCCTGGACATGTCCACTGCTTGCATCCGAAGAAGTGGGGATTCACCCACGAAAGCTCATGCTCCAATACCTCTGTTAGTCTATAAGGTGCCACAGGACCCTTTGTCGCTTCTACAGATCCAGACTAACACGGCTACGGGTATGTGGGCTCCTTTCACACCTTCAAGCCACTTCTCTTCACAGATTTGCTCTTGGCTTTGGAGTTCAGTGTGTGGCAACCAGGACCAATAGCAGTAATTCGTAAGCAGCTCCGTATGCATTGATGTGGCCCTTTGCCCCTTGTGCCTGTCACTTTACATGCATGTTTATTTTGGAAAATGTTTAATTAGGGGGAAAAATGTCTCGAGAGACTAAGTGGTCCTGCTGCACTAATTAACGTGCTTCTCAAGGCAGGGGAGCGAGCCAGAGCATTGGGCGAAACTACCATGTCACTAATTAAGGTGGAATTCACTACTGCCATTCTGACAGTCTTGTGGCTCTTTATGGGCCCAGTCCAGCAGTCCTCCTTTGGCAAATTTCTCATTGGCTTCAGTGAGATTTACACATGCATAAGCAATGCAAGATCAGTCCCTTAGTTTAAAAGGGTCTGATGTTTTTCTCCTCTGATAGCATGAAGATAATTGATTTTTCATCTGCAGAAGAAAATTGTAACAACCTTCAGCACTTAATTAGTGCATTACATTCTTAAAGCACTTTCCAAATGTTAACTAATGCTCAGGTACATCACTCTGTAAGATGTTATCCCCATTTCACAGATGTGGGGGAAACTGAGGCACAGAGAGATACAGTGATGTGCTGCAGCAAGTCAGTGGCAAAGTCAAGATCAGAATTTGGGAGACCCTTTCTTTTATCTTTGTGCCCAGTCCACTATGCCACACTGCCTCTGGGAGTTGCCTCCCTGTTTGAGGTAGGACAACAATGTTAGTCCTTTGAGAAACTCATTTTCCTAGTAACATCCATTTTTGCAAAAATTAACGTACTGGAGCTATGATCCTGGACTTACTCGCTGCTCTACATTTGCTGACAGCTGCTAAGTAGGCTATGCCGAATCTTATTGTAACAGACATTACAGTTCATACATATTAAAGGCTTGTTCACATGGGGCTATTTGGGAAAGTTAAGGCAGATCAACTAAAGTTACGAAGCCACTTTTAGTAGGATTGGCCGTAGCTTTCCTGAGTGTGCCTGTGTAGACATGACCTCAGAAATGCTACCTGTGAACGTTGAGGTGAATGTTGCATGGACCAAAATAGAGGGAAGGAGACGGTCTCAATTCATATTTATACCACAGTCTGAGACTCGAAAAGGAACAGCTAGCCTGAGTTACAAACAGCCCTGTGAAATGAAAAGGAGCCTAACTGCTTTGTGGGTGTAGGGCTGACACTTGGACCCCCATTGCTGAGGCAGAGCTGAGCCGTTGGCAGTGGGTGAATGCTTTTGTAGGACATTTAAAAAGTACACTGCAGCGATGATAAACGTGCACCATAGGGGATGAAAGAATGACTGCGTCTTTCAGTTCTCCTTCCATCTGTGGAGACAAGTATCCACCAGAAGGCTTCAAGGCATCGAGTGAGCCTTATTTGGCTTGATTCGGCCTTCGACTTTATAGGAGCTTGCTATTTGCTTAGATTGCTTATGTCTCATTGGCGTTAACCACCTCCCACTTGGTAGATGCTGGAAAGGGAAAGGTTATCAGGGATGTCATTTGCAAAGTGTGCACTCTTGCAGGAAGGGTAAAAGAGGCAGTTCAGATAAGGGACATAGAAAATTCTCTTTGAGAACAGGAAGCACATGTTCACTTGAGGGTAGAATGAACACAGTTGAATTTAGGTTGGCATAGTGGTAAGAAATTGAGGCCTACTGGGGTGTGTCCTGATGTCCATTATTCTGGAGGGGGTCAAGTGAGATGCACAGTCAGAAGTGCAAGGGACACAAGAAAAACTGGTGTGATGTGATATAGTAATCTGTATGTCGGAAAGTCTCTTCTGCTGGGAGGATAACTGGAAGCCTCTGGATCCACGCGATGACCTAGTGATATTGGATTTATTTCCATTAGTGGGTGACATGGATTTCTAAATACACATTATAAGCAAGGCAAATCCATTACATGGCTTAATGGGGTTTTCCTTTAGTATGATCCCTGTCAGTTGCAATATTTTGCAGAACTCTTTAATAAACATGCTTATTGTTAGCATTAGGAGACCTGTAGATGACACACACAGCACCTCATGCCTCACTTGAGTTTGATTCTCATTGTGGACTAGGATATATTTGCCTCCTTGCTTAACTTAATGAGCTGCTGTCTTCCTCACAGCTCTTTGGCTCAGGGAGTGCAAATGCAGGAAAACCTTGTTGCCAAAATTAGCAACTCTTGCAACCAGACTCACTGTTGGCTGACTGTTTTCTCGCTATTTGAGATGATGCATTATGTAATCAGTTCCTAAGGATAGAACAAAAGAATCCTCTCCTTATGTATAAAGGAAATGATAGTCACCAAACCCTGATTTACTGTCAGCACCTTTGTCTGCATCAGGTAAAGTTCTTACCCCTTCCTCACGTTAATAAGAAACTACATTATTGGGGAACAAGGAATTCTGCAAACAAAACAGATGTCTGAATCTACCAGAATTTTTGCTGCCTTCATGTTTCAAAGTAATTCTTGTGCTGTACCGCCGCTGATCTTTATTCTTTATTTTGGACTTCTCTCCCTTCCCCTTGCAGCATGTGCACGTGCTTTCCTTTAGGACTCTGACTTGATCCCAGATTTCTGCAACATCTCTTAGTGAGAGAGAACACAGAGTGCATATTGGTTTGCATGCGGTTAATATTCCTTGAATTGCCTGATAGTCCTTGTATCACATAAAAGTCTGAAAGTTAATGAACTAGTCCAAAATATTCCCTGTGAAAATTGATGGAGGATTGGGTATGCAGGAGTAATGTTTAATGAACATAGATCCTGTTATTTTATGGCCATGGATTATAGTGTTTGTATATTTTTGGTTTGTGTATTTGCCAGATTAGGAGCAAGGCAGAGTTTATCAAAGCTTTAAAATGCAAAACAGAAAGCAAAAAAGAATTGCTCTAAAATTTGGAAGATATCTTAAAATGCAAACTACTGTGTTTCAGGGGGGAAATAATCCTTGACTGTTCTGCACAAAGGCTTTACTTTCTCACTCTCTGAAGTATACAAGAACATAGTCAAATTACCCTGGGGTGCAGCTAACACTAACCACCTGTAGGTAAACAGCAAACAAATGAGGAAAGCCCTTATTATGGGCCCAGGAATTACATGAATGGGTGTAGACGGACCCCAGCATCTCAGAGCCTGAAGCCTCTGAGAAGAATAGTGTAATGGTGAGCACAGAACACTGGTTTGGAGGGGTTGGAAAGCATATGAAATGGAGTCTTAAGTGAGCTAAAATACCCACCCCTTCCTCCCTCTTTACCAAAGATAGACTTGGCTTTCCATTGCCTTCCATTACAAGGATCACCAGTAGATAGGCACAGAAAAGACCAGTTAGAAATCAATCTCCTCCCATTGCCAGGGCGGGACATAGTATCTTGCTAGAGGCTGTATTATTAATAATGAGCACGGAAGGTGTGCTCTGTGCGCAAGATATAAGCAGACCCAGTTCCTGCCCCAAGGAGCTTATACCCCAGATACACAGACAACATGAGATGCAATGGGACGCAAAGATGGTACTCCTATCCTTTTATGCCTATAGTGGTGACCACTTTTGCTGGTCTCTGCTTTTTGTATGCCTTATGGAAGAAGTAAGCCTCCCAGAGGATTATGAATGGAGGGTGGGATACGAAGGATGTTCTACGTGTAGGATAGAATGGAAGAAGGAAAGAGTATAGCAGTGTGAGATTTAAACTAATATCCTGAAACATGCAACTAAAATGGTGTTTCAGACCTAATCCCCTTTCCTCTGTTTGTGCTGATCAGTCTCCTTTAATGTGGTGCAGTGATTCTCTGCAGATTTGATATCAAAAGTTTGACAGATTGCAAAAATAAACATGAGCTCAGTTGTTTGTGTGGGTCTGGGTTGCAACGCTGTGTGTGTTTGTGTGTGTGTGTGTGGGGGGGGGGGGGGGGGGGGGACAACACTTTACCCTTTCAAAAAAACAAAAAGAGAAAGAAAAATTGGCATGGGTAAGAGTAAACTACTCTTTAATCAGCTAAAAGTAAACTACTTATAGCTGATTCTTTAAATTGACTAAATTTCAAGTGGTCAGTGTCCTAATTGGAGTGCGCAAACTACGGCCCAGGGGCCGCATCCAGCCCTTCAGACGTTTTAATCCGGCCCTCGAGCTCCCCACGGTTTGTAGATGGACAATACTGCATCATTTTAAGTAATAGCCAGTCAAACCTTAACATTTTTGTTCAATTCCTTACACAGACTAGCAGGCTAACCTGCTTTTCTCCTTCTTAGTTTATTTTGTCAAATGAATCCTATCCTCTCTCTGGCATTATTACTAATGTAAGTATCCCTCCTGGTGGTTGTGGCGTTATTGATCACATATTATTTTTATTGGCTCTTTTATATAAAATCACTTTATAAACTGTTCCTTCCCCTTACTGAAAGGGAGGGAGTGGTGGAGCAGCATGTTCAGCTAGAATCAAATGGCAATTAAAACATCAACTGCATCCTATAAAACCCATATAAAATACAACCATCATGGTGCTTGAGTGTATCCAGGTCCTGCCAGCAGAAACTGCAGCTTGTAGCAGGATTATTCTGAAGGGAATGCTAAATAAAGTCATCTAACATCTGCCAAGCTTAGCTCACTTCTGCTGCTTTGTCAGAGCTTGTAACTGTATATGATGTGCTATAAATATGTGCTTCTTCCCAGATCTCTGAATCCTGCTTATGTGCTTTATATTAATTTGTACTCATACACATTATTATATAACAACACTATTGAAACAAGAGCTAGATCTTGAAGTTTCATGTTAGTTAGGGATACATTTGATCCCTGTGTAAATGAACTGTCATGACTACACTGTGATGTCCTGTGGAATAAACAAAGCTTTTGCGTCTTGGAAGAAAGAAATTAAAGTGTATGCAATAGTTCATTTTAAAGAATGGTGTTTAACTGTGCTGCTGACATCTAGTGGTTACTTACAGTCCTAAATAAATTGTCAAGTGAAAGCTTTAAGCTGCTTTGTTAGTTATTGAAGTTGTCTCTTCATTGGGTCTTAATAAAACCTCCCTGTTCATGATGAAGACACAAACATGGATGAGTCTTAAGCAAAAGTGCAGTTCTTCAGTCTGTCATTTAATGTAATTTGTGTCTTGGACAAGAGGAGCTTGTTCAGATGGGTACACAAGGAAGATGTATTTTCCTGTCATTGGCATTCAAATTGCTTATTAATTTCTTTAAGCCAAGATGATGTGCTTGGCACTGTACAAAGCGTAAAAAGACAGTCTGTGCCTGAGGAGCTTACAATTTAAGACTCTGGGTCTGTATTTATAACGGTCCACATCACAGATCCTTCTGACTGTAGAGTCCCAATGGGGCTTCCCAGGGGTGTAAGAATCTACCACATGGATCCAATTTCAGGACTGGGCACTATAGAACAGTGACTTTTATTTGGAGGCTGGTAATGCACAGGTGCATTGGTGCTAATAAGGTTTACAGCATAATCTAATGACTTGTTCTAATCGATTGATTCAATTTTCTACAGTAATTATTCTTTCACTGATATTCCAGGTTTTCAATATTTTCAGTTTACATGTTTTTAAATCCATAACGTTTGCAGTTGGTGCTTTGTGAAAGATACCAAAGTGACAGTGCAGAAGAGTTTACAAATCCCCCAAAGCGATTCAGCGCAGGTAGCAATAGTGCAAGCTTCCATCTTGAGATGGAGGGTCCACTTCTAGGACCATGAGGGGTGAGTTCAGTCTTGATGGCACCCTTAATGAAACAAGCTGTATAGGGACAGTTGTTATTAGCTGGGAGTATCTGGTGTGTACAACCTGGGAACTGAGAACTAGGAAAACCACCAGGCTCATTATACCCATTATATGAAAACACATCAGATGGTAAAAACTTTTGAAGGCTACCAGCCTGGGCTGGAGAGTAACAGACTTGTTACGAAGCATTCAGCTATGTTTTCAAAATGGTGAAATTGTTTGGTGACGGTGCTGATATTCGTACACACAGTCCATTGTTGCAGCAATTTTGTTACTTGTTTTGAATTGTAAATTATCTAAAAAAATTTAATCAAGGATATCCAAGGAGTTTACAGATACAAATGTTAATTAAAGTAGCCTTGTGGTCCCTGAGATGCAGCTGAATGCTCTGTGACCCCCTTTTGAAAATTGGCAGACTTGAAGCATGTTAAGTACAGAAGTTGCACAGATCAGATTTAAATCCAGCTTTCTTGGCTCCCAGTCCTGTACCTTTACTCCAAATCCATACTTCCTCTCTTCCCAGTCTGTTTGTTGTTTTTTGATGCTCTTGCTTTCTACACCCAGCAAGTGGTTAAGTGAAAATAAGACTTGTCCCGTCAGTTAATCCTTTCATTTGAGCTCTCAGGATGCCCCAGGCCCTTATTTAAGCCTCCTGCCACTCCTCTTATTTGGGAATTTGAGTGTCCACACAAGGAGTTATACTGGTATAACTATAGCTATATAGTTCTGCCAGTAAACTTTCCTGTATAGACAAGCTCTAGATTCATACCACATCCTTAACCATGGTATTCAGGTGCCTGTGAGGGGATACACAAATTTACTGTCACTGACGTGCTGGTCTGCAAAATGGCAGGTAATAAGTGTCTTGGCTGCCTTGTCAGTTTCATCACTGCCACTAACTAGTTTGTGAAATTGGAGGAGTCACTTACCCTCTCTGTCTCACTTTCCCCAGATGTACATTGAAAACTTGTCTACCTCGTGGTGGTGGGGGGGGGGGCGCAGTTTGAAGCTTTGTTTTTACATTGCTTCAAAATCCAAAAATGAAAGGCATCACTGAAGTATGGTCTGTTATGGTACTCATTTGGTAACTATTATTTTATTTCTGGTAATGTACATTTCTGGATGGAGGCTATACTTGAGTCCTTACTTTAACTTCATCAAACTTATTGTATTCTGTTTAGTAACAAAAATTAAAGTTGTAATGAGTGACCCCAAAATTTTTGCTGCTCCTTAACTGATACTTCCCAAAACGTTCACATCCAAATTCTGCAGACACTGACTGAACTACCACGTTACAAATAAATGTTCTCTTGGGATTTCCAGCTAATTTCGGAATCATGTTATTTACTTACTAAAGCAGTTTGATCTATTCTTGTAAATCCTCCTCTGTTCATGCAACATTGATCTGATACCCTCTGACTATTAATTAGTAGCTAAAACGACAGAAGAAAACTGTAATTACAGCACTGCATCCATGGACTGTTCAGTCTTGAGTAATTATGTTGGCACGTTCATGAGCAATATATGCTTGACATGCAAATTATATACCTCGATTGTAGTTCTGGGCAAGAGGGGTCAAATAAGGAACTGCTGCTGAGATGTACTGTCTTGCACTTGTATATGATCCTTTATTATCCCTGTTGTACACATGGGGGAACTGAGGCACACAGAGGTGAGGTGACTTGCCCGTGATCTCATAGTGGGTCAGTGGCAGGAGAAGGACTAAAACCCAGGATTCCTGATTCCCTGGGTGAAATCCTAGTCTCATTAAAATCAATGGCAAAGCTCCCATTGACGTCAGTGGAACCAGAATTTCTCCCCCAGTTTAATTCTGTAAACACTGAACTATATTTTCAAGTCCTTCATGTTAATTCAAATAGTTTTGCTCTTTTTTAGTTCTACAAGACAAGCTGACTTTGTGAAAGAATCAATTTCCTTCCTGTTTACTGTATGTGACCTGTCAATAAAAATAGCTTATTTCCATTGCTTGTTCTTCACTCAGACTGAGTTCAGCTATTTTTAAAGAGGTTTTTTCCCCCTAAAGGGAGGGTGCAATCCTGTGTTTAAAGCTCTTTTGTGACACATTTGCTTGCAGTGGAAAGTTTTTCTCTTGTAAAATTGCAGGACGTATTCTGGAGCATTTCATGAATTATAGATAACATGCTGTAATTAGGCCTTTTATTTAGCTAGTTTCTTCACTAATAATTGAAACCATTTTCTTTAAGTGTTATAAAAATTGTGATAATAAAATGGTTGCAATAGATCATACTGTCTTGTATATAATTCTCTTCTAAAATTCATTCTTTAGATATCTGTCTTGGTGGAGAACTGTAGGTTTTTTTGTTTTTTTTCCCCCCTCTAAGAAGCAGGCTTAAATCTCAAGAGAGAGATGTATAATTTTTAAAAAGCACAATGATAATAGTACTGCTGGAACCTGGCTAAACTGCTCTGTTACAGATGCGCTACACCAGTGTAACTCATGGCCTATACTAGGGGTTTGCACCAGTGGCTAAATCCCAGTTTAAGCAAGACCTTAAACATGTTTATTGAACAGCTCAACGGGCAATCTTTAATTTCAGCAGCACACTGTGCTAAACCTGTTTGTTCCCTGTGGATAATTTAGCAGGTAACAATAGATTTTTAATGTTGTCCATAAGCAGGTTGCTTTAAAAAAAAAAAAAAAAAATCTCTGGAAGAATTGTGGATTTGTTTTCCAGGGGTTGATCCAGCATTACAAAAGGAACCCAGAAATCAGACGCCTGCTCCAGCAGCAACTTCAGGACCATCCTCATCCAAGTATCACCGAGCTCGGTCTGGAGGAGCCAGAGATGAACGCTATCGGTCTGGTAAGGATATAACAATCACACATCAAAGACCTTTGTCAGTGGGAGAATACAGGTCATGTGATCTGAGTGGTTCAGCCAGTTACTGGTCTAATTGCAGAAAGTCCTGTCTTGCTTATAGTGTGTCTAGAAACCAGGGGTGCTCGGGGCCTATAGTTCCTAATGAAAATCAAGGAACAAAGGATGCTGATCAGGGAGGGTAGATGACTCTTTACCTCGTGGGTTCCTGGGTTGAGTTTAGCTGGTTAGTGGAAGAGAACTTCACTTGGTGCTAATCCATTTTAGCAAGCGACAAGAGGCAGATAGGCACACTATAGAAAGACTAAATTAACTGAAATGTCCAATGCTGCCTCCCGAAGGGAGCTCTTGAGAGTAGCCAGTTTCTCTTCTCCAGCTCCCCAGCAGGTTCGCTGATTGAGCACCAATGATTGGATAATGCCAGAGTTTAGTTTATCTGTAGTGAGGAGTGGTCCCAGGACTGAGCTCCCTTAGGGTGTCTCCACTGCAATTAGACATCAGCGGTTGGCCTGTGCCAGCTGACTCAGGCTCATGGGGCTTTGGCTAGGGGTCCATTTAATTGCTGGGTAGATGTTCAGGTTTGGGCTGCAGCCCAAACTCTGGGACCCTTCCACCTCGCAGGGCTCTAGAGCCCGGGTTCCACCCCAAGCCCACACCTTAATAAAACAGCCCCGCGAGCCCGAGTCTGTTGGCAAAGGCCAGCTGCGGGATTTTAATTGTAGTGTAGATTTATCCATAGAGCTCCTCAAAGGGGTGGCTGAGTGCTTGGAGTTAGCACTGAAATAATTAGCAAAATAGTGTTGAGATCATAGGTGCCGACTCCGTGGGTGCTTCAGCCCTAGCAGCCAGCTCCTGCCTCACCCCTGCGCCTCCTGCCCACCGCAATCAGCTGTTTTCCGGCATGCAGGAGGCTCCGGGAGGAAGGAGGAGGACCGGGGGTGGGGCATGCTCAAGGGAGGGGGTGGAACTGGGCGGGAAGAGGTGGGGACTTGGGGAAAGGGGCGGGGCCTGGGGCGGGAAGAGGCGGAACTGGTGTAGGGGCTATGGGGAAAGGGGGCGGGGCCTGGGGCAGAGCGGGAGGGGCTTGAGCGTGCATGTGTGCACAGACCCCGGGCCCGGAGGAAGCTCGTGCCTGTGGTTGGGATTAATTTAGCTGTAGCCACCTACCAGCCTAGGACAAAATTTGCATTCAGCAGCGCAGGGCAACCAAAGCCCACTTCAGGTCAATGATGATTAGTTCCCTGCTGCTCCCCAGACAAGCTGCATTCCACACTCCTGGAATCACAGACTGACAGGCACATCTGCTCTGGAGGCTAAGAACTGGTTTCCTTTGTGCTCACATGTTCCGAGCGCCTCCAAGGGGCTGGAATAGTCTGACTCCTGTCCTGCTGATTTTCTCCACTGCTCAGGAGGGAGACGACTGGGGTTGGGGTGGGTGTAGGAGCAGGAGGCAAGTTCCCACTCAGTCTGAAGCTAGACTTGTTGCTCAGGAAAAATGCACACCCTTGAGCACTAATGCCCACCTAACCCCCTGTGTAGACGAGCTAGGTCAATGGAACAATACTTCTGCAGACCTAGCTACCATCACATGGGGAGATGAGAGTTCCTACAGCAGCAGAAAAACCCCTTCCCTTGCTGTAGTCTGCGTCTGTGCTACAGGGCTACAACAACATAGCTACAGCTCTGTAGTTATGCCTCTGTGGCACCCATCCTGTAGACATGGCCTAAGTCACTTCACCATCTGTGTAAAGGGAACATATTTACCTCATAGGGGGATTGTGAAACTTAATTCACTTTTGTAAACTGCTTTGAGCTTCTTGGATGGAAAGCCCTATAAAAGCGAAGAAATAGCAGCAGCAGTATTTTTTGTGTGGTATTGTGCTGTGATTTATTTAGGTTTCTTAAGGGCTGGTGCCAACAGCTAAATCCACTGATTCAATTGACTGTCTCTCCCACTGCAGGCTTTCCTCTCCCATAATACAATTCTGATTACCAATCCAGTGATGTATGCCAAGAGAGCTGGCACTGGAGTCCCAAGGTCACTTTGGAACCATTCATGTCTCCAAGATTCCAAAATTCTTTCCCCTGTTACTTTTCTGAAATTATTCCCATTAAAGTACCCCAAAAAGAGTGAAGAATCTCTGACCTCCATCAGAGGATGGGTGAAAACAGTATTTCTCTGGCTTTTGTTTTGTATAAATGCAAATAAACATTTAACTGCATTTTAAAAAATAAGTGCAGCTCTGACAGCTTCTTCTGACCGATGTGTGTCTAATTTCCCTTGTATTTTCCTCTGAGGGCAAAATTCGACCAGGTTTGATTTCTTATTGTGCTGTGGTAAAATATTTGATTCCTAAACGTATGTTTGGTTCGTGGCATCGGGGCGTGGACTGTTCCCTTGAATCCATAGGCTGGTTCCCTGGCCCTGCCACGGAATGATTGCAGTAATTCTTCTGAAGTTCTGTGTTAAAACTTCGGGCAGGCTGCTACTGAATGCGCAAAGCAGGGCAGGCTTGTTAAGTTAAAGGATCCATTGTATTCTAATGTTTAAAAAGAAATGACTCAATTTTGTTTCCAGCTGCCTTTGGTAGGATTTTTCTAACATAGCACAATGGAAAATATTAAACTACATCAGATTTTTTTTTTAAAAGGCTAAATGTGTCAGATCTTTTAAAATACTTTAAAGCTGGTTAGTTCTATGAAGCATTGGCACCTGTGCTTTTTTATTATTTATCAACAAGTTATGGTATTGCTTGGTGACCAGCCAGTTTGGTAACCTACTGTGTTAGGTGCTGTACAAAGATGATATAGAAAAAGACAGCCCATTGCACCAAAGCTTGTAGTCTGGAAGACCAGATGTAACAGTTAGTTAAGACAAACAAGCAGGTTGGGATGGGAGGTTGCAGGGAAAAGGGTTACAGAAATGCAATTTGCTAAGAAATAGTTGCTAGAGAGACAAAGGGGTCTAATGGTTAGTGCAGGATACTTGGAACCAAAGTTCCTGGCTCTTACACCTGTTTGCTCTGGATTGGCAAATCACTTAACCACTGTTTTAGTTTCCCCATCAGTAAAATTGAAATGTCATAGGTGGGGTGGCAAAGCTTAATTCATTGTTTATGAAGGCACTGTGAGGTCTTGGCTAGAAGGCACGAGGGCAGAGCGGTGTGGTGGCTATAATATACGTGTAACACCTGTTTAAACTACATTTTATATATCTCTCTCTTCCTGATATGTTTTTACTTTTGCAAAACTAAGGGTGGTAATTTCCATTTTGCAGATATCCACACAGAGGCAGTTCAAGCAGCGCTGGCAAAGCATAAAGAACAGAAGATGGCCCTGCCCATGCCAACTAAAAGACGGTCCACATTTGTACAATCGCCAGCTGATGCCTGCACGCCCCCAGGTTAGGAACACTCTTGCCAGTTGTGGTTCTGAGAGGGGTTGATAAATCTCCTAACAGTTTCCAAACCAGGAGGCTGAAGTTATGCAAAAATTGTTAAATACCCTGGCGAAGTCAGCAGGACAGGCCAAAGTAATTAACATAAGCCTGCTTCCCCTTTGCAGCATCAGATTTTAAAGGAAGGATCCTATATAACATTCAAGAGGCTCTTGTATAAAATGAGTCCATTGGCTATGGGTAAAGTCTGTAACTTCAAAATAATCTTACACTTGGTGCCCTGTAGTGAATATAATTTCAAATCCTTTACAAAGTGAGTGTTCAGAGCCTCGGTGTGAGTGTAGGTTTGGGGAGTGGATGCATCTTTTTCCAAAGGTGGTGTCACTTTGTACATGCTCCCTTTTTTGGTTTGCTTTTTTTAATGCTGTGTGGCTTGCTCTTTTCGGTGATATTTCATCTGAAGGAGCTTGCCTGTTATTAATCTCTGGATTGGTATTACCCTTCATTAAACCTGCTGCACTCCTGCTGCTATGCCTGTGAAATTCACAATCTTTAAACCCCCAAAAACCTAACCAGGGCCTGGCAGCTGGGAGCAGTTAACGAACCGTACTTTTTCTTTTTTTTAAAATATTTTTGGACAAATGCACAAATTGTACTTTGTGCGGCAGGGGAATTTAAAGTGTTTAGCTTGGTCCAAGGCTCCTAAGCTCTTTGTCAGTTTGTGACCTAATTATGTGGATATTCAGATTTTTTCAGACAATTTGAATTACTGCCATCTCGTTTCTCTTTATGGCCTGAAATTATTCACTAATGTCATGAGGTTATTACCTCAGCTTCCCCTTTTTAGGGGTTCTTTGTGCATGGATGTTACTTGTTCATGTGGATCAATGCATTGACAAAACCAGCAGTATGCACAGCAAGGATTAAAATCCAGCGGGCTTTCATAGAATCATAGAATCTCAGGGTTGGAAGGGACCTTAGGAGGTTATCTAGTCCAACCCCCTGCTCAAAGCAGGACCAATCCTCTCTCCATTGAACCTTGCTGCATCTGTGCATATGCAGCGAGCGCTACACTACACTCCCGCACCAAGCATGGACAAAAGGAGTGGAATGACCTGGGGAAAAGGAGTGATAGCCCCTTTAAATTATCAAGCACCATCTAACTCCAACTGGTCTGGTGGCAATGCTTGGTTCTCTGTATTTGTGGGCCAGAGTTCAGGAGCTGACTCACAGGCCTTGATGGTAGCTGGGTATGAAGCAGAAGCAGCGTGTTTCACAGCCTCTGGAAGGAAGGGGGATGTGTCTGCACAGTCAGTGACCTCCCCTGACTGAACTACTCTGGGGTATAGCTCTTCTGAAAGACGCCATGTTGCAGGCCAGTGGAGAGCATGAAAAGGAGAGAGTCTAAGGAGCTCAATGTCCCCTTCCCATTTCTCTCTGGAGAGGGAGGAATAGAAGAAATGGTGTGCTCACTCAAACAAATTGACAGATTTTTGATGGGCTGTATGAAATTAGTAGGAACCCAGTCCAGTTCCTGGTAGGCGCAGATATCCATATTGTCAAAAGCTACCGCTGCTATCTCTAACTGGCCCCCTGCAGTCAAAGCAGAGGTATCAAGGACTGAGGATGGATCTCCTCTCTTGCCCCTACAGAGCGGGGTTTAGACACAGGTGTCATCAGCTTGTGGGTGAAGCTTCTCAGCTGCTGCCCATGCTGAACCTGTGGTATGACTAGCTAGAAGAAATTAGTCTGCAAGGGTCCATCACCTTTCATCATCAGCAAGTTAATAGACTTCAGTCTTCTCTGCTAGTTCAGATGCTTGTGTAAGGGTTCCTCCTCCCAACAAGCAGATGGAGACAGTGCAGTTTCATACTGCTCGTTTAAGGGTTTAGCAGCATAAAAATTTAGGTGAATACTTCTGTTACATAGACACTAGACCAACGACTTTATTTAGCAAGCCACCAACTTCAATGATAACTATTACATCAACTAGAACCTTTCAAAAAACTGCAGAAGTGAACATGAAGACGATGCTTATGTGCACAGGAAGGAAGGCAGTCTGAGCTGGTTAGAGGGTCTCAAACAATATTAAGAGGGAATATTTTTCCATGTAGCTTTTTGTATAGCATCAGCAGTGACTTAGACTTCTGACAACACATTTTCCATACGGTACTAGGGACACTAATCTCTTGTGTAGAAAACGACAAGATTCTAAGTGCTCACCATTAAGAGACTTAACATGGAGGCTGATAAACCAAACGTTCTCTACAGAAGTCACTGGGCTGTCACAGAATTCATGGCATTCAGCGCACCTGCTTGGAGTTTTTGCAAGAAAGTATCTCCCATGCACTTGTTTTGGACAGTGCTGTGTTTGATTTTGAGTTTAGATGTGTTCTTTTTAGCAGAACAGATTACGTACTCTTGTAAAAGATGCATATAAAGTTAACTTTGCCAATGCCTCAAATTATTTAAGCATAATTTTCATATCACTTGTGACTTTTGCCCGATGAAAACAAACAGGAAGTGTTTTGTTTTTGCAGTAATTCTATTCTGTTAAACACCAATCTTTGCTGTAAGTGCTGGCTGGAAGAAATCTATTGAATCACATGGCTGGAAAATGTGTATCGGACACTGGCCCAAATGTCAAGTACCAAATCCAGGGATGATAATGCGAAGTATTCTGGGCTTTAAACGCTTCCTGCTTGATTTTTACATTTAGAGGTTGCTTCTAAACCTCCTGGACAATAGTGAATTCCCCAGAATCAAATGGACTTAACATGAAGCTTGTATGAACGCTTGTGTATTTGTCAAATGTTGGGGTTTTGCACTGTTCAGAAATTTGTGCATGAGATTGTACCAATGGACCATCACTGTTTGCTTTAGATCAGGCTCTGACAACTGTTTCCCTGCACATCACTGATAAATGGGTTACTGTACGCTTATTGCACTGTCAGGGCACATAGGCATATTTACATACACAGGGGATATTTATAACATTCTTCCTGATCTGGGAAAATTCTGTCTGGAGCTTGTGAAGCAGCAAAACACTCCCTACACTGTAAAATATATACTAACGAATATCGTATGTTTTTGTGGTATAGTGACCTTTGTATTGTATTCAGTGCAAACTCTACACTTGTTGAAATACCTACTTAGCAGTATCTAGTAGTATCATGAACAAAGGGAGACACTGAATTCCTCACTGACAGGTTTCCTAAGAACCAATTTTAACTCATTAAAAACTCTTTTTTTTAAGGACTGGCAAATTGGGTAATTGAATTGAAACAATATACCTAATTGCATAATTGATCCCATGAAGAAAACTAATGAAACAAATTGGCTACAAACCCAATAACCCAAAACCAGTTTTGCTGCCTTTCTCAAATCAAGTTATTTTAATTTCAGACATATGCATATTAAGTTAAAACAAATTAAAATGGCTTCATGGAATCTATTTACAGCTGCAAGGGAGACTGTTCAATGTAGAGCCTTGAACTATGTATTTCTTTTGAAAAAACTTATTCCTTCACTTCAGCAGGTCCAAAGGCCTCCACTGTTTAAGAAGTTATATTTTAGGTTTATTACACCAAATGCATTATCTTTGGCAGGTGAACTTCCAATTGCAGCACTTCCTGTGAATAGCAAGATGCACCTGCCATATGGCAGGACATAGACTAGCTGCTCCATTGGATCTCTCTAGTTATACGTTTGATGTTTATATACTCTGTTTTATTCTGAGATTGAATTTTAACCTTCAAATAATTTGTTCTTTTATCAGATATCTGTTCAGAGTTACACTCTAAATGTTGGCACTTGTGCCAGCGCTCACTGCGTGGGCCCAAAAGTGAACTATGTTCCCTATTCGGGGTATGGTCCAAAGCCCAATGAGAGAGCTTTGACATCAATGAACTTTGGATCAAGATCTCAATTACATATCCTATACAATCCCATGTTGAGATTTTGACTTGTTGCCTCATCTTGCCCCTGTTCTTGTTTCTTTGAATTTGATGTAGACTTCCTAATTTTGTGGTGATCTTTAAATTGGCAGTATGTAATACAAACCCACTTGCTCCTTGGTATAGGAGTGGGGAATTGGCGCTAACCACTCCGTGGGTGTTGCCAGTGAGCAAATGGATTCATGGTCTTGCTGATAAGGGCATTAGTACCCTAATGCCCTTAATAATCTGGCCCCTATTTAAGGCCGTGTAGGTGGACTGGTTTATCACCTCTGGTCTTGAGATTCCATCTGGATTGGGAGGGCAGCAGGATCTTTTTGACTGAGGGACTCGATCTGTGGAATCCCCTTCTGTCCCCTCCTCATATCTATGGAGTTCACAACAGTTCGTTCTTTTAGACCAACTCCAACTCTGGCTATTTTTGACCTCTCTTTTGTTAGTCATTCCTGGTTTTTCCTCATCCCATTGGTTGACTGGCTGCTCCCCTTGTCTGCATGGCTTCCTGGTTTATTTTATTTTTCCTGACTTTTGTACAAGACCATGGGCCCATTGTGAGCCCTGGTGCTGTATGAATACATTAGAACTTGCTATTGATTTGCAGCATTTGCCTCTTAACTGCAGCCTCTTTCTCTAGTTGGGTGCTGTATTTTGCCTTGGCAAATAGGTGGGTTATGATAAAAGTCTGACTCATGACTTGAGAGACTACTAAAGAGCAGGATTATTTCAGCACACTAAAATATTTAAAGCCAAAGTATAAACTATATTTACATGTAGCACCATGCACATTTATGGCACTAAATAAATAATGCAAGATCTCTTATGATATCTATATTCTTAGTTCATGGGATCATAATAGAGGAAATACGGTCTCCTTGCACATGCAGGATGTAGACCTCTGTTGTATGATTTTTTTCGAGGTACTGTTCAAATATGTACAACAACAAAGAATGCTATTCACATATGAATAGCTTTATTTGCTGGGGAGCATAAAGTTGCTGCTGTCTGCATGTATCCCTGCAAAGTAGTTACTGCATTATAGACATTTGTCCATGTCTTCAAATAAACTTGCTCCTTCCAAAGGCTCGGCAATGACACAGGCTGTCATTGCCTGTGACACTTACTTAGGTTTCCATTTCAGAATGACTGCTGCTGAGCAACACAGCAGACAGCTCAGTAGAGAGTTTGAATGGTACAATCATGCGGGGCAAGGGAATGCACTAGTGGGTCTTCCTATGACAGGTATAACTGTCTGACTAGTGTTAGATTATCTTGTACGTTTTTCTTTACAGGAGTAAATTGGTTCACACTGAGGATGTTTGATTCTTTAACAAGTTTTATCTCCATTTTGGCCTATGTAACCTTGTTGACTCCAAGTCTCTAAAGAGCATCCTCCATGTTAGGAATGTGAAGCCTTTGTCAGTAGTAGGTCAATTGCCAAGGAGCATGCTAAGTGCAATGTGCTTTCCAAAGAGGCTAGATTCTCTGTTTTGATTCCACACAGACACGTCTTCTGCGTCCGAGGATGAGGGGTCGCTAAGGCGCCAGGCTGCTCTTTCTGCTGCATTGCATCAGAGCTTACAGAATGCTGAGTCCTGGATCAACCGATCTGTTCAGGGGTCATCCACATCTTCATCCGCATCTTCTACACTATCCCATGGAGAAGGCAAAGGGACCAGTGGGACACTAGCTGATGTATTTGCCAATACTCGAATAGGTAGGAGCTGGGTATGAACAGCAAAACTAAAACTGCTTCAAGCTTAGATTCTGTTTTCAGAGAGTTAGAATCCCCCATTGTCTAAGGAAAATTTGGAGTAAGGCATCATTCTGTCTCCATGGAAACCACTGGGCTTCAGTAAACTCACCACCACTGAGCTCGGCCCAAGAGTTTGGAAAAGTGCAGTTGGTCAGAGGGAAATAGGAGCCTGCTGGTGTAGAAAAGGTCCCAGGGATGCACTTACAATGTTGACATGCTCAGCTGCAGAGCTCTCTTTCTGCATGTAGGTGTTGCTAATGCTTGCGACTACCTGAAGCTGCTATTTGCATAAACAATGCTGCCAAATGTAGGGAGTGACTTCGGCCTTCATGTTCTGTGGCATGTCACAGCTGTATCTTTTCCTAAAACAAGTTGGGGTTGGAATACTGTGCTTTTTAAAAATTCTGCTTGCACTATTAGACCCTAATAATCTGTTATCTTAATATTTATTGTTTAAAAAACAAAACCCCAATGCATACAGCTGTTGATGAGGGAATTGCAACATCACAAATTAAAGATCTGATAGAGATTTGAAGCCTTGACTATTTTCCAAGCTAGCTGTCCATGTTGCTGAGAAGGGGTGGGGGGAAATTACAGATCTGGATACCCCAGGCTCAGTTTTTTGATGCTCTGAGGTGCTCCCTGCTGCTGATGCTGCTGTATGAAATTTCAGGGTTTGTTTTGCTCCATTGCTCATCTTTCCCTTTTATATGCTCTTAAGGTTATTACTGCAACCCAGGGGAATAGCTGTATCTGTGTGCTCTGTGCTTTGGCTTAATTGGTTTGGAGCAAGGAATGCATAGACGAGTTGGTGATTTTACCAGCTTCACTTTACTCTGTTCCTTTGACATTTATATTGCTGATGTTTTTGTTTCTCTTTACTGGGATGCAGGTGGTTTTCTGAAATGGAAAACTGCACATAAAGTGTAGTCAGTATAATTAATGCTTTATTGAAGCACAGCGGCACTTTAAAAACTGGGGAATGCAAAAAAAAAATTACAATTGTGGAACCCGCTTTCTGATAATGAATGAGGGCTGCTCGCTGTTCAGCACCTATGTAGTTACTGTCAAATTAATACCTAATTTTCATAGCACTTGTTTTCAAATGATGCCCAATAAAATCTTGTGCACGAGTTAGTTTAAAATAAATAAAAACAATATTTTCATCATAACTATTTGCATTGGCAGCATGAAATAGATATGTTCATCAGATGCCAACATCTAAAATTGTATGCATTAGAACTCTTGCATAAACAATTTTATATGAGAGCCCTTTGGAGAGAGGAGTAAAAAAGTTCCTGCTTGGTCACCATTGCACAAAGCGGTACAGAACCAAGGTGCTTGTTCCCACTGAGCTTAGGAGAGCCGTAGAGCGGGTACGTTCCCCACCAGCAAAGCTCCCAAGATGCATAGGAGTGATGCTCCTCTCCTGTACGCCTCCTTCCTTGCATGCCATAGGACATGCACAGGTGTGGAGCTGCTGTCCTTAGGAAGTGGGTGACAGGTTCCCCATCTCTGCACTACGATCTATAGGAAATGTGGGGGATCCCAGTGCCTCAGATCTGCTGGTACTATAGAAAATGTCATGCACCGGCTGCATGGGAACTGCTGCTGTGTGCCTGCTGCTGTAGTAAACTTTGTGCTCCTGTGCCAGTCCAGTGTAAGCCTGCAGGGCTCTTGATTTTTCTTTTAAGTAAAACAACAATGTTGTTTGTTTCAGATAGAAGCTGAAATAATATAACCCTTGATGCAAAATGCGTAACTTATAGCATTACCATCAATGAAATGTGAAACTGTAAGCATTAAAGAAACAAGAAATGACCAGTCAAAGTAATTTTCGTTAATATTCTGGTGCCCTTACAGGTCTCATGTTTGCTTAATAACCACGTCGGTGTGTGAAAAATTCCTTTTCCCATCATCTTAAACACTCCCTGTTCATGCTTACAAACTTTCAACTTATCTGTCTTATAGCTTTCATTGCCCAGAATATTAGAGAAGTTGTGTGAGTTGTGTTAAGGTTGTTACATGAATCTTCATATATCAGTATTGACAAACTGTGAATTACAAAAGTAATGGAGTATTTATGAAAATTACTTTGGTTATTTCCAGTGTGTTCAATGCCTATATTTTTTTATAGTAATGCTCTAGTTGTTTTACATAAGATATTTCTTCAGTAATATTAAATCTGGTTTAACAAGGCATTTGTGTAGGACAGTAAATACTATGAATATAATGCAGCCACTTCTGAACTTTAACAATGCACTGCAACACAACGTGGCAGCTTAGGATAAAGTGAAAAATACCATATCCATTTAAACCTACAGAGGAGCTTTAGCTAGACAAAATGTACTTTCTTAAATGGAGCAGAGCCAGATTTAGCACTCCTGCTATTGCCCAAAGGACCGTGGAGTTTTGAAGTAATGCAAGTGGACTCTATTTCACATCTCATCTGAAAGCCAGGACCTCCAGCAGCAAAATGCCCCCTAACTCGAGGCTCTCAGTACTGACAAATGGAAGGCCAGCATCACTTCATAGAGGCCTAGGTTTTTCTTGCAGGTCTATTACCAACTACTGTCCAGGTTCCACCCTTCTTAGCTATTGAAACTGAAGGGTACCACAACCAGCATGATGTTTCTTTTCCAATCTCCTTCTAAGGATTACGTCTAGAACCAAGAACATAAGAACATGCCTAGTGTCTAGAGTTCGCATGGTATAGTGGTTAGAATAGGAATAGCCTGGGCTCTATCATTGAGTTGCTTTGTGACTTGGAGAAAGTCTTTCTGTGCCTCCATTTTCCACTGTGCAAGATGGATAATTCACGCCACCTTAGGTTGCTAAAATAATGTTTAGAAATCACCCTAAGATGCTTTCACAAAAGCCAGGGTAGAAGGGCAAAGCATTATTTTGTTATTGAGGACAGTAGCTGATGGGTAATTGACACTTTATTGGATAATGGAAGGTGCACATTAAATTGAATATCAGTTTTCTCCCTTTTCAAGAGAATTTCTCCGTTCCCCCTGATGTCACTGCAACTACCTCCTCATCCTCTTCCTCAGCACGCCCAGCAACTATTGACCTTCCTCCATCAGGAATCGTGAAAGGCACACACAAGGGATCCAATCGATCTAGTCTCATGGACACTGCTGATGGTATGGAACCTTTCCAAGTACCCAAAAATGAGAGCATGGCGTGGGAGGAGCTGAACTGGGGGTGGGGGGGGGGGTGTCAGTGACGTGTATTACTTGCAGAATGTGCTTACACTTGCTGTAGGTTCCTAAACCAATTCAGACTCGCTACAAACACACCCTGCTAAGTTTAAGTGGCTGCAGTGTCAGCCGTAATATACCCCCAGACTGTGGACATTCCCTGTGCTGCCTACCCACTCAGGAAAAAAATCCTGGAGAGCTGAATAGACTTCACAGCACACCCCAATCTCAACACATTTAGCTCTGTTGGTCCCAGAAGTCCAAGATTTTTGGGACCAAGATTTTTTGTAAGTCACTTGCTCAGAGTTCTCGAGAGCCTACCTTCAACAGCTATTTTAGAGAATAACAGTTGTTTGGTGGGATGAAGCCATTTTAATACTTCCCCAAACGTGCCTGAAACTAGGTTATAATTGCCTTTCAGGGAGACTGAATGTCTCAGAGGATGGGCGCTCAGAAGCTTTCTTGTCTAGATTGCTGAACTTAGATTGCTTACTCAGTTCCTGCCCTGTGATTTACATTCAGTGCCATCAGATGGCCTCTGAAGGGAATTTTCTTATAGGAGGTTCCTCAGTCTAGTTCCTGATGGACAAACAAATGAAAACAACAAACACCAAGGGCAGTCTGAACAGTAGCCAGGAATTGAATGGACCCTTCCTACTACTCCCTCAGATTGCTAGTGAGACAGATGCCGTGAGCGGACGTGTGGGGAGCTTGCACTGCTGATGTATGTACTCCCAGGGCAAAGTAGTTCAGTTCCCAGGAGTGCTGACAGAAAAATAACCTGGCACCTTCCAGTGCTAAATTTACTGATATTGTGGTTGGTAAATGTCAAGCATCAGAGCTGAAGATTATGAACAGTATACAGAGAAGGAAAGGAAGGTCTGGGTAAAACTCTTGGTGAGGACAGAATTGATTTTTAAATGAACCCAACAAAGATCAGTCATGCTTTGGAAAGCTGTTACTCTTTGGGTTGGATTTATCTCCCTGCAACATCTAACTTCATGTTGAAGTTGCAGCTAGTAAGTGAGGGTGTCATTTAAAAGAAGCTCTGCTGTGTCTCTCTGCAGCTTCTTGCGTTTTGGTAACAAAGTCCAGAATTTATATGTGGGTTTGTTGCTTTTAAAATGCTATTGTATTGGAATCCGCACAAACTGAGGGAAGACTAATGAAAACACAATTCTTAACTACAGTTTTGGTACTATAATACTGATCATAAACTGTTTGGTCTAAGTCTGAGGTAAAAGTGGTGTCAATGCTTGTAATTCTTACAACACCCTCTGCTGATCAAGTCATGCAATGGCACTGGCAGTTATTCTGAAGACATGCTAAATTGGGTGCCATGTTTCACAGCACATGTAATCTACCAAAGACTGATGGGAATGAGACTTCAGAAAGGGAGGAGATAAGTTACTAACAATTTCTGCCCTCTTGGTTAAAATAGAACATTTAAATGTTAAAATGTCAATCTTCATTGGCCTTGGTTGTTAAGATTGTGCCTCTTGACAGGGCAAGTGGGCACATCAGGAGAAAACAATTTGTTGTGAAGGGAGGTAGGAAATTAATGTTGCTAGAGACAAGCTCATTGATTAGCTGAATTTTTCCCCTCCCCGCTAGGTGTCCCTGTAAGTAGCAGAGTCTCCACAAAAATTCAACAGCTGCTCAACACCCTGAAACGACCAAAAAGGCCACCCCTGAAGGAATTTTTTGTGGATGATTTTGAAGAAATCGTGGAAGGTAACAACTAGCAAGAAATGCTTTTATTGCTCATATGTTGTGAGCACAAACACATGATGTGTTTGTTATGCTGTTGTACAGAGATGACTTAGAGATCAACTTCCTCTTTAAAGGTGATATGAGCACCTGTGGACTGTCCGTGGCCAAGCTCCAGTGGTAGAAATGTAGTCATTAAAGTAATCCATTGCCCAGTGGATGGATGGATGATGTAACTCTCCAGGGCTGTCAGTCCAGCCCCTTACACCCGCACTATATTAATGCAAACTGCTTAGACTTTTTTACAAAAAGTTTAAATGGATTTTGAAAGCCTAATTACTAAGGTCACCAGAATCCTAATAATTTCCCAAAGGAAAAGTGGGTTGTTGGTGGGGTTTTTCCATCAGTGACTTCAAAGCAACTTCTGGCTTGTTGGTTCAGTACGCTGGAATTCCATTCTATTTCATATAGGTTTTTACCACCCTCATTACTGCAGTTTCTGAGTGCCTTCCAATCATGCATTAAGCAGCATGACTAACGAGTCATCCTCTTCCCAGGGGGAATGTTGTTTGTGCAGGGCAGTGTTTGGTTTTCGGTAGGGTTTTGTTTGGGGTTTATAAATGTACAGGCTGCCTTGTGTTCTGTGGGGAACAGCATTTGTTTTCAGTTTTCTTCCCTGCTTGTGAGTATGTGAGCTGGGACTAACTGGGTGGGGGGGATTTAATTTTCTTTCAGTCCCGCAGCCTGATCCAAACCAGCCCAAACCAGAGGGGCGCCAGATGACACCTGTAAAGGGAGAGCCACTAGGAGTCGTTTGTAATTGGCCTCCTGCCTTAGAAGCAGCACTGCAGCGCTGGGGGACCACACAGGCCAAATGCCCCTGTCTGACCGCACTGGATGTTACAGGAAAACCAGTCTATACCCTGACGTATGGTGAGTGGTATATTTCTGCTGCTGCTGCATTGTTCTTGCAGTGCTGGGGTGTGATAGAGCACAAATTGACAGTTGGCAGCCAGATTGGAAGTGTTTGCCCAAATTCCTGGGGTGCGAGAGGCTTGTAGACAAAACATTGTAAATCAGCATGAGAGGTGAGATTCTGCAGATGACTTATTGTAATGAGTTTTTCTGTCTCCGGTGGTCAGTCTCCTTCATATACTGACTTCACACTGATACAGCACCGTAAATATACAGGACACTTTACAGCACATAGAATATGACAAGATCCCTTCCCTCAAATAGATATGGGGAGGGACATGTGAACACCAGGAGTGGGATTTGAAGGGAGGATATGGAGGTGGCATGTGAGCATGTTTGACACAAGATTGGAGACCATTCCAAGAACAGGGGGAGCATGAAAGGTGGAGCCAAGCCAAGAGTTGGTGTTAATGCTGACGGGCGCTATGAGGAGCACAGGAGTGGCAGGAGGATATGGGATACTGATGAAGTTTTCATTGGCTCTAGAAATAGTTGTAGATTAAACATCCACCTTTGCTCTTTGTTGCCACTTAATTAAGAATATGATTGGAGAGTCTGTGTAAAAATAGGAGACAGTGTCGCCTTCATGTCACTCTTGGATTTACCCAGTTTCTCTTTGTGATGAGCAGCATAGCCAGGCAATAGCAAAATGGCCACTTGTGTTTTTAAAGGGAAGCCTTTAATTTAATTTTTCTGAATCAAACCTGCATAAGGATTAAGTCCTGGGTGTATATATAAAGGATTCTAGCAGGTTGGGTTTGCCTTTGCACCTTCTTATTGTTACATGAAATACTGCAGAGGACTGGGCGTTGGATTTCTGGGTCCGTTTCCATTTCTGTCACTCGTCACCATGGGCAAATCACTGAACCTTTTTGTGCCTCCGCTTCTTCTGCAAAATCGGGCTTAGGATCCTGTAACTGTTAATACTACTTAGGCGCTGAGTAGTGTTGTCCATATGATTGGTTGATGTGGAGTTGGCAAACTTCTTCTCTTTGTGTTTTAGGTAAATTGTGGAGCAGAAGCCTTAAGCTGGCCTACACGCTGCTTAATAAACTGGGGACCAAAAACGAACCCGTGTTAAAGCCTGGAGACAGGGTAATGAGCTTGAGAATGTTTGGCTCTTCCTGTGAAATGGGAAGAGGGTTTTTTGCATTGTCACTTGCCATGAACATTACAATCTTGTCCTTTTAATAAGGGTGAGTGCATGACTCTTATCCTAGGGGCCCAGCTGTGTTTTAAAGAAATGTTTCCAGGCTGCATGGAAAGACCCCTGTCCAGCCCTCAGGAAGAGAACTCCTGGGCTGAGATTTTTAAAAGTGTCTGAAAGAGTCAGTGGTGTGTGTGTGCTCCTAACTCCCCTGTATGCCTTTGAAAATCTCCCCTACACGATCCTCACTCCCTAGGGTCTTACCACACTGCTCTTGATATTAGTGAAAAGGTTCAATTCTCTCTTCTTCCCATGGTAGATATACGGAGAGATTAACTACAGCTGTATATGTATAGGAATATAAACACATACACAGCCTTGTACACTGTGCACAGCTCCCAAAGAGAAGACCTGTATGGGATGCTGTGCTAGAATCTGAACATGCATGACCTCCCTTTAAAAATGCCTGAAAAGCTAAGAAGTTTCTTTGTCCCTTTCCCACCTCTGAAACTAAAATGCAAAAATCCCTCACTGGACCCTGATTAGAGGGTTGATGATCATGTCAGCATCATGCTAAAGAGGATATTTTTAGCAGGGCCGATGGACAAGTTGGTATTACATTGTTCATTTTAATGGACCCCACTTAAAAAAGAACCTGTAAAGAGAATTTGTCCTACTAACCTACTCTGAAATATCATTGCCGCCCTTTTGAATCCATACCCATGGGAGGATCACACTAAAAAGTAAACTTCTCACATGCAAAGATACAATGCAGTAGGAACAGGCCTGTCAGAGGGGAAAGCTGTGAAATGAGCACACTTTAATAATAAAAATCTTGGGTTGGTTTTGTAGGAATAACATGGCAAAGAAGTAAATGCTTTATTGAAAGAGGTTTTGCATTAAACAGGTTTCTACCATCTACAAACTTGCTCTAAACAGAGAATTTGATTTTCATAAATTCTTAATTGCTAACCATGGTTTAATATTTCATGTGTTAGGATAAAAGGGAGTTCAATGGATTTTTTGGCAACATTTTCACTTTATGGGCTGTAGATGGGAACAGCCATTGAGTTGACCTTAATTCTTTGTGTTGAATTAAACAGCTTAATCACTGGGAATGTAACAAACCCAACTTTAATGTTGCACCTTATATCTTCTCTAACCAAATACTTCTGTGAATTGTAGGTAGCCCTTGTTTACCCCAACAATGACCCAGTCATGTTCATGGTGGCGTTTTATGGCTGTCTGCTAGCGGAAGTGATCCCAGTGCCTATAGAGGTACCTCTTACCAGAAAGGTAACGTTGATGCCTCTTAGAGGAGTGATCGGCTGATGTGGGATGAAAACCAAGTCAGACCATCAGCCTCTGATTTGAAAGTGTTTCATAATGATCCACTGCACCTTTAGCAGTTCTTCTGTACCAGCTCAGAGTCAAAGGAACGGGCCATTGCAGAGTCTAAAACTGTAAACATTCATTGGCTGCCTAGGAGAGTTTTGCTGATCAGCTGAGAGAACAATGGATTTCCTTAGACATTGTGATGGACACATGTCTATAACATGTCCTTGTTAATCTCCCTGCAGCT
Source organism: Chelydra serpentina (assembly GCA_037349315.1). Lineage (NCBI taxonomy): Eukaryota > Metazoa > Chordata > Testudines > Chelydridae > Chelydra > Chelydra serpentina. Next base: position 519,380 of record JBAIAC010000079.1, read on the forward strand.
CCCTTCTGACTTCAGTGGGAGTTGTGGGTGCTCAGCACATCTGAAAAACAGACCCTTATTCCCAGTCACTTCTTGCTGTATAATCCCTGCTGCCAGAAGGGGTTTTTCCTAATGTTGCTACATTATTGCCATTCTAAAAGCTGTGAAACCATAGAATTTCGTGAGAGGAAACCATGGTAGCATAATAATGGCAACCATACAGCAAGAGTGGTGGTAATGAAATGGTTAACTAGTCTGGTAATGCTATGGGTTTCTAGAGCTTTGCTTTGCAGCCTCAACATGACAATTGCTGTGGCAACCAAATGAAATTAAAGTTTCTACCAATATTTGGCCAGTCAGGTCACTTGATCAGCTACTCATTCCAGGGCTTTTATCTTTTTGCCGTAGGGTTAGTCAGTTACGGGGGGGGACAGAGAGGGCATGTTTATTATTTTGATGTATTCTTTCCATTTAAATTTTTTGATTCTTGTTTGAAGATTTAGTGCTTTCCTTAGTGAAAATAAACCATGTGAGTGCAAGTATCGGGGGGGGGGAGCCGTGTTAGTCTGGATCTGTAGAAGCGACAAAGGGTCCTGTGGCATCTTATAGACTAACAGAGGTATTGGAGCATAAGCTTTCGTGGGTGAATACCCACTTCTTCGGATGCAAGCAGTGGAAAAAATGCAATGGCTATACGCTGACATCCGTCTGAGTCGGCCCGTCTCACCACTGAAATCATCTGCCTTTCACCGCTGGCTGTTTATGGTTATGCCAGTGCAACATCATCTGTTTTTTTTCCCTTGAGAATCAGCAACTTTTCCCATAGTATTCCCACTTGCATCCCTGGACCTCAGAATTAAGTGACGGGTACAGACTTGCTAGGAAGAACATTAAATAATCTTCCATATTTTTACAATAGGTTCTCATTTTTCTGTGGACTTTTATTTGCTCACAGAAATACATCTGTCACAGCTGCTCAACCTGCCCTAGGGAACAAATTTTGTCAGCATGAGAGTCCCCATTACACCCAGCATGCCTTCATGATGCATATATTGTTTTCTAGAGCATGTTAATGTATGACTATCCATATCGTCACTGCCAGACTGTGGTTGTCATTTGAGTTTCAAACCATTGCCAGACGCCCATGGGACAAATCAGAAGAAACAGAATGTTTGTTTTTTCCCAATGTGGTCCATAATGTTACCATCCAGTTACCAGAGCATTACCAGGCCTTGATTTTTGGTAAGGGTAAAGTTGGCTTCATACTCGCCCATCATCTGGAACTCTCAGTGATTATTTTCTTTTCCTTCAGGATGCTGGTGGTCAGCAGATTGGCTTCCTTTTGGGGAGCTGTGGCATCACTTTGGCTCTTACCACTGAGGTTTGTCTAAAGGGGCTGCCAAAAACCCAGAATGGGGAGATCGTGCAGTTTAAAGGTTAGTTCAGTCACACTTTTGTTTTGACCCATTCACCCCAGAGCTGAACTCTAAAACTAGCTGTTAGAAGTCAAAAGCCATGTGCTGTTTTCTGTTCTTTTGATTGAGTGAGCAAGGTTTGCAGTTGTGTCGTCGCCTTGTTTGGGACTATGAATTGCATGCACCACTGAGGCACAAACTTGTGCATGTCTCTGACAGAGCCAGCGCATTGCAGTGGAGATTAGGATGAGGCCACTTTAGAAACCAGCATTCTCTTAGAACCAGTTCAGCAGTGTTTGGAGAGAGAAAAATAATGGTCTCTTAATGCTACACCAGAGCTGTATTTACAAACATTGCAGGGTCAATTTGTGAGTCCCACCACCCCTTGCAAGCCCTAGATGCACTGGTTCATGGGAAGAGGGATGAATTGTCTAGCTTGTGATCTGCCTTGGGTTGATTTGTATGTTTGCAGTCATCTGATAATCCTAAACCAAGCATAGGAGCTCCCCTTGTCAAGTGACATAAAATTACCAGCACAAGTTACACAGCACGTCATTTTCTATCAAATGATCTCTGTGGTTCTGTTGGAAGTAAACCCAATCAAGTCCAAATTACCTTTGGTTTTAAAGCTATGCATTTCCCTCAAGTGAATTTGCATTTTGCTTATTTAACTTTGCTGCTGGGAAAATAAGCCCTAAGCGAAATGGGCAAATGATCACTTGTATATTTCAGATGAATATAGATTCTTTCAACAGATACAGGTCTTAAGGTTACCTTTGATTTCGGCTCTAGGTTGGCCCAGACTCAAATGGGTTGTGACAGACTCAAAGTATCTCTCCAAGTCACCAAAAGACTGGCAGCCCAACATTTCGACTGCAGGAACTGAGCCGGCATATATTGAGGTGGGTAGTGAATGAAGGTCAGAAATGAGCTGCTCTGGATTGAATTTAATGCACAGAAGCCATCAAAATGGTAGCAGTTTCACATGAGCTGTGCCAAACTTACCAATTTCTTGCCACAACAACACACTTTCATCATGTACAACTTGCCATGATGCTTGTTTTTAGTCATATACCAGTTTGTGGCTTTATTTGTTTGCTGTTCAAAATGCAGAGGAAGACACAATTTCTGCTCCAAAAACAGTGAAACAATTCAGATACAGTACGTGGGATGACCAGAGAGTGGCTTAATCTGACAGCGCTATAGGGTTGCTCACAGGAGCGTATCAACACATCTTAGCTAAGGCTTAATGCTGGGAGTCTTGGTACAGTCCAACCTTTAGCTTGGGGGGCTCCTCTGTGCTCACCTTTTTATTCGGTCTGTTTAATTGTTAGTACTTGGTAACACTCAGATTTCTGCCTTTGTTTCACATGGCAACACTTTGGGTTGTTCACTTCTCACAGCATGGCCTGTCTTCCTCTGTGCAACCCAGTAATACTAACTAGGAACTACTGCATCCTAAATAATATCAGTGTTCGGGTAACACCTACCCTACAAACTGCTTTTTCAGTTTGCCTTTTGTATTGGCAGGGCATGGGCTCAGAAGTTACAATAATGCATTAAGCACGAGCAACTTTAAACAAGTGTCTTCATCTTCTCTCTCTTTGGATTTACCTGTACATGTTTAGGGATTGGGACTAGACTATCTCCATGTCGAAACGTGCCCGCCTTTACTTTCCATGGGATAGTCTTCCTCTCCTCCAGTGAATCCTGCTGATGCACCTACACAGTTCCTTTTAAAATGTGACCTCATTAATTCAGAGCAAGTTTTCTCGTTATTAATAAGGGCTTAGCCACACAGTAGCCTCCTTTATTTGCAGGGTCCAGAGTAACCAGTTTGATCCCAACTATACATATAAAATAATGCGGTCTAAATTAGCTGTTACCACTCAAGAAAAAGATCTTGGAGTCATCGTGGATAGTTCTCTGAAAACATCCACTCAATGTGCAGCGGCAGTCAAAAAAGCGAACAGAATGTTGGGAATCATTAAGAAAGGGATAGATAATAAGACAGAAAATATCATATTGCCCCTATATAAATCCATGGTACACCTACATCTTGAATACTGTGTGGAGATGTGGTCACCCCATCTCAAAAAAGAAATATTGGCATTGGAAAAGGTTGAGAAAAGGGCAACAAAAATGATTGGGGGTATGGAACGGCTGCCATATGAGGAGAAATTAATAAGACTGGGATTTTTCAGCTTGGAAAAGAGACGACTGAGGTGGATATGATAGAGGTCTATGAAATCATGACTGGTGTGGAGAAAGTAAAGAAGGAAGTGTTATTTACTTCTCATAACACAAAAAGTAGGGGTCACCAAATGAAATTAATAGGCAGCAGGTTTAAAACAAATAAAGAAGTATTTCTTCACATAACACACAGTCAACCTGTGGAACTCCTTGCCAGAGGATGTTGTGAAGGTCAAGACTATAACAGGGTTCAAAAAGATCTAGATAAATTCATGGAGGATAGGTCCATGAATGGTGTCCCTAGCCTCTGTTTGCCAGAAGCTGGGAATGGGTGATGGGATGGATCACTTGGTGAGTACCCGTTCTGTTCATTCCCTCTGAGGCACCTGGCATTGGCCACTGTCAGAAAACAGGATACTCGGCTAGATGGACCTTTAGTCTGACCCAGTATGGCCGTTCTTATGTTCTTGTTATGTTTGGTGCTTTCCAGTACAAGACCAGTAAGGAAGGCAGTGTGATGGGGGTGACAGTGTCTCGGATTGCCATGCTGTCTCATTGTCAGGCTCTGTCTCAGGCTTGCAGCTACTCTGAAGGTGAGTAGTGTCACGGGGTGGATATGTGCACCAAGGGGTGAAAGCTCAGCTCACTGCGAGATCATTCTTTCCAGTGCTCAGTTAGATGGATTTTAAAAGTTTAAACAAACTATCTCAGAAATTAAAAATCGTCACTTAAATGTAGACAAAGGTCAGTCCATAATTATCTCCACCTCAGCCCACGCCCTGCCCAACAGGTTTACCAGGGAGGGACAAAAGGTGGGCTTTGCAGTGTGCATGGAGGTTTACAAATCGATGCCTTGGTGAACTGGGGGATGGAAGGGGCAGAATTGCACTTGAGGATCCTTTTTCAAATAACATCCTGCCACCAGCTCCCTTTCACTTGCATTGAAGGAGCTCCTGCTGGATTGCCTCTGCTCACCTCCATACTGGCAATGTGCACACACCATGGCCTCTCAGATAACCAGGTCCCAAACCAGTTTGGGCCTTACAGGTTAAACCCAGTTATGGAGAACAGAAATTACCGGTCATGATGCACAAAGTTCGTTCTGTAGGAAGTGTTTTGGTCTACTCTGCCTACAAAATCAATGCTTTATGTACCCAGTATCTCAGAGCACCTTTAATGAGCTGTATGTCATCCTTTCTGTTTGACATGCAACTGTATTCCTTTTGGGAGCTATTCCATTCATTTCCACTGCTGCTGAGGGTCAGTCTTCCAAGGCATTTGAATGATAGCTCTGTATCCTCTATCCACTCAACACCTCATCTGTAAGGAGGCTAGGACACTCCGATATTACAGTGATGAATGTGGTATAAAAGCCTAGAGATGCTAGATGTTATATTCTTGCAGCTGTCTGTAATGTGTTCCTTCCCTTAAATTCATATTTTGTTTCAAGTAGATCTGCTCTGTCTTGTCTTATTCTTTTTATTGTGCTCTGTGTATGCACCTGTGTGTGCCTGTTTTGTATTATCCATAACAAGGAGCTCGGAATCTATTTAATAATGCATAAGAGGGCAAACGGACTAGGCTAAACGCTTGCTGTTTGCATAATGCCACCAGTACGTGCTGCTGTGGAGAGGTGTTTGCATGGTGTCGAAGTACTGTATGAAGCGCTTAAGAAATAATTGGCACTTGGAGTTTGCCAAGCTTAAGGGAAACAGTGATCTTTAAATGTTTGTAAAGAAAATGCCAAGGTGAAAAAACAAGGGTTGTGTCCTCCTCAGCTTCAAAGTTCCTGGCATCTGCCTGAAGGGAGCCACTTAGCCTGCTTGTTTGGTAGCCCAGCAGGGGCTGCCTCAGGGAGCTAACTTGACTTTGTATTAGGAAAGGGGCAAGTTCCAGTATCAGTAATACAGCCACATCTACCCAGTTATCTGCCAAATTTCTTATTGATATCACAACTTTCCTCTTCCAGGTGAAACCATAGTGAATGTTCTGGATTTCAAGAAGGATGCAGGGCTCTGGCATGGCATGTTAACGGTGAGCTGGTGCTTCAGGGAGAAAACTAGCAGGATGGTTGTTCTGGGTATTTTATAGCCCTTCCTGATTATAATGTGAAGTAGTGTTTGAGGAGGAGAGTTGGACCCAGTCTGCTCTCAGATCCAGCTTTACGCGCTCCCTTTGGAGTCAGTGCAGATCTGCTGGCAAGAGCAATAATGTCTTCTGCCTAATCATCATACTCTCTGTTCATTCAAATGATGCTTTGAAATATTAACTGCAGGAAGTGCACAAGCGTTACCAGGCATTGGGGAGGGGAAGGGGGACTCCCATCTGATTTATATTGGAAATGTTTTGTTGGCCCTTTCCCACAAGTCTCTCTGCTTTCCAGAATGTAATGAACAAGCTGCACACCCTCAGCGTGCCCTACTCCGTGATGAAAACCTGCCCCCTCTCCTGGGTGCAGAGAGTTCATACCCACAAAGGTAACACCTGGCATTCCTTAAGATTCTAGCATGTGGCTTTCCGGACGAACATTTATGGGTAACACAAACTGCACTTCTGTTTAAAGCTTGGGAGCCTGCCTGATTGCTAGTCAGAAACCTACCAAGTGTCCCCAAACCCTGGATTCTCTTTGGTGTGTGCATAGGGCAGGCCACAGAGAGCTTGATGGGGAATCCACAGGTTTGAATGCTGCAAGATGGTGCTGGCAGGCCAGGGGAGTGGCATCAGCATGCAGGGGCCGCTAACCCCAAGCCCTAGCTGAAACACATGGAGGGCCACAGTCACTGCCTAGTATGTAGTAGCAGTTTTGACCTGGCAGTGTGGGTGCCCTACCTCCACCTCCCGTATGAGAGGTGGATTCCATCCCTGCAACCTCTTTTACTTAGCCTTCAAATGGGCAAAAGGATTTGGGTCCCTGAGCTGAAGATACTTGCCCTAATGGGAGGCTACTCCCTGTTAGGCCCCTGCAGCTTCACTGAAAGAACCATTCAGCGAATGGTTTTATTTGTACTAACTTCATTTGCTCCCTTTGTTTGCAGCAAAGGTGGCTTTAGTGAAGTGTCGAGACCTGCACTGGGCCATGATGGCTCATCGGGACCAAAGAGATGTCAGCCTGAGTTCTCTGCGGATGCTGATTGTAACTGATGGTGCTAATCCCTGTGAGTATTCCCTCACACGGCTGCCATGAGAGAGATTCCTCTGATCATGGTTTCAGTCACTTACGTGTATGGGCAGCGGGTGAACCCCTGCTTTGGGGAGGCAAGCCCGCCGGCCCCACCCCTTCTTCCCAGGGCCCTGCCCCTGCCCCCCCTTCCCCCCCCCCCTTGCTGGAACCCTGAAACCCCCCTCCCACCCTGGAAAAGGAGCAGCCCGGCCCCGGGAGGGGGGGGGGGGAGAAGAGGGAGGGGCGTGACTGGAGGAGCCCCAGCCCACCCGCCCCAGCCACATTGGGCCGAGCTGCTGGCCTGAGCGCCAAGCCAAACCGCCAGCCTCCCCGAGCGCTGGGCTGGCGAGCTGCCGGCTTCCCCACCTGCCAGAGTTGGGCCGAGCCGCCAGCACAAAGCAGGGCCATGCCACCAGCCTCTCCCAGCGCCGGGCAGGACCAAGTCTGCCAGCCCCCGAGTGCCTGCCGAGCTGCTGGTCCTCTAGCGCCAGTTCCTCCCGCCCCTGAAGGCACCCCCCCGAGCCGCCGGCCCCAACACCCGAGGAGGAGGGACGTGGCGAGCAGTGGGAACAGGAGTGTGTGGAGTGCAGGAGGCGGTAGGGGTCTCGGAGGAGGGCTGGGGCCACCGCGGCCCAGGAATCCGGCGGCAGCTCAGTGGCAGCGCCAGGGAAGGCAAGGCCTTCTCTGGCCTATTTTATCCGCCACTCATGCTTCCGTGTACTGACTTCTATCGGGAGTAAACTGAAGCAGCTGTCTGACAGTCCAAAAAGGCAGGCCTCAGTGCCCCAAGCACAAGGGTAAAGGGTTTCAGGTTCCTCACCCAACCCAGAGTCCCCTGCTAGTTCTAGGCTTGTACAGTCACATTTTCCTATTTTTAAAATGCTCCTCTCCAAGACTCTCACAAACAAGGGAAACTACCTGACACTACAGGGCAAGCAGTGCAATTCATGATGCCAAGGGCCCTCAAAATCTTACCAACTGTGTCTCTCAAATACACAAATTGGGAATGTATACAGGGAATCCTTTCCCCTAAACTTTCAATTACAGTAACTATAGATGAAAAGTGTTCAGACAGAAGGGTGATTTGTGTTAAGTTGTTGGTGTCCCTTCAAATGTGAATCTTAAGGCTGGTATTGCAAGAGGTGATAGGAACAGAGGACTTGGCCAGGCAGTGGGGGCAGCTGGATGCTCTGGTAGGTAATATAGAGAGTTCTGTCAGAAAAGGATTAAAAGGTTAGTGCAGTGATTTGTCTAGCAGGCAAGAGAAGAGGAATAAGCACATTAGCTGGCAATGTAGATGGGCGTATGGGGTGTAAATTGCACATGGGATGTGGGTTTTTAAAATGGCGTTGAAAGAAATGAGCAACAGATCTTCATGGCATGCTGGTGATTATGGGGCTTAATGAGTGTCCAGATGGTGCTGACTGGAGGAGTGAGATTTGAATACAATTAGGGCGGTTTTGGATTTGTGCGGTGGAAGGAAAGGAGCCAGTGGACATGTGTTAATATGGGGGAGACGGGGGAAGATGTTTGTCGTCCCCGAGTATCTATGTACAAACTCTGGAACAGATTGGGGAGAAGATTGTTCGGGCCTTAGCCAGCAAGGCATTAGTTTGAAGTATGAAGTGTCTTTCTGATTTGGTCAGTTCTGTACCAAAACTGATCCCCTTACGGTAGGGTTAGGTGCATAAACACATTAGCTTTCAAAAAAGCAAACCTGGAAGGTGTTTAAAAGAATGTGGATGGAAAGTTGCCATCTTTTTTTTACCCATGCAGCAGTTGAACCCCATAAATCACAGCCTCCATTCTGAGGCTTTCCCCATAGTATTATTCGTTGTCTTGTACATAATCTTTTGTATAATACTTCCCCCACAATTTTTGGGGGGGATGTCCAGGATTACAGAAATATAGTACAACATTATAATGAAATAAAGTGGCTGCTCTGAGAAAGAGGCACTGGTGTATTATTACTGTTATATAGGTGACTGAAGTCTACTTAGGCCTTTTAAAAATTCTACTCTAATGACTTAGAACCCCAAGTTCCATTGACTTTCAGTGACTCACTTAGGCTCCTTAGTGCCTGTTACTTTTGAAAAATGTGCCCTTAGTTAGAAATGAGATTGCAATTCACAAGATCCCTAAATAAAAATGTGCTACTTATTTCCAGGTCATTTCTAAGCATAATTCTTTTTTTCAATTTCAAAAACTGTTTAAAATGTTGTCTTTATCTTCCAGGGTCTGTTTCCTCATGCGATGCTTTCCTGAGCTTGTTTCAGAGCCATGGGCTTAAACCTGAGGCAATTTGTCCATGTGCCACATCTCCAGAAGCAATGACTGTAGCAATACGGAGGTACTGTGATGCATTGCATCCTCCTAACCTATGTCTATATTTAAAGGGACATGTTAAAAATATGTTTAAATAATTCCCTTTCCTATGTTGTAAGTAATTCCTGAGACTATTGAAACTGAGATAAATTTGAACTTTTTACTGTTTGTTTACTCTTTGCATTTTCAGCTGAGGGCAGGAAATAAGGAATAGTCTTTCCATTTTGTTGACAGTTTTTAGTTTCACTTTCAGGCCCTTGCAGTGCTTGAGCTGGAGGAATGTTTGATTTTTATTTTTTTTTAAACTGTTCGCATGGGAATTTTTTTAAAAAAAAGACAAATAACGGAAATGTTTCTATTGGTCCTAGCTTTTATTTTATTCAGCCTAAATATTTGGGTCATAAAACCTGCCAGTGTCCCTTTAAATAATAGCGGAGTGTGTTTCCATGTGTTGTGAATTGTGCTCTATTAAGTGATCCCAGCTAATGTTTGTTCATGTGCATCCAGTGGTCATTATTGACTTCAGTGGGGCTTCTTACATGCTCATGGTGATGCATGAACTCTAGTGCTTGGTTGAATCAGAGCCTTGAAGAATTCTCTCTCAAAGCTATGAGTCTTTGTTCTCCTTTGTCTGGCAGTTAAAAGCCAGTAGCAGAGCAGCGCCTGGGAGAAGCAGGCATTTATTTTCTCACTTTTGCCAGCAGTAGCTGGTGTGGGGCTGTGCTTCTCTGCGATAACGTCTCACGTTGTTTTGGGGAAAGAAGTCGTTTTCATACTCTGTTCCTGTCCATTGCCCCTCCCTGCAGTAAACAAAGCAATAATCAGCCAGCCCAGGAGCTGGAACCTACAATAGATTACCCTGATGGCTAGATGGAAGAGCTGCTCCACAGGGCTTTTGGCTGGTTTTCCCAATGCTTGCACTAGCATAGGACTAAGCTTTTCCAACTCACTTATCAGCATGGCTCTCTCAGCTGGTGTCCCTTACTCCCCCCCAAATTAATTCAGTTGTGAAATGGTAGTTCAGTATACGTCACTAAATGATGCATATAAGAACCCAGAAAAGCATCCTTATGTCACTGTGAGGATGTGTTCCCTATTAAGGCCTAATGATGTCATGTGTTTACTGATGTTTTAGCATGTTGGTTTGTTTCCTTCAAGGCCTGGTGTCCCTGGGGCACCCTTGCCTGGAAGAGCCATCCTGTCCATGAATGGACTAAGTTACGGTGTCATTCGTGTGAACACTGAAGACAAAAACTCTGCTCTCACGGTACAGGATGTTGGCCATGTGATGCCAGGAGGTGAGAGTGCACAGGGCCTTGTATTTCCATAAACACCCCTTGGCAGATGGCATGGATGTAGCAGGTAGAGCAGGGGCTGAGAGTGATCCTCTGGGGCTGAGACTTTCAAACCACCTAATGGGTTCTGGACGTGCAATGCTCATTTAAAATAAACAGCAACTGGGCATTGAGATCCCCAAGACAGCTCTGAAACTCTCAGCCTTGGCTTCTGTTATTGCCTCTCCTGGTGACTTGTGAGTTGCTGGAGCAGCTGCTTAGCTTTTCCTCACGTCATCTTACCCATCTGTGAAATGGGCAGAATACTTCGCTCCTTCGCAGGGGGCTGGAGGGTCTAGTGTTTGTAAAGTATTGTAAGATCCTTGCATGGAAGTCCTGATCTTTAGTAAGTTTTTGCCAGGGGCTCAGGCACCCTGATGAAATGTCCATGCATGTTCAGCTCCAGGATTCATGACATTTTCCCACTTGCCACTTCTTAATAAAAAGTTAATCATTCTTCACGCTTAAATGTGTCAGGTGGTTTTTAAAAAAAGGCCCCTGAGCACTGCTTGCTAGGTTGTGTAACAGTGTGTGCTTTGCTCTAGGAATGATGTGCATCGTGAAACCCGATGGATCTCCTCAGCTCTGTAAAACAGATGAGATTGGTGAAATCTGTGTTAGCTCCAAAACAGGAGGGATGATGTATTATGGGCTGGCTGGGGTGACAAAGAACACGTTTGAGGTCTGTATCATATGGTAGATTTTTGCCTTCTCTTGTGTCACTGGCTTTCACCTACTGCCTTCAGTGTGGAATTGATTTTCCTGCAGAGCCTTTTGATTTCTATAACAACTAATAGTATTAATATTTGGGCTTTATATATGGGGAAAACTTTCCCTAGAAGGCTTGTTACAATTAGGAATTGCCTGCACTCCTTTTTTGCTAAGATTTCCCACCATGCAGCAACAATGACAACAAGTGAGAGCTTCTAGTGCAGATAAATTTACTAGCTTCCTGCAAGAATGGGAGCATCAGACATCCAGTGTTTGCTCTACTCCAGTTCATGGTATGAGATAGTTTGCAAATAGAGTCCTCATCTGCATGTCAGAGAGAAATCTGTGTTTTATCCGGGCTTCTGGCAGCATAGTGATTTTTCTACCCCAGTTAATGTCAGAGGTAGGATTCAGTAAGTGAAGTTCACTCCAGAGGGACACCGTGCTATAGCTGGTAATTTGAGACTTTACAGAGGAAAACCCAGTAGCAGGAGATGATTTATTTTTCAAAATTCACTTGCATCTAGCGTGACTCTTGCTTCAGCACACTGATGTGTGTGTGGGGGGGGTGTATATCCCAGGACAAGAGAATCAACTCCCTCAGTAGCCTGTCTTCTGTTTCAGGTTATCCCTGTCAACTCGGCTGGTTCTCCAGTGGGTGATGTGCCATTCGTCCGCTCAGGCTTGCTGGGGTTTGTTGGACCTGTACGTCATATAGCTTTTGTGCTTGGATTGATTGTTTTAGCTTGATGTTAAAACTAATGGCTTCAAATGCCTACAAGAAAAGCAGTTGGCGACCAAAGCAAACTGTTAACTTACTGTGAATGTTGGGGTAGGTGACTGAGATTGGTTGCCCCAGTAGTAACTTGTTTTTCAAATACATTACCCTCACACGACCTTACTATAGGAGTTGTGTGCCAAACCACTGAGCTTTACTGAGCCGTAGCAGGCAAAGTTCTTTCAAGTTTTTCACAATCCCATAGTTGTATCGCTCAGCTTCATGGCTCCGATTTTGGCCACGCCCACGCTATTCAAGAGGGAATTTCAAAATAAATTGTAAATACCTGTGACATGATCATCTGTTTATAAAAAATATTAAATTTTGAACTATGTTGTCATCTTGCAAGATAGAAATCCTCCCATAGTTCTTCATAAGCTAAAGCAGACAAAACTTGAAGTTTCCCAACTCTAACACAAAAGTGCTATAATGTTTGGGCACTATAATTGATTCACACTTGTGCAGTTTTAGAATAATGTAGATGATTTTATCCAGATTCTCTCTCATAGGATCCAATCTAAAAAGAAAGTACTGTTAAAACTATTTATAACAAATGTGTTTGATCTAACAGTGCACAAAAGCAATCACTAAAGATGAATGAACCAGCAAAAGCATCTGAGCATCTGTGTCCTTTACCTTTCAGGGTAGCTTGGTGTTTGTGGTTGGAAAAATGGATGGCTTGCTGACAGTTAGTGGGCGCAGACACAATGCTGATGACATCGTTGCAACCGGATTAGCAGTTGAATCAATAAAGACAGTCTACAGAGGAAGGTTAGTGGTAATGAAACCCAGCTCTTTTTTTCAGGCTTTGTCTGTGTCTCTTAATAAAACATGACAGGGTGGTTATGTTGTGTGCTGCCTGTTTTTTCTTAACTGGGTTCTTTTTTTACCTCCGTCTTAGAAAATGTTTCCTTGACTGCTCAGTATCCTTTCTCGGACAATGTTCAGCACAAGCTGCTTCAGAGGGAGGTGCAAGAAACCCTGCAGTGAGGAGTTCTGGGATAACAGCCCCTAGGGAATGTTTCCTCCAGAGCCCCAATAGTTAGTGGTTGGCTCAAGGCCTTCACCAGAGATCTTGGATTTTATTTAATATTTGCTGTGGATAGTTTTCAAAAGGATGTCACATTCCAGTGATGGCCAGTGGGAGTTAGGCTGCTAGTTCACTTAAGTGCTTTGGAAATTTTTACCTTTCTCTATCCCGGCATGTTTAACCTTTAGCAGAGGCTGGAATGGGAACATGATGGCTGGAGCAGGAGAATAGAGTGCTGGTGTGCATGTAGGACACTTCTCTGTGGAGTGGGAGTACTCGCTTACCTGGCCAATATGACCTTTACCTTCCCAGTTTGCTGTGGTTTCAACTTCACCGTCTCCTTTCTCCCCTGCCCCTGGAGCTTTTGAAGTTCCCTAGCTAGTGCATAGTGTCAGTCTCTTTCCTTGGATCTCCAGGACTTCAGGGTTCCCAGGGAAGAGGTGTGGTAATTCCTACTTATCCACATTCTCTTTCCCCCAGGATTGCTGTGTTTTCAGTCTCTGTGTTCTACGATGAGAGGATTGTGGTGGTGGCGGAGCAGCGGCCAGATGCTTCTGAAGAGGACAGTTTTCAGTGGATGAGCCGAGTGCTGCAGGTAAGAGCCCAGCTGTCTGGGTGAGAGATTTGGGCTTGTGTGCGCGCACCTCCTCCCTTCCCCCACCCTCCTTCAGCATGTGGACAACTCAGATGATATTAGCATGCCTCAGACGGATGCCACCTTCTGGCCATCATCACGATTCCTCTTGGCAGCAAGATGGCAAGTTGGGTGTGTAATGTGCATTGGCTGTGCTGACCATGTGTCTTGGAGGTCCTGGAAAGGCAGCAGAGGCTCAAACTAGTACAATCCTTAATGAGGTAGATCAGCATTACCCTTGTTACACAGGCAAGGCACAGAAAAGTGAAACCGCCTTCTTAGTGCCCCAAAGCAGAACCCGGATTAGAACTTGCAGGTCTCTGGCTCCTAGCTCCATAGATCATGCTGGCGCTCTAAGAACAATTCTTCTTTAAAGATACACTTTTTTTAAATTAAAATTAAATTAAATTAATGGAGATATGCCGATCTCCTAGAACTGGAACGACCTTGAACGGTCATCGAGTCCAGTCCCCTGCCTTCACTAGCAGGACCAAGTACCGTCCCCCGACAGATATTTTGCCCCAGATCCCTAAATGGCCCCCTCAAGGATTGAACTCACAACCCTGGGTTTAGCAGGCCAATGCTCAAACCACTGAGCTATCCCTCCCCCCTACTTGTTATCAGCTGAGAAGCAATTGCAGCAGTAAGGTGTTTGGAACCATTTGATAACTGAAAATAGGTAAAACATCCAAAACAGTTGGGTCTTAAGAAATTAGTGTGTGCAGGATGAGTGGCAAATCCTGGTTTTGGAGTTTTTGCTTGTGAGAGAGAGTAATTTTTGGGAACCTTACAGGATGTTAGCTATATTCACTGATGGGAGAACATACACTGATCTGAGTAATATGTTAAAATGTGTGAATACTGGTGAGAGGCAGAGGCCGATGGCTAATTCCAGGGCTGAAGAGTCTGTCAAATAAACCCTAAAGTCACTAGAAACAGATGAGTCACCAGCTTTCGACAGATTGAGACTTGACATTCATAACCAAAAGTTGGTGCCTTGGTTGGGATGGATTGTAAAGGAGGGGACGCTAATGAGCTCTTACTCATTTCCTAGCATTCCACTGTGCCCATGTTTATAGTCTGGCTAGGGTAGTGTGCTGTTCCTGCCTTGTTGGTTTTGGTACCAGGGACCAGGGAAGGCACCCAGATATTAGCCTGCTCCATTCTGCCACTCTTTCCATGGGCTATTTACACTACAGCTATAGGACTTACCCTCCAGGTAATGTATTAAAGGCGTGTTGCTGAAGGCAGAGGGCAGTGACTCCCTCCAGGTAGCCAGGAGATTGTCTTTAAAGGTCTGAGAGGCAGCAAAAAGACTTCTTTCAAACATCTATTTTACGGGTACTTGGTAAATCAGGCAAGCAGGCCAACACTGCTGCTTTGAACAGCTGTGCACTGCCTTTGCCTGGCATTTGCTTGTGGCCTATAAGTGAGTGAAGTATTATGTTCTGATTTGTTTTTTTACAAACAAGATGTTATTTGTATGTATTGCAGTAGATCTTAGGATTCCCAGTCATGGCCCAGGACTCCTTTGTGCCAAGCACTGTACAGATACAGAACAAAGTGATGGTCACTGCAGCCAATGAGCTTACAAATGCAGGAAAAGCTCCTGGAATTTGTCAGGACACCCAATACTAGTTTCTGCCCAGTTGAGCAACTTCTTCTCTTCTATGTCTAGGCAATTGACAGCATTCACCAAGTGGGCGTGTATTGTCTTGCTCTGGTACCAGCCAACACTTTGCCAAAAACTCCTCTCGGAGGGATCCATCTCTCTCAAACCAAACAGCACTTTTTAGAGGGCTCGCTGCACCCGTGTAACATCCTCATGTGCCCGCACACATGTGTGACCAACTTGCCAAAACCCAGGCAGAAACAACCAGGTAACTCGGAGTGTTTCTCGCACGGCAAATGCTGGCAAGTGCTTGAATGCAAGGGGTAGACTCTGAGCCTTTTTGCCTCAGGCCTAGAAAATTAGGCTAATGGCTTCACTTGTGTTCCCCTTGCTAAGATGTGTTCTAGCTGCTGGGGATTGCAGTGAGACTCTCACCCGACCAGGCCTGCCATTGGTGCATCAGTTTGTCAGGAACTCATTTCAAACCCCATCCTGATGAGCAGGAGGCCTCTAAAGCAGAGACTGGTAGCCCAGCAAGAAATCCCTTCTGCACTTCCAGTGTTCTCTTCAACCACTCTTGTGGCAGCCATGCTTCAAGAGGAGCCTGGTCTTGGGGAGCAGCCTTCCACTCTGCTCACTCATTCTCATTCCACTTGAGTGCACTCCACATGCTCTATAGGAGGCTAAGGCTAGCATCACCTTGTAGGCTGTAATTCTGGGCTGTTCGTACAGCACTTAGCCTGTCTCACAGGGTCCCCTTAGCCCATGCCCTTTCATTTTAACCCCAATTGTGCAGCCTTATTATAGTCTAAAATGCATGTGACTCACTAGGATGTTTCCAGTTTCTGCATTCCTCCTTCCCCCAGCAGTTTGACTCCGTAATGAGATCACTTGGCATCTCTCCATGGGGGAAACCTGTGGGATGGCGGTAGTTTTGTTAGCGCCAATTCTCAGGTGGGAGAAAATGAGTCCTTCCCAGGATGAAGTGACTTGCCCGAGGTCCTGCATTGAGTCATTGGCAGAGGTGGGAGCTCTGACATCTTGTCCCGGCTTTAACCATTAGCCTGCACTGCTGCCCTGTAGACTGTAAAATATAGAATGGCTCTTTCCAGTGTGTTTGTACGTTTCCATCTTTTACCAAGTCTATGCGGCTGCTCTTTGCCAACAGGTGTTGGCCCTGCCTCTGTGATGGTGGGGAACCTGGTTGCTGGGAAGCGCATTGCTCAAGCTGCTGGGAGGGACCTTGGACAAATAGAAGACAACGATTTGGTTAGAAAGGTAAATCCTTACAGCCAGACGCTTATTGTGGCCAGCATGTGGGAAAGCATTTTACCCCCCCAGTTGAATAAAACACAGAGCGGTGATGTGAAATTGTCATCTTTGGAGCACTTGTGCTGGCACTCACTACTGCCTCTCATTGCAGCACCAGTTCCTGACGGAGGTGTTACAGTGGAGAGCTCAAGCAACCCCTGATCACACACTCTTCCTTCTGCTAAATGCCAAGGTACGGATTAGTATGGTTTTTTGTTGGGCTCAGATTATCATGTGGTGCTGGTTTGGCAGAGGCTGTGATCCCCACTTTGGTGTCCTTCGCTCAGTCTTGGGACCTTTACAGCCGTAACTGGAGTTTGCCGGAGTCTAGGGCTGTGTTGGGTCTCAGGTGAGGGGGTGCATCTTGGTCGTCAGGATGGAAGTGTCATCATGGCCACTGTAACTATAGAGGTGACACGTGACATTGATGTGGAAAGTTTTCATTAACTTCACAGCATCATCTCTTCTTGTTGTTTAGCATCATAAATGTGCCACCATTAAATGACCAGAGTCAAGGTGCTGCTTCTCCTATGTTTTAAAGAATTTTTTTCAGAGGATCATTCAGGAGCCAAGCCAAATTCTTGGTCTCTTCTTCTCCCCACTTCCTCCTCCCCCAGTATATGCTGCAGAAATCTCTTTTTTCTGCCCCTGTGTAAATACAGTAGGGATTAGAGTTTGCTGCCTGAAGTGGGACTAGAAGCTCTACGTTCAGAAGGATGTTTCTATAAACTTTCCTGGCTCATGCTCCTTCACGTAATTCCCAGCGCGCGCACACACACACTATATCTATATCTATCTCTGTGTGTGTGAGGCCTACAAGGTGAAGTGTATAAAACCTTAACATGCAACCGAAGGCTTTGGGTTTATTTAAAGTTTAACTCTCCAGAACTGGAAGCCTTTTTCACCTGAAGATGTTAGAAGATACTGCTCATTTTTTAACCATTGCTGCACTTTGCTTTAAAACCATCTGAAGTCTGCAGGTCCCATCAGCCCTTGCACCACCTTAGAAGTTAGTTAGAGTGTGTTTTGTCAGGGAGCTGTATAGCACAGTAGGTGCAGGAGAACCTGCTGAATCAACTCCCTGATAAGTGACATTTCCTAGGAGTAGGGTGAGTTCAATGCATTTCGGTGACATTGAACACTGGATAAATGGCCCATCAGGCACCCACAGCCTATCCATGGTAGCTAATGGGTATGGATTGACTCTGACTGTATACACTTCCATCTGTGCTGCCCTTTGTGCAGCTGACTTATGCTGTCCCAGCTCTTGCTCAGTAGATTTCTCTCTTCTTTCAAGGGAACTCCTGTGTGCACAGCCTCATGCTTCCAGCTGCACAAGAGAGCAGAGAGAATTGCATCAGTTCTGTACGACAAGGGACATCTGAATGCAGGAGACAACGTGGTGCTGCTCTATCCTCCTGGTAAGGTCATGTTGGTACTGGCCAGAATCTGCACTGAGAAAATGCACAACAACCTATTAATCCAACTTTCTAGACTTGTAAGACTGAAACTGTTGAGCAGCATCCGCACTGGATTGTTGAGTGGCGATACCTGGAGTCAACTATGTAACTGGTCTGGTTTTAACACCAAGTAGTTATGTTTCATAGGGACTGGGGTGCGTTAGGGGTCTCAACATCAGGCTTGGCATCCCTAGGCTGTATTGAATCCTGGAAAGGCTGGCTCAGTTTGACTTCATTCCAACAGATGCATTGAGTTCTGTGTATCTTACTGTGTCTTGGCCTCTCAGATGAAATCTTAGAAGCTCAAGTCTTGTGCCTGGGGACATCAAAGATTCCACTGATACTCAAGTTTTATTTGAAAATTCTATTGTGGCCACATTGGGTCTAATGGAGAACGGGGGTTGTCCCTACTCCAAGGGACTTTGTTCTGTGTGGACATTAGAGTATTGAGGCCTCGCTCCTGTGAGAATGTTCCTGCATGCCACTCTCCACCCCAGAGGTGGCTGCCTTTCAGGCATCCCTAGCAGCACCGTGGAGTGGCGTCTTCATGGCGCTCAATATATGACTCTGCTGACCCGGCGCCGCCTCAGTTCCTTCTTACCGCCAGTGACCGTCGTTGGAACTGCGGTGACTTGCTTAGCAAGCTCTCATCATTTTCCCTAGCTTTCAGTTTAGTTTAGTTCAGTTATTCCTAGTGTCGTTAAGTTTAGTTTTAGTGTTTTCGGTTACAAAAGATAGCTGTTGGGAGTGGAGGGTCTTCCCCTTCACCCTGACCGCATTCCCATTGGGACTCAGGATATGCCTAAGTCCCAAGAGTTCAAACTCTGCAAGTCCTGCAATAAACCCATGCCAATGGGCGACCCCCACAACGCTTGCTTAAATTGTCTGGGGGAAGCACACTAAGCGGACAAGTGCAGACTTTGTAAAGGGTTTTGTCCCAGAACAAAAAAGGAGCGAGACTTTTGCCTCAAGCAGCTCCTTATGGAGATGGCACTTAGACTGCAACCTACATCAGCGCGTCAAGACCCAGCACCAAGCTCATCGGTGTGCAGCGCCCCAGAGGCAGTGGTAGAAGCAATACTGCAGAAAGACTCTGGGAGAGACCCGTGTCACCACCGCTCCCTGGCGCTGGTCTCATTCTCTGACGCAGAAGCGGCACTGGAAGCAGGGGAGGAGTGGATCTCCGACTCAGAGACCCACCCCTTGGGGTGTCTCTGAACTGCAGGCGCCAGAGGCGTCAGCCAGTCGCTCCACCCCTCGGGGTGTCAAGGAGCTACTGATTGCACTACCTCCCCGGGAACCAACCCCAGCTCCTGAGCCTGATCCAGGTGTGGTTTGCCCCGACAGAGAGACCGAACAGGAGGCCCCTGGAGACCAAGAGGGTCAGGAGGACCCTGTTCCCCCATTAGCCTCCTCGTCATCCTCCCCAGACAAGGCGGTTGCAGGCACCTCACTCTCTGGATCGCACTAGCCTTTTAAATTGAGCGCACTAAGCAGTTCAGGAAGCCAAACTAGTTCTTCGTAGTGGTGGCAGACCAGATGAAAGGACTATCAGTCTCATCTCAAAGAATATACCAGACCCGGCTCTTACGGCATACTCCATGAGGACTCAGGCCTCATCAGTGGCATTCCTGGACCAGGTCCGGATACAAGAAATCTGCAGGGCAGCAACTTGGTCCTCAATACATACTTTCACCTCTCACTATGCCATCATCCAGCACACCAGAGATGATGCAGCTTTCGGCAGAGCGGTGCTCCAATCAGCGATTCCATAACTCTGACCCCACTGCCTAGGTAAGGCTTGGGAGTCACCTAATTGGAATTGATGTGAGCAATCACTCAAAGAAGAAAAAACGGTTACTCACCTTCTCGCAACTGTTGTTCTTTGAGATGTGTTGTTCTTTGAGTCTGGATTATTCTGAGGACAGCAGTGGTGCCCAAATTTTCTTGGCATGCCCACCTTACCAGTAATGGAATCTGTCCGCGCCCCTGCTCCATTGCTGCACAACCAAGGCTTCTTCAGCAGAGGAGCTTGCGCTGAAGGCAGAGCTGGGGGCAGAACTGGGGATGGAGGAGGAGCTGGGGCTAGAGGTGGAGCTGGCCTGGGGGCAGAGCAGCGGGTGGAGTGGAGCTGAGGCAGGGGGCGTGTCTGGGCTGGGAGCAGAGTGGGCTGGGTGGCACTCCCTTCCAGACCCCCCTCTGGGGGCTGACCCGGGTTCTGCCACGCACCCCCCCAAAAAAAATTCCTCCGTGCCCCCCTAGGGGGCATGCCTCAGTTTGGGAACCACTGGAGTAGAGGTTAGTGTCACGAGGACATCAGTCAGCACTTGTGTGACAGCCTCTTGTGTTCTTGCAGGCATTGAACTAATCGCTGCGTTCTATGGCTGTTTGTATGCTGGCTGCATTCCTGTGACCGTTCGACCACCTCATGCTCAGAACCTCACTGCGACTCTGCCTACTGTGAGAATGATTGTAGATGTGAGTAATGGGAAGCTGCAACCTAGGCTACGTCTAAACTACCCGCCCTATTTGGCGGGTAGCTATCGATGTTCTGGGATCGATTTATCGCGTCTCGTCTAGACGCGATAAATCGATCCCAGAGCCGCTCCCCGTCGACACCGGAACTCCAGCTCCGCGAGTGGAGGAAGCGCTGTCGACGGGGGAGCCTGCCTGCTGCGGTGTGGACTGGGGTAAGTACCTTTTGAAATCGATCTAAGATACTCGACTTCAGCTACGTTATTCACGTAGCTGAAGTTGGGTATCTTAGATGGATCCCCACCCCAGTGTGGACCAGCCCCTATGGGCCTGGCATGGGGCACCATTATTCTGGTGTTTGGATCTGGAGAGCAGTAAGAATGAAATCTCTCATGCCATCTTTCATGGCTGCAGGATAGTAGAACACCCTCTCGGGTCAGAATGAACTGTTTCTAGCTGTATGACTTTTTTTTAATAAATGAGAATTCGGTATAACAGAGAGCTGCCTCTGGCTGTTACAGGGGTGACACAAGTTGCTGCAAAATACATGGTAAAAGGAATAGGTTAACTTATGTGACCCACAGGCTTGTTACCACCTAATAATTCATAAGAATGGCCATACTGGATCAGACCAAAGGTCCATCTAGCCCAGTATTCTGTCTTCCGACAGTGGCCAATGCCAGGTGCTTCAGAAGGAATGAACAGAATAGGTAATCATTAAGTGATCCATTCTCAGCTTCTGGCAAACAGAGGCTAGGGACACCCATCCCAGCCCCTCCTGGCTAATGCATTGATGGACCTATCTTCCATGAACTTATCTAGTTCTTTTTTGAACTCTGTTATAGTCTTCACAACATCCTCTGGCAAGGAGTTCCACAGGTTGACTGTGCGTTGTGTGAAGAAATACTTCCTTCTGTTTGTTTTTAAACCTGCTGCCTATTAATTTCATTTGGTGACGCCTAGTTATTGTGTTATGAGAAGGAATAAATAACACTTCCTTATTGCAACACTGTACCTTTAAGTGACTACTGGGCAAGTGCCAGTCTATCAATTACCTACTTATTACAGTAACTGGCCTAGGCTGACTATGGAGGTATGGAGGGAGAGCTATTGTCCGGTTGCCACCTGACATAACATCCCTACTCAGCCTCTCCAGAGATCTTGCCACGTTGCATTTTAGTCTGAATTTGGGGTCTTGGCTGAGCAGGGTGGTGTGTTTTGGAATAGCAAAGGATGTTAGTGAGATACTGTAGGGGAAGCTGGCCCACAGGTGGAGAAAGTGCATTGCACAAGCATACCCACAACCTGCACTACCTATGGGGCTTGAAAGGCCACATGTGTTTCTCTTTCACTTTCTAGCAATCATTGGTTATATTTTTAGGTCAGCAAAGCTGCCTGCATTCTCACAACTCAGACCTTAATGAGACTACTGAAATCCAGAGAGGCAGCTGCTGCTGTGGATGTGAAAACCTGGCCAACCATCATTGACACAGGTGAGAGCTTCTCTTTGCCAAGTATTTCAAAGATTTTCAAAGCAGGGATTGTGATTGACTCTGTCAGAGGTTCTAGCATTGCCAATACAGACGCTATCTGACTGGCTGCTCTGGGGGCTTAAATGCTCAGAAAAAGCATCTCTTGAAAGACTGTGGTTCGTCAGCTCACAGCTTTTACACATACAATTAAAAAAGAGGGGAGGAGGTGGGGGCTGTGCTGACAGTCTCCTATTATGAGATGTGACATTTATGAATGAGGAAAGCAATTTGTGGGAAGGATACCCTCCCTGCTCCACCTGGAGTTGTATCTTAAGACTTTCTAGCTCCTTTCAGACTAAAAATGTTGAATGTTCTTGAATTAATTTGAACAAAGAGTGTTTAGAGACAAAGCTGGGATTTCCTTGTAATCTGACCCACGGTTGACCCTGGAAACTAATTGTTCCTTGTGCAGACCTGAGCCCCATGTATAATTATAGCTTGGGGGTAAAATTTAAAGTTCAGTTGATGTTAGTGGCGTCAGGATAGGTATCCATGTCATAGTTAGCACTGACTGGCTCCCTTTATGGCAGTTTCAGAAGAGAGGACAAGCACTGAATGACACATGACAAGTGTAATATCTTGATAGCATTTACGTATTTGATTCAGTGCCTCGCAACATCGATTGAATCTCTCCACCCTTTACTCCTCAGAGTGGTATCAAAGCACCTTACAGTCCTAATGAACAGGGTTCTCACACACAGCTAGATTCTCTCTTCTCCTCCTTTCCAAGAGCAGACAGATTTTTTTTTAATGGGAAAGCTTTGACATAGAAATGGCCCTTGCACTTCCTCCTGAAAGCAGAGACACATGTTGGTCACTCTCTTGTGGAAGGTGATTTCACAGCTAATTATCGAGAAGGTTTGCTCTTCTCCCGCGTTCATCTCATCCTAGTCATTGAAAGTTCCTTCATCCCTGAGAATCCCAATTCAGAAACAACAGAATCATAAGACTTTTTGTTTCTTACCCACACAGATGACTTGCCCAGGAAGCGGCTACCTCAGATCTATAAACCACCCACACCAGAGATGTTGGCATACCTAGATTTTAGTGTTTCCACGACAGGCATGCTTACGGGAGTGAAGGTACAGTAATACCTGCTGGGAAGGAAGTTCTCATATAGCCTTTTTTTGGCTGAATTTTTTGTGTGGAAGTGCCTCTTGTGATTTAATTTAAAGATCACGTGTCCCAGTTAATAAACTGGGAGAGTAAAGCTACGTCTTAGCAGATCCAAAAAATGCAATCTGGCTTCAAGCTGCTAAAGCAGCTCTGCATTGTGCTGCCATGCAGGAAGGCTGAGGTCAGAAGCAGCCTCAGGATTTCAGTTGCCTAGGCTGATGGAGAATTGCATATTTAGGAGAACAGGGAATGATGATGGTATTGCTCTGCAGTCTCAGCTAACTCTGAACTTTTGGAATAGCATTCACTGGCCTCCACAGAAAGAGAGTAGCTCTGGTAGTTGGCAACAGAGAAGAGGGTGTGAAAGAAACAGGAGTAAAAACTGAGCCCTTGGGCTCTGGTGTGGGGTGCTGGCTGGGCTCAGATGCTGTGGGAGGTGTACAAAGAAACTGAAGCTGCTGCTCCTTTTATAATATGCTTTAATGATCTACGATAAACAGAGCTTTGTGTGGAAGATTCCACAGTGTTTTGCACTCACCATGTGCGAGAAGGGTAGTGAATTTGTGGAGTAGCATTGTTAGGAAACCAAGCCCTATATAGGAAACCGTACCAGCTGACTCAGAGAAATCCTGTTCCTATGTTCTTGGATTTCAACACTGTATCTCTCCCTCTCTGTCTTTTGTTACAGATGTCCCACACAGCAGTGAATGCTCTTTGCAGGGCGATAAAGCTCCAGTGTGAGCTCTACTCCTCTCGGCAGATTGCCATTTGTCTTGATCCCTACTGCGGACTTGGCTTTACGCTCTGGTGCCTTTGCAGGTATGAGTTAGAATGAAAACAAAAGGGTAAGATATTGATTGGTTTTAAAACTGGAAATAGAGGGCTAGATGTTCAACTGGTATAGATTGACACAGCTGCATTGTCTTCAGTGGAATGATTCCAGTTTATACCAGCTCAGGATCTGGCTCTGGATGCTCAATAACATGACCCCCTTCCCTTCTGGTTTTAAGATCTATCCAATGTGACTGTTTTTCTCTTAATAACATATAGATGCACTGCAAGAGATTATTAGCTCTAGAAAGTTTCTCCCATTTTTCTTCATTGGTTACATATTATGATGGAATGTATTTTGCGGAGCCTGTGTTTCTCCTTCACATTGGCAATGGGAAGTGTGTGCACCACTTCTCAGTTACAAGACGTTTTTATTACTAATACAATGTTGCTGCACATTATAAAGGAGATGGGCACTAGTGTTGTCATCAAATTATCCCAGACATGGAATCCCATTACCCACGTTTGGTCCTAACATCACTATGTATCGGTGACCAAAAATAACAAAAACAAACTTAATGCTAACCAGCCTCTATAGTAAAATCTTTCTCTCTCTAATCTTCCATGGCAGTGTGTATTCTGGTCACCAGTCCATCTTAATTCCTCCTATGGAGTTGGAATCCAATCTTTTCCTCTGGCTTTCCACTGTCAGTCAGCACAAAATAAGGGACACTTTCTGTTCCTATTCAGTCATGGAGTTGTGCACAAAGGGACTTGGAAATCAGGTCGAAGTGTTAAAGGTAAGAACCTTTGTCAGTATCTTACACTGATTTTAAAAGTTGGTACCCAGTTTTGTGCTAAAGCAAATGGAGATGACTGTTGGAGCAAACCTGAGAAGGGAGAGGCAGTAGCAGCAGCATCATGCTGCATGAATAGTCAGCTATAGACCATCAGCCTACTGCAGGGCTCTAAGCCAGCTGAAGATGCAGCATATCTGATGGCCAATCCATTAAGCAGCAGCACGATTCTCTGGAAGAGCAGGAGGAAAAAATAAATATGCTAAAGGTTTATGATTACTTTTTGCATCTGTTTTCCTAAAACTGGCTTTGTGCTTCCATTTACAAAGGCACCAGTCAATGGTGCACCACTGACAGTATAAAATGTTCTGAAGTTTTATACTCTGCATGATATCCCCAATCACATAGGTTACTGTGCAGCTCTGCAAAGCTGGTAGTGCTGTCCATTTTTTTTTAATTATGGGGCAGCAATGATGTCTTCCAGTGGTTACAGCACATAACTGAGGGGTCTGTGCCCAGCTCTGCCGTAGCCTCAGTGTGACCTTCAGCAAGTCACTTCACCCATTTGTGCCTCCATTTCCTCATCTGTAAAATGGGAGTGATAATCCTGAGCTACCCAGCAGGGGTGTGGTGAGGCTTAGTTACATTTAGGGATGAGGTACTACAGAAATGCAGAGAGCTATATCCCTTATAGCTGGATAGGAAGCAGAATTGAAAATGCCATTATTCCATTTATGCTTTTTGGGCTGCTTAATCAGTCTCACATTTGATAGCCTGCCAACAGGGGACACAATAAGGTACATTTTTCATGAGTGGAGTAATGGGAGGTATCCTTCACTTCTGGAGCTGTTGACTCCCGCTGTTTAGGTGTGGAGGAGGGGGCAAACAGTCTTCTGTGGGACTCTGCTTCGTTTGTCAGAGGCAGAGCGGCAATTGTTTGCATTTATCTGCATCTGCACCATGTTTCTGCAGGCAAGAGGAATTAATCTGTCCTGTGTCCGGACCTGTGTGGTGGTTGCAGAAGAGCGGCCACGAATTTCTCTCACTCAGTCCTTCTCCAAACTTTTCAAAGACATTGGCCTGTCATCCCGTGCTGTGAGCACCACCTTTGGGTCAAGAGTCAACGTAGCTATCTGTTTACAGGTATTAAAGGGGTATTTAATGTGGAAGACCATTATGTTGTCAGTGGCACCAGATTTCCAGATTCCATTGAACTCTGAATTGGCAAATTCTTCATAACCAACACATGCTGCTAAATTGTTAACTTTGCTTCTCAGACCAGAGTTTGAGCTCTCTCTGGTGCGCTGTGGAGAGCAGCAACGCACATAGTTCCTCCTTGTTTTCAGCTGCCAGCTTGCATTAAAGAATCTAAAAACACTTGATATACTTCCAAACTTCTGCATTTCCATGTAAGCAATAACTGCAGTTCCCACAGGGATGTTAGTCATGAATGGAAGGGGTAGTGCCATGGGATAATTTCTCTCAAGGTGTAGCCTACTGTAAGGTTGTATGTATTCCAGCATTTTTTTTCCGGTTTCCCAGCATTGCCGCTCCACAGGTAGGAGCATTCAGAACAGATGCATCGGCTAGCGGCCTGTCTATGCTCTCGCTCCTCTGGTGCAGCTGCCGGGATGGGAAATGTAAAGATGAATTCTGGCATCCGTATGAGGCATAAGGAAACATTTGAGAGCTCCTGCCTCGGCTTGGGCATGGATTAGCTTGTCTTTGTCAATGCAGTGGCTTTGAGCACCAGCTTCATCATTGTTGTTTGATCGTTTAAAAAGCGAGACTTGAAACAGTTTGATATTTTCTGAATGTTTTTCTTTGAAGAGTTACTAGAAAACAGAGTTAAGAGAAACAAATCCTAAAAGGGGTGTATGTGTGATGTTCTTTGAGCAGAAGACGGAGAGACTAACATGAGTGGGTGAGATGTGAGGGCACTTCTTCAGGTAGCCCAAACACACACACACACTGCATTTGTACTAATCAAACAGCCCAGCTCGGACCATTCCCAGAATGTCTCATGGGAGTCAGTGTCTAAAAAGTAGTGCTCTTTGTGTGTTGGGAGAGGGGTGGTTAGTTAGGGTTTTTTTTTTGGGGGGGGGGGGGGGTTATTCATATAACTGTCTGCTCTTCAGTATGATTTTTCCACTTTATATTAATTACCATTGACCGTATATAATTAGAAACAGAAAATATTAACATGTTCTTTAATGTTAACATTTAGGGAACCTCTGGGCCTGATCCTACCACTGTGTACGTAGATCTGAAATCCTTAAGACATGACAGGTACAGTGTATTTACATTGCACTTTATTTATTATTCATCCTCTACATAACCTCCTGGAGAATACTGTGTTGGCCACGAGATTCCTTCTTGGTAGATGGTAAATGAAGTTCTTGCTTTTCATCATAATGTTTTTTCCCTTCAGAGTGCGTTTGGTAGAGAGGGGAGCTCCACAGAGCCTGCTGCTGTCGGAATCTGGGAAGGTAATTTCACATCCACTTCCTAATAGTTTGGCACACAGAGCATGTGACCAAGTGTGCTTATGTCCTTCAAAAACGTTTTATATGTGAACTTGTAGTTCAGGGAGGCATCTGTATTAAGCCAGTCATGCCGTATGGCATGGGAGAGATGATCATTGAACTAACTCCCTGGTGCAGAGAAACCCAGTTAAGTTGAAGTATTTTTTCACTCTAATAGCAACTTTGCTGTAACTTCAATTGCCGTTTCCATATTGCAACGCATTGAAACAATTTGAGGGTGAGGGCAGCGGGGCGTGGTTCTATTTTACGTAAATAGTTTCACTTTATCAGAGTTCTATAAGCAGTCTGCTGTATCCTGGATGGCAGCGGCTGTTAGTCCTTTGCTTAAATGAAGTAACAGCAATAGAAACAGTTTTTCCAAGTAGTCTGCGCAGACTTCATTATGCAAACTCTCAAAAAACATATAGGAGTTAACCCCTGATGTCCTGAATTTACAGCCCCACAATCCCTCACTTGCTTGGATCTTGAGATTCGTTAATGCATTCTTGCTGTAACATTAGTCAGTTTTTAATATACTGTGTAGATGTGTGCATACAGGTGTACACACATTCCATAGAAGGTAAAACCCATGCTCACAAAAATCAAGAGGTGAACTAACTGCTTTTGTATTTTGGACACTTATAGGCAGAAGTCCATGAACTGATTTACCCACTTTCCTTGTTATGTCCTTTAGATTTTGCCTGGAGTCAAAGTGATTATAGTCAATCCTGAGACCAAGGGGCCTGTTGGAGATTCTCATCTTGGGGAGGTAGCTGCTAGTTTAATTGCTGTTTTTGTCTGCTGGCTGAGCTATATTATCTTCATTTGATTATTTTAAGGCTGCTGGTTGGCAGAGTTTATTTATACATAAGGGTTAATGCTGCTGGGTATTTAGAAATCTAAGTACTGTTGGGGTACCTAGAGCTTGTGTGTGGGCATTATGTTTAAAGTCAAAACTAAAGAAAAATAATTTTAGAAATGAAGGTTCACTCCATTGCAAATTTAATTTAGCTGTGGAGTACTGTACCTGGATTACTGTAACTGACAGTTGGATTCTAAAGAAACCGTCAAATTGGCAATTGAACCTGCATGCTATTCTGATTATTTGATTGTAGTTAGACCTGTCTTGATAGATAAATAGAAACTGTTGTTTGAATTCACAAGCAATAAAAGCCTGCTGATTATCCACCCTCTTCCTGTTACAGGGGTAGGGCAGCTGGAAAGTGCATTTTAAAACTTTGCAGGCTGTTTGGCCCTTGGGCTGCTCTTTGGGCATCCAGAGCTAAGCTGCCAAATAGTTACTGTGCCAACTAAATCTTCAATAACGAGAACTTCCTTTACAATTCAGTCCTTCAATGATTTCTTTGTGAAGTACAATGCATTTAATCCTTTTGTTTGAAGAAGGCTCCATTTCCATGGTGTGTGGGTCTCAGAACCGTATTATCTCCTCTATAGATTTGGGTGAACAGTCCCCACACGGCCAGTGGTTACTATACCATCTATGATAATGAATCCCTTCAAGCTGATCATTTCAACACTCGTCTGAGCTTTGGTGATGCTGCTCAGACACTTTGGGCTAGAACTGGATACCTTGGCTTTGTTCGCCGGACAGAGCTCACAGCTGCCAGTGGAGGTAAGATAAAAATGGGTGCCTTTCTCCTTTTTAGCGAAGATGGAGAATTTTCCATGGTTTCTGCTGTTAATGTGTATCTGCTCCAGGCCTCCCCTGCTCTCTCACTAAAGCTGCTGCTATTGATTTTAATTCCTTCTCCAAACACCAGGTATCTGGCACTTTGCAATGTCCTCCAGGCTGGAACAACACTGTCCAAAAACCCCATGCCTTATATCCCTAGTGTGTTCTGTGTCTGACCCTTCACTGGCCAGTAGGGATGAATTGAGCTCTCTTCACGCCTCAGTTAATTGTACCCCTGCTTAGAGAAGAGGAGCCATTGTAGAGAGTTATGAGGCCTACTCTCCCCCACCAGTCTCCCGAAAGGCTTACACCTAGCCTGGCATTTAACACCATGGATGATCTCTCATGATCTATTTCTTGGGTGTGGGTAGGCAAATCGTTCCCTCACACTGCTGTGGCAAAGGACATGTGATTTCGGATATGAGTCTTGTCTGTGACTGTAGCAGTTTTTTCGATCCCTTTATTCCAGGCTATTTTCCCCTTATAACTTTAACTCTCTGGAGCATGTTATGCTGGTGGGAAGGAAGAGAGCAAACTCTTTAACCTTGTTTGCACTACAGAGGGTTTGCTGGTACAGCAATAGTGTTAACTCCCCTAGTGGAGACGCTGCTTGTGCCATCAAAAGGACGTTTTTGCTAGTATAACTGTGTCTACACTAGGGTTTTTTGATAGTATAAAAATATTGTAAAGAATCACTCCTCTAACAAACATTATTATGCTAACAAAAGTTTCTAGTTTAAACCTGGCATTTGTCAATGCCATTGTAATTCTACCACTTGATTGGCCACTAGGGAAATACACCAAGATCACAATTTGTAATACTTTACTCACAGCATCACTTACCGTTTTCCATCCCCTATTTTAAAATGTGTGTGTGCAATTTTTCGTTACCCCAACCCCAGATCGCCATGATGCACTGTATGTCGTAGGAGCACTGGATGAAACTTTAGAGCTGAGAGGACTCCGTTATCATCCAATTGACATAGAGACTTCAGTATCTCGGACACACAGGAGCATTGCTGAATGGTAAACTAGAACACTAGGGAATGCACATATCCCCATTTACCTGGCAATATAGAAGATGGTTGTACAGAGTAGCAGGATCAAGTGGTAAAAGCACAAGGCAAGGAGTCAGATGGGTTCTGTTCGTAGGTCTGCCATAGACTTGCTGTGTGACCATAGGCAGGTCATATAACTATTCGGTACCTCAGTTTTCCCTTCTGCATATTGAGGATAATATTGAGTTGAGGCCTCATTTACTAATGTTCTGTCAAGAGCCTTAGCTGGAGGTGGCAAAGTACAAACTCTGATCTCCTCTGTGTTAGTGTATAAGGAACAATTTACTCTTCTTCTTTTTACACCTGCAGAACTTGGAGCAATGTTTTTAGCCCACAAGTCAGACTAAGTAGCATCCCAATCTGCTTGTTAATAAAGTGTTTGCAATTTGCAGTGGCCTTTGAACAGTTTCCTCTGTTCTTTTGCTCCCATTCACTTACTTATTTGAGGGACACCTGCATCCTCAGAGGGATGGCTTCAAATGGGAAGGGAATTCAGAAATCTTAAAGCGGATACAATTGCTTAATATGCCTGAAAGAAAACAAAACTGTCCTGGAGCCTTATGCTATGTGAACAATAGAATAATCCAGGACTTGTTCAGAGGAAAATGGGAGCAATTGTTCCCAAATGTAGAAAGGACTGTGGCTGGGAATCCTGTTCAAAGTCAGAAGTGTAACTTTAATATGCAGCTCCTCAACACTTTCCCCCTCATTCCCCCCAGCGTACTACCACCATTTCCTTGCTAAAATAACTGGATGTTCATTCTGCTCACAGATAAGTGTGAAGAGTTCAAACGTATGCTACATCGTATATGCATTATGCTAGATTTGCCTTCCACGAACTGGGTACCTAACAATAATGTAACAGGGAAAGTTCTGGTATGTGTACAGTTTGTACATCACCATATCATCTGGGGACTGAACAAAAGAGGAAGATATGGGAAGGGGGAATAAGATTTGTAACTTAATGTTTATACAAAATATATGCATTAAATATATATATATTTATTAAATTTCAGTGCTGTGTTCACATGGACCAACTTGTTGGTGGTAGTTGTGGAGCTGTGCGGCTGTGAACAGGAAGCCCTGGATTTAGTCCCTCTAGTTACCAACGTGGTTCTGGAAGAACATTACCTAATTGTGGGAGTAGTGGTGGTGGTGGATCCAGGAGTTATTCCCATCAATTCCAGAGGAGAAAAACAACGGATGCATCTCCGTGACAGTTTCCTGGCTGATCAATTAGATCCCATCTATGTGGCGTATAACATGTAATGGGTTAGAGGGGATAATGTTCTCAAATTTTGTAGGACCACTAAAGTGATCAATGGTGGCTATAGAAATGAAGCTGGTGAAAAGTACTAATACTTGATGTAAAGTTTGTGATTGCTACCATATTCCCTTCATTTCATCCCGTGGGATTATGATCACATCAACAACTGAGGGTCAAATGGAAATATGGTAGCCAATGGAAAATGTTTGTAACAGTTTACTGAACATTAGCTTTATAGACAATGCAAAGTTGACAAGTGTGTGAGTTACAAAATTCCTAAGGCCTTTACAGTAGTGTTACTTTTTTCATCTGTTGTACATATTTGTATTTTTATCTAATACTGTTTTATGGTTCTATAAGGGGAGGGTTTATTTACTTAAGATAATGAACTATTAAGAAAAGAGTCACCAGAGTCCTGCAGTTCCCCAGTATATAATGTACTTTGCAACTGTACTGTAGCTGTTCGTTCCATGGGATCTCACTGCTTATTTAAAATTGTGCCATGACCAAATCCAATAACCCCCTGAAAGTAAGAATTACTTATTCATACAGATATTTCTTTAATTTAAAATGGATTTTGCCTATATTTTTAAAATGTAAATATTAATATACATAATTCACGTAGACAGAAAATTGGCTTAAGTAATGATGACATCTGAAGTAGAGGACTGTAATTTTTGAAGTCCTTAACATAAATTACATTTGGTTAGGCAACTAATGTGAGAAATGCAAATCTTACAAAAGTCTTAATTCAGTATGTATGTAGTCTTTTATTGTGGCCAGAATATGTCATAGTATGTAGAAGCCTATGTTTTTAAGGCACATCTTTCTAAATTAGGTTGAAGTATTTAAGCTTTTGAAACATTAAAAATAAAATAAAAATTTGATAGAAACTGCATTGCATCTCCAGAATGCTTAACTGAAATTTGTACACTTGTGAGACAGCCTTGGCTTCCCCTCATTATGGAGCTTTGTGTTTAAAAAAACTAAAAACTAAGATTATGGCACAGATTGACAAATATAATTAAATTAATTGCTAGGATTGTGGCTCCATCCTTAATTTATTCCACAGTGTGCCCACAGTTATAGCAGCAAATGTATTGTGTACAAGGGCTTTATATGGAAAATACCCTGAATTTCCTTGAGGCATTCACCAGAAAGAATTTGATAATTCTGGAAGGGAGTTGGCTGAAATCAGCCATGTGATTTTTTTTAAAACAAGAGGGACAAAATGGAAACAGCAAGGAGAATGTTGTTCTAGTGCATGCATAGTTGAAATATCTTCAAAAAAGTCAAGATTACAGCATCCTGAAATAGTTGGTCAGTTTGCGGCCTTTATAAATGCTGAAAAAACAGAAGCCTTAAAGCATGCAAGAACACCAACCGTTTGGAAATTATTGTAGTCCTCTGGCACAGTGGGCCAAGGGAGAGACAAGGCTTCAGAAACAACTATCTTTCTTCCATCTAACCTTTAGCAGCATTTGAGCATAGTTGGATTTCTTGTTTTTTCCCTTATGTGATTAAGAAAACAAAGCTTTGGAAACATATAAGATCTGATAGCAGAAACTGTAATAGCTCTTTTGGGCCAATTGTGGTCTGTTATGTAAATACATGCTTAAAATATTTTAATATGTATTATTTACCCCGTGGCAAGTATACTGCCTGTTTAGGTAATTTTTATAAAGGTTTATAATGTAAACTTGTATAAATCCAAATCTATAACAGCTATATTAAGTGCTGCTCTGACAGCCATCTGTAAACAAGTCGTGGTTCTGTACTTGAAACCCCCTCTTTATGAATGCTTTATAACAGTTCTTCATTGGGGGCTGGAGTGTTAAAATTCAGATATAAAGCTCTGAATATATTCTCAAAATATTTAGGGTTAATTTGCCTGTCATAGAGGTGGAAGGATATATCTTCATTGACTATGGCAGGTCTAACACAGGGAGAGAATTCCTTAAAAACAAGCAGCTTAAAATTTTACTTTTCTAAAGAGTTGATGTTAAATTCCTAGATTTTGAAATAAAACCCTCGTGGATATTTTAAAATACCAGTATTTCCACAGTCATGCTGCTAGGTAGTTATAAAGTGTACAAAGCCTCCATATGAATGTGGTTTTAACAGATCCTCTGCAGAAATGAGGAAATGGACAACTGTATAGTTGTTGCTGATACAAATTAAATGCCAATGTAGATCAGCTGGGTAATAGCATATAAATTGTCTATGACCAACCCTGACCTCCTTGAGAGAATCTCCCTTTTTTATTACACACTTTCCTTGTATGGCAAGAATGATTTGCAATGCAGCTTCACTTTGTTCTCCTGACTTTTGAGAAGACAGTTCTGAAAGGCTTTTTTCATATCCTAGTTACTTAACTTTTTAGATGCATTGTTTTGACAATGTTAAATCCTTGTCCATTGAGGGAGAAGAACCATAGCACAACTCTAGAAACTTCTTTGATTGGGTTTCTCCGCTTATGTACTTTTGCATTAATAAAAATTCACAAATGTCTTGTGATATGAATTTAATCAAGGATTGCTAATATGTGCAGTGCAGAGAGACTTTTTAGAGTGGCATTTTGGAATTTTCAATCTAGAAGGCTGAAGTTCTCTCTTTAATACTGAAAAGCTCAGTAATTTTGATTTCTCTTCCCTCCAGCTCGGCTTGGATTTCTAGAAGCTGAATAATTACATTTTTAAATATGTCTAGTTTAGTGTGATTCTAATTAACTGTATTCTTTCTGATCCATACATTTCTGTGACCAGGGACTCATGGATTCAAATTGTAATCTATGGTCTCTTTGTCCCCTCGATGCCCACAATGCTCAAGTCTTGTTTCCTGATAAGTAGCATATAGAAATTGCCAACTTTGACATTACTAGTGCCTCTGAGAGTGTGTTCAGCATAATAGGAAGAAGCGTATGTTAGCGGAATGAACATGGGCTGGGTGTCAAGAAGTCCTGAATTCTAATAACAGTGTTGCTACTGACTTGCTGTGTAGCCTTGGGCAAGTCATTTCACTGCCTTAGTTGGCAAATCTATGGGGATACAATCTAATCCTTACAATGTCCCTGTAAATAACTAGTTATACAGCACTAAGTATTAGTCGCTGATGCCTCCTTGAGTTTGGGAGCACAGTGATGCTCTTCCAAACTGATTAACAACTCATTTGATTCATTTTGGGAAAGCCTTGAGAGAGAGAACCAATTCACCCAAAAATATTTTCTCATTGTAATAGGGAAGAATCCCCTAAGTGAATGACTCTTGACATTTAGATTAAGGCACCTGGCTGGCCACATTATCTATTCCTGTTCAGAGCTGGATTTGCCTCTTCCCGCCCGTCATAACCATGTACGGTACCCTTTAGAATCCAGCAATGAGTCCAAAGGGGTACACCTACTCATGTTCAGCTCTCCACTCCAGTTTGGCTTTTTGCAGTTCATCCAGTTGCAGAAGCAATTAAACATCCCAATAGTGCAATGAATCTGAGTTGAGAGCTGCAGTGTACCCTGAGAACCGATGCCCCTAAACTAAAAAAAGTTCTTATACACCTTACTGTTGTATGATTATTGCCCTAGCAAAAGTATTTGTGGTATAAAATTGAAGTACTTTACATAAGTCTAAGTCTGTTAACACTTGCACTGCACTTCTGATAACTCTGTAATTAAGTTGGGTCATACTAATTGTCCTGGAGATAAAATTGTAAAAACAAGATTAAATTTTTAGCCTAAATGTAATTTTTCTTTAATTACTATCAATATATTTACCATTGTCAAATTCAGACGACAACATTATGTAATTATGTATAAAGGTTTTTTATTTATTTGAAATTAGAGTAGATATACATTTTTAAATTTAACACCTGGCTGGACAGTGTTCCATTAACGCATTGATTGTGTTTCCTTTGTCTTGTATTAATAAATATTGATGCCTGATTGCTTTCCTAGTTCTTCATCTGCTGTCTCTCTAAACTTCTTCCTTGAGGAAGTGAACATTGGTTGTTACTTGTTCTGGTGAATTTGGGAGCATGAAAGCATTTTTCAAATGCATTAAATTGTTTGCATTCGCTGATATAGGCAAAACCTACTGTATTGCACGGTGCTAGCAACCTGAACCTGTGAGGAACTGAGCTCTCTCAACTTCCATCAAATCAAAGGTGTGCAGACCTAAAGTACTGGGCCCCTGTATCATTTCAGATCAGATTATAGTTGGGATCCATTGGGTGAGGGAGGACTAATGTGCAATCAAACATTACACACTTATTTTTAATACTTTGAACAGTGATGATTTGTTCTTAAATTATTGAAAATAGACCATCGCTATTGATCAATCTCAAAATATGTTACCTTATGAATTGTTTACATTAAGAAAAAACAAAACTTTCATGTGAGATTTTAAAACGTGTTCAGCATTACACTTCAGTGGGAGCAGAGTTAGGCCAATGCTGAGTGCTTTCAAAGATCTCACTCTCAAATATTTATCTTGTATAACTAAAGGTCCTATTCAGCAAAATGCTGAGCATCTTGCAAATCCCACTGAAACCACTGTGAGTGGAGGGCACTCAGCAGGTTACAGGATACAGCCCTTAAGTGGTTTACTAAGGCTACTTTCTCCTGATACGAAGTTTTCATATCCATAATAAATGAATTTTGAAGTGACACAATTTCAAATCGGGAATCACTTATCCTATCTGAGTTCAAGTTTACTATTATGCTAAATTGTTTATCTAGAAAATATACACCAGTTGAACACAATTTACTGTACCATAACTGAAAAGCCGAATTCTGATTGCCTTTGAACATGTTTGGTGCTTCAGCCAATTAGAAACTAGCCTATTCAAACAGTGAATATACAGTTTCATTTCACTTTGTGAATAAATTTGTGAAAGCTCAGCCTTCCTGCAATCTGGTTTAAAACGATGCAATTTGTGGTGTGACTTTTAGCAAAGTTACAAATTTGTAAGGGTGCTTTCACTATACGCACAGCACTGTTTGCTCACTCTACCATGTTCCACAAGGTTTTGTCCATGATTTTAGGAAATGTGGACTTTTGAAATATAAATTCCTTTTTTAACTAATATCATCTTTGTACTCTGGCATTAATATCAGTTAAGCCATTTAAAGGTTTGACTTAGTTTAAACACTTTGTACTGTTAATTATGGACATTATTTGTATTATTTAACACAGTTTACATATCAGACGTATTAAGTGTCTTTCTTGACCTTGGACTATACCTGTTGGCCCCATTTATTTATTGTCAGGGAACATTTTTATGCCATTTATCTCTTCTTCAATGCACTGTAAGAGAGATAATTGAAAACAACCATTGATATATACAGGATAAAAATACCAGTAAAGTTGGAAAGAATTAGACTATTTTCTGATGATAATTTTAAAACCTAGGAGGAAAAAACCCAACACTGTTAATATTCCCCACCCTTAAACTTTTTCTTTTGCCAGCTGCCATGGCAGAACAGCTACATATGGTTTTCCACTGAGAGATGAGATAGGACATTTGGCATCATCTGAGATTCAACACTGAATAATCTCTGCTGTCAAAAACGAACGATAGAGATTGTGTTGAAGGAAATCTTACCTACTTCAAGTATCTGTAGATGTAAATAAATACTTTGGTAAAGCGAGATTGTAATTTTTATTATCTAGCTCTACTGTGTGTATAAAATGTGTGTGTAGATATACCCAAACAGGCTTTTCCAAAAACCCTAAATGGCAGTCCTACTGTGCTTTCCTTTTTTATATTAACACATTCCCTTTCCAGAAAGCCTTTTCCACACAGCTTAGCTTGATATAAAATCAAAATAAAATAAACAACTGAAGGTGTATTTTTGTAATTTTCTCCTATTTCGAGGACACATAATGATTTATTCAATCTTGGTTGTGTGGGGGGAACTATGTAAATATAAAAGGATAATTAATCTGACTAGAGAGTTCGGAATCATACAGGTATCCAGCATGATTGCAATGGTCAGTGCTTTATTAGTTATGTTACTCTTTTTATTTTCTAATTCCTTTTATCGTGCCTTTCAAGAAGTGGGCTTAGATTTCAGTTACCTACATTTGTTGGGTGATTTGAGGACACTTTGTTTTGGTTACAACAGTACTATCAAGATATGCTTATATGCTGGTGAGGTATTCTAGCAATATATTGTAATGTTAGTACTTATTCCTCCGGCAATACTTTACACAGTACTGCTCAAGAGTTGTCTTTGTCTAAACAGATTCTTGAGAATTTAGAGTTTGAGCCATAGTTTCAAGAGGAATTAAAAAAAACACTGAGGACATATTAACAAGGCATTTTTCTATTTGCAATATTTTACATATTTTTCTTTTAAAAAATCTCAAACTAGTTGTTACTCTGTGGCATTTGTCTCCTGTGTATACTAAAATGAGCCTGCAGTAGGACAGTGTGCCAAGATGTCTTGCAGTGAAGCAAGCTACTGCTTCCAATATGAAATGCATATCAAAATGGTGTTGGAAAAAGAGTTTGGCATTAACTGTCTGTTTTTCACAGCCTCCCCCATCAGCTAATTTTCCGGAAAGGGAGAAATATCATTACTAGGATGTCTTCAGAAATTTAGATTCACAGTTGTAACTACATTACATTAAATGTAAGGGCAATCCTCCAAACCTCTTTGTAGACTTTTCATGATAGGGTTGTAGTATTCAGATCACGAAAATTTAGGCTTCTGTTGCTTGTCTTAGTTACATCTACAGCTACAATTCAGCCCCCTCACCACAATGGAGCAATGAGGTACTTTATAACTGCTTTAACATAGAACTAGAAGTCTGAAACAAACTAAATATCTGGTTTTTTTCCCTTTAATAGCAAACCTTTTACAAACAATTTTGTACACTGAGGCAAAAAGGACTTTTTGTACAATATTTTAATTTAAAGGGGCAATGTCATGTCAAATTTGTCCCCAGATTTAGAGTTTTTGAGGTGAAGAAATAGCTTCTGTAAAACCTATACCCAGTAAAAATAGTTGTTGTTTTAAAATTAAACTAACAATTAAACTCCCTTTCCATTATTTGTAACACAACACAGCATAATGTTAGTGCAGGAAAATAAAATTTACTACTAGAAACTAACTGGGAAAAAATGGGATTGATTAGTCTTAGTGTCTGAGCTTCAGAACTAACAAGTGAAATGTAAATGAAATATTTTAATCTATTTTGTTTAAAACTCAAATTTAATAAGAATGATAAAAAAAATTTAAAAAAATAACTGGGAAGGGATTGATTTTAAAAGTCAATTCCTGTTAAACTTTTAATATATAATAAAGATAAAACTATCCAACTAATGTAAAATTTAAAAACATAAAACACAGGAAAAAGGGTAAAGGTGACATGCCTCAAGGTTCTCATGACATCAGATCATGAACTTTGTCATAGTTACCATCTTGTCATTGGAACACTTGATCTGTGTGTTGCTGGCAGCTGTGGAGGGTGTGTGGCTTATGTATACACAAACTGCAAAGTATTTACATTCGATTCAATGTAATTACATTCTAGCCTTTGTGGGTCTGCTCCAACATTCATTGAAGTCAGTGGAAAGGTTCCTCCTGAATTAAATGATATGTGGATCAAACTTGACACTGCTTCCATTACAGTAAATAGCTAAACTCTCTGTGATTGGGACCCTAAATGTAGCTGTGAAAGAATCACTGTGAACAGAAAGGGAATGTTACTCGTAATGTACTGTACTAACCACCACTTACAACTTTTATTAATTTTTCTTTGAGATTATTTATGCAGATAAAAAGGTAGCAATCTGTATGTATGTTTCAATCTTCGAGTAAGAATGTTAGCAAAAAGATAGTATTGCTACAGACATTTACATGTTTGATCTCTGCTCTTAATCTAAAGCCACCTTTACTATGCAATGAGGCTAAAGAGAAACCCGGGTCTATTTTCAGTGATGTAACTTCCTCTATTAAACTGTATTGAAACAATAATAGTGTTTTTAAAAAAAAGTCTAACAAGAATTGCTTAAAATTGCACATCATTGTATTACAGACATATATTTAAAGGAAATATATTTTCTGGCATTGGTTTGTTACTGTATTTAAATTCTGATGGATTAGGTGTTAACCACCATTAAATTAAGTATAATAATTTTGTGGCAATATTTGATGTTTTGCTTTATTCATGTTTGGCACATCTGATTCCTTTTTTCATATTTCAGTTGCAAAATAAAATTAAATGCTTTTATTTTTGTTTTGGTATGAGTGATTTCTTGAATATGAAATGCAAAGGGATCAAGCTGTACAGAAGGTCTCTAGACAAAGTCAATTGTAATTATTTGGTGTTACATTTAAATAATTATTTCTCGCTATTGGAGGTTTTTCTTTCAGCAACCTGACAGGCGAGTTGCGTAGGCTTTTTCATGCTCTTGTGCAATCTGTTTGCACTGCCTACAGTGCATTAGTTGACCTTTATGTAAACCTAGAACTAAAGAACAGTATTGCAGCTTTATGCTAGCAAGGCATCAGCTGTAGGGAAGGGGCAAATTTTGAGAACCATCAGAAAGCATTGTTACAGATGCCATCTGTTAAGTAACATGTTAACACTGCATGCATCTGAAGAAGTGGGTATTCACCCACGAAAGCTTATGCTCCAACACGTCTGTAAGGTGCCACAGAGCTCTGTCACTTCATGTTAACACTGTCATCATTGCATTGGCTTTCCACTTTCTCTTATTGAGACTTACTACATCATCACTAACAAATTGTAATTAACCATGCTTGTGATATTAAAGATTGTTTTTGTGTCAAAGTGGCTTAATCCAGTGGCTCTCAACCAGAGGTATGTGTACTCCTGAGGGTACTCAGAGGTCTTCCAGGGAGTACATCAACTCATCTAGATATTTGCCTAGTTTTACAACAGGCTATATAAAAAGCGCTAAAGAAGTAAGTACAAACTAAAATTTCATAGACAATTTTTGTTTATACTGCTCTGTATACAATCCACTGAAATGCAAGTACAATATTTACATTTCAATTGATTTATTTTATAATTATATGGTAAAAATTAAAAAGTAAACAATTTTTCGGTAATAGTGTGCTGTCACACTTGTATTTGTATGTCTAATTTTGTACGTTTAAAAGAGGTAAAACTCGGGGGCACACAAGACAAGTCAGACTCTCGAAAGAGGTACAGTAGTCTGGAAAGGTTGAGAGCCACTGTTTAATCTTTATAAGAGGTAGTTTTATAAAAAAAATTCAATATTAAAATGTATATAAAAAACTATAATAGAGGTATGTTGTAAATAAAATAACTATAATTTCCACTGATGACAGACTTAAAAATCAGGCAAAATCTGGGGTTTAAGAGTCTCTTCTGCCACCAAAATGCTGAATGCTGCGGTGACATTTTGAAAGAAAACATTTGTCAACTGTAAACGTAAGTGCATATAAAAGAATTTTTGCCAACAACTGAAATTGAACCTTTGTGGTAGAAATCAGCAGCTTTTTAACAGTGCACAGCAACACTAAACAATTTAGTAGGAAAATGTGTAGTTATTCTTTTCTCCCGGAGGGAGCTTTTATTTTGATTACTGACAGGCTTTATTTTGTTCCTCAAGCAGGGCCTTTTTATTAACACCTAGCTGATTATATCTGTCTCTGCTGATTGGGAAATTCTGGGATTACAGGGTTAGGACATTGCTTGGGTTCCATCTGTTTCTCAGTATTGTCTGGATGGTCTTTTTTTCAGTATCTATGCTTGTAGTTTACTTATCTGGTGGGAGTTTGGAAATCGTTTTTATAGTGAACAAATTTAATCTCAAACTGAAGGAGGTCTTGAGGATCTAGCAGGTTACTGTGTGGGAAGGAACAGGGAGAGGAGACTGCTTGGAGAATCTTCTCTTGGTGAACTAATGTCCTGTTTTTGATTATGCTGTAATACCTACAGGCTCTAATCATAAATTGGTACCCTTATGCACTACACTACACACAATAAAATGATGCTCACTACCCCAAACAGCTTCCACTCTAACTACACAAAAGACAACAGGTGGAGGGAGCACAAGAGAACAGTGCAATAGGTATATCAGAATTCCTAAATGGTTCTTTGGCTACTACACTTCTCTAGAGTGCCTGACATGTTCTCATGCAGCCTGAATGAGGTGTCAGATGACATGATGTCCCACAAATTTCTCTGACTGCAGAATGGTAATGTTGTTGTGAACGTCTGTAGGTTGTGGCTATGTTTGTCCCAGGGTGCAATAAACCCTCAGAGTTACGAACACCTTGAAAATAGAGGTGGTTCATAACTCTGAAAAAAACATTATCGTTCTTTCAAAAGTTTGCAATTGAATATTGACAGTTGAGCTTTTAAACTTTAGTAGGCAGAAGAAAAATGCTGCTTTTAACCATCTTAATTTAAATGAAACAAGCACAGAAAGGTTCCTTACCTTGTCAAATCTCCCCCCTCCCCTTAAGTTGAACACCGTCCTGTGCTGTATAGTATTTGCTTTTTGGGGTGGTGGTGGGGGGAACGGTGTCTCTGGTGCCTGATGGTGTACTTCTGGTTCCAAATGAGGTGTGTAGTTGACCAGTAGTTCATAATACTAGTGTTCATAACTGATGTTCAAGACAAGGTGGATGAGGTCATATATTTTATTGGACCAATGTCTGTAGGTGAGAGACGTGGTTTGGGCTGTGCCACTTGTGTGTAGAGACAATGCCCAGCACTGCTGCAGCGAGTTTCACGCCAGGGGCAGGAGTGTTGATCCGAAGATTAGGCAGCCCCTCAGCCCTGTGCTCTGGCAGGCAGTTGATGGCGCTGCGACGACTCAAGGGCTGTCCCGTGAACAGCACCAGGAGCTGTGACGCTGACTACCAGGACGGGTGTGGTGATGCCCTGTCCCCACGCTGCAGCGTGGCCCTGTGGAGCAACCAGGGCCTTTCTCCCCCTGGGCATAAAGATGGCGGCTGCTTGGCCGATGCTCCGGCCTAGCAGTCCCGTAACCCTCTGTACAGCGCTCGAGCGTAGCCTGCCCCCAACTCGGCGGGAAGCTTCGGTGGTTGGGCGGCTGAGGAGGACTCGGAGGGACGTCAACGTCACTTAGACCTCCGGAACTCTATGGTGCGTCCTTAGGGATGCCCTGAAAGGCGCTCTAGGCGGGGAACTCTATAGTCAGACTCTCTAGCCCAGGCCTCCGGTTGACTCTATGGTTGCAGCCCGCCCACCTCGAGCGTCCCGGCCGGGCCTGCTGTGTTTACGATGCCGGCGGCGCCGGTTTCCTGAGGCGGAGACAGCGGCAGCGGCAAGAGCGGCGGCTCTTCCCTCTGGCTTCTCGCGGTGCGAGGAGGGCGGCGCGGCCTCTGGGCCTCTGAGGTAAGAGCGGACGCGACCGCGAACGACTCAATCAGGGCGCGAGCGGGAAGGGCGGCGGACGCGATCGAATCAAGGAGCGCGAAGGGAGGGTGGGGGGAAGGGACTAGGAGACGCGGGCTCAGTTGCTGAGGGAGCGCGCGACAGCCTCGCGCCCAGGGGCTGGGGGAGGGGAGCTTGAGGCTCGCGGCTCGCTCAGGTCCCCTCCCCTGGGGGCGTGGGCGAGGCGGCTGCTCTGCCCCCGCCTCGCCGCGCTGGGCTCGCGGCTCGGCTCCCGCCCTGTCTCCCCTCGCATGGCGCCCCGCGGGGCCTCGCCCGTGGCCCCTTTGCGCGGCCCACGAGCCCCCCACGGAACCTGGCGGCGCGGCGCCGGCGGCGCTCCCCACGGCTCATTCCCGTCATACTCCCCTCGTGCCCGGCCCGGCCCCCGCCCGTGTCCCCGCCAGCACAGCCGGGCGCGCCTTGTCCGCGCGCCGCCAGGCTGCCCCCGGGGCCCGTGTCACCGACATGCAGCTGTGGTGCTTGTGTGTCCCCTCACACCAGTTTTGTGGTGCCCTGTATTGTGTGTAACACAGGGACACATCGCCCGTCCCGCACACCGTGTCCCCTCACACCAGCTTTGTGGTGCCCTGTATTGTGTGTAACACAGGGACACATCGCCTGTCCCGCACACTGTGTCCCCTCACACCAGCTTTGTGGTGCCCTGTATTGTGTGTAACACAGGGACACATCGCCCGTCCCGCACACCGTGTCCCCTCACACCAGCTTTGTGGTGCCCTGTATTGTGTGTAACACAGGGACACATCGCCTGTCCCGCACACTGTGTCCCCTCACACCAGCTTTGTGGTGCCCTGTATTGTGTGTAACACAGGGACACATCGCCCGTCCCGCACACCGTGTCCCCTCACACCAGCTTTGTGGTGCCCTGTATTGTGTGTAACACAGGTACACATCGCCCGTCCCGCACACCGTGTCCCCTCACACCAGCTTTGTGGTGCCCTGTATTGTGTGTAACACAGGGACACATCGCCCGTCCCGCACACCGTGTCCCCTCACACCAGCTTTGTGGTGCCCTGTATTGTGTGTAACACAGGGACACATCGCCTGTCCCGCACACTGTGTCCCCTCACACCAGCTTTGTGGTGCCC
Source organism: Chelydra serpentina (assembly GCA_037349315.1). NCBI lineage: Eukaryota > Metazoa > Chordata > Testudines > Chelydridae > Chelydra > Chelydra serpentina. The sequence continues at coordinate 563,061 of JBAIAC010000079.1, forward strand.
TGTATTGTGTGTAACACAGGGACACATCGCCCGTCCCGCACACCGTGTCCCCTCACACCAGCTTTGTGGTGCCCTGTATTGTGTGTAACACAGGTACACATCGCCCGTCCCGCACACCGTGTCCCCTCACACCAGCTTTGTGGTGCCCTGTATTGTGTGTAACACAGGGACACATCGCCCGTCCCGCACACTGTGTCCCCTCACACCAGTTTTGTGGTGCCCTGTATTGTGTGTAACACAGGTACACATCGCCTGTCCCGCACACCGTGTCCCCTCACACCAGCTTTGTCGTGCCCTGTATTGTGTGTAACACAGGTACACATCGCCTGTCCCGCACACCGTGTCCCCTCACACCAGCTTTGTCGTGCCCTGTATTGTGTGTAACACAGGGACACATCGCCCGTCCCGCACACCGTGTCCCCTCACACCAGCTTTGTCGTGCCCTGTATTGTGTGTAACACAGGTACACATCGCCCGTCCCGCACACTGTGTCCCCTCACACCAGTTTTGTGGTGCCCTGTATTGTGTGTAACACAGGTACACATCGCCCGTCCCGCACACCGTGTCCCCTCACACCAGCTTTGTGGTGCCCTGTATTGTGTGTAACACAGGTACACATCGCCCGTCCCGCACACTGTGTCCCCTCACACCGTGTCACCTCACACCAGCTTTGTGGTGCCCTGTATTGTGTGTAACACAGGTACACATCGCCCCACCGCACACCGTGTCCCCTCACACCAGCTTTGTGGTGCCCTGTATTGTGTGTAACACAGGTACACATCGCCTGTCCCGCACACCGTGTCCCCTGACACCAGCTTTGTCGTGCCCTGTATTGTGTGTAATACAGGTACACATTGCCCGTCCCGCACACCGTGTCCCCTCACACCAGCTTTGTGGTGCCCTGTATTGTGTGTAACACAGGGACACATCGCCCGTCCCGCACACCGTGTCCCCTCACACCAGTTTGTCGTGTCCTGTATTGTGTGTAACACAGGTACACATCGCCCGTCCCGCACACCTTGTCCCCCCACACCAGTTTGTCGTGCCCTGTATTGTGTGTAACACAGGTACACATCGCCCGTCCCGCACACCGTGTCCCCTTACACCAGCTTTGTCGTGCCCTGTATTGTGTATAACACAGGTACACATCGCCCGTCCCACGTACCGTGTCCCCTCACACCACCTTTGTCGTGTCCTGTACTGTGTATAACACAGGTACACATCGCCCGTCCCGCACACCGTGTCCCCTCACACCAGTTTGTCGTGCCCTGTATTGTGTGTAACACAGGTACACATCGCCCGTCCCGCACACTGTGTCCCCTCACACCAGTTTGTGGTGCCCTGTATTGTGTGTAACACAGGTACACATTGCCCATCCCGCACACCGTGTCCCCTCACACCACCTTTGTCGTGCCCTGTATTGTGTATAACACAGGTACACATCGCCCATCCCGCACACCGTGTCCCCTCACACCAGCTTTGTCGTGCCCTGTATTGTGTATAACACAGGTACACATCGCCCATCCCGCACACTCTGTCCCCTCACACCAGCTTTGTCGTGCCCTGTATTGCCTATAACATAGGTACACATTGCCCATTCCGCGCCCTCTGTCCCCTCACACCGTGTCCCCTCACACCAGCTTTGTGATGCCCTGTATTGCCTATAACGTAGGTACACATTGCTCACCCCTCGCCCTGCGTCCCCTCACACCGTGTCCCCTCGCACCAGCTTTGTTCTTTTATTCTTCCCTTGAAGATGCTGTTCTCGGTGAGTGGTCCCCAGAGGTTTTGGTTGTGTCGTCGTTTTTTTGTGTTCCACCTGTCTGTTTCATCCATCTGTTCTCTCTCATCTTCTGCTTAGATCTGTAAGCTCCTTAGGGCAGAAACTGTCTCTGTTGTGTGTTATACATCACGTAGCACAATATGTCCGTGAACCATACCTGATACCCCAAGGCACTACTGTAATACAAATAAATAATAATTAATTGAAGACTCCTCTCCTACTTCATGGCTTGCATTTGCAAGGATACCCTGTCATATCACATCTATCTTTTACTGATTTCAAGGAAACTGTAGATCAGCCTTCTTTTGGGTTCAAGTACCTGTCACTGTCTGTTGGATGCCTGCTTTCTAGAAGCACCTAATATGCAAAAAAAGATAACTTTGATTAACTGCCCTTGCTTATGAAAAAGTTGTCTGTCAAGCTTACGACTGGGACTTCAGGAATCTGTTTCCCTAAAACTTTCTTTACATATCTTCAATTAAATTTTGTAAAAGTTAAAGCTGCATAAAGTACCTTATTTATTTGTAGTTTATATACTGCAATTACTTGAATTGCTTATGTAGAGTGACTTTGCATGTTCCTTACATTTTAAAAGAGCAGAAAAGCAAAACACAGCTTTTTTCTTGTTCTTTACCATGTATAAAATTAATGCTTTATGCCTCTTTGCTTTAAAATATACCTTTTCAATTTCCTTAATTGGCATTATGGGTAGTGCCTTGAAGCCTCATTTGACACTTGTTACAGGCACTTTACAAACATGTGGTAGGAGACAGTTCCGTCCCCAAAGAAGTTACAGTCTAAACATATAGGACAGACAAAAGGTAGAAGAAGGGAAGTAATATTTATCCCCATTCTACAGATGGGGAGTTGAGGCAGGAGAAGTAACTTGCCCAAGGCACACAGAAAGTCTGCAACATAGTGGAAATTGAACCCAGATCTCCTGAGTTTCAGTCCAGCGCCTTAATCACAAGACCATCCTTACTTTTGTTTAAACCCCCCCCCCCCAATCATGTAAAATAAATTTCAATATATAAATGCATATATCAAAATGTATACATTAACTTTAGAATATACATAGAACGTACACTTGAATGGGCATGCTTTATCTTTTGATTTGTAGGGTTAAGAGTGTGAGCAAATATTTGGAAATCTATCTATTCATCTGCCCAAGTTGTCATCTAGGTGCAGTGCAAAGGCCTTTTCGGTATTGCTGAAAGATATATTAACATTCTCATGTCATGTTTCTAACTAGACTCCCCGATGACCTTACCAAAAAGATTAAACTTTTTAGATACATTGACCCCGATGACGCTGCTCTTGGTTTGTCAGATTTGTTGTCACTTACCCATGGACTATGAGGTCGTAGAAATTATGATCCAGGATCACTCAGTGAAATTATGTGGCCAGTGTTATGCAGGAGGTCAGATAAGGATCATAAAGGTCTCTTCTTGCCTTACAATCTACTAATCTGTTTTCCTGGTGAATGTCTTTTGTGTAATTGATCATTTAAAAAGACTATAACTAGAAAAGCAGTTTCTTTGCCTTAGACACATTATTCTGACTTGTTGAGGGATTGCTAAACACTTTCTTAGCGACAGTAAATAGCATAATTCATGTTATTAATTCTGAGAAATCTATAATAAGTAGGTCATTAAAGAAAAGTTTGGTGCCTGCTATTAGTATATTAGCATAATGAGATATTTATTTTAAAAAGGCTTTAATTTTGTCTAGTGGTCCTGTGGACTTTGTTTTCAGGTAGAATAAAATGTTTTCACAGTGATAGCATAATTTCCTGGAGTTGTTAAGCTTTTGGAGAGGTTTTTTTGAGTGTTTAATTTCTTGGCTGACTTTTGACTATGCCTGTTAAGGACCCGATTATTCAAAGTATTGAGCACTAGAGAGCGGCTGAGCAACTGTAACTTTCTTCTTTCAGGATTGAGCTCTGAGAGTTTTTCTCACTGCAGAAAGGTTGGTTCTTGTGTTGGAGATACACTCACAACAGAACAAAAAGACTTGAATTGATATCATGCTAAGTTGCTGTCACTGTGACTTGTGATTTGATGTCAGTAGAATCTATCTGATTAATTACAGCTAATTAATACACAAAACATCTTTTCACGAAGGTATCTTTTCTACTTTTCCGTCAGAAATTATATGTTTTCTGTGAATTAATAGCAAAATAAACATATTAGGAAAATAGCTACTGTATATGCACAGTTTCTTAACTGTATACATGCAACAACTTCGTATTTTAACATTCAATAAATAGGGTACCTTTTTAAAATTTGAGACTAGACATCATTTTTCTGTAAGGGCCATATTCTAGTTTATTTTTTAACTCGTGTGTGAGTCTCCTTAGTACAACTCAAAATTTGAAGGCAATTTCAGATTTTGCTGAATGGTAATTCAAACTGAGGAATCTGGTTAGTTGAATGGAATGATTATTCGTGATCCTCAGGCTCAGGATAATAATTTAAACCTGGCTACGGTCAGCTGTAAAGCACCATCTATGCTGAAAATGAAACCATGTTTGAGAGCAGAATAGTTTTTTTAAGTGAAGATTTAAACTGATTTAATGTGAAGTTTTATGTGAAGATTTAAACTGATTTCTAACAGTTTGACAAAGACTGGCCTTTCATAGAAAATATATTTAGCACAGTGCTTAGAATACTGAGTCCTTACATTTAGACTGTAAAGGTCCTTCAGGGTGGTATGTGTGGTTTTTAATTTTTCTATAAAAAAAAAAACCATTCCCGCCTACAGTGCTATAGAAATAATAAATAATTTGAAGTATTGGGAGACCCACCTCCTCTGGCTAATGAGAACTCTGCAATCACTCTGAACTGCCTATTTTCAGCTCTCCCTGTGCCATATAAAACTTTTCTTCATCCCAAAAGTATGTACTTCGGCTTCAGCTAAACATATGTTTTGTTGTTGCTGCAAGTGGTCAGTGCAATGCTATTAAAAACTGAAGTACTTACAAATTTTCCGTATTCAGTACACTGATCTCTCTTTGGCTGAGAAGTTGTGTCATCAGAGATTAACTTGAACTTTTTCTCACCTCTGTCAGTGTCTTCCTGAAAGCTGGATAGAAATCACTATGTATAAAATGTTAGCATGCCTCCCATAGACAATACATACTTTTTCTGCGAAGTAGCTTACTTTTGAAAAACAGAAGCTTGTAAAAATTTTTGCACACTTAATTGTGCAATGCTGGATAGCATGTACTTCCTTACTGATTCATTGGATGACATAAGTGCTTCACATCTCTTTATTTACTTTGTGCATTTGAGAGTGACTTTCTGTTTAATCAGTTTCATTATTTAATTACAGTCAGTTTCTCCTGTTCTTAATATGACTCTTTCATGCAGCAACAGGAGAGAAAAACATTTTTTAAAATAAGAAAATATAGTTGAAAACTACAGGAACTGCAGAGTACTTGGAGACTGGTGTCCTATCAGCAACTCCTTATTTTATTTTTTGCAGTTGACTACATTTAAGTTTGACATTGTCCTGTTTACCAGTGATACTTGTCATATCTTAGTTGGCAAAAATACAAAATATACATTTGTTCTTTGTAAGAATGTAGTTGATTTTCACCAGTTTTACCTGGCCTTCTTTTGTGTGCATTGTATGACTAATAAACAAACCTGCATACCGGGTTTTTCAGTAATGCTGTTCTTTACTGTTGTAAGTTTAATGTTATTTAAATTACTTCCGTTACCAATTCTGTCTCATTTTAAATATCTTTCTTTTAAGTTTTCATGTACTGTAAAGCAACAGCTGCCGAGGAAAGAAAATTAACTGGGATTCAAACCCCGCCTTTCCTCCTGCACAGTAGTTTTTTTTGTTTTTTGTTTGTTTTTTTGCAAGCAGGGTAATATGAAATTGAGTAACATGTCAATCTGGCTTCTAGTCTGACTCTCACTGCTGCTGCTACTATGGGGAAAACTACCATGTAGGAGCATCAACACCATGGTGATCTTAGCCAATGCTGTAGGGTGATTCTGTTTAGGTGGGGTTTTAAAAAAAAGTGGATGCTTTGAAAGTAATGTACAGCTCGCACAGTCCCATCATTCTAAAGTGAAACCTCTGTTTTGTTGGTAAACTACAACAAATTTTAAAGAATCTGAATACCTTATTTTGAGGGGTACAGCTTCCAATCTCACTATATCATTAATCTTCCCAGTTTTCTCACTACAAGACCATATTTTGCAACTCCTTGAGGAGGAGTCTTCTTGACTTCAATGTGACTCTTCACATAAGTAAGAATGGCAAGATGAGGCCCTGTGTCTTCATGTAAATTGACTTCTTGCCCTATGAGTATATGTCAAGCTGCAAGAGCTGTGGTTGATCTCAGTAGGGAAAAAATCAATGACTCACATTTCCACAGAGAGAAATGTAATTTCCAGTCTCATAGCAACTGTCCTTGCAACTGTTTCAAGCCTTGTGTGACAAAATAGTTAACACTTACAGATCTTTTAATGTCTCATTCCAGTCCGCCCCCTCACCCTAAATGTGTCTGCATTTTACATTACACTAAATCTCCTGATTTATGGTTTTAACCTTAAAATGATGTCAGATAATTAAATGTAAAAAGTGAAAATCTGAGAAAAGTTACTTTGACTTTATAATGTAAGGGTCTGGTTAATTTTATAGGTCTTAAAATAATGAATCTTGTATCTACTTGTGTTTAATGTCTAAATACTAGCTATGCTGTTTACACTTAGGGAATAGTTGGATTTTAAATTCAAATGATTTAATTTTAAACGTTATATGGTAATTTTGGCTGGTGTCTTGGATAAACAGACTTTAGAATCTGATCTCTATTAATTACTAATCTAGAGATGCAAACAAGTTAACTATTTAGAGCACACTGTTTTTAGTACACTGATACACATGCTTAGTGGTAATAACTTTAGTGTAGAAATTTTATAGGCAAATTTAACCCTTACCGACAGTGGATGCATCTGAACCAGTGATATATTTGAACTCCTAGAGTTGACAGAGCTAACCCATTTCAGAATGTGTGGTTGAGGATTTAGTGGGCTCTAGCACAGAACTAAGGGACAAGACTGTGGGGTGGTCTTCTTGGCTTTCCCACTGATTCGCTCTGTGGGTTTGGGCAAGTTGCTAATGTGTTTGTGCTTCAGTTCCCCCATTTCTAAAAAGGGGATAGTAACACTTAACTATGTCAAAGGTGGATTGCGAATCTTAATTAAAGAATGTTCGAGTGCTTTGCTACCTCTGATGAAAGGTGGTGTAGAAGTGCAAAGTACTAATAGTAATTATTTCTGGGATTTTCATATAGGCATAAAGAAGTTAGGCACCCAAAGCCCATTGAAAGTTGGTGGAAGTTGGACACCTAACTTCCTTTGAAAATCCCAGCCTACAATTTTGAAAAGCATTGTTAATTGAATTAACCCCCTATTTTTCTTGTAGTTGATTATGGAAGAGGTGCACAAGAGCACCAGTAACAGTTCAGCGACACCACCACAAACAACGTCCATACAAGGTACACCACTACAGGCAGCTCATCTCTCTCACATTGCTCAACAGGTAAACTTTTTGAACTGGTTAAGAGAATTTTTTTGTGTTCAAACTATATTCTACAGTTTTATAAAACGTTCAGGGAGAATAAGAACCAGGAAATAGGGTGGGAGAAATGTACAGTTTGTTTTTTAATTGATCCCACAAAATTAATATCTTGGCTTGGATTCAAAATATCTAAATGTATCTGATATTAGTACAGTACAGAACATTTGACTCATCATTCTTCTTAAATTTTAGATCCTTTGCAATATTCACTCAGCCTGACAAATGGGAGTAGCTGAGCACTTTGACAGCAGTCGTCGGTGCTCAGCATTTCTGAAACACTTTCTTTTAAGCCATTTGGAATTGAGTAAATGAGTTAATTTTACAAAATAAAATGTAGGTTGGAGATTTTTCTGTGAACAAGCTGTACTGAACTCTACTAAAAAACACTTAATCTGGAAAAAAACATACTGATGCTTTGGAAATGTTTATCTTTGTTTTTGATGAAAAACATTTAAAGAGGCAACCACATTTTTAAAGCTCGAAAGTGAATCATTCAAGATGCGGCCACTTTAAGACTGTTGAATCTGCAAAATGAGTTTTCCTAGAGAATGTCTGCTCTCACTGTCCTTCTGTCCCTTTTCTGAGCTTTGAAAAATAGTACTTTTGGAGATGATCCAGAGTTTGCCCCATGTAGGGAGTTCAGATTTTAATGTGAAATTTAGCTACAGTTTAGTCATAATTGCCTGAAGCAATAACTGGATAGTGAACATGAACAAACATCCTGTTGTTTGATTACAGTCTAATTCTACAAAATATTTGTTTTCATTTGGCATAGGGTTGCCAAAAATGTCAGTTTGATTTGTGATACCAAAATACGTTTTGATTATGTAAGAACTTAGCTGTCACACTTTTATGAATATTTTTGTATATAGGTTTTAATAATTCATCTTTTCTAAAACACATATCTTCTATTCCAGAGTAAGAGAAGTAGTGCAGAATTTAGGGGAGGAATGTGGTGATTTAACTTTGCACTTATTTGTACAGCTTTACTAAATTTAAAAGTGCAAAGGCTCATTTGAGTTCAAAGTCATGCATATAATATACTTATCAGAATGTTAAAATTGTTGTATAAGGAGATCACTTTAATAGAAATTAGGTTTTGCTTTTTCATCTTAGATTTAAGATATAGCAATAACTGAGATTTTAATAATAAATATTGAAGACCAGATGTCTTAAGTCTTATATTGACAAAGGTCAGAAACATTATTCTATAAAACTCTAAAATATACGCTGAATAATGCAATCAAATTGCCATAAAGAATGAGTGCTTGTTTGTCTCCTCCATGATATCTTTAAATTCTAGCTAAAGAGTTCTGTATAGTTCACCAGACCGCAAACTGAGCAGCACTGTGTTTGTTTTCCTGGAATTTATCAGAGTGACAACCATTGTCAGTGGCAGACAGTTTCATCAACTTCTCTGACATCCTCCCTGTCCCATGTGTATTCATTGTTGGTGTAATTTTCAAGTCCTCTCTCTTTCTCCCTTCCATGTTGCTGATGTTACTTAATCCTGCCAGATTATCCACTACTCTCTCCAGAATCCATCACTTCTTCATGCTCATCAGTAAAATCCTAGTCCATGCCTTGTTAGTCTCGCATCTTGGTACAGCAACACTCCTTTCTCTGACTTCTCACTTATCTCCAGACCATAATTCAGCCACAAAAATAATCTACTTTGTCTGACCGTGCTCAGATCCTCCTTTCTTTTGCCTTCTGCATTGAATTCTATCTCCTCCTTGGCGTCCAGGCCCTGTAAAATTTGGTTCCTCTGCAGTTATTTCTTTTTGCTCACCCCAAGGTGCCTGTTAACTGTCCCACTATGTGTTGAATCCCTCCCTGAATTGGTCCAGCACGCCTCCATATTTACCTCCTTCAAAACACAGTTTTTGTAGAAGGCCATTCAGCCATAGCCCTCCCCTGTTTATAAGGAAAATATCCTCAAAATGCACACATTAATTCATCCATGCTACTGCATTATCTTGTTGTTCTTGTTCTGATCCATTCTGACCCTCTGCTCAACTTTTGTCCCACCCCTCGTAGATTTAGTGTAATTTAAGGTCTGTTCTTGTGAAGTGCTGTTTTTCTCAACACCCGTGGATTTAAGTAGGAATTGAGGGTGCCCAGCATTTGCATAGAACATCAGAGTTGGAAGGGACCTTAGGTCATCTAGTCCGACCCCCGGCTCAAAGCAGGACCAATCCCCAATTTTTGCCCCAGATCCTTAAATGGCCCCCTCAAGGATTGAACTCACAACCCTGGGTTTAGCAGGCCAGTGCTCAAACCACTGAGCTATCCCTCCCCCCAATATATACATTATATTTTATACAATCTGTCTTCTGTTTGTCTAATTTAATACACCCATTACGATGGAATTAAAGCTTAAACAATAAAGTCTCCCAAAGGGAGGCTTTGTCGTTATCTGTAAAGTGCCATGCACATATTATGGAGCTATATATAAAAACAAAATCATTCTCAATAGAGGGCTCAGTGTTATTGTGGAAAAATCTGCTTCACAACATTTTTTTGCACATATTGCTAAAGCATTTGGCTTTCTCCCTAACTGAAGGCAAGTCAATGGCTGGTTTAGACTTTTTCATATACAGCAGTTTATCAGAAAAACAGATTTAATTTTTAAAGACTATTTTATGTCTCAACTTAAAACAAGCCTCTGTTAATGCCCGTTCCCTACTAATTGTCATAGGCTTATCTGCATTTTCTAACTATATGCTACAAAGCATACATCTGATTTTGTTAATAAACTTTGTATTTGTTTTAGATGTCTCTAAGAGGTCCTACTCCGTTGACAGTTGTACAGCTTCCTGGAGAGCAAGTACAGGTCCAGGGGGTCATTCAGACAGCTCAGTCCTCTGTAATCCACTCACCCCAGGTGCAAACAGTGCAGGTAACTACCTAGTAGGTTTTTTTTTTAACATACATGAAAAGATTTGTAAAGTCTTATCTCATTGATCTGAACCTACCACAGTGCAGCCTCGCTGGCACCATTAGTAAAGTGTCTGTGAATTTTTCTAATGTAAGGAGGACATGTAGGAAGCCAATTTGTAAATCCAAGCCCTAAACATTTTTATTTTTCGGCACATCATTTTTATTTAATCACTATTTAGATATGTCATGTTTTATATTGCTCAGAGGTGCTCTTAGAGTTAAGATTGCAGTTTAAAACCGCTTTTTGGGGGTTTATAATTTACATATAAAGATTTGATTGGAGCTGAAACTTTACATATATAAGATATCTGTCCACAAGCTACTTTTTATTTATGTATTTTTGCAAAAATGTAGGACTTATCAGATACTTTTGTGTGCTCCTTATAATTTATAAAGCTTCTACTTGATTAACGAAAATAATGTGTGAACTAGTTGCTTTTGATATTTTGACAATTAGTGTATATGTAATTATATTGTTACATAGTTATATTCCTAGTTGGCATAATATATATCCTGACTTGTGGCTGTGTTTTATAATTATGTAATGTGTCAATAACTAGATTTGGGGGAATATTGGCCAGATTACCGGGTTTATTTCCGACTCTTCACAAATTGTTATGAGATCGTTAAATTGCACTACAGATGGACAGAAAGAACCTCTAGTTAATGTCTTATTTGAAGGAAAGCATTGCTAACAGTTTATCATCCCATGTACTTTAATATGCAAATTAGGAATGAACCAAAACAATCCAGGGGTTAAGATGTGGGTCAAGTTATCAGACCTGAGTGCTGGTTCTTCTTTGTTGCGTGCCTACAGTATATTGTGTGCTGTACAGAATATAACATAAGACATAGTCCTGCCCTAACGGACCTGGATCTGCTGCTCACTCACTGATTTTGAACAAGTCAGTTCATTGTTTTGTGCCTCAATTTCCCCATCTGCTTTTAACAAACACAGTAGGTGTGAGGGAATGGAAAGTTTACCTATCTTCATAAAGCACTTTGGTGAACTTCATGGTCTTCTAGAGACAAAAGAAACATTAGCAACGTTCTCTAAATGTTGATAGCAAACCCCTCTTTGCTGTGACAGCTAACTAAAAAGTACTTTCCCCAGAGCTATACACATTCTTGCTGACCTTATGTTGCTGGTATAGAGATAAGTATAAATAAAGGAGCTTTGTTTGCTTGTGTTTACTTGGGATCATCAGAGAAAAAATTGACACTTGGCAACTGGAAAAGGCTACAAATGGAATAAAAAGAAAATTACAGATAAAAACCTCATATAAAATAAAAACTCTTAAGTCCATTTGAGTAGTCTGTACAAATATTCTTGCATATTTCTTCCATGATATGCTGCCGCTTCTTTAAATGTGTTCATTGTCTTCAGTTGACTGTAATTATAAATACAGTACTCTGAGCAACCAAAATACAAGTCTCCACACAGTCAATTTTTATTATTTGAAATTGCTTTTAAAACCCTCCTCCCTTCTTTTTCTTAAATGGTGCTCCCTCTCCCATTCTCACCTTAACCATGTTTCTTTACGTGAGGGTGGGTCACCCTTTTCCTATGGTGTCCTATTCCTAAAACTCACTAGCTTTTGCCAGCATTGTAATATTCGTGCTCTGGTTGGTAGTGATAACTAAGGCTACGTTTTAGTCACAGCCTATGACCTGTCCATGACTTTTACTAAACATACCTGGGTGCTCTGACGGGGCCATTCCGGGGGCACGACAGGTGCTGGGGGAGGTAGCTGGGCTGCGGAGCACGGTTTGGGAGGGCTTGGCAGAATTGCTAATACAGTTCTTGTAATATCCCTAGTTTCCCTCTGTTCTATGAGCGGGACACTCCTCATGTTGCTTCTGAACTTGAGTTCCAGGAGTCAGACCTAAGGTTATAGTATTTTTATGAAAGCCTTAAGCATTTTTACATGGTTGACAGTGCTGTTAGTAGCTTCCTGGGTTGATTGGTTCTGCAGCATAGAACCAGGCTTCCCCTGAGCGCAGCAAGTCTGAGCGCTTTAAAGTGCTAGTATGGACAGGCTCCGAGCACTGGGAGCCACGCTCTCAGCGCTTGGAGCTAATCCCCTGGTGGAGGTGGATTACCAGGAGTGCTGGGAGAGCTCTCTCCCAGTGCTCACGCGCAAGCATACTTGTGCTTCAAGTGTTCCCGCGGCAGTGCTTTAAAAATTCAAGTGTAGCCAAGCCCCAAGGAACTAATAAAGGTGCATCCTTATATGGATGACTGTAAACTTGTTTGTAGTAGTGAGTTAACAGTTGCTTTCTCATGCTGGAGTAAGGATTACATAAGGGTAGCCATATGGATCAGGCCAGCGGTCTGTCTAGCCCAGTATCCTGTTTCTGACAGCAGCCAGTATTAGAGCTTTAGGGAGAGTACAGAATAGGGCAGTTTTGCAGTGATCCATCCCCGGCTTCTGGCAGTCAAATGGGACTACCATGGGATTGCATCCCTGGCTAATAGTCATTGATAGGCCTATGCTCCATTAACTTTTTTTAAAATATATTTTATCTATTTTGCAACTTAGGTATAAAACAGGCAACCAATCGGGTATTAAAGATTGATGCTTAGCATTCAAAAGGCTTGCACTGATGTGCTTGTCACCTTGAGCTTTTGTATAGTCTAGTTCACCCAGCTCACTTGCTCTGTGCCCGTAGAGAGACAGAGAATATATAAAGATGCGTATTTGACATTTTATTGTTGCTTTCTTGAGGCTTATAGCAGTGAAATTATATTTCAGGAAAAATTCATGGCAAATAAATTGATACATAGACTATTTTGATGTCTGTTTGTTCAGTAGACATCACAAAACTTTTTCCATAAATAAAGGAATGCCTGCTATCATGGAGATTCCAGAGAATTGCTTGATTTTGCTTTTTCTGCCTGTCTCTTGCACAGTCTTCAGGAGACAGAACCAAGCCACAAATTTCAGGTCTTGAATTTGAACATCCCAGAGTTTGGGGGAGTTCGGATCAAGGAGTTTGTTTCATGTCTATCTTTAGTTTTTAAAGTAATTGTATTCCGTCTTCTGTTAAATAACTTCCTAGTTTGTTCTCCTTAACTGTGGCAGTCTCTAAGAATTCCTCATCTTGTAGTAAAGATGTTTGATAGCACTAAATCTGCAACATACTGTTTCTTGCAATTTTTTGGTAGCCAGTTACATCTATTTAGTCTCCATGCACTTGTGTCTTGTATAAATTTAAATTGAGAAATGTGAACTGTCGTGGGTACTTTTGTAGTGTACAGCACAGTGACATGGGATATGCTTTTTAGGTATCTTCTTTGTCAGAGAGTGAGGATTCTCAGGATTCATCAGATAGCATAGGCTCTTCACAGAAGACCCGAGGTATCTTAGCACGGCGACCGTCTTACCGGTGAGTATCTTTGTGACATTCCCCAGGGCACAATCTGGACTTCCAAACAGCTTTTCCCCCTTAACTCTCTAGCCCCGGGATGCCTCTTACACTGCTTTGCTGGTGAACAACCACCTCAGGTTCTGCTTACATGCAGCCTCCTGCATGTAACTTGCTCCCAGCTACACAGTATTGAGTGCTATTAGCTGGCCACTCATAAATTACTTACAGAGAGATACCTGCATATCCCCAGTCCCAGCCTTGTTCCTCAGAAATGTGTGTCTTACACTGCTCAGTAATCTCCTGGACAGTTTTCAGAGTAGCAGCCGTGTTAGTCTGTATCTGCAAAAATAACGAGGAGTACTTGTGGCACCTTAGGGCTGGTCTACACTAGCCCCCAAGTTCGAAGTAAGATACGCAACTTCAGCTACGTGAATAACGTAGCTGAAGTCGAAGTATCTTATTTCGCACTTAAAAGTACTTACCCCTGGTCCACACCGCGGCGCGCAGGCTCCCCCGTCGACTCCACCTGCTCCGTTCGCAGAGCAGGATTACCGGCGTCGACGGGGGAGCACTTCCTGGTTCGATTTATCGCGTCTAGACAATAGGAGGATTCTTAACATGGGGAAATAAATTGCAAACATGGGGAAATAGATTCAATTTGTGTAATGACCCAGCCACTCCCAGTCTTTATTCAAGCCTAAATTAATGGTATCCAGTTTGCAAATTAATGTAAACTCATAGTACATCTGTCATTCCAACACTGGGTAATGATTATGTACCGGCCTTGTTATCCTAAGTAGAGATTCCCAAACACTTCAATCCAAACACACGTGTTTAGATAAAACAATAAAACACATTTATTAAATAGAGAAAGATACACGTTAAGAGATTTCAAGTGATAAGTCATAAAAGTCAGTATTGGTTACAAAAGAAATAAAAAGATAAAACTGCAAGCTAATACCTACATGAAGAGAGGGGTGATGTGGAGGTCATTGTCTCTCATTTTTATACCCTCCTCTCTTTGAGGATTACCTCCCTGCCAGGGTGTAGACAAACAGTTCCCTGCGTATGTGAGATTCGAACCATCTCTGGGATGAAATGTAAAGGTCTTCTTTATAATTTCTTCCCCGCTGGTGGATGCCCAATTAAGCCGGCATACTTCGCTCAAAATATATCAAAACATATAAAAGTGGTGAACATAGGGTATAGGGTGACTCAACCTTACAGAAATTTATACTGTATTTTTTATTAGAAACTTTTAAAAACACTAACAAAAATCACAGCTTCCATCAGTTATCTCCATATATTTAATCAGCCTTCTGAATTATTTTTTTATTCCCCTAAAATATGTATTGTATCTGCTTATACAAAAGTTATTTCTGCTTTTGGTGATACACAATAAACTGAAGCAACTATTTAGATTTTATTTTTCCATAATGAAGAATTTTAAATGAAAGTTGATAACAAAACCAATGTTTTCTAACAGACTATGCTAAATTCATACTATATCTATATATCTATATCTATCTATATATCTGTATATCTCTCTATATAGATATATAACATCTCTTTGTGTTTGCTGTTGAAGTATAGATGTTTAGTGAGTTTATTTCTGTTTTATGGAATCAGCTGAAGACCTGATTTTTGAAGCCAGTGTTCAACCAAAGCTCTCATTGACTATAAAGGGAGCTGAGCTTAAATAAGGACTGCAGGATCAGACTCCAGGATGATATTGTATAGTGAAAAGTTGTTTATCACTTTAACCGTACTAGTTGTTTTTACTTTATTGAAAAGAGAAACTGAGTAAAATACTGTTATGTTTTCAAATGACATACAGTATAATTCCAGTTATCTGAATTCCAGTTATCCAAAAAGTCTAGTTATCCAATTCCACAGTGTAGCCCTATTTTAGTTAATAGCACGTACTTTTATCTGAATAGTTGGTTATTTCCAAGGTTCTGATGTTCCCTAGGCCATCTGGCTAAACGGGAATGTTCTGTACTTTTCAAAGTGATAAACCAAGAAATAAAAGTATAATGCATTTTAAACTTTTGTAGTTTTTACATGGATATTCTGGAAAAAATTACAAATTAAAGCTTGCGAAGTTACCCCAACGTCCCAAGGAGTGGCAGTTATTCCTACTTTCACCGGTGCTTCTAATTTTTTATTTTTTTACCCCCCATTCTCTCTTCTATTTTTCTCTTAAATTAAATACCAAAATAAACTGTTTACATTAAACTATTTTTTTTTCAGTTCCGCACACAAAAAAGTCAGAGTGAAAAAAGAATGGTCAACAATTCTCACTCAAAGAACACTTTATGGGAAAATACTAGTTGTGCACATAATTTAGGTGGAAGTGATACATAGCAGTGAGAGCATGGGATTGGAAGTCAAGAATTCTGCTTTCCTGTTGGACGGCCGCTAACTCGTTATATGACCTTGGACAAGATGTATAAACTCTCTGTGCTCCATTTCTTCTGTTAAATGGGGAGCTTTTATTCTCATAGGGTATTGTGAGCTATATAGTGCACTAGGCGTTTGAAGAACTGTACAAGAGTTAAGTATTTTTATTAAAGAGTTTTGAGATCCTTGGATGAAATGCACTATATAAGTGAAAAATATTATTTTGTATCACAGAGCAAAAAACATAACTAATGAATTAAAAAAAAAACCTAAAGTATCCCACTTGTTTCCACTTTATTCTAACAACAACAAAAATTGACACATTGGTTTTGATTAGAGTTAGAGCGAGACATAAATCCACAGTTATTCTGAGAATCAGAGCATGAGGTTTTAAACTAGGGAGAACACTAACAGGCAAGTTATAAACCCCTGGAAAATGTTTATGGTGGAAACTCTGACGCACCCATTACTGAAGTGACGCAACTGTACTACTAGAAACAATACAGAAAATCTGACATATGCACAAGTGCATTTTATTTTGTCAAGGTTGATTGGAAAGAAAAAAAATTGCTTGAACCACTTTAAAACATCTCTGTATGGGTTTCCAGCACAGTGTTTTACTACAGGTTATTACAATGTATTGTAAGTTATGAAAATTTTCACTAAAGAGGGCTTATTTCTAAAACGTTTAAGGTTTTTAGAAGACACTGATTGAAAATCTTACTTTGCACTTGCATATACAAGTGGTTTAATACTGGTAGCTGCACTGAATTACTCTTTGACTGTAAGTAAAGTGATTCAAATTTTTAGAACATAAGAACGGCCATACTGGGTCAGACCAAAGATCCATCCAGCCCAGTATCCTGTCTACCGACAGTGGTCAATGCCAGGTGCCCCAGAGAGAGTGAACCTAACAGGTAAGGATCAAGTGATCTCTCTCCTGCGATCCATCTCCACCCTCTGACAAACAGAGGCTAGGGACACCATTCCTTACCCATCCTGGCTAATAGCCATTAATGGACTTAACCTCCATGAATTTATCTAGTTCTGTTTTAAACCCTGTTATAGTTCTAGCCTTCACAACTTCCTCAGACAAGGAGTTCCACAGGTTGACTGTGCGCTGTGTGAGGAATAAGAAACTCTTGGCTACAGAAATACGATTACTTGAAGAAGTTTAGAGAAAGGAATTCCTATATGCAATTTTTATTTCAAATTTTGCCTGCTTATTTACAGTCTTAATTACAAAAGCATGATAGTACTATTGATAATATCTTTCATATTTTGTTGACTATATCTGCTAAGAATTATTGAGGATATATGTTTAGCAGATATTGGCTTCTCTTAAAGTAAGCATCAGGATTTCATGATATTGACTGAAGTGAAGCCAATAATTACCCTGAAACACAACAGATTTTGATATTTATTTAAATATTAAGTCAATATTTATTTGGTTAAATATAGTCACCAAAATGCCTAGAAATCTCAGAAAAGTAGCTGTTAATGTTTGATGATTCAGTCAGGTAGCAGAGATGGGTACATGCTTTCTGATTGGCTCTTCCATGGTAAACAATAGTAGTTTTGACTAAACACAGCTGCAGCCAGTAAAGATGTACATATTTGGGTCACACTTAATATTAAGGTTCCATTTATAAAGGGTTAATAAATGATTAATAGATATTATAAGCTTGTTACAGACACGAGTGTTATGTGTTCTAGATGGTTATAAGCAACCTGTTGATTTGTCAAACTCTATAGCAATCTATAACAATTGATTAGCCATTAAATAAATGTTAATTTATTAATCCTTTATAAGATATTATAAATGGAACCTAATGTGACCGCTATTTGCATATGCAGTCCAAATGGTTAACATTGCTCCAGACTTCAGTATTGTTTACCTCTGAGGAAGTCATGTTATGTAAATATATAAGCAAATTACCTCTACAGAGGTAACAATACAAATTTACTGACTTGTCACATGACTTTTTTTCAGCCAACCACAAGCTAGGATTTGTCTTTTGTATGTAACAATGTGTGTTATGCTATTAAAGATTAATAGCTATGTATGTTAGCAGCATGTTTCTATAACTATGTTGGTTTTAGGTGCTCTAGCTCTGTTACATTTGTAGTTTGATTAATTTAAAAATTGTCACCTGTGGAGAAATATTTGCCAGCAAAACTTGCCTGCAACATTGTTAAAATTTGTACTCAGAGGAATAATTGCCAACCAGTTTGCCACCTTTTGCTTTCACAAGTACTAATGAAGAAATTTTTTTTCCATAGAAAAATCTTGAAAGATCTTTCATCCGAAGACGCACGAGATAGAAAAGGAGATGATGAAAGTCCTGGCGTCTCTACTGTCACCTCTATGTCTGTTCCCACACCTATCTATCAGACCAGCACTGGACAGTACAGTATGTTCTATTCAATGTACACCCAAGTAGACATACTTCCGTTACACAAAACTATTTGGGGGAAAGTTTATATTATATCTCATATATTTGACACTAAGATGAGCTTGTGGAAGGATTGGCAATACAAATGATCACTATTCCAGGTATCATTATTTGTTGGAATTAAACTAGTGGCTAGATGTCCATGGTGAGATCAAGGCTCCATTGTCCTAGGTGTTGTACATCCACATAGTAAGAGACAGACCATCCTTGTCCCAAAGAGCTTACCATATCAGTAGAATCAAAGAGTGGGAGTAAGGTAGCATTATTATCCCCATTTTATAGATGGGGAAGTGAGGCAAAGAGAGCTACGTCACATAGGAAGCTGATAGAAAAGCCAGGAATTTCACCCAGATTTCTTGACTCTCAGTTCAGTGCCTTCATCACAAGACGAACTTTCCTCTCCGATTAATTTCTTCCTTTCTAATATAACTTATTAAACTTTTTTTAGTAATTGTCATGATTAATTGTTTGCTGTAGTGCTTTTCCTATAAAATCTGGAACTTGCATCCCTTTCAACTTGGTTCTCCTCCATGGTGCTTAGGTGTTTTCCTTATGCCCTCATCCTTGCAAATGACACACCTTAATGGAAAGGACTCCTTTAGTCTGTGCTCTTCTGACTGAGAACTCAAAGTGGGTTGCAGCTCCAGACACCCCTTCCTTCTTCTTGAAGGTATTCTCTCTGCCATGATATGCATGAAATTCCCCAAAACAACAGTCCAAGACTACAACTGATCTAATTAAAACAAGATTAAGAATAGCAAAAGAAAATAATATTTAAACAAAAGGAACAGTAAACATAACATAGCTGTCGTGAAACTGCAAAAAGATTAGCTGGGTTTACCTTAACTTTAGCTATTAGCTGTAATAACAGAAAATACCTCCTACTTCTAGAAAAATATTCTTCCTCACTGACCTTGGTCAGATTGCATCCAGGGGACACACCCTCCCCTCTCTGTGTCCCAGGATCTCCCCTTCTTACAAGGCCTTGGTCATTTTTACCCTGTGATTACTTTAATCTCAAAGGTGAGAGATTAAAGTAATCAGGGTGGGAAGTTACATCAGCATTTCAACAAAGTGTTATTTGATCAGCTCGGGGAAATAAATTAGTTCTCCATATAATGATTGCTGTCCTCTGTTCCTGCTGTCATTCCCCCTTCTAGTTCTGGAAGGATCCTCTAACCTCTTGTTCTAAATCTAACATTTCAAAGGCCATGTTGATTTTGTCTGCCCTTTAGCCAGCCTAACAAATCAAAATGATTGAACATCTTTGCATGGCAGCTACTCCCAGCTAGAGATGTTAGAATGTGTCTTTATTCTTTCATTGATTGGCCTTTTAACGTAACAATTCCCCATGTCCATGCACCTACTCTATATGAAGTGTAAACTGTTGGCAGAGACCAAATGATCTGTCACATTACCCCAAACTTTAAACATATTTACTTGCCAACTAAATCCAGGATTACTAAAAGTAAGCATGCTGTTTTAAATTGAGTCTGATTCAAAACTTTTGCAACTTAAAAATGAACTAAAATTCTGTAGTTAAAAAAAATCCAAAATCTTTCTTTTATATATATAAGCATTTTTTGCTTTGCTTATAGCATGCAATAGTGCCAGTGCAGTCTATCACTGGCATGGCTAGTTTAGATCTTGAGTTCATTTTCAAAGTACATGCTTCACTTAAAAAATATATTTTGCTCCAGGGTAACAGTAGTCTAGGGGCAACTTATCCATTAAGTGATTAAAACAGTAAAATGTCATATAAATCATAAATAAAAACATTTCTTTATAGTCTTAGATAATTTCTTTAATCAAGTAAAGCTTGAATTTCCCCTTAAATGACATTGTAGAATTATAACCTTGTTTATTTATCCTGGAGAAAATTAATTAATACACTTAATTCCTGGAAAATATCTATTGGAAAATCTCAAGTAGTTTAGAATGTAAACAATTTGGGTGATCTAGTAAACTACATGGGGATTTAATATTTCATCTTGTTTTGATATCAGTGTTAAAAATAGGAGAAACAAAGAAAAATTGTAAAAGCTTGTATGCAAGATTTTCAAAAGTGCAGAAGAGTTCAGCTTCCATGTAAGCATTTAAATAAAGTGGCCTGGTTTTCAAATGTGATCAGCACCCAGCAGCTCCCGTTGAGAATAATAGGAGTTGCTGGTTGCTGTTTTTTTGTTTTTAATCAGGCCCCTGTGTTGTTTTTTTAGGGGCTAAATGAAAATACAGGCAAATATGGAAATTTTCTGCATTTATTTTTAATTACAAAAATGTCCACATATAATAGTTACAACATATATTGCTTCTACCACCAACCTCTCCCCTAACCGCTGTGTCACTCACCACTGATGTCACAATCTTATCACTTGACAATGTCACAATCTAGTCAGTCAACAGTGAGCTGTTTGGGCAGAAGCAGAGGGTGGGGAGGAGTGAAGGGAGCACTATTTCTACCAGATAGTGAATTTTTCATGGGTGCAAGCCGGTCTATGTAAATGTATAAATATATACGCAAATAAGCCTCAGCCTTTTGGCTTATAGTGCCAGTGCAGCCTATAACTGGCATGGCTAGTTTAGTCTATATGTTCTATATTGCAGTGAAACCAAAAGTGTCAAATTTGGTCCAAAATTTAAAATGTGCATAAGCGAGGTTTTATAAAACCTGAGGCTAGTAGACATTTCCATGGCGTTATGGGGGAGGAAGTGTAAAGCAATTTTTTAAACATTAGGTATTCCTTGTATGTTTGCAACCCAAACACTGCAGCTTTATACTTTTGCATGAGCCTAAAAGTGACCAGAAGTTGATGAGTCTCTTTTCAATCTTCAAGCTATGTGAAATGCAAAACAGTAAACAAACTGCATGAATCCTGGAAAATAAATTAGGTAGTTTAAATGTATTCAGTTTAATAGCCTACCAGATGTTAGTATCATATGTAAGGACGTTTTGTTGTAAATATATGGTTTTAATCCAACAGTCTCTTGACTTCCCCATGACTGTCAAATCAGTCTTTAAAGATGGAACAAAATTGGCCTTCAAATCTTGGGGATAATTTTTAAAATACCAGCTTAAGATAGGAGATTGCCTATTGGAAGTGGATGTACTTAGTACACAGAAGGAAAACATTTTCTGTATATCTACCAATTTTCTCTCTCTCTTTCATTGAAGTTACTATTGCCCCAAACGGAGCACTGCAGCTGGCCAGTTCAGGTACAGATGGTGTGCAGGGTCTGCAGACATTAACAATGACAAATGCTGGTGGCACTCAGCCTGGGACAACAATACTGCAGTATGCGCAGACATCTGATGGTCAGCAGATACTTGTGCCCAGCAACCAGGTGGTAGTGCAGAGTGAGTATGCATTACAAAAAACTTTAGGAATACTGTTTCCCATAAAAGTGTAGCTTTCTAAGATTTTTTTCCTTTTAATTTAACTTATTCTGCTGTCTTAACAGCTGCATCAGGAGATATGCAGACGTATCAGATCCGTACCACACCAACAACGACTTCCCTCCCACAGACGGTAGTGATGACATCTCCTGTCACCCTTACATCTCAGACAACCAAGACAGATGATCCACAGTTGAAACGAGAAATAAGGCTCATGAAGAACAGGTATGTAAGTTTCCATGTACTGCTATGTAACCAGCTTCATAGCTGCAATCAGATTCTTAAACAGCATGCTAAATTATAACTTCAGATGGCAAATACATTAAAGGTACAGTCACCTTTAAAATCACAATTCTATCTGAAAATTATTTTTACCTGCTATAGCTGAGTAACATTTAAGACTATTATACTATGAAAGACTAGAAGCTTCCTGTCTTTTCACTTAATTTTGTGTAATTAACAATGCAGTGTTGTTAAAGCCACGTCAGTCCGAGGATATTAGAGAGACAAGATAAGTAACTAAGAAGAGCTCTGTGTAGCTCGAAAGCTTGTGTCTCTCACCAACAGAAGATGGTCCAATAAAAGATTCACCCACCTTGTCTCTCTAATGTTTTTCTTGGTTTCAGGTTGAGAGTATTCCTTGATATTTAGTGAAAACTAGAATTGTGTATCCAAAATTCTGAATCCCACATACGTTTAGTAATAGTGTCACCTATGTATTATTTATCCCAGTGTCACTAGAAAATGTCAGAAAGCTAAACCCAAACATACTAAAAGATTTTGTCCCAGAAAAATTGGGGGAAAATGTGAACTTTTTTTCCTGTAAGCTAACCAGTTTTTGTTTAACCAAATATTTCACACATTCCTTGAACTGCCCTGTAGTTTTTCAGTTTGCTCTGCTAATGCCTGTAAGTAAATAAAACCTCCTTTTTATGAGTATCCTAGCCTTAATTTTTTTAAATATTCAATTCAGACTACTCTTGTGTGTATATAGATGTCTCATTTTAATTTTCTTTCTGCATGTATATTGACATATGTTTTCTTTCAGTCTACATGCTCTAGAGTAAAACTTCCATTGCCATCTGCATGCATTATCTAGGGTAGTATATATAATTTAATTCTTGAGAAACGTAAGACCCAGAACTTTCTGGAAACCAATGATTTTTGAGCAGGGCTGCATTTTCGGTTTCTCATAGAGCCAACTGTGTAAAGTTTCTGATGCACATAGTGAAAAGGCCATTAACTTTAGAAAAACAAAATGTTTAGGGTTTTTTGCTTTGTTTTGATCATTTTCTTTGATCAGTCAATGCTTTCATGTGAGGTGAACAGAAAAATTAGTTTTCTGTAAAGATCTTCTTCTCCCCAGGTGTGAATGGTAGCTTCAGATGGAGTCAGTATTCAAAGTAAAACATGAGTGACTGAACACCTAATGATATACATAATTGACAACTTCTGCCTTTTGATTTCAGGGAAGCTGCTCGAGAATGCCGTCGAAAGAAGAAAGAATATGTTAAATGTCTGGAAAATCGAGTTGCAGTCCTGGAAAATCAAAACAAAACTCTAATTGAAGAGCTAAAAACTTTGAAAGATCTTTACTGCCATAAAAATGTGTAAGAAAAGGAGGCACAACTTTTTGTGGACTGTCTAAATTTCTGTGGGGAATTTTTTTATACCGAATTTTTTAAAATTAAATGAAAGGTCAAAAATGAAACTTTTCTACCTAGATTTCACAACTTAAAGACTATAAAGATTTTATTTACAACATGTTAGTGACAAACTACAAAAAGGAAACAAGAAAACCTCAACAAAACTCCTGCTGGCAGAACTGGAAACATCATTAAAATCAAGGTTACATCGGCAATAAAAGGACATGCACATTTTATCAGACAAGTTATTTGAATTTCCTGAGCTACAAATTAATTTGGTAACAGCAGTAATATTTGATTACAGTTAAAATGTGGATGAGATGGAATCCTTGCCATTAGTTGAAAATTATTAGCAACATATATAACCAGTATAGGTTTTAATTTCTTTTGTTTTATGATCCTTATATTTTCTTTTGGTTATTTGTATGTAAATATTTTTATTTCAACCTGTACATTCTAACTTACAGGTGTAGAAGATAAAGAGAAGCTAATACTTTGCTAAAAGTATAAATTATGTTTACTTTTCTCAGCTGGCAATCTGTTTAAAGGTGGGGGGGTTTTTTTGTTTTGTTTTTGTTTTTGTAAAATGTTTGCTGTTTATCAAAGCTGGAGAGGTTTTGCAGAAGGCAATGGGGAAATTATTTTTCAGGCCTAACCCTGAAAGATGTCGAAGGCACATGAATAAGATGTTGACTTCTTAAGAGTATTCAACACATTCAATTACTTTAAACCAACAGTTTGGTAGAATGGGTATAGCTGAACAAAAGTTGTCAGAGAATGCTTTTTAAATAGTTTTGTTCTTGGTTACTGGGTGTGATAAACTATAATTGAAAAATAAATTGTGTGCTGATTATATATACAACTGAACATGCATTGCTTATTCTGTTTGGAGATCATACTATGCTTAATTAATAAGTTTACAGACCAAAAAAAAGGAACAGTAAAATAAAAAGCTCTAAAGATACATACCAAAGGGTTTATACAGTTCTAATATAGGGTTTATAAATTAAAAAAGTAAAAGTGCACAATTACCAGACTAATTTTGTAAGGTAGGCAATATTTTGTGAAGTAATGGCATCTTTGTAAGAAAATACTCTATTGAAAATAGTTAATGGCTGGTATATTTTTATAAGTAAACTATTACCTTTACAAAGTCTAAAATGGAGTTTATATGCATATTTTAACAGTTTATACAGTTCCTTTTAGTAAACAAATAGATATTTTGTCTCTCAGATTATTGATTATATATTTTTATGGGTTAGCACAAAGTAAAATTAGATTCTCTTTGGAGTAGAAAATATTTGAATTACTTTTGTCTTTGTAAGCAACTGACCTTAAAAATAAATCCTAAGGAATATTGTTGGGGAAAAAGAAACAGATTAGCATTTTTTTTCCATATTCATTAAAAACTGCACATGTGCTTGAATTTACTGCAAAAATACTATTGGGGATCCTAGTATGTATCATTTTGACTTGTTTCTTTCAAGTAAAATTTAAAGGATGTTTGACATGATCAGGACTCTTGAATATAAATAAAATATTGTGTAGACAATGGTTATTGCATGAACAGTGAATATGCTATTTTCTGGAGTTAGGATTGGATCCTGCTTCCATTATTTCAATGGGAATTGTGCCATAATCTATGTTACTAAAATGTGGTAAGGCCATCAGTGAGTCGTGCTAGCTCAGTCCTGAATGAAATTTAAAAATGTATTTGCTCCCCTTGTATGTTGTTTATATAAGGTCTATCAACATTTATTTTATTAATTAGTCTACTATATATATTGAGCTTCCTACCGAGCAGTCAGACTCTGAATTCCACAACTGAGTTTGTTAGTGGGTTACATAAATATTTTGTATTTGCAAAATTTAATATAACATATGTGGCTATTATGGGATATTGTTTGCTATATAGTTGCTTTCAATAGAACTGAAATGTATATTAGAATTCCTACTCATGTCAAAAATCTTTATGAAATGTTTAAAATGCATTTCTTTCCCAGCACTAGAAAACCGTGCATGCTTGGTGCTCAACCCTGCTTGGGTAAAGACAACATCCTAGGAGGTTCTGAGTTAGGGTCAGTGGGAGTTGAGGATAATGAGCACGTCAATAGGACTGGACTCTGTGGTCAAACTCTGCCACTGAATATGTATGCACTACTCTCAATAACTTCAAAGGGAAACAGACTTGGGTCTGCAGGCAGAATCAGACCGTCAGTATTGAAGCTTTAAGCAATGGCTTTCCTGTAAATGAAACTAACTTGAAACTCTTCTTTGTGGTATTTTGCTCCCAACTCTATGCCATTGCTGTCCTTTTTAAAATTTCTTTTTTTGTGATAAAGGATTTTTTTAAATAAAAGAACTAGCAAGTATCATTACAGTACAAAAAATGGTAGCTGATTCCTGCTCTGTTCTGCAGCTGAATGACTTTTATTACTGCCAGAGAGAAAAACATCAGTCAATTTTATTCTATTGATGTAGTAGTGTTTGGGAAGAAGCAGCGTAGGTATATTCTTTATCGTGGAAGTATGAAGTGGTCATATTCGTTTGTTCCTTGAATGATTACTTTTCAGGAGGAAGTTATTTTGGAAAGGGTGTAACATTGAATACTATTGGTCTGGTTACCTCCATAGCTACATACTTCATATGAATTGTAAAGACTTGTTAAAACAAATAGGTGCTTGAAACTCTTGACCTCGGTAATAAAGACCCCAAAATACAATTCTAATGTTCCTCATTTATTGAATCACAACTTACTTAGTTAAAGGGCTGCTGTTGAGTAACTTTGGTCCAACATTTAATCAGTCTTAAAATTACAAGGTAGAGAGTTTCTTCTGTGATCCATCTTTTTTTTTATAACAAACCTCAACAGCTACCTTAAACTAGAAAATACTGCATGCTCTGCTGTTAGTGATCCAGAAGAGGGAGCACAAGTTAACTTTAACAATCCCCTTCTATCTGTAAACACTCGACCTATTGTTGTTAAAAATCAACACCTACAATTACTGTAATTGACAGAGATTGGAAAAAAGAAATAATTTTTGTTTTCTTGTTACTTTTTGCATAGTTCCTGTGACAGATACTACAATCCTATGCTGTATCTTTGGGTACCACTGTATTGAATTTATAAATGGCTTTGTCTTACTGTGTTCTACTCCATGGGGGAGGGTTTTCACAGCTCTCCAGGAACTAAAAATAGTGGAGGGTAATTACCCTGGGGATTGTAAACAACTCCAGAGAACCACCACCCCATGGGGTTTTCGGATATACTGGTTAAAACTGGGTTTTCCAGAGAGATACTCAAAGAAAGAAATGGCTTTTGTATAAAAAGCTGAGCTTGAACTGACTCAGGGCCTTCACTTTGATTCAGCAAACAGAACTCTCTGTCTAAAAGAGGCCACAACCCTCATGGAGGAGTTGGAAAGACTTTGGCTTACGAGGGACCCATAAAACTGATGGGTGACCTTTCGTAAGGTTTTAACATACAGACAGGTCTAAACTATTCAGAACTATTATCGGTTTGTACACGTTTTCTCTGTATGCTTTTTTGTTCTTAACAATAAATGTACTCTGCTGAGAAAGAGCTGCGTGGTACCTGGTAAAAATGCTGTCACTGTCCTCAGAGAGAAGGCACAGCCCAGGTACTGGCCTTTAGGCAGACTGACTTGCTGGGAATATCACAGTATAGGATGGGAGTTTGCAGCCCTAAAACCCCCAATAAGAAGGGAGCGGGACAAGGGTCCCAGCCCAGAGACAGGTGACAGATGGAGACCTGATTGGACATGCTTGGAGTTGACCACACAGAGGGGGGGAAACAGGTGAAGTTCCCTTGAAAATCGGACTGTTCCCATTGCAGTCTGTTAGACATTTCCCTCGTTTGTGTCAGTCTCAGAGAGAACAAAATAGAAAAGTATGATTGTAAAATCACAAACACTTTTAGGAGACTTGGGCATATGTATTTACCTGAAACTACTTTTAACAATTTTTATTAGCTAGATTTCAAGTTAATGGGGGTGTCCTTTTAACCCAAAACCATTTCTATAGAACTGTATTGACAGACTATTCTGGTGCACAAACATGCCAGGACATGAAACAGTTAAAAAAAATTTTCCCACAAACAAAACAAAATCTGTATCTATCTGGGTGGAAAATACATTTTATTTTAAAGATGCTAAGATGTTACAGTATTGAACAATCACTTATATGACAATGTCCCTTTAAGCCTAGAATAGAATACACATTATGATTTGCTTAAATTATAAATTTTCTGCTTTACCTTAACAAACAAGGGATCACTATGCTGTGCCAGCCAACCACTGTAATGCACATTTTCCTTAACGGTCCTTTATTTAATGAATAACTATAACATAACATTCTATAGAACAGGCTGGTTTTCATCATGCTTGTAAAGTTCAAGCCCCATAGAATATACTAATGCAATTGTACAGTATCTTTCTCTATTGTGCATAGTTTTTACTTATGATACCTGTTATCATATTTTTTAAAAAATGCTTTATTACAGGCTGTGTACATCGGTGAGTTGGCTAGATAAAAGAAAAAACATTCCTTTTACTAAACAAGTAGCATTTACATACATTCATTAAGGATACTTATTCATAAAAATCATGAGTGGCTGCCTGTTCATGCAGTGTTCAAGTGGCAATGTCAGAGAGGCCTCTGAAGTCTCTAGTGTCACCAAATGATAGTGTGCTGTCCACCCCACAGTCAAGAGAATCAGAGCAAGCGTAATGCTCAGGGTCCTGGTGGCTTTGCTAGCCAGCAAAAGACGAGCATTTATCCACTTTTTATATTGAGAGACACGTACATAGATCCCAGGAAGTTTCGGTCGGCCGCATCCAAATCCAAAGCTGGTAATCCCTATCAGATAATATTTGCTGGTATCTAGGTGATAGCACACTAACGGTCCACCGCTATCTCCCTAACAAGAAAAAAATGACACCCCCCCGTATAGTTATTTCTAGTACTTTGAAATTCTAAGACACAAACATTAGAATTAAGATTATAATTATCTAACTTTTACTAATGGTAAAAAGAAAACATTTATATCCAAAATATATGGATGAATCACAATAAGTTTGTGTCTGGTAACCTTAACCAGGCCAGACTATCATACCTACAGTAGGTTTCTTATACTTTCTATTACTGAAGTTCTCAAAAACGTATCTCCTCCACATTCTACATTCTAGCATTCAGATCACCCTAAAGCTACATATCTACAAATTAATAACTGAATTTAAATTCAGTTATCTGAATTATGCATATATGCAAATAAGTGCTGAGTTCCACTGTATAAACAGTATTGGCTCATAATCTGCCTATCAATTCCCAAATCACCTGTTCAAAGGAAGATTGCTGAAGAAGGTGGATAGGATGGTAGACAGAATACTTGTGAATATACTGTCATCTTTAATTATAGAAAGTAAACTACTTGTCTTTCACATTAATGGGCCCAATATCTGCACGCTAAGGCCCAAACCTTGAAGTCCTTTTGCAAGCTAATGCCCTTTGACCTGAATACTGATGGTAAAACTAGCAAGAATCAAATCAAGTTAAATGCAGCTTCTTCATTGAAGAAGTAAATAAGACAATTCTTCAGCCTCTACCATAGGTGGTGTGTCTTATTACTTGTACGTTCCTTTGATTGTTAAGTTTTACTATCAATGTCTTCCAGGTCCATTGTATCAGTTATGGCATGAATTGAATGGTAGCCAGTGTTCTATGGAGAGGTACTGCCGTGGTACAAAGCTATATACTGTGTATTCCATATGGAGAGCTGGTTACTTAGCGCTTGCTGTGTAAACAGACCAGTACAGTAAGTATCCTCCATAAGATTAAGACTTTGCAGCTTGGAAAAGCGACGACTAAGGGGGGATATGATAGAGATCTATAAAATCATGACTGGTGTGGAGAAAGTAAATAAGTAGGGCCCTACCAAATTCACAGCCATGAAAAACGCATCACAGACCGTGAAATCTGGTCTTTTGTGCACTTTTACCCTATAGTATACAGATTTCACAGGGAAGACCAGCATTTCTCAAACTGGTGGCCCCAAACCAAAAATGGGGCATGAGGGTGGGTCTCGAGGCTATTGTAGGGGGGTTGCGGTATTGCCACCTTCACTTCTGCGCTGCCTTCAGAGCTGGGCGGCTGGAGATTGGCGGCTGCTGTCTGAGGACCCAGCTCTGAAGGCAGTGCCACAGCAGTAAAGGTAGCAGTACTATACCATGCCATCCTTATTTCTGCACGGTTTCCTGCACCTGGGGGAGGTTCCTGGAGGTGGTTCTGACCTGGCCCCGGGAGAGGCCCCTGCAGGTGAAGAGGAAGTCCCAGCCCATCCAGAACCAGCAGCTGGAGCCTGACATATGATAGGAGCCCTCAGCCAGGGTGCCCCCCAGGCCTGCCCCTCCCTGGCTCTGGGCCCAGCACCCTGGTGCTCAAGAGTTAAAGGCGTCTTGGGATGGCTGTGTGTGGGGGGGAGGGGTGGAGAGGTGACCATGGAACCCCCCCCCCGCCCCAACCACGGCACCCTGGGCGGTCGCTCACCCATAAGGCCAGCCCTGATCCCCAAAAGTGAGGATCCCCCCCATACCATGCCACCCTCACTTCTGCACTGCTGTTGGCGGTAGTGTTGCCTTCAGAGCCAAGCACCCATTCTTATTAAAATTGTATAATACTAATGAGTAGTCTTGGTGACTCCACAATTGAGTGGAACTCCAACAGCTTATCATCAGACCACAAAATGTAATAATATCCCTTTATACTTATTTGTTGCTTTAGTGTATAGTTTTGAAGTTAGTAAATGGTGTAAGAGATTTCAATAGAATCTCTTAGTAAAGAGTAGGAGAAGTTAGAAATACTTAATTTTCTTGTTGTAATAATGATGTTTAATAGTGTTTGTGATTACTTCATTTTAGCAGCACTATGAAATGATAGAGAGACAAGATGGGTGAGGTAATATCTTTTATTGCACCAACTTCTATTGGTGATACAGTTGAGCTTTTGAGCTACATAAAGTTCTTCATCTAAGAGCTCTGTGTAAGCTCGAAAGCTCATCTGTCTCACCAACAGAAGTTGGCCCAATAAAAGATATTACCTCCCCTAGCTTGTCTCTCTAATGTCCTGCGATCAACTCGGCTACAACACTGCATACGCTTATGAAATGTTATCAGTTTGATGCCAAAATCATAGTATTAAGACTTCGAAACATCAGGGCAATACCATTGTGAAAATCATCACTACACACAAAATTAATTATAAACAATGGTAAATTAGAAGGAAATTAATATATAAGGGTCTCTGGTGACTTAAAAGTGAATCTTAGATGTTCATTTTACTAGTAACTTTTGTCTCTTTTCCTCCTTTCCCTGTTGCCTTTGCTGTACTTCACCTTTATTCTCCAAGACATATTGACTAAACTGGGGCCCATATATGCATAGGGCCAGATTTTCAAAGAGCTCAGCACCTAGCAACTCCTATTGTTCTCAATGAGGTGGGGGTGATGAAGATTCTCCATTGATCTCAATGGGAGATGCTAAGTGCTGAGCACTTCTGAAACTCTTGCAACTAAACCACTTTGCTCACCAACGTGTATAGGTATTTCTTGTCAAACACAAAGAAGCATGAACTTATATTAAATGCACAGATTTAGTATGGATGTACACTACACAGACACACTATATTCATATAATATACAGTTTGTGCATATATATACATATAAATAAAACCTTTTGTATTTTATTGTTATCTTTGTGTCAAGCATTGCATAAATAAACAATCTGTCTTGTTTTTGTTCTTACTTCTTTCTGTCAATTTTCCTTCTACTGTGTATCACTGTTTTTAAATTCAGATTATTTTTCTCTAAAATCATCATTCTTTCCTCCTGTTTCTCTGATACCTTTCTCTCTTCTGACTTAACCTTTCTTTTCTGTTTATTATTCCTACTGTATTAATGCCCAAATCCTTGTCCCAATGAAGCCAATGCGAGTTTTAACTTAACATTTCCGTGGCAGCAGGCTGGGACAGTACATTTACAAATAGAAAATTCTAGTCTTACCTGACAGCTATCGATACCTCCAGATTCCAAGCCAGCACAAAACATATTATTATTAATCATCCCTGCATACCATTCAAAACCATTACAAATATCAGAAGGAATAATGTTTACTTGAGCTTCTTGTAATATAGGTGAGCTTTCACCTGTAATGGAACATAGAACATATAGAAGATGAACCATTTTGCTACTACAATTGTAGCATTTTTGTGCACATATTTTTTCAGTTCAGTGGGACTACTTGGGCTGAAAATTAAGAACGTTTATGAATACTATTTGGCTTTAAGAAACTGCTTTATCATTTAATGTCTCAGTGTACCATTTGTGTCAAGGCTGTGTGTCATGTATCTCCCAGACCAGGCACGATGGAGGAGAGTCTTTCCATCGTGATGGTCGCCCATTCAAATGGGCCTATGGGCTGGCTGAAGCTAGGAGAACCAGTTTTCTAAATTCTCTGCAGGGGCCTGGGGTCTGAAGGAGTGGAATTTCCCCAAAAAGAAAAGGTTTTAGTGATGGGTTTTAGAAAAAACAGAGAGCCAGAGTGAACTAACGTGAGACATTGTTTAGTCTGGACCTATATAGTTCTTGTCTTGTGCTATCTAATGTGTCTGTTTGCTTCCACTGTTGTGTCCCTGAAGAGGTAAACTGTAAGCCAGAGTTTCCTACAAGGTGGAACTCTGGAAAAGAGTGTGCTATGCTACTGGGGAGTCTGGGGGAGATGGCACTGGTCATGGAGCTGATGCAGTAAGACTGGGCATTCAGCTCAGAAGAGATGTGAGACAAGAGGATCTATAGCCTATGTGTGGGCCTGGTCTGGAGAGGTCGTGCCTGGATTCTGCTCAGTCTCAGGAAGCTTAAAGCACATGGGCCTGGAACCCAAAGACAGAAGCCTGATGTGTCCAGCAGGGGGATTTTTACCATGGCTGTGAGGTGACAACACGTGTAAGTCATTGCAGGATCGGGGGTGGAGGCAGTAGCGTAGCGGGTGGGGAGCAGGGGGAGCGGCCGCTCCCCCACTGAGCAGAAGTGGTGCCTTTTTTGTGCTCCGATGCCTTTTGCTCCTACGCTGCAGCCAAAGCGGAGGGTTTTTTTTGCTCACGGCGCCTTTTTTTGCTCCCAGCGCTTTTTTTTAGCTCCGCTCCCCCTGTGCTCTAAACCTGGCTACGCCACTGGGTGGAGGTGTTATTTGACACATCTGCCTTTGTTTCTGAAGAAACATGTGAAGTACTAGTACTTAGAACTTAACACTTTCAAAGTGCAAGGGCCATGTTGTGTCCCATAGGCTCATCTGACCCCAGATGCCCTTGTATTTTCCCTTAGGGAGGCAGCTCCACTATGAAAGTTACTACACGCTGAGTCTGTGCTCATTGGTGTTTAGAGAGGAGAGAATCCTGGGCAGACCTGCCAGCCCCACTACTCATTTGGAGCCCTATATAGCCTCAATCTTTCTATATCTAATTTACTGTTGCTAAGTATAACGTTTTTTCTCAGTGCTAATGTCTGGGAACTGAAACGAGAATCTAAAAGTCAAGTTCAGTTCTTCCTTCTTTTACATTATCCCTGAACTAAAGACTACAGGCCAAACTGTGCCCTCAGTTACACCTGTTCAGCCCTAGGGTGCCTTCAGTGGGGGTATAACTGAATTTGACTTGCAGAATGATTTACAGGTGATGTACATGGAGATTTGAACCCAGCTTGACTTTCAGACCTTTTTGTGAGTTTGAGCTGCTGATGGGTAGAAAAAATAACTTTTTACTTGTAAACTGAAAATTGTATATAAAAACACCGAACACAGAGTTTCACAATGTTAGCAGAACTGCACTTTAAGCAATCAAGTTTTGTGCTAAGCAGCGCTGATTCCTTTAAGAGTTGCACTGAAAAATACTCTGTTCTCTTCATTTTGACTTTTTACCTAAAAAAAAGTAATTCCTAATCCTAATAAACTGAGGCCCATAGGTAGAGTTTTAGTGGTATTGTTATTCCAGGTAATAAAACTTTTATGCTTCATCAAATTCTTTCTTTCTCTGGATAAAACGAAGGCAGTAGGAGTGCATCATGGTTTTTGTAATTAAAAGGATGCATTTGGAATAAAGCCAAGGAGAGCATGAATGGCAGCAGTATCTAGGAAAGAAATGCCAAAAAGATGGTTTCAAAAAAGCTACCCTTGAAGCTCAAAACAAAACCACACCATTTAAATAATGCCTTCACAACAAGTAAGGTTTCATTACTTGAAATCAGCTATTTCTTGGATTACCAGGTAGTTTAATAATTAAAAAAAAAAAAAAGGCAAACAAATCTTTACCTTTCTCTGAAATACTTCCCCAACCACTTATGAAGCACTTTGTTTGGTTGTTGATGTTTCGATGAATGTGAACAAAGGGTAAGCAGATGGGCTGAATATAGTCATTGTAACTTACAGATTTATATAGTTTAAATAATGCAATATCATTTTCAAACGTCTCTATCCGGAATTCTGAATGGACAAGAATCTCTCTAACACTACTTTTCACAGTATGTCGCTCAGGTCTGGAAGTATCATGAAGGCCAATCACAACCCTCCAGTAGTATGGGTCCCTAAAAGAGAATCAACAATTAATTTCTTACATCTGTGGTACAATAAATAAATTACTTGTTTGCATTCTTTACAATCTGTTTTGTTTTGTTGGTGATTTATGCACATTTGACAAAATGCTTTGAAAATCCCATATTAAATATATTTGGGACAAGTTCATGACAGAGATTGCCTCATATTTGGAAAGCAAATCGAGATAAAATATTTTCAGTTAATATTCAGATCTGGCTGCCCAGCTATGCCTGTGGAACTCAGCAGTGAGTTGTTTAGGAGAAAAGATACAAACATTTTTTTTTAATAGAAATATTGAATGCGTAGTGAAAGCAGTATGGAATATTGACAGTAAAAGAAACAATAATGGAAACAGGATCTTTAATACAGAAGTCTAGAGGTGAGATTCTAAGAGGAGCAGCTCATTACTCACAGCCAGGGAGAAGCAAAACTGGCATTAAGCTACCTTTGCACCTCCTAGATTCTGGGCTGCTCTGGGGCTGGAGAGGTACGCATTGTAACTTAAGATAGCTCTGGGGGCCTGTCTAAGGATGTGTCAGTCGATTAATAAGCCTCTTTTGAGGCATTTATTACTGTACAGTAAAATGAAAGTTTAGCCTCTGATAGTCCTTTAGTATTTTCTAAATAAAGGTTTTACAACCTAGTAGAATAAAAGAGATGAAGTAGTGCTTACTTTAGAAAAACGGAAAAATCCCCTGCAATGTTTGCTGCCCAAATAGTGCAACATTTTGCTAGTGCAGTACAAGGTTACTGAACCTTAAAGCTGATTGGGAAAAAATATTCCTGGAAAAAAATTAAACTTTTAGTCAAAAACCTGAAAGGGAATTTTGGGACATAGGAGTCAGGTGTTTACTGCTCAGTAATTGTTCTACAACCTTAGAAGCCAATGCATGCGAGTCTGGCAAAACTCTCACTGATTTCCATAGTGTAGTATCTGGTCCTCCGTTTTGCTAAAGGATAATGCTGATATGATTTAAAATTACGCTATGGGAGTTATAGGTGATGCATTTCTGGTCAGTTATACCTTTCTCACACTTAACTTAACAAAATAGGATTTTGAATTGAATACATACATTTGTCGTCTAACACAATGCGCTGCTGTCAGCACTGAATACTCATCAATTAAAGATCCACCGCACAGATGTTTAAAGCCTACACCATATTGGTAAACTTGGAGACTAACTTGCCACGGCCATGCTCCGAGCTGTGCATCATGTCCACCTACGATCCGAGGTCCTGATATCATATCCACCAGTACCCGCTCTCCACACACTACAACACAAAACACAATCAGTTAAATTGTTCAGCTTGCAATATGAAGATTTTGTGCATTTCTAGTGTTTTCTGCATGGGTTTTTCAAAAGGTTTACCAATGTTATTACAACTATTTTTTGCATTCCCATTTAGAGCCCTGGTTCAGCAAAATGCTCGAGTGTGTGCTTAAGTCCATCACTTCATCTATGTTTAAGTGCTTTGAAGAATAGGGCTCACTTTAAGCAAGTGGTTGAACTGCCTTTAAGAAATGTACAGAAAGTTGCATAGAAGTATGTATTGTAGTGGTGTCTTATATGATATTGTGCTTATATAATGTGACTGTACCAACAATTAATTTAAAAGTATTAATAAAAATAGTGCAAACTCTTCTGTAAAGCTATGCAAGAATAATGAAATTATTTCACAGTGAAAAGTTTAAGTGACTTTTAACATTATACTTTGTGTTGATGTCCAAGGTCTTCAAAGAACTTTACAAAGGGTGGGTAGTATTATCTGAGATGTGGTAAACAACATAACACAACAGGTCAGCAGCAAAGCTGGCAACAGAACCCAGTTCATCTGCATTTCCAGTTCCCTCCTCTAAACACTTCTGTACTCACAATATTTACTCTGGTGAGGAAGCATTTTATCATGTATTCAGAATTAACTTCAGGCTTGGCTTACGGCCCCCATGACCATAGTATCTGAGTACTGTAATGGATTTAGCATCACAATACCCACAAGATAGGGAAGCACTATTATCCCCATTTTACAGCTAGTCTGTGTCTCAGCTCCCTAAGTGACTCGTGGATCATACATGAAGCCTGTGGCACAGCAGGGAATTTAACCTAGGGCTTGAATGGACCAGGCTAGCACCCTAACCACTAGACCACCCTTCTTTTCCATACAGATACCAAATGGAAGCTTAGGTACTGGAACTAGAGGTCTGGGGGTGTGGCAGCACCCCCTGGCTTGAAGTGTTTTCTATCATATACATGGTTTACAATTTAGTTCAATGGCTTTCAGCACCCCTACTATACAAATTGTTCCAACACCACTAATTATAAGGGGCTATCAGCATATGTTGGGATTCCCTCTGAGACCTTTTCAACTCAGCGTATCGAGAATACTGTCTGGTTCTGGGAGAACACTTCATCCAGATCACTGGGATCCAAAACACACAGTTTGACTCTGGATTTCATCATTCGGGTTCCTTTATTTGGCATGCAGCAAAGCTTGGCTGAGTTGATCAGCAACTTAACCTTTCCCACGATACGTAGACACTGCCTGTGGGGGCCTGAGGTGTCCTGGAATCCTTTCCCGAACCACGTGAAATACTCTCGGGGGTATATCATACTCTCGTGGCCCAACCACATCCTTGGGCCGTGGGGCGAATACTTTAGGGCCTGATGCATTTGCACCCATATGACTGGCAGCAGAGCGACCACACGCAGGGTCTCCTGATGCAGCACACGGGAGGTGGGTGCAGCAAGAAACCTACCAGCCCCTCCATCAGGAGCTGGCACCTGGGACCCTTCCAGCACATGACCTGCCACTGCTCTCTCATGTATGGGTTATGTCAAGTGTGCACTGGAGGCTCATGGGAAGGCTGCCGCGCAGACTCATGGGCCATGAAATTCTGGGGGGGGGGGGGCGAGAGAGAGAGAGAGAGACTCATCTCTGCGCAAGCGCAGTCGCGTCGCACCAAAGAGTAATTTGGTTCCAACAGTGAGCAGCGTGCGCACGCGCAGCGCGGGTCCCGGGGCTAGGCGGTGCCTGAGGCACTGCCCGCCCAAGCCGCTGCGACGCCGCCCGGCTTCCTGCCACTCCCAGCCGCGGGAACCTTACTGCTCGTGGTGCCGCCGCCCGCTCGCAGCAGCACCACCAGGGCGGCGGCACAGAGGCGCGGCCACATCGTCCTGGGAGCGAACAAAATGGCGGCTGGTTCTCGTCCAACGGTTATCCGCCGGCCGCCGGCGCGAGGCTGCTGGCCACGTGACCGGGGAATGGCGCCATGCCCTGGTCGCGTGCCGCCCACATAGAAGGCGGGGGGCGGGGCAGACCTGAGGCGATGGAAGGGCAGCGCGTGGGTCAGGACGGGTCTGAGAGAGGGGAAGGGGCGGGGTCAGATGGAGGGGCCAGAGTGTGGGGCAGGAGGAGGACAGGGGTGGGGGGAGAAGGTGTGAGGCAGGCTGGGGTTGGAGGAGAGGGGTGGGGGGAGAAGGTGTGAGGCAGGCTGGGGTTGGAGGAGAGGGGTGGGGGGAGACGGTGTCAGGCAGGCTGGGGTTGGAGGTGAGGGGGAGAAGGTGTGAGGCAGGCTGGGGTTGGAGGAGAGGGGTGGGGGGAGATGGTGTCAGGCAGGCTGGGGTTGGAGGAGAGGGGTGGGGGGAGATGGTGTCAGGCAGGCTGGGGTTGGAGGAGAGGGGTGGGGGGAGACGGTGTCAGGCAGGCTGGGGTTGGAGGTGAGGGGGAGAAGGTGTGAGGCAGGCAGGCTGGGGTTGGAGGAGAGGGGTGGGGGGAGACGGTGTGAGGCAGGCTGGGGTTGGAGGAGAGGGGTGGGGGGAGATGGTGTGAGGCAGGCTGGGGTTGGAGGAGAGGGGTGGGGGGAGATGGTGTCAGGCAGGCTGGGGTTGGAGGAGAGGGGGAGAAGGTGTGAGGCAGGCAGGCTGGGGTTGGAGGAGAGGGGGAGAAGGTGTGAGGCAGGCAGGCTGGGGTTGGAGGAGGGGGTGGGGGGAGACGGTGTGAGGTAGGCTGGGGTTGGAGGTGAGGGGGAGAAGGTGTGAGGGAGGCAGGCTGGGGTTGGAGGTGAGGGGGAGAAGGTGTGAGGGAGGCAGGCTGGGGTTGGAGGAGAGGGGTGGGGGGAGATGGTGTCAGGCAGGCTGGGGTTGGAGGAGAGGGGTGGGGGGAGACGGTGTGAGGTAGGCTGGGGTTGGAGGTGAGGGGGAGAAGGTGTGAGGGAGGCAGGCTGGGGTTGGAGGTGAGGGGGAGAAGGTGTGAGGCAGGCAGGCTGGGTTTGGAGGAGAGGGGTAGGACAATGGGATCGGGCCTGGGGCACAGTTTGGGGAAGGAGGGTTGAGTCTGTAGGGGGAGAACAAGGGAAGAGGGTACAGCACCGGGGGCTGTGTAGGGGGAGAAAAGAAGGAGGCGCAGGGTTTGGTGGAAAGGGGAGCAGCAATGGTGACAAGGCTTGGGAGAAAGCAGGTCTGTGGGGAAGGTGAGAGGGAATGGGGGTCTCCTTAATTGGGTGCAACAATTAATTGACTTCTGTGGATTTGGAGGGGGGCAGGAGAGGAAGAGGCAGATAGAATTCTCCAGTAACAAAACAAAAACACCCACTTTCAGTTTAAACATTCCATGTTTTAATGTAAGTTATCTGAGAAATTGTTTCCATCAACTACTCTAGTAACTTTTTTTCCCTCTGAGAAACAATATGGTTCTATCACAGAGTAACATTGCTACAGGGCCACAACTTTTTTCAACAAAACACAACATTTTTTTTTGGCAAAGAGATACCTACTGCTGAGAGGAATCAGGATTTCAGTCACTCATGCATCACAAGAACTGGGCAGAGTAGCAACAGGTTAGTGTTTATCAGTAATGTTCTCAGTAGTTGTAGAAGAGCAAAAGTCTTAACAGAGATCAAGATCATGAGAGACATGCTGCCAGAGCCCTGCACCTTTTGTAGGGGTTTCAATGATTATTCTCCCATCCAAATACCAAGCAAGGCTTCCTGTTCTGTCTATAAGATCTGCTGCAACCATAATACAAAGGTGCTATTGCTGCAGATAGGGAGTGAAATCTTGGCCCCACTGAAGTCAGTGGGAAAAAAACCCATTGACTTTGTTAGGGCTAGGATTTCACACATGGAGAAATGGTATCCTTTAGACTTCAGTTTTGTCAGTGTTGATTCACAGTATAATTTCTGAATCATTTGACTGGTTGGGTAATTAACAATATAAAAATATCACACAAAGTGGTAGACTTTGACACAGGCTTAAAAAAATCTTCCAACATTTCAGTTCAGTAGCAAAGTTATAGTTAGATTGATTATACTACAATCTCAGCTATCTGAATGGCATGAGATGTATTAAAATAGCTCGATAACTGTTATGAAAAGAGCAGGGAAGGGTTAATAGAGAATGTTGCATCCTCTAGCCAATACATTTTTGCAGCTGATTGGAAGTTCTGTGTTATTAGGCAGGCACATTGCCCCTTTAAGTACGCTGACCCCACTCTTAAGTATACTGTCTTTTTAAGTAGATCAGCAAGTTGAGACAGCAGCTGCTGCCCATAAGCTCCCTCCATCCAGAGCCCTGTG
The DNA here is from genome assembly GCA_037349315.1 of Chelydra serpentina. Lineage (NCBI taxonomy): Eukaryota > Metazoa > Chordata > Testudines > Chelydridae > Chelydra > Chelydra serpentina. Next base: position 602,883 of record JBAIAC010000079.1, read on the forward strand.
GTGTCCCCCCCACCTTGCTGTGTGGAGATAGGATGCGGGGGAGGGAGGCCACCTTGACATTAGCACCCCTCTTTCTCCTCCTCTGTACAGCAAGCAGGAAGAGGGGCAGGAGCAGCACAGGGCAGTGTGGGGAGGGACAGCTGAGCTGCCTGGCAATTGATAGCCTGCTGGGTGGCTGCTGCACAGGGAATTTAGGGGAGCTAATAGGGGGTCTGCCAGTCCTCCCTGGTTTCAAGTCCCCACAGGTAGCTCCAACAGGCTGCTCTTTCTGCAAGCAGTGGACAAAGCAGGCGGCTGCAAAACAACATTATGAGGGAGCATTGAGCAACTTTAAATTAGCATGTTCTCTAATTGATCAGCAAGGAACAACACAATGTTAAGTGAGTAGTTACTGTAGATGATTTGTACAGAAGCAAACATTAAAATGTGTAAATGTCACAGCACAGTGAGAATTATTTTATAGCATATCCGATGATGTGAGACTGAACTGGAGTCCAGTATAATGGGACTTGTATGTGCCGTAACTTTATTTCTGAAAACTTGGCTTGTTCAAGGTTTTTCCAGGTCTCCCTTGTCAGGTAGCATCCATCAAACACAAGTTTCCAAGTTGGATAGTAGACTTGCTGCCAAAAATAGCTCCAGCTTGAAGGATCTGCAGCCACATGTTCTAAGAAATAAAATGCCCCACCCTGGGGAAACAAAACAATTTAGAAATATTTTAGAAATGAAGGAACTGATAAGCAGTTTGCATAACTTTTCTTTGTGTTCTTAAAACTCAGTTTCTGTTCTGCCTTTTCTCCCTCAGCAATTTAGACACTTGCAATTGAGGCTTTCTTTACATACATTTCAGTAAGTATCAAAATACTTCCTCTCCCCCCCCCCCAATTGCTCTTTTAATCCTGTACATTTTAAAATAAATAGAAAATTACATATTTTTTCAGAGTTGTTTAAAATCCATTCAGTAAGTTCTAAAAAGACAAATGATGTGCTTGCTTAGGACCTGGTTTCTTTAACTCTATCGTTCACAGTAATCCGTACTTTGTGTTTTTGTTCAGAGTAAAACTACTAGGATGTGGTTGTCAAAGGAGCCTGAGAGAGAGAGATGCTTAAATCCCATTAAAATGAATTGGGATTTGGGAATACGTAGGTCCCTTTTAAAAATCCCACCATTAAGGTGCAGTTGAGAATCAGGACCAGGGAGTTTTAACTCGGAATTCTTTACAGAACGTTATGAGCAAATAAAGGGAATGGAATTAAAGGAATAGTTATTTGAACCTTAAGGCTGGGATCAACCCTTCTTTTTAGATGTTAAGTGATTTGTCCAAGATAACACAGCGAGTCAGTGGCAGAGCAGGAGTAGAACCTAGATCTCCTGACTAGAAGAATTGAGATCTTCTGTCCATTGGACCATGCTGACTAGGAAAGCTCTAATATTTCACCTATAACATCCTAAAACTTTAAACTTCACTGACTTAATATTTTATCCATATCCGGTGTAGATGGAAATGACCAATCTTTTGATATCTCCCATGTAAAATTTAAATACTTTTTTTGGGTGGGGGGCTGTGTCTAAGCTGTTTCACCATGCTAGACTGAGAATTTGCTTTTTTCTAAAAGAAAAATCCCTTGTAGGGAAAAAAATTAAAATTCTGCCTTAAATTGCATGTGTTCCAATTGCCATTGAAGTTAGTGGGAGTTGAATGCACAAAACACAGTTGGCCTAAGAATAATGGGGCAAAGTGACCAGTATGCTCCTACTGCTTTGCACCTCTTTGATATGCAAGGTGGATATAAGTCCAGTTTAATTGGCCAGATAAATGAGGTTTGTGGCAGCTTTGCATCTCCAGAGTGGCAAAAAGCCACTGGTGAATCTGGTCCAGTGGCTGTAGAATAGGTAATAATAATAATATAGGAAATGTCTTTTCTTAAATACTCACGGGTCTGAGTACTCTCAAAACTTCTTTCAAGACACCCTCTGTGCTTTGCACTGAGCACAGCACCAAGGTGCAAACCACTGCATCCATAGAGCTGTCGGCCACTTGGTTCAAGTCCTCCCCTGGGGCGACCAGGAAGTGCTGAAACTGGAGATGCTGGTTCTGTGCCATGCTCTTGGAGAGACCGCGCTGGAAATTGAGGCTTGTGTCAGTGCAGGTCATTTTGCAGCCAGGTGGGTAGAATTGGAAGTTGGCGCCAGTGCCAGTCCCAATCTCCAGCAAAGTCAGTTCCCCCGAGGGGCCGGCAAACTCCTGCAGGTTGCAAAACAGCTCTTGTTTGTGCCCTGACACCCTCCGGTTGTAACTTGCAGTTAACTTCTCTAAGCAGAAGGGAAAGAATATCTTCTTACAGAATGGGTCCCATATGCCCAGGAATGATAGCAGGTATATGGGCAGGGCAAGCAGCTGCATGCAGACACGGAGAAACAGGATCACTGCCTTTGCCATTCCCACTTCTCAGTAGGACCTGTCCTGAGAAGAGCCTGCTTATTTAAAAATAAGATCCTTTGAAGTTCGGGCAGAATGCAGAGTGAGTCTATGAAACAGCTCTGTTTACTCTTGAGATTATTTTCTGCTCTTTGTACTGATCTAGTAGGTGGCTTCTACAGACAATTTCAAAATCCAATGTAAAGGTCCTGGCTGAAACTTGAGCAAAAAAGACCAACTGCTCTGTTAGGAACAATTGACATAGTCTGGAGGCTGGTTGGCTACATGATGAACTGATATAGGCTGGATCCTGCAGCGTGGAACTTGATTTATGCAATATGTTGCAAGTCCCTAAATGTAATGTTTAGCAAGTTTCAGATAAGTTTCCACCCTCTCTCTTAAAGCAGCCCTGTCTCATTTTCAATGTTGTGGTTAACAGTTTGTCTAGAAAGTGGGAGACCCTGGGTCCAGTCTCATGCTCCAACTACTCTTTCATTATTTAGCCACAGGAGAACAGCTCCAACAGGAGAGACTGAGAGAACTCTGTCAGAATATGCCATAGCTCATTGGTTAGAGAACTCTCCTGAGAGGTGGGAGACCCCCTATTCAAATCCTTTCTCCATTTTTGGCAGAGAGGGGGAATTAAACCTGGTTCTCCCACATCACTCCTATGCAATTGTGCTAACCATTCATTTAAAATTTATAAGGTGGCTGGCTCCTTCAGAATGGGACCTGATCTGGTAGGTGGTTTCTGAGCATGCCTACCAGTTCGTGCCCTGAACGTGATTTATATGGCCAAATTCCTGTTTTTCCCTAGTCTGTGAATCACTTTGGGGGTTAGGCGGGAACTAGATGTCCTGATATTTAGAGCGAAGCAGAAACTTAGGCAGCTTGGGAACTTTTACTCTGAAAACTTAGGTGCTGAGTGAGCTTAAGCACCTACAGCGTGTTGGGGTTCCCCTGAGACCTATTTCCACTTGTTTCTCAGAGAACTCTGACTCCAGTCTCAACACTCAGGTGCTTTTATTTGGCATATAGCAAAGCTATGTGGAGTTGATCAGGCTCAAACGTAGGAGGCGGGTATAGGGCGTACCACACATTCAAAGTTACACAGCAAACCTCTTCCTTTATATACATTTACACAATACAGTACATCACATTTTTGGGGTTGGCTTGGTCATTTTGTAGGAACCAATCCCTCTTCTACAGCATGTTTTGTCCATGCCCAACTTACTCTACACTACATCTTGTGTTCCAATCTTCTCTTATCCATTGTTAGCTTATTTTTAGTAAATGATTCTTTGGGTATTTCCCCTCTTATTTTAGCTAGCTCAGACATTCTGTCTTTTAGCTTAGTGACCTATTTACTTATCTTAGCACAAACATTCTGTTTTCAGCCTGCTGATCTAGTTACCTTCCTAATCCTGTCTTCCAAGAAATGAGGCCTCCCCCATGTTTAATTACTCATGTTAAACTGGGCCTTCACAGGGTTTGGCGAGAGTTTTGTAGATCATAGTGGAGCCAAAACTGGTTTAGGCACCTAAGTTCCTTTGTGGATCCCACCCCTTCTCTATATTTTTCATCAAGCACTGCACCAGGATTCAGCAGAGAACTTGGGCTACCTCAAAATTCTCGATTTAGAGGTACTGATTCGCAGCGATTTTCCTGAAAAGAAACTTCTCAAAGTTGGGGTCTGTGCAGATCACTCGGCATCCCAACAGATAGAACTGGAAGTTGGCTCCAATGCCACAACTGATATCCAGCAGCACCAGCTCCTCTGAGGTGTTTGTAAACTCCTGCGGGCTACTCAAGAGCTCCTGTTTCTGGTCAGAGGTCTTTCTGTTGTAAATGATGGTGAATCTTTCCATGACAGGTGGGAAAAATATCTTCTTGCTGCAGATGAAGTCTCACAGTCTCAGGAACAAAAGCAGATATACAAGCAGGGCAAGGAACTGCTGTAGGAGCATAATTAGCAGCATTGCAATCAGCAGAGAGAAAAGTTTGAACCTGACCAGCTAACGGTGTGTAAGAAATAGTCACGTCAGAAGTTGGGGGAGTTCTGTTGCTCTTTCGCATTTCTTATAAGCTGTAGTCATGGAGCTGTGCCAAAATGTACTTACCCTACATCAAAGGAATCCAGCTTGAGGCAACTATTGTGATAATGCCCTAATGCAAATTTCTTGGCTCCATTTTTGTTCTGCAGGAGATGCTATCCCAACCCCTTAAACTATAGGCGATATTGCTGCTGCCCCCAAAATCAAGCATGACCTTTCCCTGCATAAAAACAGGTGTTATTTTGAGTAGATAGTTAATAAAGTGCTTTGAAAAAATAACTCATTCTCTCAGTGCCCAGGAGGGAGGTATATAGATGGACTAATGATGGTACAGAGAGGTGAAGTGACTGGGCTTAAGGTCTTGCAGTGAATCAGTGCAGAGCTCAAAAAGAATTCAGGAGTCCTAGCTCTTAATGCTTTCCGCTAACTGCTAGGTCACACTGTCTCAACATTTTCCCCTTTTAAAACAACTCCTAAGCAGAGACCAATTTTGGTAAGTATATGGGGACATTTATTTAAGCAGCACTTGGAACAGATTTCCTCAGTGTGAGCCAAAAATCCAATATTTATGTCACATGCCAGTAGTCTGAATATTATTTATTGAATCTTGCTATTGTTTAAACACACACTCTGGACTAAACCAAGTTTCTGTTTATCTTATATAACAATCATAGCCTTTCTTACTCTTCCTTGACTTTAGACTACAATGAAACAAGATACAGCCTGGAGCTGCACAGACAAATACATGAGAATTAAGGATAACTTACATTCCCATACACAGAGGGTTGGTTGGTTGTTTTTCGTTGATGGTCTAATCCAGGCCTGCACAACTCGTAAAGTGGCAAGGGCCATATTACTCCAAAGAAAACAGCTGAGGGCCAAAACCCACCGGCCCCATAGAAACACCGCCCTCCCCCCAGCGCCCCCCGCCCCACAGAACAATCCCTCCTTCCCCAGCGCTGGGGTGTGGAAGCCTGTAGAGGGGGAAAGAAACAGCCCACATAGGGTGACTGGATCACAGCAGTAAAATAGGACCTACCCCCTCCCCACTCGGCCCCACCATCACACCCCTCTTCACCCCCCCAGGGGGTCAATATATTACTACACACAACAGTCAATCAATGCAGCTGTAGATAAATCTCTGCATTATGCATTTTTGTATAACTTTTATATGACTTTGTATTGAACCTTGGTAATATGTTATAGTGGGTCCCTAAGGTAGTATAATTAAGGTAAAAGAAAAATGTCTTTTTGCTAGAAGTAGAATAAGATCTTCCCCCCCCCCCTACGTTCTATTCAATTGCCCTGTTGAATGAATGAGGTGTGAATGAGGAAGGCATGGAAGGGAGGTACCTCCAGACAGCTGCAACCCTTGGAGAGGGGATGGGAACCAGACCAAGGACAATCAGACTTGTCAAGTGGGCTGACTAGAGAAGAGCAGACATACTGATGGCCTCGGGGGTTAGAAGCAAGCACCTTCCTTTGGGAACACCCTCTTTGCAGCATTGGGACAACCCCCAGCCCAGAGACAAGCAGCAAAAAGGACCAACGGACACAGTCCCAGATTTTGGGCCGCTCAGTGAGTCCACCTACTCACCCCCCCCCGCGGGCCGCGCAGTGAGCCCATGCGAGCCGCATGCGGCCCCTGGGCCGCATGTTGTGCAGGCCTGGTCTAATCATATGATCCAGGAGACACTTTAAACTGTTTTAAGATACTATGGATTTTGTTAATGTGGGTTTTACAGAATCCTTCAGTATGAAGACTTACAACATAAGCAAGTCTTTTCACTTTCATGAGAACATCAAATTATTAATGTACAGGCTGCAAGAAGCCAACTTTTTGGTTTCTGGCAGGTAGAAAATCAGATCATTGCCCTGATTTCACAACACTTTAGTTGTCAAGTCTCTTAAGTAGATGCAGGGAGGCTATGCTGTAAGTGGGGATCTCTCTGCCTGTCCAGAGGATGAGGAAGCAGGAGCAGGGCTTTCCCTCTAGCAGTGATATCACAGCATCCAGCATGGCCAATTAAAACTGATTAGGTCTCCTGAGATAAATCATTTGCCAAAGAAAAATATATTTTCAGTAAATTGTATATGTACCTGCCTGATTTTGCATCAAGTCAGTTCCATCATGCTCACCTCTATGAGGGGGACTGGTGTAACCAACAAGTGGGAAGAAAAGGGGGAGGATTTTGTTTTTGTGGTGTATGTAGCAATATAGCTGTGAGCTAGATTTTGTGATTCCATTTTCAGTGCCCTTCCCTTTAAATGTAAGCAGCTTCTCTACTGGGAGGAAGGGCCATGTGTCAATTCAGGATGGCTTTTACAGAGCAAGTAACACATATACACTGTGGAAGCGACAAAGATGGCTTTGTCCAGACTAACACGGCTTCCCCTCTGATACTTGATATACACTGTGCTTTCACATAGACTTTTAAGTTTGAGCTTTGTTTTCCTTTTACTGTTGGTCTGCTCTAAAAGATAAATCAATACAAAATAGCACTTTGTGCCTCATTCCTACTTATAAAGGCTGGGCCTGACACAAGGCCTTCAATTACACCTCTGCAACCTGGTGTTTTACAATCATGCATTCAGCAGCAGCTGTGCGCAATGCATGAGTCACCAATGAGCTTGCACAGGTGTAACTGATTGGCATTTAGTAAATGATTCTGTTGATACACAAGATAGAATAGAATCTGTTGCTTTAGTTGAACTGGTTCTGTGGAACTACAAATGTAGGGTTTTTTTTGTCACTAAAGTCAGTAGCTCTGACTCTAAATGTGGGCATAGAGCAGATCTTTTGAGTAAGAAAGTACCTTTTTCTGTTTGTTTGTACATAGTAAAGTGCACATTATTCTACTGTGCACCTAGGCTGAAAGTGGAGTTTTGCTCTTTTTCATGACCTGTGAGTTTCAATATCACTTTTAAGTGAATGATATTTACCAGTACATGGTGTCCTGCACTTGGTTATCAGCCTGATATCACTTGAAACAGAAGCCTTAAACTAGTTAAAATCACCTGCTAATGGGCCAGATTTTTCAAAATGGATCAGGATTCGATTTTCAAATGCTCGAGTCGATGTTTGAGGCCAGATCCCCCCCCCCCCCCCCCCCAAAAAAAAAAAATCTCAGCACCAGCAACTTCCATTGTCACACTTATGGCCACTTTTCAAAAGGGCTCAGCATCCTGAAAGGTCTTGAAAATCTGGCCCATATTATTTAGGGCTGAACTGATGGGTTACTTTATGTCTAATTGTACTCATCAACTAGCCCCATGTAGTCCTATGGCTACTTGAAGAGGTGTTGCTAGAGCAATTGTATGGCAATGAATGTTTGAAAGAGCTTGGGAGATGGAATGGAAGCTGCAGGTTAATATGCTTGATAGTCATTGTCAAGTACTACGCTGTTTTCCAACAGAGACTAGGGAAGCATGGGCGGCGTTGTTGCTATGGAGCCAAGTGTAACCAAGAATGAACCCAGGACTCCTGTACCAAAGTAAGTCATAGTGTTGGTTTTAGCAGTTTGCAGCTATGTGTGGTGGAGAGTGAGCCCAAGTGCAAAGATGAACACCTGAGAGGTCTCTCATCTCTGTACATACAGGTGATGCATGTAAACAATTCCTGAAACAGGTTGGGTTTGGCTTTGTGTATTTGTCAGTTTTTCATGTGATAGTTGCTGAATTATGTAACTGCAGCCAAGGAAGGTGTGATCTGCAGCAAAGGAAGATGTTTAGGGATGGGTTTTTTATCTCTTCCTTGGTGTTAGGCTCATGTGATTGCTGTTTTTGGTGAGCCCTGTACATGATTAAGTAGATGATGAATAAGTATTGGAATGAGAACTTGCCTTCAAAAGCTGCACTGGCCAGAGTGCAGTTTATAGCCTGTTTCATCAGAGTGGATGTGTAAAGGGAAGTCTGCCCTGGCTTCTGATCTGGTAGAAAAGGTCTAGTGAGTAGGTCATGGGACTGGAAGACAAGACTCATGGGGTACTATTCCTGCCACCGTCCTCCTATGACGTTGGCTGAGTCACTTCACCTGTCTATGCCTCAACTTCTCATCTCTAAACTATGGATAATATTAATCTTGCTAACTCCTTAATGAGAAGTACTGTGAAGTCTGTGGGATCAATATTTGTAAAATGCTTTAAGATCCTTGGTTGCAAGGTGCATAGTATTATAAAAGTGCATAGTATATTGGTAGTCTTTCCCACCTGAAACTTTGATGAGGATTTGTTTAATTTCAAGAAATTTATTCAAGTATGAGTGTATGGTCTTGTTCCTGTAGTTGCCTTTCTTTCTATCAATTACTGAGTGAAATCCATTTGTTCCAGTATTGATCTCCTGGGTTAGACTTAATGGCCAAATTCAGACTTGGTGGAACTCCAGCGGAGTTGCATTTGTTACACCAGATCTGAATTTGGCCTTACACTAATCTGGGAAAAAACACTGTACAGGGACTTGTGTTTACAAAAATGAGTTACCTGCTCCCCCCTATTGAATATGTCCTCTACTCTGTTACCAAAGTACAGTATTTTCAATTTTATTGAGAAGCCTATGTCTCTGTAGCAACACCGTGGTTCTGTAGCAACTGCAAAAGACAAACATTACAACAAAAGAAATTGTATCAAAAGTACTTTCAGTGCAGTTTGAGTTGATATGTCTGGTGCTTAGGTTTTTCCTTCTATTATCTTTCAGTAGGATATGAGCTCCCTGCCACTTGCGGCCTTAACTAGTGCTAATTACCCTGCTATAATGAGAGCATTTTGTTGTGCAAATTGCTGTTTCATATCTGATTTAGGCTGATGAGCCCGGATTCCCAAAGGGACTTAGGCATTGCAACCCTGAGCAACATGGTGCCCAGAAAGTTACAGGAACAACACTGAGATCCACAAAGCTTGACTTAGGCACTGAGGCTCCGTATATGATGAACAGGGAATGATCAGTGCCTTAGAATGTGATCCACAAAAACTAGCAGGACAGTCAGTGAAAAATGCTGACTAGAGCTTTGTCTAAAAACTGGGAGGAGCCTGACTGGCATATGGACAAACCTGACATCATAGTTAGGATAAGCTATGGATGCTCAGTAAATTTTCCCTGTTAGTCTCATAAGCCCAACAAGGCAATTTGGCTGGGCAGCTAATTGCTAAATAAGTATTGCTCTGACATTATAAGGCCGCTATCCAGTGGTAAATACCCCTAGGAATTGGAAGGAACCACGGTGCTGAAGTGCCCTTGATTCTCAGAGCATGGAGTTAGTTATTTCACAGCATATCCAATGATATGGGGACGAGTCGGATTCCAGCACAGGGGGGCGTGTATGTGCCGCAACTTCAGTTCCGAGAACCCTGCTTTCTCCAGGTCCTTCCAAGTCTCTCTGGTCAGGCAGCACCCGTCTCCCAAATATCTCCAGGTTGGGTTGTAGATCTGTTGCCAAAAGTAGCCCCAGCTGGAACGATCTGCAGCCACATGCTCCAAGAAATACAAAGCACCCCCCTGGGAAAGAAAGCAATCAAAATGCTTCAGGAACAAACAAGGGCTCTTAAAATCACCAACAACATCTCCCTTCCACTTTGGAGACATGACTATTGGATCAAACTCCCCACATTCTGGCCATGTTCGGTTCTGGCTCACTCCTAACAATTATGTCTTCAAGAACTGCTACCCATTATAAATTATCCATGGAGGCCAGTCAGCATTCCACCATGTTCCCATTCTGTCTTATTTCACTCCTATAAGACTTTAAAAAATACTATTTGGGGAAGCTAATAGTCATCATGGATAGTTCTCTGAAGACATCCATGCAGTGTGCAGCGGCAGTTAAAAAAGCAAATAGGATGTTAGGAATCATTAAAAAAGGGATAGAGAATAAGACGGAGAATATCTTATTGCCCTTATATAAATCCATGGTACACCCACATCTTGAATACTGCGTACAGATGTGGTCTCCTCATCTCAAAAAGGATATACTGGCATTAGAAAAGGTTCAGAGAAGGGCAACTAAAATGATTAGGGGTTTGGAACAGGTCCCATATGAGGAGAGATTAAAGAGGCTAGGACTTTTCAGCTTGTGAAAGAGGAGACTAAGGGGGGATATGATAGAGGTATATAAAATTATGAGTGGTGTGGATAAAGTGAATAAGGAAAAGTTATTTACTTGTTCCCATAATATAAGAACTAGGGGCCACCAAATGAAATTAATGGGCAGCAGGTTTAAAACAAATAAAAGGAAGGTCTTCACACAGCGCACAGTCAACCTGTGGAACTCCTTGCCTGAGGAGGTTGTGAAAGCTAGGAATATAACAAGGTTTAAAAGAGAACTGGATAAATTCATGGAGGTTAAGTCCATTAATGGCTATTAGCCAGGATGGGTAAGGCATGGTGTCCCTATTTGTTTGTCAGAGGGGGGTGATGGATGGCAGGAAAGAGATCACTTGATCATTACACCTGGCATTGGCCACTGTCAGTAGACAGTATACTGGGCTGGCTGGACCTTTGGTCTGACCCAGTACGGCCATTCTTGTGTTCTTACATGACTACAGAAAAGTTTGAGTTCCATGTGGAAGAGGAAGGATGCTCTTGTGACTGAGAGTCCGGACTCACGGATTCTGTTCCTAGCTCTGCCACTACTGCCTTATGTGCCCTTGAGCAAATCACTTAACTTTCCTGTATTTCAGTTTTTCCATCAGTAAAATGGGGATGATCAGAACATTTACCATACTCTCCAAGTGGTGAGGGTTAGTTCACTGATGTTTATATAGCACGGTGAGGTAGGTGCCACTAGACAAGGATCAGCATTCACTTCATTGACAATCTTGTGAGCTGCACAACTGCTTCACTGAATCCACTGCTGGAGAGCAGATCTGGTACAGCATATTCCAGTGATTTAAAAACACTGGATAAGTAGCAGAGCTAGTGCTGAGAGCAAACCTATTCAGAACATTCAAGGCTGTTTTTAGTGAAGGCTGGTATATGAGTTATGGATTCTGATTTGAATTTTTCACTCCTTAGTGAGGAAGTTGCTGTACATGTTTTTTTTCCCCACCTTGTAGTTTAGCTCCACAATGAAAACAAAATGTTTTGGATTGCCTTAAGGAATGTTCTTTATAGTCACAACCAAGGCTAAGGTCTTCTCTACATGGGAAACTTTTACCAGTTACACGGGTTAAACCCAACCCCTCCCCCTGTGTGTAGCCTTTTTTAGTAGCTTTTTTCAGTTGAGCTTAAACCTGTTCCCAAGTGATGTAAGCTAAACCAGTGGTTTTCAACCTTTTTTAAATTTGTGGACCCCTAAAAGTTTTGAATGGAGGTGTGGACCCCTTTTGAAATTTTAGACATAGTCTGTAGACCCCCAGGGATCTGTGGAACAAAGGTAGAAAACCACTGAGTTAAGCCAAAAAAGGCACTGTTACACCAGAATAAGAGTGTCATACTGGTCTAACTACGTCTGTTTAAATTCACATCTTAAGGTATAATGAACAAACTTGCCCATATTGACGAGGTCCAAGGGTGAGATACTAAAAGCAATAAGGTTATCAGTGAATATACAGCATTAACTTCAGTGTTCATAGATATTACAGGACACAGGATAGTGCACGATTTTGCAGTTCAAGGGATATCTACAAATGGGTTAGTAACGTTGCCAGGTTCAGAGCATCTGGCAGGTATGTGCTGACAAGCAACATTGTTAGTGAAGAGAGAGAGTGAGTTTGGGGAGAAGAAAATCTGGTAGTGAAAGAGGAGGAGTGCTGGGTAATTCAAACTAATCTCTTCCTGCTCAGCCTGGTATTCCACCCCCTCCAAAATCCACAGCCACCCACTCGTCCATTCATTGCTCTACTCTCAATAGATGTGTCCTATGTTGCCATGAAGTCCCTATCAGGCGGCGAGTTGTATGGGCTCATGGTGCCCGAGCTCCAGCAAATTCAGCGCCCGGGAGCCCGGCTCCACCAATGTTCGGGGCCAGGTCTCTCCCCTGGCCCCACCTGCCACCCCTGCGCGCCTCCCCCAGAGCGTGCGCCGGCCCCACCTACCGCCCTCACGTGCCTCTCCCAAGCATCTCTGCCTGCCCCGGGCAGCAGGCGGCTGCCCCCTGCAGCTTTGTGCTGTGCTCCCTTGCCGGCCACGGAACAGCTGGCTACAAGGGAGCAGCACCGCCGGGGCAGGCTGAGGCGGCTGCTGCGCCTGCAGAGGGAGGAGGTGCATGGCAGCTGCCCCTGCCAGGCAACGTCGAGTCAACTCCAGGGCCGGGGGAGGGAGGCTTATCCTGGCTGGACCTCCTGAGCAGCAGCCTGTGGGGGCTTGGTTAAGAGTTGTGCCAGGGAGGCTGGGGCCTCCCGTCCCCCAGAGCTCGCTGCTGCCAGTGGGGAGAGGGCTGGAGGGAGTCCTCCTCTCTGGCTCCAGCCTCAGCGCAGCCCGACTGCTACACCCCAAACTCCTCATCCCCGGCCCAGCCCCACGCCCTGCATCCCAACCCTCTGTCCCAGCCCAGAGCCTGCACCCAAACCCCCTTCTGAACCCAAACTCCTTCCCAGAGCCTTAGGCAGGCAGGAGGTCTTGGGGGAGGGGGAGGACTTGGACCTGTTCTGGGCACCCCCCAAAATTATACAAACCTGCCACCCCTGATCCCTATAGCCTGCTTGAGAGTCCCTGAAATCACACACTCATGAGCTCTATTTGAAGTGAGGGTGTTCCTTTTAGAATTCCTCCTGAGTTCCCGCCTTTTGCTGAACAAACGTGCAGAGAACAGGAGTACTGGAAATTCTGGGCTATTGGATGAAGAGTGAGCATTGCAGTAAGAACATTTGGGGAGGGCACGAGAACAATCAGCCAATTTCCCTCTAACAAGTGGGTTTCATGTAACAAGGTGCCAGCTGTTCTACCGTCAGGTTGTACTATAGTTCTGCCACTCCTGCTCTGCATGGTGACAGAATTCAACTGCCAGAACTACAAAGGCAAGGGCTTATTTTTAATTCCCTCTCACCTTAATTAGGAAAAATAGCAAAGGCTCAGCTAGGTAGAATTCCAGCCTTGGTTGCTATGCAGCCTGCCGGGTAAGGGTGGGATAGCTTTCATCTTAATGAGAAAGTTACTTGCAGTTTTGCTTCCACATTCAGACAATGACAATTTTATGAGCACACTTCTTAGCTATGTGTTTTGAGATCCATGGACTAGAAAGACGGCACATTTGTGCTTGATTCTTAAGCTTAAAGGGGGGGGGGGGAGGAAAAATCAAGGGTAACATTTTCAGAAGCACTGAAACGTAGGTGTCTAAGTCTCATTTTTAAAAGAGGAACTTAGGCCCTGAAGTCACTTAGGTACTTCTGAATATTTGACACCAAATCCATTAAGGGATATAGTCAGATAGTTTGGGCTTCAGATAAGGTGCTCTATGAATAATTTGTAGCATGCTTGCATGTGGATGTTTTAACTAAGCTAAACCATCTAATGCTTTTGTGGCTTAAAATAATTTTAAGGGAACAGCTGTTTGAATGTAAACATCCCCCTGCTATATAGGGTTTGCACTCCAATCATTGCAGCATTGTGCTAGTGCACGTGAACAGGAGTGGAGCAGATGAACCTGTTTTCATTATCAGCATCATTGTGATTTTTTTAAAAGTTGGTTCAGTCATAGCTAAGCAAAAAGAAAATAAGAAAGAAAGAAATACTTGTGGCACCTTAGAGACGTGCCACAAGTATTTCTTTCTTTCTTATTTTCTTTTTGCTGATACAGACTAACACGGCTACTACACTGTAACCTATCGTAGTTAAGCGACTCACTAGCTGGTCAGGTCTGTCTCCTTACAGGAACAAAGGAGAGAATGTTGTATTGGCTTTTATTTGGATGTTAGCCACATAAAGTAAGTCAAGACAGCCCAGGGATAGCCATCTTATAAGTGTGTGTGGTAAACACTGAAATGGTGTTAAGTGACACAGCAAAGGAAATGAAGGTGGCCTGGTTTTGTCTGTTTTCCTTTTACTCCTTTCTGTTCAGAAAACTGCTGGCTTCCAGACAAACACATACAAATAAATACTCTAGGCGATGAAGGGTTTGATTGTGACTAGCCCATCTTGTGGGCAGTGATTTCCCTACACCCCCCCTGAATTTCCCCAACACCCCCCCAGTTTTGTGAACTAGTTACATGCCAATTTAGTGACACCCTCCCCAACAGCCCCCCCCCCCGTAAATTCGAAACCCCCCCCCCCATTTCAATTTCTGTGGAGGCCACTGCTTGTGGGCATTTGCAGTCTCTGCTCATAGGAGAACACGGACTTCTCCCTCTCTGCATCCCTGCCACACATGTAGGGGGAGGGGAGAAGGTGGGTCATGGCTTTACCCCTGCACACTAGGCCACTCGGGCGAAGGATGCGTCTTTGCATGGCACAGCTTGGCCCATTAACAAAATAGCACCCCCCTCCCAATGGTACTCATACTCACAAGCCTGAGCACTCGCAAGACTTCTCTCAGGACCTGCTCGATGCTGTGCACCGAGCACAGCACCAAGGTGCAAACCACCACATCCATGGAGTTGTCAGCCACTGGGCGCAGGTCCTCACCCGAGGCCAAAATGAACCGTTCAAACTGGAGGTGTGGGCTGTCAGAAATGCTCTTGTGGAGGAACCTCTCAAAGTTGGGGTTGGGATCAGTGCATGTCACCCGGCATCCAGGTGGGTAGAACTGGAAGTTGGCACCTGAGCCTGTGCCTATTTCCAGCAGCCTGAGCTCCCTCGAAGGGTCTGCAAACTCCCCCAGGCTGCTGAACAGGTCCTGTTTCTGTTGGAAGAGTTTGCGGTTGTAGATAGTGGAGCACTTGGCCATGACATATGGGAAGATCTTCTTACAGAGGGGGTCCCATAAACTCAGATACGAGAGCAGGTACACAGGCAGGGTGAGGAGCTGGATGCATCGCTGGAGGAGAGGGATCAGCACCATTAGTGCAAAGAGGAGAATGCAAGAATCCTCAATCCCAGCTGTAAACAGAACGCCAAATCCACTGCTGTGTTCCAACTTTACTGAGCTTTTCCTTCTCACTGTCCTGGCCAACTGGCTCTCACTGAACTGATTATATCCGGTTTCTCCAGCTGTCTGCCTTCCTAATTCTATCTTAAAGAGGCAGAGCACTGTTTTGTCATAATTCTTTCTGCAAGCACAATTGAAGTGGGATGCTGTGGGGATAGAAATTGATTTGTCTGCTTACGTAATGTTGGGCTTAATCCTTCAAGGTCCTGGGTGCTGTGGCCTGGTGGAGTAAAGCACTTAAGTATGTTCTTAACTTTAAACATAGGAGTCGTTCTATTGAAGCTAATGGTACTACTCACGAGTTCAAAGCTAAGCACAGGTTTAAGTGCTTTGCTGAAGTGGGCTAGAGAACTCACCACCTTGCAGGACTGAGCCCATTGTCAATAAGAAGCAGCAATTCCAGACCTCAAGCACATTCTGGACAAGCCTGTATGGAGGGTGCTGTATTGTCATAACACTGCCTACTTTTAGAGCACCGTTACATTGGATATGCTGTGGCATGAGAACATAGTGTCCTCTACTTAGTGGGGAAGGAGAGCACATGCAAATTACTTAAAAAGGAAAAATTAAAAATGGAGAATTACTGTGTTAATGGTAATACTGCCGAAAAGGATCTGGGGGTTATAGTGGATCACAAATTGAATATGAGCCAACAATGTGAGGCAGCTGCAACAATTTTTAATATTTTGGTGTGTATTCAAAGGAGTGTCATATGTAAGACATGGGAGGTAGTTGTCCTGCCCTACTTGATACTGGTGAGGTTTTAACTGGAGAACTGTGTCCAATTCTGGTTGCCATGCTTTGGGAAAGATGTGGACAAATTGGAGGGAGTACACAGGAGAGCAACAAAAATGATAAAAGGTTTAGAAAACCTAACCTGACCTATGAGAAAAGCTTGGCATATATAGTTTGGAGAAAAGAAGATTGAGGGGGGACCTGATAAATCTACAAATATGTTAAGGGCTTCTATAAAGAGAACATTGT
Organism: Chelydra serpentina; assembly: GCA_037349315.1. Lineage (NCBI taxonomy): Eukaryota > Metazoa > Chordata > Testudines > Chelydridae > Chelydra > Chelydra serpentina. Next base: position 619,355 of record JBAIAC010000079.1, read on the forward strand.
TCTGCATGTCCATTGAAGGTCGGACAAGTAATGGGCTTATTCTGCAGCAAGCGTTCTGTAGGTTAGATATTAAGAAAAAGTTTCTTACTATAAGGGTAGGAAAGCTCTGGAATAGACTTTCAAGAGAGGTTATGGAATCCTCATCATTGGAGATTTTAAAAATCAAGTTGGACAAACAGCTGCCAGGGATGGTCTAGGTTTACTTGGTCCTGTCACACCCCTGAGTGAGCGAGACAGTTGCAGTGCTGTAAAGTGCCAGTGTAGACAAGCCCATAGAGTGATTGCTTTGTGAAAAGTGTTCACCCACAGGTGATGTGATGTGTTTTTATCATTAATCATTTTTCTGTGTGAGTTCATTTGACAGCACTCAGCATGTCTGTAACAGGACTTGGAATTACACCCAGGAGTTCAAAATGCTATTACAAATCTGTTGGATTATAGCAATCTCTTTAGATATCTCTAGATCAGGCCTGCACAACTCGTAAAGCGGTGAGGGCCATATTACTCCGAAGAAAACAGCCGAGGGCCGAAGCTCTTCTCTCCCCCTCCCCTCCCCCCCCAGGCAGGCCACACAGTGAAGCCCGCGGGCCATATGTTGTGCAGGCCTGCTCTAGATTGTATAACCTGTCCAGCCATGAAACTTTCTATAGCTTCACTGTTTCCAGCAGTAAGTGACCTCATCTGGCATGACTGTGGATAGGGGCCACTTCGTATCATCTTGTTGCTCCATTAGACTTTCTCTGCTCTTGTTCTATGTATTTAGGAATGTAAGCGTCCCATAGGATTGGTCACTTGGCCCATGCAGTTCAGCTGCTGGACTCTAAAAGTGCCTTGTACCTGATGGGGAAACGACTTCCTTCTTTTTTTGCCATGAAAAGAGCTTTCTTTTTTACCCCTGCTGGTGACATGAACAGCTTTCAGTATTTCTGTAACACTCTCTCTAAATAATATATCATAGTCTTCTTTAGTTTTCATGGGCAAGTCTCTTTCTATGTGTTGCGGCATTTTTTCTTGTCCACTTCTCCATTTTCATAATCCTCCATGTCTGTTTCATGCCTAGTTTTTCTTGCCTTGCTGACATTAAATCATTCACATAATCACACTAGTCTCTCCCCTCTCTGTTTCCCGTATACATTTGATGCGTCCATTCTCCCCATGGAGAAAAATCAGATGTGCCCCCATATTCCTCAACATCTCTCGTACCTTTAGGGTTAATGCAGGAGAGGTGTCTAACATTTCAAGAACACAGTTTTGGTATCAGCGATCCCTTTACAAATCATAACAATAGTGAGGAGTTTTGAAATTATGAGAGAGAATGTGTTGATGTTCTCCCATAAATGAGACTCAAAGCAGTGAAGCTCACCCTCATGGTTAACTATGGAATTAAACAAATTTAGCTTGTACAAACCAGACTCAGGTTTGTATTGCTAGAGGGAACATTAGTATATAAAAACTGAGGCAAATGCGCCCCCTAGTGGGACATGGAGAAAACAACGCACACGATGCAGCAGTGCTGATTATTTCCCCCAACTTTATAAGCACATTTTGTGTGTCTGTACCATCACCATATAAAATGTACCCAAAGGAATCTAGGAGAAAATGGCAAAATCTACTTTTGGTCCTGATAGAAAGCTGTTTAGGCTAAGGAAGTTGCAGTACATGAGAGCAACATACTTGTGAATGCACTATGTAAGTATTTGTCATGGGACGTGACCTTAGTAATATGTAATATTTAACAGTGATTTTTAACCATCAGAGCTAAGCAGGCAACCATTATTCCATTTGTAAAGCTATGGAAACAGACAATGCCTTGTGTGAGATCACAAAGGGAGTCTGTATTAGAGCTATCATGGGAACTCAGAAGTTCTGTACTCCTGGGACCTGAAATTGGTGGAAAGATTTCTTTTAATTTCAATGGGCAATGAACCAAGCTTGTGCTCAGACCACATTTCTCTCTAAAAGAAACTGGCATCCTTGCTGATGGCCAAGGATTGGATATGCTAATTGGACTTGTGTTATAGATAAGGAAAAAACTTACATTCTCCAGTGCTGGCAATGCTGTACCTTTAACTTCTCATCATCTTCATCCGGCACCCTTGTCACCATGAACATCTGTAACCCATTGGTGAGTATATGTCACAGGTCCCCATTTGGCTGGATCCCAGGCTAGAGAGTGTCAGCTGGTTAGCTCAAGCTATAGTAGTTCATGCTGAATTTTATAATTACACACAAAAAGTTACATAACTCCTTTAGTGCAGGTGATCTAGAGTTTGTGATGGAGACTTACCAAGTAGCACAAGTACACTATTCTTTATCTATTAGAATAACTCAAACAGGAATGTGTGAACCTCAGGCAGGATGATATTTTTCTCCCCTGAAGGCAATGGCTTCCTTTTTGATGATGGTTTTGGAGCCAAAACACTGGTCAGGTGATCAGGAGATGTGGTTCCAGTGTTTTGAGTGCATCATTTGGGGCACTTTGGTCCCCATTGTAACAGGCAAAGGCTTAAACTTGCAAAAGTGACTAGTGATCTCTTTTGTGCGTGTATGACAGTGTGTCTGGTTTTGGCTGCTTAGTCTGAGGCACCTTAAAAGAGCCTGATTTTTGCAGACAGCAATGAGCACCCATCATTCTGAAAATTGGGCCATTTAAGGTGTCTTAAGTTGGGCAACCAAAAACTGAAGCACCTAAAATAACTAAAATGAAAATAAGAAAAACTTGTAGCACCTTAGAGACTAACAAATTTATTTCAGCATAAGCTTTCGTGGGTTAGAACGAACGTGGGTTCTAACCCACGAAAGCTTATGCTGAAATAAATTTGTTAGTCTCTAAGGTGCTACAAGTTTTTCTTTCTTATTTTCATTTTGCTGACACAGACTAATACGGCTACTACACTGAAACCTAAAATAACTAGTCACTTCTAAAATTTTTGGTCAGAACCATTCCCATGAATTTCAAAGGGTAGTTTTAAGTTATCATTGTCTGTTTTTTTGGGGCCAGATTTCCAAAGGAACTGAAGTATCAGAGGGGTAGCCGTGTTAGTCTGGATCTGCAGAAGCGACAAAGGGTCCTGTGGCACCTTATAGACTAAAGGAACTGAACTCTCCCATGGATGGAGCTGCTGGGTGCTGAGCTCTTCCGGAAAAGCTGGCCCTTAATTGCACGATTTTTGGCCATTTTTATCATCCCCCTAAAATAAATCCCAATGAATTAAAGTACCTTTTCAAGGTTGAATGGAGAGGAACTGAGAATATTCCCCTCCTCACAACCTATCTCCAAGAAGACATTGACTGGCCTGAGCATTCGTAAAACTTCTTTCAGCACCTTCATTACACTGGCACTGAGGACAACACCAGTCCACTACAAACCACTACAATCACAGAGCCATCGGCTACATGGCACAGGTCACTGAAAAGTGCTTGAACCTGAGATGCCAATTCTCAGCAATACTTCTGATAAGAAACTTCTCAAAGTTGGGGTTGGGGTCAGTGCAGGTCGCTGCTGATGAGCAGATAGAACTGGAGGTTGGCTCCAGTACCACAGCCAATCTCCAGCAGCACCAATTCCCCTGAGGGACCTGCCAACTCCTGCAGGCTACTGAAGAGCTCCCATTTATTGGGGGCCATTTGTGGCTAGTCTTTACATGAAGCAGATTAATGTTTTATTGCATATTGGGTCCCACAAGCCCAGGTAAGACAGTAAGTTTATATGGGCCAGCTGAGGACTTGGATACATGCGCTGAGGAGGAAGGTTATGGCCCCCATCAGCTTGCATTGCAGGAGTTGCTCACGTTAGAATGATCCCAATGATGAGGCGGGTTCTGCTGAGTACTGTCATCATAAACTTCTTAAGGTGTCAGAGTCTAGTAACGCTCAGCCCTATGCAGAAATGTGAGCAACTGTGATCTTCTTTGCCTGGTGAACCTCCATTCAGCTCCAGCAAGGATTTCCCATGTAGAACTATACTCCTTAGTTGATCTCCTGGTCATACAAACCTGACCTCCAGTCATTTTCTGTGGGCATCATTAACTGCTGATGACTTTCTTTAAAAGTTTCTTGATGCTAAAGAAATTCAACTCTGACACCCCTGCTCTATGGCTGTGCATGCAGGGAGGCCCAGGAATGATCTTCCAGGGCTATACTTGCCTCTAGAGAAGGTGGGTAGCAGTTTGGCCCATTATATAGTGCACTGGTCTGGGACTCATATCTCTTCCTGCTTGTGACTTTTAGTAAATCACCTCCCCTTCCATGCTTTGTCTCTTTAGGCTCTTGATGGCAGGAACGGTCTCTAACTAGAGGAATGTTCCCCACTGATTACAAAGGAGTCCTCTAGGCCCTTCCATAATACAAATATAAAATATGAGTAATGACAGGGTCACGTGAAGGAGTCTGCAGTGCTGCTGTGAACATTACGGAAATTCTGGGGATAGAGAGAGGACTTGTATTCCAGTGGTACCTAGAGCCCCCAGCTGAGTTCAGGGCCCTATTGTTATGGGTGTTGTATGTACATATAGTGAAGGAACGTACGTGCCCTTACAATGTAAGTAGACATGACAGAGAAAGAGTGGGAGAAAGGAAGAGCAACTATCCCAGTTTTGTAGATGTGGAACTGTGGCACAGAGGGAAAATGACTGGTTCAGAGTCACTTAGAGAGGTCTGTAACTCAGCTAGGAGTTGAACCCAGATCTCCTGAATCCCAGCCCAGTTCATTAACCACAAGATCCTCCTTGTAGGATGCTCACAAATCATTATAATAGTGGGATTTTTTTTTAAAAAAAGATCAAATATAACACCATAAATGGCTGTATGCTGCAAAACTTTCCCATGAGAAATCACTTGATGTTTATTTTTTTTAATGTATTTACTTTTGCCCATATTGATGTCCCTTTTTCTGTTCAGCTCCTGCAAATGTTTGCTTTGTTCGTATGAATCCAAATGGACATTGGCACTGGTTATTCCTACAGTACCATAGGCATATGGTATAAATGACATGTCCCTGCCTCCAGGAAATCATAAACTAAATTAGACTTAACTCCGCATACGAGGACAAAGAGTGTGGGGAAGGGAAATGAGAGTTATAACAATGAGATCAGAAGAGATGTTTGTTAGGGATATTGCACATATTTGTTTGCACTGCCCAGCTGTGTGCTCCTTAAAGAGGTGATGCTTCGTCAGCCAGTTATTACGCCAGATCAATAATTACAGCATTAGCTTTGTTCTGTTTCCTACGTAATTTTACCAGGGTAGTTTTTTTCCCGACCTCTGTGATAATAGGTAGCCCATACAAAACCTAGACTGATGTTATGTGCCTGCCGTCAGAGCTGGCAAATGCATATGAAGTGACTGGCCTTGTCAGGAGTCATAGCTGAGCTGGGCTGGACAGTGAATTAATCAATCATGCTGCTGTGAGGTCATCCAGGATTCAGCTTAACTGATTCTTGATGTACCCTAACTGCTTCCTCAAGGCCTCTCTGATCAGGCAGCATCTAGTTCCCAATTATCTGCTGGCCAGATGATAGACTTACTGCCAAAAGTTGTCCCAGTGGCTACGATCTGCAGCCACAAGCTACAAGAAAGAGGCACCACCCTAGGAAAGAATTGGATTTGTATCAGACATGCTTGCTCATCACTGGGTGCTTTTACCACCCAGTGCAACATGCAGAGGTAAGAGGGCTCCATAATCCCTCCAGCACAGCAGAGGGAAGTGCTGTCAGGGTTCAGAGAGGACCAGGTTCAGGAGGGAGCCAGAGGCTGTGTGAGATCAGGAGTGCAGGTCATAGATGGAATGGAGAGCCGGAGAGCAGGACAATGACATGCCCTGTAGCTGCAGGGAGCCAGTGCTACCTGGAGAACATGAAATGGCAGTCTGCAGGCAGGAGGACTGTACAGAGGGGTGTCAGTGGTATTTCATGCCCCTGGAATGATTGTGACTGTTTGTTAAAGCCAAGTGTGCTGTGAGAGTGTTTGCACTATTTATTTCTGGCAGCCCACATACAGGAATCCTCTGTCACACAAAGTGTGTGAGTAGTGTTTTGGAGAACGTGAAGGGCTTAGTGCTTGAAGCACATACAGCCCTAGCCTCCGAGCTTGTGGTACACCCAGCACACTACCATGCCCCATGAGGACTGGTGTGACATGACGTTGGTGCTCCACAGCAGTCGCTGCATCACTTTGGAACGGGCGGTTACAATACCAAACCAGTTAGGGTCATGGACACTGCTGTCAATGCAGAGAGGCTGTTCGTTCAGCATTAGGGTTTGATGGTTTAAACTTTGATTTTGGGAATTTTTAAAATTATTTCTTTGGGAGCTGTTGCCTGTTACTGAGCAGCAGGTTACAACCATTTAAATCAAGATTTTGCTATCTTCATTCCCTTTATTTCAAATCCCACAAGAATTTAAGCTAGAGAGAGACTCAAGATGCAAAAGGTAAAACTTTCTCAACATCTGGGCATTTCCCATTTAGGGTTTTAGTTTGGGTGACTGCTTATTTAAAATGAATGTGAGGGTGTATTCTTCTGCATTGAAGCATCTAAATTCTAGAAGCCAAGTCTCCCCTTATGTTACAATAGGGCAGCCCCACAGAAGTCAGCAATGTAACATGATGGCAGATTTAGTTCATGTGTCTGTTTCAAAGCAAGATAAATGAGCTCTCACCTATAATACTCTGTGTCCCAGTGGCTTGTCTGCTCAGCACCTAGTTTTCCTAAAGCTGCAGCCAGAGGACAAGGATTCAAAATCCTGAGGAGAGGACACTTCTGCAAGGTGCATATTTTAAAAAATAGTAATATAAAAGGGTATTTCAGGTTGTCGTCTCAGCAGGTACTTTCCATAGACACAATCCTGTTGTTGAGGATTTACACAAGTCAAAACATCTTAAGGTTTAGGCTAACAACTCAAATGATTGGAGTAAAACGTTCTTTAATAGAGATGGGTAACTTGGATCAATTACTATTACTCTCACTTTGTTTCAGGTTCACTTATTTGATTGGGAAATGCAATTCTGCACCCAGAGGTATATGGTAGTGATGGCTCCAGTCCAAAACCCTGAGGTAGATCATAGTCCATGTGATGAACTTCTGGGGCTTCATTTCAGAAGTTCTCAGCACCCAGCAGCTCTCAGTAGGGGGCAGCTTGAAAACTCCATTGCTCGCAGCTCACACGGATATGTGATGAAGTCTGAGCCCCTAGTTTCCTTAAACTTCTCAGTTGCTTTTCTGCAAAGCTTGAGAACTTCTGGATGGTGGATTTATTTTCTCACAAGTAATAAATTGTTGTTAATTTCAAAGGGAACTTTAGCCATTACATAAGTAAAAAGATTTTTCATGATTTGGGTAAAGTGTCTTTCTCATCTTGTGGGGAAAACATAATCCTCATGGACAGAGCAGGAAGTGAAAAAATGTCCTCATTTCTCTTCCAAAATACTCACTGACCTGAGCCTTTGTGTCACGGCTCTCTCTGCTTTTTGCACAAACCCCAATGACTGCCAAGGCATTTGCATCCCAGTGTATGTTCTTTCCTAAGGTTACCACGAAGCACTCAAATTGGAGGTGCTGATTTGCAGCAATGCCTCTGAGTGGGAGTTTCTCAAAGTTGGGATCAGAGTGGATGTGTGTGACTCTGCAGCTTGGTGAGGAGAACTGGAAGTTGGTGCCAGCATTGTATCTGAAATCCACCACTGCTGGGTCCCAGGAAGGGTCAGTGAACTCCTGCCAGGGGTTGAAAAGCTCTGTTTTTTGTCAGACATTTCTTGTTCTATGATGGAGTGTACTTATACACAGAGAGCATCTTGAATAAGCTCCAGGGAGATGGGCAACTCTTCTGAGAGGTATTAACAAAGCCATCATCAGCATGGAGCACAGGAATGCTCACCAGCAACATGAATAGCTGGAGAACTCTCCTAGGGACAAGACTGGTTTTGCTAACTGCTGTTGTCCTCATAATTTTTTTGTGGCGTATCAAGTTAGCTAAAGTCAGGCAGAAAACTTCATGAGCTTTGGCACAGAAAGAAATGCAAGGTGACCTCTTTTATCCTGATACTGGCATCAGAATGCTGCTTCTGCACTGGCCCCTTGGTTACATATCCCAGTGTAACCTGCTCCACCTCCTCTCTGATTCCTGTCATTCCTAAAGCTGCATGTGCCATTCTAAGCAGAGGATATTTCCAGCTAGAGAATTTAATGTTAAGGTTTCCTGATATTCTGGGGGAACTCAGCTCCTCAGTGAAGACGTGCTAGCTCAAGTTATCTACACTTGAGTCAATTTCTCATTTAAGTGAGGCTAACTTAAGAGGGTCTCTGCACTGTGAAATAACACTCATGCAACACAGAACGGTTGTGTTAGCAAATGATGAGTTGTGCTAACTCAGACTGTATAGCCTGTACCCCCTCATTGACAAGCCAACTCAAGGGAAAGCATCACTACACTCAGATTAAGGGGTTTGCATATGGACGGGATTCAGGTTATAACTAGAGTTAACTTTGCAGTGGGGACAAGCTCTTAACACCTTTCAGAAACAGGTTTAGACCTTGTGCTTCTGTCTTTACTGCCAAAAAGAGGTGAGGCTTTATAGTGAGATAGCAAATGTGTTAGATATCTCACTGTAAAACCCAAGTGGAGACAAGGCTCAGGTAATGTTTACTGTGATGTAACAAAGTGACGTCAATCTCAGATGCAGGTTGTATTGTTGACCTTGCTTAGCTACATCACAATAAAAGCTACCTGTGCCTTATCTTCAATAGGATTTAACTAATGCCCATTAGCTGTCTTGCTGTTCAAAAAAATGTCAGTGAAGATGTAACCTCTTGTCATTGGATTCATAGCTATAGCAGTGCTACCACATTCAGGCCCTCAGCAGTGTTCATAATACTCAGATACCATAGTAATGGGGGCACCATAAATACTGGAATGGAATGGTTGAAACAGAGGGATGTCCCTTTGACAGTGAAGGAAGAAATTAAAGTTTATCAATGTCTGGACACAACCGGGGCTCCCAATACAGTAGTATCTGCAGTGTAGTAAGCAATCTCCGAGTCAATTTGGCCTGTGTGGCAAGTCTATTCATTCAGGCATTCACCTTTGATTGTGTGCAGCTGGGGGAATAATTTTGAGCCTGTTTTGGGATGAACAGTCAATTTAGCTTAACATAATAAGCTGACTATTGTCTCATATCTTTGTACTGGCATTGGGAGCTTGTTGGATCAGCATATTTAAAAAAAAAATCCTCACGTCTGGACAAAGCACTGTCCTTGCAGCTTTTCATTAGCAAATAGTCCTGCATTTCCAGGCGAATGGGGAATATTTGTGGATTTCAACATTTTCAGACGGTGATCCCATGTTACAACCAAAAAAGGTTTCAGAATCCTTTCCAGTAAAGAAAGGGAGGGAGATTGCAACCCTAAGTTTGAGAATCCATGGCCCTATTATTATTATTTGATGATCAAAGAGGACTTTTCTCCATCTCTACATTTGGTCTACTGAATAGGGTCATGGGAGCTGGGAGTCCTGGGTTCTATTCCCAGCTCTGTCACTGCCTCTCTGTATAATTTTGAGTGAGTCAATTCCCCACTCTGCCTCAGTTTCTCCATCTGTAACATGGAGATAATGATACTGACCTATCTCTGCTGAGCATTTTTAACACGTTCTCTTTATGTGTCTGTCTTAAGTATTTTATTACTTACGGCAACCTGGCATTGTAATGCTGTCTTCAGTATCATATTTGACTAGGTTTGGCAGCCTTCCTTAAAAAAGATTCTTGACCCCTGTTACAGAGCACTGTGTAACCTCCGAATAGTTAAGCACTTCTAAAGCACTGTAATTTACCACCAGCATTGCTGAGCTGAGTAAACCTTTGTGCTGGCTACACCATTGTGCCAGTTAAAAGACTTGCATAAATATCTCTGGTATACAGTGCTTGTAGCTTCCATTTTCAGGCAGAGAGCCCTCATTACTTGAAAGGCATGTGGTAAACTTGCTAACTTTAATAGTTTCTGAAGATCATTTATAGTTCACTTTTCTTGAGGAAACTAGATTCTGGAATGTATAAAAGCTCACAGGCTTTACTGAATTCACTTTCTTTAATCTATTATTTATGTGTCTGTGCAGCCTACGTTCTCTTCCACTAACCTGCTTGCTTGCTTGCTTATTTATTTATTTTATTTTATTATTCTACAACTAGCAGTGGCTGTCCTTGTTTGTGATTACATCTGCATTGGTGCTGGTGATCCATTTACTATGTTGCTGGGATTTGATGTGAAAAGTTAGGTGGCTGGTATAATATGCAGACAGCAAAATGATCAGCAGCAGCCAAGTGTTTTAACAGCAGAGAAACAGGCACTAGCAAATATTTGGATTTTATTCTTCCCTTGATACTTGCACATAAAACACGCAATAATCCTAATGGGAACTTCACACTTTCAGCAAGAGGAAACACTCTGCCCCTTGATTAATTAGATACTCAAAAAGAGAATGAGAGAAAATGCCTAGCAGCTGGCATGGTTACAAATCCACCAAAGTGATTTTTCCCCATGTGATGGAGGGATTTCTTTCTCTTTTTTTTTTATCATCACCCAGGAAGGGTGCCAGGCTGATCTCACTGGAGACAGACGTCCTCTCCCTACCCATGCAGCAGGCAAGGAGGGCAGGTCAGGAGGGTTACAATAAACCCCCTAAGTTATTATCTGTATTGAGGTAGCACCTAGGTATCCCAGACATGGACCAGAACCCCATTGTGCTAGTTGCTGTACAAACACAACACAAAAAGATGGACTCTGCGCTAAAGAGCTTCCAGTCTAACTATAAGCCAGGGGAAAAGTGCAGACGGACAGCTGGGGGTGCACAAGGAAACAGAGACCATGTTGATCAGCATGGTAGACGGCAGTTTCAGCACATCAGCTGCCTAGCCCTTGTAAAGTATTTTGTAGGAATCATGACAAAGGAGAGTTTTCAGAAGGAATTTGAGGGAGGACAATTGAGTAGCTTTCTGTGTGTTGATGGGGAGCTTCTCCGAAGTGTGAGGGGCATCATGGGAGAAAGCATGAAGGTGTTTGCTTAAAATGTTGCCTGTTGGGCTTTGCAGATACCTAAACTGGCAGACCAAAGAAACGGATGAGGGTTTATTGTGGAACTGTGCTTAGTCTGGGCAGCTGACCTAACTCCACAAGGGCAGAGGTGTTTATGAGGATGCAGTGAGCCATAAAGGAATGAAGTTCACTGTACTGGGCATGCTCTTGCATAGCTGTGGCACCTGCCTATTTGTGCCAAGGTGGGGGGGGGGGTTCTCCTTTCTATGCACCTGGTCGGGGAAGCATGCTGCTCACATGTTGCCACTATCTAGGCTGCACCTCCTCTGCGGGGCCCACCTGTCTTCCCCAGAACAACTCCTCGAAAACTTCAATAAATCTCACTGCCATCTGTCCCTTGTCCATGCTGAATTGGCAATTTTGGGAAGAACGTCTCATAAATCCACCTTTGCCATCTCAGATCTTACTGTGCTTTTCAAGATGTTCCCTTTTTAAATCCCTCCCCACTATGTATGCACCCAACCCCCATCCAAAACAAAAATTCTAGCTTTCTTTCTAATAGGGCTGTAGCTCTTTTTTCTGTCCCTTTATAGTGGAGCAGGAAAAAAAGCTGGTATTCTAGACTATCCCTGACAAGTGTTTGTAATCTGTTCTTTAAAACCCCCAGGGACAGAAATTCCACAACCTCCCTAAGTAATTTGTTCCAGTGCTTACTTATCCTTACAGTTAGGAAGTTTTTCCTAATGTCCAATCTAAATTTCTCCTGCTGCAATTTAAGCTTGAAGGCAGTTATCTTGTCACCCTCAGTCTCTGCTTTTCCAAACTAAACAAACCCAGTTTTTTCAATCTTTCTATATAGGTCATGTTTTCTAGACCTCTAATAATTTTTTGTTGCTCTTATCTGGACTTTCTCCAGGTTTTCCACAACTTTCTGGAAGTGTGATGCCCAGAACTGGACACAGTATTCCAGTTGAGGCCTTATCAGTGCTGAGTAGAAGAATTACTACTTGTCTTGTTTACAATACACCTGCTAAAACATTACAGAATGGTGTATGCTTTTTTGCAATATTACATTGTTGTCTTAGATTTAGTTTTGTGATATCCACTATAACTAAGGCTGGGATTCTTTCACGGAGGTCATGGAAGTCACAGATTCTATGACTTTCCGTGACTTCTGCAGCAGCTGGTGCAACTGACTTCAGGGCAACCGGAGCAGCGGGGTCCTAGAAGTAAAGATTTAGTCACGGGTATTTTTGGTAAAAGTCATGGACAGGTCATGGGCCATGAATTTTTATTTATTGCCCGTGACTTATCCATGACTTCTACCAAAAATACCCGTGACTAAACCTTGGCCTGAACTATAACCCCCAGATCCTTTTGTGCAGTACTCCTTGCTAGACAGTCATTTCCCATTTTGTATGTGTGCAACTGATTATTCCTTCCTCAGTGTAGTACTTTGCATTTGATTTATTAAATGTAATCCTATTTATTTCAGATTATTTCTCCAATTTGTCAGAATGACTTTGAATTCTAATCCTGTCTTCCAAAATGCTTGCAACCCATACCATCTTAGTCTATAAACTCTGTAAGTGTTCTCTCTATGATATTATCCAAATCATTTATGAAGATATTGAATGAAAATGGACCCAGAACAGATCCCTGTGCTACCCCATTCGATGTGCCCTTCCAGCTTGACTATGAACCATTGGTAACTACTCTGAGTATAGTTTTGCACCCAGTTGTGCTTCCATCTTATAGTAGGTTTGTCTAGGCTGTATTTCCCTAGTTTGTTTATGAGAAAATCACCTAAGACAGTATCAAAAGCCTTACTTAAAGTCAAGATATATCACATCTGCCCCCCCCCCCAAATTGTTACCCTGTCAAAGAAGGATATTAGGTTGGTTTGACATAATTTGTTCTTGACAAATCTATGTTGACTGTTCCTTATCGCCTTATTATCTTCTAGGTGCTTGTAAATTGATTGTTTGTTTGATTATTTGCTCCATTATCTTCCCAGGTATTGAAGTTAAGATGACTGGTCTATAATTCCCGGTGCTGTCCTTATTCCCCTTTTTGTAGATAGGTACTATATTTGTCCTTTTCCAGCCCTGTGGGATCCCTTCGATCCTTCATGATTTCTCAAAGATAATCACTAATGGTTCAATGATCTCTTCAGACAATTCCTTAAGTATGCTAGGATGTATTTCATCAGGTCCTGCCCACGGGAAGACATCTACCGTGTCTAAGGCTATGTCTACACTAGCACTTTTGTTGGTAAAACTTTTGTCAGTCAGTGGTGTGAAAAAAACACGTCCCTGACCGACATAAGTTACACTGACAAAAGCGCTGATGTGTACAGCGCTAGCTTGGTGGGAGATGCTCTCCTGCCTACATAGCTACTGCTGCTCATTGGGGGTGAATTAATTATGTCGATGGGAGAGCTCTCTCCTGTTGGCATACAATGGCTACACGGGAGATATTATAGCGGCGCCGGTGCATCGGTACAGCTATGCTGCTGTAAGGTCTCTCGTGTAGACATATAAGTAGAAGCGACTTCTACAGATCCAGACTAACACGGCTACCCCTCTGATACTTGATAGCCTAAGTAGTTCATAACTTGTTCCTCCTGTTTTAGCTTCAGATGCTACCCCATGTACACTGATGTTCACTTTGTTAGTCATCCAGTCACCGCTAGCCATTTTGCTGGAACAAACAAAGGCATTTAACACTTCGGCCATTGCTGCAGTTTCTGTTGTTGTCTTTTCCTCCTCACTGAGTAATGGTTCTACCCTGCCCTTGAATGTATGTAAATCTGGTTAGAACCAGGGTTAATATAAAGGGATGAATCCTGCTCATTTACTCTCTGAACTTTTGCATGCTAATAAGAGAAGCAGGATTTGTGGGAAAGGGGAGAAGCTGGGAGAGTTTTTCAACCAAGTATGACAAGCACAGTTCTGCTTTCTAGATAGGCCAGGGAAGAGATTCCAGTGGCCTTCAAAAGTTCTTTGTCAGTTAATACGTGCACACCAGCTGCACATGGGGCACAATGAGGGAGATTTTGACAGGCACAAATGGGGGTAGGTGCCCCAGTCCCAATGACTTTCAATGGGTACTGGGTACCTAATTTCCTTTTCTGAATTTGCAGATCTCCTTCCAACACTGTTAATAAAAGAATCCAATTTTTCTTAGTGTAGCGCTGAGCCCCCAGGTCCAAAGTATGAGTGTGCATACATGGTGCATGTTTTGTACAAACACATGCCGTGTGAGCACTGCTGTTTCTGGGATCCGCTACAGTTATACAGCTCCATTCCAATCTGCCTGCCCACACTTTCCAGCCATGAGGCATGAGCCCTGTATGTCTACACTGCAGCTGAGAGCGCTCCCAGCCTGGGTAAACAGACACACACTAGCTCTGCTCAAACTACCACGCCAAAAATAGCAGTGTGGACATTGCAGCATGGGCTAGCTGCTCAATTACAATTTCCCCTCCGGGAGTGTAATTCAAGTGTGCTAGCTTGAGCAGAAAAAATGCATGTTTGTTTACCCAACCTGGTAGGCATGCTCCGCCTGCAGTGTAGACATAACCTAAGAGGCTCCACTTCTGGCACCACCACCAGCACTGTTATGGGGAGGAAAGGCAGTGAAATCTGTGTGGGTGTTGGGAAGGGGGGCATGCGTGTTTGTTATGTTGCTATGGGGATGGGCAGCATCCATTCATGGTGGAGGGAGAGGATTTGTCTTGATGTGGAAGGGCAGGTTAGGGACACCTTTGAGGTAGAGTTTGGTTTGTTCAGCCATCTCGATGTCTGTGAAAGCCACACCTGGCCAGAAAGGGCTAGAAAATGTAGCTCCCTTCCCTGGTCGTGTCTGCCTCCTGTCAGAGGGTGATTGCCTCAGAGGAGAATATTTGTTCTGATCTGGGAACTGATTGGGAGATCTCCTTGGAAGTGCAAGATTATAGGGTTATGAAGGGTTTGGGTTGGTAGGAGGTCCTGTTTGGGTTGGGCTGTTTAGTGGGGTATGGGAAGGTTAATGCAATTGAAGATGAATTTTGCAGCCTGCACTGGAGGTCCCTATTTGGGTGCCCAGATTCATCTTTGTAATGGTTGTACTTAGGGTGTCTGAAAGGGTAGGATGGTGCAGGGCCACTTAGACCGGCAGAACTGTAGGTTCTCAATGTGTGGATGAGACGATGGTATTTGGAGGAGGGATTTAAGCTTATTAGGAACTGAAGAACCTTTTGGGAAAGGAGGAGCCAAAGCAGGAAGGATGGCCTCCACCTATACCAAAATGGAACCAAATTGCTGGCATGTAAAATTAAAAAGATCATAGAAGAGTTTTTAAACTAAGGGCTGGAGGAAAGTCAGCAGGTGCAGAGGTGCACCCAGTTCAGACACATCCTGTAGAGAAGGATTTATTAAAGGGGATGCCCTTTATCCTACTGAAAAAGAGAGGCTAGAAGTTTGATAAAGTACTGGTAGGAGCTGGAGAGAAACAGTGAAATGGAAAAGAGTCCCATTCAATTACAACACATGAAGGCAAACAACTAAATATTGACAGATTTTATACATGCTTGTAGACAAATGCAAGAAGTCTAAATACTAATATGGGTGAATTTCAGTACCTGGTATTAAATGAAGATATTGATATAATCGGTATTGCAGAAACTTGGTGAACAATGATAATTAATGGGACATCATATTACCAAAGTATGTATATAGGTATGATAGAGTAGGTTGCATTGATGAGGAAATGGCACTATATGTGAAAGAAAGCAGAGTCACATTTAGTAAAAATCTTAAATGAATAAGTTAGTACCATAGAATCTCTATGGATAGAAATTCCATGCTTGAATAATAAGAGTATAGCAGTAGGAATATACGATCGGCCATCTGACCAGGATGGTGACGGTGACAGTGAAATGCTAAAGGAATTTAGAGAAGCTACAAAAATAGAAAACCCAATAATAATGGGGGATTTCACTATCCCCATATTGACTGGAAACACGTCACCTTAGGACAGAATGCAGAGAGAAAATTTCTAGACACCATTAATGACTGCTTCTTGGAGCAGCTAGTCCTGGAACCCACAAGGGGAGTGGCAATTCTTGATTTAGTTTTAAGTGGTGCACAGGATCTGGTCCAAGAGGTGAATGTAGCTGAACTGCTTAGTAACAGTGACCAATATGTAATTACATTGAAAATTCTTCTAGGGAGGGAAATACCAAGGAAACCCACCACAGTAGCATTTAACTTGAGATAGGGGAACTACACTAACATGAGGGGGGTAGTTAAACAGAAATTAAAAGGAACAGTCACAAGAGTGGAAAGCTGCTTGGAAACTATTTAAAAACATAACAGAAGCTTTAAATATATGTATACCCCAAATTCAAACAAACAAACAGTAAAGGACCAAAAAAAGCCCACCATGGCTAAACACAGAATAAAAGAGGTGGTTAGAGACAAACAGACATCCTTTAAAAATTGGAAGTCAAATCCTACTGAGCAAAACAGAAAGGACCACAAACTCTGGCAAGTCAAGTGTAAAAGTGTAAATAGGCAGGTCAAAAAAGAATTTGAAGAGCAACTAGCCAAAAGACACAAAAACTAACAGCAAATTTATTTTTAAGTATATCCAAAACAGGAAGCCTGCCAAACAATCAGTAGGGCCAATGGATGATGAAGGTGCTAAAGAATTGGAGAAATGGTCAGAGGTAAACAGGATGAAGTTTAATAAGGATAAACGCAAAGTGCTCCACTTAGGTAGGAACAATCAGTTTCACACATACAGAATGGGAGGAGGCTGTCTAGGAAGGAGTACGGCAGAAAGGGATCTAGGGATTATAGTGGACCACAAGCTAAATATGAGTCAACGGTGTGATGCTGTTGCAAAAAAAGCAAACTTGATTCTGGGTTGCATTAACAGGTGTGTTGTGAGCAAGACATGAGAAGTCATTCTTCCGCTCTACTCTGCGCTGGTTAGGCCTCAACTGGAGTATTGTGTCCAGTTCTGGGCACCGCATTTCAAGAAAGATGTGGAGAAATTAGAGAGGGTCCAGAGAAGAGCAACAAGAATGATTAAGGGTCTAGAGAACATGACCTATGAAGGAAGGCTGAAGGAATTGGGTTTATTTAGTTTGGAAAAGAGAAGACTGAGAGGGGACATGATAGCGGTCTTCAGGTATCTAAAAGGGTGTCATAAGGAGGAGGGAGAAAACTTGTTCATCTTAGCCGCTGAGGATAGAACAAGAAGCAATGGGCTTAAACTGCAGCAAGGGAGGTTTAGGTTGGACATTAGGAAAAAGTTCCTAACTGTCAGGGTGGTTAAACACTGGAATAAACTGCCCAGGGAGGTTGTGGAATCGATATTTAAGAGTAGGTTAGATAAATGTCTATCAGGGATGGTCTAGACAGTAATTGGTCCTGCCATGAGGGCAGGGGGCTGGACTCGATGACCTCTCGAGGTCCCTTCCAGCCCTAGAATCTATGAATCTATGAATTACACAAGGAAGACAGTTTCATTGCAGAGAAACTAACCAAATTATTTGCATTGGTCTTCACTGCAGAGGATGTGAGGGAGATTCCCACACTTTTTAGGTGACAAATCTGAGGAACTGTCTCAGATTGAGATGTCAATAGAGGATGTTTGGGAAAAAATGATACATTAAACAGTAGTAAATCACCAGGACTAGATGGTATTCACACAAGAGTTCTGAAAAAACTCAAATATGAAATTGCAGGACTACTAACTGTGGGATGTAACCTAATGCTTAAATCATCCTCTGTACCAGTTGACTGGAGGATACCTAATATAATGCAATTTTTAATAAGGCTCTAGAGGTGATCCTGGCAATTACATGCCAGTAAGCCTAATCTCAGGACCAGGTAAATTGGTTGTAACTATAGTAAAGAACAGAATGATCAGACACATACATGAACACAATATGTTAGGGAAGAGTCAACACGGCTATTGTTAAGGGAAATCATGCCTCACCAATCAATTAGAATTCTTTTAGGGGCTCCACAAACATGTGGACAAGGTTACTTGGACTTTCAGAAAACCTTTGACAAGGTCCCTCACCAAAGGCTCTTCAGCAAAATTAGCACTCATGGGATAAGAGGGAAGGTCCTCTCATGGATCAGTAACTTGTTTAATGATAGTAAACAAAGGGTAGGAATAAATGGTCAGTTTTCACTGTGGGGAGATGTAAATAGTGGGGTCCCGCAAGGATCTTTACTAGGACCAGTCCTGTTCAACATATACATCAATGATCTGGGGAAAGGGGTACACAGTGAGGTGGCAAAGTGGCACAATCCCTGGGTGTGGCTGCAGTTGTATCAATATATAGATGCTTTTATACCAGTGTAGCTATTTCTGTATGGGTTTGGGAATAAGCTATACCAGCATAAGGCATCTTTATGCCTCTGTAACTGCATCAACACTAGGGGTTGTATTGGTATAACTATTTTGGTTTAAAAAAAATCACACCTCAAACTGAAATAGAATCATAGAAGATTAGGGTTAGAAGTGACCTCAGGAGGTCATCTAGTCCAACTCCCTGCTCAAAGCAGGACCAACCCCAACTAAATCATCCCAGCCGGTGCTTTGTCAAGCCAGGCCTTAAAAACCTATTAGGATGGAGATTCTACCACCACCCTAGGTAACCCATTCCAGTGCTTCACCACCCTGCTAATGAAATAGCTTTTCCTAATATCCAACCTAGTCCTGCCCCACTGCAACTTGAGACCATTGCTTCTTATTCTGTCATCTGCCACCACTGAGAACAGCCTAGCTCCATCCTCTTTGGAACCCCCTCTTCAGGTAGTTGAAGGCTGCTATCAAATCCCCCCTGACTCTTCTCTTCTGCAGACTAAATAAGCCCAGTTCCCTCAGCCTGTCCTCATAAGTCATGTACCCCAGCCACCTAATCATTTTCATTGCCCTCCACTGAACTCTCTCCAATTTGTCCACATCCTTTCTGAAGGGGGGGGGGGGGGGGAGAACTGGATGCAATACTCCAGATGTGGCCTCACCAGTGCTGAATAGAGGGGAATAATCACTTCCCTCGATCTGCTGGCAATGCTCCTACTAATGCAACCCAATATGCCATTAGCCTTCTTGGCAACAAGGGCACACTGTTGACTCATAGCCAGCTTCTCATCCACTGTAATCCCCAGGTCCTTTTCTGCAGAACTGCCGCTTAGCTAGTCAGTCCCCAGCCTGTAGCAGTGCATGGGCTTCTCCTGTCCTAAGTGCAGGACTCTGCACTTGTCCTTGTTGAACCGCATCAGATTTCTTTTGGTCCAATCCTCCAGTTTTGTACTAGTTATACTAGTACAAAAACTGTGTGTGGACCAGGCCTTATACTCGGACACCTTTAGGCCAATTTATAGACACTTACTGATGTGGACTAAGGCCTTGTTTTTGCACACCCAAGTTGCACTGGTTTAACCAAAATCAGTTTTTAAATTGATTTAGTTGAACTGGTGCAAACACACTTAAATTGGGTTACAGATGGCTCATATCAATTTGGCTTAGTTCAGTGAGTTACTGACAAGCTAACTGGCTGAGGGTGCTGTGGTATGTCCCCAGTTCAGGAGTCAATGAGTGTTTTTATAACCTGGGAACTGAGTTTATGGGCTGGTGGGCAGGGGAGAGAGCAGGTGCATTATTGTTACAGCTTGTTTCAGAGCTGGGGGTCCGCAAACTTTTTTTCCATTCTGTGGACTCTGAGAGACACTCCCATTCCACCAGGGCCTCACCTTATCTGTGGATTCAGGATCCTCTATTGGTTGACTCCCTCTATCCTTCCCACATCTATCCAGGGATTTATCTCCATCTGCTTAAGTGATCCACCAGCTCCCCAAGGACCCAGTACTGTGCACACCCAGGGAACCACCCCATTGGCATAGCAGTGAACACTTGGTGGGGATTTTACTTGGAGAGAGGGGGTTCCCCTTACCCTCCGCATCCCTTGGAATCCCCAGCCCTACCTCCCCTCCAAGTTCTGATTTGCTGGATGCACGATCCCTGGGCTGCCACGGGAGGAGGGTGTGGGGATGGAGGCGAGTGCAGAGATTTTTGACACGCTCCCTAACCATTCTGCTGAGAGTCATCAATTATGCAAGGGAACTGCACGCTGCACTGGGGGGAAGGCAGGGGAGGCAGCGCACTAAGATGGCGACAACCGCAGTTTCTCCTGCAGCTTCCCCACCTCTGCAGTCCAGCAACGCCTTGCGGGAGTCACGCTAGTGCAGCACCCACAGTAAGTTGCCTCCCCAGCCCGGGACCCCCGCGAGGCGCGCAGGGTCTCGCAAACCCCTGCCCCCATTTGCTTTTTTTTTTTTTTTTTGCCACCCCCTCTCTCCCCCCTCCAGGCGGGGGTTTTGCCGCAGAGCGATTTTCCAGCACCTCCTTGCTTGCATTTAGGCCAGTTCCTTTCCCGCCTACCTAGCTGGGGTGCCAGGGTATTCCCCCTCCTCAAATCTGTCTGTCCTAGCACCAACCCCTCGGCTGCATTGGGGAGCACAGGTCCGCTTGCCAGCTGCTTGTGTGGGTCTGCCCCTCCCCCCAGGTGGGGGGTAGTTTCCCTGGGCTGCATCCCTCTTAGTCTGCACTGGGGGGGTCTAGGACTTCTGGCCAGCTGCTGTGTGTCCCCAGCCTCCATCCCCTTGTCCCAGCGGCCTGGGATCCTAGCCGGCACTGGGGCTGCGGGTTAGCTCCTTTCCCTTCCCCAGCTGGGGCAAGCCGGGCCTCCTTCCCCCAGCCCCAGCTTGGCTCCCCCGTCTGCACTGGGGGAGGGCCAAGGTTGCCTGTCAGCCCCTGGGCCGGGGTACCTCTCCTGCAGCTGCGACAGCCCCCGCCCCAACAGCCGGGGAGCTGGTGCATTCCCCCACCCACTCCGCCCACCCTCAATCCTACCAGCGGCCTGGGCTCCATCTAGGCCTCTTCTCCATGCCAGCCCCCCTAATCTGGGGAGCCTGCCATAGCCCACCCCCAGCTCGGACTCCCCACTCAGTCTCGGCTCTTTCCAACCCCTCTCTAGCTGCGGAGCTGGTCCGCCCCTTCTGCACTCCCCTTCAAACCCGTCCTCAGCAACCGGAGGCCCCCCGCCTACACTCCAGCCGGGGGCGGAGGGGGAGCGAGGGAGATACGCGAGGGGTGGTCTGAAGGTTTAAACCTGATACAGGTCTTGGTACCCCAGTTTCTGCCTTTGGGCCCCCTATTGCACTAAGGTTTTAGGGAAGGGGTGCAGGGTTTTTAAGTGGGATGCGTTTGTTTTGTGCATGTTTGCAGGTCTTAAAGACAGGGTGTCAGTCCCCCCCCTTCCTTGCTGGTGCAAATTACACCCAGCTGATGTGGGGGTGGGGAAGCTGGAAGGTGCACTCCACAGCCAGAGCTGCCGATGGTCAGAGGTAAAGTCTAAAAAGGGGGTGGGGGGCACTTTGCAACACTTCTCTTAAGCGGCCAACTCCAGGAATTTTGGGAAGAGACTGCGGGCGTGCTAGGTTTATACACTGCTTCCCCTCCATGTGTTCTGTGTGTGCTGCAAATACCTGGCATGACATTGCTTAGGAGTAAAGTATCAGAGGGGTAGCCGTGTTAGTCTGGATCTGTAGAAGCGACAGAGAGTCCTGATGCATCTGAAGAAGTGGGTATTCACCCATGAAAGCTTATGCTCCAATACGTCTGTTAGTCTATAAGGTGCCACAGGACTCTGTCATTGCTTAGGAGTAGTTTTCCGGTGGGGTCGTTGTTTGGGGGGGTGAGGAGCATATTTCCATGGCACGCTGACTCCTAACCTGGTCCTTGTAACAGTGCAGCTGGGACCCACTTTACACTGGAAAAAGGATTTTGTTGGGGAGAGGAGGAGCCAGGTGCCTCTGCCCAGATACCAGTAGTATCCTTTGGGGGAAAGGGGAGAAAGTATTAAAAGTTTTCTGTGTATTCCCCACATCCCCTTTAAGATTTGATCATCCGTATATAAATAGTGTGTGTGTATTGGCTTGGGGGAAGGAGATGTAACATGGTGATGTGTGTATTTTCTGTGCTATGGGATGGAAGCTCTTGTAAAAACAAATCAAGGTACAGGACGTGTCTAACCTGTGTGTGTGTAATGCTAAGAAACAAATAATTATAGTCTTATTTTATTTCCTTTCTTGGTGACTGTTTTTAGGGGTTTGATTTCCCCTTTGTTAGTGACTGGTTAAATATGTATAAAATACCTTTAAGCTTATCTGCCTTTCTTCTTGCCCCATCTGCTGGGTTTCGGTGGCACTGGGGCAGGAGTTGGTTCCTTATGCTTTTTGGGTTGTTGTGGGCTGCAGGTCTGTGGTGCTGAAATGGACAGTTCCCTGGAAACAGAAAAGGGCTAGTGAATCTCTTCATCTTCCCAGCTGCATTGCTCCCTACAGTGTGTTTGTGTAAGCTGGGTTCATACCCGGGCCCAATTATTGATGATTAATTCATACCATTTTAGGTTTTTCTCCTTTTCTGAGGCGAGTGGAAGCTGCTCACAGTGACATTATGCTACCAGAAATTCTTATCTAGAATCTAAGAATGGCCATACTGGGTCAGACTAATGATCCATCTAGCCCATTATCCTGTCTTCTGACAGTGGCCAGGGCCAGCTGCTTAAGTGGGAGTGAACAGAACAGGGCAATGATGGAGTGATCTATTCCTGTCTTCTACTGCCAGCTTCTGTCAGTCAGAGATTTAGGGTCTCCCTGAGCATGGGTTGTGTCCCTGACTATTTTGGTTAATAGCCATTGATGGACCTTGAACTTATCTACTAATTTTTTGAACCCAATTATATCTGTGGCCTCATTACATCCCCTGTCAACGAGTGCATTGTGTGAAGAAGTATTATGTTTGTTTTAAATCTGCTGGCTATTAATTTCATTGGGTAACCCATGGTTCATGTGTTATGTGAAGAGGTAAATAACACTTCCTTATTCACTTTCTTCGCACTATTAATGATTTTATAGACCTCTATCATATCTGCCCTTAATCGTTTCTTTTTTAAAGATGAACAGTCCCAGTCTTTTTAATCTCCCCTCAGGTGGAAGTTGTTCCATTCCCCTAGTCATTTTTGTTGCCCTTCTCTGTACTTTTCCCAATTCCAATATATCTTTTTTGAGATGGGGCAACCAGAACTGCACACAGTATTCAATATATGGGCATACAATGGTTTTATGTAGTGGCATCATATTTTCTGCCTAATTATCTATCCCTTTCCTAGTGGTTTCTAACATTTTGTTAGCTTTTTTGACTGCTGCTGCACATTGAGCAGATATTTTCTGAGAACTATCCATAATGACTTCAAGCTCTCTTTCTTGAGTGGTAATAGCTATTCCGAACCCATAATTTCATATGTATAGCTGGGATTATGTTTTCCAATGTGCATTTGTCAACAAGGAATTTCATTTGCCATTTTGTTTCCCAGTCATCCAGTTTGGTGAGATTCCTTTGTAACTTGTTGCAGTCAGCTTCTGAAGGAACTCAAATGTGAAATTGCAGGACTACTAACTATCATCTGTAACCTATCATTTAAATCAGCTTCTGTATGAAATGACTGGAGGATAGCTAATGTGATGCCAATTTTTAAAAAGGGCTCCAGAGGTGACCCTGGCAACTACAGGCCAGTAAACCTCACTTCAGTACCAGGGTAATTGGTTGAAACTATCGTAAAGAACAAAATTGTCAGACACATAGATGAACATAATTTGTTGGGAAATCATCAACATGGTTTTTGTAAAGGGAAATCATGCCTCACCAATCTACTAGAATTCTTTGAGGGGGTCAACAAGCATGTGGACAAAGGAGATCCAGTGGATATAGTGTATTTAGATTTTCAGAAAGCCTTTGACAAGGTCCCTCACCAAACGCTCTTAAGCAAAATAAGCAATCATGGGATAAGAGGGAAGGTTCTCTCATGGATTGGTAACGGGTTAAAAGATAGGAAACAAAGGGTAGGAATAAATGGACAGTTTTCAGAATGGAGAGTGGTAAATAGTGGTGTCCCCCAGGGATCTGTACTGGGCCCAGTACTATTCAACATATTCATAAATTATCTGGAAAAAAAGGTAAACAGTGAGGTGGCAAAATTTGCAGATGACACAAAACTACTCAAAATAGTTAAGTCCAAAGCAGACTGTGAAGAGCTACAAAAGAATCTCACAAAACTGGGTGACTGGGCAACAAAATGGCAGATGAAATTCAATGTTGATAAATGCAAAATAATGCACATTGGAAAACATAATCCTAACTATACATATACAATTATGGGGTCTAAATCAGCTGTTACCACTCAAGAAAAAGATATTGGCGTCATTGTGGATAAGTTCTATGAAATCATCCATTCAGTGTGCAGTGGCAGTCAAAAAAGCGAACAGAATATTGGGAATCATCAAGAAAGGGATAGATAATAAGAAATATTATATCATATTGCCTTTATATAAATCCATGGTCCACCCACACCTTGAATACTGCGTGCAGATGTTGTCGCCTCATCTCAGAAAAGATATATTGGAATTGGAAAATGTTCAGAAAAGGGCAACAAAAATTATTAGGGGTATAGAACGGCTTCCGTATGAGGAAAGATTAATAAGACTGGGACTTTTCAGCTGGGAAAAGAGGTGACTAAGGGGGAATATGATAGAGGTCTATAAAATCATGAGTGGTACAGAGAAAGTAAATAAGGAAGTGTTATTTACTCCTTCTCATAATACAAGAACAAGGGGCCATCAAATGAAATTAATAGGTAGCAGGTTTAAAACAAACACAAGAAAGTATTTTTTCATGCAATGCACTGTCAACCTCTGGAACTCCTTGCCAGAGGGTGTTGTGAAGGCCAGTACTATAACGGGGTTCAAAAGGGAGCTAGATAGATGATAGATCCATCAATGGCTATTAGCCAGGATGGGCAGGAATGGTGTCCCTAGCCTCTGTTTGCCAGAAGCTGGGATTGGGTGACAGGTCATGGATCACTTGATGATAACCTGTCTGTTCATTCCCTTTAGGGCACCTGCCATTGGCCACTGCCAGAGGACAGGATACTGGGCTTGATGGACCTTTGGTCTGACCCAGTATGGCCGTTCTGATGTTCTTATCTATCTTGAGTAATTTTGAATCCTCTGCAAACTTAGCCACCTCACTGTGTACCCCTTTCCCTAGATCTTTTATGCATATGTTGAACAGAACTGATCCCAATACAGATCTTTGGGCGGCCCCCATTATCTACCTCTCTCCACTGTGAAAACTGGCCATTTATTCCTACCCTTTGTTTCTTGTCTTTTAATAAATTACTAATCCATGAGAAGACCTTCCTTCTTATCCCATGACTGCCTACTTTGCTTAAGAGCCTTTGTTGAGAGAAAAGTACATTATATCCACTGGATCACCCTTGTCCACATGTTTGACCCCCAAAAGAATTCTAATAGACTAGTGAGACACAATTTCCCTTTTCAAAAGCCGTGTTGACTCTTCCCCAACATATTGTGTTCATCTGTGTGTCTGATCCTTCTGTTCTTTCCTATAGTTTCTACCAATTTGCCTGGTACTGAAGTTAGGCTTACTGACCTGTAATTGCCAGGATCACCTCTGGAGCCATTTAAAAAAAATCGGCATTACATTAGTTATCCTCTAGTTAACTGGGACAGAGGATGATTTAAGCATTAGGTTACATCCCATAGTTAGTACTTCTGCAATCTCATATTTGAGAACTCTTTAGTGTGAATACCATCTGGTTTTGGTGACTTATTACTGTTCAATGTATCATTTTGTTCCAAAACCTCCTCTATTGACATCTCAATCTGGGACAATTCCTCAGATTTGTCACCTAAAAAGAATGGCTCAAGTGTGGGAATCTCCTGCCCATCCTCTGCAGTGAAGACCAATGCAAAGAATTTGTTTAACTTCTCTGCAATGATCTTGCCTTCCTTGAGTGCTCCTTTAGCACCTCGTTCATCCATTGGTCCCACTGATTGTTTGGGAGGGTTCCTGCTTCTGATATACTAAAAAACAAAATTGCTGTTAATTTTTGCATCTTTTGCTAGTTGCTCTTCAAATTCTTTTTTGGCTTGTCTAATCATACTTTTACACTTGACTTGCTAGAGTTTGTTCCTTTCTAGTGTACTGAGTACTAGAAAGCTGCTTAAAATGATCTTAATGCTTCTCTGAGATATAATTTCAATAATGTTGACTTACAGCCCTGGAGTTGCTAATGTAATAAACAGCATGACAATATTTATTCAGGTCTTTAGAAGATCATACTATGTGTAGCTACCATAAGTGAAATGCCAGGCATCTCAGATGAACCTTGGATAGCAATAATTTAAGTCAAACATCCGTCAGGGTGTTCAGATAGAATTGCTAATTATAATTATAAGATTTGTACGCTTGATCTTTGTTTATACGTTGCAAAACCTGTAGTTTGGTTAGTATTTAGTGAAAGGACTAGTCCCATCACAAGTAACTTAACCTGTTGTCTAAACTTCTATCTGTGGACGATAAACAGATCATGATACAGATGTTGTAATTTTCCTACGGTATTGCTTAGAGGTGCTGAGGTAACTGTGTGGGGACTTTCCAACAAAGAAACCTATGCCTGATAAACAGTAGCAGGAAGAATGATTGGGTGTGTTTAGAAATTAGGAACATGCATCCACCTCATTTCATTCTCAGTTAAAATAAAAAAAAAATCAAGTAAAGTAGTCTATGATGAGAGAGAGAGTCATGAATAGATCAAAATTCTGAAAACATAAAATCCCTCCTCCATATTCTTAGTTGCTTGTGTTTAAAATTTAGTTGTTTGACTTTTTATGTGCTTTTTAAATATGAGCTGATGTGACTCTACTGTGAATATAAATTGATGCTTACTATTCTTCAGTGGCTTAAGATGTCATCAGAACTGAAGGTTGTGTGTAAATCCTAGGGCATACATTGCCCAAGCTGGCATGTGACTCCCATTCATTATTGATTGCTTTTCTGCTGAGGAGGTTGCAATGGTCATTGAAATAAGCAAATACACTGGAATCAATGAACCTATTGATTTGTTCAAATAAATGATCTGGGTTAAAGAATACAAGCCAAGATCAAAACAAAAGGATTTAAAAATGAGTCAGGTTCTTTGCAAATGGGAATTCACATGCAGATGGTTACAGAAAACATACAGTAGACCGGACTGGATGGCTCAGGTGACTGGTATTAGGAACATAAGAACGGCCATATTGGGTCAGACCAAAGGTCCATCTAGCCCAGTCTCCTGTCTTCCAACAGTGGCCAATGCCAGGTGCCCCAGTGGGAATGAACAGAGCAGGTAATCATGGAGTGATCCATTCCCTGTCGCCCATTCCCAGCTTCTGGCAAACAGAGGCTAGGGACACCATCCATGCCCATCCTGGCTAATAGCCATTGATGGACCTATCCTCCATGAATTTATTTAGTTCTTTTTTGAACCTTGTTATAAAACATCATCATCCTCTGGCAAAGAGTTCCACAGGTTTACTGTGCGTTGAAGAAATACTTTCCCCCTTTTTTAAAACGGCTGCCTATTAATTTCATTTGGTGACCCCTAGTTCTTGTGTTATGAGAAGGAGTAAATACCACTTCCTTATTTATGTTCTCCACACCAGTCATGATTTTATAGACCTCTATCATATTGCCCCTTAGTCATCTTTTTTCCAAGATGAAAAATCCCAATCTTATTAATCTCTCCTCATATAGAAGCTGTTCCATATCCCTGATCACTTTTGTTTCCCTTTTCTGAACCTTTTCCAATTCCAGTATATATTTTTTGAGATGAGGAGACCACATTTGCACGCAGTGTTCAAGATGTGGGCATACCATGGATTTATATAAAGGCAATATATTTTCTGTCTTATTATCTATCCCTTTCTTAATGATTCCCAACATTCTGTTAGATTTTTAACTGCTGCTGCACATTGAGTGGATGTTTTCAGAGAACTATCCACAATGGCGACAAGATCTCTTTGTTGAGTGGTAACAGCTAATTTAGACCCATCATTGTATATGTATAGTCATCTTACTTTGCTTAAGAGCCTTTGGTGAGGGACCTTGTCAAAGGCTTTCTGAAAATCTAAATACACTATATCCACTGGATCTCCTTTGTCTGCATGCTTGTTGACCCCCTCAAAGAATTCTAGTAGATTGGTGAGGCATGATTTCCCTTAACAAAGATCATGTTGACTTCCCTAACAAATTATGTTCTTCAATGTGTCTGACAATTCAGTTCTTTACTATAGTTTCAACCAGTTTGCCTGGTACTGAAGTTAGGTTTACCAGTCTGTAATTGCTGGGATCACTTCTGGAGCCCTTTTTAAAAATTGACGTCACGTTTAGCTATCTTTCAGTCATTTCATACAGAAGCTGATTTAAATGATAGGTTACAGATGACAGTTAGTAGTTCTGCAATTTCACATTTGAGTTCCTTCAGAACTCTTGGGTGAATACCATGTGGTCCTGGTGATTTATTGCTGTTTAATTTATCAATTTGTTCCAAAACTTCCTCTAATGACACCTCAATCTGGGACAGTTCCTAATTTGTCACCTAAAAAGAATGGCTCAGGTTTGGGAATCTCCCTCACATCCTGAGCCATGAAGACCAATGCAAATAATTCATTTAGTTTCTCTGCAATGGTCTTATCGTCCGTGAGTGCTCCTTTAGCATCTTGATCGTCCAGTGGCCCCACTGATTTTTTAGCAGGCTTCCTGCTTCTGATGTACTTAAATTTGTTTTTGGTATTACTTTTTGAGTCTTTGGCTAGCTGTTCTTCAAATTGTTTTTTGGCCTTCCTAATTATATTTTTACACTTCACTTGCCAGAGTTTATGCTCCTTTCTATTTTCCTTACTAGGATTTAACTTCCACTTTCTATAGGATGCCTTTCACTGCTTCTTTTACTTTGTTGTTTAGCCATGGTGGCACTTTTTTGGTTCTCTTACTATGTTTTTTAATTTGGGGTATACATTTAAGTTGAGCCTCTATTATGGTGTCTTTAAAAAGTCTCCATGCAGCTTGCAGGGATTTCACTTTTGACACTGTATCTTTTAATTTCTGTTTAACTAACATCCTCATTTCTGTGGAACCATAGTCTGTAACCCCTAGGCTACTGGTTTGAATACAGCCTGGTACAGAGTAGATTGAAAACTTTTCCAATCTGATTGCTGCTTGGCCTGTTCGAATGAACTTGTGATCACAGTTCAGTCCCTAGTGAGAAAACCTCCAGGGAAATTGGCACCAACTGTGTCCTCTTTTGGAAATCTCAGAAGAGAGGCCATCAGGACTAACTTCCCCCTCCATGCCTAAACGTGTTCCTTGCAGCACTGGTTGAGATACTTGGCAAAGCTGCATGGGGTAGGTAGTCTGATCTACCGCTGCTTGTGCTCTTTTTCTCTGGAGAAATAGAACATCAGTCTCCTCATTTCAGTGGGAGGTACTTGTATCCTGCTGTGGGGAGGGTTGGGATGCCTGTGCCATCAATCTGGTACCTTTAAAAAGCATGAAATTAATACTTTTTTAAAAAGCTAAACAAGGAAGAATTGTGCCTTCATTCTAAGGCCATTGCTGACCATTTTGTGGAGAGGTTAAAAGACAGTTTGGCCAGTCTTTCAAAAGTTCTTAGCTTCTAGCAGCTCTGCATTGAGAACAACGGAAAATCCCATATTTCACAAAAACATCCCCCACCATTGAGAACAATGGTGGCTGCTGGGAGCTGATATCCATTGAAAATATGGCCATTTATTTCAGTGCCTAAGTGGGAACTGTTGGGTTCTGAGCTCTTTTGAAATCTGCTCTTTCCTGATACATACAATGAAAGTCTCAAGGCAAAAGATATCCTCCAAAGAGTTTGTTTGATTAAACTGCCTCATTTTTGTAATTTGCTGGCTGTGATACTTTGGGATTAGCACACTGAAGAGTAGCATGATAAATTAGCTGCACAGTGGCGTTTGCTGAAGAGAGGTGCAGATAGTAGTCATCATGTTAAGACATTCCATCTTACTTTACTTACTGCATGCGGAGTATTTTTTAGAATGGAAGCTGTAGAGAAGTTTTGTACAATTTAAAATAATTTATAATTATTTATGAATAAACATGTATAGTTAATTAGTGCCCAAAGGCCTCAATTAGCAGTTGGGCCCTGTTCTGTGTAAACGCAGATAAGAGACAGCCTCTGCTCTGGACATGATGGACATAGAGTCATTGGTTTATTGCTTAGGAATATGTGGAGAAAAATGCTTTCTTGACACTTCTCCATTTCTGCATCTTCTGACAATAGCCATTTCAATGTTTCATCATGTAAAGATTTGCACAAACTGAGAACTGAAAGGCTCAGCTCCATGTTTCTACTACTGCTTTTGTGTTATCTGTGGTGTGCTATCAGATGGTATAAATGAACCTGATTTCATAAGTACTGGACACGTGGAGCTCCCCTCATCTTTAGCTCTGCATTTCTGCAAGTGGGTGTGTGTGTGTTGGATCATGGCTTTGAGGTTTCTTAGTGTTGTGGCATGAAAAGAGCTTAATTTAGGCTGCTTTAGTCCTCTTTCAATATCTGTTTATAATTTTAAAAGCCTTCCATTAGATCTCTCATAAAGTATAAGTTGTTAAGGCATTTGAAGTCAAAGCTGCATTTCTTTCATTGAAGCTTGCCCACAGTTTGTTTATACCTGTCAATTCGACTATCATTCTATATAAATTTGAGGCGGGATAAAACTTTAAATAAAATAAATTGTAAAGTGTGTGTGTGTGGAGAGAGAGAGAGAGAGAGAGAGAGAGATAGGAAGTGCTGTGTACCTACCAAATTCAGGTTTCAGAGGGGTATCCGTGTTAGTCTGTGTCAGTAAAAACAACAAGGAGTCCTTGTGGCACCTTAGAGGCTAACAAATTTGAAGATCTGGCCCATCTGGGAAGGGCTCAGATGCTAAGGTATTGGGCAGCTATGTACATATCTAGACACAGTATGACTAAAGAGCTGGGGGGGTGTACAGGGAATGTACAAATACTTGCATGGTGTAGGGGAGGAGGATTGTGTAACATGTTGCAAAGAGGGTTGTCATAAGAGTAATAGGGTGAAATTAAGAAAAGGAAAATAGTACAGTAACTCTTCACTTAACGTTGTAGTTATGTTCCTGAAAAATGCAACTTTAAGTGAAATCATGTTAAACGAATACAATTTTCCCATAAGATTTAATGTAAATGTGGGGGGTTAGGTTCCAAGGACATTTTTTGGGGGCAGAGAAAAGGCATTATATACTGTACTGTACTGTGATTGGGAAGTGCCCCTGGCTTACCCCACACAGGCACAGCCCGCTGCAGGCAAGGACGCTAGGAAGCACCTTGCGCAGCAGCAGCGGCAGCTTCCCCTGAGAAGAACAGGCACCGACTTTCCTGGGGGATGCTCCAGGCCCGCCTCTTCGCGTCCCCGCTCCGCTCCAGGCCCACCTCTTCCTACCCCCACTCCTCCTCCTCTCTGGAGCACACCGTGTCCCCGCTCCTTTCCCCTCCCCCCCCCCCCCCGAAAGTCCTAAGCAGTACCAAACAACTGTTTGGCAGTGAGGGAAGTGCTGGGAGGGAGGGCGAGGAGGCGGAGAAGAGGAACTTGTGCAATGCTCCCTTGTAAAGTCGCTGCTCTTCCACAGAATCTTACAAGCAGTGGACAGAGCAGGCAGCCAAACGTTATAAGGGAGCATTGCACAACTTTAAACGAGCATGTTCCCTAATGGAGCAGCGACATAACTTTGAAACAACGTTAAGCGGGAGGACATGAAGTGAGGAGTTACTGTAGGTTGAATATTAAGGAAGAAAATCCCTGTTAGTTAGATCTACTAGTCTGGAGGAAAATTCTTCTAAGGGAAGCAATGGGAACACCACTGCTTGAAAGTAGTCTTGGACAAGTTGGTACCATGGGAACCAATCCTGTGCTGGCAGGAACATAACTGGAAGACCTGATACGTTTGACTTTTATGATTTGATACAACTCTGTGCTGCTCTCCTCTGTGGGCTCCATTCCAGGGGACTCTCACAAATCTCTCTCTCTCTCTCTCTTTTTTTTTTTTTTTTTTAAGATAGGTGCCTGATTTTTCATCACCCTGCACACAGCAGTGCAAGGTGGGTGCAAAACAACTACGAAATTAAAGTGGTAGAATTTTATACCCAACTTGCACTGGTGTGGATGACTGCCTGAGGTGCAGGGCAATGGAGAGTCAGGCCCTGAGTCTGGTGGTCTCTGAAATCATATGAGGCAGAATATTAAAGCTTCAGATTTTGGACCTGTAGCTGAAAACTGAGATGGGGTTGAGAGATGTGTTCAATTAACTTCCTCACGGGGAGGTGGTTTTAGAGTGTAATGGGATCTCTGTTTACATATACAGGTACTGGGTTTCAGAGGGTATGAAGGACTACGGGGCAGAGTCACCGCTAGGGTGAAGTAAGTAGAGGGGAATGTAGTCAAAGGTGGGTTGGAGAGGCATTATGCAGCTGGTAATTCTCTGCCTTCCTGAAATGCACTTAACATCCTACTGCAGGGGTTTGGACCTGCATGTATTTTACAAGGGATAACTCTCTATATTTGTAAAATGCATTTAATTATGAAGATACTTTTAATTGAAACCCATAGAAAGTCATGATCCTAGGCCAGATTGTAAGTGATGCATTATTTATTTGTGTGGTGGTAGTGCCGAGGGGCCCCACTGAACTAGGTGCTGTACATACACATAACCGCCTGCCCCAAATAGCTTGCATTTCAAGTATAATATGACAGACGAAGTGAATACAACACACAGATGGTACCAACAACAAACCATGGTACACTTCCCTAATAAGCTCCAGTTGCAGCATGCCACCTGCCAAGCCATCCTAGGTATCTCAGTAGAGCTGAGTTTTGGGAGGATAGAGCAGTGGCTTTGCAGCACTGTCCCATTATTAGATTTGTGATGGGTAATGTGCATTCACTTTGCCCACCGTCTAGGGAGTTTGTAACGAAACTGTCATTGGTTTGGATTTAGGCCAGGCAGACAGTGCCCGAGAGGCCTTGCTATCTCATAGATATCAGTGGCCTATGTGAAAATTGCGGGTGGCTGAGTTGTTTCCAAAATAGAAATGTTCCTAGCACAATCAAATCCCTTTGGGAGGAGGGGGTCAGGCAATGAGCAAGTCCAGTAGACCTTGCACTCTCTTTATCTCTAGTGGTGGTCCTTGCTTAACAGATGGGGAGATGCACGGCAGCCTGGTAGAAGAGGGCACAGTTGCTACTTCTGCAGCACCTGTCCACCTTCTGTCTGATCTTTTAGTGGCGTACTTTTCACTATGCCATCTAAATGTACTTGGATAAACAGGCTCCTGGACTGATGGCCTGTCTGTCTATATCTATCTAGGAAGGCTTTGTGGTTACAGTACTGGACTGAGGCTCAGGATATATGGGTTCTGTATCTATCTATCTATATCTATATCTATAGATAGATAGATATAGAGATGAAAATACGGGCAGAACATTTGCACAGAGCTGCTGCCCTGGCCACACTGCAATTTGTAGTGCGCTAGCTCTGTTGACTCACTCTAGGGTGACCAGACGGGACGGTCCCGATTTTTCGTCCTTTGTCCCTCGTCCCGACTGATGCATGTTTGGGACGCCATATGTCCCAATATTGGGGCTTCTGCTTTTTTTTTTTTTGGCTCAGACAAGTCCCGATTTTTGGGTCCTTTCATCTGGTCACCCTAACTCACTCTGAGAAACACCTCCACAGCTGCTGTGTAGACGTACGCTCTGTGCCTTAGTTTCCCATATGTACAATTGGGATACTAGAACTGCCCTGCCTTACGGGTATGTTGTGGAGGTAAATTCATTAAAGATTGAGAGGTGCTAGGATCCTGGAGCCATCTAGGTATTTAAGGCCTGGTTCACACACATTATTATACCCATGTAAGTATTTGTTAAGAGTGGGGGTTTATACCAGTGTATACCCTTTGTCACTTCTACAGATCCAGACTAACACGGCTACCCCTCTGATACTCTATACCAATGTAGTTAACTTAGTATAGCCCTTAGCGTGGACAGTTTTATATGTGGGTCAGACCACTTAAACTATGTCTGTTGCTAAACCAATATAGCAGTACAAAAAATGTGTGTAGCTGAACCCAAAGTTTGAGACCACAGCCTAGGGTGGGCTGTAGGCATTTCTAGAGTACAAATAATAATTGCATCTGAAGTTTGTGTCAATTTCTGAATCTGAACCAAAGTTTTCAAACTTGCCTCACTCTAGTTTAAAGCACTTAGGTGAAGTCTGTTTCTCTGCTGTTACAGTAGCATGAGCTACTTAGAGTCCCCTAATGATTTCCATTGTTGTATACTAATTACTTCAGCGTCATTAAGAATTTGATTTCCAGTCTCCCAATTCCTCCAGGCTTCTAATGGATAGACCCAGAGGATCCCTCTTGTTCTACGTGGAAGTGAAAAGAAATTGAAGAATTTATTTGCATGCATTGGTTTTGTCTTGAGTGCAGCTTCATAGATCTTGAAAATAGCCTTGCTGAGGGATTAACAAAACTCAAGCTTTGTGCAATTCATAACACCAGCAAAATGCTTGCTGTGGAAATTGGTGTGATTCTATACACACCAAATAAATGAGCAAGAAAGAGTTTTTGTTGTTGTTTTAAAGATGGTGCTACATGTGTAGTCAGAAGAAAGATCCTGTGCAGATACTGTAGCCAGTACATGGGCACAAATTCATGCTTGTTGCTATGCTGCATAGCTACATTGAATTTTACAGTGATGACAAGGATAGAACTGATTCCACCTGTCCCTCGTCCTCTGCTCCAAAACATAGGCTCCTGCCATCTGAACTAAACAAGAATCTCCATTAGCTATTGGTTGTTTAGATTACATGACACACATTCTCTCTCTGAGTGTCTCCAGTCGAGGTAATTAGTAGGTACACACAAGCACCCCAGATTAGGCCTGCACAACATGCGGCCTGGGGGCCACATGTGGCCCGTGTGGGCTCACTGTGCATCCCGCATGGGGGTGAGTAGGCAAGCGGTGGGGTGGGGCAAGCCAACGGCCGGCGGGTGGGCGGGTTGGTGAAGAGGCCAGTGGCAGGCCGGGGAGTGAGGGTGAGCCAGCGGCAGGGGGCGGGGGCAGCGGCGGAAGGTAAGAGGCCAGCAGCGGGCAGCCAGGTGAGCTGGCGGCAAATCTCTCAGATTCAAAATCTGGGACTGTGTCCGTTGGTCCTTTTTGCTGCTTGTCTCTGGGCTGGGGGTTGTCCCAATGCTGCAAAGAGGGTGTTCCCAAAGGACGGAGCTTGCTTCTAACCCCCGAGGCCGTCAGTATGTCTGCTCTTCTCTAGTCAGCCCACTTGACAAGTTTGATTGTCCTTGGTCTGGTTCCCATCCCCTCTCCAAGGGTTGCAGCTGTCTGGAGGTGCTGCCTTCCACGCCTTCCTCATTCACACCTCATTCATTCAACAGGGCAATTGAATACAAAGTGGGGGGGAAGATCTTATTCTACTTCTAGCAAAAAGACATTTTTCTTTTACTTTAATTATACTACCTTAGGGGCCCACTATAACATATTACCAAGGTTCAATACAAAGTCATATAAAAGTTATACAAAAATGCATAATGCAGAGATTTATCTACAACTGCATTGATTGACTATTGTGTGCAGTAATATAGTGACCCCTGGGGGGTGAAGAGGGGTGTGATGGTGGGGCCGAGCGGGGAGGGGGCGGGATCTATTTTACTGCTGTGATCTGGTCACCCTATGCGCGCTGTTTCTTTCCCCCTCTACAGGTTTTCACACCCCAGCACTGGGGAAGGAGGGGTTGTTTCTGCGGAGTGGGTGGTGCTGGGGGTGTGTGTTTCCGCGGGGCCGGTGGGTTTCGGCCCTCAGCTGTTTATTTTGGAGTAATATGGCCCTCGCCGCTTTACGAGTTGTGCAGGCCTGCCCCAGATAATAACATTGTAGGTCCATGCACTAAAGCCCATTGCGCAAAAGAAAACAATTGCATTAAGTAAGGCAGCCAAGTTAGTTTTTGTTCCCATTATGTTTGTGAGGAGGGAATCAAAAGCTGGTATTGCTGAGTATGGTGGGAGGCAGGGTGGGTTTGAGATTGTAACAGAGGTTTTAAGAACATATGAAGGCTCATATCTGACCTCTCACTTGTCACTTGACTTGATTTTTCCAGCCTCAAGCATATTAGAAGCATGAGATTGGCTTGACTTCATGAGATTTTCAAAATTAATACATATGGGGTTCTTTATTTGCCTTCTCTTTTTTGAGCCTTCACATTTCACATTTTCAAGTTTTTTTTCACAACCAGAGGGCTAGAAATGAATTTTTTTTAGATGAAAACTGAGATTCTCATGTTTGAGAGTAGCAGCCGTGTTAGTCTGTATCCTTAAAAAGAACAGGAGTACTTGTAGTACCTTAGAGACTAACAAATTTATTTCAGCATAAGCTTTCGTAGGCTATAGCCCACTTCATCGGATGCATCCCATGAAGTGGGCTATAGCCTACGAAAGCTTATGCTGAAATAAATGTATTAGTCTCTAAGGTGCCACAAGTACTCCTGAGATTCTTATGTAATCATAGGACTTCAGGAGCTGGAGCTTTAAGGTATACACCAAATAACACAAGAGCTGACAACTTTACTCATACAAATACAATTATATTTTGAGGTAAAAATCAGGAGCTGCCAGCGAATCAGATGTTGTAATTTACTCAGAAAATTGTTACCTCCAGCTGTAACGAGGATGATAAAATCACCGTGATCAGAGAACCCATAATTGGTTGTACACATTCTAGGTTGGTTTGTTTCTGTAAGTGACAACATTATCAAAGTAGGAAACGGAGTTAAATATTAGAGTATCAACATTGCATGGCTGTACAGGGCAGCGTGTGTGAGAGGAGGGTGTGGGGTTAAGGATTTTCCCTCCCCTCCTGGCCTAGCTACCTGCATCCAACTGCTGGGGGAGCACATGGACTGTGTGGCATATGCTCCTGGCAGGGAGGGGTGAGGACTACCTGGAGCCATGTCTCACCAGCCAGGATTATGCTCCACCCTGAAAAGGGCTTTATCTGAGTATATCATTTCCCTTCTTCCCCGCCCGCCTGCATCTCCCACCCCTACCACACTCACTTTCCCTGGCAGAAACCCCTGAGGGGGCATTGTGAGAGTGGACCTTGCTCAGGGCTGGACACACAATTCTCCAACCTGCCCTTTATGAATAAGTACGTTCTACCATCTTGATGACCTCATTGGACTTGAGGGAATTTTGCCAGGATGAAGTTATTCCAGGTACATCTTCAAAGCTGAGGACTGCGCAGGCTGTCTGTGACTGACTTCATGCTGGAATAGCTGAATCATAATGATTCGGCCCTAGAGCAATCATTGATTTCAAGGAACATGAAAGTCATTCTTTATTCAGAGGTCCCTGGCATTAAATATCTACTGTAAAAAACCTCTGTGTGTGCGGTCTTTGGGTAACAAGGTCTCTGTCTTTACCTGGGCAATCGGTTGTCTTTAAATGTACAAACCATAGTGTGTACGACTTTCATATGTAAATCTGTGTCCGACATCCAGTGACAATTTTGTCTTTCCTCCTGAAACTCTATGCCCCTTCACTATTCAGGTTTCCTCCCTTAAGTACCAAGCAGCATCTATGCTCTGTTGTATTCCAGCCTGCAATGCTGCAGTGCTGTTGCATCAGTGCAAGGTTTCTAGAATACCTCTGCCCTCCTCTTCCCAAGTGTGAAAAGATGGAATCCGTGAGATCCTCCCCTTATCTCAGAATTGCAACACATTCGTATTGCTCAATCTCAAACAAAGGATTGGCAAAAGGTGTGAAACTTCAGGGGTTTTCCAGGAGTGCCAGATCCAGACAAAATGATTTTCTATCTGCCCCCTTTTATTTGTTTGCTTTTAAATTTGAGTGCACTTAATACCTTATAGGCAGTCTCTTTGTGGGAACAGTGCAAAACCTAATGAATACAGAATTGTATCTCAAGGCAAATCCATCTGACAAACTTCACCAATGCCCTTGTGGTATATTTTTGTAGTTATTTCACAAATTAAATGTAATAGTCATCCTAAACACTTCTTTTGAAAACCATTGGTGCTGATTTGTTTGGTTTTTTTCACAACTCGTTTGGCTTTGCACAGGGGAACTTGATTAGAACCCTGATCCTACAAGCTGCTGTGAGCAGGTCTACTGGGGCTCTGTGTGGGTGCAAAGGGTTTGCTTCCCACGATAGCAGCTTGAGAGTTCAGGGGCTTAGTCAGTTGTGCTTCTGTACTTAATCTGCTTCACGTTTCTTGTTCTCATGCACTGGCACAAAGCTGCGATGTTTGGGCTGAAAATGGTGCAGTGGGGATGTTTTTGTCTAAACAGCTGCATTTTTTAAAATTACTATTATATTTTGTAAAGTTCTTTTTTTAAAAGTGAAAAACTTAATTTTGGGGGCATAAATGATATTTTCCCCCAAAGCCCATTAATTGAGTGTGTATAATTAAAGGGTTTATAAGATTTGATCTTGCACAGCAGAGGTGTGGAGTGTTGCACAAATAAATACACAATAAGAATTAATGAGCATGTTGAGGAGTGTAGGAGAACTCAATCCTGCGTTAATGAGCATTGCGGAGTACTCCCTAGGGGCCTAATCCTATGCCCGCTGAAATCAATAGGGAAACTTTTCATTAATTTCAGTGGCATCAAATTGGGCCTGAGGTCCAGGCTGTCAAAAGAGCTGAGCACCCAACGTGCACCCAACAAGCTGAGCTTTTGAAAAGCTGGCCCCAATTTACTCCTGCTTAGACTCATGAGTGAAGATATAGAGGGGTGCACTTAGCTAAGCACCTTGTTAGCATGATGAGAAACATGATTAAACCCACCCGTCTTTAGACCTATCCAGTTTCCCACCACCATTTTCTGCCCCTGCGCACTTGCGAATGTGGGGTCTGACATGCAGCAGACTGAGACAGAGTGCCTGACCTGATTTGCTCCTACTCGTAGCTTTCACTTGCATCGGAGTGCATCCGCCTTGTACATCCTGCTGTGCAAGGGCTTTTAGGATCAAGGCCAAGATGAATCATCATTGGTTCCCCATGAAATGTGCTTGTCCATTTCTAGTGCAGTGACTTACTCTTTGTTTTGTCTGTGCTGCTTTATCCCATGCAGAGTTGACCTGTCCTGGGTGCAACATAACGAAAGAAGCTGCTGCAGGATGAAAAGATGGCAGCGCAGCTGCTCGCACCACCAGGCCCTGATAGTTTCAAACCTTTCACCCCAGAGTCTCTGGCTAACATTGAGAAGCGTATTGCAGAGGAAAAGAAGAAGAAGCGTCCAAAGCAAGACAGCAGCCATCGGGATGACGATGACGACAGCAAACCAAAACCGAACAGTGACTTGGAGGCAGGGAAAAATTTGCCTTTCATCTATGGGGACATCCCGAAAGGCCTGGTTGCTGTACCACTGGAGGACTTTGACCCTTATTATTTGACCCAGAAAGTGAGTCTGCAGGAGAGATGTTATTAAAATCACCTCTTTCTTCGGGAATTGCAGGTTTGGGTGATGGGAGCCACCTTGTGTTCCCAACATTGCTTGGTAATGGGAGTGAGGGGGAATGGAATCTTTGTGCCAGGCTTGTGGTTTTTTAAACTTATTGTTTTGTCCTTGTGTTTAACCAACATCACTTTTATCCTTCATGAAGCTTCAGAACAGTTATCCATCTTATCAAAGAGAAGGTTAAGAGATGGCTTGATCACAGTCTGTAAGTACCTACATGGGGAGGTTTCTGACAGAGGGCTCTTTAATCTAGCAGACAAAGCAGAACGAGATCCAATGAAGCTAGATGAATTCAGGCTAGAAATAAAGTGCAGCTTTTTAACAATGAGGATAATTAACCATTGGAACAAATTATCTAGGGATCTCGTGGACTTTCCATCCCTTTAAGTCTTTAAATCAAGATTAATGTCTTCTCTAAAAGATATGCTTTAGATCAGTTACATGACATAGGCTTGCTGCACGAATTACTAGATGAAACTCTGTGCCCTGTGTTATGCAGAAAGTCAGACTAGCTGGTCCTAATGGTCCTTTCTGCCCTTTAAAATATATGGATATAATATTTGGTGAGAGGTCTGCTTCTCAGGTGGCTCTGAAAACTCACACTTCGGATGATGTTGGTACCTTACAGATTTCAAAGCAATGTGAGTTGTTGTTGCAGTTAATCCAATGGCAGCTGCTACCCTAACACAGGACAGTTGAATTCATGCAGAAAGCTGTGTTGTCTCGATTAAAGATGGATCTGCAAATGGTGGTGGAAGAGACTTTTTCCCTTGGGGAAAGGTTTAGTTATTTGTATGGGATACAGTCAACCTTTGATCTGAATGGAATGGTGGGGCAGAAATGTGATACCCAAGACGAAGAGGAATTCTTTAGGTTGATTTAAAAAAAAAAAGTAGGAATCATAGGGATGAAAGTAAGCATGGGAAAAATGCAGGTTATAAGTCAGGAGGTACTTCCTGATGGCGAACTCTGTTAGGAAATGGAATAGTCTCCAAAAGGAAGTGGTTGATAACTGTACAGTACATTAGACGGCTGTGCATAGGTGCTGGAACTAGGAGTGCTGCCACACCCCCTGCCTTGATGTGGTTTCCATCATATGCAAGGTTTACAGTTTTGTTCAGTGGCTCTTAGCACCCCCACTATATAAATTATTCCAGCATCCCTGCAGCAGTGAACAATCCTGTTCAATGAAGGGGAGCATTGCCATTGGCTTGCATGGGGGACTAGATAACATAATACCAAGCATCTTTTCTATCTCTGATTTCTGTGACTTTCTTACATGGAGGTCAGAGTTTGGATAAACTGGGAAATCTACTGGAAAGACGCAGGTTGGGATTCTGATTTCACCTGGGAAGATGGAAGTTTGACTGTTTATATCGCAACGGCTAGAGATAAATATTGGTCAGTGATTTTACATGAGTTTGTGGTGATCAGTTAACTGTCATGTAAAATCAATAATTTATTATGGCCTACTTAATGCATATTTTATGGCTTTTGACTTAGTGTCAGATCTTTCTTACCTGACTCAGGTGAGTGGTCCTGTGAGCATTAGCACACTACTCACATGAGTATGGTCAATTGGATTTGGCCCTTAAAAATTTGATACACCTCATAATTTGTCTTGCATCTACAATAGCAAGTTTAATGCTTGCTTCTGTGCCTCAGTTGCTAATAACAATACAAGCACTAGTGCAGAGCAGAATACGGTACTGGGAATATCTGGGTCCTCTCCACACTAGTGCTTGAATCAGTGCTAGCACCGATGTAGCTGCAGTGGTGCTGAGAGCCAGGCACGAAGTTGGCAAGTGTTGATGCAGCCCCTACAAAATCTTCCTGAGGGTTCTGCTCTGGCAGGTAAGTACGAATGTGCATAATCCTTGGGAAATATTTCCATCTGATTGGATTTTTATATTCCGAATACACAGTGCTGTAACCTCATCCTGTGGTGTGGGAAGAATCCTTAAAATACATAATCTAGGTTTTCCTCCCAAGTGGTGGAGTGAAGAAAGGCTTCTGTCAAATAGTTTTGGTGTGGGAAGTTTGGAGATGTGGAAGTATGCATTTTAGGGTCTCCGTTCATTATTTCCTATGCCTCGTGCAGTCATTTAATCTGGCAAAGTGGGTAAAAATGCTACTAAAAACCTGAAGAATGGGAGCATTTTGTACCAACTTTTCACTGGAGTGAATGACTACACAAGGCGCAGGCCACCAGAGAATTGATTCTAGGTCTTCAAGTGAGATAGAGGTGGGAAAGGGATGTATTGGAATTGTGGAGTAGTGAGTGAAAGTGTGATGTGGACTTCCACCCTTCAGAGCTTTGGGAAAAACCTTGCAAGCTGTCTCAGTACTTCCCCAGAGGAAGGAATCGCAGATTATCACCACAAAGAAAACATGTTTTAATAATCTTTTAAGGTGGAAAATGTTAGTTTTTTATCTGAAAAGGCAGCTTTGAAATAACATTTTGTCTGGAAGTAAATCTGGAGATGCTCTGTTATGTCTCCAAAAAGGAGCTTGGATTTCTGTGTATAGCCACATGCAGAGTTTCTGCAAACTCAGCATACATGCCATGCAGAGAATGTGAACTGTTTTTGCAATGGGAACAGCTACAGATGTTGAAGGGGAAGGTTCTAGATATCAGTGACAAGCTTTTACAGCCCAGCTGACCTCATGCTTATTGCTCTATACAAAGAACCTCTCTCTCTTCCCATAAATACTAGAACAGCCTATTTATTGGCTCTTTTGGTTTGCATCCACTTCAGCATGTATAAAATTTAGACGTATCATTTCTTCAAATAGCCAAAGACTCTAGCGCTTCCCACAGACAACGTTTTTTTTAAGTCTATTTTAAAAAAAGCCCTCTCAATAATCAGAAATTGCAGATCTGTTTGAATAGTGGGAAGTTTGCCCAGATTATGTTCCCCCGCTCCCCAGCATTTGCCAAATGGTTTTGGAACATGGATTTTTTCTTTTAATGCTAGGTACACAGCATACATAGACACCACAGTGGATGGTTGCTTTTCCCTTGTATTAGGAACAGCTGTAGCTAGTGATAATCTTGGTTACTGTCAGCATTCAACTGAGAATTTTAACTTCTCATTAACCCGTTGGCTAATAGTTCTAGGCGAGGCACTGGGAGTCAGAACTCCTAGGTTCTATTTCTAGATCTGTGAATAGCATTCCTTGGCCAAATCACTTCACCTTTCTGTGCCCCAGTTTTCCCATTGTAAAATGGGGATGATTCTTACTAGAACTGGGTGAATTATTTACTCATAACAATTTATTAGACCAATTAGTCCCTTTTTCCCATTCATGGAAAAACCAACAAAGATTTTGTCTGAACAAATTGCCATTTCTGGGACTCTCCATGAACTGAGAACTGTGAGTTGTGTTTGATTGGTCACTGTTAATGTCAGTAGACAAGACAGCGGGTGGGACAAAGGAAGGGTTGTCATCCATGTTTTACAGATGTGGGAATTGAGTTCCAGACAGATGAAGTACCTTATGCAGGGTTACACAAGGCGTCTGTGGCAGAGCCAGGAATTGGTTCTGGCATCACAGTCCATAAAGCAGCATGCACAGCTATGGCACCATATAAATAACAGTTGGGTTCTGGCCCTGCCTTATAAGGCTGCCATGTCTGAAATAAAAAAACCTGGGACATCCAGGAGGATGATCCTGTGGCCCTAAAACTGGACAGCTGGCGGTTTGTATGAGCGCCCTTTCTATCCTGGCCAATGTTACCTCAAAAAAGGGACCATCCTGGGAAAAACCTGGACAGATGGCAACCCTACTACCTTGCTGTGCTTGGGGGGGTCATAGTGTCTTTGTGGCTCAGTTTCCCCATCTTTAAAAAGGGAGGTAATAAAATTTATCCACATCTTTAAAGCACTTTTGAGAGCCACACACAAAAAACACAATGTATCTATTATCCAGTCTCTCCAGCTGTCCATCATATCTGAGCACTTTCCACTGCTTAAAAGGTATCAGTGTGGCAAGGGTTAAATGTTACATTAAAAGCCCTGTGCTGATGAGAACCCAGTACCAACACTTGATTGTGTATTGAAATCCACTGGATCTTGTTGAAGAGGTTAGGATAGAGGGTGTAGAACATTGAAGGACCTTGATGGAAGAATGAGAAGTCCATCAGATTGCAGCTGAATGGGCTGGGCTGGGCCTTTGCAAACTAGGCATATCTGGCAATGGATAGACTAAATGTCAATAGTATGCAGCCTGTAGATTGTAATGTCTGCCCTATTGCCTCTCTGCTGGCTGTGAACTTTTTGTGTCAGATCTCCCATACAGGGGTCCTCACTGGTAACAGTAAGAAAAGACAGAATGGTGTAAAACTCTCCTGTAAAGATGGCTGTAGTGTGGTGGGCAGGTTCTCAGCTTAGGGGTGGGGCTGTATCTCCCAACTTGAGCCCGCCTTCCCTCCCTCTGCTACTTAGAAATGAAAAAAAAAAAAAGGCCTTTGAGAACTCTCTGATATTCTAGGACAAGCCATTTATTAATACTCAA
This sequence comes from Chelydra serpentina, assembly GCA_037349315.1. Classification (NCBI taxonomy): domain Eukaryota; kingdom Metazoa; phylum Chordata; order Testudines; family Chelydridae; genus Chelydra; species Chelydra serpentina. Next base: position 663,474 of record JBAIAC010000079.1, read on the forward strand.
TGCTCCGATTTGTTCAAGAGTCATCCAAGGTACTTTTAAAGTGCCTTTTGCTGGGCGATGCACGTTCGTTAGCTGTTGTGCTAACAGATGTTTTCCCCTGGGGACTAAACCACAATCCAAATTTGATTTTTTAACTAGTTTACTGCTCTATGGTCTAATTTAGCCAAAGGAGCTAAAATATTTTGCTGCACTAGTGAAATGGCAAATTAGAATAATAGAATATTAGGGTTGGAAGAGACCTCAGGAGGTCATCTAGTCCAATCCCCTGTTCAAAGCAGGACCAACACCAACTAAATCATCCCAGCCAGGGCTTTGTCAAGCTGGGCCTTAAAAACCGCAAAGGATGGAGATTCCACCACCTCCCTAGCTAACTAGTTCCAGTGCTACACCACCCTGCTAGTGAAATAGTGTTTCCTAATATCCTCCACTACTGAAACTTGAGACCATTGCTTCTTGTTCTGTCATCTGCCACCACTGAGAACAGCCTACCTCTGTCCTCTTTGGAACCTCCCTTCAAGTAGTTGAAGGCTGCTATCAAATCCCCCCTCACTCTTCTCTTCTGCAGACTAAATAACCCCAGTTCCCTCAGCCTCTCCTAGTACGTCATGTGTCCCAACCCCCTAATCATTTTCGTTGCCCTCCGCTGGACTCTCTCCAATTTGTCCACATCCCTTCTGTAGTGAGGAGACCAAAACTGGACACTACTCCAGGTGTGGCCTCACCAGTGCTGAATAGAGGGGAATACTCACTTCCCTCGATCTGCTGGCAATGCTCCTACTAATACAGCCCAATATGCTGTTGGCCTTCTTGGCAAGAAGGGCACACTGTTGACTCATATCCAGCTTCTCATCCACTGTAATCCCCAGGTCCTTTTCTGCAGAACTGCTGCCTAGCCACTTGGTCCCTAGTCTGTAGCAGTGAATGAGATTCTTCCTTCCTAAGTGCAGGACTCTGCACTTGTCCTTGTTGAACCTCATCAGATTTCTTTTGGCCCAATCCTCCAATTTGTCTAGGTCACGCTGAACCCTATCCCTACCCTCGAGCATATCTACCTCTCCCCAGCTTAGAATCATAGAATCATAGAATCTCAGGGTTGGAAGGGACCTCAGGAGGTCATCTAGTCCAACCCCCTGCTCAAAGCAGGACCAACCCCAACTAGATCATCCCAGGTAGGGCTTTGTCAAGCCTGACCTTAAAAACCTCTAAGGAAGGAGATTCCACCACCTCCCTAGGTAACCCATTCCAGTGCTTCACCACCCTACTAGTGAAAAAGTTTTGCCTAATATCCAACCTAAACCTCCCCCTCTGCAACTTGAGACCATTACTCCTTGTTCTGTCATCTTCTATCACTGAGAACAGTCTAGATCCATCCTCTTTGGAACCCCCTTTTAGGTAGTTGAAAGCAGCTATCAAATCCCCCCTCACTCTTCTCTTCTGCAGGCTAAACAATCCCAGTTCCCTCAGCCTCTCCTCATAAGTCATGTGCTCCAGCCCCCTAATCATTTTTGTTGCCCTCCGTTGGACTCTTTCCAATTTATCCACATCCTTCTTGTAGTGTGGGGCCCAAAACTGGACACAGTACTCCAAATGAGGCCTCACCAGTGCCGAATAGAGGGGAACAATCACATCCCTCGATCTGCTGGAAATGCCCCTACTTATACAGCCCAAAATGCCGTTAGACTTCTTGGCAACAAGGGCACACTGTTGACTCATATTCAGCTTTTCGTCCACTGTAACCCCTAGGTCCTTTTCTGCAGAACTGCTGCCCAGCCATTCGGTCCCTAGTCTGTAGCAGTGCATCTGATTCTTCCGTCCTAAGTGCAGGACTCTGCACTTGTCCTTGTTGAACCTCATCAGATTTCTTTTGGCCCAATCCTCTAATTTGTCTAGGTCCCTCTGTATCCTGTCCCTACCCTCCAGCGTATCAACCACTCCTCCCAGTTTAGTGTCATCTGCAAACTTGCTAAGGGTGCAGTCCACACCATCCTCCAGGTCGTTGATGAAGATATTGAACAAAACCGGCCCCAGCACCGACCCTTGGGGCACTCCACTTGATACCGGCTGCCAACTAGACATGGAGCCATTGATCACTACCCGTTGAGCACGACCATCCAGCCAGTTTTCTATCCACCTTACAGTCCATTCATCCAGCCCATACTTCTTTAACTTGCTGGCAAGAACACTGTGGGAGACTCTATCAAAAGCTTTGCTAAAGTCAAGAAATAGCACATCCACTGCTTTCCCCTCATCCACAGAGCCAGTTATCTCATCATAGAAGGCAATTAGGTTAGTCAGGCATGACTTGCCCTTGGTGAATCCATGCTGACTGTTCCTGATCACTTTCCCCTCCTTTAAGTGGTTCAGAATTGATTCCTTGAGGACCTGTTCCATGATTTTTCCAGGGACTGAGGTGAGACTGACTGGCCTGTAGTTCCCCGGATCTTCCTTCTTCCCTTTTTTAAAGATGGGCACTACATTAGCTTTTTTTCAGTCATCCGGGACCTCCCTCGATTGCCATGATTTGTCAAAGATAATGGCCAATGGCTCTGCAGTCACATCGGCCAACTCCTTTAGCACCCTCGGATGCAGTGCATCCGGCCCCATGGACTTGTGTTCGTCCAGCTTTTCTAAATAGTCCCAAACTACTTCTTTCTTCACAGAGGGCTGGTCACCTCCTCCCCATACTGTGCTGCGGAGTGCAGCCGCCTGGGAGCTGACCTTGTCTGTGAAGACAGAGGCAAAAAAAGCATTGAGTACACTAGCTTTCTCCACATCCTCTGTCACTAGGTTCCCTCCCTCATTCAGCAAGGGGCCCACACTTTCCTTGACTTTCTTCTTGTTGCTCACATACCTGAAGAAACCCTTCTTGTTACTCCTAACATCTCCGGCTAGCTGCAACTCCAAGTGTGATTTGGCCTTCCTAATTTCACTCCTGCATGCCTGAACAATATTTTTATACTCCTCCCTGGTCATTTGTCCAATCTTCCACTTCTTGTAAGCTGCTTTTTTGTGTTTAAGACGAGCAAGGATTTCACTGTTAAGCCAAGCTGGTCGCCTGCCATATTTACTTTTTCTTTCTACACATCGGGATGGTTTGTTCCTGCAACCTCAATAAGGATTCTTTAAAATACAGCCAGCTTTCCTCGACGCCTTTCCCCCTCATGTTATTCTCCCAGGGGACCTTGCCCATCAGTTCCCTGAGGGAGTCAAAGTCTGCTTTTCTGAAGTCCAGGCTCTGTATTCTACTGCTCTCCTTTCTTCCTTGTGTCAGGATCCTGAACTCGACCATCTCATGGTCACTGCCTCCCAGGTTCCCATCCACTATTGCTTCCTCTACTATTTCTTCCCTGTTTGTGAGCAGCAGGTCAAGAAGAGCTTTTCCCCTAGTTGGTTCCTCCAGCACTTGCACCAGGAAATTGTCCCCTACACTTTCCAAAAACTTCCTGGATTGTCTGTGGACTGCTGTATTGCTCTCCCAGCAGATATCGGGGTGATTAAAGTCACCCATGAGAACCAGGGCCTGTGATCTAGTAACTTCTGTTAGTTGCTGGAAGAAAGCCTCGTTCACCTCATCCCCCTGGTCTGGTGGTCTGTAGCAGACTCCCATCACGACATTACCCTTGTTGCTCACACTTCTAAATTTAATCCAGAGACTCTCAGGTTTTTCTGCAGTTTCATACTGGAGCTCTGAGCAGTCATACTGCTCTCTTACATACAACGCAACTCCCCCACCTTTTCTGCCCTGCCTATCCTTCCTGAACAGTTTATATCCATCCATGACAGTACTCCAATCGTGTGAGTTATCCCACCAAGTCTCTGTTATTCCAATTACATCATAATTCCTTGACTGTGCCAGGACTTCCAGTTCTCCCTGCTTGTTCCCCAGGCTTCTTGCATTTGTGTATAGGCATTTAAGATAACTCACCGATTGTCCTGCTTTCCCAGTATGGGGCAGGAGCCCTCCCCTCTTGCACTCACCTACTTGTGCTTCCTCCCGGTATCCCACTTCCCCACTTACCTCGGGGCTTTGGTCTCCTTCCCCCGGTGAACCTAGTTTAAAGCCCTCCTCACTAGGTTGGCCAGCCTGCTTCCAAAGATGCTCTTCCCTCTCTTCGTCAGGTGGAGCCCATCTCTGCCTAGCTTAGTGTCATCTGCGAACTTGCTGAGGGTGCAGTTCATCCCATCATCCAGATCATTAATAATTTCTTAAGAGAAATTCTTGCTGGGAAACATCTGTCTTGGCAGAGGGTCTCTTGTGGATTCTGTTGTGGTGGGCTCTGTGAGGCTAAGAGCTGGGCCAAAGGGTGGGTTAAATACTGAAGAGGGAGTGTTTAGGGGGTTTTAGGTGGTTTATAGGCCTTGTGCTGGCCGTCTGTGGGAGGTGAGTTTCATTCTAATGCATGGGTTCTGCTGCATTTGGTCTGTAATGTACCATAAGAAATCTTTCATAATGCCTGTAAGAGGATATGGCGCATGAGAGTTTAAACTCTTAAGTGCATACAGGCTGTTCCCTTCCTTTCACTTGGGTGAGAGGGGCAAGTGTGTTTTTCTGTTGAAGGACCTTGTTCTAGACTCTCCTCTCCAGTTGTACACACGTGAGTCTCACAGTGATGGTTTGTATGTGATCTGCAGCCCATAGACATATTTTACATTCTTTGTGTTGGATTGTCTGATTTTCAGGCGATGGGTTATCCTAGATTGTTCCCCGTTAGAATGCTGTGTGCATTTGAATCATGACTGACAATAAACACTCTTAAGGGAGAGGCCAGAACAAAACCACCGTGGACCTGAACATCCAAATTCTGCAGCTTGGGCTCCTTGCCAGTGGTTAAAAATGCTCATCTGTTTAACTTGGCTCCAAGGACACTTGACAAGGGACAATGGCTGTACGTTTCTGGGTGCACTGCAAGGTGGTCTGAGCCAAGGAGCAGGGGCCAAGTGGTTCATCTGGGAGAGAAATCTACTTAATCCAAGAATCCTGGGGGGATTGCTGAAGAATCTTAACTTTACTTTAGGCAGGTTTAAATGTTTATTGAATCGGAAATTCCCCCTTTTTTATATACTGCTCCTTCTGTAAGCCTTTTAACTGTGGTTCCTTCCTAGCTGTTTGTGCAAGAGATGCTTTCTTGAGTGGCCAGTAGCTAATTGTGAATTGAGTAAAACCAGGGTCCCTGAGACCTGAAACGTTCTTGCTTGATGCTGGCTGAAATCACACTGCTGCCTTTTAACTTGTCACTCTTGCTCTGGCCCCTGTTGTGATGGAAGGGACAAGCAACGTGGCTCCCAAATGTTCGCACCCACATGCACGGGACTGATGGGCAGTGCATCTTCAGTAGTCGTCATGAGGGATTTTTTTCCCTTTACAGTGGAGGGGCATGCTTTATATGCTTGGATGGGCCTGGATTGTAATTTTCTATAGCTTCTGCAGCTGTCAGGTCAACTGTTGGGCTTTGTTCCATAACCTTCAAGAGAGTACAGCTTGGGGAAAAAGGTATTCAGAACTCCAGGTGGGATGAGGGGGGCCATGTGTGAGGGGGAGGGGAGGAAAGGGGTCAGTCTGACAAGGGAGGCCCCATGCGTGGGGGGAGAGGGGAGTGTTTGTCTGATGAGGTAGGCCACGTGCACTCTGTGGTGGGTGCATGGGAGGGAGGGAAGGATCGGTTCAACTAGGGAGGCTGTCAGGGCTCCCTCCCCACTCTAAACTCTAGGGTAAAGACGTGGGGACCCGCATGAAGAGCTCCTAAGCTTATTTCTATCAGCTTAGGTTAAAACCCCCAAGGTACAAAATTCCCTGCACCCTGAGAAATGCTTCTCTCACTGCCACCATCAAGTGTTTTAAACAGGAATCCAGGAAAGGAACCACTTGAAGTTCCCCTTCCCCCCAAAATACCCTCTCAAGCCCGTACACCCCCTTTCCTGGGAAGCTTGAGAACAATCTCCTAACCAATTGGTTACACAGTGATCTAAAAACCCACCCCCTGGGTTTTAAAACCATAGAAAACAGTCAGCTTCTTAAAGGAAGGATTTTATTAAAACAAAGAAGGTAAAATCATCTCTGTAAAATCAGGATGGTAACTATTTTACAGGGTACTCAATTTCCAAACTCAGAGGGATTCCCCCTCTGGGCAAAACCTTAAAGTTACAGAAAAAACAGGAATAACCCCTCCCTCTAACACAGGGAAAGCTCACCAAGCAAAACAAAGAGAAACCTACTCGCAATGCTGACTAAACTTACTTTAGAAAAGTGAGGTTTGGTGAGAAGATTGATTTTCTGCAGGTACTTCTTGTTTCCCAAGATCACTCTGTCTCAGACAAAGAGCCACACACACCTTCCCCCCCTCCCAAGATTTGAAAGTATCTTGTCCCCTTATTGGTCAGATGCCAGCCAGGTCAGGTGTCAGTCTGGCTACCTGCATTTCTTAACCCTTTACTGGTAAGAGGATTTTATAGCACTGCATCCGACCCTCTCCCCCTTCCCTTTATATTTATGACAGAGGCTGTGCAAGGTCTGTCTGGTGAGGGAGGTCACGCAGGCTCTGGTAGGTTGATGAAATGGGTGGTTTATATTTTGAGAGGTGAGGTTTGAGTAGGAAAAACCTGTTTTGCCCAGTGGGTATTTACTTACCTAGTTTATTACACAGCTTGTATAAGTGCGAGAAGAGACGCCCTGCCTGGTACTTCCCAATACATTTTTACAAATATCTAACTGGGGAGGAGGAGGTAATGGAACTACATGGTTATGGCTCAGGTGTGTGCAGCATTATGCAGTATGCTCAGAGCTCTCGAGGAGCAGCATGCACGTCTGTGCTGGACACCTGGCTCTGCTCAGTTCTGCCAGGGTTGAGTGTCAGGATATTTTTTTTTTCTGCTTATGTCACTTTTCCCTCCTTTGCAGATGATTAAGTGTGCTCTTGCCACAAACTGGTGCAGGGTGGCAATGTAATTAGCAGAATTGGGAGGGAGTCACAGATCTATGAAACCTTGTGTCTGCCATATTTGAGATGAAGGATAGTCTTAAGTTAAGGTGCTGAACTAGGACTTGAGGTCTGGGTTCAGCTGCTGGCTCTGCCACTGACTTCCTGTATGACCTTGGGCAAGTCACTTAACATCTCTGGGCCTTGGTTCCCCCTTCATAAGGTGGGGATAGTAATACTTCCTTTCTCCCACTCTGTCTGTCTTGGCTGTTTAGATTGTAAACTCTTGGGGCCAGGGACTCTCTTCTGTTTATATAGTGCTTAGCGCAAGGGGCTCTGATCTTTGTTTGGCCTCTAGATGGTACCTTAATACCAATAATAATGATACTCAGGCATGAACATTCTACCATGAGTGGGGGACTTCTTAAACACTGATCTTCTTAAAAACACTAGGAAATGTAATTCGTGTGTGACTTTTAAATTCTTACCTTGAAAGTTGTCCTGTTTTTTCCTGTACATATGTTTCATACTTTGATTTTTCATGCATTAACTCACTCTCTCTTTCTCTTTCTCTGCAGACCTTTGTAGTACTAAACAGAGGGAAAACACTCTTCCGATTTAGTGCCACACCTGCCTTGTACATTTTAACTCCTTTTAATCTGCTTAGGAGAATAGCTATTAAAATTTTGATACATTCATATCCTTTTTATTAATAATTAATGTCTGTGCTGCTGCTGTTTTACTGCTTGAAAAAATCAATGACTTGTCTTACAACTTGGTTCAAAACTTATTTATGTAGGACACAATCCAACACTCAGTGAGCTCAGTGAAGGGGATCCCAATGGATTGGGCTCCAAGTGTATACAGTAGTAATTATTTTGTTTATGAATAAGTAATTATAGTTCCTATAGGCATGGCACATCCAATAACATTTCATTTACAAAGATCCACACTACACTGAGTATATGCACGTCCATTCTTCCAGTACCCAAGGACCAGTAAATATGGGAACAGAAATAGTCTATGGCTATGCGTCACAAGAGGAGTAAAGGTTTATCTAGCTGGTGAAATCATTAAACAAATTATGAGACGGCGATGCAGCCAACTGTGCTTTACTTATAATTATGTTCTTATTCATCTCTAAATCTATTGGGGTGTCTCAAACCTCCCTCTATGGGCAGGTTTATTCCATACTGATCCACTTTCTCTGAAGCATCTGATGCTTGTGTTGTAAGAGAGAAGATACTGGATGAGATGGGTCTATCTAGTCTGGCAATTCCTATAGACCTTGTGGAGTTCCAGGTCTGTGGTATCTCAAAAGCTTCCATATCAAATTGGCTTGGTTTACAAATAAAATGTGTGTTTTACAGATGCTAGTGCTGGAAAGTTGATCTGTCAGTTGAACTGGGTTCAAGTTATGTCTTGTTGCTGGTAAACGCAGCTCTCACAGATGGACTAAGGTGCAATTGAGGGGTATGCATCTGACCATTTTGAAGCAAAGATTTTGCAGGTGAAACTGAAGCCTGATCCGAAGCTGATGAAAACAGTTCCCAATGGCTTTGGATCAGGCTCTTGGTTAACAATTCTGTTGATGCCTGAGCCAAAATAGAATCTCTCTCTATCTGCTGCAGCTGTGTTGCTCCTGAATCACTCTTAACAGTAAAGAGTAATACATGCTTATTTTTTCTTTAGACCTTGCATATATGACCCTGAATACAAAAAAGGATCAGACTATTAGTAAGAAGGTTTCTGTTTACTTACACATTTACTTTTGATGGTAACTGCATTTTAAAAATATACAAAATGCATTTACATGTAAATATAAAACTATATTCACATTTGGGAGGAATCAAACAAAAATCCTGTGACATTATAAATAATAAAACATATTTACATAAGAAATTATCAAATTTAAGTTTGTGTCTAAAATATTTGTGTTCGTGTCCGTGTCCAGTAGGCTGTAAATCCTAGAAGGGTCCTGGTAAAATTGTTACAGGGTAGGATTCCCAAAAATGTATCAACATTTGAAATCAAGGCATAACTCTGTCCCCTTTGAAGACAATGGGAGTTTTACTGTTGACTTCAGTGGAAGCAGAACTAAGTTAATGCTGACCATTTCCGAAAATCCCACCCTGCGTGTATGAGGAGTTCATGTTACTTTGGCAATGGGTCATTTCAGTGGATGTTAAAAGAGTCGGTTGCAAGTTGTCTGAACCAGATTATACAAGATAGAGTTTGAAAGGGGCCATCTCATGGTCTTTTAGTTTAAGAGCTGTAGGGATTTCCCCCCCATTTCTTGTTAGAGAAAAACCATATGAAAACCATGTGCTGCCCTTGACAAAAACACTTTTCATTTTTTGAGTAACACATTTGAGACTTGTTCACTTTTTGCTCGTGGGGTTGATTGCCCCTGCAAGAGTGAGCAATCATATCAGGGGACTCATGCAACGGATTGAACAGTTGGTCACTTGATGACAGCAGCTGGTGCAAGGTGGACGTACCTGCCTTCTTCAGCTGAATGCACAAAATCAGGGGGGAAAATGAAAATTTGGATCCTAAGATGTTAGACTCTATCTATTTAGTAGGATTCACTTTGCAGTTATGCATATCATATCAAATGCACCCCAGGTTTCATGCAGTTGGAAAACCCCCCAAACTGAAATCCTAGCCAGGTTTCTGACTAACAAGTGATGTAATATGATGCTGCTCACTCATTTCATTTACCAGCAGATTGTGTTGCTATTCCTGAATGTAGATCGAATTGTCTGGTGGGATGTTTCACTTAAAGGAAGAATGTAAATTGTTAGGAAGTACGAGGTAGGGACTCTGTTTTATTTACAGGAGTGGGTAGGTGAGTTTCTCTGGCCTGCAATGTGCAGGAAGTCCAACTAGATGATTATGATGGTCTGCTGACCTTAGTCTGAGGCTATTCATGCACCTGATTTTTTTTCTCAATGTACATTACAACTTTACAGCCTTCACAATTAGTTCTAAGCAGTAAAATGTCTGATTTTAAGGAGATGAGACAATATTTTTGTTTTCCTTGTTTGGTTGTGGAACATGAACATGAAGCATATGTGCACCTTCCTCTGTTCAGTGCCTGGAGGCAGGACAGAACTGTGTTAACTTGCCATAAATATCAATTAATGTGAAAATTCTGTGCTCCCTGTGTGTGTGTGCACGCACGCATGTGTGCGTGTGCAATGCCCTTTGGAGAGTGATATCTCTCAGTTCACTGTTGCTCTGTCCATCATGCAGTTGTTTGCACAAGTGTAAAGTGGATATAAACTGCTACTAAATCGGAATGAAATGAAGAATCAGCCCCACAGGGTCCAAGAGATCAGATAATTGTGGGGAAACCAATGAGCTAGTTACATGGGAAAAAATTATATGAAAAAATGTCTCTTTTCTCCATCTCCTGTGACTGCTGGATGTTGTCTTGGCCCTTGTCCTATCTAGCTGATAGTGACTATATCACTGGCTGGAAATTGTTCTCATTAGAATTGTCTCTACATTGCAGTGAATTTTACAAAGATGTTTTCATACTGAAGTAAATAGCCAATTTAGCATGTCCCTTTCTTCCTTGACTTCACCCTACATTATTTAGCATGATCATTATGTGCACTATTTTGACCAACTGTGTATTCATGACTTTTAGTAACCCCCCTGAATGGTCGAAGAATGTGGAGTAAGTAGCATTTTTTTGTATCTTTCTCTTTTTAAATACTTCAAAAGGTTTTTTTTTCTTACATTCTTGCAGAATTTTGTTTCATTTATTCAATAAGCCTGCTTTTGCTCCTATTTAAGTCAGTGGGAGTAGGATAGAGGTTTTATAACCTCTTGATTTGTTAAGGCTAATATATATGAAAAGATTTTTTTAATGACTGAAATTATATTTTTACCACATTGTTCTTAGCAGAGTTCTGTTTTCAACTTTCAACAGGTACACATTCACTGGTATTTATACTTTTGAATCACTTGTGAAAATTATTGCAAGAGGTTTCTGCATAGATGGTTTTACTTTCCTTCGCGATGCGTGGAACTGGCTAGATTTCAGTGTCATCATGATGGCGTAAGTTGCATTTTCAGGTTATTCCTGTTACCAGTTCTATGTGTGTACATGAAATGTGGGAGGGGGTTGAATCTTCATGTGAGACAGGTGCATAGGAAAAAAGGAAAAGCCAAGGAAATCTTAAAGTGGTCACCAAAAAGATCAAAGTCTAGACTCTGGCTCTTATTTTCAATGAGTCCAGAGATAAAGAGACAGAGCTAAATGCAACTCCACTAAAATTAGTGGAGCTGCATCTGCTTATAACGGCTTTGACTTGGACATGTTTTGGGCAAATCACAGCTTTCTCAACATGCACTTATGGCAGCGGTGCCCAAACTTTTCCTGTTGCGCGCCTGCCCCCCTTACCAGTAATGGAATCTGTTCGCGCCCGCACTACATTTCTGCACAACCAAGGCTTCCTCAGCAGAGACGCTTGGGCTGAAGGCAAAGCCGGGGGAAGAACTGGGGATGGGGGGAAGCTGGGGCTAGAAGTGGAGCTGGCCTGAGGGTGGAGAGGGAATGAGGGCAGAGCTGGGGTGGAGTGGAGCTGCGGCTAGGAGCAGAGCAAGGCTGGCTGACGCTCCCTCCCCTGACCTGGGCCCCGCTTTGTGCCCACCCAAAGTTCCTCTGCACCCCCCCTAGGGCCACTTACCTATGGTGAAGTAGGGTTTTGTAATTAGTGCCAAGTATTCTAACTTTACCCCTATGCCAGAGAGTTGGCATGTTATGGTGAGCTGAGCACGGGGATGGGAACTAGGAATTTCTAAATCCCAGCTCCATTACTGACTCCCTCCATGGCTTTGGTTTGCATGTTAAGATTTCTTGGGCTGCATTTTGGATACTTGTGGGTTAACGGATAGATATTAACCTTTTGTAGCTAAAGATTCAGAATCCCAAAAAAGGAAGTCCACCATACAGTATTTTATTTTGTCTAGCTCATTCTTTCCCCCTTTTGCTGAATCAACTTATCTTCCAAGTCTAATAAGCAGTGAAGTGCCCAGGTGTCTTACAGCATGTAGATCACTAAATTCATTTTCCTAATTAGAGATGAATTCTAAACGTTTGGCACCCTGTATCTTCTAAAAATGTGTTTCACCTCTTGGCCTGTTCTAATGCACTCTTACAACCCCACCTATCGTTAGTGGAAATATGTCATTGACAATCTGACCAATGCCTCGGAGAGGAATAATTGTTTCCCTTCCATATTTGCTTTGACACATTTTACACATGTCCATGTTCCGGGGCTCCCAGGGCCAACACTGGCTACTGAAATCGGAGAGATGACTGATGAAGGCGCGGGGGTCTGATTTTCAAAGGTCATGGGGACTTGCATTTTGCTGGAGTTGTGGGTGCTCCGCTTTTCTGAAATATCAGGCCCCAATGTTGGCCGAGTGCAGAGGCTTAGGGCACTGGGTTTTTTGGGTGCAAGCACTTTCCCTAGTTGTCCTTTCTATGTATTGTTGACCAAAAGATGCATTGTTCAAGAAATGCAAATGAGGCCTTACATTCAGCTAGTCAACGACTGAGATTTTCATAGGCGCCTATAGGAGTTAGGTGCAATTTATTGTGAATTGGGAACCTAACTATTCTAGGCTTCTTTTGAAAATCTCATCCAATTCATTTGTTGTGCAGCTGGATGGTAAGTTAACAAGAAATGCAAGGTCAGTATAGAAAGACTGTCAGGCTCTCAAAAGCATCAGTACCAAGCATTGTGGGCTCACTCATGTTATAGCCATAAAATCGCTTTATCATCTGTGGGGTTGTACTGCTGTCATATCGGGAGGATTTGTCCCAAATTCACCAAGGCTTGTGGATCATTTAAATCCCACTCACGAGGCTTAGGTGATGTCTAGCTAGTTCTTCTGCAGACCGGCAAATTTGATCTGTAGTGCCTGGAAAGCTACGAAATGCCCAACTTTCACAAAACAGCAGAATTATTTTCAGAGGCAGTTTGTTTAGTGGTTACAATAGGGGGTCTGGGAGCCAGGACTCTTGGGTTCTATTCCTGGCTTTGATACTGATTCATATGAATCTATTCCTGGCTTTGATACTTATTCATTTAACCTCTCTGTGCCCCAAATCTGGCCGTCTGTGAAATGGTGATAATACTTAACTGTGCCTCACAGAGAGGTGACGAAGTTTACTGAATTAATGTCTGTGAGGCACTTAGATGCTGCATAACTGTAAATATTGATGACGATTAAAAACAGGGAGGAAAGTGAAGTAGCTCTGATTGACAACACACACCATTGAATTGAGGAAACAGTCTCTCCAAACATACCTGGTTTCTTTTGCCAAGTAATTTTTTTTAATTGCTTTGCACAGGTCTATACAGTATTAAAACATTAGACTTCAAATTGGGGAAAGCTCAAAGAACGAAACATGCAGCTGGGCTAGTTGGCCTATGTTCTTGAGACTTTTTTAAAACTGGTTTTGGCTTTGTATCCTTCTGTCTCTCTCAATGCCAGTTCTAAAGCCTTTTAAATTACAGTCTGTTTCCTACAAACGATTATATTAAAAGGAAGGTGACCCCAATGGTGCCATTAACTCTGGTTTAATTCTGCAGGTATATAACAGAGTTTGTAAACCTAGGCAATGTTTCAGCTCTGCGCACTTTCAGGGTACTGAGAGCTTTGAAAACTATTTCTGTAATTCCAGGTAAGGCGGCCTCCGGTTGGTGTTAGCTGTTGGGTACAGGCCCCTGTGAGTGATGTATTGCTTTGTCTGTAGTTGTTTTTTTTGTGTGTGTTTTGTCATTGTGTTTTTTGTGTGTGACCTCCCTCATTACAGATATGTCACAGAGTTTGTGGACCTTGGGAATGTCTCAGCATTGAGAACTTTCAGAGTTCTCCGAGCTTTGAAAACTATCTCTGTTATTCCAGGTGAGAAATCGTTTAAGCATTAATGCTTATCTTGTGTATGACTCTCTCTTTCCTCCCCCCTTCTCCCACCACTTACCTTTCAAAAATGGCACTGGGACATTTTTGATGGGCTTTGCAGTCTGTATGAATTGACAGTGATTTAAAAAAATAATGTAAGACCATTGGATGAATACTAATAATTGTATACCATCCTCTTAGGTGCATGTCTATCAATATCTAGCCTCTGTGTGAAAACCCTGAAGTATAATTCAAAACAAAGGGCCAGCTACTGCCACTCTTACTCAGGCTGAGTAGTGCCTTGCTCCAGGAGTCATCCAGTTCACTTAGGAACTTTTGGAGTTACACTAATGGGGATTTTTTAAAATAAAGAACTCGTCATTCTGGGTTATGGGTTATGAACCCTACTGTGCCAGGGCATACAGTGCTTTAGCTTTTATCCAATCATAAAAATTAGGCCTATTGAATCACCTAGCCCATCCTCTATACCCTACAGCCAGTGCAGGGAAGCCTTCGGCAATACTACGTCTAGCACGTTGCCCAGTCTGGTTTTTAAAGTGCCAAGTAATGGAGCTTTCTTCACTGTGGCTTCCTGGCGCCCAAAATCAGAAGCCACTTGGGAGAGTTTTGGTCTTAAACCTCCTTTGTTTTGTCTTCTGATCTGGAAAATGGGAGTGAGATTTGCTTTCTTGCCTCCCGGATATGAGGTAGGTTTAGCAAGTTGATAGTTTGAATAGTGCTTTGGGGATGGAAAGTGCAGAGTGTTTTTATGTTGTTTTTTCTGACAATGTACTGAGAGAATATTTCTGAAGGCTTTAAGTGCACTGAAAATACAGATTGCCTTGGAGCATGAGCTGGTCTATTCCAGGGTTCGGGGGAGAAGTGATGTAAAATTGTTACCTCAGGTTGTGTGTTTTTAGTGATGTCAAGCCCAGCCTACCTCTTTCTCCATCTCTCCAAAACATAGCTCTGCTCTGGAATGAGCAATAGTGCCATCTTTACTCGTTACGTAAACAATGTCCAGCAACATCCTGCCATTTTCTCAGTGTGCTATTGCATGTATGTTTGCAAAAAAACAAACTACAGTGTTCTAGGAGGCAGATGCCTTTTCCCTCCCTCCAGACTGCCAAGCCTACCATATTTAAAAACCCTCCCTGCTGCATGATGCTCTTAAATACCACCTGCTTTTCTTGCACTGAATGATAGAGAATTGCTCCTTAATTAGAATGCTCTTGCTTGTCGGATGGTTGGCAGCACAGCTCAAGATACACCCAGAAGGAGGAAGAACTATCTGATTATTGCTCCTGCTGATGCATTGCTTGCAGAGCAGTTGTGATGCTGTCGGTGCACCTCAGTTCTTAAACTGCCTCGGTAAAGGGAAAAGTGTGCTGGATCTGCTTTGGGGTGTGCTGGATCTGCTTTGGGGTGTGCTGGATCTGCTTTGGGGTGTGCTGGATCTGCTTTGGGGTGTGCTGGATCTGCTTTGGGATGTGCTGGAACTGCTTTGGGATGTGCTGGATCTGCTTTGGGATGTGCTTCACATTCATCAGTATAGCAGAGTAAAGCAGAGTAATCAGCTGCCTGGTTAGTGTGTGTAAACATGCCATTGACCTGGTATGAAAAGACGTGGAACCGTTCAGCTGCCTATGCTAGGCCCCATGCTCCTAACTGCTCACAGACATTCTGCTCTAGCTCAAGTGTGCTTTTGGAGCAGGGAGGATCTGAGTTCCATCCCACCCCCCATTGTTAAATTCAGCATAGGCAGTTTGCAGGAAAGTGATAGTGGCTGTGCTACCTTGTCACAGTACTGAATGCATTGAATTCGAAGGCTAGAATTGGAAATGGGCGGAGCTTTGGTCACTGACTTAAATTAGAACCTAGATCAGACTCTCCCCTGATTGTGCCACGCTTGGGCCCAGTAGAGGCTTTGCAAAACAAAACCCCCGCCTTCTGGTCCCATCACCAGCATGAATTGGGAATTTCAGTAATTAACCTACTGGTTGCTTGTCATTAGGGTAAGCTTGGAAGCGCTAGTTGTGGGGCAGAGAGCTAGTGTATTACTTGGTGGCTTACTATACACACAGGGTAGAAGTATACTTTTCCCAAGGTAATATATTTGAATATGTTAAAATCTAAATGTTTTCTCTTGTTTCTTCAGTGCATGCAGTGGGATGGGAATTCTAATGTCACGATGACCTAAAGAGAGAACCATTTTATCATTATGACAGATGTTAAATACATCTTTTGTAAATCATTAGAATTGGCCTCTTCAGATGAGCAGTGGGTGTTTAGATGAGATATAAATGAAAAGTATGCAGGACTAGAGACATGCTGCTGGATAAAATTTCATGTAGAGTGGAGGGTTTGCATGGCTTAGTGGATCAGTAATAGGATACAGAGACATTCACCTCTACTTCACCAGCTCAGTTCTAGTCTATGCTAGCAGTAGTTCCCAAATATGACCATCATAAGATGGTTTGGCGACCTATGCTAAATGAATACCTTGGTCTTAGTGCAGTTCCTGCTGGGGAAGAGAGTGCATCACACATGCAAACCACAGAGCAGGTGCCAAGTGGCCCCAGGCATTGGAAACCTCAGCAAATCGTCCCAGGGGAGTGAGCTTCATCCTTCGCATCTAGAGGTGATTCCTCCAGACATGCAGGCTAGATGGCTTACATGGTGTGCATGTATTGTCCTGTGACTAGACAAAGGACTCTTCTGCAGGGTTGTCAATCTGCCACCTTTCACTGACATGCAGGCGCATGTGCGCACACAAACTGAAGGACAAGTGACAGTGGAAGCTGCATCTCTTAAATTCTGAAAGAGTAAAGTAGTGGTGCTGCAAGTTCTCTCCTGGGGCCTAAATTTAAAAACCAATTTAGTGGAACCAATTTTAAAACAGTGTGTGCCATAGTGCGGAGCTGACTTAAGGAAGGCAGGTCCCTTTTTTAATGAAATGGAGTAGTCTTGAAAGCAGCTCAGTAAAAATGGGTCGGGTCACCTAAAACCAGATCTACGGTACTATTCTAACCAGCTTGAAAATATCCCTAGTATTGACAGACCGATAGTGTGTCTCATCAGTGGTTCTGCTTTAGGCTGGGAAGGCAGACAGCTGAACATCTCACAGGCAACTTTTAATAGTTGGTGAATTAAGCATGGAACGTGCTCTGCATCCTGTTGTATAGAGCAAGGGTCACATTATCTGACTTGACAAATTGTGTGAAGAAACACATGTTGAGTCCATCACAAATGGAAACTAAGCCCGCCATCACCTTGAAAACTTGTTTCCAAGACAATTGCAACCCATTGGTATCTGAACAGGGACATTCCTTTTAACTATGAATTGGTAAAGCAAAGCAACAGTGAGGAATCAGAATGATATCCCAGGCCCCCAAGTGACCAGATTTTTCAGTGATACAATTATTAATGTTTTTAAGAGCCTAATTCTCCATGGCATCTCATGCAGTTCTTTACACCTGTGTACAGCAGGTGTAATGACTGCACGCTGTCACGGCAATAGCGAATGGGACCCTAGAGGCACCGAAGATTAGCAAACAACAGCTTAGAGGGCTGAAGGGAACAGGGTGTAAAAATTTCCAGTTGTGTCTGGAAAAATGAATAGCAATAAAGCTACTTGGAAATTGACAAGAACTTTGGTATTGATTAAAAGCTCTGAGTTTAAAAAAAAAAAAAAAAAAAAAGTTTATTCCTACCTGGAACTTCGCTTATTTGTTTTATTTTACAGTTTCATGTGCCTGCTACCCTAAGGCCATTTTACATCAGCCTGGCAATGTAAGGGGTGCTTAGAGTGGGTAAGATGCTTTTATATTGATGGAACGGTGTAAAGAGGCCTTAGAATAAATGAGAATCAGGCACAGGTTCCCAAAAGATCACTGGCTCCTCTCTTTTGCATATTTGATCTGATATTTATATTCAAGCCTAGATTTTTGTTTAGTTACTCAAAGTGCTTAATTCAGATAGATAACTGGTGTGTACTAAATAATACAGCCTTACTAATGAAATGCCTTCATTTTAGCATTTCTCTACAGATGAATTACCACTGATTCAGACTGGTCTTTAGTTACATGTCCATTCAAGGTCTAAGGCATGGCATGAACCATGGCAAGGTGCAAAGTAGAGCTAAACTTTAAAATTTATCTGATAATTGCAAGGATCAATCTAAGGAGAAGCCCTCTTGAATATCACAAAGCTTGAAAATCAGAAACTAAATCTGCTCTGCTGAGCCTTGCAGTTATATTGCATGATGTAATATCCCAGCTTATTTTTGGTTCCTGCTTATGTAATTCAACTTGCTTTGCATTTTTGTTTGATGTGTGATAAATTATGGATGGTTCAAATGTGTTTTGGTCAATGTTTTTACCATTTGTTTTCCTCCGCAGTTTCCCTATTTGTGAACTCACTTTTTAGAAAGACGTCAAAGAAAGTGAGCTTTGCAAACATGGATAAGACTCCATCGTCATGTCACATGCTGGCACTTATATTGTATAACTGAAATAGTAAAAAGGCTTTGAGAGGATGTTAAGTGTCAGTGGATCTGATAATTCTTGAAAATGCATAATTTACATGACTTTCTCTTGTAAACTTCATGTATTGTTTTGTTTTAATTCCAAGATGGAGAAGGGTTGGGAAATCAATCCAGCTCTCAGAAACCTACAAAAATTCAGGTTCAGTTCTGGATCAAGATTAAAACATCCCAATACAAAACTTCTACGTTTGTAGCCAGTGCAACTGGTCAGGAAAGTGTTTTGGTGGGTTTTTTGGTGTCCCCTCTATGAAAATGTTGATGATTAAAAAAAAAAAATCTTCCAACTTTTTTTGAGGGGCTTGCTGAAAAAACAAAGCTTTTCCAGTTTGCAGCTAACAAATTTTTGTGGCCAAACAAAAAAATCTCAGTTTTTTTGTTTGTTTTTGATGAAAGGTAAAAAAGTCTCCTTTAACATCTGATTCTCATCTTGCATTTTTTTCTGCAATATAAATAGGATGCCATAAACTTGTCTGGGTAACCAGGTTAGCCATTCTGGCTCCTAGTTCTGTGTGGTGCAAGACACCACAGAATTGATTGCCCTATATGCTACTGGTGCTGTTTTATGGGCTTCACCTACTGAGATGGTATGGGATAACTGCTCAGAATTTCCCGGTCTGCTGTGACGTCAACCATGATTACAGCAGGTGGCATGAATGGTGGAGATGCACAAAATGGTGAAAAGCGCTGCTGTGTGGACACAGCTCACCCATGCTTGTTGCAACTGAGTCAAATGAGTGTGATGAACTGCTTACAAACACATAGTTGCATCTGAAGTGTAGCTCCAGCTGTAGTTGCAAGTTACAGATATGGGGTGCTGGACAGTGCTGAGAGCCCTCACGGATTCCAGCCAGTTGATCAGGAGGGGCAAGCTTGCAGTTAAGGCACTGGGCTGCGATTCAGGAGATCTGCGTTCAGTTCCCCACTCTGCCACAGACTCCTTGTGTAACCCTAGGCAAGTCATTTAATCTCTTTGTGCCTCATTTCCCAGATGAGCATCTTCAGTCTTCATTTGTCTTATCCATTTAGATTAACTCTCCAGGGCAGGGGTTTGCCTCTTACTCTGCGTAGACACAGCACCTACCCCAATGGGACTCCACTCTCAGCTGGGGCCTCTAGATGCCACTACTAATAACACACACAATAACTTATCCATAATTCTGAGATACAGTAAACTACTGCATCCTAGAGTCTGGCCATTGAGCAGATTGTCCTTGCAGCACATCCAAAAGGAAGACATTTGGAAAACAAATGGATACAAACTGTAGGTTGCCAAAGAAACATTTTTGTCACTGGAAAATTTTCCCTCTAGAGTGTTTTCTGCCCTGGAATGTACCATGCCCAGAGGCAACTGCATCTTGCTCTCCCTGAATGTGGACACAAACGTGCATGGCTTCATAAATCTTTCAGTTTTGTTGCATTATTTGACACTGAGATCTGCAGAAGGGCCATGTAAATCTATGTGGTCTAAAAAAGTCCTGGAGGAAGGAGAGGATCGCATGACTCAGCTCCAGCCCACTAGGAGTTTAATGGTACGAAAACATTTGAGGCAAGTTGATTATAAATTGAGGTGGAAACATCCTCGTTGCTTAGAGGGAGCAGGAGCTCAGAGGAGCAAGCTGCAGCTTGAGGCTTTTTCCTGCTAGAGGTGATGAACAAGCATTTCTGGACTGAGAGGTTTTAATGCTTACATTTTACATGTGAATTTCCAGCTGGCAACTGGTACAAGTTGGCCCTGGCAACTTGCAGTGAAGTACTGTGTCCACAGAACAGGAGCAGCATGATCAGTGCCAGTTTCCTGAGGCTTTGGACCAATGTGCATAATCCCTGTCCTGGAGGACCGATTCTTCACAGCTCATTTAATCTTTGGACTCCCTACTGAGACATAGTCTTATGGTCTTATGATACCAGTTGTGATGCTCACCAATGAAACTCACCAATCCTATTTCACAGAAGAGGGTTGTCAAGCAGCCATTGGAGGATAAAAATACCATGCAATCTTTAGCAACCAAAAGTCGCGGGAGGCCTCAATTTTATGCTTCATCCAAAAGGCAGCACCTTCAGGAGCACCAGCCCCAGTCATCAGTTAAGTAGTGATGCAGATGGGAAGAACTCCCACCGAATCATCAACACTTCCCATAGCAATCTGACTTTCTATAGAAGTCTCCCATCCAATTACTGACCTAGCTTGCGCCTGTGAGCTCCAATGAGGTTGCAGTACAAGCTGGCTTCAATTTGCCCAGCAATTTAAAAATAAAAATCTCCACCTCTAATCTTGCTTCACAGGTTTTTGCTGATTGCTGAATTTTGGGGCAGGTCCAGAAGTCTGCATTGTATTGCTCTAAAAATTAGTGCCATTTATTCAGATTTTAAGGCCATGAAGGGACCATTATGATAATCTAGTCTGACTTCACGCATAACACAGGCCATAAGGATTTTACCCAGTCAAAGGAGTCATAATACTAGGAGTGGGATTTGAAACCAGGCATTTAGGGGAGACTGCAACCTTAACCGCGTGCTTGGCCACTCCTGCCATTTACAGTGTTGACCACTTGGTTGAAGATGCAGACGAACTTCAGCTCCTTCTGATCTCATTGTGGAAATGAATTACTCCAGACTTGCAATGTGGTCTCAAGAACCATCGTACCAAAGACAAATTTAGCCATGTATTCTATGTCTCAGCATTCTGTAACACATAGATCATACAATAAAGATGGATCGGAAGCAACCAGCTAATTCTGTCAAAACAAAGAATACATGGAAATATATAGATACTTGCATGTAATCTCTAGGCAGAGACCAGTCACTGGTGCAAAGACTTCTGATCTGGGCCCTGATGCAAAGTCCATTAGAATCAATGGGAATCTTTTAATTGGCTTCCGTGGGCTTTGGATGAAGCTGCTGGTAACCTAGGAGGATCTGACAGCTGACAACTGAAGGCTGGTGTGGTGATCTGAGCCAGAGCTTTGGGTCTGAGCCAATCCTAGCTGAAATATCTATTGCTGGGACTGTTTCACACTCTCTCTCTACTTCAGAACTAGTGCCTGTAGACAAGCATAAGAGGGGCTGCTTGCCCAAGAGGTTGTTATAGAAGGCTGGTGGTGGTCTGAGGAAGCATCTCAAGCCTGGGATGAATGCTTGGGCTTAACAAGGCTAACATTTCTGGAGTTTTTAAACCTAAAGCCCTCTTGGGAGGTAGCTAAAGCAGTGATGAGGGAGAAGTTAATATCAATTACAATTGTATGGAAGCACTGATGGATGTGGTGAGGTTTGGGAGGCAAGGGATGGAAATCCATGCATGGTCTGAGAATAATAAAGTGCATCAAAAGTGCTCACAGCTAGCAGTAGATTAAGGGAGTAAGAGATTCATAAAGCACAACATTTAATGACTCATTAAATGCCTCTTTTTGAGTACGAATTAAAGGGGTAAGTTGTCATTGTGGCTGATGGAAAAAGCACTTTAGTAAATATGTTAAAAGGAAGGATGCCAGTCTCGGAGGAGTCTCTCTTACCAGATCTCTAAAAGGTTAGGTAGGGATTTCTTTTCAGAAGTTGCATATGATCCAATTCTCTGGGCAGAGAGTGAAGAAAGGTAAACTACACTTCTGATCTGGAAAAATATTTTGGAGGATGAAGTTAGGAGATGGTTCAGGAGTGTCCAATAGCACTAGGGGCCTAGATACCTTTCCTATGGACTACTATGCAGTCAAGGCCACTGCTAGTGATGGGACACCAGACTAAATCCACCTGTGGCATGGTCTGGTATGGCAAATATTTTGTGACACATCTCACTTGCTCTGGAAAGGGTGTAGGGGCATCCTTGTTGAATTCTTATGGGAAAGCTTACCAGCCTGCACACACAATCTGCTTGCCCAACTCTTATCGGATGATGATGAGAAACTAACAATATTGTATTTGCTTGTCAAAGACCAAAAATTAGTTGCTGCGTGAGTAGAATTTTGCAAGGCGTGAAAGGGTCTGATTTCCCTATGTAGAAGAAGTGAGACAGAACAAGAAGTGAGACAAAAGGAGTAACTTGGCATTCATGGATGCTTTTAAAAGTTATCAGGACTGTTTATATTGTGAATAAGGAGGTGGAGGGCTAAGCAAGAATTTCTAGCTGAAACTGAGATCTAATATTGGCAGAAACATTTGATGTTCTCTGCTGTCTCTCATGGACATGAGGCTTAGAGCTCCAGGGAGAGGAGAGGGATTTTACCTTGAGCTCATCTAACTGGTTTGGTTTTGTTGTGGTGAAAATGTTGCTTCTCTTTCTTAGTCGGTAAGTAAGCAGGATGAAGGTGGCTTTTATTTTAATTTACTGAGTTTGTGGGGCCTGGCAGTTTTGGGGGAGGGGGGAAACCGTTTTGGCCTTTGTAAATGGAGTAGGGTTGAGTTGGGAGTTGCCATGGGAGGGAACATCCCAGGATTATTTTCAGTCACTTATGACCATCAGTAGAAATTCTGTCTGAAATCTATGTGCAGCAAAGCTCTAAATTAGATTTTGCACCGATTTAACTTGATGTAACACCTGTGTACAGACAAGCCCTAACATTCATCTCAGAGGCTCCTAAATATGCGCTGTTGCTAGAAAACAGAGATTTTGAATGTTGACCTTTTAATATTTTAATTTGTCTTCAGACACTGGGTCAGATTTATTCCTGGTCTTTCACTGAAGTCAGTGGAATTACACCCAGGATTCATTTGTCTCAGCTTCCCTCCCCCCGCCCATTATACTTTGCTGTAATCAATGTACGGTAGGGGAAAACCTGAATACTGTGCTCCAGTGCAGCTTCGATTTTTTCCCATGGACCTGGCTGTCCTTAAGCAATGACCTTTTGCCACTGTGTTATAGATGTAATGTGTAATGTATTGTCTGTGTGATGATTATATGAAAGTGATTTCTAGCCCTATTTTCTCTCTGCAGGCTTGAAGACCATTGTGGGTGCCCTAATTCAGTCTGTGAAGAAACTGTCAGATGTAATGATTTTGACAGTGTTTTGCCTCAGTGTCTTTGCTTTAATCGGCCTGCAGCTGTTTATGGGCAATTTGAGGAACAAGTGTGTAATATGGCCAATTAACCTCAATGAGAGCTTCCTAGAGAATGGCACCAGGGGGTTTGACTGGCAAGAATACAGCAACAATGTCTGTAGGTATTTCTGCAGCAATGCTCTCTTCAGTCTGTTTCCTTTTTACATGACGAAATGTTGGCCAAGATTTTCAAAATGATTTGAGATTTTGGGTTCCCAGCTTCAGGCACCTTAAAGGCCCTGGTTTCTCAGCACTTTCTGGAAATTGGGTCTCTTTAAGGCTTCTTAAATTGGGCATCCAGAATCACTTTGGAAAATCATGGCTTTGTCCATTTCAGCATGGTGAGTGCTATTCCTAAAATAACCATTGTCCACTGGACGGGCCAGTATAAACCTGTCTTTGTTATAAGGTTGCAGATCTGGAGAGGCCTGTGCAAAGCTCTGTAGATTTGTGCTCAACCTAATTTTTTTTGTTTAGATAAATGTGACTTTTGCTTTGAGATTCAAAACCCACCCAAATGGTGGTCCTTTCCACCTCCACAAAGTAGCTAAAACACAATTCTGCCTTGAGTATAGATGGCACTGGAGAGTGTGTTGTCCTTGACCCTGGAGTGTGCTGTGAATACCAACCATGTTTTAACTACATCAGAGGATGGTTGTGTTACAGTGTTCCGTAGTGCTGGTTCTTTTCCAGCAAAAGTGGAACCAAAAACTCCAGAGAAAATTTTGTTGTTGAAATCACCAAGTTTCACTGTTGTACTAATTTCTATGGAAAAAATGGTTCCAAAGATTTAAAGGTGTTAAAATGACCCAGCCACTGTCCAATGTTAAGCAGTTTTATTGGTATACAGAGACCTCAGCCTGCTTAGTACCATGGCAAACACATCATTACATTTCAGTACATCTTTGAGGATCAGGATGACAAAGACCCAGTGGTGTCCCAGTAAAGCCTGGGGTCCCAGGAAATGTTGTGGGTGGCAGCCATGATGGTGAAGCTCACTTAATTTAGTCAAAACGAAAATAAGAAAGAAAAACTTGTAGCACCTTAGAGACTAACAAATTTATTTCAGCATAAGCTTTCGTGGGTTAATACCCACTTCATCGGATGTATTAACCCACGAAAGCTTATGCTGAAATAAATTTGTTAGTCTCTAAGGTGCTACAAGTTTTTCTTTCTTATTTTCGTTTTGCTGACACAGACTAACACGGCTACTACACTTAAACTTAATTTAGTCAGCAATTGTTCACTTTTGCCACCTTGCCCCCCAAAAGTCTTGTCTTGTGAGGACCCAAAAAGGGAATGATGGACAGAATAACTCATCCTCTCATTATTTTGTCTACAGATTAGGTCTAATTTCTGACAATCCATCTTTGGTTCATTGATTTCCAGTCCCTCACTTTTCTTGTTTATAGGCATGATCTTAACACAGTCCTTGCATTATATCAGTTTGGCCTTTTTGTTTAGACTAATTCAGTCTGTCTCTACCTTTTGCACTTTTTCCCCATCAATATTTATAGTTATAGATTGTCACACCTTATAAACTTTCATCTCTTTTTCCCACAGTTAGGCTCACAAGTGGAGTAGGCCTACTAGGCTCCCAGTTATCACTACATCACCTGGTTTCAAGGAGAAACCCTACACTGTGGCCCATGGTTCAAGGCTCACTTGATACTCAGCCCAGGTTTGCAACCTGTTTGTCCAACCCAGAGTGCATTCTGTGCCTCCAAGCTCACAAACAAAGCTTTTTACAGCCCAGTCTGTTTAGTTTTAAATGTAGAGTTTGTGAAAGCTACTTCCTTGCCTGAGGGATTCTTTCTCTCTGGCTGTGTCTTATCAAGTATTATTCATGAGTGGTCAGCCAATATTGTATACAACTCTGGAGAGAGGGCTTTAGGGTTGAGAAAGTGGCGCATGTATTTGATTCTTAAATCCTGGTTCTATAGCATGGAGGCTCCCGGCATCAGGGTGTGGGGCACAATAAGCTTCTCTCTATCCTCCAATGAGCTGTACGTGCTTTCTTTGTATTAAGCCTTGACCTGACCCCCACTTTCCCATTGTATCTATGTCCAGCATCCTCTTCCAACTGCCATTCTTGCATCCTGGCCTCCTGTCCCTTAGAGCCTTATCTTTGTGTGTCAGTCAGCATTGATTTAGAAAAAGCCCAAGCATTTGGAAAAGATATGTGCAAAGAGACCTAAAGAGCATGTTGAACCATTTGTAACTAATAGTTTAGTTGGAAAACTAGGCCTGTTTTCCTTTCCTTTCCTACTTATTTATTTTCAATCATTCTAACAGTTCATGCAAATTAATAGCAGCCTATGAGGCATTTGATTATTCGCTATTCATGGTGTGCAACTGGCTACCTCTGTTACCTGATATCAGTTCTTCATCATGACTGGTTGACTTTTATAAAAATGGGGATAATGAATCCTAAATACTTGTGTTTGTGCCCAAATGCCATGTAGATACAGGTACTAGTTCAAAGAACCGCCTATTCCCCAAACATTAACAAGAGCAAAAACTTGTCCCAGAACAAAAACAAGGTGTAAACATGGTGAAAGGGAACAGCTAGGAAATGTCTGTGAATGCTGTCAGCTCTGCAGATGAAAGCATTGACCTGACTCCCGAGCTCCTTTGGTTTTCACTTGATTCTTACTCATCATATTTCCACTTGAAGTGACTAGGCACCTGATTTTTCGCTGCCTCGTATCTCCTTTTGTACTTGTGCAAAGCAGGTGAACATGCTACCATGCTAGTAGGGTTTACACAGGTGTAAGTGACAACACAAAGTGCAAGGTAGTGAGGAATCAGGATCCAGCTCTTTGCAGCTTCTCCCTTGCCTCCCCACTTTTGAATTAACTTACTCCAGTGTGCCAGCGATTCATTTGTATTTGCACTCAAACGGCTGTATTAACTTCCAGGAAGAACCTAGATGACTGCTCCGTTAAGGCTTCTATAGTTTTGTAATATGCTGAGTCCATTAAGTGTGTAGTGTGCATACATATGTTTTTTAACATTTTTTTTTCAGCAAACTTTTACACAATCCCTGGGGCCCTTGATCCGTTGCTCTGTGGTAACAGCTCAGATGCAGGGTAAGTTTTGGACTTTATTAAAAGTAAAGAATGTCTTTAATCTCTAATGGCTTTCATAGAATTTAGGGGTGGCAAAGGCTTAGAGGTGGTTCTGTGTAGCCTGTTCTCCTTTCATTGAATGTACCCCCAACTGTCTACGCTGCATGTATCATGCTTGACACAGGGTATTCATTATTTGTGGTTCATTTTGCACAACTTAAAATTAAGCAACTGATGTTGCAGGCTACATTCTCCCAGTTCACTAGCAAATGGATCGTAGCTGTACTAGGATGGGATTTTCAAAGGAGATTTGGGAAGTTAGAAGCATTGTTCTCATTGCTTCTCAATGAGAATTGTACTCCTAAATCATTTAGGGCTTTGGGCGCCTAACTACTTCTAAAAATCTGGCCCCTAGACACTTGAAATTCAGTCCTGGGTGCCCAGCTGCCCATAGCTCTTTGAAAACCCCATCCCTAATCTTGAGCATTCACTTTAAATTACCTGAAGTGTAACTGATTTAAAATCTATGTAATGCATGCTGTAAATACAGAAAATGGTATTCTCATTAGCATTTGTAAATGAATTCTGTTTAGTCAAAAACTAACAGTTGCTGGTTAATTTGGGTCACAATAGAAAACTTGATTGGTATAAAAGCAAGAGAACAAGAAAATGAATGTATGGGGTCCCTGAATTACAACCTCAAGTTGCTTAGATTATTCAGGAGGCCTGAAAGGCTCAGGATGGCTGGGAATGAGATCTAGAGCTTTTTACTTCTAGATTGCTGGTTCCAGTCCAGCCTTGGTCAGTAGTAACTGTTCTTACCTTCTGATGGCCGTTTGTTGGTCAATATGAAATAAGTTGGTGGTTCTCAATCTAGATACCAATGGTAGGTCCATGTCACATCACCTACCATCACCACAATTAGCACTGGCTGCCCTGCAGCAAGGCCAAGGATTGAGGGCTGATCCAAAGCCCAACTGAAGAACATGGAAAAACTCCCATTGGCTCAAGGGAGCTTTTGTTCAGGTCACCAGTGGGTATGAAGATTGTAGTAGGCTCTTACCCCTGTAGCTAGCCCGTCCAGCTCAGGTTTGGTCAGGCAATATGAATAACCTTGTACTACTGCATTCTGTGGATAAGGGCTTTTGTCTCCAGGGTTGTCAACTGCCCTGTTTTTTGCCAACCACTTTGTCCACATGAACATGAAGCACATATAAAATGTTTCACCTTGCTGCTGTGAAAGTCATCACAGCCTTGGCAACAAGGCTCCAGTTAATCTGTTCTTATGGCTTTTACAGTATTGATACCCTGCAACTGCTTTCATCTTTTCTGCAGCCAATGTCCAGAGGGTTACACATGCATGAAAGCAGGAAGGAATCCAAACTATGGCTACACAAGCTTTGACACTTTCAGCTGGGCTTTCCTAGCCTTATTTCGCCTTATGACTCAGGATTTTTGGGAAAACTTGTATCAGTTAGTAAGTAAATGCATTGCTTCTCTTTTGCTTCCAATGTTTTGTTACCTGTAATTTCATACACATTTGTGGGAGGATGGGGAGTTTTTTAAGGGTCTGAGGGAGCCACCCGCAAGTGTATGCCTGTGTGACTTTGGAGGAGTTGTGTTTTTAAGGAGGGGAAGAATGGCACCAAGGAGAGCGCATGTAGCATTCTTGACTGTTTTCAGCCTAGAGGCTGTTCTGTTTTGCTCAATCTTCTAACTAAGATTCTGTGGTGAATACTGCAGAATTGTCATACTGTATGTTTTGCATATGCTGCACACCTCAGCTTTGCTGATCTTCTTGTAGCATAACATAGGGCATCCAGGTGCTTTGAAGGGCAAAGTGTATCCATGTTGTCTAAGAACAATTCAGACTTCTCTAGTAGGTTGGCATCATGCTGAACCAGCATTGTTTCAAAAGAATCTCTGTGCTTGGCATTGAGTGTCATACTGTATTTCTGAATCCCTTAAAACTTCCATCCTGTGGTCAGATTTACAACCTTTATTCCTGCCTGACATAGCATCAGGCTTGTTCTTAAAGGAAGGAGAAAAGTCATTTCACTAAGTTGGGGGCCGAGGTTGTTGGGTGTGCTGTGTATCCTAATTGTTTGGAATGGATCCTGCTAAGAAATTAGATAACCCTTTGTATGTATGGTACTGATAGATGGTTCTAAAGAAAAATACATCAGGAGAACTGTAATTGGCTGCTCAGATCTGTATTGTAGACAGCCTCTTCTGAATCAAAGTGACAGGGAAATTGCTGTCTCTTTTTCAGACATTGCGAGCAGCAGGAAAAACGTACATGATATTCTTTGTCCTGGTTATCTTTGTGGGGTCATTCTATCTGGTCAATCTGATCTTGGCTGTGGTAGCCATGGCTTATGAAGAACAGAACCAGGCCACGCTGGAGGAAGCAGAGCAAAAGGAAGCAGAATTCAAGGCCATGTTGGAACAGCTGAAAAGGCAGCAGGAAGATGCGCAGGTTACAATTTTGATGAATATTTTTTTTAGGTGGTTATATATATATTTTTTTTGGGGGGGGGGACCATTAATTACAAAACAGAGTCGGCATAATTATGAAAATACAGTAATGAACGGGGTGGTGTGTCTGGGCCTCACTGTGCTCTGTTGGATGGAATTAGAATTGCTCACCCTGTGTTCCTATGCCCAACATATTGCTAACATTTTTTATGGAGTTTTTCCTTTAGCTAAAGTGGCAGGGGCCTGCGTTTTTGTAGCAAGAAGACCTGGGTTCTGTCTCTGCTACCTCTGTGACAGTCCAGGTGTATAGCAGAGTGGTAACTGTGAAGTTCTTAGAAAGCCACGGATTCGTTCTATTATTTGCATTGGACTGGTTAAAGCATCTTTCACCAGAGAATGTCAGAACAGCTCTAAGTTCTAGCTAAGCCTTGCTACACCCATGCAAGGCAGATAAGTATTATTTCTACCCATCAGAGAGGGACTAAACTGAGGAACAAAGAGGCGAAGTTACTTGAACCAAGGAGAGTCTGCAGCAGAACCCACAAGTTCTGGATCCCAGTCCTGTGTTCTAACCATTTGCACAAAATCCCCATTTTGAGGAGGAAGCAAAATGTAGGAGTCTGATGTCTTGATCCTGTGCACTAAGCATTAGACCACACAACTTCTCAGAGCAGGAAAGAGAGATGAGGATTCCTGGCTCAGCCCCCATGCTATAACCATTCCACTCCACTGCCTCTGCCTGTGAGAGATGTCTGTCATTTTTCTGTCTTATCTACTTACTCCTTTTCCCTGTCCACTAAATAAGGAACAAATTAATTTTGTCCCTTTCTCCTCAGGCTGCTGCCATGGTCACTTCGGCAGGGACGGTCTCAGAAGATGCTGTGGAGGATGATGGCAGGGGGAGGGTGTCTCAGAGCTCTTCTGAGATTTCCAAACTCAGTTCTAAGAGTGACAAGGAGCGGCGGAACAGGAGGAAGAAACGGAAGCAGAAGGAGCTGTTGGAAGGAGAGGAGAAGGGTGACAACGAGAAGGTGTTCAAGTCTGAATCGGAGGATGGAATGAGGAGAAAGACTTTTAGGCTGCCAGACAACAGGCTGGGAAGGAAATTTTCCATCATGAACCAGGTAACATTCCTTCCCATTATTAAGAGTCATACTTCCTGTCATAATTTCCTGTCTTGGGGCCTCATCTGGTGCCCTTTGCAATCCAAGGGAATCTTTTCATTCCTTTTAATTGATGCTGGATCAGGAGAAAACTTAGGGCCCGATCCTGTAGTACTTGCCTACCCAGCAAGTCCTGAGTGTCCCTCTGAGCCTAGTGGAAATCAGGATTAACTCTGAAGTCAGGGCAGTTACACAGGTGACTTTCAATTAGACTTATGCGCATAAGTGCCAGGTTGCTTTTGAAAATGGAACTCAGGCTCCTAGGTCACTTAGGTGCTTTTGAAAAATTTACCCAACGTGCTTGGGGTTCTATCATTTTTCCTAACATTTTCTTTGTATATTAAATGTGCTGGATTGAGGGCCAAAGGGAGTGCAGTCCTCCCCTAGAGCCCAGCACAAAGGCATCAGCTCCCTCGGCTCCCACACTGCCACCAGAATATGGTTCAACCCTGGTCTCAGCAGCCCCTTTAGGGGAGTGCAGTCTCCATGGCCTGTTCATTCCTTGGCGCCTCTGCTGAGCCTGCTCCCAAGGATCTAGCTGTGATTGTGATTTGAATCTGTATTACAACAGCACCTATTGGCCTGGATCAGGGTCAAGGCCCCATCATTAGCGATTATCTCTGACAAGTCATGGAAGACAGGAGACATTCCAGAAGACTGGGAAAGGGCAAATATAGTGCCCATCTATAAAAGGGGAAATAAGGACAACCCGGGGAATTACAGACCAGTCAGCTTAACCTTTGTACTCAAAAAGATAATGGAGCAAATAATTAAGCAATCAGTTTGCAAACACCTAGAAAATAATAAGGTGATAAGTAACAGTCAGCATGGATTTGTCAAGAACAAATCTTGTCAAACCAACCTGATAGCTTTCTTTGACAGGGTAACAAGCCTTCTGGATGAGGGGGGAAGCGGTAGATGTGGTATTGTGACAGATTTATGTTGCCAATTTGCCTGTGGCTTTAGGTGATTAGGCTGAGGCCGCAGGATTTTTAGGGGAGGAGATGAAGGAGCACACCAAGTGACTAAGTTTAAAGATTTATTAACCAAATAACAGCGGTGAGTGCTGGGTGCATCCCACGTTCTTAGCGGAAGGAAGAAAGCATTAGTGCCTGAGCCCTAACCCACGTTTATGCTTATACACGCACAACCCAAGGCTGGCCAAACCTGGGTGTAATGTAAGAAGAAGGAGGAGGGGAAGGGTAGCCGAGAGTTCTGCCCTGTGCACAGGTTGTCTAGGGTCCGCTGTAAATCTCCGACTTGCTTCAGCTTTTGGGAGGGTTTTAAGCCCTGGGCTTTTTGGGGGCCTTTCGTTCAGGGGCCCCCATCCCTTGTGCTTTCTGTACCAATCCGAACCGGCCTTCCGCAGCTCCCTTGACTTCCCCAAAACACACCGGTTCAAGGGTTGCGAAACAGTAGATTTTTTAATGACTGACCTTCGCAATCTTACTAGTTTTGCAACCCCTTCAGTTCTGTTCGGCTCAGTTTTTATTTTTCAAGGCCTTCCGGGGTTGAGACACAGGCTTCTGGCTATTTGGCATGCAGAGAGCATGTTTGTGTGAGCTGGCCTTGGGCGGCAGTTAGTTCCTTATCTTCGAGCCTGGCTGGATCGTCAAGTTCTGCCCGTTCCTTTCTCCCTTCCTCCCCCTTCAGCCTCTTGCAACCTGCAACAAAATCTTCCACTCCACACTTACACTTTCAACCCTTCCCCAAAATACTTTTAATACATATAAAAGCGTTAGCAATATACAACGCTGGTGCTTACCCAGGGGACCCCATGGGGGGCATTTTTATTGGGTAAGTATATCTTGACTTTAGTAAGGCTTTTGATACTGTCTCGCATGACTGTCTCATAAACTAGGGAAATACAACCTAGATGGAGCTACTATAAGATGGGTGCATAACTGATTGGAAAATCGTTTCCAGAGAGTAATCATCAGTAGTTCAGAGTCATGCTAGAAGGGCATAACGAGTGGGGTCCCGAAGGGATCGGTTCTGTTAAATATCTTCATCAATGATTTAGATAATGGCGTAGAGAGTACACTTATAAAGTTTGTGGATGATACCAAGCTGGGAGGGGTTGCAAGTTCGTTGGAGGATAGGATTAAAATTCAAAATGATCTGGACAAACTCGAGGAATGTTCTGAACAACATAGGATGAAATTCAATAAGGACAAATGCAAAGTACTCCACTTAGGAAGGAACAATCAGTTGCACACATACAAAATGGGAAATTGCTGCCTAGGAAGGAGTACTGTGGAAAGGGATCTGGGGGTCATAGTGGATCACAAGCTAAATATGAGTCAACAGTGTAACACTGTTGCAAAAAACCCAAACATTCTGGGATGTATTAGCAGGAGTATTGTAAGCAAGACACGAGAAGTAATTCTGCTCTATGCCGCGCTGATTAGGCCTCAACTGGAGTATTGTGTCCAGTTCTGGGTGCCACATTTCAGGAAAGATGTGGACAATTGGAGATAGTCCAGAGAAGAGCAGCAAAAATGATTAAAAGTCTAGAAAACATGATCTATGAGGGAAAAAAATTGGGTTTGTTTAGTCTGGAGAAGAGACGACTGAGAGGGGATATAATAACAGTTTTCAAGTACATAAAAGGCTGTTACAAGGAGGAGGGAGAAAATTGTTCTCCTTAATCTCTGAGGATAGGACAAGAAGCAATGGGTTTAAATTGCAGCAAGGGTGGTTTAGGTTGAACATTAGGAAAAACTTCCTAACTGTCAGAGTGGTTAAGCACTGGAATAAATTGCCTAGGGAGGTGGTGGAATCTCCATCATTGTGGATTTTTAAGAGCAGGTTGGACAAACACCTGTCAGGGATGGTCTAGATAATACTTAGTCCTGCCTTATGTGCAGGGGACTGGACTAGATGACCTCTTGAGGTCCCTTCTAGTCCTATGTTTCTATGCTGGGCATTGTACAGACCAGAACAAAAAGGCACTCTGTCCCAAAGAGCTTTCAGTTTAAGTGATGTAGTTTATGGAATGCAGGTAACTACCCTTTAGGAACAGTAGTGAGCCCATTTGTACTAAACAGACAATTGCACTGACTTGTTCAGTGTGAATGGATGGCCCTAGATCCAGGGATGAGAGTGGCCTTCTGCGATATCGCTTTGCTTTTCTCTCTACCATTC
Organism: Chelydra serpentina; assembly: GCA_037349315.1. Classification (NCBI taxonomy): domain Eukaryota; kingdom Metazoa; phylum Chordata; order Testudines; family Chelydridae; genus Chelydra; species Chelydra serpentina. Next base: position 696,751 of record JBAIAC010000079.1, read on the forward strand.
ACGCCATCGCTGTTCTTTCTCTTCTCCCTCCCAGTCCCTTCTCAGCATCCCAGGCTCCCCTTTCCTCTCCCGGCATAACAGTAAGAGCAGCGTCTTCAGCTTCAGAGGGCGCTTCCGTGATCCAGGCTCAGAGAATGAATTTGCTGATGATGAGCACAGCACGGTGGAGGAGAGTGAAGGCAGGAGAGACTCCCTTTTCATCCCCTTCCGTGGCCGGGAACGGAGAAGCAGCTACAGCGGCTACAGTGGCTACAGCCAGGGCAGCCGGTCCTCACGGATCTTCCCCAGCATCCGCCGGAACGTGAAAAGGAACAGCACAGTGGATTGTAATGGCGTGGTGTCCCTTATTGGTGGCCCGGCATCTAATAGGCCCATGGGACGCCTTCTGCCTGAGGTGAAAATAGATAAGGCAGCTACCGATGACAGTGTAAGGAAGTCAATGAGTAGATAGTCTAGGCATGGCGGTCTGCCCTTTTCTGCTTTCCTGTATGCCGCCCTCCAAGCCAAATGGACACCCTGATGGAATGAAAATTGGTTTGTCTAACCACAGACTATATAGTCTGTATTGGATTCAAAGACTGCCCATGCTTCAGTTACCCGCTTCCTTTCTTCTTGAAGTAACCTACTGACCCACATCCCCCTCCTGGCTTCCTGGGGAAAAAAAAAAGGCTTGGAATTGAGATTTTAATTAAGGATATAATAATAAACCTGCCATTTGTCATGGCAATTCTTTGGAACAATTTTTTTAAGAGGTGCAGGAGGGGAAATAGACCAAGATTTGCTGGAAAGTTTCTCCACAGCTAAGGAATGTTACTTGGAAATTTAAAGGGAAATACAAAGGAGGAGAAATTTTTAAAATCCCACCAAATTTGAAAGAAAAATCCTTTATGGAGGAATAATTTTAAAAACAAATGTTAACAGGGCAGAGAATTTTTACATTCGAAGGTCACGATCCTGCAGTCAGGTCTAGGTGGAACAAACTCTTACGTCCTTACCCACTGAAGTTCATGGAACTCCTTTGGAGTGTAAGTGGAGCAGCTTTAGGGAGCCACCCTCCTGCCTGGATTAGCTTGCAGGACTGGGGTCTTAGAAGTGAAGGAAGGAGAGAGTGAGCAATTTCAAACAAAGAACCAAATCAGGCACCAGGAGTGACAGCTTTGGGGAAGACCAGACCTATGAGAAGGGGGATCCAGGTGAAATATGAAGCTTTAAAGGGAACACTGTCAAGAAATTTAGGTCCAAAATATAGGTTTTGTTCTTTTTTGTAATATATATTACAAAACCTAGTAAGAAAGAAACGTTTTAATGGAATTAAGAAAATAATTTCAATGAAAACAGTTTCATTTTAGATTTAAACTTTCCCAGCATGGCACTAGTGCATGAGAAACAGGAGGTGAAACTTGACTATAAACAGATCAGAGACTCTGACCAGTCTAGTTTCACTGCCCAAGTTGAATGAAATGCGGAAAATGAAACCATCAGTTTAGATGGTTGGAAAGTAAACTTAATTTAATTTTTAAAACTCTTCCATTGTAATCATCTCATCCTTCTGTGTGAAATCCTATAGAATTTAACAGAGACAATCTTGCGATAGAATTTTAAAAACCAGCCTATGGAACCCTAGAGCATAATATAATTATCAGGACCCAATCCTGCAGTCTGATTTATGCATATGGATCTGTGCAGTCATGCGCACTGCTGTACATCAGTTTGGCTCAGGTTGCCAAATCAGGGCCTTTACATTCTATAAGTTGTTTAGGGTAATATCTAGTGAATCATATTGATTTCATCTCCCTCAAATTCTACAGGACTTTTCCACAAGGGAAATTTTTAACACAATGGAGGAAAATATATTTTTTTAATATCTGATTTTTCTCTTGACAGTGACCTTTTAAAAGAAAAGGGTTGAATGAACTTCAGTCAAAAAATTCATTAAAAAATATGTCAACAAAACAAGTTGGTCTAGAAAGCAGGAGAGAGTCTGTACTATTATGTGCTAGTTAGAAGGGATTGTTTGGCCTGCGATAAAAAGAAAGGGTAGCAAGATCATTTGTGAGCTGTCTTAAAAAAAAAAAAAGCTTTTTGGGAAAATCCAGCCAGTGTGTTTGTAAATTCCAAGCAGTTTTTTTAAATTTTTGCAACCTAAATTAATACCCTCTAATTCTTGATTCATCCTTGAGACTTTATTGACCCTTCCTTAGTTACGTTAAACTTTAGTTCCTACCTTCTCCCCAGTTAGCATGTTAATATAATATGTAGTTTGAATATTTTGTTCTCTTTCTAACACAGCATGGAAATATTAGAAACTGTAATTAGCATGATGAATGCATGAAAGACACCTGAAGAGAGACTACTGTATTATGTGATAATGGATACACTGGTTACTTGGCAGTTCTTTTTGATAACTGGCTATACCTGTAGTTAAACAATGCAAATACCAATTAACCATCATGACCACTGAGGAATCACATGGGCTATGCAGGATACCTTAGTCATAGAGTAAGTATCTCATTTCCTTAAGAAAGGAGACAAAAGGCTGTTTAAGGCACATGTGTTCTTTTCACAATCAACTGATGGCAGACTCCTATATAGAGGGCAAAGCAATAAACCATTGGTAGCACACAAAGATCTCTGCACCTAGATTTGCTCCCATTGGGTAAGATTAGTCCTTTAGTGGAGCAAACCCTAAAAATGATTACATCTGTCTCGTATAATAAAATCCAGATTTTGGCTGTTGACTTGAATGGGAGTTGGGAACACTGGGCCCTCTCACTGTAGTCTGTCCTTAATTACCGGCAGCTCACATTATTCTCAATGGGCTGGAGTGTGAGAAGGTCTCTCCTGTTCCCAATAGGGCTGCCGAGGGTGGACCACTTGTCATGACCCCAATTTTCAGATACAGGTATTGAAATAATCCCACATTTGGGGACCAAATCCTCGATCACTGGACTTGTAAATCCAGGTGGCTCAAATGAGGCTGTATTGTTGCACAGTTGCCTGACTTGTGAGCACCTTGTTGTGCTTTGTGTTCACAAGATGCAGCCATATGGCTGCAAATGCATTTGAACACAGGCCAGTCCCTTTATTACTGATGTTTTTTCCCACCTCCACCCCTTTTTTTTTTGTTGCTCAAGTAAAAAATGACTTTTCTTTATTTGGTTTTTAGTAGATGTAACAATAAACAAAATAACATCAGCACTCTCTGTTGCAGTAGCAGAAATGTGGAGTTTATGCTGCTTTGTACCTCAGTGAAATTCACAGAAAAATCTGTGCAAATGCTCTTTAATATTTAGTCCGTAGTTTTTTTAAGGCTGCAAATCGCTTGTGCTCATGCAGAAGCAAAACTTCATTTCTTTTCTGGCCACTGTTTATGGAAAGTAAGGGAGTGAAATAAATAGCTGGAGCAAACATTAACACGGATGGACAGTATGAATACATGAGAAACTAATGGCACAATGCCCCCAGGTACACTGCCACATTTCTCTCTGACTCTGTCTCTTTGAAGATTGTCCGCATTAGAAATTTCTTTATAACTAAGGAGGTAGGACACCTGGGTCTCAACTCTAGCTCTAAGGGGCGGTGTGTGGAAAGTACATAGTTGAGTGGAGACGGTGACTAGATTAACCAAGATCAGGGACCGAATGTGCCAGGTGCTGCACAAACACATTATAAGACAGTCTCTGCCCCCAAGAGTTTACAGTCTAAATAGATGGGGCAGACAAAGGTGGTAGAAAGGAAGGACTATTTTTAAGTGACTAGCTAAGTCATACAGGGAGTCTGTGGCAGAGGTAGGAGCTGACCCAATATCTCCGGTGTCCCAGTTAGTACATTAACAACAAACCTACCCTTCTTCCCATTGATTTAAATCGGGCTTCTTGCGGAGCAAAGGACTATGCCAAAATTGCCAAATTTTTAAAACCCTCCTTTTGGTTGGTCTTAAATATGCAAATACTCTACATTAAGAATATATAGGAAATACTAAGCTTCCAGTAACTACATTTTTTTTAAGCAGTGCAAACTATTGCTGCAGCCTGAGGAAGCGGCGTCCATAGTGTTATGTAAGATAAAAGCATCAGGCTCTTGAATAAGGAATGACATTGGTATGGAAAAAAAACCCAACCTGTCTTATTTTCTCCCTTGGGTGCATGTGCTATCTATCTAATGTGACGGTATGCAAAGTTTCAGATGGAACAAGAGTCTGTTCTAACTAGACATGTGAATTTTGCAGGGTACTACTGAAGTGGAAATTAAAAAGAAACCTACCGGGTCTCTCTTGGTCTCAATGGATCAACTGAATGCATCCTATGGAAGAAAGGATCGAACCAACAGTATAATGACTGTTGTAACTAATACCCTTGTAGAAGGTGTGCACAGTGCTATCTAATTTAGCGTATATGTATGTGTTTATGTGTGTGCCTAGTACCCCCTTGTGGCTGCCTTTGAGAAACTAAAAGACCTATTGCTGGAGATTCTCTTCTTGGCTGATGTGTTATGGAGTTGAAGGTGGTGGGTTTGATCCCTGTTGTTTCTGCATCCAGTTTGACTCATGCAGCAATGTGTTTGTTACTGTATCAGTGTGACAATTTGGGGGGTTGTGGTTCTTTTCTCCCCTCGTTTAGATTCATATGATAAGTTTCAAACTTCCCCTCAACTGAAACTTCAGTGTTTTGGGTGGGAGATGTGTGGAACTGGAGTTCTGCCTGGCTTCTACTCAGAACCACAAATTCCTCCAGGTTCTGTTGAGCCATGGCTCAGTCTTGTGAACTGGGCCCCAAGTTGTGGCTTTGTAACAGACCCCAAACTGTGAGCTAGAAAGCGCTGAACATTTTGCACAGCTTTATTAATTCCCTTTTAGAACAGTGCAACACACAGCTATTACCGTACAACAGTGTATATCACATTAAGGAGATTGATGGAAAGACATTAAAGGAGGGGACCTGAGCAACACAACTGCTTGTAGACAGCCATGGAAAAGGTGGGTTTTGTGCTGTGTTTAGCAGCGATGAAACCACAACAGCCAGAGAGGTTGGCGGTGGAAGCAGAGGGAGGCAAATTGATTTTTCTGCTGAGCTGCTGTGAAGGCACCAAAGAATTGATGCTTAACTTAGTGATGGTTCTGCCCTTAGAGAAGTACAGTGCTTAATTTGTGCCACGGCTTGCCAGGGCTGAGCCCCGGTACCTCTAGGCTTGGCAGTTCATAGCCCTGGCATCTCTTTCATTACAAATTAAGCACTAGAGAAGTACATACTTGTGCATTTTGTTTGCACCTAAATCTCCACCTCTTCAAACACTCACATACTCCCAGGTGCGGGGGAGTAAAAACAAGTGGTGTATGTTCTGGTTCCAATAACAGTATGCAAAAGGGAAACTCTAGTTGTCACTCAATCTGAATGTATAGGTGTTCTGCACATATGGGGAATGGAGAAAGTCTCCTTTGCCTGAAGCCCAGGAATAGAGAGATCTGAACTGCATTGAGATCTTGGCTATGTCAGCTGTCAAGAGAAAGTGACCTCCATGTGACAGAAATGCTGAAATAAACAATAGATAGAGATGAGCAAATGACTCTGATTTCCAAATATATTATGCAAGAGGCTCTGAGAGTTTGAGAATGACAGACGTGTCTGTGGGGAGGGAGGGTGTTCTCTGATTCTTACAGGATTCTGTAATAATATATATGAACATTATATATACTTTGAAAATAGAGCAAGGTTTCTGTGTGGCTTCCCTCCTGCACAAACTCCTACAGCTCCAGTGCTGTGGTCCTTTTTTAAACTTTCAGAAAACCAAGGCAACCATATTAGCAACCAAAAGACGAATTGGAGTTGGAGAAATCCACCAAAACACCCCTCCCTTCCCAAACAAAAATACAACCACCACCATGGACAGTTGTGTGCAGCTTAGCTAGAATAACAAGAGGCCAAATGATGGGCAAAAAGCAACCTAAGTTTCCAGGAAAAATGTAAAAATATCTTACATAAATAAACCCACTTAAGGTATGGGTGTTGCGTTCATGTTGGCTTTCTCTAAATGGACAACATTCATTTTAATTAGCTGCTGGCTGATTAAATCCTTTTGCAGCATTGTGTCATGCATCACCTCAGGCCTTAGCTGTGTTCAAAATTTCACCAACATTTAAATTGGTTTAAAAACTGGTTCAAAACCCTACGTAGAGACTCTTAATTTGATTTAAACCAGGCTTGTATCAATTTATCCCAAATTGATTCTTTACTGAGTTAAGATACATTGATATAAGCTAGTTAAATTGAATTAAGTGTGTCCACACCACTGTGTTGCACAGTTTAAAATGGCATCTTTAGGTAAACTGGTGCAACTTTGAATATAGGTGAGGTCTGAGGGCCCAATGTGTGAAGTCCAGTAGATGGGGTCCCGTTAACTGCAGTGGTTGATGAATCACATCCTAAACCCTCAGGTTGGGCTCTTGGGTAAAACAGTTATGGGATCCATTATCGTTATTGTAATTTGTATTATGGGATCACCTAGAGACCTCAGCCCCATAGTATTGGGCACAGTACAAACATACAGCAAAGATACTCTCTGCACCAAAGAGCTTAAAGCAAAGTATTAGCAAAGACACAAGGTGGATTCAACACAGCCAAGGGGAGCAGTGAAATGATATTGGAGCCATGTTAACAGATTAAGACAGATCTCTAGGAGGACAAGACCTGACTCTTTGCTATTTTGTTTTGTAACTGCAGAGTTGGAAGAGTCCCAGAGGAAATGCCCCCCCTGTTGGTACAAATTTGCCAACACCTTCCTGATCTGGGAGTGCCACCCACATTGGATCAAGCTGAAGGAGATAGTGAACATGATTGTCATGGATCCCTTTGTCGACCTGGCCATTACCATCTGTATTGTGCTGAACACTTTGTTCATGGCGATGGAACACCATCCCATGACCCCTGAGTTTCAAGAGGTTCTGACTGTAGGAAATCTGGTAAGAGTGCTTTGGGAAAACATGTTGTAGGGGGTACAGAGGGTTTGTTAAACTCTGAGGCTTTGTGTTAACAGTGACAAGCAGATTCACTTTTACAATAATTCAAATAATAAATAACAATAAGGGTAAATGAACTAGCTGTCAATAGTGTCATGTCACCCTTCTGTGCACAGATCCTTGCAAATCCTTTTAGAAGGTCTGTGTGTTTTCCCAGACATCTGGGCACTGCCTGAAATGAGTGGCAAGATCTTCTATAGTGCAGATGCCGATGGAAGACTGATCCAATGCCCACTCAAGTCAATGGAAGTCTTTCACACTGGCTTCAGTGGATGTAGAATAGGGCCTACAAAGCACTAGATGAGCTGGAGAGGGAGTTCAGGGGACTCGACCCTGTATCACTGAGAGTGCTGCTGCCAAGGGATCTCTGCCTCTCAGCAGGCGTGAGGCGCAGGAAGGGAGTGGTAAGGTGTCTCTTTGGCATGATTATCACATTTCAACTCATCAGAAGGAGGCTATGTGCCTCCTAGAGGAGAGAGCACTGGCCTTGGACTCAGGAGACCTGGGTCCTATTCCCAGCTCTGCCACTGGCTTGCTGTGTGACCTTGGGAAAGTTAGTTCTCCGTGCCTCAGTTTCCCCCATCTGTAAAATGGGAATAATGATGCCCACATGGTGAGTGAAATGGCCTCCAGATTAAGCGACTTTTCAGGCAGGGCCCATACCAGTAAGGTAAGAAGGGGGCCTCTTCAGGAGGAGAGGTCAGAGCACAGGGCTAATGACTAATTCTCTGCCCTTCTCCAGTGGGCACAAAGGGCCCCAAATGGAGCGATTCAGCTGCTCATGGGCGGTGCAATGAGCAGTCTTTCTGGTCAGTGCAGGGAATGAGGGTTAAGGATGGGAAGAAGCAAAAGGAAGCTCAGTGGATCCTCTGCTCTGCAGATCAACTGACCAATGCCCAAAGCTGATGGGGAGCACATGCTCTGCAGAGGCCTCCATGGCCCTAAGGCTGCTGTAGCAATCAGGGCGCATGGGGGGTGTCTGTGCTCTTCAGAGGGAGGAGTACGGTGTCCTGCCCGAAAGACCCTTTACTCACGTTTTGCACAAAGGTCCCATGACTTTTTCCTGCACTGTTCTAAGTGATTCATCGCTCTGAAGGGGGACAGATCCTGAGTAGGTGCAGAGTTCCTTCTGCAGCTCATGTGAAGGTCAGTAGGGTTTGTGGGTGCTCGGCATCTCTCAGGCTCATACCCAAATATTTGCTAGGCTGATATTTTCAAAGGTGACTTTCAGAGATTCTGTGCACCTGCTATTCTGATTGCAGTCTGTGTGAGCTGCAGATGCTCAGCACTTATGGGGCCTGATGAACATAACTGAAATCAGCGGAGCTATGCAGGTTTACACCAGCCGAGGATCTGCCTGTACCTGCCTCAGGGCATGATCCTGTGACCACTGAAAGTGATGGCAAAGCTCATATTGACTTCATTGGTGTGGGACCAGGCCGGACCATCCCTGGAGACCCTAAAGTTTCGCTCACTTCTGAAAATCTGTCAGTAAGGTCTTGATATGATAATGATTACCAGGGAAGCCAGTAAGGGTTGCACCAGCGCAGCTACACCAGTGGAGGGAATAACCCATTGTACGCAAGCCCTTGACATTGCCCAGGCTGTGCATTGGTACAAGGAGCATTGCAGGGTCCCCATTCTTAGTTCACTGTCAACCTATCTTTGAGATGTATATTGACCGTCTGAAACCAAACTAAGGAGAATCTTTGTGTGTGTGTGTGTTTGTGTACCTGTGTGTGGGTGCGTGTGTGCGTGTTCTCTTTTTGTCTCCTCTCCACTCCAGGTTTTCACTGGAATTTTCACAGCAGAAATGTTCCTGAAGCTCATAGCCATGGACCCCTACTATTATTTCCAAGAAGGTTGGAACATTTTTGATGGATTTATAGTCTCCCTCAGTTTAATGGAACTGGGTCTAGCAGACGTGGAAGGACTTTCAGTGCTGCGATCTTTCCGATTGGTATTCCATATTTCTCCCATTTCTTTTTGAAGTTTCTTGCAGCTACTAGAAAACCTTTTACATAAGTTATTCTGGTTCAAAATATTTATTGGTTCTGTTTGGGGAGAGGGGGAGATTCTATGGTTGTGGGTTGTTTCTCTTAAAAAATATTTTTCTTTGAGTGCTGCTCCCTATGTGTATTCCACACATGGATACGCATGTGCACCTTATGCCCCAGTCTGGACATTCTAACCAGCAGTGTCCATTGGCCTGCACATGGACTGTAGGTCTCCTCTTGTTCCTCACCAAGGGTATAAGATGCAGTGTGGGCCAACGCCTGTCCAATTCCTTCTTACCACTGCTGGGCCTGAGCTGGAATCCTGTGTCCTCAGATTTCCCCAGCTTTTTATAGAACCAGTAAATAGATTTGTAAATAGTTTTTATATTTCTTAGCCTGTTAGTATAGTTAGGTATCATAGCTTGTTTTCCCTGGCTGGGGACTCACACTCCCCATGGTCAGGGACTATGCCCAGAAAAATTACATCTCAATGGAAAATCAATCTCGTCCTGTCGACACTCACCAGACCACCTTTTGAACCTTTGGTGACGTGTTCCATGCCTCACCTGTCCATGAAAATTGCATTTTTAGTGGCTATTACTTCATCCAGGAGGGTCAGCGAGCTGGAAGCCATCATGGTAGACCCTCCTTATACCTTTTCCTTGTGAAAAACTGTATCCCTTCACCTACATTCTAAATTTCTCCCCAAGGTTGTTTCTGAATTCCATGTCAACCAAAGTATTCACTTACCTGTCTTTTTCCCAAACCCCTCCCCGCTCCCTTCTGCGGAAGAGAAGAGACTTCACTGCCTTGATGTCTGACGTGCCCTGGCATTCTAAACTGCAAAGAACCAAACCTATCAGAAAAAGTCACCAAGACTTTTTATTGCCATAGCAGAAAGATTGCGAGGTCAAGCTTTATTCTCTCAGAGAATCTCTAAGTGGGTTTCGGGGTGCATCGAGTACTACAGGTTAGCACACACCCCTCCTCTTGGCAGTGCCACCGGTAACTCCACAAGAGCACAGGTCTCCTCTATAGCATCCCTGCAGGAAGGACCCATTACAAGACATATGTAGGGCAGCCACCTGGAGCTCCATCCACATGTTCGCCAGACATTACGCAATAGTGCAGGCCTCTACTGCGGATGCACCAGTGGGATCTGTGGTACTGCAAGCATCTTTGCTGCTGGCTTTCTGGCACTTGCCTCCCAGTCTGAACACGGCTTGTCAATCACCCACATGTGGAAAACACATAGGGACCAGCACTTGAAGAAGAAATGGAGGTTACTTACTGTAACTGGAGGTTGTTCGAGATGTCTGGTCCCCATCTGTATTCCATTATCCTCCTCTGCTTTGGATCCTGTTGAATTTGCAGTAACGAGGATCTGGACAGGTGTTTGCCCACCCTGCCTCTTATACCCTTGGTGGGGAGCCGTAGGAGACCTACTGTGCATGTGCAGGCCAATGGACACTGCTTGTTAGAATGTCCAGACTCAGGCGCATGGTGCGCATGCGTACCCATGCGTGGAATATGGGCAGGGACCACACACCTCGAAGAACCTCCAGGTACAGTAAGTAACTTCCATTTTAAAAACGGATTAATGAATTTTCATGAGTAAATTCTGCTCCACTCCAAAATAAGAACTTTAAAGCTTGTTTTTTCCTCTGACTAAAATGCAAATCAACCAAATTCTTAGTGCTGATTAATTGCACTGTTTGTTATAACAGAAAGCTAAGAACTTTTTTCACTTGCTAAATGAACCATTATCAAAATGGGTAAAAGGTCCTTCTGGAACAATACTGGCACCCAGTAAAAAAATAATTTCAGAGACTGAGCTCTGCAAAGAGAAACATTTGTTATAAAAGCTTATATTGGTAATAGGCTCTGGTTTTCGGTTTTAATTTATAATAATTTTCAGTGGTTTTGTCTACTTTAGTGCCTTATAATGTCCTAGAAAATGTTTTCTTTACATTTTATAATCTTGCCTGAATTGTGTCTGTAGATATCTGAGCAGAAATTGGTTGTTTCATTAGCAATTAAATTAATGCGCATGTTAAAAAAATTGTCAACATGTTGTAGGCTAGTTTCTGTTACTGTTTGCATCCTATATTTTACTAGCCTGAGTGCAATCACACACCAGATGTTGAGTGTGACCAAAACATGCACTAAGCAAAGCATGAATAGGAAGTGGGACAGGCTGTAATTTACAGTGTAAACACGATGCTGCTAATTTAATTGAAAGACCCCTTTTTGTGTGTGGGATGTGTATTTTCCCCCACAATCTTTGTTTCTGAAGTTACAATGGGTTTCATTCTACCAATCTTTGTTTCCAAGTTTAAACTGAACTCTGGAACCCAGTATTGTTTGTTGCTGGAAGTCTGTAAATGCACTCAATGCTATTCATCCATAAAGGGTGAAGCAGACTCTGCCCTGAAGAGCTTGTGGTGTAAGAAACTGAAAAGGTGCAAGGTGCTGAGCACCTGCAGGTCCCACTGAAGTCCATGAGAGTTGTCATCTCACAGGATCTGGCCATAAGGGTTATATACAGCTCTCCTGAATTAGGACCTCATCCTGTTTGCAATTAAATCCACAGAAATGTTGCTAATTGGCTTCACTGGGAATGAGATTGGGCTCTTATATTTTAACAGTGCTGTTTCAGGGCCCAATTCCATAAGCTGTCTGTGCATGGTCCTCCTGTCAAAGCGATGGGAGCTCCCCAGTTAGCGGGCAGTGGAGTGGTGGCTGGTAATTGTGAATTATCCTTTGCTGCATCTTCCTGGTCTTTTGATGCAGGTTTCTTAGGCTCCCAATGACTTCAGTGGTAGAGTTCTGAGCTCCGCATCCCTTAGAATCTAGGACTTGTCACTATAATGATTTCTCTGTGGATTTGTCTTTTTGTTTTAGAAGAAGATGAATTAAGTGTTGTTTGTATCTCTTTGTTTTTGGTTTCTTTATGTAGCTGAGGGTCTTCAAGCTGGCGAAGTCCTGGCCCACTCTGAACATGCTGATAAAAATCATTGGTAACTCAGTGGGTGCCTTGGGAAACCTGACCTTGGTGCTGGCCATCATTGTGTTCATCTTTGCTGTGGTGGGCATGCAGCTCTTTGGCAAGAGCTACAAGGAGTGTGTCTGCAAGATCAGCGTGGATTGTGTGCTGCCCCGCTGGCACATGCACGATTTCTTCCACTCCTTCCTTATTGTCTTCCGCGTGCTGTGTGGGGAGTGGATTGAGACTATGTGGGATTGTATGGAAGTGGCAGGACAGGCCATGTGCTTGATTGTCTTCATGATGGTCATGGTCATCGGGAATTTAGTGGTCAGTAAATGATTTGCTTATTGTCTTATTGATTGCTTGTGGGTGGGGAGTAGGGTGACCAGATGTCCCAATGTTATAGGGACAGTCCCAATATTTGGGGCTTTTTTAAATATGGGCTTCAATTATCCCCCACCCCCATCCTGATTTTTCACACTTGCTATCTGGTCACCCAGGTGGGGATCAGTGGGGAGACCACAGGACTGGTGAGACCACTGGGGACTCGTGTTCTGTTCCAGGCTCTACCATGGACTTTGTGTGGCCTTGGGTACAAATCATTTAGGCTTCTAATTCTGGATACCCAGCTTTAGAGACCCTTGCTCTAAATGATAGAGGGGAAAGCAAGGGAAGGGCCCCAAAGTCTTTTTAAAGTCTCTAAATCAAGACTGGGAAGTTTCTTTCAAAAACTGTGCTCTGGCTCAGTCGTAAAATGTAGGCTGGATGAAGATCAGTGGGTGAAATTGCATGGCCTGTTATGCGGGAGGTCAGACTAAATGACCATGATGATCCCTTCTTGCCTTAAATTCTATGAAAAAGTTGATGGGGGCAGGAGGAAAGACCAATGGAAACACTCATCATGTCTTAGAGCAGCCAGCAAGAGACACCTTATGGACTTCCCCTGCAAGGATTTGTGCCAGCAAAGGGTCTTGACAGAGAAAGTCCTCTCTTTGCTTTGCTCTAGGAGCTGGAAATAGACAAGGGCAGAGACTTAGGCCAAGGCAGTGACTGATCAGGTGCTTAGTTTTAATAGGCTCCCTTTGAGTTTGAGATGGGACCAAACCACAATGCAAGATTGGGGTTCAAGGTATAAACGTTAGGGATGGCCCCTGAGCCCCAAGTTCCAAGAGATTTAGATCTAGCAATGAGCTGCATGCGGGGTTATCCTGCACATGCCCCGAGCCTCACTGATTCCAAGGGGGTGGCCTGCTGCCGAGGGCTCTCATGCACGGAGCTCATTGCAGGGTTGGGGCCTTGGTGTGTAAGTTCTGGATTTGTCAATAGATTTATCGGGTACCAGCATTGGTTTTCGGTGCGGTGCTTGCGGATTTTGTTCTGCAGCTCCCATTAGTGTCAGCAGCTCAGGTGGCAAAATGCTCATATGCAGCTTTGCCGTAGTGTGTCGACACAATGTCAGAGCTCTGCCAAACGTGACCTCTTCTCCTTCAGGTGCTGAACCTGTTCTTGGCCTTGCTGCTGAGCTCTTTCAGTGCAGATAACTTAGCAGCGACAGATGATGATGGGGAGATGAACAACCTGCAAATAGCAGTCATTCGCATCAAGCAGGGAATTGCCTGGATCAAGGTGAAAGCACATGAGTTCATGCAGGCGCATTTCAAGCAGAGAGAGGCGGATGAGGTCAAACCCTTGGATGAGTTGTATGAAAAGAAGGCAAACTGCATCGCTAACCACACAGGGGCGGATATCAACAGGGACATTGATTATCAAAAGAACGGCAATGGCACCACCAGTGGGATTGGGAGCAGTGTGGAGAAATACATCATAGATGAAGACCACATGTCCTTCATCAACAACCCCAATCTCACCGTTCGGGTACCCATTGCCGTGGGTGAGTCAGACTTTGAAAACCTCAACACAGAAGACTTCAGCAGCGATACAGATCCCAATGGCAGCAAGGAGGTAGGATGGATGCTCAATATTTGCTTTAACCACATGTCCATTTCACAGCTACAGGTAACTTCTACTGAGAGAGAAGCATTGCAAGGGAAGGAAGGCTGGTCTCATGGGTCAGGCACGGGATTTTTCAGCTGGGGAGTCTGAATTCTGTTCTCTGCTTCTGTTGTTAATTTGTACTGTGATGATGCCTAGGCGCTCCAGTCATAGATCAGGACCCCAGTGTACTAATCCCCATAGAAACACAAAACAAAAAGACAGTCCCTGCCCCAAGGAACTTACAACCCCAAGTATAAGACGTGAGGCAACAAGTAGATACTGACAGACAGCTCTTCCACAGATTGTTCCGGTGCGATCGTGGGAAAGGGGGGCATAATTCATTATTCATTGTAGTACAGGGGTCTCTAGAAGCTCTGTTACATTGGGCTGAGTAGAAGAGAGTCCCTGCCTTAAGGAATTTACAGTCTAATCTCTATCTTGCACTCTTCTCTATAAAATAGGGATAACACTTAAATTCAAATGCCCAGCCATCATCAACACGTTTTTATTGTCCCATCAGTGATGTGTTTCTCTTGGCCCGGTGTCTAAGATCAAGTGCAGTGTCAGTTTAACATTGAGTGTGTCACCTGCAGTGAATTCAATGAAGAAGGAACAATATGACTACAGGGGAAAGATAGCTTTCTGGCTAATGCATAGGACTCGGTGTGAAGGCATCTGGGTTATATTCTTGACAGTGTCATAGATTGCCCTATGTGATCTTAGGCAAGGAACAGCGCCTCTCTGCCTCAGTTTCCCTGTCATTTAAACTGGGAGAATATCATCAGTTCACAGGAGTTAGTTATTGAATCCTTAACCACCAACTTCTGTAAAGTGGTTTGTGGTCCTAACATGGAAGATGTTTATCGTTGTTGTAATAATTGTAGTGTGTTAATGCACTGCCATTCAGTCACTATAATATTGCATTTTAAGGGGTAAAGATGGGTCTGAAATGTGATTCCCACCCCCACAAAAAATAAGTTCAGATTTGATTCCTTATCTGCACTACAATCCTTAAGATTTTTAACTTGAAAACTGATGACTAAATATGCTAATCAGAATGCCCGATTCACAGTTAGTGTCCCAGACCATCCTGGCAACAGCCAGGCAATAGATTTTCTTTGAGACAGATTTGGTGGGTGAATTGTTCGTTTCCTCTGCTAAGGAGCTAGATCCCATATAGAGCTGCCGTGACATTTCATCTTTGGGTTTACCTAACTGAGGTGGTTGGTGGGGTTTTTTGTGTTAAAGAAACTGGATGATACCAGCTCTTCTGAGGGCAGCACCATTGATATAAAGCCAGAGGTAGAGGAAGTCCCTGTGGAGGCACCAGAAGAATATCTGGACCCAGATGCATGCTTCACAGAAGGTGAGTTAAGCACAGATGTTGATACGGGCCTCTGACTGGGTGTTGTGACCCATATCTAGTGTAGGCTTAGCCTAGGGTTTAGGGCTGGGGCTGCATCAGAGCTAGGGATTCTTAAAAATCCCCAATTCTGCAGACATGAGTAAATTATACTCACACTAAGGATTTGCAGGATTTAGGCCTTTGGAGACCAGCTGTTGTTGCCTCAGTCTAGACTGTTAACAGCTGAGGAAGGTTCTCCTGCAGTGAAAGTGGCTGGCACCAGGGATTTTGAAGCAAGAGAATTTGGGTTTTATTGGTGCTGCTGTGAAGATACTGATGGCCACAATGTTTGACAGAGCCATTATGAAGTCATACATGGCCACTGATTTGTTAGAATCATTCCCATAGCAAAGGTATTTTAAATGGTTTGAGGTGATTTTATCAGAGAGTTCTCTCTCTGTTGCTCTCTGGTTAAGTGTGGCTGCCTCGCTGAGTAGAATTACACTGCACCCCCCCTAGAACGTGGGGTTTGGGAGCCATGCGCGGTACCCCGTTAACGCGGGGGTGGGGCGCGGTACCATGGATCCCAATCTAAACAATTTATTTTGGGATCCATGCTCACCCCCATGCTAATACCGAATTCGTGCTATAGTGGCGCGCGGTCTAGCCAGGGTCTCCTGTATTTTAAACTGACTGCTAGTAAACTGATTTAAAGCTAGGCATTCAGATACTACAGTGACAGGAATTAGCATAAGGACCTGGAAGATGGGTGGATTGATTGGATGGATAAATGTTACTTTTAACTGAAATGCAAGCAGTTGAAGACTCTAGAGGAGCAAAGTCACTTTTATGCAAAGACCCTTCTGTGCCTACAATACCCCGTCTCCCACCCCCAATAAAAATCCTCTCACACTCACTCCTTTCCATGCTGCCCCCATGCAGGTTGTGTGCAGCGCTTTAAGTGCTGTGATGTCAATATTGAAGATGGACTGGGCAAATCCTGGTGGATCTTGAGGAAGACCTGCTTTCTGATTGTGGAGCACAACTGGTTTGAGACTTTCATCATCTTCATGATCCTACTGAGCAGTGGAGCCCTGGTAAGTGAGTTTTGGAAGTCTGTGAAGCTAAATTACATTATACTGGGGGCTCTTCTCCTAGTGTACTGAGAGCTATTTCTGGGCATTTGGGTGGGAAAAAGCCATCTCTCCTTGGACAAGGTGGGGAATGCAGGATAGACTTGTGATTTAATTATTAATGATTTGTATTGCAATGGGCCCCCTTTGCGCTAGGTGCTGTACAGAAACCTAGCGAGACATGGTCCCTGCCCTGAAGGTTTTCCAATCTAACTTAAAGTAAGACGCAAAACTAGGAGCCTTGAAATCCGAGTTCTAATCCTTGCTTTGCCACAGACTCAGTGAGTGACCGTTGGCAAAACCACTTCGCCTCTCTGGGCCTTAATTTGCCCATTGCGCTGTAGGGATAGTGATACTTTCTTTAACATTTGTACAGCTCCTGGAGACCTTCAGATTGGAGGCACTGTGTGGGTGCAAACTGGGATGCATGGTTGTGACACTGCAGCCGTGTTTCTAGAGGCTGACGTTTTCCTACCAGTGAAAGACCTCATCTAATTTTTTCCCAGATCTTTGATGAGAATCAGCTTCTTGGGTATTTAGTGGATTGTGCTATACAGTGAATGAAAAAATGCAGTACATTTAAGCTGCAAATTCTAGTTCAACAGAATTCCTGTGCTTCTCCAGATTCTCTTTAGTACCTTTTGCCAAAATGTTCAGAAGGTCTCTGCACCCACAACTGGAGCTTGATTTTTTTTTTTAAGCGCTTGGCTCCCATTTAGGCATCGAAATAAATGGAAAGATTTTCAGAAGAGCTCAGCACACTAGATGCATGTTGAGAGCTGAGCTGTTTTGAAAATCTGTAAGCATCACAATAGGAGACACTGGGTGCTGAGCACTTTTGAAAAACGGTCCCTCACTTAGGTGCCTAAAAGGAGGCTGAGTTCCTTTGAAAATCTGGCTCCATGGGCTTGTCTACACTGGACTTGGCTGCATTGGTGTAAAAAATGACTTCCACTGGTGCAGTTTACCCTAGTTTAAATAAGCTGCTGGTTTGTTGCACATTCAGTGGCAAGTCTTATGTAATGACAAGTGGCATTTGATTATTTCCCAGGCCTTTGAGGATATTTACATAGAACAGAGAAAGACCATCCGGACCATGCTGGAGTATGCAGACAAGGTCTTCACCTACATTTTCATTCTGGAGATGTTGCTGAAATGGTGCGCCTACGGATTCGTCAAGTTCTTCACCAACGCCTGGTGCTGGCTGGATTTCCTCATTGTGGCTGTATGTATTTTCTGCTTCTGGTCTCTGGCTGGGAAACGGGGTGGGGATGGGGGTGTAATGCTGTGCTCATGAAAAGGGTCCAGTAGGTGATGTATCTCACTAGGAAGTGGGTCCAATCCCATGTGTACATAGCTCTCCAAAACTGGAGAAAGGACAGAGCCATCCAGACAAGCAGAGCTACTGAGGATTGTTATATGCGACTGAGGAATTTCTACACCACGGGTCTTAACAGATACGTACAAAGAAAGGGTTTCCATCCTCTGGCTCACGCTGTGTTAGCGTTGCTCTTTCTGAAGGATCTGTACATTGAGGAAGTTATAGAAAGAGTTCAGTAGAGTGTAAAGAATTTGTGCTACGAATGAACATACCTTTCCCTGACTCCAGGCCAGCTGAAGTGACATCTTCTCTCTCCACATAGTTTGTATGAGACACCAATGGGAGAGAGTCCAGCAGGTGGAATCTTTCAATGCTGCCACCTGGTGACATCCATGCACCCAGGATGTTGGGTGCTCGGGCCAATGGGTCTGTTCAAATCTTTGTAGAACTCCAGGTACTTCCAATTCAAGTGAAGAAAAACCTTATCAGGCAAGATAAAGTTTGTCTTTATTTCTCTTTGCTAAAGAGGATCAAATACCCAGAAGAAAAGGGCTGATCCTCACATTTGGAGATATGGACAGCAACTTGGTGTAGGGTAGATGTAAGATGATAGAAGGGGTAGACCTTCAACATGGACAAACTAGCATAGAGACCTGCATAGAGAGAGCTGGTTGAAGGAATACACTGAAGAGATAAAATGAGTAGGAGAAGAAGGGAAATGTTAGCAAGGTAATTTATGGAATAGAAAACAGCAAAAGTATTTAAAACATGATGGGTAATGTTTTCAAAAGCACCTATATGACTCAGGCTCTGAAGTGCCAGAGTCCCTTCTGAAAATGGGATTTTAGGCTCCCATGTTCCTCAGGTGCTTCTGAAAATTGTATTTGTGCGCATTCAAAACACCCATCTGTGAGGCAGTGTCCTAGCTGAAGGCCCAGAGGATCTGCTGCACCATTCAGCCCAGACGAATGATCGAATATTAAGCTGAGAAAAGGCCTTTCTGAGTCTCTTGCTGGGAGATGGAAAATTCTTCTTCGAGTGATTGTTCACATAGATTCCAATCAGGGTGTGCGTGTGCTCGTTCACGGTCATCGGAAAGTTTTCCCTTAGCAGCTCCTGTCGGGTCGGCTGTGGAGCCCCCTGTAGTGGCGCCTTCATGGCACTCAATATATGACCCTGCCGACCCGACCCCCCTTCAGTTCCTTCTTGCTGTCCATGACGGCCATTGGAACTGCATTCACTTGCCTTGCAAGTGCTTCCCTTCGTTTTCTTCTTTAGCCTGTAGTTTTCTAATCTACATCGAGCGCACTAAGCCTTTCAGAAAATCGAACCAGCTGTTCCTTGCGGTGGCAGACTAGAAGAAAGATCTCCCGGTCTCTTCCCAATGCGTTTCTTCCTGGATCACAGACTGCATCCGCACATGCTATGAGCTGGCTAAGGTCCCAGCCTCAGCTATTACAGTACACTTCACAAGGGCACAAGCCTCGTCAGCGGTTTTCCTGGCCCAGATCCCCATTCAGGAGATCTGCAGAGCAGCAACCTGGTCATCAGTGCATGTGTTTACCACTCACTATGCGATCACCCAGCATTCCAGAGAGGATGCAACATTCAGCAGAGCGGTGCTCCAGTCAGCAATTTTTTAACGCCAACCCCACCTCTGGGGCAGAGCTTGGGAGTCACCTGATTGGAATCGACGTCAACAAGCACTCGAAGAAGCAGGGCTTTGGAGCTGTGCTTGGGCTCTGCTTCAGCTCCAGGCAAAAACCTGCAGCTCCACTGCTCTGGAGCTGCTCCGTGGGCTCCGCTCCAAAGCCCTGCGAAGAATCAAAAAATGGTTACTCACCTTCTCGTAACTGTTGTTCTTCGAGATGTGGTGTTCACGTCCATTCCACTACCCACTCTTCTTTCCCCTCTGTTGGAGTAGCCGGCAAGAAGGAACTGAATGGGGGTTTGGGTCGGCAGGGTCATATATTGAGCGCCATGAAGGCGCCACTCCAAGGGGCTCCACAGCCGACCCGACGGGAACTGCTAAGGGAAAACTTTCCGATGACTGTTGTGACGGTGTTCCCCATAAAACTTTATGGGGAGATGCTTATAAATGTATATATGTAACTAAAATATGTTTTATGCTACATGTGCCATGTAACATATCTCTGTGAAAGTTATGACCTACTGAATTTACTCCTCCTGTTTGTATGCATGTATCATTGTTGTAGTTGGAGTTATGAAGATTGGTTTTATATTTGCTGGTTTTGTACATAGCCTTTGTAAGTGCATGGGATCATCTTGGGAGCAAAGAATGCCTGTTAAATGCGAGCACTTGACAGACAAAAGACTTTGCAGACCCCAATCCACATTGGGGCCAGGTCTGGAATGCAACTGGTTAGACTGGTTAGGGCGCATGGGCAGGTGACTTGCCCATGTGATCCCAAAACTCCAGGGCAACTGGATCCTACGCAGGGAGAGGAAGAGAGGCTATAAAAGCCCTTGCAAGACCCTTCCATTTTGTCTTCAGCTGGCTAAAGGAACGGTCTTGCAAGGGCTTTTATAGCCTCTCTTCCTCTCCCTGCGTAGGATCCAGTTGCCCTGGAGTTTTGGGATCACATGGGCAAGTCACCTGCCCATGCGCCCTAAAAATGGAAGGGTCTTGCAAGGGCTTTTATAGCCTCTCTTCCTCTCCCTGCGTAGGATCCAGTTGCCCTGGAGTTTTGGGATCACATGGGCAAGTCACCTGCCCATGTGCCCTAACCAGTCTAACCAGTTGCATTCCAGACCTGGCCCCAATGTGGATTGGGGTCTGCAAAGTCTTTTGTCTGTCAAGTGCTCGCATTTAACAGGCATTCTTTGCTCCCAAGATGATCCCATGCACTTACAAAGGCTAGGTACAAAACCAGCAAATATAAAACCAATCTTCATAACTCCAACTACAACAATGATACATGCATACAAACAGGAGGAGTAAATTCAGTAGGTCATAACTTTCACAGAGATATGTTACATGGCACATGTAGCATAAAACATATTTTAGTTACATATATACATTTATAAGCATCTCCCCATAAAGTTTTATGGGGAACACCGTCACAACTGTGCATGCAGCGCGCCTACATCCTGAATGGAATGGATGTGAACAACACATCTCGAAGAACAATAGTTACGAGAAGGTGAGTAACCGTTTTTTCTGAGTAGGATTTACTTGTGCTGTACAATGGCTATGGGAACTCCTAGAAATATCTGAGTAGATGGAAGAATTATCCCTGGTGTGTTGGGGAACTGCTAATGTGGAGCCAAAAGTGGGATCAAATTATCTGATATGATAATATCAGATAATTTACTCTCTGCTTACTTGGGTGCCCCTCCTCTAAACACAGATCCTAAGTAACTCTTCTGATCTATAAAGTCTAGTGAATCTGTAACTCTCTCTTGTATTATTATATAGTGAAACACAACACTAAAATGAAAACTCCAAGACCAGACCCTTACACACTCCCAAACTGGATTGAGGAAAATGGTAGAGCAAGATTAAATTGATTAGATATACTTTAAAAAGAAAAGGCCTGCAGTTAAGATAGGTAGGAGAAAAATTGTAAAGGTTACTCTGTCCTCATGCTTCATGGTGTGAGCTAATTCCAGCTGGGATCAGGAAGTACAGTATTGCACAATTGGCAAATGCAGTACAGATTTGTTTACTTCTTTCAGAGCATCAGATTGTCACTAGAGTAAGGATGTTGAATTTACTGGTAAGGGAATTTCTACCATATGTAGTGAACGAGAGCAGTGCAAATGATACATATCAGAGAGCTAAGGTATCTGGATGCAAAGTACTTTACTGAAGATTTCAGGCTTCACCTGGTATAGTAGTTGGGGAAATGACACCTTTGTCTGCAAAAATCTGAAGAGTGAATTTGAATACGTTGGTGTTAAAAAGTAAGGTACTGAAGCTTAACATGGTCAACAAGATCTTCATTAAACATCCCATCCCGTCTCTGCCAGACCAGATCCTTTTAAAGCCTCTAGAATGGCAGAAGTGGAATTTGAGTTGAATCTCATGATGGGAACAATAACTAAGAGGGAATAAGCATTTACATCATAACAATATTCTTGAATGTTATTTTTCAGGTTTGGTAGCATTGGTAAATAACCCTCCTCCTCTGATTCCTAAAGCTTGCTGGGTATACATGTGAAGAAAGAGTCTTTTTCTGGGTAACAATAATTAAGGCTTCTGCTTTTCAGTCCAGCAGGATTGCTTTTGGCATGTATCAATGCCCACTAAACATCCTATTGAAGTTTCCAGTGAATTGAGTATATAATACTGAAAAATGCCATTGAAATTTGAAATATCCTTTTGTAAGTTTCACTATTTCTTGTCTTGTTCACAGTAGGGACCAGGGCATTAATCTAAGGGTGAGGGGCTCAGTGAAGTCTTGGTTGTTTTGTACTTGAAATGCTTGAACTACTTCTGCATTGTGAGTACATGAGAGATGATCCTAGGTCCAGACACCCCAACCCATATCCTGACGTTTGGATCTGAAATCCCTCACTTGGTCTTTGGGGATGAAGCAGGGCTGTAGATTTTTTGATATGAGCAGCACACACAAGAGCTGCTCTGCTTTGGAGCCATTTCTAGCCTTGTTCCTTCCTCCCCACTAGGCAGAGTTACAGTAGACATCCCTCCTAACAGCACAGCTCGTTACATCCTGGGATCATTAGAGGTTTTTACCTGCAGATCAAGGTCTCGCTCAGCACAGTGAGTCAATTCTCATGGACGTTTATAGCTGATTTCTCCTTATGCACGGATCTGTTTCTCTGAAGCTAAGTTTCTAGTCAGTAGGCCAGGCTGCCTTGAGCTCATGCCCAGGACTGACACTGCTATGCAGCACTGGTTGAAATGGGTTAGAAGAACTTAAAATGATATCCCTTCTGCTTGTCTCTGATTATAGCAACCAAAGCTCCTATGTGAGGCATTTCATTATGAGATTAGTGAAGAATCCTTGTGTGTTCTCTCTTGCTAGAAAGCTCTTTCTAATGTAGGATGGGAGCAGAGGCTAAGGCAGTGGACTCAGTCTCGTGTCTGAAATACCTGCACTTGCTGGAACCGTGGTCCGTACTCACCAGCATCAGTGCAGCCCTGTGACCTTCCAGAGTAGATCGAAGGTGTTCCATGAAGGCCACTGTGAGGCTAGTAAAGGTCCCATGGCACTTCTTATAAGATTAACCAAGGGCACATGGACAAATGCTTAAAAATGTCCCCTCCTGCGAATCAGCTGGTGATGGTCAAATCTGAAAATGGAAAACGCAGGTTCTAGCCTGAACATTTACCCTGCTATTTCTAGGCTTACATTGCGAGCCCCTCCCACCTCCCCAAGTCAGTTGACCTAGGCTCTGAGACTCACTGCTGCGGTTGTTTGCTGTGTAGATGTACTCAGAGAGACTTGAATCAATAGCCCAGACCAAAGCATCCCTGAATATTGGTGCATTAGAAATCTGGTCCTGAATTTGGTTCCTTGAGCCCATTTCTAGAATGAACTGGCGGCATCCTTGAAGTTCATTTACCGCTGAATGCCTCAGTTTCCCCATGTTTTAAAGGAGGATAAAAATTCACTGTTAGGAACTGTGTCCTGTTATGAGGATTAACTAGCTAATGATTGATAAGGAAAATCGCTGTGTAAGGGCTCAGTTATTTCATGATACATAATGATCAACTGACATTTTTAAATGGTTTAGATACTTGCCCTTATGTATCTCTGTAGTGTGACAGTGGTTGATTTTAAATCACAAGTGCTCTCATGGGAGGCGGATGAATGTGTTGATGGTGAAGGACAGTTATTATACAGGACCCTATCCACATCCCAGTGTCATCAACAGGAGTCTTTTCAATGACTTAAATGGAAATTGGATCATGCCTGTAGAGCCATTAAGTGTACATGGTACTTTACGGGCAGAAGGTCCCTTCGAATTCACAGTATAAGGACCCAGTCCTGCAAGAGGCTTAGTTGCCCTCAGCACCTAGTGAGGACATTCCGTAGCTCACAGTAATGGAGCCTAAGTTATATTCTAAGCCACGATCTTTAACAAAAAAGATGGCTTTGGGGTTAAGGAAGAGTACAGTGGATTTAGGACATCTAGAGTCTATTCCCAGCTCTATCAGCCCCACTGTGTGACTCTGAGCAAATCATGTTGTCATTATGTGCCTCAGTTTCCCCATTTGTAAAATGGGGTAATTATATTAACCCTCCCTCAAAGCAGGTTGCGATGCTCAGTGATAATTAAGCTCTGCATCCTTTGCAACTCTTTGTATGGAGATGCTAGAGAAGTGCTATGTGTTAGCAGAACCAAAAAGTCCAAGGTTTAAAAGTGATACAAATTTGAAATTGAGTGCTTTAAAGCCAAGGATGTTCAGAATTTTATGATACCAATCCATCCCCAAAATTATTCTTATACTTTTGATATAAAGTAATAAAACCTTACTCTGTTCCTCAACGGTCATTGCTGTAAAAAGAACACCGCCACCAGGAATGAGTGAGGCGACTGCTATTTGAATAAGCTGAGCAGGGCAGTTTGTGCAGTGTGTGTATTTATCTGTATTCTTTCTCACAGGTACCTTTAAAATTTGTCTGGCTTAATTTAATGGGAGCTGCTTGGACCCTGCAGACAATAAAAGGGCGAGGGTAAGGTTCTTGTCATCCATTTGGGCTCCTCCTTCCAACAGACCCTGTTTCCGTCTGTCTCTCTGCCTCTCTCTCACTTATTTTTTCCCCTTTGTTTTTTTCTTATGCCTCTCTCAACCGCATTATTTCCTTTCAGGTCGTTTCAGTCAAGTGAAGTAGGCAGCTGGTGTCATGTCTTCGGTATTTATCTATGGGGGACCCAGACCTGCAGTCTGGGCTGGGCAATCAGTGCTAGGGGATTCATTCTAACAGTTTGGAACCTTTTTTCTTTTTTTTTTCTTTTTCTTTTTGTTTTCTGTATAGGTCTCTTTAGTCAGCCTTGTAGCTAATGCCCTGGGCTACTCGGAACTAGGTGCCATAAAGTCCCTTAGGACACTAAGAGCTTTGAGGCCGTTAAGAGCGTTGTCCCGATTTGAGGGGATGAGGGTAAGATGCCATTAGCAGCTGATCCTTCTGCATGCCTGTGGAGCGGGTTTTTTAAGCATGCTAGAACTGATCAAACTGGTGGAAAGATAATTCCAGACAGAATCATGATGCAGCTGCTAACTTGATCACACACCCCTGTTTATGTCCCCTTACCCTGCCCTCTGCTGCACACTCCCCTTTTAAAGAAGGGAGATGCATTTAGCTGCCTCATTACATTAATTATTGGCCCAACCCACATGCCATTCGTAGAACATGTTCAACACTTGGCTGTTCTCATTTGGCCTGGCTTTTACCTCTAGCATCCGAGGGGGCTTCTCAGCTGTAACTTTTTTTTATCTAGGGAGAATCACCAGGTGCAAAGAAGCAGAATTCGAACCACCTCAAATGTCTTCCCCCTCTCTCCCCACAAGGTGTTGGCCACAGTGGGAGCTGGTGGGATTTAATCAAAGGAGAATGTAAAGGGTTTATAAAAAAATCTAATGTATGCAAGTCAGTAAAAAGCTGCTTCTCCTTCTTGGATAACTCAGGCCTTTAGTCCCTGCAGGAAGGAAATGGGGGAGAGCTCAGCTGTTTCAAAAAAGCATTTGGTTTAATTCCTCTTGTTGCACCTTGTTGTTCTCAATCCAGTCTGGTGATGACTGGAAGCCTTGTCTGATAGTGAATTTTTCCTTTCCACTCCCTCCCTTTTACCATGCTTTTATGGTACCCGGTCCTGTCACTGTGATATTAGCAACAAAGCACAAGCAAAGCATTGAACTTAACAAGCTTTCCTGAAATTGTTAGATGGCACCAATGTCATGGGGATTCCATTTTAAATGATTGCAGTGTCTTGTTACTTTGCCACTGATTTTATATTTTGGTGCTTTTTTCCCTCCTTTTGTATTGAAATAATAATGTACAAAAAGGCAAAAAAAAAATCCAACAAAACATACCTTTCTGTAGGTAAAGAGTATGTTGGACCAATGGATTTTCACTGTTGCTGTTGTGAAAAATATTAATTTAGGTCTATTGCATTAAAGATCAAGCAAATGCACACTTAAATTTAAAGATATAGAAGAAATGGAATAAAACAGCTGGGAGATGATACTAATCTCTAAATGTACTCCAGGGCAGCTCTGGAGTAACTCCATTGGAGTCAGTGGAATTACTCTGGATTTACACTGGTGTAATTTAGAGCAAAATAATGGCCTAAGGCATATAATGGCCTGTTAAAGGAATTCTCAAATAGATCTCTAGGGCATGACATAAACTACAATATCTATAAAGAAAATCCAGTGGAAGCAATAGTCTGTACTGAGGGTAGTGATGGTACAGTTGTTGTTGGCTACATACACTAACCTCAAGTCAGTTACACAACATGGCCATATCAGAGTTGTGTAGAAAGCACTAGTGAGACTTTAACTGTGCAGAATTAATCATGACGAGGCTAATCTTGTAAAAATCTTTCTGCAAATTTCTTCAATAGCACAGTCACAGTACAGCCCCTGAAATGCCAGTCCTGCTCATCCGCCCTCAGAACCACACTTCCAGTTTTGTTATAGTGGAATGAAATCTGTGTCAATTTAAAATAATTTAAATAGCTGAAGCGGAATTCTGAAGATTCCTTTTTCGCGATGCCAAAAAAATTGTTTCATGCAGTTCATGGCTGTTGGCACATACAGCAAATTCAATAGTTAAATTCACCCCATGGCTACTTATATCCCATTTATTCTCAAATGTGAGGGCTTAGTGGACATAAGCTGTGTGCGCGTATTCTGAACATTTTACCCTAAATGCATGAAGAGGCAGCAGTGTTTTGTTGCTGGAACTAGATATAGGGAGCTGTGATTCTGCCTCTGATTTGTGAGTGACCTTGGGCAAGTCACTTAGCCCTTTGTACAGGGCACAGAGAGGTTAATACTTCGCAAGGGTGTTGAGAAGTTTAATTACTGTTTATAAAGTGCTTTGAGATCCTTAGATGTAAGGCATTATACAAGTGCACGGTATTAATATGAAGTATCGTTACTGGAAATGGCCTTTATCTGCTCAAACAGATTTCAGGTATTGACCATGTGTGTTTTTATCTTAACCTTTAGATGCTCCTGGGACATTCCCCTGAACTGACACTATTGGAAAAATGAGTAGCCTTTCCACACTAAAATCCTGGCCCCATTGACAGTACTGAAAAAACTCCCATTGACTTCAGTGGGCCCAGAATGTCACCCTAGCTTTGTCTGCAACTTGATACTGTTAACATCATTTGGGTCATAATAAAGGTGTGAATTAAATATCAATATCGCAAAAGCTACAGATTTAGTATTTCTAGCAGGATAGCCTTTAACTTAAATTCCTGTCCGAGATTCTTATAAAAAAGCATGATTGTATGATTAAGACTTAAAATCCAGGTTGAGCGAAGATGGCTTGTGTGAACTATATGCTAAATACAAACAGGGTTGATTCCTCTCTGGGGCTATATTAATCTGCTTTGGGGCGGGGGGGGAGGTTCCCCCTTGCCAATAGGACTTTTAGTTTAATGATAAACAGTGGCTTACGAACTTACATACACAATCACAAAGGGTGACATTTGTTCAAGTGGCACAAAGCCAGAGTGATCAGGCCTTGTTCATATGGAGTCTGGCAAAGTTAGGGGTCTAGAGCACCCCCTCCACAGTTGCTTCTCCTGCCGACGGGCCCCCAGGACCTTTGTGTATACTTCTCCCACAATGGACACATGTGGAGTTTGTGTGGTATGAAGGGTCCTTCTGCACTAGGATGAATTTCATCCAAGTAGAACCAATTTGCCCCCTACTGCAACATCAGCACAATGTTAATATTATTTTTTTTTGGTCATTAGGACACGTGTTCTTTTGTTGTTAAAGTTTAATTCTTAAAAGTGGTTTATATAATGCTATAACATGGTCACAGAGACTAGTATAATCAAAGAGGGGAAAGAACTAGTATGAAGTCCAAAGATAATAAATGGCATTTTAAAAAATAAATGTAAATCATGCTGGAGAGAATGATCCCCCACCCCTCCCACTCCCACCCTCCTGGAGATTTTGAATTGTACCTGGTGTGGAATCGAGAGATTCACACTCACTTAAAATTGAGAAACTGTTTCACTTCAGCAAAATTGATACAAAGGGGTTAACTGTAACTGTGCGACTTCGTAACCTTCTCCATTCTTTTTTGTTCTGACTTTGAGATAAGTGTACCAAAACAATCCCTCCAACCCCAAGGACAGTAATTTGAAATGCCTTTGCAAAGGAAACATTACAAGTAGTTCTTTGCTTTTCTCTACTCCATAATAATCTGCATTTTAAAGAGCTTGCTCTGCTCTTAAATTACTCAGGAAGTATGACAGTAATGCTATGAAACATGCATGCACTTTTGTCAATTGCCAATGCACAGTCTGCACACAAAAGCCATGTTCCCTCTCTCAGATTTTTTGAAAGTTGGTTATGGTTATAATGATCAATTTAAACAGTGTAAATTGATTCCATTTATTCAGGTAAATGATTACAGGAAGAGAGAGCATTTGTTGGAGGTATATCAGCATTCCAGTAACTGACTAGTTTTAAAATACAGTAGGTGATCACTGTGGTGTGTACACTTAAGAGTGGAGTGGAACAAAGGGGAGTAGGTAATTGGAAGGAAAGGTGTTGTGTATTTAGCATATATTTAAAGGGCCTGATGCTGATCTCATACCAATGTAAGTCAGTGGATTTATGCTGGTGTAAAACTGACTAGTCTCAAACCCTGTTAATCATTGCAGGGAAAACGTAATTCAGTAGAAGTACATGTGTATTTAACCCTTTTACTGCCACATTGCCAAGTTGATGGGGCATCTAAAAGCTAAAATGGCATCCTGGTCAATTATTATGCTGAATTTAAATTATCTGTAGTTATTCAGGGCTAGAGATGGGGCCAAGCCATGACGTTTGGAGTTGGGCCTAAATTTCTGGGATGCGGATCCAAGATTCTGGTTTCAGTCCATCTCTTTTCAGGACCAGTATAATTTTCAGTGAGCATATATAGGGAAATCCCATTGGGTTACAGAGTGGAATCACTTGAGTCAACATGAAACATGACTAAATCATTACTAATTATTTTGTTACATAAAACATTTAAACATGAAATAATGACGCAGAAAGCGACCAGTTTGAGAATCTGATTCAGACATGTCTCCCCAGGGTGGTTAGCGTTCCACCATTTGTGACTGCTGAGACACTGGTAGAGGGGACTGGGATCATTCAATATCTTAATTCCCCTACATGATAGTAAGAGCATCCCAAGAGGGCGAATCACTGGCTTAATTGATCTTTTTTGCCAAGGAGAACTAGGAGGGCTGGCGTAGTGACTATTTACTACCTAGGGCAGTTTCATTAACCGTGACTTCTTTTGAGCTGAAACTTGGATTCTGTACCTGACTCTGACACCTCTGTTTTGGGTGGGGAAACTGAGACCCAGAAAGGCAAAATGACTTGCACAGGGTCATGGCAGCCTGTTGGTGGCAGAGTCAGGAACAGAAGGTCTAATTGCCAGGTCTGTGCTTAGGCCACCATCACCATTTCCGTGATAATGAAAATGCCTTAGGCAGCAAAGAGTCTCTGCAACTCCCATCCCAGTTGCCTTCCTGGCTCTTTGTAAAGTACCTTGAGACCTGCCTGAAAAGTGCTACCAGGAGTCCACATTGTTATTAATCATCATATATTTATTGTTTAAACCCCGAATTACAGAATGCGTGAAACCAGTGTGTTTAGATAGAACTTTGATTAGTGTTCTTCCTTTGACACTAGACAGAAGGGATAAAACAGTTTTTAAAATTTTAATTTACAAAAGGAACCTAAAATAGGAGAATTGTAATAAAAGATTTAATACCTACTGGCCTGGCTATGTTAAAAGCATGAGAGCCTAAATTCCGTCATATGTTTGTCAGGAGAGGGCTTGGGGAAACACCGCTCCAAATTCCTGAGACTCAAATTAGGAAATGGTGAAAGAGATGAGCTGTGACCAAACAGCACACCACTTCCTGTCTTATTTGCTGCAGTTTGGAGAAGGGAATATGGCTTTTCTTTCTTCTTGAGCCTGCAAACTTGCATGCTCAGCTATTTGCCTGAGACAACATGGTCGCCTTGCTTAGTCACAAATATTATCTTGATGTTTACACTGACTCATGGCTTAGTCTTAAGAGAGCAATTTTAGGGCTCGATCCTGCTCCCGTTGAAGTCAATGGCTCAGAATTCCCCACTGACCTCAGTGGGAGCGGGAAGCGGGCCTGTAAGTGACCACAGCCTTGTTTTAAAGTGGGGAATGGCCATAAGGGCCACTGGCTGATAAATTCCTCCAAATCCATGAGCAATGATATCCTTGGACCTGGCTTTGAGCAATTAGTCAGGTAGGAGTCTATTGATTATTGTGAAGAGAGTTTGAGCCCAGCCTCACTCAGCAACATCGTTTTTTCCCATTGGCAATCAAAATAATTTAAAAGTAATTCTTGTACACATGCATGCACAAACACACACCCACACCCACAAAAAACCAAAGCCAAAGTCAGCAGATGCAAAAAGAACTCGCCCTGTTTTTAAAATAAACAGGATCTCAACAGATGAACATAAGAACAGCCATACTGGGTCAGACCAATGGTCCATCTAGCCCAGTATCCAGTGGGCTTCTAAACAGAACCTTTAGCCACTTGGAATAAATTCACTGCAAACTCTAGTCTAGACTAAAAGCCACGGACCTGTCAGTGGCCTCGCCTCCTATTCCCCCCGAAAAACAGCTGTATTGATGCTTGCTGCCTACTGTCTTCTGTTTTATACTAAAACTTTCTCCCACCCCTTCCAACGCAGGTGGTTGTCAACGCCCTGGTTGGCGCTATCCCTTCCATTATGAATGTGTTGTTGGTCTGCCTTATCTTCTGGCTGATTTTCAGCATTATGGGGGTTAACCTGTTTGCTGGGAAATACCATTACTGCTTTAACGAGACATCAGAGGAGCGCTTCGATATAGAGATAGTTAACAACAGGACCGATTGTGAAGCACTGATGCCGCCCAACTCCACTGAGATCCGATGGAAGAATGTGAAAATTAACTTTGACAATGTTGGGGCAGGATACCTGGCTCTTCTCCAAATTGTAAGTTTTGCCTTCCCCACCTCCCAGCCCACAGTAAATGTTAGATCTTCTAACAGACCATCTCCATCTCTGGGTTTTTCCCTCTTACGCCCCTAACTCAACACTCCCGTTGACTTGAATGTACATTGGATCAGACCATTGAGCCTCATTTTGACATAAGTTGCGCATTTGGCGCTGCCTGGGGTGCCTCTAACCCTGTATTCCCAGAGAGCTCGATCCAGTCTATTTTTAAAAAAACACTTTTAATTATGCAATTTTTAAGACCCCAGCAAACCCTGGATTTAATGAGGCAACAATAAAATGTCTTTAAAAATGTAAATGAATCTCTCCACTTCATCAGAAAAAGGCAGATTTAAATAAATTGCCCATAAAATCATAGATCTGCAACAGGTGGAATTAAATAGTGCCTTATAAAGGGAAAGCAAGAGAGTAAGTGAGCCCTCTCCTCATGCAGTTCTGTACCACACATCTCATCTATCCAGGCTCATTTCAAATTACTTCCCTCTAAAAGAATATGTGCTTTTCTTCACTAGGCTACTTTCAAGGGCTGGATGGATATCATGTATGCAGCAGTAGATTCCAGAAAGGTAAAGCATGTTCCCCACCACCCGTCCTCCAAAATCCCACTTCTTATTCTTAAATTGTGTTTTTTATTATTTTTATTTATTTGCTATAGTGATCATTCGGTTGCATTGCCTGCAGTTATAGCATTGTTATCCATTGAGAGGTGTTGTACAGAGTGAGAGTCACTGTAGGAGAATTACAGCGGCGAAGGAGTGCAAGGGGATGTTTATTTCATCATTGGACCCGGGGTGGGGGAATGCCTTGGGCAAGGTGGTCTGCTGCTAGGTCTGCCATTTCACGGATTCTTTGGCCACACCCTGGCTCCTATTCCAGTCTAATGGCAGTAATATTAGCTGCATAGTTGTCGTGCACCCCTGCCCAGGCTTGGAGGTAAATTCTAGCTGCCTGGCGCCCACGATGCGTCTGCACGGTGCCAGGGTAGAGTTAAACACCAATATTTTCATTTTTTCTTCTTCTTAGTTTCAAGCAAAATGGAATTAGGAATTAAAAAAAAACTTTTTTTCAGTCAGTGATGGAACCCCAAATGTGCTGTCCTCAGAACCAGAAAATGAAACTGACTATAAAGAGAAACAGGAGAAAATGACTACTCTGATTTCACTGTTTCATGTTGAGTGAAAGACAAAAAGGCACACAGCGTGAATGTGGGGGAAATATTTAAACAGTTTTTGTTTTCACTGTTTCCTCATCTGAGGTTCTTACTGTTTTTAAATGCAAGATATTAACCTTCACAGTGTGTGTTCCTGCCCTGACTTTATGGTTCCTCTCTGATTTGCAAATCACTGTATATTTTATGGGCCTAATTTTACAGAAGTGCTGAGCTCTTCTGTAAAACTCCAGTTGAAGTTGATGGGAGCTGTGAGTGTGTCACACTTCCAAAAATCAGGCTTTTTGGCTTTACTAATGATTCGAAGGTTGGTAATCAGGCTCATTTAAAACGTTCGTGTATTACCATCAAAATGTTCTCCAGTTGCACTGAAGTGGGATTTAGGCCAGTGTTCTCTCCCAGGTCACAGGAAGCTCCTTAAATCAAGAAGGATACTGAGACTCCATAGAGAAATACATAACTGAGTCAGAGCTGTGACTAACCCTTCCCCCAAAGTCCTGTCTCAGTAGGCACTGGCTTCAGTGCATAACCAGGGATGGGTTCTCTGATGGCATTTTCTTGGTTGCTCCAAAGCCCTAGTTAGAAATCTGCAAAAGAGAGGGCTCCAGGACCTTAGTTATAGAACCTGTGTTGGGAAGGAGAAAGCCTCTGTAAATCTTTTACCAATCCTGAACTTTCTCCTCTAGGTAACCAGCTCAAATCTGGCCCAGATTGGTTGTGATCATAAATTCATCCTATCTGATGGCTTTTTGGTGCCCCCATGTGAAAAGATTTTGGGTGGGACTGGGTCCAGTTCCTGCTTATCACATCATAAAAACCACCACTGAAGCTGGCAGCTAGTTGCAGCCAGAAGGGTAAAGGTCTGAATGTAGGTGGAGACTGAACTCCTGTCTTCATCAGAGCTCCCCTGGGCTGTGCTGATGGGGACGCTTGTACTGGACCTCTGCAGGTGAGCAAATGCTGCCAGTCAGCACATTTCACCAGCACAAAATTAACCACAAAAAAGAAGAAGAAGAAAGGTAGAAAAGTTCCAGAAGAGCCACATGCCACCTTCCTAGTCTAACACAGACAGTTGAACTGAGACAACAGCTCTTTGTACCCATACTTTATACTGTCTTTGCAATGTCTGTTTCTCTCCCCATCCCGGCGTTCAGCAAGAAGAACAACCCAAGTACGAGGACAACATCTACATGTACATCTACTTTGTAATCTTCATCATCTTTGGCTCCTTCTTCACCCTAAACTTGTTTATTGGTGTCATCATTGATAACTTCAATCAACAAAAGAAAAAGATAGGTCTACTTTTTTTATTAGTTAAAGAGGCAGATCTGGGCTATTTGCAGGACAAACAGATTAAGGGATTTTAAGGTCAGGACACTCCTGCATAATGCCACCATAGAACTTCACTCAGTGATTCCGGTATTGAACCTCATTGCTTAGAACTTAGCATCACAGACTGTTTATGACATTTAACAACCCTTATTGACTTGCCCCCAATGTCTGTTTAAGGAAGAGGGCTGGGCAAACAAGTTGCAATAAAACAAGAACCAACTTAATCTTTGCCCAAACTGTAGTGAGGTTCAGAAAAGTTGTAGATTCCGCTAAACACACCTTGATTTTCATTCATGTCTCTATTTTCTAGTCATGTCTTTATTTCAGCCCTTCAATTCCAGCCAAGTGCAAAGTACTACACTTAGGAGAGAAAAATCAAATGCACAAATTCAGAATGGAGAATAACTGGCTAGGCAATATTACTGCAGAAACGGCTGTGGTGGGTTATAATGGACCGGTCACAAACTGACTATGAGTCAACAGTGTGGTGCTCTATTCAAAACTGGAGAGGCCTGATCTAGAGAACGGTGCCCAGTTTGGGGCCCCACACTTGAATAAAGAAAGATGTCAACAAATTGGAGAGTCCAGAAGAGAGTGACAAAAATAACGTTAGAAAACCTGACCTCTAAGGAAAGGTTGAAAGAATTGGGCATGCTTAGTCTAGAGAAAACTGACTGAGATCATAATGTTCAAATATGTAAAAGGTTGTTATAAAGAGGACTCCAGTCATCAGTTGTTCTCCATGTCTAGTGAGGATAGAACAAGAAGTAATCAGCTCAGTTTGCAGGGAGATTTAGGTTAGATGTTAGGAAAAACTTGTAGGATAAACACTGGAACAGGCTACCTAGGGAGCTTGTGGAATTCCTGTCCTTTGAGGTTTTTAAGAACGGGTTAGACAAACACCTGTCAAGGATGGTCTAGATGTACTTAATCCTGCCTCATTGTGGGGGATGGACGATATGACTTCTTGAGGTCTCTTCCAGCTCTATATTTCTATGAGTCTATGAAATTCCATAAGAGAATGGAAGTGGGATATGCCAATAGTCTTTTTCCCCTTTCTCGGCCACTCTCTCTGCCTCTTTCTTCTTTCACTCCAAGCCTGAAGTGAGGGAGTTCCACGGGTAAAGCAGCCACCAAACGGTGTTAGCAGATGATCTGCAAGCCAGAGTAATTTGCAGAATAACCAATAATTTGGGGCTCTGGTGCAAATTATTTCTATCTAAAACAGTTACCACCAGTTTGCCCCACGGCACGTAGCCTGGTAGCCGAGCCCATACTGTGATCCCTTTCCCTTAATGTGCACGGACTGATTATAACCAGCTTTCTTTCTACTTCTCTTTTACTTTGGAGGTCAGGATATCTTCATGACAGAAGAGCAAAAGAAATACTACAATGCCATGAAAAAACTGGGCTCCAAGAAACCTCAGAAACCTATTCCCCGGCCTCTGGTAAGTGTGTGATTTAACGGGAGCCAAAGGAACAATAACTATGGGGCTGATTTTCAACAGTGCTCAGCCCTCTCATACCAGTGCCCATTGCTTTGAAGATTCACTCTAGACTCCACAATGCCTTGTTATACTGCAGGTGTAATAATCCAAGAAAGCCATTGTGTGTCCTTTTTGATTTGTCAGCTGGAGCCAGTCCTGAGAGTTTAGCATCTGAGAGGAAGGCTGGCTCAGTGGTTACAATGCTAGCCTAAGATTCCGGAGATCTGAGATCAATTACTTGTTTTACTACAGACTTCCTGTGGGACCATGGGCAGGTCACGTTAGTCTCCCAGTACCTCTGCTCCCCATCTCTAAATGTGGATAATAGCACTGGCCTTCAAGGCTCTCTGCAAAGAGCATGGAGATGCTGGTGATAAGATTTTGGCAGCCTGTAGCACTGGTAATTACATGTCATTACAATTACTTTGTACTGGGCAAACTGGTTGAGACTATCGTAAAGAACAAAATTGTCAGACACAGATGAACATAATTTGTTGGGGAAGAATCAACATGGTTTTTGTAAAGGGAAATCATGCCTTGCCAATCTACTAGAATTCTTTGAGGGGGTCAACAAGCATGTGGACAAGGGGGATCCAGTGGATATAGTGTATTTAGATTTTCAGAAAGCCTTTGACAAGGTCCCTCACCAAAGGCTCTTAAGCAAAGCAAGCAGTCATGGGATAAGAGGGAAGGTCCTCTCATGGATCGGTAATTGGTTAAAATATAGGAAACAAAATAAATGGTCAGTTTTCAGACTGGAGAGAGGTAAATAGTGGTGTCCCCCAGGGGTCTGTACTGGGCCCAGTCCTATTCAACATATTAATAAATGATCTGGTAAAAGGGGTAAACAGTGAGATGGGAAAATTTGCAGATGATACAAAACTACTCAAGATAGTGAAGTCCAAAGAGACTGCAAAGAGCTACAAAAGGATCTCTCAAAACTGGGTGACTGGGCAAGAAAATGGCAGATGAAATTCAATGTTGATAAATGCAAAGTAATGCACATTGGAAAACATAATCCCAACTATACACATAAAATGATGGGGTCTAAAGTAGCTGTTACCATTCAAGAAAGAGAGCTTGGAGTCATTATGAATAGTTCTCTGAAAACATCCACTCAATGTGCAGCGGCAGTCAAAAAAGCGAACAGAATGTTGGGAATCATTAAGAAAGGAATAGATAAGAAGACAGAAAATATATTGCCTCAATATAAATCCATAATGCAGATGTGGTCACCTCATCTCAAAAAAGATATACTGGAATTGGAAAAGGTTCAGAAAGAGGCAACAAAAATGATTAGGGGTATGGAACGGCTTCCATATGAGGAGAGATTAATAAGACCGGGACTTTTCAGCTTGGAAAAAAGACGACTAAGGGGGATCTGATAGAGGTCTATAAAATCATGACTGGTGTGGAGAAAGTAAAGGCGATAGGTTTAAAACAAACAAAAGGGAGCATTTTTTCACACAACACACAGTCAACCTGTGGAACTCTTTGCCATTGGATGTTGTGAAGACCAAGACTATAACAGGGTTCAAAAAAGAACTAGATAAATTCATGGAGGCTAGGTCCATAAATGGCTATTAACCAGGATGGGCAGGAATGGTGTCCCTAGCCTCTGTTTGCCAGAAGTTGGGAATGGGCGACGGGGGATGGATCACTTGATGATTCCCTGTTCTGGTCATTCCCTCTGGGGCCCCTGGCATTGGCCACTATTGGAAGACAGGATACTGAGCTAGATGGACCTTTGGGCTGACCCAGTATGATCGTTCTTATGCTTTGGGGTGTAAATTGATCACAAGTTGGAAAGCCGGCGTTTTCTCCCATCTGTAGACACTGAAATAGTGAGGAGGGCTTCCCAAAAGAGGTATACTCGGCTTGGTAGATCAGTGGCAAATTGTGTCCCTTTTTCTAACCGATAGATTTGTTTGTTAGCAGTCCTTGCTAAGCCTTTCCTCTGTGTGTTTTTCCTCCCTCCCATCCTGTAATGCAGAACAGCATCCAAGGAGCTGTCTTTGACTTTGTCACTCAACAAGCATTTGATATAGTCATCATGATGCTCATCTGCTTCAACATGGTGACCATGATGGTGGAAACAGATACACAGAGTACCCAAATGTCAGACATCCTGTGGTGGATCAACCTGGTATTTGTCCTCCTCTTCACCTGTGAGTGCGTGCTGAAGATGTTTGCCTTGCGGCACTATTATTTCACCATTGGATGGAACATTTTTGACTTCGTGGTCGTGATTCTGTCCATCGTGGGTAAGTGGACTAGCTAGTGGAAGCTTGTGGGGTGCAGTGTCCTCCCTGACATGGACATTGGATAAGGCTGTCTTCGCTAGAAGTAGGTGTCTACAGGATGGTGTGAAATGGAATGTGGCCCAGTAGTTAAAGAGGAAGACACTGGAGTTAGGACTCCTGAGTTTTATTTCCAGCTCTGGGAGGAGAGCATGATCTAGTAGTTAAAGCAAAAGGTTGGGAGTCAAGACTCTGGTGTTGCCCTGCTATACCACTCACTCACTGCGTAAAACACTTTTCCACGCCTCATTTTCCCACATCTAAAACCGGAATATAACCTGCTTCACAGGGGTCTTACGAGGCTTAATTAATTAATGCTTATAAACCACTCTGAGACTGGCATGCTCTAGTGCCTCTAGACAAAGTATTATTTGTTTTTTGTCCGCAATCAATGAGGGATTTACAGCTTCTGGATTCCAGTTTGGGTTGGAATTAATGGCTGAAACTGGGCTCCTGGAATTCACTTTTTGTTTTCAGATTTGTGTTTCTTTTATGGCAAATGCATAAATTACTCCAGAGTCACTTGAAAGATGGCGTTCACCCTACTGGAAAGGTCCCCATATCTTTGGACTAACCTGGCTCAAAGCATAGAGATTGTCCTTCAGCCCCAAATTGGATCCATTTTGTCTCTGACTCTTGGGCCCAGTTCCATTGATTTCTATGAAAGTTAGGAGCTTAAATACATTTGAGGCTCTGGGCCTTAGTTTTTAAAATTAACCTTGCAGTAGAATGTGGGCCCACAGGCTAATACAATGTGGGCTCTACATAGTTCCTCTTCTGCAGATCTCTTTCATTTAGTGTGATTAATAATTATTGCCCCTTAAGATCCAGGGGATGAACAACCAAGTAAACACAAGTCTAAATGCCTTCATGCCCTTGAACCTTAAAATCCCAAGAAGAGGTGCCAGTTTCAGGTCCTTGCTGCCTAAATTTGGGCACCCAAAAATTGAGGCACGCAGAACGAGAGGTCCCTTGTGGAAGTTTGAGGCGTGTTTCTATGCTAGCACTGCCAGTGTTCCCTTGCCTGGTTCTGGTAAACAATGCAGACTGCAGGGTCTTTAAATTGGGTTATAACATCTTCCCCCTGCCCCTCTTCCTTAGGAATGTTCCTGGCTGATCTCATTGAGAAGTATTTTGTGTCGCCCACTCTCTTCCGAGTCATCCGACTGGCCCGTATTGGCCGCATCCTGCGTCTGATCAAAGGGGCCAAGGGGATCCGCACCCTGCTTTTTGCCTTAATGATGTCCTTGCCTGCCTTGTTCAACATTGGCCTCTTGCTGTTCCTAGTCATGTTTATCTTCTCCATCTTTGGCATGTCGAACTTCGCCTACGTAAAACACGAGGCCGGCATAGACGACATGTTCAACTTTGAGACCTTCGGCAACAGCATGATCTGTTTGTTTCAGATCACCACCTCGGCTGGCTGGGATGGCTTGCTGTTGCCTATCCTGAACCGGCCGCCGGACTGCGACCTAGATAAGGAGCACCCCGGGAGCAGCTTCAAGGGAGATTGTGGTAACCCCTCCGTGGGGATCTTTTTCTTCGTCAGCTACATCATCATCTCCTTTCTGATCGTGGTGAACATGTACATCGCCATTATTCTGGAGAACTTCAGTGTGGCCACGGAGGAGAGTGCTGACCCGCTGAGTGAGGATGACTTTGAAACCTTCTATGAGATCTGGGAGAAGTTTGACCCTGATGCCACACAGTTCATTGAGTACTGCAAGCTGGCAGACTTTGCCGATGCTTTGGAGCACCCACTCCGTGTCCCTAAGCCTAACACTATCGAACTCATCGCCATGGACTTGCCTATGGTAAGCGGGGACAGGATCCACTGCCTGGACATCCTGTTTGCCTTCACCAAGCGTGTGCTAGGGGACAGTGGGGAGCTGGACATCCTGAGGCAGCAGATGGAGGAAAGGTTTGTGGCGTCTAACCCTTCCAAAGTGTCTTACGAGCCCATCACGACCACGCTCCGGCGCAAGCAGGAAGATGTCTCGGCTGTGGTTATCCAACGGGCTTACAGGGTTCGCTTAGCAAAACGGGGCTTTATTTGCCGGAAGTCTGCCTCTACTAAGCTGGAAAATGGAGGAACAAATCGGGAGAAAAAAGAAGGCACCCCGTCCACTGCATCCCTCCCATCCTATGACAGTGTAACTAAACCTGAAAAGGAGAAACAGCTGCGGGTGGAGGAAGGAAGACGAGAACGAGCAAAAAGACAAAAAGATTTCAAGGAATCCAAGTGTTGAGACAAACAAAAATATGTTGTACAAATTTTTAAAAATTTGCAAGCAAAAAGATTGTTTACAAACTTCACAAAATATATCAATACGGAACAGCTAAGGAGACACCTGAAGATCTTATACCAAACATAGTCTGCTTACTGTGTGACAAAGTTGCATCTAAAAGCAGTGACCTACCACCTGTTTAAAGGACCCTTCTAAATGAACATTTAAAAAGGAAAAAAAGGATTTTCTATTGTTTGGGCAGGTGGCTACTGCATGTTCCACATCAATCAATGCAACTTGGGACAAACAAGCAAAATAAAAAACACACACACACACTAAAAAACAAAACCCGCTGCTTGGATTAATATATCTCCCAAAGCAGCCAAAAATTGATTTTATTTTCTCATTTTGTTGATTATCAAAAGAAAACCCAGAAGTTACAATGTTAAAGGGTTTGTTTGTTCATGCAAAACTAATTTGCATTCCTGCATTTAGTTAAGCAGCAAAAAAAAAAGAAAAAAAAAGGCAAAATAAAAACTGAACAAAAAAAGAAACAAAAAACCACCCATTTAGCCCATGCCATTTGATTGTCATAGTTTATTTGGTATTTATTATCTGCATACTAGTTTCTACATGGGCTTTACTTGGTTTGGGAGATGGGGTAATCAGGTATCTTCAGCCTGGAAACTTGCTCAGGCTGATTAAAAAAAAATTGTGCTTGTTCAATGCATAGAAATGATTTGCATGATGGCATGCTGTGACCAGGAATCATGCATGAAGAATCATTAAACCACAAGACACTCAATACTCTTCCACAACAGTTGGTTAAGCCATAAGTTCGAGGCACTCCACTGACTACCACACACTGTATTTGGAAGTTAACCTTAATATAATCATGCCCTTCACCAATATTTACCAATTTGTAACAATCTCTTCCATACACCCTCCAGTAGGAAAAAAATGAAACAAGCAGATGAAATCTTTGTGTGTGTGTGTGTGTGTATGTTTAACAACCTGTCGTTTCCATACAGCCCTCTTTTGCACATTTAAACAAATAACAATCATACAGAAAGAAAAACCTAAATATTGCTCTGGATCCCATTTGAGGGGAGAATATATAATATTCAAGAACGGCACCGCAAAACCAAAATCTAGGGCTTAAAAAATACCAGTCAACAAGCTCATTTGTATCCAGTAATATTATTATTCAGCCACCATACTGCAGCAGACACTTTTTAGTGTAGAGAGAACAGTGCTATGTAGGAAATAGCATATTGTCTCTGCAGGTGCAATTTTGGGAACTTGGATAAAGCAATCTTAAACGGGGGACGTGTAACTCACAGAGTTTAATTGTGTCCCATGTTCATCAGAGTTGTTGCTTTCTGGGGGTGGCAGCGGGGGCTGAGACCCAGGTGGATTTGTGAAAAGCTGAAGTCGTCTTTATGTTCTTCCATCATTACTACTTTTTGAAGCTTCACTTTGATGCTCCATGGTTTTCCTTATTTCTGTAGCCACAAGGTTTTAAAACAAAGTGGAACATATTACAGTTGACAATAAAATAGCAATGTGACATGGGGCACGGTGCTGAAGGCCAGGTGTCTGATGTCATGTGCCTTCACCTTCTTTCCTTTTCATACATTGTCATGCTGTCATAACTAAAAGGTCCTGCAGATTTGGGTAGACACTAGAGCTGCCTCTCAATTAGTCTAATCACCGAGTGGTAAATCCATTCTGTGGGAATGTCACCAGGAAAGCTCAAACCTTTGTGTTTCTTCGTAAGGATATGAGACCCTTTAATATTCTGTTTCAGTGTCCTCCTCAATAAGCCAGCTGTCAGTCACCACTCTAGGTGATCTTTTCTTCAAAGCAGCCGTGGCGAATAGATCTTGTCAATGGGAAAAGGTAGCAATGCACTGAAACAAGACTGTTTTCCAGCGCCAGCTTGTGTACGGGTTATAGTGTTGCTGCCATGTTACATTTTGGAAGGGGAGGACATTACTGCATTGAATTTGTAGTGTAGGATGACTGAATGTAGACCAAATAAAATGTATCTTTAAAAGGGCAAAAATAAGACAGCAGAACTTTTTAGATGACAGGAGGAAGTTTGGTTTGTATAAGCTCACAACCCAGATGACAAGAGTCACTTAAAAAAACAAATGCTATTTGACAGACATCTGTGCCAAGCTGGACTGTATAAATGCATAGTTTAGCCATTATGTCCGTGGAGGAGTTCTTCTGTACTAGTGAACACAACAAAGGACCATCTCAACCCTGTTAGATTTACCCCACTTACTACTAGGCTATGGTGTATACTAAAGATGAAAGCTACATACATATGTACAGGCTACATTGTAAACAGCACAAAAAAAGCTGAAAAGTGTGGTTGAACTTTTTAAGAAAATATTATAAATACTGTAATATATCAGTTTATTTTATCGGCATGCCTTTTTGTAAATACAAAAATTAAATAGAACGGCGTCTGGCTTATGCCATTGTCCATGTTTATTTTTAATTTTTAAAATATTTTCCTTAGATTTTTAGATGTTGTCAGCCAATGTACATTCCCTACCCCCCAAAAAACAACCACCCTACACCCCAAAATAGATACAAAAGAAAAGCTTTAGTGCAAATTATCTTTACAATGACAAAAATATTTTTTTGTTATTCCAATGTGCAATAAATTCTCTGACCATTTCTATGCAAGATTTGGCTAAACTACATAATTGTTCTTAAGTTGGGCTACCAATCGGTATGTGAAGGGTGGTACCTTTACTGCTCATGCTGGCAACTTCATTGAGCTACTGGAGTAATTTTAAGTAAGACTTCCCTGCGATCTCTCTCTCTTTAACAGTTAAACTATGTATCAATCTCTATTGAATACAAAGGCCATCCTAAGCCATCAGTCTTGCTGAAGAATAAAATGAACAATTTCTCCAACTGTTCAGGCACAGCGGAGTCCATCCTCCTGCTCAATTGAAAATTTCATTTTTTGTTTGAGTTTTAAAAATTTCCTTTTTGTAGCAAATATCCCTCAGCCACAGTTCACAGGGTGCTGAGAGAATTGGTCTGCATCTTTGGGAACCTTCACACAGTGAGGCTGAGGCTTGAAAGGATGCTTTCGTCTGAAATAAAGCGGTCAGGATAGCTTCATACATCATATCATTGCATAGAAATGCAGATACAGTGTGTGTGTGGGGGGGAGGGTTTGGGGATTTTTTTGTAGTAAGGTTCTTGGTGCGGAATTTTTTATTCCAGATTCAGGGTTGTGGGAATAAAACAGTAGGCTGCTGTTGGATTAAAATGCATTGCCAAAAGAGTTAGGCTGTAACAAGTGGTTCTCCCTCCCCCTCACCCCCATGTAAAATCCTCCCTGTTGTTTTGGTTCATTTATTACCCTGTGCTTAAAAGGGCTGGGGCGGGGGAAAAGAAATATCAGTTCAAGCTGCTTTACTCACTTTTCTGGTCTATTTTCACTTTTTAAAAAAAAATTCAAACACTAATGGGGAAGAATAAGAAAAATAAAAATAAACCCATGAGCTGACATCGGAGAGGCCACACCCAAGCGTCTGCCATGTTTAGTTTTCTGCTGCAACAAATGGTAAAGCTGTACCAGACCAATACTGAAGCTCGGCGCATTACAGATTGCACAGTGGCTCATTCCACTGTAACCCAAACATGATTAAAAATTACAATTCTAGCCTCCAAAAGAAAAATGAAATAAACAAGGTAAGGGTGTCTTAGTGTCCATTTATTTGACTGGTTTCCCCCTCCTCATCCCCATTCTTCCTGGGCTCTTATTTTGTTTAAAGTGTATAAAAGTGGCGCGAGTAAGACCTAACTTGTGTTGCAGGGGAAGCTACTGGCCGTGTTTTTGTGCTTGGTTTTAGTGTTCACCGTGAGAGATGTGTGGCTCTTTGCTGGTATCTAGCAGACAGGTCGCTCTTCGTGCCAACCCGCAGCTCCCTTGGCATTTTCATCAGCGGTTACTGCTTTGATTGGGCACAGTGACTGCAGCATGTTGATAGCAGCAGAGCGGGTGCGTGGCCTCTGTGAGGCCAAGTGGTGGCTTTTGGTTAATCTCTTAATGAATGCATCATGAAAAACACCATCAAAACCGGCCCCCGCTCACTGGTAGGCTCAACAGACGCCGAAGATTGAAGGCTATGCAGCCTCTTGCTCCTGGGCGTAGGGAACGCTTGTTCTGCTGCTCGCACGCGCTCGATCTGCTCTCTCGAGGTGCAGGGAACTTTAGTCTGCAGCACTCTCAAGCCAGTCAATTCACTTTTAAAAAGACATACGAATACGTGAAATCCCCAAGCATCCGCCAGCGTACCTGACATCCTCAACAAACAAAGCAAGGGTGATGCAGGATGGCTGCAGCAGCAGCAGAAGGGAGAGAACCCAGATGCCTCTGTCACTTGAGAAGCTCCATTAAGGGTAAGCCATAGGGGAGCCGTGGAGGCAGCTGACCATTGCTGAATCCATTCAGGGGCGGGCAGTAGTGCTTATGCACTGTCGCCTCTTTGTTCAGCTGCCCTTTGTACACTTTTTCCTTTCCAATTGAAGGGTGAGGTAGTGCATGAGCTTCCTGTGTGCGTTATGTCTCGCTGGAGGCCAGGTTTTGAGTCAACATAGTTGCCAGTCAAATCATGTAGGTGTTCGTTTAAAATAGGGTCCCTGCACCCAAACGGCAAAGAACAACCAAACCAACCCATATACCCAGAACTCTAATTCCGTCAGTCTCTGGTCAAGAAAGCCCGGTACTGGACTAGCTGTGGGAACTACCAGCCAGGATTGTGGTGCACTACATGAACTTGGTGGGAAGCTTTGCACCTGGATGTGGCAGTCACTTTCAAAAATGAATGCTAAACAAATAACCAAAAAAGCTAAAGGAGGAGAAAAATCTTCTAAATTTGCCCTTTGCAAGTTTGTTGCATGTTGTGATTTTATAGAGAGGTGCGTGTGTGTATATGTGTGCGTGTGTATGGAGGGTGTATTCTGCATAGGTGAGGTGAGGAGTGGTGTCCAGTGGCTAGAGCAGGAGACTGGGAATTAGGACTCCTGGGTTCTATTTCCAGCTCTACCGCTGACATGTTGTGTGACCTTGGACAAATCACTTAACCTCTCTGTGCCTCAGT
The DNA here is from genome assembly GCA_037349315.1 of Chelydra serpentina. Lineage (NCBI taxonomy): Eukaryota > Metazoa > Chordata > Testudines > Chelydridae > Chelydra > Chelydra serpentina. The sequence goes on from JBAIAC010000079.1 coordinate 741,427, forward strand.
TGTACCCATCTGTCAAATGGGTGTATAATTACCTACCTCACAGGGGTGTTGTGAGGCTCAATTAGTTAACATTTGTAAAGTGCTTTGAGATTCACAGCTGCAAGTGCTATTTAGATGTGCACAGTAGACTCATGGACTAAGGGGGTAATGAGATGGTACCATAAATGCTGCTAAATGAGTCATTTTTAAACTGCACTGCTCCAGTGAACCCAGCTTCTCAACAACGATCAGGGCAAAAATTTTCATTTTACTTTGCTTACGTGACTTGTTCTGGATACTGTGTTGATTTCCCCTCCCCACCCCCCACTGTATTAGCCTTCCCCTTTCACCCTCCTTAGATTTTGTTCCCTGTTCTGTTTTACATGAAGAAAGGAGGAGGAAATAATTGGAGTTTGGGGGATAGGGGTGGTGAAAGAATGTAAAAACACAGTGGGCTGGAAGTCTGAGAGTCTGAATTTTGATTTCCTTTGTACTGTACATCTTTTTACTTTGGAATTTGCAATAAAAAGGTATGTCCATCTTGTTTTAACCTCTTCTCTTGCATGACCTCTCACTCTGTCACCCTCAGCAGTGGCTGGCATGGCCCTGCATAACCAACACCCCAGCGAAACCTGGAGTTGCCATGATGCTCACTGCTGCAGACTAGGGGAAAAGCTAGCACTGAAGTCAAACCCCACAGGAGGCACTGAGCACTTTGCAGGATCAGGTTCCAACTGGCTTCATGTACTTTATTTAAACACACAGGACTGTGGGCCACAAGATAGATCTGGCAGTCGGCTGCGGCTCTGATAGATTCTGTGCCTGGCTCTCCTGCTGGACTGCTGGGGGACCTTGGGTCTGTCACATCCCCCTTCTGTGGTGCCTCTGTTTCCCCTTCTTTGAGCTGGGTTAATGAGCCAGACTGCCTTTGTAATGAAGCACCAGGGGCATGATCCTTGCAACCATGGAAGTCAATGGGTCGGGGTTAGTTTGGGGTTTTAAAAATAAATAAATCTGCTTCAACCCTACACTGAGCTACCACCATCCCCGTCGTCGTGAAGAAAAGCCTCTATTGTTACACTTCTAAGAACAGCAGACACCCCCCCCCCCCCATAGCCTGCGGGAAACTCCTGCCTCTTACTCAGTCCGGTGCAGCAGAGGGGGATTAGGTGGTGAATGGCAACTGGTGCCTTGGGCAGTCACCCCCTCTCCCTCCACACCCACCCAGAGTTGCAACCTACTTGGCTTGGTCAGAACGAGGGGGCATGATGACCGAGAGGCTTGCGGCTGGAAGGCTCCTCGCTCTGACAATTCCAAGTTGCCTCTACAGCCAACCCCTTCAAAGCAGGAATGCTGGCCACTTGACCTAAAAGGATTTATTTAGGTGCATCAGCCCTTAGAGGGGGACGAACCAACAGTCCCAGCAGTAGAGCGAGATGTCTATCGCCAGTAAGAGGTTTCTTACACACACACACACGCTCTTTAAATGTGTTTTGCCAACATTTCCCCGCATTAGTGGTTTTATGTGAAATTATTTGTTCTGGGCTATTTCTGGTCATTAACACAATGTAATGGCTAGTTATGATTTTTTAAAAATGTTCTTAAGGACACAGTTCCTGCTACAAATTTCAGGGTGAGGAGAGGAGGGCTGCTTTTTTTTTTTTTTTAACCACTGCCAGCTCCAGTAATTTCACACACCCTGCAATGCAGGCGCCTTTGATGGTTATTACACCCATGTTGTAAAACTGCTTATTTCATTTCAATCCAGGGAAGGGGGACAGCAGCAGGAACAGGGCTGCTGGCAGCCCCCTGGCAAGGGCTTTGTGTGGCATGGATGCACATTGGGGGTTGTTTCGTGCATAAGGCACACTGAGGGGAAGTCTAATTCAGACCACACAGCAGCATGGGGCACGCTGAAGACCCCCCCCCCCCCCCCCAGCAAAGAACGGTAAGGGGGAAAGAGGGCATTGGGCCATCGCGGCCCAATTCAAAACCAGCTTGTACGGGATATGGACAATGCAGGCAGCAGCTAAATACCCAGAATCCCAACCAGCTAAGATGGCAGAGCCAGAAGCAAGGGAATAAAGCAAGTCCAGCTAGCCCAGGCATCAAACCTACGGCTCTCGCTCTGTGCAGGGATGGAATTAAAGTTAATGCTGAATGGCCACGGTGCTGACCACAAATGGCAAGAGCTAGAAAAACAAAAGCGGATTGAAATCACCCTCCCCGCAGAAACACCTGCAATCTTCCCAGGCCGGTTTCTCCTGCTTCGTCACGGGGGAGGCCAGTGCCTGATGCACACGTAGAGGTGTCCCTGCCAGACCCCTCACTTTCACCCCTGGAGTAGAGGCCTTCGCAGATTGGAGAATCAGGTCTCTCATGTTTTAATACACCTCAGTGCAATGGATAATTAACCCTTTGGTGCTGGCTTGTCACGCAGCACAGGGTTTGTTTAAACTATAAAGTAGGGCGCTTGAGGCTGCTTGTCCCAGGCCCCCATCTGAGCCATGTGCTTCCCGGCGCTCTCCTTTGTGTGTGAGCCGCTGCATCCACATCACACTGCAGATAGGCACCCAGCCAACTCATCCTTCTAGCTCGGGGACAAAGTGGACTGGGCGTCTGTTACAGCCTGCCATCCGCCAGCAGCTGGGGGCAGGCAGGCCATGGGCCCTGCAGAAGAGGCATTCCCCAGGAGGAGGTACATCTGCATTCATAGGGGTCTTGGTGCCAGGGTATGAACACGCAGGCCTGGGCCTGCTGCACTGTTACGGATAGTAGTTAAGTCCGCCACAGCTTTTCTCTCTTTCAAGTCTCTTATTCTTCCCATTAACAGTGCAGGTGTTCTTGGCTCGAAGCCACCAACCTTCCTCCGCGCCAGTAAAACGTAATTAGTTACGTGTAAGCGCTAAGTTTTGCATGCTGCTAGAAAGGGTTAAACCCTCCCCTCCAACCGGGGGTTTCAGAAAACAGAGCCACTTTTTGCCTGCCTCTCCAGAGGCTGCAGCCAGGCGCTCAGGGCACGCGACTCCAGGTTTGCTCTTCTCCTTGTAGCAGGCGTGGAGGTGACAGCTTAGAGGATGATTTGGGGCCTCGCAGCACGGGAAAAACTCCACTGCAGATGCATCAATGCAGCACAAGTGCCTGAGTCAGCACCCCTGGGACCTGCTTGGTGAGACCAGCCTTGCTCGAGTGAGCCGGGGCTGTCGCTAGGGCTACAAAAAGCATTGGCTGTAGATTCACATTTTTAGAACATGGGTTACCCGATTGCTGGCGAGGAAATGCTGGCAAAACACCCCACCCCCCCCCACACACACCCTCTGCCCCTGTCACTCTGCCTATGTTGTTACCACACCGATGGGGCTGAGCAAGAGAACGCCCTAGAAAGCCTTGGCAGGCCTGCAGGGGGGACAATGGGGAAGGGGGGCGGGTGCCTCTGTAGCAGGATCACCGCAGGTGGAGCAGGACAAGCACTTGCTGGCTCAACACAAGGCCTCAGACAACATGGAGGTAACGTGAGGCTAAACAAGGCTCCAAAGGTGGAGCAGAAAGAACTGGGCTGTAGCGACTGGCCCACCCCCCAGTTCTGAAGCCAGTGCAAGGCGCTTGCAGTAACGGTTCGCGTAGTGGCCTACAGCACTGACTTGCTTGGGAATTGGAACTGCCGATCAAAAGCATTCAAAAATCGTGAGTCAGGTCTCAAAAACCCTATGATTTTTTTAAATTCATACATGTGGGGTCCTTTGTGTTTTCATCCTGGTTTCTGAGCCTGCCGGTTACTGGCCCATCTCATTTCCCAGCTTTTCCACACAACCCTCAGGGCTAGAAGCCCCTTAAAACAACCCCCCCCACCCCTCCCATTCTCATATGGTCACGTGACTCTAGGAGCCAGGGCTTTAAGAAAGGACATCGAGTATCACACGACTCAGGATAACGCCGTGAAAATTAGCATCCCTTGGAAAGTTGCTTCCAACCCCTCTAACTAGGCAGGAGCCGTCGCGCCCCACTCTGGCTGGCTCAATGCTGCAGCCAGATCCCCCTCGCCTCAGGGAACCCAACATGTTTCTTCCCCCACCCCCATGATTCTTGCTTGTGCACAAAGCAGCACCCCCTGGTGGTACTCTTGGGGATGCCGTTGAAACAGCCTCACGCCGAGCTGTCAGGTCTAGAGATCAAACGGGATTTTAGGGGAGAGGAGGCTAATTGTGTCCCACTGTCTCCTGCCGTGTGTGCGCAGGGTGTAGCTCCACTCCTCCCAATACTGAGCAGATTGGAGTCTAAACAGAGACTCGCCCAAGGGATTTGCTCCTGGACAGAGCTATTCCCCAGGCAAAGCAGCTGTAGGGACTGGCTGTTCCTGGGCAGAGCGACCGTTTGCAGAGTGACTGGCTAACCAGGTGTTGGGGCTGTACCAAGCCGTGGCTTTCTGGAGGGTGGAGTTGGGCTCTTCCTGCAGCTGCCTGCATGGGAAGGGCAATCAATCAGTGCTAAGGTCCAGAGCCATTACAGTTCTGGGAACACAAACAATGAGGTCAGCATTCTGGGAAGCAGCAATGAATCAAACACACAGAGATGCCTCTAAGTGGGCCCTGAATCAGATACCAAATCACTCAAGTCTAAAGGGCAGGGGGTTGGGCTGGGGAGTGTCAGGGCAGAGAGCAGCAGCCAGCCAAAAGGGCCAGGTTGGGGAGTAAGGATGCTACTTGTTCCGGGGGGATTTAGCCTGAGGCTCCCCTAACCCTCTGCAGACAGTCGTGAAGCCCCTATGGGAAGGAGGCTAATAGGAGTGGGTCCATTTCACAGACAGGAGGGAAATGGGTTAAGTCACTGTCTTTAGAGGGGCCAAATGCAGACAGCTTGGGCGGAGCACCCACGGCATTAGCAGCCCTCTCAGTCAGGCCCAGACTTTTCAGTGTGGCCACAAGGGGCCGGATTTCCACAAGTGCTTGCCCAGCCGTGCCCCGTCGGGACTGTTTAGGTGCCTTTAGAAGAGCTACTGGGTGCTCGGCCCTTTTGAAAACCTGGCTGATGAGTAAATGTGCCTGGAAGCAGCTGACCTCGGTTTGGCTCTGAGCATAAGTTTAAGCAAGCTGGCCCGGGGCACTAATTTACTAGCATTTCCCATCGCAGCCCACGGGCCGTCCATAGCCCAGACCTGAGCCCAGAATGCTCCAGCCACACACCCTGCTGCGCGCCCCTACCCTGGGTGTTGCGAGGTCAGGAACACAGGGACCGTAGGGTATGGGTGTGTGTGTGAAGGGAAGGCAGATGCAACTAGCCCTATGCCAGCTGGCCAGGGTTGTGGAAATATCCAAGACACACTATTGCTGTGAAAAATACTGCAATTGTCGAAGACCTTACTTATCTCCCAGCTAAAAAGGTAGCATGGAACGGTTAGTGCCACAGTGAGGCATTGATCCAGAGGGCCAGTTTTCACAGCTCTCAGCGGGAAGGCTCGGGAGGGGGGGAAACCCCCCCCCCCCCCACAAGGAATTCTTACTCCTGAATCACCAGTACTCATTCATACCTGCCCCTGCATTTATTGGACATCTCCCAGCCCAAGTACTGACCCCAAGTGACTGATCATAGCATGTGGGAACGGGCATGATCCCAGCCTAAGGGTGTTCAGCTGCAGAGCAATCTCTCACCACAAACCCCTCTCAGGAGGATTTGCCGATAGCTCCGAATCAATACCCTAAGAGGGAGGCAGGATGGCTGAACTAGCTCTTTGCTGTGATGCAAATTCTTTCCAGATCAATTCTCTGCATGGCAGAAAGACAAGATCAGGACCTAGAATAGAGCAGAGTTGACCAACTGTTAAGAGCTGCCTGGTCTGCACCGTCCCCGAGGGACTGCCCAGCAAACCAACTCCAGCAAAACTCTGCATTTGGGCTCTTGGAAACCAGTTTGCTGGGAAACTGCATAGAAGTGGAGCCACCTGCATTAGTATCGAAGGGGCCAGCTAAGTCCCCAGTCTGCACGGGTTTCTCGGGGCTTGATTTGCAATGAAAGAGGGGCTGGGACTCAAGCGATGTTTTACATTCATAACGGATGCAGCCAGCCCAGAGGCGCCGGGGTTAGGAACGGCCTCGCCCAGAGGCGCCGGGGTTAGGAACGGCCTCGCCCAGAGGCGCCGGGGTTAGGAACGGCCTCGCCCAGAGGCGCCGGGGGCTCAGCCCTAGCACAAATCAAGCAGAGGGGTTTCTTGGCATGAAGCCCATTGCTGGGCATAAACCCTGCTGATTTGGGTACCAAATACCTGAGGGTAAATCTCTCTCTCCATCCAATGCCGAGGCAACCTGGACATGTTCGACCGCTGGATCAAGAGGGCATGGGGCATTCTCAAGGAAAGCTCCTTGTCTCACCTTGGAGCAGCAGGGCCTGGCGTTGATGGCATTCCGGCACCACCTGCATCCCCGAAGGCCAGATCAGGAAAGGCCAGACTGGAGGTGGGGACTGTTTGGGATCAGGATGGGATTTCAGCACAGCTCTGCTCTTCAGTTTCAGGGCAATTTTGCATGCACTTTAATCTGTGTCACTGGTGCCCGGGGCAGGAGCAAGAGTTAGCTAAACACCGTGCGATTCACTCGTTGCCAGGGCAGGTTGTAAAGGCCGAAACTACACCTGGGTTCACAAAAGAACTAGATCAGTTCATGGAGGACAAGGCCATCAATGGCTATTGGCCAGGATAGTCAGGGACAAAACCCCCTGCTCCGGGTGTCCCTAAACATCTGTTGGGAGTGGACGACAGGGGATGATGGGTCACTTGATGATTCCCTGATCTGTTCATTCCCACTGGGGCACCTGGCAATGGCCACTGTTGGCAGACAGGACATTGGGCTAGATGGATCATTGATCTGACCCAGTCTGGCCGTTCCATGTGCTGGGCAAACACTACATCAAACATTACGGTTCAGCTACCCAGGCCTTCCCGCCCCAGGTTTAGCAAAGAGCTGGAAACCCTCATTTGTCTCTCATCCTTTTCGTCCAGCTCTGCCACAAAGCAAACCCACCCTCCGGGAGACGAGTGCGGCAGCTCGTGAGTGCTGCAGAGGAAAGCAGTGGGTAGACCAAAGCTCCCTGTCTGAAAGAGGCACAGCGGCAGTGCTTACGGGAGGGGCAGGGAAGCTACAGACTTTCCTGGTCTGCCAGCGATGGGCAGAGACAGAGCTCTGGGACCGCAGACAGTGATGGTGAGAGGTTGGGGTCCTGCTCTGGGAAGCTGATCCTACCCTGGGCCCTTGGGCTGCTGACTTCATAGAGCTAGTGTAGGTGCCTATTCCTTAGGCCACAGTGCCCTCTTGTGACAAGGGGTGGAATACACAGTAACAACAGTAAGGGACCTGCACACATAAGAATGACCAGACGCGGGTCCATCTTGCCCAGTGTCCCATCTCCCACCGCAGCCACTACTAGACGCTTCAGAAGAAGGTGCATGAAATGCTGCAGGGGCAGGTGTGTGATAGGTTCCCCTCTGCCCCAGGGAAGTTTCTCCTGCGCTCCCCCAGGAGTCAGCTAGGGGTTGGCTCATGCTCGACGGCAGGAAGATTGAAGTCTGTGGAAGTGCTCAGAAACTAGCACGGGGACGCAGGCTTTTACGTTTAAAGCCACTTTGCAATCTCAGCCCATTGCACACATTTAGATACAAACCAAACCCAGCTCCAGGGCTCGATTCCATACACAGGAGCGTTTTATTGGCTGTGCCCCACGGAGCCGCTGATGGAAAAGTTTCAGGTTCAAATTACAGCTCCCCTTCAAAGCTGGTGTCATCAGAAGCATCCCCATCCAAACTGTCCCCCAAGTCTTCATCTAAAACCACGGCATAGTTTAGGTCGTACTCAAGCAAGGGGTCGTGAGCCGCACGCTCAGGCAGGGGGCCTGGGTTACGGTGAGAAATCTCCATAGGGTCTTGGTTCAGGGTCCAGAGAAAGGAGTAAATAGCAAGAGCCATGAGAACGAAAGAGGCTAAAAACCCTCCGATGAAGCCAGAAGCCACCGGGTTGATCCATTCAAAGAGGCTCCGGTTGTACGGAGGGAGCGGTTTCCTTTCGATGATGAGGTCGAGGTCACCCCAGCCTTCCTGCATCAACCCGCTCCCCCTGCGGGATTTCCCACCAGCTCGCCGAGCTCTGCTGTGCTGGTCGGTCTCTCCGTATTTCTCATCCTCCTCCAGCAGGAGTGAGGAGGTCAGATGTTCCACCCCCTTGTGATATTCTTCCACGTTCCTCTTCAGCTCGAGGTTCTTGTCCTGGTTCAAGTTCTTGCCCAGCTCCTGGGAGATGTCAGGGCGCCCAATCCGGCGGAGAGCTCGGGAGAGACGGTCCCAGTACACGGCATCGCCCTCTGCCGCGAGCCACTGGGTCAGGACGTCTTTGCACTGCTCTGTGCTGACGATGTCTCGCCGGTGGCGGGAGGGGATGGGGTTCTTCTCCTCGGAGAGTCGCTCCAGCTCCTCCTCCACGTTCTCCTCGGGGCCGGTGATCTGAGCGTAGAACTCATGACATTCCTCCGGGGAAAGGAGCTCAGATATGCGGCCCATCATGTGCACGCCCACGTCATCAGCTGCCGTATCCTCACATGAGCCACACGCAACCAGCAAGAGGAGTCCGATTCCTACGGCCTCAAACATCACAGAAGCCTGGGGACCAGAACCCTGAGCAGAGAGAATATCAGTACAGGGGGTGAGGCTGCCCCAGCATTAGCACACTCACCCCGTGGGCTGCGGACTTGAACTTGCATCTCCCAGGTGAGTTTCTTCACCACCGGGCTAGAGTCACTCACGCTCTCTGCCCCAATGAGCATTCAAGTACGCGCCAGGGGAAACTCAGGTGGCAACAAGGTTAGGCAGCAGCTGAGCAGGGGTTTTGAGCGCCTCAGTTTTGGATTGAGGCACCTAACTCTTTGCAGATCCAGCCCCTGCACTCCTGAGTTTAACAAAAATACACGAGAGAGGACGGCCATTGGGTTAATCATGCAGCCCTTCTATTGGCGAGGTTCTGAGGGTCTTGAACAGCCTTGGATGGCCCTGCCGTGACCACAGCACAAGCTGGTGGGACGCTACAAATACGGGCCCCAAATGTGCCAGGTGGCCAGGCCCCTGTTCCCTGCTCCGTCAGCATAAACTGGTTGGCACCAAGACAGAGCTCCCAGCCAGCAGTGCCCTACACGGGCCCTGGCACTGTGGGCTTGCATTTGTACCCCGATGTATACAGCGGTGGGGGGCGGGGGAATGTAATTAGTGTAATTAGTAATAAGTAGTTACCGGATCAGCTCCCTGTTCCGCTGCTGGGGACTGTGGCTCCGTGTGGAATTTAGAACCTGGAGTGTAAAGCCTGATGTCACAGGGCTGGGTGTTCAGACTCATCCCTCCAGGGGAGGGGTACGGGGGTGGGGGAGGTAGAGAGACAGGATTTTGAGAGCTCAGCATCCAACAGCTCCCATTGCTCTCAGTACGGGGGGGAGCTCCCATTGCTCTCAAAGCGGGGGGTGGGGGGAGCAGCTCCCATTGCTCTCAATGGCGGGGGGAGCAGCTCCCATTGCTCTCAATGTGGGGCGGGAAGGGGGTGTGTGTGGAGATTCAGCATGGAGCACTTTTGAAAACCTGTCTTTGAGAGACACGGCAGTCCCATTTCCAGCTCCACCCCCCTCATCATCCCTTTTCCCCCAAGGCACCATTCCCATCTCGATGGGCAACATAAGCCTCTCTGCCACGGGGTCCTGCTGCCTTCCCCACCGAGACATTTAGCATCATGCATCCTGCATTGGAGCCAGTGACCCATTTTGAGACGCCGTTTACGGTGTGTCTGTTACAAGCCCCCAGACGCTGAGCTCAGCTAACCTCTGCAGAGGATCCAAAACATCAACAAACTCGGAGCAGGTTCTGAAGGCGCTTCCAGTGGCTTTCGGCACGCAAGACGCATGTCCCCATAACAAAGAGCCCACGGGAATTATACAGATCAACCCCATCTTCGGCGGGTCACCTTTATTCCATTTCTTCAGGGCCTCAAGCAAAGCGAAACCACGCTGCAGAACAGGCCAACAGGTTTGTCCCCAGCTCCCTCCCCAGGGTTACTTCTAGGGCCACCCATTTGTGGGGCTTCCTGCCCACTTGTGGCTCTCCCAGCAGAGAGATGCTCAGATGCCATCTTCTTTTTGTCCAGTTGTCCCTGGTCTGGCTGCGTGTGCAGCACTGTAGCTCCGCACACTCACACACCTGCTAGTACTATTCGCTCCAGAAGTGGGGACAAGGCATTGGCAGGTTGAAAAGTTCTTCCCTCTCACCCCGGCCCCAATCCCACCCCGGGACAGCGGAGAAAGCTCTGCGATTCTCCCTTCCAGAGCTGGGAATAACACACCCAGGAGTCCTCCTTCCCCGTCCACTGCTCTCAGCACCACCCCGTGCTCTTTCTCCAAATTAGGGGGTGCGTGTACGCATGTGCCTTTTCTGATCCAAAATTGGTGCCGAACAAAGGGAAGATCTGCAAGAGTTGGGAAAAAGCTGCCGCTGAGTGGCACACCTGTGTGTAGTTTAATTATCCTTCGCCTCAAAGTCACAGTGCTTGTGCCACAAGGTGGCAACACAGCTCCAGAAAAGAATATTTCTACCTTCACATCCCAGGATCTGGGAACTCTACAAAACAAGTGATGGATTATAGTTCTCACCTGGCCCCTGTGAAGATCTCTAGCTCAGCACTATCCTTGAATATCAGAAGGTGAAAGAAGTGACTCAGCAAGTCTGTGGCGGAGCTAGGAACAGAACCCAGGAGTCCTGTCTCCAACCCTGTATCTCAACCACAAAACCTCACACAGACAAGCTCTAGAGGTCAATGTAATTTGGAGATCAGATTATCCTTGAAAACCCTATTTGACTCCTGGAGAAAAAAGTCAAGAAAAAACATGGCAGATTTCAGAGGCGGTAAGTATGATCTAGTTGTCAGAGCACAGGGCCTGGGAGCCAGGACTCCTGGGCTCTCTGACCCCCACCTGTGAAGTAGGTAAGGGGCTTACTGATCACTTCTCCCAGCTCCAGGGGAGGTCACAGTTGCTGTGCACCGGTAAATAGTTTAGCACAGGAAGTGAGGGATACCTTAGTCAATTGATGCTCCAAGGGGAGTTGTGGGGGGCAAAGTATAATTATTCATGGTGGAATGCAGCCAGGACACCAAAGTTTCAATCCCCAAAAGCACCATGGGATCTTTAGTAACCACGAATTGCTGGGATCTTGGTTTAAAAGCCCCACCCCAAGGACTTGGATGAAAGCCAGAGCCCTTCTCAGAACAGCTCCTGCTATCACCATGCTGAAGTACGGGTTAGGTACGGACAGAGAAAGGCTTCACCTGTTCCTACTGAATAACCAAATCCCCTTTCTGGCAGTGACAGCTGCTCTTGGGGCTCCCATGCAGGTTCTGACCTTGTGTTGCCCAAGAGAGGCTCTCAGCACAAGGTAGCATGGCTGCATGAGCCAAGGGAAACGATTGTCTTGAATACAGGACTGGATTAGAACACGAACACTGTGCGATAGCTAAGGGCTGCAACCTTTGCATGACCCTTTCTCTGTATACAACAGAAATTCAACTCTCTAGTCTTTAGATATTCAGCTCGCTTGGCTACGATAGACACTCTGGTCTCACAAAATACGTATGGAGCCAGATAAGAGAAAGGTAAGGGTTAGAATGTTAGCCAGTATCATAGGTTTTATATCCCTGATCGGTCCATCCGCCCTCACAGAGAGAGCGCCGATCACAACACGTCAGACGTGTTGTTCTAGCCAGTCCTCCAGCTACCCGCTGGCCAGGCTGTCAGTAGCACCGGACACCCGATTGACATAGCGCACAGCAGCCTAGAACTCCTGAGCGATCCGCCAACCGCAGCCTCCCAAGCAGCCGGGATTACAGGCACGCGCCACCGCACCGGGCAGGTTTTATATAACAAATACAACTCATAGTTAACCTCCAAAATGCTTTTTACTTATGTTACATTGTTTAACCAAGGCGAACTGTGAAAGAATATCATCTCAGTGTTCAGAAACATTCCAAAGAAGAAGAACAAACACTTTTGCTGATGCTTAGCTAACATACTCTGCACCAAGCTATAGCTGACGCAGCAGGTCTCTAAGCCTTTGCTGACTTTTGGAATGCAATGGTCTAAGCAAGATAATTAACTAGTTACAAGTTTACTACAGGGTGCGTGCTAGCCTTGCAAAAGGTTTCAAAAAACCCTATCACAGATAATAGACAAGTAGTAATGCAAAGAAAGAGTGAAACCCTTATTCCTAGTACCAGCAGAGAGCTGCTCAGATTTTGAGAGACTGCTGACCAACTGCATTCCACCTCCCAGATAGGTGGTAATGTATTGTCCTTTCCTTCATAGTCCTGAGTACCCTCACTGTTCTGCCAGAGAGGAGAAGGAAGCTCTCTCTCTGACTCAGTATGGAAACCCCTTTTAGCTACTGCCTGGCTAGGGAATGAAAACAAACATTCCCTGCTTGTGGCCCCTGAAATCCAACACTCACTCCCTGTATTTCCACTCAGATCACAGTCAAGAGATTAACAAGGAGGGGTAGGGAAGCGACTCACATTATGTATCTGTCCCAGCACCAGTACAAAGGTGGTTGGGGTTGAATTAGATCTGGGAGCTTCAGCGACAGCATTGGGGTCTGGAAACACATATACTAAAATTCACACTCCAAGCAGATGCGTCTTCCTGGAAAACTGCACCAAAATCCTCCTCTGCAGGAGGGAGACAACCTGCTTCCTACTTTCTGCTGAATGTATAAACTCTGCCACCTTGCTCCCACATCGTGTATGGATTATTACAGTAGCCCCTCGAGGCCCCAGTGGAGGATCAAGGCCTCATTGTTCTAGGCACTGTACACATTTGGAACAACGAGACAGCGGATGCCCCAAAGAGCTTCCAGGCTAAGGATGAGGTGAGACGATACAATAACTCCACACTCCTGGCCCCAGCAACATATTTATCTGAATTAATTTTGGGTCACACTTTATACTAAGGTTTAATTTACAAGTGGTTTTTAAAGGGTTAATAAATGGATTAGTAGATGTTATAAACCTAAGAAGATCTTTATAAGCAACCTATAGGATTCAATAACCGTTCTTTATTCATCAAAATATCCATTAGTCATTTATTAACCCTTTATATTAAGGTTCCATTTGATAAATAGTTCAAAAAGTGTGACTGAATTTTGACTCCTGCCTATTACATTCAGATAATCGAGGTGCTTATTACTGTGCTTAGCACTTAGTTCATGAAGAGTCCTTCAGGGTAGGCAAGGTTTTTTTTTAAATTGGTTGAGAGCAGACCCAGGCGTGCTCTGTGTTGCATGGTATAGGCACGGTCACCATGCTGAGGAGCACACTGTCATGGGGCCAAATCCCACATGCTTTACAGAGAGAGTCCCAGTGAAAATACCCAACTAAAGAAGAGGAAGAGGTAACAAAAGGATACCAGCATGTTTCTGCACAGAATAGCTTCACGTGCTGTGTATGACTAGATCACTTTTCTATAGGGGGTGAGGACAATTATATAAACTAGCAGTTCAGTTGCCATATGTTTTTATTCTAGAGGAGGTATGGCACAGATGAATGAGCACTCCCTCCCACGCCCCCATCACCGATCCACAGGGGATACCTGCCTGCTACCTACCACTGTGGTCTAATGGTCTAAATCCTTTTGTATGCGGTGCTGTTGTAGCTATGTTGGTCCCAGGATAGTAGGGCTTGTCCACACTGCCACTTACAGCGCAGAAACTTTCCTTGCTCAGGGGTGTGAAAAAACACCCCCCTGAGCAGTGCAAGTTTCAGCAGCAGTGTAGACCGTGCTACAGTGCGGGGAGCTATTGACCTCGCGGAGGTGGGGTTTTTACAGCTTCTCCCATCAGGGTAGTTAATCCAACTCCCCAAGAGGTGAAGCGGTCTGCATATGGGGGGGGGGGGGGTTAAATCGGTACAAGTACATTGCACAGGGGTCTGGATTTTTCACACCCCTGTGTGATGTAGTTATACTAGTACAAATCGGTAGTGTAGACCTGGCCTCTGGATACCTTTCCCAGACCTCAAGAAGAGCTCTGTTTAGCTCAAAATGCTTGTTTCGCTCACCAATACAAGTTGGTCCAATAAAAGATGTTACCTCGCCCACTTGGGTCTCTTAATCCTTTTGCACAAGTGGCTTGTGTTTGGAGACAAAAGGTCCTGGGTTCAAACACCACTGATGGCTCCGGGTGTGAGTATGTACAGATACACCACACTTAACGGCCGCCAGTTATTCCTACCACTGCTTGAAGCAATAAGAAGTTGAGGGAAAGGGGAGAGAGGGTAGAAAGTCAGCAAGTGGAATGGCTGAAGGGTAACAATGCTCCGAGATCAGACTGCAGCAGGCAAAGTTCAGAAGATCTCGGGGACTTCAGTTCACGGAGGGTATGACTATGCTGCAGACAGACACCCGCGGCTGGCCTGTGCTCCAGCCAACCATCTACACCACAATTAAACAGCCTCTTAGCCCGAGCCAGCTGGCCTGGGCCAAATCTGGGTTTTTAATCGCTGTGTAGACAGACCCGGAGAGGTTTAGCTCGGGTCACACAGACCCTGCCCAGACTGTCACCATCCAGAGGCTTCCAGCTTGATTTTCATTAGTATTAATGAGAATATTACAAGGCTGTCAAAGGTCTACATCCGTTCCACGTCTGTTAACACTAATTTGATGGAAACTCTAATAAAATGTCATGAAGACATTTCCCCTCCCCCCACCTCTCTTTTCAGTCCCCATTATGGACTTTTAATGGACATCGTAAATACTGTAGGTGCCATTATTAATAGAGAGCCCACTAATTAAACTTGCCCCTCCCCCTCATCAACTCTTGAACCTCTGCCACCAGCAGCTGCTCAGAGAAACACTTCATTGTTTAAAAGGGCGAAGCACCTCAAGACACACAATGGCTCTTACATGGCTGGAAAAGTAACAGGAGCCTCTCTCCAAGTTTTCTGTAAGGGCACTCAAAGGACAGAAGGGATCTGGGGATAGTAGCATCAATCCATGCGGAGTTACTCCAGACACACCAAACTGTCTGCAGCAACCCAGGCTGAAGTAGTTTCTGACCTGGTTCCTACTCAATGAAGGGGCCTCTCCATAATACTACGTACTTAGGAGGTGAGCATCTTGACCATAAAGTCAGCCCTCCTCTCTGATTCTCTGCTTGGGCGGATGCCAAGCCCTTCTGAACAAAGAGAACAGTCCAGAATCCTTAAGTTTGGCTCTACTCTACCAGAAACGGAAGCTGGGGTCCCTAGCTGGACGCGGATATTTGAGCCCTAGCAGGAGCAGGAATAGAATCATTTAAATTGCATTAACTAAGGGCTTGTCTCTGCTGCACGGCCCCGTGAACTACGTGTGTACGAGTTGCAAAGCACACGGAAGTCCTCTGCTCTAACTGCCCCGTGTGGATGCTGCTGGCGGAAACGAAAAGGCACCTAGCTCACGTTCACACATTTCTGTTTGAAATTGGGCCCTGTAGCTCTGGGTGTGAAAAATCCACTCCCATGGGCCCTGTGGTTAAGCCAACTTCACCCACTGTCTGGACACAGCTAGACTGGAAGAAATTTTCTGTCATCGACCTGCCGCTCGGGGAGGTACATTACCCACAACACTGGAAAAACCCCTGTTGTGGATCTAGGAAGCAGCACACCTGCAGCCGTGCCACTGTAGCATCCACAGCATGAACAGGCCCTAAGGCATCTTGCTAACCTTAAATTAAAAAAAAAAGTTGGTGGGCTCAACAGACTGCTCTTTGATAACCCTGCCCCCTCCCTCGCACGGGCCCTACAATACAGCAAAGCTAGCCACTGGGTCAGCACATTACAGTAGTGAGCGTGAATAAAATGGGGAAACACAAGAGAACACAAGCTTCTGTTTAGCAACGTTCACCTTCAACATCTGGCATTCCCGGGTCCCCACGGCAGTCACGAGCTCTAGCTGCATTGTCTCACACTAGTGAAATGTTTCCGATTATCAATTGCTCGTAGCCTCGCCATTCTCTGGGTTCCCTGATCCACGTGTGCTGGAAAATATAGGGGTTTTTCTTCCAGTCTCACAAGAGCGTGCATTTGTTTCTGACAGTGGGGAAAATGAGACAACAAAGGACCCTCTACCCACAAAACCTCTCCAATGCTGTTTGAATAGCAGAGAAGGCACCCGAAACGGGGAAAGTGCCAGGAGACGCAGAAGGCCACAACCTAGGGCAGAACCCACCAGGAAATCACCAGCATCTGAGACATGGGGTTCACAGAGATTTATGATCAGATGTTAACAGCCACTGGGATTGAGAGTCTGTCTACAGTAGGGTGAGTAGCTACAATATTCTATACAAGAACAGTGAATTCAACAAAAATACAGATATTTTGAAAGTTACTCAGTATAAAGCTAGCACACTTTCTTGAAATTCACACCACTTAATTTGTTAGGTTAAGCTGATTGTGAGCTATTTTGAGAACACACAGTGTATCTTAAAAAAAAGAAAAGAAAAGAAGGAACAGAATTCCATAGACTCAAGATAATTTATACCAGCTACTGAAAGCTCATTTTAAAGTGATATAAAACCTCAAGAAGTCAAACATCTGGTGGGAAGCACTAGTATTGAGCCTCAAAATGAGAACTGTGCTACTTTAAAAAAAATCCAGTTTGAGACTGTGCTGTGAAAAGGAATACCGAACACAATGAAGTTACCAGACACCCAGATACACAACACACATGTCACAAAATAAGTCAGTGTGTGTAGATGTAGTGTTGGATGCATTTGTATGGTGCTTAGATTAAATGGAGCTTAAAGACTATGTACCTAGAGAAATTTTATTTTTTTTCATATAAACACCCCCCCTCCCCCTCCCCAAACCCTAACCCTGGAATACAGAGTAGATGCAACATATGTATTCTATACAGGCCTGTCTGGATTCTCTGGAGCAACCTCTAAGTAGCAGCTGTCTCCAGCTCCCTTGAAAGCTAGGCCACAATTGTTTTAAAATCCCAACCCATACAAGACCATCTCTCCAGGGCTAAGGGACACTTTACAATGTCAGAGGGAGTGACTTCTGGCTATATTTCACCTGACTATCACCTTGTCCCTTCATTAGAGACACGTTTTTGTCCGTTACTTCAGGTCTGATTTCTCCCCCACCCCTCTCCTTCCTGATGGGAGAAAAAACACCTCACCCAATTCCCCTCCCCCTCATTCTCTAGCCCAGGTGGAGAGACCCCCCCACCTGCTAGGCAAGACCCCCAAACACTCAGCAGCTCCTCCTTTGTTAAAATAGGTCTCCCCCCACCCCATGCCCTGCAGCTAAAGGACCCCCTTTCCCAGACCCTCCTTGCAGATGTTTCACCTTTTTATTAGAATAAGCACCCCCGCCCACACTCCCTTCCCCTATCCCTGGTGGAAGGAGCCTTCACCCAGTACCCCGGATGCATCCCCCTGAGCAGAGATTGCCCCGGTCTCCCCCCATTTCTCACCTGCAAGTGGACAGCCATGCCCTGGTCCCGCTGCAATCAAGATGGAGGGGGGCTCACAGCCTACGAGGGAGCTGGTCTCCGACTGCAGCACGGGCCGAGCCCTGGTGCCAGGGCAACTGCAGAGCCAGGCCGAGTCCTGCCACCCTGGCCTGCTGCAAACGTGGGCAGGCAGCGGCCTCAGAGGCAGGTAGGCAACGCACCCCCCTGACTGGGGAGGAGGCCTGCCACCGCCTTTACCTGTGCCCATCGCCACGGTAACTGACTGGCCTCAGCAGCATGTCCTGGTCACCCTGCTCCTTAGGGCAGCCAGTGAAAAGCGAGGCCCAGGGGAGGGAGACCAGCAAGAGTCCCGTCTCCTCCACAGGCTGCTCTGCTCTGCTCTGCCTGACGAGGGGGATGAGCCTCACCTGGGCTCAGCCAGGCCTCCAGCTGCCGCCATTCAGCTTCACAGAGCCGGGGTGGGGTGAGGCTCTCTGCCCCTGGGAGGTAGGGTTGCCAACTTCCTGGAGGTTTCATCAGACGACATAATCTTTAATTACAGATTTCAGAGTCGCAGCCGTGTTAGTCTGTGTCAGCAAAAAGAACAGGAGTACTTGTGGCACCTTAGAGACTAACACATTTATTTCAGCATGAGCTTTCGTGGGCTACAATCCACTAAGGTGTCACAAGTACTTCTTTTCTTTTAATTACAGATTAATCTTTAACTCCTGGGGATTCCAGGACAATCCTACTTGGGAGAGCTCTCTTCCCAAAGATACTCCTATAAATCCTGGGGCCAACAAGGCTGCAAACATCCTGTACAATCCCCCAGCTTCCCGGAGGGTGACAGCCGCTTCCTCGGTTCCTGCCCCAGCATGTTCCCCCTCAGTGGGGAAAGCAGGGTGGGAGAACGCCTTGGCCCATGGGGTGCCCTGAAGGAACAGCGAGGAATCTGCATGTGTGCTTGCCAGTTCTGCCCCCATCATCTCCTAAGAGAGCCCCACCATGCACCTTGACATTCGCACAGGACAAAGTTCTGCTTTGATGGTGGGGAGGGCGGCTTTGGGAGGGGAGAGACAGGGGCTGAGCAGAGGGTCCCCAAGCCACCCTGTCAAGGAGGCCTGAGGAGCCACACACTTTGCAGTGCTCCTTACTGCTGCTCCACAAAAGTCAGCACTCATTTCCCTAGAGCAGGTGTGCAGGATCTCCAGGAGTCTGGTCCCACACCCCAAAGCTGCTCCCTTGTGGTCATCTCATATTCGGGGAGTGCTAGTTCTGTAGTCTGCTGGAGTCTCTCCATTAATTGCCAATAACAGGACTCTGTAGACCTCTAGCCACTAGAGAGCAGCACTGCCAAAAACATGTGCAGTACTAAGTATCAGGGGATAGCCATGTTAGTCTGTATCCATAAAAACAATGAGGAGTCCAGTGGCATCTTAAAGACTAACAGATTTATCCGGGCATAAGCTTTTGTGGGTAAAAAAAACCACTTCTTCAACTGCAAGTACAGATGTGCAGTGCTGACTCTCTCCAGTAGTGGGCAGTAGCTGTGTAATAAACAGAATTGGGCAGGGAATGGCTTCCCTGTCCTGGGAAACTATTTGAGATTTAGAAAAAAATTCCTGTCCCAAACTGGGATGAAAAGTAATAATCTCAAAATTTTTTGCAAACCAACATATATTTGGTTTGGGTCCACTGAAACCTTTTATTTTGATCATTTCAAAATGCTTTGGTTTTGACCCTTTAAAAAAAATTTAACTATAATTAGCTCAAATTTCAAAACAAAGAGCCATTTTGAATTAGGACACTCATGTTTTGTTTTTAAAATGTTGAAACAGGACATTCTGATAATGTGAAAACTTTTTTTTTAAGTTTTTCGAGCTGAGAAATTTATCAAAACCAACCAATTCCCATAAACAAATTCAGTTTTGCTGAAGCAACATTTTTTGATGTGAAAACATCTAGTCGAAAAATTTCTGACCAATTGTAACAATAGGATATAGATTCCTTGACCATATTCCCATGCTGTTACTGTGAAGATTCCAAATGCCCCTGAGAACTTTCCAAGAGCGAGCTGATGTAATTAATAATAAACGACATGCTCTTACAGCTAAACGTTGTTTTTCATGTAATCTCTTTAATACTGTGTAATACTTTTCTTTTTAAAATACAGTATTTTTTGAGGTAGACCATTACAGTTCAAAAGCATTTCTTTTCAGACATTAATAAGACATGAATTAAATACTTTCATGTACAATATGTTGCAAAATGAGGTAGAAATGGTTACAGAGGATGTACAAAGTCAAATATGATAAGAAAAAAAGGCTTCAAAAATCCAGTACCACTTTTTGGAGGAAAGGTGAGAGGGAGGGCAAGGAGGATGCTAAAAGCAGGTACATTTAAAAAATATCCCCGAGAGTCAGCTTTCTACAAAGGCGGTCATGATACTATCAAGTGAATGTGCAGATACACATGTACACAGGTGAACCTGAAAAAGTTCATGTAGATATCATAATATTTGGACATAGCCTCCTCCTGTGATGTCTCATGCAGCAGGAAAGAGAGAGGCTGTGGCTATACTGAACATAACAAAGGATTCTTTGTTGAGGGTCCTGAACACAGACCCTTCAGTTCTCTCTGGCTCTTTAGCTCTCAGCTTGTGCAGCCTACCGCCACTGTCCTGGATCTCCTTAAGTCCCAGCCTGGACTACAAGTCAGGGAACGTGCTGCTAACTACACCACAGAGACATTAATATTTCTTGGGAGATTTTTACTGATACCTCATCTCAACGAGTGGGGTTATCCCCCATTTTACAGATGGGCAAATTGAGGCACAAAGCATGTTATAAAACTAATCCAAGGTCGTGCAGTAAACCCGTGACACAGTCAGGGAATAGAGGTCAGAAGTCTTGGTTCCTTCTTGCCTCTTAATAGACAAAAAATAGAAAACAGTTCCTCTTGTATAGTACTTTCAATTTCATATATAACAAGAACACGGAAACATTTTAAAAAATCTTTTTAAAATTGTCTGGGTCATGTTATCTTATTGTATTTCAACTAGTTCATCTAATGTCTCTCACGTACACACCCTCCCCTTACCAACTGGTGTTGTCCAGACCCCACTTTTCAAACGGGACACCCAATTTGTCCCCCAGCCATTCAACTCAGTAGTTAGGTGCCCAAATACATGTCTTAGGTGCCTGAGTGTCAATTTGAGAGCCCAACCATGGCACTGGATCTCTTAAATTTAGTGGCCAAGTTTTCAAAACTGGCCCTACACACTTGATAAATTTAAAGTTTTTTAAATCCCCTGCACCTTTTCAATCCTCTCCCTCCTCAGGGTTCCATTGTGAGTCAACTCCTTCCCCCTTTGCTTTATTCCTTTTCATGCATTACTAATCAAGGGAAGATAGACCAACCAGAAATCCTCTCCCCAAGAGAGCCAGGTCTAGCCATTCTTCATTCTCAATAGGAAATCAGAAAGAGGATGAGGGGGTGGCTGGAGCCAGACACCAGCATTAAGAAAAATGAGTGGCTAGAATTTTAGAGGGTCGATTCCTGCAGCCTACTGCATGTATGGTCTTGATGCCCCTTTTCTTTCTTTTCTTTCTGTGAGCAGCTGTTCAACCACTGTACATGGACTGTAGCTAGGACCATTTCCAAATCACCAACATATATAACAGGGAAAGCACTGGGTCTGGGTAACAGCCCCAGGGAATTCCTGGTCATAGAGAATATGGGTTGATTCCTGGCACCTGGGAACTTTTGGTGAATAGATAATGTAACTTTGTGTCAGCAAGAAGAGCCAGGAGTAGCTATTTCAGGGACTATATCCTGGTTTGATTGGCAAGCACATATTCCAGCAGTGAGTTGTCCAGTAAGTGCTACCCTTGGACACATCACTGCATACAGCTCTCTCTAGTTCCTGAGCATGGCCTGGCTTTTGTTTTCCATGATTTTGAAAGAACAAATGAAGAATCCTAGAGAGAAAAAGCAGGGGGAGGCAGGACAAACTGAGCTCTGTTTGAAAAGTACCCTGGGTCTCATCCAGTGTCTTATACTAAGCCTTCAGAGATAACGGAGAAGAGCTTATTTAATTTGCCTCCTAAATTATACACTCACTTAAGGTTACTTTAATAGCCTTGGCGTCTGCTTTCTCAATGGTTAAATGCAGCAGCTGTCAGAGAGAGGGAGCATCAGTCCTACATTATTAACAGTTGCCAGCATTCTAGAATCCAACCCAGGGAAGGAGATGCCTCAGAAGGAGCTGGTGGAAAGACCCTAACAGAAAGTGAGATATTAGGATCCGAGGAAGCAGAGGGAGGAGAATGAAGGAACGCATGAGAATTGTGAAAACAATCCAATCCAACGCAGCACACCTGCCCACACAAGAGACAACGGCACTTTTCAAGTGGTAAAGCTTGTCACAGCAAGCAAAGGGCAGCGGAAAGGAGAACAGTGAAGAACAAATAAAGCACGCTGCTATCCCGCTCCAGCTTCTGGCTCAATTTGATTGTTGCAAATTGAGACTAAAGTTGGAGATCAATACAGAAAATGAGAAGGAACGTCCGCAACATAAAAAGCAACAGCGCCCTGAGCCCAAAGAGCTGATCCACAGTTCAGAAGTGGACAGGGATCTAGTTCCATTTACTCAAAAGGGCTTTGAATTGGGCCCTACATTGTTTTAAATGGTTGGTTTGGTTATACAGTAAATCTGCACAAAGCTAATGAACGCTGGTTGTCACGATCCCATCACTGTTGTTCTGCTACTTGCTCTGGTCCATCGGAGGCAGAGATGGTGCAGTTAGACTGTTACAAAGTGAGCCTTTACAATGCAGATGCCCCTTTTAAAAAGATTTGGTTTTCAGGCAGCTCCACAGCTACTCAGAAATTCAGGATTTCAAGAGATGGCTTGAGTCGGGGACTGGGGTTTGGCATTTTGTATTTCAAGTGCTTGGCTTGTTTTTTATAAATGCAGCTCCGGGAGCCAGCCGGGGGCTGAGGTGACGTGAATCTCCAGGCGAGTAAGAAGAATCACAACAAGCCCTTCTGTTGGGTTCAACGGGGATGGGATCGAACCCCGTAGTTCTGGGATGGAGGCAATGCCACTAGGCCAGTGGGTAGGATTCCCAGGGGGTCACAACGATACTGCTCTCCTTTCCCCTACCGCTAACTGGGACATAGCCACCTTCGCTAGACAGAAGAGAAATGCCGGTACGGAAAAGCCTCTGCATGAGGAGTCTGGGCCCTGCGTTATTTCAGACCTACACACGAGCCTCCGAGGCATTAAAACTAGTGCCAGGAAGACACAGGAGATATTTAGCTTTACCCCTCTGTGGTTACTCTTGGCTCCTATGGGGGTGGGGGGAGGGGAGGTTGAGAGGGTATTGCCTGCAAACAAAGGCCCTGATCCAGCACTGGGCAACGTGACACTCCAGCAACACAACTTGCAGGACTGGGCCATAAGAAATGGGCTGAGACCTACCAAATGGCACTAGTTTAACTTCAGCTGTTTTTTAAAAATGATTTAGTTAAACTGGTGCAAGCCTCTAATTTTGGTTTAAAGGCAGCTCATTTTGTTTCAGCTTCTGCCAACTCCTAACTGACTTTGGGCTACACCGAAATATGCCTCGTTTAAACAAAAAGATGAGCATCCACACTGAGGTTTGCACTGGTTTCATTAAATCTGTTTAAAATCTCACCCTTAACTAAACCAGTGCAGCTGTCTCCTGTAGATAAGGCCTTAAACGCACAGTGCTGAAGTCTTTGCAGGTTAAAACTTGGTTCTCTAACATAGTTTTTCCTGTCCACAAAGGCAAAAATAAACCTTCTTACAACATGGTCAGGTCTTGACCACATGTAAACACGCTTACTTCTGCAGCACAGCCAGGGCCCTTAGCTGGGATACGCAAGAAGAGGAAGTGGAGAACACAACGGAGAAACAAACTCTGCAAACCAAGAAGTTGGGAATAGACTCAGTAGGTTTATCCAAAAAGTGGTACTAGCAACAGCTTTTAACTACAGCACTAATACTCTCTTTTCCTTTGAAGACACGTTACTCCACCAAACACTACAATAACAATGTTTAAAAAAAATAAAATAAAATTATGGCATAATATATTGTGAAAAGCACCTGAAATACATTCAACTTTCATCTTTGTAACAACTTCAAGTTTTTTTTTTTCCTTTCTTCTTTCTGTCATCCTTTTTTGGAAGCAAACACATAACGCAGCTTTGTATTGAGTTTGGCAAACTCTTAAGATCTTTTTTTCCCCTTCCCTTTCTTGAGAAGATAAAAGAGTTTTTAAAAACACATTCGGGTTTGTTTGTTTTTTTCTGAGGTAAATTTTTTCCTGAGTAGTTAAAAAGAAAAAACAAAAAAATACCTACATACATTACAAAAATAAAAATGAGGTCTAGTATATTAAACAATCTACATTTTTTTTTACTCCAAAACCTTCCCTCCCTCCTCCCATCTCCCTGTGCCATTTATTCCTAATAATAAATTCCTCATGATGGCTTGAAAAGATGTTGATTTTGGTGGGGAACGAGTCCTTAGTATGGCACAGTTCAGAACAGAAAAATTGCCCATAATGCCACATCCAAAGGGGGCTGGTTTTGTTAAATGATGGCTGAAAAATTTCTATTAGGAACAAAAACAACAACAACAAAAAGCAGGTCTCTGTAAATCGACTAGAGAGCTGTTGTATCACGTATGAGAAGGCTATAACCAAACGCATCTCCACCTGGCTGCATCCTTTACGTTGCTGGTCTCAAAACGGATGAACGGGAAAGTAGACGAATAATAAATAGATTATCCTGAGTTCAGTGAGCGACTACTTCCAAAAACAAAAACAAACAAACAAAATCAGTCAAGTCTGACATAAAAAAGCCTGTAAAGGAATTTGTTTGTGTTCGGGTCTTTTCTTGGATCAAGTATTTCACCTTCAGATCAGCTTGGACGTAGGAGAAAGACGAAAGACACTGACTGAATTCATGGGCGAGCTGTGATTCCATCCTTAGCAGCTGAAGCTAGACCAGAGACTCCAGAGCAGCAGATCTTAACAAATACAAAACAATCCCCCCCGAATCTTCCACTCAGAGGTCAAGCTGGCATACCACCACCATCAACCAGAAAAATGCCACTGGAGTCTGAGGCTGAGGGATTGGCTCCCCCAGCTCACCCCTTCCACGCGCCGTCAGTGCCTGGACCCGTACATTTTATCCCACTCCACGTACAAGTCCAGCTCCTTCTGGGAGACGGTGGGGCGGACTTTGCAGAAGGCGTTCTCAAAGTCTTTGTAGGAGGTGGGCTGCAGCTGGCCGGGCAGGCCGTGGAGTTTGGTGGGGCCGGCCTGCTGGCATAGCTGGATGAGCTCGCTGCCCGAGTAGCTCTCGGTGTGCTGCACGAGAGAAGCCATCTCCCTGTCGCTGAGGCAGTAGTTCTGCTGGGCCAAGGTGTGGTGGAGGATCTGCCTCCGGGCGATGCTGTCGGGCGGGGAGATGTAGAACCGCTTGGTGAACCTCCTCTGGGAGACTTCGTCTACACTGCTGGGCCGGGTGGTCGTCCCGATGACGACGACGTTCTGCTCGGCTGAGGTAGCTAGGCTGTCCAAGTAGGAAAGCAGCTGAGACTTGAGGCCGCTCGCCTGGGTGGCTTCTTCACCAGCGCAGGCCGCAAGGAGGGACTCCACCTCGGAGATGAGTACCACTGACGGCTGACGGCAGCTGGCCACGAAGAAGATGGTCTGCAGGATCTTCTCGGCCTCACCCTTCCACTTGGAAAGCAGGGCCGTCCCGCTGAGGTTCAGGAAGGTTGAGCCCAGCTGGGTGGAGATGCATCTGCTCAGCAGGGTTTTCCCTGCTCC
Source organism: Chelydra serpentina (assembly GCA_037349315.1). Lineage (NCBI taxonomy): Eukaryota > Metazoa > Chordata > Testudines > Chelydridae > Chelydra > Chelydra serpentina. Next base: position 766,764 of record JBAIAC010000079.1, read on the forward strand.
ACGGGGCCCGAACAGCAGGATGGTCCTGGGCAGCCGGCTCTCCCCGGTGTAGGCCCCAGGCCTCAGGATAGGCCACACCAGCTCTTCCTCGATGGCGGCTTTGACCGAGACCTGGCCCGCAATGTCCGTCCACTGGACGGGGGGGCTGCAGTCGACGATTTTGTTGTTCACCAGCTCTAGGATCAGGGGGTCGACGTTTTTCAGCTGCTCTTCCACAGGCTGGCCGCTGAACACCTGCGGCTTGGCCTGCATCCCATGGGCGAAGGCATGGCCCTGCTCACCGCCCGCGCGCTCGCCGTTGGCAAGGGGTGGGGTGAACTTCTCAAAGCTCTCCCCGGGCCTCAGAGGGGCTTCCCCGGTGCCGTACGGAGGGGAGACCAGGCCTTTCATGGGCTGGCTGTTGTACTTCCCTACATGCTCCTCCAAGGCCACGGTCGCCGCTGCGCCTGTTGGCCTTTTCCCAGCCTTGAAAGGCAGCTGGGAGGTCTCGGCGCTTCGGCTGAAGCTGTTGCCGCCACATTCGCCGCTGTCGGACATCTGGTACGGTGACTCGGGGGTGGACTTTGGTTGCTCGTAGCTGTATTTCCTGTACCTGCCCTCGGCTTCGTCCTCCCCCCCGGGGAGATCAAAGGCCTTTCGTTTCAGGGAGCCCCCCGAGTCGCTGCTGAGGGGGGGCACCGGGAGGGAGGGCAGGCTGGAGCTCTGGTAGCTATAACCAGGGATGCCTGGGGGCCGCGAGGAGGGGGGCGGCGGGGGGATGGGGGTGGGGGCCGCAATGCCCGAGGGCAGGTAAGAGGCCGACGGGTGCGGCGGGTGGATCCCCCCGTAGCCGGGCTGAGGCGGGTAGCTGCCTGAGGCGTAGTTGTACATGGGACCTGAGGCGCTGTAGCTGGGGACCAGCGCGGAGGACGGGTGCGTGGGCTGCAGGAGTCCTGAGCTGTGCAGGGCTGACGGGTGGGGAGGGGGAAGTGCTGAGGCGGGCTGGCTGCAGTAGCCCGATGGCAGGTAGGTGCCACTGTAGCCTGAGGTATACTCCTGAGACGAGCCAAGGCCGCTGGCGCCGGCGGCTCCCCCACACGAGTTAGCGGGATAAATGGGGTCTGCGAGGTTGCCCGGGACAACGGGGGAGCTGCCAAGCCCGACAGGCCCGTTTCCCGGGGCGGAAGGAACGACCCCCTTGGAGCCAGGCAGCCCATCGTGCATGGCGTTCAGGGGGTAGGCACCGTCCGAGCCGTGCGACATCGGCCACGGCTCCACGTCCCCTTTCTGCCCATTGAGCGGCCCAAAGGCTCCGTCCCCATAGCTGTTCAGCACCGGCCTCTCATAGGGCGAGTCCAGCACCCCCGAGTACTTCTCCGCATACCTCTTGAGGAGGTTGGAGGCCGTCAGCGCGGAGATGTCGTCGTTGGCCCAGGCGTAGGTGAAGCGCTGCCGGTTGCTGTGGTAGAGGTCAGATTTGTGGGCTGGTGAGGAGGTGGTGGAGGAGACATCGAGGTGCTGCTCTGGCCACTGGTTCAGGGGCTGGGCATGCTCTGGTGTCCAGTGCATCTTCAACAGAGCTGGGGACAGGGAAACAGAGGGAGAAAGGGTTAAATATGGTCCTGGTCCGGCTGGAATGGTTGAAACGTAGGGGGCTCAGCACCCTGCCCGTCTCTGTCGGCTAAACGTAAAGAGGGTCCCAGCTACGCGATAGGGCTCTATGGGGTGTCTTCAGCACAGAAGAGGCCAAGAACCCCTCACCTAAATGAAAGTAGGGTGACCAGATGTCCCGATTTTATAGGGACAGTCCGGGTTTTGGGGTATTTTTCTTATATAGGCTCCTATTACCCCCCACCCCCATCCCGATTTTTCACATTTGCTGTCTTGGTCACCCTAAATGAAAGGGGCCCGATCTCTAGAAGTGCAGAGCAGGCACATCTCCCACCAAAGTCCACAGGGGCTGAGGGCAATTAGCACCTCGGACAAGCAGGCCAGTGGCATTCCAGAGCCTGCCTCCAGGCACTAAAGTGCGAATATTTTAGCAAAAGGCTCCCTGATGTTCATAGAGCCCCTTTTGAGGCTGGGTCAGCTTCTCTTTAGGAGAGTTTCTATGCCCTATGATTGGGGGGAGGGAGGGGGATTTAAAAAAAAAAACTGAATCAGCCTTCAAGACAAAAATGTTTAAGGGAAAACATTTCGTGGCCTACACAGCCCCAATTATAAACATTCCCATGTGCCAAAACCGAGATTCACCTCTAGTGGTCACACAAAAACCGAGACCAGCTGCTTATTTCACTCGAAGTCCCACGGGGCCGCGTTTTGATCAAGACGACATTGCGGAACAGTAAAGAACACACTGGCTCAGGGCCTAGGAGGAGACGTTCTCATATCTGATAGTTTGGTGTGGACTTTACTCTATTCCCACCGATGGGAACCATACACACAATTCCCTGCGTAGCACTAATAATCACCGTGCTGCTTCACACGTCTAAGCCACTTTTTGTCTGAGAATTTCAAAATATGACCACAAAAACCATCCAACGAATCCTGGATCATTATTATTGTTATTAGTTCCACTGAAGTAGTGCTCAGAGATCCGAGTCACGCCCAGAGCAAGACACCGCAAGCACCTCGCAAAAAAACAGACACTGCCCTAAAAACTCGCAGGCTAAGTCAGAGTTAGGGTTGTTGTGACGAAATATGCATTGACAGAGGCTGTAACCAAGATCAGAGTGATGCAGCGTGGTAATTTAGACTAGCCCTTAGTCTGTTACCCTGGGCCTTGTGGGGGCCTTCACAACAGTGCAAAGCCATTTTAAGGTGGTAGCACTTTGCACTGCCTTTGCACTGGTGTAAATGGCACACAAGGGGCAGACCCCGGTCCGCATTTCTGCTCAGCTAGTTCAAAGGGTTGGAAGATAAGTTCAGGACAGAACACAAAAGAGCGGTGTCTCCTCCTCTCAGACTTGCTGCTCCCTTCTCGCTTTACGCCCGCGGGACCGAGGGGAGACTCAGCCACAAGGGTCACGGCAGATACGGATTTGAGTGAGGACACTGGGACCCAGCGCACCATTTGCTGTGCTGTCGGGGTGCTGGCCCCTTGCTCACCACCATCCCTAAAGACCCTGTGTACAGAGTCAATCACAAAGCGCTGGCTCGTATCCGCACGTGGATAAACCAGGCTGAACGACACAGACAGGCGTCAAGTTCCACCGCTCCTGACGGATCGGACACTTTCGATGAATTATCCATGAGCCCATATGAATCCCTGGCTCTTTTCACCAGGCCCATTTGTCATGGGAAATTAAATCCATACTGTCAGGTAGGTGAAATATCACAACGCTGGACGGGTATTTTCTAAGAGCTGCGTCCTGTCGCCTGGCCTGGGGGTGGGTGGGAGGCCCTAGAGACAATGGCTGTGCCGTGCACAGGAGAAGACTGCAGAGGGGGGGAACCAAGCACCGCAGATCAAGGGTCCAGAGACCCTCCCTGCAGCCGTGCTGGGACGGCACATGACCAGCGCGAATGAAGGAGCGGAGACCCATTGAGCACAGCAGCCATAAAGAGAAGCCTTCTGCAACGCAGCAGCTGCTCTGGTCCCCGTAATGTGGGTGAGCTGGGGGGGAGGGTTCCCACCTTCCGTGGAATCCACCCAGCCAAACCTGCTCGTGCCGGGGGTCCCGGACCGGGCTCTTACAGAGCCAGCCTCCTTCATTGTGCTTCCTGGGGTGTGCGTGGGTAGGTGGGGAAAGAGGGTATCAAATGGGACAAGCCGCCCTGCCATAGGCACTGATTCCGTGGGTGCTTCGGGGCTGGGTGAGTCCCGCCAATCAACTCCTCCCCCTCCCTCCCAGGGCCTCCCACCCGCCACGATCAGCTGGTCAGCAGCAGGCAGGAGGCACTGGAGGGGAGGGGGAAGAGCAGGGCAGGAAGAGGCGGGGAGGGGCGGAGTGGGGGTGGGAAGAGGCAGGGCTGGGGTGGAAGCTTGGGGGAAGGGGTGAAGCAAGAGCGGGGTCTGGGGTGGAGCGGGGGTCGAGCACCCCCCAGGAACAGAAGAAGTCGGCGCCTATGCACCGTGCTGCCTAGCGTAGTGCATCCCAGAGGGATGGTTTTCATTCCAGACACCTGCTTGGGACAGCAGCTCACACAGCTTCCAGCAGGATTTTACACGGGCCCGATCCTGTAAGGTGCTGAGCACCCTTGCCTCCTCTGGACTTTGCCGGACCCTCAGGGCCAGGCCCTTTAGAGATATATAAATATGGGGCCTGACTGTGACGTCGCCCCCTTTCTTCACCTGGCTAACGCCAGTGATTTGGATCAACCGACACACGCAGGAGGAGAATCAGACTAGTGGAGTTCCCTTGCCGGGTAACTGGGGCTCATTAATAATGAAGCAGCCTTGAAAAAACAAAACAGACCCTTGTGTGCTGGGATTCTTCATTAAATTAGACAGTAACGGGAGAAACCGTGCAGCCGCTGGCTTTACAAGCCGCTGGCTTTACAAGCCCTATTGGTGAGCGTTAGTGTCATCGTGGAAGAAAATGCACCAGGTCCTCACTGACTCCACGGAAATCAGCGGAGTTATGCTGATTTCCACCAGCTGAGCGTGCAGCCCAATGAGTCTGAACAGAATTTAGAGCCCTGGATTGTGCCGTCTCTGTGCAGCGGGAGGATGGATGGCATGACACGGATCCACATACACCCAGCAAGCTTCACTGACACGAGTTTTACCCTTGTCTGACTCCATTGACGCCAGTGGATTTGCTCCAGCAGCATGACCCAGGCCCACTAATTCTCACTGGAACTGAGTGACGGTCTCCGGCCCAGGAATGCACCAGGGAAAAGCTGCACACAATGAAACAATCCAAGGCGAGCAGTGCCGGAGGAATGCGAACAGCACATCGCCCTTCTTTTGACTTAAGTGACTTTAATTGCACTATTCTCCTTCTTCTGAGCTAATGAACAAAGACAGACAGGGAGCCTTGCTAAGGGCAAAGCAAATTCCAAAATTTCAAGGCCAGGAGAAGGGGGCCTTTGGGACACTGATCATAGTACATGTGAGCGCACTCTCTCTCTCAATCTCTCTCTGTTGTCCATTGTTGTCCTTGTGTGTGTATGTTCTCACCACCAACCTCCACCCCTTCCCTAACATCCCTCCCCCTTTCCTCATTCACAAAGGCCTCGGGGGAATGCTAAAGTGGGGGCTGGGCGGGTGCTGGACACACCATTCACTTGCCTCTCTCAGCCTTTAAGCCACTTTGTGGCCACAGCACAATTAGATCACTTAATGCTTTAATTGACTTAGATGGCATTTGTGCTTCCACTTTGGATATCAAACTTACACAAGAGGATTTAAATGGCAGCTTTGCGTGGCTTTATCTGACATCCTCTCTGCATTTACTTGCCATTATTAAAGCGCCACCGATAGGTAAGTGGTCAGACAGAGACAGCAAAGGCCGCCTGCGGGAAAAGGACCCTTTTCTAATGAACACAAAGGCGAGCGCTTTCCAATAAACTTCCCCTCTTGCAGCTGGTTTTTTCCAAGCACAACACTAAGTATGGTTGGAGGGGGGAGGACACCATCCCCCTTTGGTTGGGAGCACCAGGCAACAGGAAGCGATTAAAAAGAAAAAGTGAATTTCAGGAGGAAGCATGAGCCTTGGAGGAACAAGGAGGACGTTTTTAAAAGACAGAACAAAAAGTACCAGGCCCTCGAGTGTTACCGTTTAATTGCGGTAACCCATTAACCAGGACTGCGCAGGGCTGGGTCCCAGGGAGATCCATCCAACGGCCCAAGATGCACCAGAAAATAGGAACCGCACTAGCAGCGCTGCCTTGCTTGTGAATCGTTATTATTTATTATTAGCACTGCGATAAGGCCGAGAAGCCCCAGCCACGGACTGTGCTGGGTGTGGTACAGACAGAAAAGATCCCTCCTGCCTCACAGAGCTTACAACAGTGCGTTCTGCGCTGAGCATTCCACACGCCTGCTGCATCAACAAGGACCCAGCGCTTTGCAGGACTGGGCCCTTGTAGAGGCACCAACAACATTTAGGCCCCACCCCCACCCCCAAAATCCCTAGACAGAACGACACAGAAACCCTGTAGAAATGCCGCATGTCTCCTGCCTAGCTGGAGTTGGGTTTTAAGTGTGTGGAGGGGTTTTCTCCATTGATTGCAACAGAGGAAAAGGGCATATTATAAAGTGATCGCTGGTCCGATGTAAACCCGACTCTGTAGGTGTGCAACAGCGAACTGTGCCTGCAAAGGACAACGTGAGCCCATAAAGCGGTATCGATACAGGCTTTTCACTCCGTTCTGGTCCAAAAATCCGATTGAAAACGCGGAGGACGGGGAATAGGTTACACACATGGTCCTATAGCACTGCCCAGGGAAGATAATACATAAGAGTCTAAGGAAAGTGCATTTTGGGACCTAAGCAAGTGGATTTACCTTAGATTATTCTAGCGCTTCCATCACCAGGGTATCTGGGGCTAGGGACTCTGGCACTGTGTCTTCGTACAGCACCTAACATAATGCGGCCCCAATCTGTGCATCGCTCTAAGACAAAGAGTACTAATGAGCGCTGATGGCATGGACCGAGTCCCTTCCTTTAAGCTGGGATATTGCTCATACTGGGCTGTTCAGCAAAGACTCCCAGGCCACATATTTTAATAACCTTCAAGAGACAAAAGACACGTCTATCTCCCGAGGTTCTCCTCAGAGTGCCAGTTTCTTTGCTGTCACGTTGTCTCTCTTGACCAGGGTGGCCCCCAGCCCTGTTAATACCACATATGTATGTACAGAACGTGCATATAATGATGTTGTTCCAAAGTTCGTTCTTTCTTTCTTTCTTTTTCTACTAGCTGGAAAACGCATGCACTGTTGTCAAGTTCTCCTTTACAAACACCAGACTGGCTGAATTAATTGCTTAATCAGAAAAGTAACCTCATCGTTTATAATATTGAGCTGATCAGCTAAAGTGGCAATTTTCTCTCTTGCATCCATCCACTTATTTAATGTAGAGAAATGTGGATCTGGCAATTTTTCAAGTTTAGAACCAGAAGACTTCTAGTATCTGCCCCCTCCCGAGTAAAATTATTAGATACAGTTGGTTTGGGGTTACCAGGAAAATACCACACAGATGATGACAAGGGGCATAAGGAAATTAAGTTCTTTGAGGAAGGGCATTGCTTCTCCCCACAGAACTGAGCGATGCACAAGCCCTAGCCCATGTCTTTCCAAACACAGCCAAAGACACAAGGAAATTGCATCTAAAACTGGAAGTCTCTCTCCACTACCCCATTTCCAGAGAGTGAATGTTTTACAAATGAAATAATATATTTTCATTCAGGGGACGTCTACACTGCACACAAAAAAAGTGTGTTCTTAACTCAGATGAGCTAACTTGGGATAAAATATCCGTGAAGACACAGCAACTCTGCTTTTAACTTTGGTTAGTGCCCCTAGAGGGGAGCCGGGGGTTTAATTCGAGTTGTTAACCTGAGTTAAAAGCTGAGTTGCTGTGTCTTCACTGCTATTTTAACCCGCATTAACTAACCCGAGTTTAGAACACAACTTTTTTACCCTTAGAATAACAGTGAAGGGATCATTTTGCGTCTTCATTTCCTTTTTCAGTTTGTGTTGGATTATCAGAATGTCTCGCTTAGTCTGTCTGAGTTTTAACACTTGGGTTCAGGGCTCTTTGTGCAAAGTTTAATGGACTTTGTGCTTAATTCTATTTCATTTAGATAGCACTGAGCGAGGTGTAAATGCCTCCAGGGACCTTTGGGCACGAATCCCTCGGAGCTGGTCTACACACAAACTGGTTTGAATTCACTTCTTTGGTTATTTTAGTGCAAATGTGGAGAAGCTGAATGGAAGCAGGACAGTTTATTACAAATTAAGAGTGTCTCTATGCAGCCTTACAGAGAAATAGCTGAAGGTGTGAACCCATGTGGTTGTTTTGATGCAGGTTTGTTTGTGTTTGTGTGTGTGCGAGCATGTACTCCAACCCTACGGTATTCATGCCCATCAGCCCTTAAAAATGAACATATCCCACCATTTATCATTTATTTCTTCAGATGTTACCAAAACATGTCAGAGCCTTGTTCGGGAACAGACCCAGGGTCAGGAATGGTGAGCAGTGGCTCTCAGCCAGTAACTGTAGGTCTAACTAAGAGGTCAGAAGTGCGGGGGCAGAAACTGGGTATGTGTTTATGTGGCTTACGTCTGTTCATAACAAACCAGGTCCCGATCCTGCAGCAGCATCCACATGGGTCAACCCCTGCATGTACAGGGAGCCCAGGGAATCAAAGGGGTTGGTTTTATAGAAGCACAGAGAAATAAATATTTTTTACGAGCCTGATCCCGGAGTTGCTCCATGCCTGGAACTGGCTGATTTCCCAGGAATTCCTCACACACAGGGTGGCTGCAGGATTGGGATCTATTGCAGAGGTGGTTTTCCAAGCACATGTAGCAAAGTGGATCTGATTTTCCCAGAGCATCTTTTCAACTGTAAATACGCAAAGAGGACTGCCTGATTCTATTAGAATTACTTGCTCTGTGCGAGGGCACGAACCAGAACACCTATGTGCTAGGTGTTGTAGACACGCAGAACAAAGTTTCTGCAGGCAAACTTCAGAGGCTCTGGAATTTGGCTGGTGTCAGAATTATTGTCATCATGATGTGTATTTATACTGAGTATTGGTGTGAAGAGTAACACAAAACACAATTTAAAAAAACAGGGAAAAATGCATCCACGTGATCTCTTTAAATGTGGGGTTTGAAAGGAATTTGGGAAAAAGGGCTAAAGCAAAAACTAAAACCAAAACCAAAACACATGCCCTTAAAAATAAGAAAAGAGAGGGAGGGTGGAAGGGACAGAGTGGGGGGACGGGGCTGGCAGGCACAGAAGTTGTCATGGGTTTGAAATGTAACGTGAATAAGCTTTCAGAGCAGGACAGATGTTTCAATGCTCCCCTTCGGCAGTGTGAGAAAATTACTGTCCAGTGACCAAATGGCATGTCAGTTTCCCACCCTCCCTCCTTCTCCATTATCTAACGCACAAGACAAAGGGAGGGAGGGGGGCTGGGCGAAGGAGAATCCTATTGTTCCCGGGTGCACTAATTATGGAAATCTTGTTAATCTATTCAGCAGCAACGCTGAACTGGGCTTTTGTTAGGGGGCTTTTTAACTGCGCACAACCAGGGTGCACAGCGGAGTGTCCAACTGTTCAGTGTTTACGGTGGGGAGCGCTCTGTCCCCCCAACACCCCTTTTACTGCTCAGCCTGATCCACCAGCCCTCTGTGTCCGAACGGAAAAACCCCGGGCGAGTCCTTTCCCAAACAGCCATGAGGCCCCGTATACCCAGCCTGGGTTTTCTCACACACACACACACACACACACACACACACACACACACACACACACACACACACACACACACACACACACACACACACACACACACACACACACACACACACACACACACACACACACACACACACCAGTGCACTGCACAGAACGTCATCTGGGGTAAACAGGCGTAGTTCCATGGACATTAATCACACTGACTGAGGCTCTGGGACCCTGGCTGCAGGCCCCCCCACACCACTGGTGTTAGAGAGGGCACAGTTCCCTCCAGGCGAAACCTGGAGCCGCTGGGGATCGGGTCCTCCAGGGAAATGCCGAGCGCCGCGTTCTTAGTGAAAATGAACGCGAGAGGAGGAGGGGGAAGGGAGGGGAGCAAACCCCCGGGAAGATGAAAGGGGGAAATGGAAAGCAGGCAATGCTGATTACCCAACAGCAGAGGCACCCGGGATTATATTCCACGGGGCGGGTGAGACCGAGAGCAACACGCACACCAAACAATAGTCATAAAACGTGGCCGACACGGGTCTCAGAAGGACTTTGCGAACAATGAATGAAACGTCACAACCGCCCTATGGGAGGGCTACGGAGGGATCGCTTTGCTCACCACGGAAAGGCAGCCCCCTCTGGAGAAACGGGATGAAATCAGCGGGGCCATGAGGGTGAACGCCCTGCCCTGACTAAGCAATGGTGCCATGGGACCTTCAATGGCCAGGAGCGACCAGGTCCTCAGCCTGCATCTCCCCTGGAACATGCCAGCAGCACGGTGAGGGACTAGTTCAGTGCAGACTCCCACGGCAGCGATGGGGGAAAATACAGCAGCAAACCCCCTCCAGCGGAGAATCTGCAGTGACAGCATCTGAATCCAGTCGGCATTTGGCTGAGCAGTGGGGCGGGGGGAAGGGGCACATGAGCCCCTTTAAAGATCACCTAGGAATGAGCTACACAAGGGGACTCAGAGGCCCGGCCTGGTGTGCGCGCACCTCAGATGATCTCCCTTTAGTGACCACCCCTCACCTCTTTGCAGAACCAGTCCAGCTCCAGGAAAACCTGCCCGCTGCTCCCTCTAGCGTTTCTGGGGAGGAAAAACACACCGCTTCTCTGCTGGAAGGCAACCCCCTGGCAAACTCCAGTCCCTAACCCGGCGTACAGCCCTGCACATCAGGCAGCAGGACAAATCAGGCAGCAGCACCCCCGATGGAGGGTTAAAAAAACCCAGTTCATGAGACTAATCGCTATCAGCTAGGGCAAGCAGAGCTCCCGCTTCACGGCATCAGTGGGCTTACGGCATTACAAAGGGGCAGGGCAGATATTCTCCTCTTTCCCAGGTCACATCTTGCTGCGAGGCAAGGTGCCAGACGCCCTGGCCCATTGGTGTAGTCTGGGCTGGCGAACGGCATGTTGACAGGATTACAGAGTCACTAGGACCGTTCAGGATGTCAGAAACAGGAAGATCCCAGCTGGAGTTTGGGGTAGTTAACATGTAAATGTTAGACCCAAACAGTGCCCAGAAAATGAACACAGCATCAGAGGTTTTAACACCCCCTCCCCCTGCCCCAGTGCCGGACAATCCAGAGCTGGGAACAGGCCATGCCCATCCCCTGTGGAACAGCGAGATTTGTGCTGCAAGTTTCATGAGCCTTTAGTTTCTTCCTGCTCCTCAAAAGCAAATGGACGAGCAGCTTTTCTTTATAGTGATGACAAACCCTGGTTCTTCGGCTTTCCCTGTATGGGGCACAGTGATCTGTTCCAGGTTCTCTCATCACCAAGGTAGCTCAGATCCGTGACCAGCTGCCTAGCAAAGTGCCCACAAAACATGATGAGTTTGGCCCCACATATGTGAAAGAAATTCACGTGTTTACATCCATGTCTACACAGCTAGGCTCGTGCAAACCCTACGAGCTTATCTACATGGCAAGTTACTGTGCAGCAAGTCAGAGTGTGAATCTACAATGCACCATCTTGTCATGCAGTAACGTGTGAGGTAGACACACCCTTAGTACCGCCGTCCTACCAGTGCAACTTGTTGTGGTACCATACCAACATAAGCCCCATTTTACACCAGTACAGCACGTCCACACTAGGTGTTTGCACTGGTTTAGCTACCATGTCTTGTGACAGCTGCATTAGGGTAACCCTCCACCCGTGACCTGTCACAATGCCGTAGCGCTCTGCTCTCCTGTGGCCATTGAGGTCTAAACACACTTTACACACACGGGTGCACTAACCGTCACAACACCGCTATGGGGCAGGTCGTTATTACAAACCCCATTCCGGAGCTGGGGAAGTGACTCACCCAACAAGTAAGTGGCATCATTAAACCTTAGCAGCAGTTTAAAAAATGTATGTTTCCAGGACCATTGCAAAAAACCCTCACTCACACCCTGGGCCTGATGCTTCTGTAAATCAGGAGTTATTGGCACTAAGCCCACCAGAGACACACCTGGGCAAATGAGAGCAGAATTTTTAATTATGCAGGGAATTTTGCAGAAAGGGCAAAGCTTTCTGCCCGTGCCAGAGTCTATTAAAGGGAAATGTTTTCCATCAATATCTCCCCAGCAACTACAAGCGTCTTCTCAAGCCAATGGGTGGCTTGGATGTGCAAAAGCCATGTTGTTTCATCCTAATATTCTTCAGGTTTGTTTAAAAAAATAAAGTCCCGTGTTTAATGGCCACTTATCCATAACTGCACGAAGGAAAACGGCACCGCCGCCTTCTTCTACTTCCCCAACAACATGGAGCTGTATCTTCAAAGTTTCATCTCTGCACTCAGCTTTGCCTCTCCACCCACATTACAGCATACAGTCTCCTCCACAATCACCCAGAAGATAAAGAAAATAAAGATAAACCTGTTATTTAAAACACACACACTCCTCAGGATTCTGCAGACATGGTGTCAACGCCTCCAATGGTGTAAATCAGCATAACTGCACTGAAGTCACGGCAGCTTCTCTGATTTATACCAATGGAGCATCTGGCTCCAAAACAGATGCAGAAGTATTGGAGGTGAACAGAGCAGAGTACTGTGTTTTATTTTTATATATGGCCGTCAGTTGTACCTGACAACATTAGCAAAAGAACTGGAGCGGTTAGATGTGAAACCAAACCAAACAAACAATAACAAATCCGAGTCATGGGAGCTGATTTTTTGCAATCTGGTCTGTTGCTATGAAATGAAATCCAAGGTTTACAACCCTGGATATCGAGGTACAAATTTGACCTGTTCACCGAATCCATCAGGGAGCTGCTTTCCTTTGTCTCCTGCATTTTCCACCCCCTCCTAAGTGATGTTGACAAAAGGAAAGGATGGTTTTCCAATCAAAGCAGGGTCAATGTACATATGTTAAAAGGATTTAGGCTAACTCCAATCACCCCCAAGGAGCCACCACTGCCCAGAACAGGGCTCTCTCGGTGTAATGTCCACTCTGCCCACTCATATATCAAGTGCAGAGCAGCTGGACATCACTACAAAATGGAGACTGACCAATAGGCCATTTCCCATCTGTGCCGTTTCAGTATCCATCCGGCAAATGAAAAATTAATATGTATCCATTCGGACTGGCAGCAGCTGAGCCGCACCCATCTGTCAGGCTGAGACCAGATAATCTGAGCTAAATGTAACTCGGAGAGGGCGAGATATCATGCAGAACTGGGGATGGGGGCCTCATCTGGGGCATCCATAGGACTAGAAGCTATTGGTGATTAAACACAGAGATTGTTAATAAAGCAATAAGGAAATAATAAATAATGAATTTCAGGAATGTTGCTCCAAGCTCCAGGATTTTAAACTGGACTGGGAGGTGGGAAAAAATCCCCCCAAAAGCCCAGAAGTGAATAAAAAAATGTGAGAAATCAGGTGTCAGTGTCGCCAGCTCTTGGGATGTTTGGCATGTTTCTTAAAGCTCCATCTTCTGGACTCAAGTGATTGTGAGAATTCCGGCTTTTAACATTTTAAAAAGAAACTTTCTAGCCATCCTGGTGGTGGGGCAAGGCCTAAGGTCACAAACCCTTGCGCTTCAACAACCAGGATGCAAATAAAAACCACCTCAAAATTATTATTAGTTTGTAAAATCTCATGATCTTTGGAGCCTGCCTTGTGATTTTTAGATGCTTGGGGGTTAGCGGCGCAGAGGTGTCATGAATCACCTATTTTCCTTTGTTTGTATCCCAAACTGGAGTGGAACTCCCACGAGCCTTTAGCCCAAATAGTTCCATCGGGACACAGGCGCGGCTTCACCGGGAGCCTGACACACAAGCCCAGGATGGATTAGCCCCCCGGAGCAGTTAGAAGTAAATCTGCAGTCCCCTACCATGTGTGTTTTAAAGGAATGCCACCAACACTTGCACCATTGGTGCCGCTTGCTCACTTCGCAACACTTCATTGGACAATGAGAGGAGACTAATAAGCTAATGTTCAATACTGCGTTACTATAAAACCAGAGCGATTTCATCAACTGAAATGGAGTTAACTCCAGATTTACACCAGTGCAAATGAGGGTTAAATAAGACCCACTGGGATTTATTAGCCTCTCACTGTAAATCAGATGTAACTCCACTGAAATCAGCGGAGTCACTCTGGTGTAAGCAAGACTCAAAACAGCCCTGCTGTTTCCCGTCACTTGTCATTTCCTGGTTCTCCTGCACAAGCCCAATGCTGCAGAGTTTGGGATCCCAACCATATGGGAAACACAAAGGGCCCAGATCCTCAGCTAGTGTGAATGAAACTGTATCCATTTACACCAGTTGAGGATCTAGCCCCAAATTACAAGGCCCCAGTCCTTTACTCAGGTATAACTGCATTGTCAATGTTGTTACAGAAACATAAACCTGGTCTAATATGCTGGAGAAGCAGACCCTGAATACTGGGTCTGTCCCTGCAATGCAGCTTTGCAAAATCCCACTTGCCTGAGGCATGTAATGGCTTTCTTGGTGTGTGTTCTGGTGGAGTAGACAAGCAAGCAGACTGGGCTGGCAAATTTTCAGCATGACGTTGCAAGGTTCTTTTAAGTATTATTGAAAGAGGAAAGTTGACCAGGCCAGGTTACTAAAGAGGGTCACAATGCTCTCCTCCCATTCATCAATGCACAGTTCAGATATGCAAGGTCTCGTTGTGAATTACAGATTTCTCTCATATAGCACTCCCCCACTCCCAGGGCATGCAACAGTTTCTTATTCGGCTGTTGCTCTGATTCCTTTTTATTTTCCCGCAGGAAGTTTGCGAACTCTGCCGTTTTCAGCCTCGAACCCCAGTGTAATCCGGCTGGGTGGGGCTGGCATGGCTCAACTGATAAAAAGCGATATAAAAAAGGCTGAAATGGATGGTTCGGGCGGAAGTACCCGTCAGGAAAGCAGCAGATCAAGTCTGGGAGACGCACTGCCCTAGGTATCAAGTTTCCACTCACGGTTATTTATAAGCGGGCTTTGGAGAGGCCTGAAAATTAGAAATATCAAAGAGCAGCCCAATTCAGGTGGGAACAGGTCCCAGCAGGTTCACACAAACCCTGAGGCTTACAGCTGTCCCAGATCACGTTAGAGCCAGGGCAAGCACCTGGGATGCGGAGACCAGGCAGACTGTGGAGGGCACAGAGGGGCGTGTTAGGAATCCGAAACCCGCCCTCGTGCAGATGGGCCAGAACAAGGATCAGGCCCCGCTGACATCCCCTGGACGCCCTGTTTTGAAGGCATCCGGGGACAGGCAGTTTCGGTGCCTCCTGCCCTGGGAGACAGAATGAAAAGGTGTCTGGTAGCTGTTACTGCTGTGCGCTGGGGCTGGCCTGCTTTAAGACTAGCGCAGTCCCCAGATCAGCTAGCAGCAGCCCTGCGCAGGCATGCGCCTCCGAGGGCCGGCTCGGGCCGGAGGAGGAAACCAGTCCCTGGAGGCCTTGTCTACACAGAGCTTTTTCTTAGTACTGTGCTCCAGCAGCACCCACTGTGGCTACCGCCTGAAGCCTTGGACAGTGCAGCAGAGTTTCACGGCACAGTTCAAGGAGGCAGCCCATGCTACCCCACAGAACCAGGCAGCGCGGGGTCAGCCGATGCAGCTGTGTTCTACACTCTCTAGCAGCCACACAATGCCAGGGGCAAGACTCACCGTCCCCAGCCCGTCCCCCTGCTCGTGCAGCAGGCAAACTGCCCGAAGGGAGCAGCCGGGGATTTCCGGGAGCTAGAGGAAACCCTAAGCTGGCATTGCCAGATCGGTGCCACTCACTTGGCCGCCCTCCCAGGCCCACCAGGATGGGGCACGGCTGGAAAGATGGTGGAATGGCTCCTAACCGAGGGTCACTGAATGCAGAGCCGGTTTCCCAGGCTGGCCCAGTAGCTCAATGTGTGTCCATGCCCTGTTCCCAGTAGGGCGCGGGCACCTTCTCCACCCCCGTGTGCCTGGCACTCTGCTTCAGGGGCTATCTGCCTGCAGACCCCTGTCCAGTCTCCCCGATGGACTGAGTAACTCACACGCCTCTCGATTCACCCACAGCTCTTGGTACCACCAGGGTCACTCAGCAGCACATGGGACGGGGACTCCACCGCGGGAGGCTCTAGGATGGGGCAACCCCAGAAACCTGAGCAAGGGGTGGGAGGAATCTCAGAATGTTATTAGCTCTTAGATCCCAGCTAGGCCACCCCAGTTCCAGGGACTCTGACGGGGCCAGGATCCGCCTGAGGACGGTATCCCTTGATGGACATTCCAGCCCCTGAAGCGAGACGAGGTCCCCAGGGCACGGATCTGACATTCCGCCCAAGATCTAACCCCGAACGCCCCATTTCAGAGGATTAAGTCAGAGAGAGGAAAATCCATTTCTAATCAGCAAAACAATTTCCCCAAACAGACGTGGCCTCATAAAAAGGTCAGAGGTCAGATTAACCCCATTGGCACACAATCTGCACAACGACCGAGCTGTCCACAGAACCAAGAGGCGGCAGCACCAGAGGGCAGCACCCCTGGGTGGGCGCTGTATGGGCCAGGGGCCAGGCTCATGGCTGCGTACATGGAGGTCGCTCTGATGACGGCAATGAAGATTTACACCAGCTAAGGATCTGTCCCCCTGGCCTTTTTCCTGACCCCAACGCACTGACGGGGCCCGACGCTAGACTGCAGACAGGCTGCTGAGGGCTGGCAGTTTGGATAAGCAGCCTGGTTGCATCTCCGAACTATGTAAATCTCCCGGGTCTGCAAAACAGGCAGCTGCTACCTGAGGCACTGGCTTCTTGGGCTGATTGTTAAACCAAAGAACCGCCCTCCAAAGGCACGTCCATGGCTTTATCGCAGGCACAGGCAGGAGGATACCATGGAATGGATCCTTCATGGGGAAAATATCATCACACTAAAACCCCCCAACCCTTCCTGACGTATGTAATAGCCCTGAAAGCCCAGCAAGTCCTTCAAAAACAGGCGCAAGACCACACTACACCCAGAGAAGCCCACGCTGATGAAGTGACAGATGCTCCAGAACACTCCTTCACCTGCAAGCACTAGGGACCAAAGGAATAGGGGATATTACCTCGGGAATTCAGTGGGAATTAAAAAGGCAAGAAACCGCATGAACAACGAAATAGCTGCAGTGTGTCCCC
The DNA here is from genome assembly GCA_037349315.1 of Chelydra serpentina. Taxonomy (NCBI): domain Eukaryota; kingdom Metazoa; phylum Chordata; order Testudines; family Chelydridae; genus Chelydra; species Chelydra serpentina. The sequence goes on from JBAIAC010000079.1 coordinate 783,688, forward strand.
ATGGCCTCATCTATACACTCTGTCCCGGTCTCACTACATGGGTTTAAAAACGGATTGGGTTAAATTGCTACAGCCTCTGTGCAGAGATGGCCTAATTCAGACTCCACGCCCTTGCAGCAAATGCCATCAGATGTTCTTGGTAAGAAAACTTTGCATGTCTATGGCCCTTTCATCCAGGCCTCTCAAGGGCACTTGACTAAAATTAACTTGGCCGGGGAGTTCGGACTCCTGGGTTCTATTCCTAGCTCTGGGAGAGACGTGACGTCTAGTGGTTACAGCAAGAGGGCTGGGGGTCAGCACTCCTGGGTTCTAAGCCTCTCCCTGCTGCTGGCTTGCTGATTGACCATGGCTAAGCACAATGGGAAAAGTGCGACCGGGGCGTAATGGATGTTTGTAAAATGCTTTCAGATTCCCCGGAGAAGGGCACCGAATACAAGCGCGAGTTACCCAGCATAACATCCCCTGATCACCCCTTGGCTCAAGGCAGATTGTACATATACCACCCCCCCAATGTCTGTTCCGCAGAGTCGGCTTGTGCCTCATCTTGAGTCAATTACGTCATTTAAACCGATAATTCAATTCTGCAGCTCTGATGGGACACAGCCAAGCGGCCCAGCGGAGGGTAATACGCTCCCCCAAAGCCTTCGCTCCCACGCGGCCTTCGCCGGCGCGGCCGCAACGTGGCGCAATATGGCAGGAGCAGCGGAAACCCTCCATTACGGGGACGACTGACTGAAGACGGGCACAGTTCTGAAGGCTGGGGGGAGGGCGGGCGAGGAATCTACTCCCTCTGCACTTCCCTGCTACACACTCCCATTGTCCTCCAGCCATCTCGCAGGTTACGTGCGGCGCTGGACTGACAAACAGACGCTGATTTAAATAAAGCCTCTGCCTCTGCCCTGTATCCATGAGGCGCCGGGTTCTCTTGGTTTCGCCTCCTCGCGAAAGGGCTGAGACTGGTCCGAGCAGCCGCCTGAGCTGCCCCTCGCACTTTGTGAGCGGAACCGTGGGCAGCAGCCGGGACTCGAATCAGCGAGAGCAGATCTGTGCCTGCAAACTGGGGTTCTGGGGGCACCTGGGACGGTCACTCTCAAGCCCGGGGATGGGGGTGGCTCGAAGGCATCTCAGTGCCCTGCTTGCTCTGGAAACAAATGAGCAAAGCGTTATCACTAAATAAAAGGAAGGGTGTGGTCTTCAGTGGACAGATCCTCCTCTAGCTCTGACATGCTTCGCAGCTGTCCAAAACCACAGCCCCACCCCTCCCCCCCGGCCTTTCTTCCTTCCACGGGAGGAAAAGGCCTGGTGACATGCAATGCATCGTGGGTGAAATTCACACCTGTGCACCAGGCCTCTGCGCCACGTACGACCTCAACACGGACTTGAAGGCGGGACTTTGGTGGCACATTTGCCTTGGATTGGCCCTTCCATCTTGGGTGTCAATCATCCAGCCAAGACCTTAAAAGCCAAGGTGCTGGCTGTTCCAGGTGGACATTAAGGAGTCCCCACGCCCTCCTCAGTGCCCTTGCCCATGCTCCCTCTTCCTGCCCACGCTCCGTCCTGGAGAACGAGAGCCCACCTAGCAGCCGGAGCGCCAGACGACACCCGGGTTCCATTCCTAAGCGCTGCCACTGCGTTTCTGCGCCACCTTGGGCAAGTTTCTTCCCGGGTCTCGGTCTCTTCATCGGTCAGAAAAGGGATGATACGAATAACACCGCCGAACTCACAGGGGGTTGCGAGGCTCAGCTGACCTTTGCAAAGCACTTCGAGAGTCTCTGGTAAAAGGTGCAACAGGAGCGCAAACTATTACTATTGTCCAGCACGCTGTTCAGCGGGGAATGGCTGTCCTCCACCCCAGGGCTGGATGCATTTCAGGGGGGCGGTGCTACTCTAATGGCAGTTTGCAGGGGGCATTCAGGATGAAAGAGGCTGTTAAATGAAAAGCTAAAATACTATCAGCTACAGACCAGGGAACACCCACAGGTTCCTAGATTATTACTCTGCTGACAGCCTGAAGCAGGACAGAACTAAGCCCATCCGCTCTGTGCAGACATGTGCTAACAAGGTTGCCACTTATCGCATGACGTGGATTCTGAGCACCTGGCAAAGTCCTCACAGATCAGCTCACTCAGCTCCACAGCATTAGACTGGACATGTGCTTTTGAGGCATCAGTTGAAGGAGATGAGCAGAAGGAGACCTCTAGCCTCTGTCAGAATCAAGACCCTACCAAAACAAAACACTGTGCCACCCAATCCCCGCACTGGGAGGGCAGAGAGAATGACCCACCCAGGACAGATGCTGGTCACAACACTTCGAGCATGGCCAGAAGGCAGACAGATTCCACAGTCATGGGAACCTGGATAGAACCGAATAGTTGCTGCCGCACAGAGTACTCCAGGTTCCACAGGGCAGCATGCCGACGCCCGGACAATCACAGCCCGACCAGCCCCCGTGAACCAGGTGAGGGGTATCCCCACTGGACAGATGGGAAATGGAGGCAGAGAGAGAAGCTCAGGCCTACATATCTGGAAGTGACCTCTAATTTCAGGTGTCCACCCAGCACTCCAAACTAAGTCACCCGGAGCTGTGGGTGCTCAGCCCCTCGGAAAGCCGGCCCTGGGTGCTCCAGCTAACTGGGCAGGTACTTTTGCAAACGCAGGCCTCGGTGACTTGGCTGAGGTCAGCCAGGGGCAGTGGCAGGGCTGGGAGCAGAATCCAGAGGCCCAGGGTGCTAAACGCTACAATGCCGTGCTGGCCCTCCTCAAGAGCAGCCCTGGGGACGTGGCTTTAAGCCGCCATTGGGCCCTGGGGATGCCGAGCTGCTCTGACCCCGGGTTTAAACGACCGCTGGGGGTGCTCTAAGTGGTAGCAGTCTCTGGAGCGCTCCGTTGCAGCCCTGAGCTGCCCAGCGCCTCTGCAGCACCACACGAGGGGCCTGCGAGCCCTGTCATGCCCCCCACCGAGGGGTTTGTGGGGGAGGGCAGCAGAGGGTCACACACAGCAAGTGCTGGGCAATTCTCTTGCAGCCGGAGCAGTGCAGAGAGGCTGGGCCTGGCAGCAGAATCCCATCCTCTGGCTAGGCCCATGGGGCGTGTGGACTGTGAGGCATTTACCTGCTTTCCAGCGTGGCCTGCCTCCCTCAAAGCTGAGCTCACGGGCAGGGGCGGGTCCATTCAGGAGCAGGCTGGCCCACATCGCGACCCTCCGGGTCTCCAATTAAACCATTTCACACTACAAGGAACCACGGAAAGTGCTTTGCGTGGCAGCGGCAGAGTCCTGCAGCTGCTGGCGACATTCCACCGCACAAGAGCAGCGGGGGCTCGAACCGAGATCTCCAACCTGTCCCGCACAGGCCTCTGGGACAGAGCAGCCCCCGCTGGCCCTCTCGCTGAGCCCGGAGAGGAGGAAGCGTGGTGCCTCCGTACTCCAGCACGGTAAATAACCGCTGACGCTCCTAGCAGGGCAGAGAGCTCCAGTCGTTCAGCGGGGCCCTCGCTAGTCCCTGGAGCATTCCCAGAGTGGGACGCGGGGAGTAGCCTGGATTTCATGGGCTGTAAATACGACCAGCGGGAAATCTGCTCTGGAACAGGCGGGGGTGGGGTCTAGTGCTGTGTCCGCGTGAGAGGCAGGGAGTGTGTGTGTGTGTGTGTGTGTGTGAATGCTAAAGAATGGGAAAAATGCCAACTCCCAAGAACAGCAGCTCTGTTCCAGTCCCCTCTGCCTTTACAAACATTTCCTATTTCTGCAGCCCCCCCCCCACCCCCGTCTCCCCTCCACACCTTGCTGCTCACTCCACTCACTGCAGTGACTTTCCCTTCGCCTGACAAGTTCCGCTGATTCGGTAAAACGAGAAGCACAAAACAGGGATAGAGGGAATCAGGGTGCCGAACTCCCCCAGATCCCTTTGAAAGTTGAAAAGGGACCCTGGCTCCTGGTCAGCACTGGGACATTAAAGGTCCGGTCGGCGGTGCTAAGGCGGACTAGTCCCTGCCTGTCCTGGGGCACCGCGCTGTGCCCCGAAGCGGCCAGTAAGCCCGGCTCCTAGGCAGGGGGGCCACAGGGGTCTGTGCGCTGCCCCCGCCCCGAGCACCGGCTCCACACTCCCATTGGCCGTTTTCCTCCTGTCCCCCCCACCTAATCGCGTCGGACCTGCCGGCTACTTCCGGGGCGTGCACAACGCGGTGTCAGGATAGGTGGGCAGCCTGCCTTAGCACCCCCTGGAGCTGCCCCAGGTAAGCCCGCACCCCAACTCCGAGCCCCAACCCCCCGCCCCAGCCCTGAGACACCCCCCCACCCAGAGCCCCCTCCTTCACCCCAAAGCCCTCATCCCCGGCCCCAGGGAGGGGCCTCAGGAAGGGGCGGGGCTAGGGTGTTCAGTTTTGTGCCATTAGAAAGTTGGCAACTCTCCCTAAGCCTCAGCATCCATCTACACCACAGCAATGGAGTCCAGGGCCAGCCTGCACCACAGTGATCCCCTGAGCCAGGTACAACATGGTTCTAGGTCTCTGGCATCGGCAGGGTCTTGTCACCTCCTAAAGGCTCTTGCTCAGTTTTGGAACATGGTTAAACCCCCTTCTCCTCGATCTAATGGAGCTGGGTTTGTAACCTGGCCAGGGCATAACAGGATGGTGACCAAGTCCCCTTGAATCTCTTGTAATGGGTGTTAAATCAGCGCAAGTCTGATGAACTGAAAAAACACGGGGGGGGGGGGGGACCACTGAATATGCTCAGCTAATCAAGGTAGTTTTCATTGCAACAGCTCAGAGGCCATCATTTCAGGTTACCGACAGCTCGGGGACAACTGACGCTCAGCTAAGCAAGGTCACACTACACCTTTCGGCTTTAAAATAAAGTAAAACCCCCCTTGGAACATTTTAAACTAACTGAAGGTGCCATTTTAAATCCTCTGTCTGTCAATAAAGTCGGGCATTTGGAACCCTCCACAATGACAATGAAAACTTTGCCTGAGTAAAGACGGCAGGATTTTCCCTGGTATTTATTTATTGCCCCCAAAAAGAAATGAAGAGGTTATACAAGGGCCCAGGACATCCTAGCAGGAGACTGATTGGGGCTTTGGGACTGGTTCTGATCTCAGGTACATAGGTGTAAATCCAGAGTAAGTCAATTGGCTTGTAATGCAGCTACTTCCGGATTTACCCCTTGTGACTGACTGGGATCTGGCACGTCGTACTAGAGCTGGACAGGAGACGTTTTTGGTCCTGTGGAAAAAAAATATAAAATATTTTCAGGCTTTTGTCAAAAAACAAGAATTTCTGAGGAAAACCAAAATCCTTCAGTTGCCAAAAACCTGAATAAATACAGTAAAAAAATGTCCATAGAAATCATAGGGTTAGAAGGGACCGCAAGGGCCTCTGTTTTTCTATTAACTGCTCCTAAACACTGACTGACAGTGGAGATTTCCCACCTACATTTCTCTTTGGACAACAAAGCCAATTTTCACAGACAAAAGCATTTTGAACATAAAATTGTGAGCAGCTCCACTTCCCTCATTTGTGCCGGTGTCGCGACAGCCTTGGAATCACACCGGGGACGCCCCCAAGTGCAGACAGACACAAGCACAAAGGGACTCACACTGGCGCAGCTCCGTTTGGTGTGGCCACACGACCGCTTTGCGGCATTAGGCCTAGCGGCGGGTGAATTTCCTTAATGCAGACAGGGCCTCTGTTGGCTCAGAGAATCCATTCACTATGCTGGGTTGGGTTTACCCTATTAACCAAAAACCAAGGGCCCCCCCTTCCCCCGCATCTTGGAATCTGCCAGGTCAGGAGATATTCTCGAGACCCAGACGACAACTGCATCACTCGATGAGCTGCCTACGATTCCTCCTGCCACTGAAAGCTCAGGGACCGGTGCCCAGCAAAGCTTGTGGGATATTCAAAAGGCAACACGCACCAGGTAAAGGTACCAGTCAGTAGGTGGAGAATTCACCCTGGAGGATGTGAGAGGAAAGTCCCCATCGGAGTTTTTGGGGCTGGGGGGAGGGAGCTGTTTGCAGCCCTGTTATTCTAACGAATTAACAAGCAGCCGCTTGGATCGCAGCCCCCTCTGCGTATTCATTGAGCTGTGCAGGCCAATGACAACGCGTCTCTGGGAATTTACAAACACTGGACAGAGCCCCAAGGGAGGGAATTAACACATCTGAACCACTCAACCTGCAACTAACAAAGCCCAAAGGCTAATACAGGGGAAGAATAGGCAAGGCTTGGGGGGTGTGGAATGGAGGGTAGGGGGGTGGCAAACAGAGCGATGAAGCCACATGCCTTATAGGATGGTATTGATCCTGTTAGAAACCTGCACAGATTTCCTGTGTCAAAGGAGAGCAACCTCTTCTCGAGTGGCTCTTTCACCTGTCACCGGGCGTGGTGCCAAAATCTTGTCTTTGGCGGGGAGGGGAGGTGGTAGGAAACAAGGGTTTATACGTAACTGAATTCATTATTAATACAGCAGCCGCTCCTAGAGGTTTCAAACCTGGGACCCAGGAGCCCCGTTGAGCGAGCTGCTGCACACACACGCAATGAAGAGACAGCGCCCCTGCTCCAAAGCATGACCCAGCGGAGCCCCTTTCTACACTAGGGCTATTTTAAACCAGGGGAGCTACAGGCAGCGCAAACAGGCACATGGGACTTGCCAGACTGGATCAAACCCAAGGTCCAACTAGTCCCGTATCCTGTCTCCCACAGCGGGCAGCACCAGAGGCTTCAGAGGAAGGTGTAAGAACTGTGCAAGAGGCAAATGTGGAATAATCTACCCCCTACATTAGGGCTCATTCTGCCCCCCTAATCAAGAGACATTGGTTTAAGCCCTGAAGCAGGAGAGTCAATATCCCTTCTGCAAAATGGGTTGTTATTAATTATGGTAACTCTGGATTTCCTCAATAGCCATATTAATGCCCAGTCCATCTTGGAATCTTGTTACGTTCTTGTCCCCAATGACCTCCTGCAGCGGTGAGTTCCACAGTCTAATTCCATGCGTGAAACCACATTGGATTTAATCCATTCTGAACGTCGTCACCTTTTAATTTCAGGGAGTGTCTCCTTCGGCTTGTATTCCAGGACAGGGAGAACAGAAGCTCGAGCCCATTCAGTATTCGACACACTTCTATCACACCCCCTGCTATTTGACTCCTAAGGTAAGCAAAGCCTGGCACTGGCACACGACAGGGCCACTTTACTAATGTAGTCACGTGAATTAGACTGGTGCTAATTTCCCTAGTCTAGACAAGCTCCAAGTCTACCTGGATAAATACATCCCTGGTGCAAGTCACTTAGATATAGCCCAGTAATGCCCGGATATATTATGGCAATGGATGCAACAGGCTGCACAAGGGTTAGATCTGAGAGAGAGGGAGATTCCAGTTACGTCGGGGATGAAGGCATCATTTCAAATTCAATTCTTTGCTCTGCCGCTGACTTCCCGTGTGACCCTGGGCAAGTCGCTTAGTCTCTGTGCCTCACGTGTGCCAGGGGGATAACAGCTTGGCTCTGGGTCACAGGGGGGTTGTGAAGAGAAGCACGTTAAAGACCGTGAGGCACTCGGGTACCGTGGTGACGGAGGCCAGACAACTATTCTAGCTAGAGAAATTGTGTTTTACTTGTAGTGCGATAATGCCATGGACCCAAGGACCCACCTGTGACCGGGGCCCCACTGCTAGGCATTGTACAACCCCACAGCTCGGTCTGCCCAGGTAGGTCAGAGCAGCGTCTCCTGAGTGTTTGAAAATCGAGCCCCCTCTTCAGGAAAATGAAAACAATCCCCCCCCACACGCCGGTAAATGTTAACCCACCTCAGCTCATGGATCCTCCATGTCCCCCAGTGAATCCTTCATGCCCAGCCCAGGGGGGCGTGCCCCACACTGAGAAATGCTGGGACATAGGGCTGGCTTGGGGCCTAGATCCTGCCGGGTGCTAGAGCCCACGACTCCTTCCAACTCCTCAGTGGTTCAGGCCCTGGTAGCGTCACCTGCGGCCTCTCCCATCAGGAGCCTGGCAGAGTGTAATGAGTTCCCTCTTGGGGGGGTTAGGCCTCTCCACGATCCCTTTGTTCCCCACCAGCCTTCTGACTCACTTTTCTTTTCTGCAGGCCATCCTGGCTGCCTGAAAAGCCGGGATCCCCGCAGCACTCCATTCGCAAATGACGTTTCCATTCCAGCTCGCTAGAATAATCTCCTTTTGAATTTACACACCAGTTACTGTGTGAGGATCTCAAAGCACGCACTGCTGTTTTTTCACTCCCATTTTACAGACTGGGGAAACCGAGGCACATAATTTTCCAGATGTACTCAGCACTCCCATTGCTCCTAGTTAGGCTTCAAAATACATGGCCAGATTTTTCATGAGGGCTCAGAGCACTGGGGGACTGCGCTTTTGTGAAATTTGGCCCAAACAGTTGTAATGTCATTCACGAACACTGGGTATTTGGTGCTGCCAAGTGTTCAAACAATCATTGGTCAGATCCCAAATGAGATTGTTATTTTTTTAATCAGTGGTTCTTTTGAGTTGCTTTCAGGTTTCTGAGCCTTTAGGGTGTATTTGTTTCTCATTTTCAAGCTTTTCTCTGCAACTACAAGGGCTAGAAACTTTTGTTAAAAATGAAAATTGAGATTCTATTGCAATCTCCTGATTTCAACAGCTGGGGCTTTCAGCAAAGCATTAAATATTGCAAGACTCGTGATGAAATCAAGTTGGTAACGCTGCGTACTTGGAAACCAAGCTCTTTAGAAAACCTGACCACAAGTCGCACAGAGCATGAAGAATCATGACTCCTTGAGCTTCCCGACACTTACGTTCTTCCTTGCTAAGGGGTATCTTACAGCACAGAACTGTCTTTCCTCTCTCACCCCCCTCCACACACCCACATGCTGTTTAGGGCTTCCGCCTTCACTTCGGCACTAGAACGGTCTCTATTTCAAAGCAGTGGCACTTTATTCTTGGCTTGCAGTCTGCTAAGCTTGGAGCGCTGTGTTGCATCAATATAATTGTTATTGTCCATGAGGCAGGAATGGGACCCAGGAGTTCAAGCTGTCTGTCCTGTGCCCCCACCGGAAAATGTAATATCATCCTTTTAGACTGTATGTTCTTTGGAGCAGGGACTGTCGTTTACCAGACATTTGTGCAGCTCCCCGCACTATGGGGCAAACTCAATCAAGGCTTCTAAGCACTACTATAGTGCATGTACCCAAGGGTTTTATACCGCCCCCTAACATCGATGTAAGACAATAAATACCCCCCTTTTCTAGTGGAATAGGCGGTATTCCCCCAAACACAGACCATGACTGGGGCTCACTGCAGGTTGTGTTGCAAACCGCAGGCATGAATGCTGAGATTTCTGTATCGGGGAAAGGTAACGTTTGCCAGTCTTAGCACCATACTCCAGACCTTACACCACACAAATATAGGGGACACAACCTCCTCTGACTCAGGCACTTCCCCCTAGGGGCACAGCAGCCTTCCGAGCCTTGTTCTGTTCAGCGATCCCCAGTGCCATGGAATCATGGGGTGAAAATCTGTACCGCACCCCACAGCGCCATGCAAGGCTGCCCGGCTCCGTCCACCTGGCAAGACGCTATTGATTGGAGCAGAGCTATTCTAGTGTCCCAGAGCTAACCTTAAGGCAGAAATAATTAATTTCCCTCTCTTTTCAGCAGCCGCTCATTAAAAAGTAATCACCTTGTAAGAGGAGGATGCGAATAGCCCAAGGTCAGATACATAATCACATTATTTCTGGAACACGTACCTAGCTCACACAGAATAACCACCAACTACCAGGCCACCGCCCGGTTACATCACTGTGAATCCACTGACTTCCAGGGAGTCACTCCGGATTTACACCCGTGAAATTAAGAGATGAATCTTGCCCCGTAGCTCAAGCTGCTCGGGGCACAGGGTATGATGATGCCAAGCAGAATATCCACAAACTAGCCTCCTACCACTGATACAGAGCCTGGGGCATTACCCTGCTCGCTGAACCTCACGGCATGCACAACCAGGACACTAGCCCCTATATATAAACCACCATTCTACTGCGGATGACACCAAATGATAGGGCTTCCCCCGCAGGACACGCAGAGATGGTCGTGTGGCTAAAGGAGCCAGGTTGGGGGCGAGGACTCCTGGTTCTACTCCCTTCTCTGCTGCAGACTCGGTGCCTGACCTTGGGTGGGCACCTTTGTCTCTTCACTCCACCTGTGGAATTCCTGCTCGTTGGACCCGGCCCCACCTCTGCTCAGTTCGTACCATTCCCACGCGCCTCCAAAACATTTGCACCAATGCAAAGGATTCTGGGACACATTTGGGCGCTAAAAGGTCGATGAACAAGCATCAACAGGGGAACCTCAACATGGCGGGGGAAGTGATACCGAAAGGGGTTGGTAAGCTGGGAGTGGAGAGATGCCAAATCTGACCTTCTAGGTATCAGGAGAACATGGCGTTGGTGATGCTAATGGTACGTCCACACTGCAATCGTGGGGCTTGGATGTCACTGCAGCTCGTGTAGACACACAGGGGCTGGCTGGGTCCTGGAGCCAGGGGAGCAGGAGCTTGGGCGTGGGGCACTGAGTAATTGCTCGGGCAGCCAGCCTGCACTGAAGCTAATGCTGCTGTGGATTTGCTGCTCCGGCCCCCACGCTCACTCGATTAAAGCTAGCTCAGGTGTGTCTACGCCCCGTGACTGCAGCACAGACACACCCTGGGACTCAGGGGCACTTGCACAAAACAGATGGAGAACGTCTCACTGCCAGGACAAGAAGCTGGACCCTGGCCCATCTCCTCTCCTGCACGTAGCCCGGGAGAGGCAGCATCACTGGTGAATCAGTGTGCCGATCTCATTAATGGCCTGGAGCTCTTGGACTGATGGAGTTCCTCCCACTGCTACGGTCCCCAGTTACACAGTCCTGTTAAGGTCCCTAGTAGTTGCAGGGAGGAGAAATAGAGAATGCAATCTGGTAGTTTTCCTTATGGTCTGGCTGGGAAAACCCGCCCCAGACTCCAACCTTCCCCCACCCAGGCCCTAGATCCACACTTCCCAACCCTCTGAATGTGCCGTTTGAGACCCACATCCACCTTTGACAACCAGGCTCCCAGAACCCAGCCAGGCATGTTACATCCACATGACGCGCCACGTTCCTCATACACAGCCCTGCACCAGAGACAGCCTCTGCTCCGCTTGCACGGCCGCCGTTTCCAGCTCGTCTGGCGGTCAGTGAAGACTTCAGCACGGGCCACGCAGGCCCAACCAGGGTTTTATAATGCCAGGACCATCCTGGTCAGAGCTTGGCCAGGAGAGGTGATGCCACACCTGCTCCTTAGCAGGCTGCACGGGTCACCACCGACTAACTACACTTATTTAAAATGCAGCCAGGTGAGTAGAGCAGGCCCAGATCCAAACTCTCCTAACGTTCAGAGGTGTTTGGAGCCGCTGGTCTTCCCTAGATCATCTCTCTGCAATTGAATAGCCCAGGCGCCTTCTCCCAACACCCTTTCTATAGTCCACACCTTGATTGGTTTGAGTCTGGACTGAGCCACTCATAGAAACAGCCCCTCTAAGGCCTGAGGTGACTATAAAGTTCTCCCATTCCATGTTATTCACTCACCTTGGACATCGGGGCTCTGGCCTAGGCAGGTTCCCAGGAGAGGCGTCGGGGAGCGGGAGAGATGACATCAAGGGTGGTTCTACCCTCCCCGTTTGCCACGTGATGAACGAGCATGAAGAGGTTTAGCAAAGTTCAACCTATTCACGAGCCCCCGTGGCATGTTATTATTTTAGCAGATTTATGGCTTTAATGCGCGGCCAATTCAGCGCTCCCAGGGAGGAGGGAAGAGCGGGGGAGCCCGGGGGATGCTGCAGGGAAGATGGGGAGCAGCACACAGAGGGGGAAGCAGGGGAGTGATGCTGCTGGGCAGAGCTGAGTGCATCCCAGGGTGTGGGTACTGTGCTCTAAGAACGGGCACTGACCAGGGGTCCCTGCAGTTCCCCTCCCGTCTTGGCTCGGCAGGCTCCCCAAAGACCTCGAGCTCTAAAAGCAGGGGCCGCGAGCTCTGGAGCTAATGGAGTCGCTCCGCTAGCAGGCAGTAGCCACCCCTGACTTGGCCACTGGGAGGGGATAGGTCCCACCCCCTTCCAGGGCTTCCTGGCAGCTTTCACACCCCCTAACCTTAACCAAGCTAAAGGCATCCAGTAACTGCAGTTTGCATGGGAGACGTCCTTTCTCCCAACCATTACGCTTTTGGTGCATTCCCCAAATCCCACCCCCCACTTTGGATTCTATCGTTCTGGTCCTGGGCGGCCCAGACCAGAAAGCAGAGACTTCCATTCAGCACTTCTCACCCACAGGGGGCGCTCGGCTACCCCGGGGCAAATCTGAAGTCATTCCTGTCGTCTCCCTTCGTAAGGCGCTTTGAGATCCAGAAATGACACGGGCAGTACGTGTTGTGTGATGACACATGCACACACCCGAGGATGAGTGATAAACCCAGGGCAATGCCCCCCCACCCCACTCCATACTTGGCTCATGCGGAGTTTGACCCCAAGGAACTCTGGAGCTGAACGCATGAGGTTCTAATGCTCAAACTAAGCCGCTGTAGTAGACTCTGATTCTCTTCCATAGACCAGCCCCCAAAGAGAGACCCTTATTCTTTGAGTATGGGATGCCAGAGCAAGCTCGGGGCACCTAGATCCCGCTGCACTATGCGATGGCAAACCAGCATGCACAGGAAACCCGCCCAAGCACAAAGCCTCTTTGTTTACCTCCGAAATGACAAATGCTGAACAATACGAGCATTTTTGCCTCGTTCCAAGTGGTATATTTTGCATTGTCTCATCTGCTCTGTTTGTTAAGTGTAATGCTGATATCACAGTACACGGGGGGTCTGATTCTCCCTGTACCGTTTACACTCGTGGGGGGGTCAACATTCCTCACTGGGGTCAGTGATGACACAGGGCAACAGAAAACCAGGCCCCTTATTTATTAGCCAGAGAATCAAGCCCACACCAACTTAACCGAGCTCTGACATAGCAGGACATTCCCAGCCCAAATCGCAAGGAGGTACAAGACTCTGCTGAGATTCTGCGCTGCCCGTTGGCTGACAGACAGAGATCCTCCTAGTAGCGCGGTGTGAATCGCAGGACGTCACCTTCAAAACACACTCAACCTCTGTAACCTCCAGTACACAGCCCAGGTTAGGAGCGCATCACCCCTGGCCTTTAATTACACATTTCTGCAACCATTAGTCCTGGTGCCATCAATTACTCCTACATTATCCCATTCACCAAAGCATCAGGTTAGACAAAGCAATCATTTTATCTTCCTGCAATGGAAATGTAAAAATGCTATTAACTTCTGTTGAAAATTCTTATCTGTACACACTTCATGGCGTTTTCACTGGCTTTGCTGTCTGGCCCTTGTAGTTTGTTTTGGAGTCATTGTTGATCGGTCTTGTTTTTGTTACAAAATGTATAATTTAATAAAAACCGAAGCATCAGAATTCTAGCCAGCAGTCAAGGACTTTGTAGATTCCCCCCACCCGCCCCACAATTTATCTGTCAATTGTCATTCTGTGTTTGCATAGCGTCCAATGCATCTCTAGCCTTTACCACTGTGTACGGCAGCACACGCATCCTTCCCCCACAAGCCCCCGACACACACACGGCTGCTCACTTTGCCACCCCCTCCTTTCAATTCTCCCTTTCTATGTAAGGATTTTTTAACGTAGACATAAAAAACTTCTGCTAGGTCACAAGCAGCTAAAACCAACACATTCTGATCAACACATTCTGATGCACTGTGAACGGGGCATCGCCACGGTAGGGCTTTATCATTCGGTCGGTCGGTTTTAATCACGCTCATTTCCTATACCTCTTTACAACTGAATTCGCTTCCCTCTTTCCATCAGTGCCGTACAGTGGCTCCCGTATCATCCTGCTCGCTAAGGAATCAAAATTCTAGCATGCAGCTTTCTCCACTTTGTTATTGTAGGGTGGGTTGCCCACGCAAGCTAGGTTGGTAGCACTTGTTTTGTTGTTAAAGAGCACTGCAGCATAGCACAGTGCGTGGGGTAGATGGAGTTTACGAACAGACCTATCATGAAACAGGACAGAAAGAGCATGGGGTGGGCTTACGAACGCACCGTGGTCCCTTTAAGGCCAGAAATCAATCACATAAACTTTTTACCACAGGCTCACTGGCTAAATCTCTTTTTCCTTTAAAAGGCTCAGAGATAGAACCGAGGATGAGAGCCCAGAAGACAGCGATCCCTGCCCGGCAAGAACCCCGCCCCCAAAAGAAGGAAACCAGCTGAAGAGTTCGCTTGGGCAAGTAGCTTATTGAGATCTATATTGTTCAGCTTATGAGGAAACACGGCCATGAACAGAAGAGTTTAAGTATCTAAGGGCAGCCGCATCCCAGCAACAAATTAAATAATTTGGCAACTAACAGAGACTATTTTTCAGAGGTTTTTTTGCAAGGGGGGAGGGTCACTGGAATGGATCTACAGTAGAACCTATTCATGAGCATGCCAGTGCTGCTTAGTGGGTCATTCCCTGGGCTGAGAGTTGGGAGACTTAGGTTCCAGTCCCGGCTCTGCTACTGACTTGCTGGGTGACCTTGGGCCTTTCCCCTCTCTGTGCCTCCGTTTCTCCTCTTACCCTTGTCTATTTACATTGCAAGGGCTGTCTCTTACTAGGAGCCTATCTGGGCTAGCATAAAAGGTGGGTTTTTCAGAATCGATTAACTAGCACATTGCCAAACCCTCTTGTAGACACGGCAAGTTGTAATTTAGCATGTGCTTAGTTGTGCTAAAGTACAACTTACCTTGTGGATAAGAGAGTTTTAGAACATGACAACTCACGTGTTCTTTATAACCCCTCCCCTTTTACCTGAGTAAAGAGAAACCCTCTGTGTTTGTACAGCACCTTACACAATCAGTTCCAGTCTCAGCTGGGGCCTCTGCTAGGATGGCAACTCTTTATGGAAGCCACTATCTTTTTGTTCCCCAATACAGTACAAACAATACTAGGCACTGCCATAATTTAATAATAAGACGTGTGTCAATATTTAGTTCCATTATCTGGTTACTCAAGGGAATGGCTGTATTTTTTTTTGCCGTGGAGGAGGGTGGGAGCGGAAGAAGGGAGACAATATTTAAATTTGCGTCTCTTCCTAATCTAGCCTATAAGTCAGCAGTGTTTGTTAGGCCTTGGATGGGTTTATTAGGATCCCCATAAAGATCAGGAGTTCCTGATAAGCAACCCAGGGCAGGCACTATTGGAGGAAAAATTGTTCTGGCAGTCTGTACAGTTTAACGAACATTAACTACAGCTGAGGACAGGCCCCAAGGCCAGGTGGCGGATTTTACAACACCCTTGTTACACAGCAAAATAAACTCTGCAGCTCGGAGCTGGCTGTAACTTTAAAGCCCTGTTAAGGGGGATGGGAGGGGGAAAGGGGTCAGATCCTCAGCGGGTGTAAACACGTGTAGTAGATTCCTTGACTTCAACAATGCGAGGCTGAGTTACACCAGTGGAGGATCTGACCAGGGTCTCTCGTCACCGTGCTGACTGCTGAGGAAGGTTTACACGTGAAATGATGAGATGGAACAACGTGGACTTCTAGTAAAACCCTCCGAAAACGGAGATCCGACCCTGCAATTCACGTTCTCGCCCCCCACGACTCAGGCTTTGCTCTGCCAGCTTTGCAGTCCAATCCAGCTTTCCCCTCTGCCGCATTTCATCGGCTCCCCTCACTCGAACCCCGTGCAATCGCACACAGAGGGTGGAAGTGGAAGCTGCTAGAACGCCAGAAAGATCTGGCAGAATTGCTGATCTCTCAGGCACTGGGTCCTAAGAAACACTGTGTACTGTCGGTAGCCCCCGGCACTCAGATCAGCCTTTCCCTGCGCGTTGGGGGGGGGGATTCCTTAGAACTACAGAACTGAGAATGAGAAGAGAAAAATTCACAATCGTCTAATCTGTCTTCTTCAGTATGGTGGGAGATCGCTCAGAAATCTCTCTCTGTGTCTTAGGTACTTGGCTGGCTCACATCACTGTAACAGCTGACTTCTCTTCTGAAGAGACGGGGATTGTTACCTTAGAGGGGAAACCAGCAGGGACAGGACACAACGCTGAATGGGCAAGAGAAGGCAGATTGGGAGCTTCTGTCCAACCTGCCTCCCGACACAAGCGCACGGGGACAGCCAATTAAATCCACCGGAAATCCTTCCTTGCGCACCAGAGAACTCTCTGCCATGCGATATGGTTGAGCCAAGAACTCAGCAGGATTCAAAGGGGGACCGAACATTTCCGGATAACGTGAACACCCAGAGTTATCGTGGTTCGGGCTAATGTAAATTTTGGACGAGAGATTAAACTTCAGGCTTCCGGGTTCAAACCAATCTCGAGCTGAAGGGTGGAGGAGATTATCCCCCCTCTGCCTAAGGCAGGGTTTCGTGCATCTTCCGCTGAAGCATCCGGAGGCCAAGTGCTTTGGGAATCTGGCCTTTCCCTGCTCTGTGCCTCAGTTCCCTGCCTTAAAATCAACCCACCGCTGGGCAGGTAGCCGGGACAACTCAGTGCAGAGAGCCCGAGGGACCTACTCTCGAGTACAAAGGCACACCCAGGACAGCAAAGCACAGAATTCCCTCAGCGAGAGCATGGCCTTGCAGACAGGGCACCAGGAGTCAGCAGGCCTGGACTCTATTCTCGGCTCTTCCACTGACTCACTGTGTGGACTTGGGCCAGTCACTTTGCCTCTGTTCGCCCCCCTCCCCCCGCCCCACTCTTTGCCTGTCTTGCCTCTCTAGAATGCAAGCTGTCTACGTCCGCGCAGCATGAGGAGGCTCGGATCTTAGTCGGGGCCTCGTTGCAGTACCAGAACACCAATCTTTCACAGTTAGTAACACGTCAAGCCATGGATGTGGGCCCTGATCCTGAGAGAAGAGGAGCATCCACCCGCCCACTGAAGTAAATGGAAGCCGTGGGTGCTCAGCGCCTCTCCGACTCAAGCCCGAGCTGCAGCAGCAGCAAGGAGAGCTCTTGAGAACTCGCAGCAGAGGTGCCCTCCAAAGCACAAAGATCCACACGAGACAAAGTCCGCGCTCCCCCTGCTTCTCCCGGACACGGCCTGTTTGCCCACACTCAATATTTACACTGAAGAGAATTTGGTTTTAGAGTCGCTTCATTCCCAAGGGGGGTGGGGGACGGACCTGGGACTTTTCTCCAGGCCGCAAAGAGTGAAATCGGTTCCTTTCACACTCACAGCATGCAAAGCTGCTTCTGTCTTAACTCCCCTGTCCACGCCCTCCGAGCATCTAGCAACAGCTTCTTCTCTGTCTATTCCCACAATATCCCCATTGTTGATGCAAGAGTCTCCGCCTCAGCAGATCCCGTCCTATGGAAAACGCCCCCCCTGTATCTCCGCACTCTGCGTGCAGCAGCGGGAGGGTCTGAACACTGGACTTTCACACAGGAATAGCCAGAGTGGTCACAGCTAATATTGACAAACATCTTAGAGGAGATATTAAACCTCGTGTTTCAGGGTTTAAGCCAATCTCTGACTACTAGAGACCTAATGCGGGGGGCAGAGGACCCCACAGCTGCCTGCTGTGGAGTTCTGGCCCCTTCCTCTGAAGCATCCGGTGCAGAGCACTGTCGAGACCGCCTACTGGGCTAAAGGCGACTTGAGTCTGACCCAGTCCTACGTTCCCACATTCCTCTGCCGCGATACTGAACACAAGGGCTGGCAGCAGGACCCGCTGTTATCCCCTCTGGGTTCAGCACTGGGGGGGCCGGGGTAACCCGGGGCTAATGAGGATAGATTGATAAGACGTCGGGCCCAGCTTGTGTACAGCAGCACGAACACCAGTCACGAGAAGAGGAAAGTTGAAAACGTATTGCAAGCTGGTTCCCAGCCCACTGTACCCTCCTTAGGCCAAGAGGCTTCTGATAAGAAGAGGAGCCATGTCATCTGTTTCCCCCGCCGCCACCGGAGTGGCCTGCCGAAGCCAGCTGCCGGGAGCACGCTCCGTCTGGATGGAAAGCTCAGTGATTTCAGCGGCGAGCTCTCCTGCATGTCACACAGGCTCCAAAGCGATGATCCTTGACAGCCAAAACTTGGCCAAATCTGAAAGGATCTTCCTGAGGCCAACCAAAGGCGCCTCCCCAACCCCAGGCCGACGTCCCTGTCAGATGTCAACGTCCCCGCTGCAAACCAGGGACTCATTAGCGCTTTTCCAAAACACGGATAAAGCGTCCGGCAGGCTTAATATGTGGGTGGCTACAGCGCCGTCTCTAAATACAGGCACCCCGTGCCGCGCTGCATTTCCATGTAAGAATCCCACTTCCCCACCCCCCACTCCCGTCCCCAGGTGTGGATTATGACATTTTCCCAATCTAACAACTATATTTCCCTTAAGTTGAGGGGGAAGGAACAACAGAGGTTCGCAAAGCCCTTAAGCTCTGAAAACCAGAAACATCTGACATAGGAACACGCCGGGTTTGACCAAGTGCTATACCACAGAAGTCTGTAGCGGATCGTTTCTGCCCTCAGTAGCAGTGTGTTGGTACTGCAATTTTATTGTATTATTTATGCAATCAGGGAACAGGCAATCTTGTTGCCTCCAAACCAAAGACTGAACACCGAACCAAGCTCCTCCAGAGACGCTCTAATACAAGTCACATCCCGATAAGGATTTCACCAACTTTTGGATCTGTTATTTTGAGGTTTCTAATAGAAACTGACTAATTATTACATCCCAGAAAGCACAATCAGTTGTGTGTAATACACACCCACCCATCCATACACACATGTCCGTCCTGTGGTGTCAGAAAGGGATACAAACACACACACAGTAAATGGGCAGATGGTTAAGACTCATTGTAGGAATGGATAAAAGGGAAACTATATAAAAAAATCCCAGAGCCTAGATAATCCTTGCTTACTGTACCCCAGCCGTACCTGGCGGTCTCCTCTCATTTTTTTAGTCAAGCATTATCAGCATAGCATTGGATTGGAGAATTCACGTTACTGACACTGTTATTTTCCCCAAATAAGTCCTAGTATGCTTGCTGGCCTGCTACAAGGTGCCAGAAATAACAGAAACTGAACTCCACTTCATCAAGCAAACAACAAAAGGACATTTTGTGATGCACCATTCTAGAGCGGAGTTTTTGAAACGTTTTTGCTCACTTACCAGATCATTTGCAAAATCTGCAGTGGCTCTCCCAGTCATTAGTGTGAATACGCAAGGCCCAGCTCTATAGGTCTGTCTCTAGAGTGGCTTCTATGCCCACCCCCACCAGGGTTTCTGAGCAACTCACAAACACATGAATCTATTCCAGGTAGGGAGGTGTTGTTCTCTCGCTTTAACGGAAAGAAAACCGAGGCGCAGAAAAATTAAGGGCCCAATTTTCAAGCGAGCTCAGATCCCACCTAGGAGAAGTGATGTGATAGAGTCCCCAAGCTGGTGCCTTCACCGCATAGAAACAATAGCGGCTTTGGTTACAGAAGACGGGAATTTCTAGGCAGGAAATGTGAAGTGGGGTACAGGAGAATGAAGTATTAGGGTCTGGAGCAGTAATGTGTAACTGCTAAAAACCAGCAGTGGTGTCTTTTACATGGGAAGAAGGCAGACTGTGGGTGTTTCAATATAGATCTTACTTTATGTTTCAAAGACAGTAATATTTCAGCATATTACAGAACAGGCTGATTGTACGGGGCCTGGGCACTGTGAGCTGCCGTGCACACCTGTGGGACTGTATAAATGACAGCTGGAATGACTCACGCTATCACAAAACAACTGGACTGCGAGTGAGACACACAGCGCACCTCTTCATGTATCCAGAGACTTGCACAGACAATGGGTTGCAGGCCACATCCTTGTAAGTTGCCTTTGTCCTCTGCAGATCTTTTATTCGTTCTGATCCACCTTTGCTATTTTAAGACTTAGTGCTGACTTTGCAGCCAAATACCTTGTTGAGACTTTTTGTTTACTTCTCCTGCAAGGAAATCAATCAGTAGTAGTATTTATATGGCCATCACAGGGGCACAAAGTGAACCACCCAAATCCATTTTTAGGCTCCTAAAATAAACAGCCCTGATTGTCAGAACAGGTCCTGAGCTCAGTAGGAGCAGAGTGCAAAAAGAGGATAATAGTGATGAGTTGGAGCCTTCAAGCTACTTACTGAGGAGCCTAAATGTGGATTTAGGAGCCCAACTTGAGGTCTTCACTTTTGAAACCCTTGGCCTCTGTGTGTATATGTATTTCAGTCTGGGTAAACCTGAAAAATATCATTAGGATCACCTCCTAGCAAAACTCCCTAACGTAGAGGTCAGAGGAAGACAGCTCTTGAACTACATGCGTCATGAAAGCACTTTATTGACTATACGGTGGGACTCTAGCCCATGAATTTGTGCTATTTTCTCAGTGAGGGGGAAAAAAAACCAAAAGTCCACCAGGATCTCTGCTAAATCAAAACAGTTTGGTTATTTCCAAATATTCTGTAGGGCTTGTTTGGGAATTTTTAGTGGTAATCACATGTTTTAATTTGCTAATTCTCTTCCAGCTGGTGACATGGAAGAAGTTATATGTCTGCAGAAATGGGAAATGAACTTTCTTAGGAAACAAGACAAAGAGATTGAGAGAGAGAGAGAGAGAGAGAGGTTGTTCCTGTTTTACAGAACCCTTGTCAGCACCACGGTGCGGTCTGATTGCCTCAAATTGAAGATGCTATTAAAACCCCACTCAGAGGTCTGAAAGAAGCAAAAAGGTTGGGGAGAGGGGAGAAAACACCAGCTCCAGATAAGCAATTGTTAACATGATCCATATGGTACACAACTTGCCTTTCTGTTTAACCAAAATGATAATGGCAAAAGGAAAGAATGCAGAGGGTCTTCTAAAGGAGAATGGAGGCAGAACAAAGGCTGCTAGCTAAACCGTTCCCTGGAGCTGAGTTAAAAGAAAACTAATTGTGAGAGAGGAACAGCAGCTTTCTGCTGCTTCAATGCTTAAGCCACACCAAAAACCCACCCCAGGATCTATTTCTCCTTTGCTAAATCGGATCTCATGCATTTTTATAATAAAAACAACGGGGATTTAAGGAGCTGTAGTTTCACTTTTGAAACAGAGAAACAGAACCTGCAGAAACCAGCAGCAAAAAGCTAGTAAGTATTAACACAGGGCATTTTCATCATCAATAATTAGCGTTCACAAAACCATTAGTGGTGAAAACCGGCACAGCTCCTTTGACTTCTGTAAAGTTTCACCTTCTTACATCAGTGCTGACTTCAGGCCTGCATGTTTACATTATTTCAGGATTCTCAAAGGATATAATACAATACGTACCAGTCATTATCCCAAAAAGCCCTCGACAAGAAAATGTCCATACACTCCTGCTAACCAGATCTAAAACAAATGTTTAACTCCACTGCGTCTCTACCCAGCCAAAATGTTTAATTCAGAACAACCTCTGAGAACAAACACCCACATAAATTAGACATTGGCACCCACACAAAACAAAATTCTAACACCCCCCCCCCCCCCGCCAACTCCCGGTCAACATTTGACGAGCACATAAAGAACGATCCATAAAAACTCAAGGCCAGCAATCAGCCTGACCATGTGGAAAGATTTGGAAGGAAATTGGCGAGGTTTTTCCATAATACAAATGCATACAATCAATAATTCAATTATAGCGCCAAACCTAGTTATTTTAATCATTTTCTTCACCAAAACCGTACAGCTTAAAATAACCTTCAATTAACGATATTAAATGTTGGGGGATTTTTTTCGTTCTAAATTTAGTTAAGCACATTGGTATCCTTCCAATTTGTTTGTGCTAAAAATTCAGATATTATTTATTATTTAGAATTCATATCTCACCTGCCAAAGCAAAATTATTAGCCCCATAAATCAATACACAGGATCTGCAGAAGCTCCAAGAAATTGACCATTTATTTAAATATATACATATATATACACCCCATTTTTTGCGAGACTTTTTTTTTAACCTACTGTTTAACAAACCACTGTAAAATAAAAGAATTGTCTTTTACTTGTAGCAGGAAGAGGGACAAAAAACAGTGAGAATCAAAGAAAAATATTCCTAGCTTTAAACAAATACTGTATTTAAATTTAATTCTACAAAATGTTAATAGGCCAGTGCTGTCCCGGGCCTGCCTGATTAGCTTGGTAATTAAAAGGGAAGGCGTATGTGTTGTTGTTCTTAGAAGGTACATGATCTTCTGCTACCCAATAAACACATGTATAGCATGTGCTGGAACCCATTCGCTCCCCGTACGCATGTACATACTAACAGGAGACATGCATGGGCATTGACATGAATACATGGCCCTGAGGCCGTGGGGGTGGGGGTGGGAGGAATTTTCTGAGCAGAGATTCAGCTAACAGTCCATGATCAGAGCCTTATGGGGGAGCTAGGCTTACTCAGCACACATGTGAGAGCAGCAGGTACGTCTCTGCACAATCCATACACAGTTCTGCTATCAACACAACCACTAAACAACCAACCATTCTTTAGGCTCCTACGCCCCACACCATCAGGCCTCCATGGATACTGGCTCCCACAGAACCTAATCCTGATTTAGACCCTGTCCCTCTTCTGTTAATTGGCCACCCTTCTACACACCACGGAGTACAAGCCAGGGTTGTCTAAAGGACTATGAAACACACAAAAACACCATACCGGCCAGCCGAGGAAGATCCTGCAATTTTTGCTGCACTGAGGCTCAGAATATTTGGGATCGGGGGTGCTGGAGAAATTTGTATAATGGGGGGTGCTGAGAGCCACTGAACCACGACAAGCCAGGGGGAGCGGCATCACCCGAGGACCTGGAGTGCCAGCACCCATGTTTGGGATGTTGAAGGGGAACGTGTGGCCAGCACTTCTTTTTGCTCACATCCCACAGCACAGCTCTGACACACATCTATTGTGAAAGACACCAAACTGCTCGGCAGCCCACTGACCCGGGATCTGCTGCTTTGACTCTATTTATAGACAACCGCTGGGATGACCGAGGTGGGGGCACCAAACGCAAACACTGGGTTTTGGAAGCATCTTTATCCATGCTGGTGACAGCCGAGTGACAATGAATAACAGGAACACCGGCACTGCCACCCTAACCACGTCCATGTCCACGTAACCCGGCATCCTGGCTCTGCCAGTGGCCTGCACCTTGGCCTTCAGATGACGGCGCAAGGCACTGAGGTTTACTCTCTCTTTCCAACTTTGCTGGCATTACCTACTATAACGCTAGATAGTGCTGATACCCAGATAAATCTCCAATCCCTGTCTGAATCTTGCTACGTTTTGGCCTCAGAGCCTTCCTGTGGCAATGAGTTCCAGGTACTAATTAGCTTTATTAATATGAATTTTCTTAAGTATCTTTTGGACAAGAACTTAAACATCAGAATCCTTCCTGCTCTGTGTGGACATTAACGACCCCATTAGCACGTTTAGGGGTTTGCGTCCCGATGTGTTTATGTAATCACTGTCCTCCCACAATGGCTGGACAGCAAGCTGTGTGCACCAGTCTGACAGATGCCGTCCACCCCAGAGGTGGCTGCATTTTTGTAGCACCGCGACGATGAGATAACAGATGCTACAGAAAATTAAGACAATATTGTTTGCACCCAGTCCTCTCGGAGCACGGTGAATGGTCAGTGAGATCCGGCGGACAGCTAACCCCAAAGAATCCATTGGGGGCGGGGTGGGGGGGCAACCCCTTTAGCTACCGGGGGGTGCAGATGAGATGCTCTCGGGGAAGAGCTCACTCTGCCAGAACCAACATCCGACATGCTAGAGAATTCTGACCTCCGGCCCAGTGCAAGCCACGGCCCCAAAGACCCCGGCCCCAATCCTGACACATCTCGTCATCCCAACATGCACCCAGACCCTGCACCCCCCTGTCCCCAACACACACTCGGGTCCTGCCCAGCCCGCGGCCTCCAACACAACGCCAGCCCCCTACGCACCCCCCACCCCACCCTCCCCTCCTGGGGCAGCCTGCACCTCTCCAGCCAGGCACTGTGACCCTGTGCGTACGGACCATCCTCTGCAGCCCCATGCCGCGTCCTTGCCCCTCCTGGGGCAATCTGCACCCTGAGCCTGTGCAACCCCCCCGGGAGACCCCTCCCGGCCTGTGCCGCCCTCCTATCCCGGAGCGGCACTATCTCTGCGCAACCCCCCCCCCACCCCCACCCCCGCATCCCCGGGCATCCTACACCCTGCCCCCTGCAACCCCCCACAACGTGCGTCCCTCCCATTCACACCCTGACTCCAGGGCAAGCCCCCCAGAGCCCACACCCTGCCCCCTGCAACCCCCCACAACGTGCGTCCCTCCCATTCACACCCTGACCCCAGGGCAAGCCCCCCAGAGCCCACACCCTGCCCCCTGCAACCCCCCACAACGTGCGTCCCTCCCATTCACACCCTGACTCCAGGGCAAGCCCCCCAGAGCCCACACCCTGCCCCCTGCAACCCCCCACAACGTGCGTCCCTCCCATTCACAACCTGACCCCAGGGCAAGCCCCCCAGAGCCCACACACTGTGCGACCCCTCCCCACTCGCTCCCCGGGCCGGTGCGACCCCCTCATTGACACCCTGACAGTGTGCAACCCCCCCTACACACCCCAGTGCAACCCCAAAAGCGCATCCTAACCCTTGACCCCCGTGTACCCCCCGATCCTCTGCGACCTCCCCAAAACCACCAGGCCCCCTTTCGCCCCCCAACCGACCCCGACCCCTTGCGCCTTCCAACCCCCCCGCCCCCGACCTCCCTGCGCCTCCCAAACTCCCCTGGCCCCCCAAACCCACCCGGCCCCCGTGCGCCCCCCAACCCTCCCCGACCCCTCTGCAC
Organism: Chelydra serpentina; assembly: GCA_037349315.1. Lineage (NCBI taxonomy): Eukaryota > Metazoa > Chordata > Testudines > Chelydridae > Chelydra > Chelydra serpentina. The sequence continues at coordinate 808,569 of JBAIAC010000079.1, forward strand.
CCCCCAAACCGACCCCGACCCCTTGCGCCTTCCAACCCCCCCCCCCCCCCCCGACCTCCCTGCGCCTCCCAAACTCCCCCGGCCCCCGTGCGCCCCCCAACCCTCCCCGGCCCCCCAAACCCACCGGCCCCCGTGCGCCCCCCGATCCTCTGCGACCTCCCCAAACCCACCGGCACCCGTGCGCCCCCCAGGCCCGCTACCGAGGCGCCCGGCCCGGGCACAGGGGCGGCCCCTCACCTCCTCATTCCGGCTTCATCCCCATCGGAGCCCGGCGCAGGCACCGAATCCGCGGTGCGGGGCTCGACATCCCCGCGGCCGCCGGGACAATGCGGGGGCCAGCTGCGGCGGCTGCTCCGGCCGGGAGCTGCGGGGCTGGGCTGGGCTGGGCTGGGGCAGGCCGGGGGGGGGGCGCAGCCTGCTCAGTGCTGCCCCCTCCCTGCCCTGCCCTGCCCTGCCTCCTCCCCCGCAAGCCCCCTCCCCAGGGATCCCCTCCCTCTCCCCCGCAAGCCCCCTCCCCTCCTCCCCCCGCCTCCCCCCGCAAGCCCCCTCCCCAGGGGTCCCCTCCCTCTCCCCCGCAAGCCCCCTCCCCTCCTCCTCCCGCCTCCCCCCCGCAAGCCCCCTCCCTAGGGATCCCCTCCCTCTCCCCCGCAAGCCCCCTCCCCCATCTTCCCTCTCCCCCCCGCAAGCCCCCTCCCCAGGGATCCCCTCCCTCTCCCCCCCCACAAGCCCTCTCCCCTCCCCCCCCCATCTTCCCCCTGCAACACTGGGCCACCCCCCTACTCCCCCGCCCTCCCCCGGCCGGCCAGCCAGGGGCTGGGGGGAGCGACCAATGGGCCGCGAGATGCTGCTTCCTCCTGCCTGGCTCAGCGCATCAGCTGGGGCCTCCCGGCCCCGGGAGAAGCGCTGAGATCAGCCAGAGCCCTGTGCACCCCCAAACCCCTGGAAATCCCACCGTCCAGGCCCCGTCCAGCAGCTCAGCTCTTTGAGCTGGTTCCTGCCCCCGCTCCTGGGTTAACACAGCGGGGGGGGGGGGGGGGTCACTCTCTGGTGCCCGCGGAGATTCCCCGGGATGCACCCCAAAGGCCGGGGGGAGCCGGGACACTGTGTGTAGCAGGGGTGCTGAGAGCCCCTCAAGCAAGCGGTAAACCCTGCCCCTGGGGGAAACCACCTCAAGCCAGGGGATCCGGCAGCGCCCCGAGTGCCAGCACCTAGGGCTCAAATGCTGCCCCCCTCGGAGTGTGGGCCACACTCAGGCACACACACCCCCCCGAGACCCCCTGTACAGAAAGAATGGAGGCCCTGAGCAAGGGGGAGACCCCGGGCCTGCACCGCGGTCACGCCAGAACCAGGGCTCAAGTCACAGCCCCTCTACTCTACAGTACAGTAGCTGGAATGAAAGATTTGCCATTGGTTTCGCAGAGAGAAGGCCCCCCTGGCTCCCAGTGACTGAACTGTAAACAACCCCCAGCCGTAGGGTGTGCCCCTGGGAACGGGAGGGGCTGGGAGAAAACACAGGGAGGTGAGATGCAGAGTAACCTTTCACCCCCCCCCCTCAGGACACTGCAAAGCAGGGACAGGGGCGAGTTCTCTGTGCCTCAGAAAAAGCCCAACCGGCAGAGACTTCGTCTGAAACGTGGAAAGGATTTGTTTTTTTAATGCACCTTTACATCTTCTCTTGTACGGCTTGAAAACAGCAATGTTAGACGTCCGAGCCCATGGACTGTTTCAGAGTGGACGGCTGAAGCAATCACCCCCCCCCACCCCACCCCACCCCGGGATATGGTGGTTTGGGGCTCTGGCTGAGGAGGTGTTCTGTAGTTTGGTCCATTCCTGCAGGCACAGCAAGGGTTACTTCCCTTTAGGAAGGGGGTGGGCACATCTGCCCTGTGCGGTGGGGATGCCGTTCAGCGTGGACTGTATTTTCTGCCACTGGGTTCTTCGGGGGGTCCGTAATGAGGAGCAGTTTCAATGATTAGATGCAAATGTGCCAGGGACAGAGTTGGACGTTTAACACCAAGGGCGGGGGAGACGTGCTTCATACAAAAGAAAACCAGGATTCAAGACCAAATTAGAGCATAGGGTTGTTTTGGGTTTGTTTGTTTAAAAGCATCTGAAGGCAACTGTGTCGTATACACACTCCTGTTCCACCCCCCTCCCCTTCCACTCCTACGTCACAGCCCCCATTGCCCGAGCCACACACAAAGGCCAGCAGCAAGCCCCTGAGCAGCTCCGGGGCCTTCAGCCCGTGGCCTGGCTAGGTCTGGCTGAGGTGGTGCTGGGATTGCCTATATTCTTTCCCAGAGAATAGGAGACTGTGCTTTGCGTAGCATTGGCTGCTCAGGTGGGGCCTGGTTTCCTTGTCTCCATCTACTACATCGCCTTAAAGGAAGCCAAAAATACCTTGAATACTTCCCCACAATTACTTACCGTGCAAAAATAAAACATAGTTACTCTAGGGATATCATGTTGATGGGAGGTGACTATTAAGACATCGGCCGCCCTATGAAAAGGTTTGAGAACCTGTGTAATCTTTCCATCCATCCTCTTCATAGTCTGCGGGGCTACAGGACGACATACACTCCCTTCTCCCTGTCCAGTAATTCACCTGCTTCAGGTCAATTTCAATCCAGAATGCTTTGCGGGTGCCTGGTGTGTGGTTGGCTTCTAACTCTCCCCCCCCTTGCCCTCTCCCTCGTAACAAACCACACAAGCTCCTCTTCTATTTTATTACACCAGAGCAATACAATCAGATCACAATGAGGTTTTCCACGCCCAAGACCTCTCTCATTGATTTCCCTGGGATAATGACACGTTTTCCTCTTAAGAAGCTGGAAGAGAAAGAGAATTATCCTAGACCAACCCGTGTGTTGCAGCACATGCAATATTCCTCCAGGTAGGCAGATAAAGGCCTGGAAAGAAGAAATTAATCCTTTTTTTATGTCATCTCCTTGCCAGCCAGCCCTGTTTGGCTAGATCTTTAGAGGTGGAAGAGAGTGGAGGCTTTAGGGAAAAGGAGGGAGGGAAATGCCTCATCTTTACATTTTAATTATCTTCCTCTGACTCCGTGAAGGCGATGCTTTAAGACACATGTTTTGCCTTCGGAGTATTGGATTGCAGAATGTGTTTATTATCAAAAAGATTTCTGCAGGAAGATAGCTCAGACGTCATATAAGGGCTTTACTGGAGCTGTCGGGAGAACGGAAATGCCTTTTGGCAGAGAATGTTGAGATTTTGACATGTATTTTTATTCCAATTAGGAGCAAACCCAAAAAGTTCAAAAATTTTCCATGAAAGAAAATTGCAGAAAAATTTCATTTAGGATTGATGGAAATGTTTTGTTTGCAACAAAATTGAAACATTTCATTGTGAGTTTGATTTGTTATTTTATTTTATAACAAATACATTTTGAAATGAAAAGTATTTCAAAAGGAAAAAATCTAGATGTTTAATTCCAACAATGTCCAAACGGGATATTTTGACATGGGGGGGGGGGGGGGTGGAGTTTTTCCAAAATAAAATGTTGGCAGAATTGACAATTGATTTAGCTGGATCTGCATTCTCAGCCCGAAGATTGTTCCATCAAAGTTTTTCTAACCACCTCTACCACTCCACATTTTGCAGAAGATGCTACAATTGAGGGTGCTTTTCGCTCACACACAGAATTTTTTATCATGCAGCTCATCTGCATGCAAATATTCCCATTATTTACTTAATTAACTCTCTCAGCAATAATACACTTTTGTGGGTGCAAAATTGAAGACTGACAAATGAACGGACCATTATTTAATACACATTGGGCCAAATTCCATCGCTGTGCCCGGGTGCAATCCCGTGCACCACGTCCGGAGTGACACACTCACTTGGTAGCATTTTTATATTCGCTTTGCACGGCAGCAGACGGCTGCAGGTCAGAGAAACCGGCCTCGGCGCTTCCAGGCTACTCAGCACATTTTCCAAGATTCAGGTCACGGCTGGTGACTTGTCAGAGTGAGCTACATGGCTGAGGGGCCATCCGGCATGGACGATCAGTACAGGTGTGTGGGGCGCGGAGAGCTGCAGTTACAACCTCCCTCTAGGAAGAACTTAGACTGTGAATCCCCTCATTTCGCCATCACATTGCCCTAAGAGGAGAGATGCCAGGGGAAATCGACCTCAAAACCATCACCGTCCATCCTCCTCCTAGCTCCAGCTCTCTGGACCGCTCTGCTCAAACTCAAGCCTTTGCTTCTTCTTCCTTATCCAGTGACTGGAGGCCTCGTCTGCCTTCAGTGAGGACTTCCATCTTGTTGATTGGTTTGTTGCCTGTTTGGTGGCAATTAAAACAAAATCAGATGTTCTGTGCGTCCACGACATAAGAACGTAACATAAGGAGGGCCAGACCAGGTCAAACCAATGGTCTGTCTAGCCCAGTGCCCAGGTGCTCCAGAGGGAGTGAACAGGCCTGGGCAATTGATCAAGTGATCCATCCCCTGCGGTCCAGTCCCAGCTTCTAGCAGACACCTTGCCATGTTAGTTGGGAAAGGAATGGTCAGAGGTCCCGGACTCCAGGGTTACTTCCTTGGCTTCAGCCCCCAGAGGGGGTAATAGCTGAAGTGACAGACACAACCGCAAAGGAGTCCTCATGCCTGATCAAACTGGGAGCTGCACAAAAACAACACACACTCAGAAGTTACAAAACAGGAACGCCGCAAACACACTCTGCCCCCCTCCCCCCGCTCATACACATCCCTAACCCCACAGCAGAATGGAGAGGAGACAGAATCCTAAAAGCCCTTCTCCCACCAGGAAGTCCTGAGAGCATCCATCGAAATGCAGAGCTAACGCTCCATCACTTGTGAGTTCCTTAAGGCTACGGAGCATCATTAATATAGCATTAAAAATACCCGGCCTGACAAATATTCAGTCAAGGACAAATTACGTGTAGCAATCAACATATGAATAGCTCTGAAGACAGTGAGCAAATATGATGCAGCAAGATGTGTACAGAGCTTTCACTGGACTCCTCTTGGATGCTCGGCTTCTGTTTGGTAAGCCGCTGCCAATCATAAATCAGAGAGAAGCCCCCTCAGGTGCCAGCTGACCTCCCTTCCCCCTCCCCCTCCCTGAGCCACACTTTGAGAAAGAGGATATTTTTATACCAATGCACAGAAACCATCCTACGGAGAGTCCACCCAGGATGAAAAGCTGCCGCTGCCCCACTCCATCAACACATGGAACACAGGTCTTGTGCTGAAAGCCGAACCAGATACGGCTGCATGGATCTATGATCATGGTTACTATTCGTCAGGGGTCTCCCAGGAGTACCACGGAGCCTTCATCAAGGACCAGGACCTTGTTATGCTGGGCACTGTACAAACCCACAAGACCCACAGTGGCACCAAATTAACTAAAGCTGAGATGCTGCACTGACAAAAAAAATCTCCTATGCTAAGAGATTGAAAAGAGTGCGACTGGTTACCTTGGAAAGGAGACGAATGACAGGGGACATAATAAACGTATATCAACTAGTGGTCTAGAGAAGGCAGATTGGGGTGTCTGTTTTCTCTGTCTCAACATAAGAGCAAGGGGACATTCAATTAAATTAAACACTGGAAAATTCAAAATAGGTTAAAAATATTTTTTTATACAGTGTAATTAGACTGGGATGGACAAAACTATATGGAGGGCCCGGTAGGGAAGGCTGTGCCTCCCCAAACAGCCTGGACCCCTCCCCCTATCCGCCCCCTCCCACTTCCTGCCCCCTGACTCCCCCCTCAGAACCTCCAACCCATCCAACCCCCCCTGCTCCTTGTCCCCTGACCACCCCCTCCAAGGACGCCCCCCCTGCTCCCTGTCCCCTGACTGTCCCAACACCTATCCACACCCCCGCCCCCCTGACAGGTCCCCCGGGACTCTCCCGCCTATCCACCCCCCCCCCCCCGCCACCGCTCCTTGTCCCCTAACCACCCCCTCCCCTCTAGCTAAAGAATTTAAGAGACCTAATGCAGGGGGCAGATTATCCCACATCTGCCCAATGCAGGGTTTCCTGTATCTGGAGCTGGCCACAGTCCGACACAGCAAGCTGGGCTAGATAGAGCTTAGATCTGATCCAGTCTGTTAAGGCCTATGTTCCTAGGATTACTGTAGTGGTGCAACTTTGCATGTGGACAAAAACGATGCGAGAAAGTCCTCATACCAAGTTGCATTGGTTTAACTAAATTGGTGTAACCCTGTGTCTTTTGTTAAACCAGCGCTACTCTGCATTTAGATCAGGCCTCTAAGCTATCCCTGGAATGTTCAGAGTGATGCTTAGCACTTATACAACAGCTTTCCACCCAAAGATTGGATGACACTTTACAAAGCATGGTCAGTTTTATTATTTCCATTGAATAGCCGGGGAACAGAGGCACAGGGGTGTGAAGCAACTTGTCTGAGGTCAGACAGACTCTCTGCAGGAAATGAGCAAGTCATTTAAATTTGCTGTGCCTCAGTTCTGCATCTGTAAAATGGGTACAATAATACTTTTGTCTGTCTTATCCGTTTAGATTGTGAGCTCTTTGCAGCACAGACTGTCTCGTTGCTGTGTGTCTGTGCAGTGCCCAGCATAATGGGATCCCGACCTTTGTTGGGGGCCTCTAGTTGCTACTCTCGTAAGAACAATGTCTAGCAATACTAATCACAGCAAACTATAAAACAGGAACCTGACATTTACGGTGACTCTGGGTTTCACTGGGCATAAGCTGCATTTTATTAAATTGGAAAGCAGGATTCCTAGACCTGCTTGGAGAGTTCAAACTCACCTCATTAGCCACAGAAATGCTGCAGTCTAACCACAGGGCTGCACAATTTATTTTCACAAATCACTCCCCATGATTCCTCTAAAAAAATAAACTGCTAATCAAAAGTCTGAATTTGTTAATTCTCTCTCTGTTTGATCAGTGATAGAAACCATCAGCAGAAATCTATACTGACACCTCCCTCTGAACAACACTGGGGGTTCTCTTGATCCCACAGGGAAGCTGACATTCCACAAATCACATTAGGGTTTAACAACAAAATATGATAATCCCAGGTCCATGGATTTTTGACACGTGATGCCGAATATTTCCTCCCAGCCCTTTGGTTCATGAAGAGGTGACACAGCAGCAGCTCAGCTTCTGCTTCTGCAGGCCATGCGCAGCTGGGCTTCGAAGAAGGGTTTACACACTAGGCAAAAATTATTAAATGCCAAGCAAGAAACATGAACCGAAGAGGCCGCTAATTATGAAGTGTCCTTGTCCACTAGGGATAAGCCCCTGCTGTAGAGCAAATATGATCACAATTACGCATCTACGAGATTGTTCCGCCAAGTCTCCCCAAAGTGCTTTGCAGGCATCTAGTCTCTGGGGCAGATATTAGCCCTATTTTACAGACAGGGAAACAGAGGTGGGGAGGCCGGTCTTGTGGTGAGGCACTTGCTAAAGCACTTTGAGCTCTCTGGCTCCATATACGAGCTAGGTATCGGTGCGGTGGCAAGGAGAAGTCATGGGAAGAAAAAAAAACCTCTCCCGCAAAGCCCTGTGAAAGATGAGGTTTTTAGATGTAATTGGAAGTGCCCGGCAGCAGAAAATTCCTCATTTCTGTGTCCAAACCTGGAGGTTACTGGAGAAGAGAGGTTTGTAGAGGGATTTAATCCCAGCCTCGGTCGGTTTCTGGCGCTTTGCTCTGCTAATCACAGTAATTGGGAGCCTGCCTAGGGCTCAGGGACACAGCAACAGGCAGGATTCAGTTAAACCCAGCTTCTGCTGTGTGTGTCCTGTTAAGAAACATGTGGTAGGTTTGTCATTCAGCTCGCGGCTCTGTAGGCGGAGAGGCACCAGGGACCCCTTCCCAGAATGCCGGCGCACACGCTGGGTTGTTTTCATAGAGACTCGACCCCACAGAGTTCCTGGAATTCTGCTAAAAGCCGAGTGCACAAGAATAAAACCAGCCGGCCCAGAGGATTAGCCTTGCTGGAACATGCTTCCTTCATGTCAGTGGAGCAATTAGCATGATCAGTTTCCCTCTCACTGACTATTTCACTCTACACACCCCTAAAAAAGGAGAGAAACATCAAGTAACGACATATGCCGTGTCTTGTCCAAGTGTGCCAGCCAGTTCCCAGTGGAAAACTCCCTTTGACTTTGGTGCAGGCTGGATCACGCCCTTAGAGATGAAGCTTTTCAGAATGGCCGTCTGTCCAAATTTTCCCTAAACTCAGATGTGTTTGGAGCTGGGGACCTAAGTCCTGGCACGAATGGGCCTATGCGTTGTGAGCAGTCCCACTGACACGGCTGTGCAGAATTGGGGCCCGTGATCAAGGCAAAAGATCCCGCCATGAAATGAGGGTTTGGCTCTGAACGGTTCATGAATTTCAGTTCAGATTCAGCTTCTACTCTTTGGGGCAAGAGAACATTTGCCCAGTGAGGAGTGATTCATATCGAAGGTGCTCCTAATAGACGACAGCCAGCACCACACACCACCACTACCGAGCAGATTCCCATGTTCAGAGCACTTCTCAGATCGGAGTGAACTGTGACGGGCAAAGCAGGCAAGTATCCAACTGATGGAGAAACAGAGGCGCAGAGCAGCAAAGCAACTTGTCCAAAGCCACAGGGGGAGTTACGACCAGATTTTCCAAGCAACTTTAGGCATTTAAAGCTGCAGATAGGTACTTTTGAAATCCCACCAGGTGCCTAAGTGAGTTGGGCACCTAACTGCTGTTAATTTCAAGGGGCGGGCGGAGCCTAATTCATTGGGATGTTATAATAAATCCCATTGTCAGAACTGAGATTTGAAGGAAGGGAGTCTGGAGTCCCAGCCCCGCGTTCACGCCCCAGGATGCCACACAACGGCAGTTGGTGCAGGAGGAGCAATCTTCGTGCCACAGTGTTTCCTATACTGCCGGTGTGTACAGGACCGACATATATTTGTTCTTTTAAAAATATATTTTGCATGCTCCCGGCCCCCGAGCCTGTGAGCAGGACCAAATGCAGGGAACCCTGGGCCCACCCAGAGCTGTTGGCAGCATCAGGGCCATATTGAGTATGTTCAACAATTTTCCATCTGAAAAATCAGAGAAAAGACATTCAAACCGGAATAGCAAGGCAATAAACCCGACGAATCAGCAACCGCTTGGGAACAAAGACCTCATGGATGGCGTCAGGACAAACCTGCTCATCCGGTTGTGGGCCTGGCCCTTGTAATGCTAAACAAGCAAAACAGGGTCTTGGGACAGATTCGGAGCAGCACTGGAAACCTGTCTTTAGACACCAGGTAGAGAACGCACCCAACGTCAGGCCTCTTGTCGGCAATTTCTAGCCCTTCCTGCATGGAACTGTTGCAAAACTAGGATGTTGATATTTCTGGTATAGAATGCATTGAGTGTCCCAAGAAGTTACTCAAGGGCTTATGTAGCAGGGTCGCCTTAGCAGTCTCAGACCTTGCTTTGCAGTTACGGCCTCTCATGAAGCACAGGTTCGAAGCCCGACAGCCTTGTCTCTCACGTCACGGTAGAAGTGCAGAATCCCCCATGTTTACTTTACGGGCATTTTAAAATGGGGCCTTAAAAGCGGAGATCTTGGGAGCTCTAAAGATCCTGTGAGTTCCTTCTGATTAACAGTATTCTTCTCTGTCTTTTGTTGCAGGGACTCCGAAGCCTGCCAGTATTCAGAGTTCCTGGAAGGAGGAGATTCACCTGCACCCCTGTGGCTGCCCCACAGTAACACGAACACACTGGCCTGGTCTAGGGCTCAGAGTAGAGGACTTGAGAGCTAGGTTCTCAATGCTGGTTGGTCCCATCTGGCTTTGGAATCTATGCATCCGGTTCCCTCCCTAAGAGCAGCCTGTAGGAAGCAGTGTTGCCCAATGGCTATGGGCACTGGATTGGGACTCGGGATACCAGGGATTTATTTCCACCTCCCCCAGTCTGTCACTCCACCGCTTGGTGCCTCAGTTTCCCCCTTTGTAACATAGCTCTATATCTTACCTGTAAGCTGGAGATAATGATACCTCTGTAAAGTGCCCTGAGGTCAGTGGCTGTAGAGAGCCGGCTATTTGGTATGAGAGGGGAGGGTGCAATATACCTGCCTCCCAGGAGCAGTAGCAGAATGGCCATGGAGAGTGGTTACCAGCTCTACAGGGGAGCGAGCTGGCTAGCGGGGCAGACTCCTGGCTCTGCTACTGACGTGTTATAGGCAGCCTCGGGCAACTCACATTACTATCCTGTGGCTCTGTTTCCCCCCTCTGTAGATGAATGCTCCCCTACTCCCGGCGGGGCTGTGATGTCTGACAGAGGAAAGGTTGAGAGACTGGGGAAGGACTAGCGAGAGTGATTTTCCACTTTTCAAAGTTAAACGTCTCAGCCGATTTCTCCTTTTCCGACTCGCGGATAGTCTGGATCCCCCTGTGACGGAGCACTGGGAATCATCAGAGAGGCAGAGACAGCGGGAGGCCAGCCCCAAAGCCCCGCAGCGACAGCCCACGCCGTGAGCTGCGGGGGAGAAGGGGCAAGGGCCTAAAGGTGAAAGGGATTCCAATTTGTTTGTTTCAAAAAGGAGAAAGACAAAAAATTGCACCGTCAGGAGGCAGATGGAGGGCGATCAAGCCGCAGAAAGGTGGTGTGCTCCAGGAAAGGGGTCATATCCTCCCTGGCCGGAGCAACACAGAACCCTCCTGTGCCGCATGCTTGAAGGTGCGCAGGGCATGCTGCTCTGACCTCGCCTGCCAGTTTCCCCAGCCCCCCCAGCTGGACGCTTTTGAGAGGCTGCTGCTGGTAAACTGGGGACTCGGGTGGGGACAGCACAGCCGGCAGTAAAAATCTTCCCCGGCCCCCAACTCGCTCTTTCAACTAGACCAGAATCCATCTACAAATTGTTTTAAAGCACCAGGCCAGAGCGGAAGGTTGATTTTCGCGTCACCTGGCTCGAGCTATTTTAATTTGTCTGATTTATTAACATTACACGGGAGAGCTGCCGATTTACCACGAGCTCAGTCCCCTTGCTCTCTTTCTCTGGGGCGCTCTGGGCTCCCCGCTTCCTTACAACAAGCTCAGACCTACCAGAGCTCTGAACCAAAGTGAGTTCACTGTGGAGCTTCTTTTGCACTCACAGGACCTTAAAAACACCCCCTCTCAGAGGCAGCCGTCACGCCCGTTCGTGCAGTGGAATTTTCTATTTGCACTGGGCTTTTAGGAATCAGCCTGCTTGCAAGTAAGCACAACTAGGAAGGGAGACGTGGATCTGACCCTTTGCCTTTCCCAGCCACTGCAGGGTCCAACTCCCTGAACGCTCCCCTCCTCCCCACTCCCCGCGAGATATTAAAACCAAGCTCTGACCCATGCAGCTCCATGCCCTGGAATGAAGGAAAACGCTGTTTGCAAACCTAAAATGGACAGGGGGTGTGTGTGTGCGGGGGTGGGGGGGGTTGTGGCCATACAACCCCCGCGTGGCCTCCTAGGAGAGCACAAAAGGGGTTTAACAGCTTCACCTCCCACATCTGGTTGTGCTTAACATTTGTGTAGCTAATGGGGCTGTTTGGGGGTTGTTGTTTTTTAAGCCTAGCACACGGAGCAGGCAGAACGCTGGAGCCAGAGGCCCTACAGCGGGAGATTTGACTCGAGACGCAGCACTGGGAAAGGGATTCCTGAGCCAGGCCGTGCACACGGCTGGATACAGCTAGAGAGATCTCAGTCCCCATGCAATAAAAACCGGCGCACTCCCCTCTTCTCCCCCCAACACACTATGCAAGAGTGACAAACTGCCTCAATGCCCTTCCGTCCCCCCCAGAATGGGAAGAGACAATAACTAGCCTCGTTGTTTGCTACAGCAGTGGCTCCCGCCCTCTGCGTACTGACGCCCAATTTGATGGGGGGAGAAAGGAGGGATTATCTATCTTCATTTTACAGAAGGGAAACTGAGGCCCAGGGCGATTGCAAACCAGATTTTCCAGAGCTCGGTGGTCACATTGAAGAACGCTCTGTCTGGAGGGGGCTCTCCATTGTTCTTACTGGGACCTCTGCCCTCTCATTGACTTGCCAAGGCCCGGGAAGCAAGTCTGTGGCAGGACCGGGAATGGAACTCACATCCTCATTCCACGCCTTAGCCATAGGGCAAGCCTGGCGAGCGAGGGGCTCCTTATGTCTTCTCTTGCCTGGCTCTCTCCTTTCGCCTTCTGTCTAGCAAGTGCCAGCGCCAGAAGTTGGGTTTTCTATCTTTGCTGTTCTTTTCTGCCTCTCCCCAGGGGGTGTGTGTTCATCTCATTTTGTCTTAAAGAAAGCAGGATCAGACTGTACCAACAGCCCAGCTCAACCAACTTCTCTCGGCCCCAAAAGGACAGTTCTCATCTTTAACGCCAGCTGACGGACTGTCAGACAAGGAGGGTTTCTTTCTAAAGACTCTCTTCAGCTAAAGGGAAATGCATTAACCTTTGGCTTCCCCCTTTTTCTGTATCTTTAATAAAGGCTCAAAGATGGTTAAGGGTGTGTTTGCCCTGGTACTAAGCAGGGTGAGGTCAGCCTCAGAAATGGGGTTTAGTTAAACTGCTTATTGTCCTGGATCCACCCCCAGCTTCAGTCTTAGGCTGCGTCCACACTTAAAACACTACAGCTGCGCCACTGCAGCCCGACAGTGTAGACACGCACTGCGCCAAGCGGAAGGGGTCTCCCATCGCTGTCGTTAATCCACCTCCCCGAGAAGTGATAGGATTGTGCTGCCAGCCTGGGGCGGTCTCCACTGCTGCGTCTCTCGGGGGGATGGAGTTTTCAAAGGAGCCGATGGACGAAGTCTTCCGCTGACCTCGCTCCCAGCTCTCGGGAGGTGGCTTAGCAACAGCGATGGGACCGGAAGGACCAGACATCCCACACTGCGCCGCTGTAGGGTTTAAAGTGTAGCCGTATCCGAAAACGGCCCTTGATTAGCTACGTGTGCGAGGGCCAGGCAGGCCTGAGCCCCTCTGTTTTACATCCCCCAACCAATATTAGTCTATTACCTATTTGAAAATAACAAATTAATTAAAAAAAAATGTGCAGTTAGGGACAAATTAACCCCAAGTGAAGGCAATGGGGGTCACACCAGGACCCGCTGGGCCAGTTCCCCAGCGGGTGTAAATCACATAGGTTGGCTGACTGCAATGGAGTTATGCTGCTTTGCTCCAGCGGAGGACGCAGTGTTTAATCCCCTCGAAGCCTGCCTGATTTAGCAACAGCAGCAGCAGAATTCGAGCAGTGCTCTTAACACACAAAAGAAAAAGATTTATCTAGAGCGGCTAAATCCACTTAGGAGAGCTTTAGGAGCCATAAATTGATTGCACTGGGGACACAGCCATGGGAACAGGAAACAGCTCCTCACTTACGGAGCTTTCCGCCCTTCTTCTGAGTCACGACGGGCGTGCAAAGGGAGCTGGCTTAGCGATGCTTGAAATGTCAGTGTGCAGGCGCGTACACACACAGATCAGAGTGAGATTGCTGGATCCTTGCTGGAGACACCATCTCTTACCTTCCTAAAGCCCTTTCTCACGGGCCCTGCCACTTCCGTCCCTCCCCCAGAGCAATCCGCGGGGGATTCCGGTTCAAGGTCCAGATGAGAAATTAAATTCTTCTCAAGGGCAGGGTCGGATTTGGTCTGGTCAGTGCCACTCGGCTCCAGCGTCCTGCATACTTCCAGCGTCTTTGAGAATCATGTGGCAGCTGCCCTTGTTATCTTCACAGCATGCAAACAGAGAAGCTGGATTGCAAATATAAAATGCTCTTTTACGCAGGTTGCAAGGTAACACTACTTTATTTCTTACAATCCAGCACTTGAACCCACAGGAACCAAAACCAGAGAGAGACAAAGCAAGATGCTCCATAATGCAGAGAGGCCCAATTCGCCCCACCTTCTTGTAGGCTGGCTCGCCACACTTTCCTACAGAGCCCCCGAGCCTGCAAGCAGGACCAGGAAACCCTTTACAAATGAAAGTGACAGTCTACATACAGCTCCAACATGGTTTTCAAATACAGCCACCACGCTGCGCTCAGGGACCAGGTTCTCAGCTTGTCTGAATCAGCAACACACCCTTTACTGGGGGTCAAATGCCCCAGACGTGCCATACAACCTGCATCCCTGCTGGATTCTGGGGCCCGTTACCAAAGTCAGCATCCTCAACAGGCTGAACCTGGCTAATTCCATGCGTTCATCAGGAGCTGCAACATTCTGTGCTGGGCTTTGAACACCGCACGGGTCAGAGGTAGTCACACCAGGGGGGTTGGTTTGGCTCATTACCAAGACGGGTGTGACAATCGGACGCTGATACAGGTTTGGACTGCAACCCCTCTCCCACACAACCCAACCTTCCGGCGTGTTTGGAGCAGGGGTTTGGTTCAGACCCTGCGTTAGACGTAATCCCTTGGGAGCCCAGTGAGTGTAGGAAACCTTTGCAAATATCCCAGTTAATCAGAGTATTTGTTCAATTAAATCCACTCACCGGCTCAGCCATTCTCACCCTGGTCCTCGTTTCCAGGTCTCTATGGCAGGGAAGCAGCATTTTCCTTAAGAGACAATCTGTCTAGCTGCTCTTGCTCTTCCGGCTGCCAGAAAGTCCCTCCTGATGGTGGCCATGTTGCCAGTCGACATTACAGGGAAGCTGCCAGCCAAGCATCCTTGAGGTGCCTGCAGGCTCAGCGAAGGGTGGGGAAAGCCACTGGATCGAGCCGTTATTTTAGCAGCTGCTGCTGATGGCAGAGTCTGATTTGGGGAATTCAGTGACCTCCCTATCAGCTGCGGCCGTGGTGAAAAACACACTGCATCACCCTTGTCAACGTCAAAAGTGTTAAACCCCCCCAAACGTGGCAGCGAGGTCTCTTCATTGGACTCAGAGTGATGACAGCAGCCCTGGGCTTTCCAGCATCTCAGCCCAGGAGAGCAGGGCAAAGCGAGAAGAGGAAAATGATCCAGGAATAATCACTTGCATCGAATGGGCTGTGGGGCAAGGTAGCCTCGTGGGTAGCGCACAGGGCTGGGGGTCGGCAGGGCTGAGTTCTGCTCTGCCGGGTTCTAGGAGAAGCCTGCTGCAGAGCCAGGAAGTCACAAACTCTGCATCTGTAAAGCGCAGGCGTTAATCGGAGCAGAAGGGCCTGCTGCTTGTCAGTTCAAGGGACGAACTGAAAAATCCTCCACAGATCAGCTTTGGTTAGAACCCAAACTGATTTCCCCCCTTTTCTCGCCAAAATGAAAACCTGGAAAAAAAAAAACATTGTTCGGGTTGAACAAACATTTTGACATATCTGGCTTTCCCCCCCAGCTTTATTCTGGCTGAAACCGTTCACCAAATTTGACCCAAATTTGCGAAGTTTCAGTGCCCTGAAAATGAATTTACTATTTGCTGGGTGGGGGGCGGGATCCCTCAGCCCTGGAATGACTAATGACTCAGAGAGATCGAAGGTTTAATTTATTACTGTGCTTAAAGCAATTTGACGGCCTATAGATGCTGTAGAATAGCAAAGTATTATAACATGGGCAAAGGTGGGATAAAACCATATGGAAAATTCTACACACACAGGCGCATGTGTGCTCTTCCCCCTCCCCCCCCCCCAACACTTCATTGCAAAATCCTGTGGCTTTCAGCATTTCCAGAACACGGTACAGATGCTTTGCATCTTGTAGAGTGCTCCAGAGTCCAGGAGCTGCGTAGTCAAGAGGGTTTCAATTAAAGAAGTGTATCAAAATTTTGCAATTAAAGGCCAGTTTGCCCCTTGCATTTAACCCGAGCAGTTTCTAAATACTAACAGCCCACTTCCCTGTATCAGGCCAAAACCCCGAAGGGAGCACAATGGAGTCTTGTTTCTGGTAACCTGAGATGCCTGATTCCCAGCGCTTTAATTTTAGACTCCAACGCGCTTGCATTCCTCAGCCTTACAATGGGAGATATTTATACTCTGGAATGCAAGGCCAAGCACTAATTTAACAGGGCTGGCTAACCAAAAGCATCACTCCAAACTGGACTCCAGTGGAGAGAAAACTGGATCAGGCGGAGTTTTACGGGTTTACAAATCTTTACATTTGTTCCCTGGCTCCCTCGGTTTCCCATAAAAGATGAACCGATGCTCCCTGTAAACATGCTGGCCAGCTAACCGCGCGGATGGACGAGCCAGCTGCTAGCAAGAAGAATTGTGAAATAGCAGCAGGGCGAAGCTTGCTACAGCAGAAGGCGAGAGAGATGGAGACCCACAAAGGGACTGGCCATTTCTTTGAGAATATCCAAAGTTATCACAGCTCATGTGAACACTAATTCTGGAAGGGACATTGAACCTCCTGCTTCAGGGCTTCACTAACTCATAGAGACCTGGGCGAGATTAGCGTGTGGACAGAGCATCTTGCATCCCGCCACTGCAGGGTTCTTACACCTTTGGCTGAAGCACCTGACCCTGGACCAGATGGATTTAGGTCTGATGCAGTCTGGCAATGCCTGTGTAAGGCCCACGGCATCAGCATCTCAGTAGCTTAAATAATCCCTCCTGTCCCCAAAATGAGATTTACAAAATTATAATAAACTAGGGGGGTTGTTTTTTGTCTTCTGGTTTTTGAACCTTTAGGGGTCCCATTTTCAAGCTTCTCTCTCCACCCAGGAAGGCTGGAACTGGCTTCATTGTAAAATAAAAGCTTAGATTCTCATTAATCCAGGAGCAGGGGCTGCAAGAAAAACACCAGCTATTGAGAGATTCTCGATACATTCGTGAGCGTTGGCTGCCCTGTAGCAAGGAACACAACGGGCCTGTGTGTTCCGAGGCAGATGGCGGGGCCCGTGCTTAGAGCAGGGGCATCTAGACCGCATAGAGGTGGGCTCCCTCTAGTTTAACATGTGTATTGCAGTAGCACAGAGAGGCCCCGTTGTTCAGGGGGTTGTATAAATCATGATGTACAAACACCGTGAGAGCGGGATTTTCAGAAGGCATTAGCGCTTGCAAACAGAAAGGAGTTCTGCTGTTACTGAAGCACCAGAACTGGAGCTCTGTTTGGGGCCAGACTGAACGTGACAGGCTAGAGAAAGGGAGATTTTAGGGCATATACATCACTAATTTTACCCAGCTTCTGAAGAAGCTCTTGCTCGTCACTCGTAAAGTGATGAAATTCTCTAACCGTTCAAATCCCTTCCTGTCCAATCACTAATCAACAGTACGGATGCGGCCTTAGCTGTCCTGCTGCCCCATGTCAGAGCAGGTACTTTCCCAGTGACGGCTCCTGTCGGATGGTTACACTTTGATACGACACTT
Organism: Chelydra serpentina; assembly: GCA_037349315.1. Taxonomy (NCBI): domain Eukaryota; kingdom Metazoa; phylum Chordata; order Testudines; family Chelydridae; genus Chelydra; species Chelydra serpentina. The sequence continues at coordinate 825,811 of JBAIAC010000079.1, forward strand.
TGGGCAGCTTTGGGCATCTCCTCTCACTTGCTCTGAAGATGATGTTATTTCCAATCCAAGTTAGAAACCTAAAGAGGTCTTGGGCTTGTGAATGGGTCGGCTTTGTGGCTGGTTAACAAAACTCCACAGAAGCCCCCCACACACACACTTTTCCTTCCCTTCTCTCGAGTCTGCAATTTTTCAGAACTTCTCCAAATTTGAAATAGTTACAGAAGGAGAAAGTGGGGGATGAGGGAAAACCACTGTGTTGCCCTCAATGGCAAGACAGAGCGGAGGTCACCTTAAAAAATGTCTCACTTGTGAAAAGCAAAACCATTTCATTTCGACATAAAATGAAACTTCTAATTTCAGTCTGAAATTTCCTGTACAGGAAAAAAAACCCCCACAAAAACAACATTTTTCTGTGAAAAAAACTTCAATTTCAATAAACCCCATTTTTTCAGCAGTAAAATTTTCCTTTCAAAAATATCTTTCAGCTCTCTCTGCTCATCATCCAGTGAATGAAACTATCCAGGCCTGTGTCAGGAGAGAAGCCTGTGGAAGACGGTTTGGGTTAGAATTCTAGCCCTCATGCAAGACCGTGGACAGGTCCCTGTTAGAAAATCTCTTTGCCCGATTCCCCACCGCCTTGCATCTTGAGCAGTTACTCTATCCTTGTTCATCATAACATTCCCATCCAGTGGCTAACCTCACCTGCTTTGCACAAAGTTCAAGGCACAATTTGAATTAACTGCTCTGGTGGTGTAATCTGCACCGTTCCACTAACTCCTGCATCGATTTGTACCAGCGGAAGATTTGGCCCGGTCTCTGTCTGTCGCTACATTCCCACTTCAGTTGTGCTTCCTGTTCCTGGGATTGGTGGGACGCGTGAGTTTTTCCCCTCTGAGATCTTGATCGGAACTTTGAGCCCAATACCCCGAAGTTCAGGTCAGCCTGTTATAAAGAGACTTTTGCAGAATTTCAATCCGGACGTGGGTCAGATTTCAGAAACCCCCTTCCCTCCCTCAGGTCAGGGAACATTTGGACTCAGGGGTTCGGGATAAACTTTTGAGCAAACCTAACTCTGAACTCAGGTAGAGAACAGGCAAAGCAGCGAGTGTCTGACGAGGGACATGTTCACGCAGATGGCAAAGTGTTTCCTCTCTCCCTCTAGCTCCCAGCTGCTAGAAATTCCTTTCCTGCAATGGCAGCGTAAGCCCAAAGGAATGGGCTGCCCTCCTAAGGACAGCTGGAGGCTGAAGGGGCCGGGGGAAGAATTCTTGCTGCATTTTTCTAGGATAGACGCTGTCGCGTCAGATCAGCGTCTCTCCCTTTTGCCTCATCTTTGTGATTCTGCCCCAACCTGCCAGAGCAAGACAGAGTCTCCTGTTATATCCTGGGGGCGGTGTGCAGGGTGAAAGCAGAAGGCCAGAAATGGAGCGACTTGAGGTTGCCAGTTCAAATCTGGCCCAGCAGGGTAGCGAGCTGTTAAGTTTCCTGGCATACAAACAGACACGTTAGATAAAAACATCATATACCCTTGGGAGAAGGTTATGACATAGCACTACTTTATTTCTTAGAATTCAGAACCACAAGAACCCAAAACAGTGAGAGACAAACCAGGCTGCTCCCTATAACAGAAAGGCACAACCCTCCCCACCTTACTCTAGACTGGCTATCTGCTGACTGACTGCTCACAGGCTTCCCGACAGAGCTCCCTGCCTGCAAGCAGAACCAGGAAAACCCCTGAGATCACAATTTTAGCACAGTTTTCAGTACACCAGATGATCAAGTGTCACTAGCATCTAATGGCAGCTCAGAGTCATAACAGAAGTGAGCTGGTCTTAGTGCTTGGTGGACAGGCGTCAGTTTTGCTTCCCAAGAGACCCATCCCTCCCTTGGACTCTGCTCCCTTGTCCTGCATTAGAAATTATCTTTTGCTTCCCTCGCTCCTTCTAGCCTCTTCTCCCTGTTACAGGGATCACCTGACTTTCTTGTCTCCCTGCTCCTGGTGCTGGGACCTTCCATCAGCTAATTTGGCTGCGTGACTCAGGAATGTGACCGGGGTCCCTCCCCTCACCCCCTATGGCAGAGCTCAGACTAATCCAATTCTCCCCATATGCTTCCAAATGCCACGGCTCTGACCTCACCGTAATCTCCAGTAATTGGGCTGCCGGGCAGCCAGACCCATCCAGAGATAATTGGATGTGCCGGGGCTTTGCATGGAAGATGTCCCACTCCAGATGCTACCGGTAGCCATTCCCAGAGGCTGAGATTCGGGCTCATCCCCTGACTGGAATCATAGAATCTCAGGGTTGGAAGGGACCTCAGGAGGTATCTAGTCCAACCCCCTGCTCAAAGCAGGACCAACCGAGGCAGTCACTCGGGCCTTGAAACATAAGGCAATAAAGCCAACCAGGAACTGTTGCAGTTTTGTGGAGCTCAGTATGAGGTGTCCTTTCGATCAAGCGAATGCGATTGCCCAGATCCCCCCCATGCCGCCCATCCTCACCGTCAGCTACTGCTGCACAAGCTGCTCCTCTGAAACCCCAGCACGGCAGCTGCTCCCTCCCCTCGCGCAGGCTTTGGGCCGCACCATCTCCACTGGACCCTGACTGGCAGGCAGGGCCTGGCTCCCACCAGGATGGCCTCAAGGAAGGCCCTGCTCCTCAGGGAGACTGAGGCAGGTATGCTCCCCCTGCGTAATGGCGTCTCAGAACCCGGAGTGCCCACAGAACGGCCAGAATGCCCTGCCCTTCTCCGCTTCTCAGTTTCCCCGTCTGTGAAATGGAGAGAATGAGACTCACTGAGGGTGCCAGCACAGCACGTGACATGGCTACCTGGGCCCTGTCCCACGAGGCCCCCATTCCTCACCCAGGACAAGGGCTGATTCTCACCACACCTGGGCAGCACCCAGCACGGCAGGGCCCTGAGCTCCACCGATGCTTCTGGGGGCTAGCGTCATCGGAATCACCAAGAAACCGCCCCCTGGAGCGACGGGACCCCGCTGCCCACCCCTCCAGCCCCTCACGCCAGGTTTGGAGAAAGCAGCACCGAAGCCACGCGGCACGGTGCTAGGCGGCTCATGCAAACACCGGAGCCGTACATGATCTCCATTTCAGAGGCCTGATCACGGGTGCCGCTATACATTACCCACACGCACGTAATAGGAAGCCATTCAGATGCCGGCCAAGGGTCCCAGCTTCGCTGAGTCCAGGGGCTGGCAGCTAACTGGGAGAGGAGCAGCATTAGCAGATAAGGGAAGAGGTCAGCCCTGCGAAGCTAAATCCTTGACCTGTTATTTAAAAGGTCAGGCAGAGTTCAATAGCCTACTCCAGGTCAATTCACTCAATTAAAATATTAAAAGTTCATGTCAGGAGCACAGAGATGGGGGCTAAACCCCCTCTGCCCCCAAATCTCCCCACACACAGGGAGAGCGCGAAGGGATTACACCAGAGATTCCTGGCCGGCAGTGGGGGGAAGAAGAATGGGAGACATGGGGAGGGGCCGTTTGCTTTTTCTCAAAAGACATTACTGAAAAGGCAAAATCTCCAGCCCCGGCTACTTGCCAATACAAGGCCCCTCGGCGTAACGGGAGAAGCCCAAGCATGCAGCGGCGTTCGTAATCCAAACTCAATAAGCAGCATTAAGAAGGGTAGGGAAAGGGGAATCCATTTTGTATCATTGATCCTATACTGTCTACAGCAAGTGGTGATCCTCCTTCAGCTCCAGGGACAGGCAGCTATGCTTTTGGACAAGGAGGGTCTGCGTTCCATCCCGTAGCCACGGTGCAGTTGTAAGTGGACAGACCGTGACAACCAGATGACCAGATTGAGATGTGCCATTAGAACAGGTATTTAGCACCTGATCCAAATCCACTGGATTCAACAGGAGTGTTTCCATTGACCTCAGTGCACACTGGATCTGACTCTTAGTGGGAGCCTCTCACTCTGGTATCTGGTCTCTCTATACACAGCTTCAGTTTAAGAACACAAGAACGGCCATACTAGGTCTCACCAATGGTCCATCTAGCCCAGTATCCTGTCTTCTGACCGTGGCCATTGCCAGGTGCTTCGGTGGGAACAAACAGAACAGGGCAATTGTCGTATGATCCATCCCATCGCCCAGTCCCAGCACCGGACAATCAGAGGTTTAGGGACGCCCAGAGCACGGGGTTGTGTCCCTGGCTATCTTGGCCGACTGATGGACCTATCCTCCAGGACAGTTTAATGTTTCCCAGAGAGGCAAACACACCCTGCTCCCCCAGCAGCCGTTGGCATTGAAGGGCAGCAGGATGACACGAAAGTTCTCCCAGGCAGTATAGCCTAGCGGATCGTGCACGAGGCTGGGACTCCAGAGGCCTGGGTTCCATTTACCAGCTCTGAGACCGGCGGTGCTGCGCGAGGCCAGGCGCTAGTTAATACTGCAGTGTGTGCGCACGTTCTAATCTGAACAGGGAGAAAACCACGAGATAATGAGGAACGCGGAAAGGTACCCACCAGCCGGGGGAGCCCAGAGCGGCCAGAGAATAAAAGGAGCCGGAATCACTGAAGCAGGGAATTTTCATTTGAGAGGCAGCATTTGCAATCCTGCGGCAGCGACAGCCATTGCTCAGGCTATTACCGCCCCACAGATGAGAAGAGCTCATTCCACTGCACGCCCGGTAAAGCTAGCAATATTGTCCTGCGTTTGACCTAGTCACATTTCATCTCGAAGGGGGCGAGGGGGGAGAGACGCCGAGGGGAGGCCTGTGCCTTCGCCTTGTAGCTTTTTACTTCCCCTTGATAAATCCTTCGCTGTCTCCATCAAATGAAGGTTTGTTCAATCTCTGCAAATCCTGAGGTTGGGGGGAGGGGGCGTCTCAGACTGCCCTTCGAGCCAGCGGTGAAATACTGGAGATGGGAATGGGGGCCATTCCCATAGCGGCAGGAGCCGCAGGGGCACGCCTGGACCACGTGCGAGTGTCCCACACCGGCGCGTGCAGCGAAGTTCGATAAAAACCATCAGCTGCTCTGCCTGGGAGGTTGCCACATAACACGACTTTATTTCTTAGCCCCCAGAGCCTTGGCACACACGCCAACGAAAAGCAGAGCGACAAAGCAGGCTGCTCCTAAAGCAGTGGGGCCGGGCTCCCCCTGCCTATCTCTGGCCTGGCTCTTCGCAGACGGGCTGACCAAGAAGCAGATCACACACTTCCCTACAGAGCCCTTTGCCCTGCAAGCAGGGCCAGCAAACCCCTTCCTCTGACAACGACAGCTTGTGATTTTAACGCCGTTTTCAATAAACCACCGGCACCAGGCTGCATCCGGCTACGAACCTGTAACCGAGAGTTGGGTCTGAAACTCTCGCCCTTCAGGCCAAGAAGCGAGGTGGATTTCAGCTAGATTGGCACAGGGGGTAGGGTTGGCTGGTTAAGGCGAAGGACGGGAACTCAGGAACCCGGGTTCCATCCCTGGCTCTTGCTCGGCGAGGAGGGGAGCGCCATTTGCACCCGTGTAGCCAGGGCAGTGAGGAATATGCAGAGATGTTTGTTTACCTTGAGGGGCCAACTGCTCAGTGGGTGTAAATGGGTACGGCGGCAGCACTGACTCAGTCAGGCTGCTCCCAGTAGTGGCGTCAGCAGGAGATCTGGGCTGGGACGTCCTGAGCCGAGCTCGAGAGACTCCTTCCTCTTGGACTTTGCCCACGGGACGTCCTGCCTCGGTGGATTCTTTAACATGGCTGCGACCAGCGCACCCGATTCAGCCCTGAGTCCACGGCCGATTCTATGCCGAGCCCTTAGAAAGCTTCAAATTCCAGGCTAAGGAGCTTTAAATAACCCACCCACCCCTATAAAAAGTGCTTCTCATCCTCCCCCACCCCAACCCACGCTCTGGCAGCCCCTTCACCTCCTACAGCAGGTCCAATTAATCTCTGTCACGGGGTAATCAAAAGGAGAGGGGACCCAGGAATACAGCTGTGTCAGCAATTAATCTAACTCCGTTTCACGGGAAGGGGATGGGGGGATTCCGAGGTGAGGGGGAATGGCATGAGAGGAAACAGAATCTCAGCACCGGTGGATGCTTTGGAAGGGGTGACGGGGGCCCCCCAGATGGGCACTGGGCCTGGCGTCAGAATTACACCTGCACGTGTCCTGCTAAGGGCCTGAGTAAAGTATCAACAACCAAAAGGAAGGGCCCGGCCCTCGGAGCTGCTTCCCTCCCACAATCCCGGAGATTCAGCCCATGGATGTGCCATCCGTCAAACCAAACACCTTCCCTGCCTGCCCCTCCCTGCCCCCAACACAGCCTGGCCTCCTGGTCACAGGTGGGGTCCTGAGACACATGCCCTCTGCCACCTTATGAGCCTGAATAACGCCCTAAAGGCGGTTTACACGCCAGACTTCTGCCAGCGTAACCAGGTCAGCCAGGGGCCGGAGCCCTGATCCACACGGCTCTGCTGCCCTTCGGGTACATGGAGCTGTATCGGCAGCACTGCTCCCCTATCGCTCGTTGTGCTCCGGGTACCCGCTGGACGACCCCGATACACAGCGCAGCATTGCTGGGTGCACACCAGGAATGCTTTGCTGCTACCCCAGGAGAGCCAGAGCCATCTCCCCTCTGAATGAGGGGGTTCCACTCTGATAACTGATCCCCAGGGCCGGAGCTCCCCTGACATTGGTGCAAACACTCTCCAAGTGCCAGGCCTCATAGGTGCTGCCGCACGCCCTGGCTCGAATTGATTTCCATCTATCCAGGGTTTGCAGCCTGGCTCAATGGCTCTCAGCACCCTGCCAGCCCTTCAAACTCGGCCGGGGCTCTGAGAGTCAAGCTGGGTTTTTTCCTTCAGGCTCAGCATTAGCCTGTAGAAAAAGTTCTGCGGGACAAAGCAGGCCTGTGGTTGCATCTCTTCACCCCCTTTCTTTTCCCAGTTATCCCACGCCCTCAGTGGCTTTGCACAGCTGTCCCTTAGTGGGCCACTCTGTCAGCAGCGCACAAGGAGGAATCGCTCTCCCAGAGCTGTGCTGGCTCTGCAGCGCTACCGGGAGTTAATTGCAGCAGAAACTGATTTTCATCAGCAGGTTTGATTCTGACAGGCGGGAGCGGAGAGCTGCTGAGGGAGATGGTGCTGTTTGCGTGTTACTCCTCTGCCCACTGCTGTCAGCAGCAAAAAGGGCCAGGGTCAGTTTTCTAAGGGCTCCGTCTAAAGACTTAAACACCAGCTTGAGCCCCATCTGGAAACCCGGGAAAGGATATCCCTCGGGGGCAGGGTAGCTCAGTGGTTTGAGCAGTGGCCTGCTAAACCCAGGGTTGTGAGTTCAATCCTTGAGGGGGCCATTTGGGGATATGGGACAAAAATTGGGGATTGGTCCTGCTTTGAGCAGAGGGTTGGACTAGATGACCTCCTAAGATCCCTTCCAACCCTGATATTCTATGATATATACCACCCTGGCTGCTTGTGATGGGCAATCCTTCTCCATTCCCAAGCACTGAGTCCAGGGATTTAGAACAAAGAGAATGTTACTGGGAAAAGCGGGGACAACAGAATGAACTTGGGAAAACCAGCAATTAATAAATAACAATGTTAGATACAACTCCACTCCCCAGAGTAGCAGCAACAGCCCCAACCTCCGTCCTCCTCTGGCAGTCATGTGTGGCTGGCTGACGCATTCTAGCCACTTCCCTCCCCCCCATTCCCACTCACTTCCCTCCCCCCCATTCCCACTCACTTCCCTCCCCCCCATTCCCACTCCCCCCCATTCCCACTCACTTCCCTCCCCCCCATTCCCACTCACTTCCCTCCCCCCCCATTCCCACTCACCGTTTGTTGCCCTGAGTTGGTGGAGTCCAAGGATTCAGGCAGGACCCTGCTGCTTTGAGCACTCGACTATGTGACCCAGCTGAGGTGATAGCAACTTCACTTGCAGGGTAGAGAAGCTTATGAGAGAGTCTCCAGGCCAGTCTGTGGCTATCTCCGATGGTTAAACTCCAGCTACATACAAACCACATTCCCAAATCTACCTACACCCTGTATTATCTTGTCTCCAGCTCCCCAACACACAAACTAGAGCCCCACCCCTTTTTTTCTTGGTTGTCTCCAGGCATCCTGACGCAATTGTGCCTGACTGCAGTCTCAGTCAGGGTGACCCCACACACCTTTGCTATTGATCTCTTGTCCCGATATTTCCCAACGGGCTCAAGAGAATTTTACTGCCCCCAAACTCAAAACTTCACTCTATTGACACTGAAATCCACCAGACTGTCACATAACTGAAATGCAAATAAGACCTGGGTCATTCAGCCAATTCCCATTGCCCTCCAGGAGATGTCAGCAGAGAGCTCCCTCTCCAAAGGAGCCCCTGTCCATCCGGAGGTCCCAAGCAGCTCTGGGCCCCGCGTCTCTCTATTCACCAACAGGGGTCAGTAGTGAGCGCCCTTCTCTCTAAAGCTTGTGTGCATGCAACCACTTCTGAGAGCAGAGATGCACTTTTGAGACCTGATTTGCCACTGCCTAGCTCTGTGAGCCATCGTTTACACCCGGGCAAAGTGGTTGCAGGATGATGGAGAATCGGGCTGCAAGGGCTCAGGCATCTGAGATTACTGAAAATGAGCTAACGCACTTTTTGTTCCTAGATCCCTGGCTCCAATCCAACCCCAGCTGGAAGTGAAGAAAACTTATTACCACGTGGTGGCTTCTCAGCAGCACACGTCAAAGAAACGTTCATCCTGAGTCCTAGCAAACAGGCAGCCGCCTCCCACAAACCACTCGAATAGATGGTGCTACATTTGAGCGTCTCTGATCAGCACCGAGAGGGATCAAATGGGCTATGGAGGCAGATCTCCCATATTCCCCCTAGAATGGTTCTTCCTCTAGTTCATGTCCAAGGTACAGAGACCAGAACACACTTTTCCCCATGGTTGATAAACAAAGAACATCCCTCCCCAAGTCTGTCTTTCACCCGCACTCAGCTCACTTTAGAAGAATAAATAAAAGCTTTCAGCAAAATTAGCAACAGAGGGAATAGATAAACACTAAGCAGATATTGACTTCTGTTGAGGTGAATGTCAAGATTTATTGACCTGGGGAGGTAAATATTGACCAAGGCAAAGCTAAGGTCAATAATTAACTCAAGGGACGATAAATCAACATACAATGAAACATGAACTCAGTATGTGTATTGTTACATACATGCTGAATGTCTCCATCTAGGAAACACTCCACTTGGGGCATCATGCTTACGATTACTTTGTAAGTAACAGGATTCTTTTAAAACGCCCCAGAGTTGCCTATAAACCCACTTGAACTAATGGATTGTTCGATTAGGAATGAAATTATAAAGCCTTCTAAATCTGAGGGGTCTGCATCTTAGTGTCACAAAACGGTCCAGTTTTGGAAAAAAGAAAATGGGCCAGAGATTCTTTGCGAAGGTGTGTAAAGCCACGGGATTTACGTTGGCAGAGAATTTCAGATGGAATTACTCTGGATTTGCACCACTGCCAATCAAATCAGAATCTGGCTCTAACTCTAATGTAGTCAGCGAGTTATTTCAGACTTTTACATCTGAGTAACTGAGATCAGAACCTGTCCCTAACGCCGTTGAAACCATGGTATTACTCCAGATTTATATTGGTTTCATGCAAATCAAAATCTGTCTCCCTCTCTCGCTAGTTTACCTGATAAGACAAAGCTTTTCTTCAGCCTGGGGGAGCAGGAGAGACCATTGCTACTCTGACACCTGGGGAGGGGTTGTTTATGATATAATAGATTCTGACACCCAGCTTCTCAAATCATGGGGGGAAAGAGGTGGGGGAGGAAGGGGAGCCAGCATGCATATTTCAAGAGGCAGAAGTGGCACTTTATAACACAGCAAATATTCCCTCTGCAGGGCAATGAAGGAGGGTGGGGATAGGGTCAAAAGCATCTCCATAAAAATTAAAAAAGGTGGGGGAGGAATATATCTCGGTAGCTTCACTGGCCTGAAGCAACCGTGCTTTAGTGCCTTCATCAATTCCTTGCACCGAGCACTTAAAAACGGAGCTGGGATTGTTTGTGTATCTAATTCAATTACAATTCCTTTGGAACTCTGTCCCGTAGCTTCCCCTGCTCTGTCGGCCTGATACCCGCTTCACCGGCTTACTACGAAAGACTGTGTCTAAAATAAATAAAAGAAGAGCTCTTCCTTTAATTAAACTCTTACAGAGACCAAGACGCTAATGGTTACCATTTAAATAAATCAGATGCAGCCAGTGTTTATGTCCCCTGTCCAATTAGCCTGTATTTGGCAGTCCAGCTGAGGTTCGGCCTGGAGGCTGCCTACAGGGCCGTGCAAGCTCCCATGCTGACGTTAACCAGAGGAAGATCGCCTGTTTATTAGATATGAATCTAACAGACCCTTCCTCACTTCCACCACCACGCCCCAAAGTGTGCACAGGGGCTTTCTTTAAAAAAACAAACCACAAATACTCTGACAACGACCTTCTCTGTGCGCTTTTGGGTTATTAAAACTGACCGGGTTTAAACGTCTTTGTTATCGTTTATCGTTTATGCCAGTGGTTCCACTCAGTCTGAACGACAAAACTAGCCCTGACAATTCCATTTTCTGGGCCAGATACTTGTGTAAAATCACTGTAGCTCCAAAGACTTCAGAGGAACCGAACCGATTCATACCAGCTGGGATCTGGCCTCATTGACTCCAATGGAGCTACGGCCGTGTGACCCCGGCTGGGATCTGGCCCCATTGACTCCAGTGGAGCTACGGCCGTGTGACCCCGGCTAGGATCTGGCCTCATTGACTCCAGTGGAGCTACGGCCGTGTGACCCCGGCTGGGATCTGGCCTCATTGACTCCAGTGGAGCTACGGCCGTGTGACCCCGGCTGGGATCTGGCCTCATTGACTCCAATGGAGCTACGGCCGTGTGACCCCGGCTGGGATCTGGCCCCATTGACTCCAGTGGAGCTACGGCCGTGTGACCCCAGCTGGGATCTGGCCCCATTGACTCCAATGGAGCTACGGCCGTGTGACCCCGGCTGGGATCTGGCCCCATTGACTCCAGTGGAGCTACGGCCGTGTGACCCCGGCTGGGATCTGGCCCCATTGACTCCAATGGAGCTACGGCCGTGTGACCCCGGCTGGGATCTGGCCCCATTGACTCCAATGGAGCTACAGCCGTGTGACCCCGGCTGGGATCTGGCCCCATTGACTCCAGTGGAGCTACGGCCGTGTGACCCCGGCTGGGATCTGGCCCCATTGACTCCAGTGGAGCTACGGCCGTGTGACCCCAGCTGGGATCTGGCCCCATTGACTCCAATGGAGCTACGGCCGTGTGACCCCGGCTGGGATCTGGCCCCATTGACTCCAATGGAGCTACGGCCGTGTGACCCCGGCTGGGATCTGGCCCCATTGACTCCAGTGGAGCTACGGCCGTGTGACCCCGGCTGGGATCTGGCCCCATTGACTCCAATGGAGCTACGGCCGTGTGACCCCGGCTGGGATCGCGCCCCATTGACTCCAGTGGAGCTACGGCCGTGTGACCCCGGCTGGGATCTGGCCCCATTGACTCCAGTGGAGCTACGGCCGTGTGACCCCGGCTGGGATCTGGCCCCATTGACTCCAGTGGAGCTACGGCCGTGTGACCCCGGCTGGGATCTGGCCCCATTGACTCCAGTGGAGCTACGGCCGTGTGACCCCGGCTGGGATCTGGCCCCATTGACTCCAATGGAGCTACGGCCGTGTGACCCCAGCTGGGATCTGGCCCCATTGACTCCAGTGGAGCTACGGCCGTGTGACCCCGGCTGGGATCTGGCCCCATTGACTCCAGTGGAGCTACGGCCGTGTGACCCCAGCTGGGATCACGCCCCATTGACTCCAATGGAGCTACGGCCGTGTGACCCCAGCTGGGATCTGGCCCCATTGACTCCAATGGAGCTACGGCCGTGTGACCCCAGCTGGGATCTGGCCCCATTGACTCCAGTGGAGCTACAGTCGATTCACAGCAGCTGGGGATCCAGAATTCTGTCTCTAAGGCAGATCCATGAGCTGTGCAAAGCGGTGTTAATAACGGTCTGCTAAGGCAGATGGTCTTGGGCCCTCACCAGTTTGGCTGAATGCATTTCTCCTGCTCTAGCATGAGGCTGAGTCTCCCATTATCACCTGACTCCAGGCGCCCCAAAAACACACACCAAATCTTGAGAGCCTCCCCCTAAAGCGGTGAGAGCCAGCCAGGCCGCTGAGCAGATGCTGAGCGTGGCACCCGCTCAAGATCTGAGTGAGAGTCTTACAATCCTGGGTGTCTGCCTTTAAAGGCCCCAGGTCCTGGAGTCAGAGGATTATAGGAGAAACTCAGCCTTTAGTTTTGTTTTGTTTTTGTTTTTCGAAGTTTCTCGTTTGAAGTTTTTTGGAAACTGCTTAGAAACCAGGCGGCAAATAAAAAGGAAACAACAATTATTTCTTGTGATTTTCTGGGAGCCTCACTCACGATTTTTGAACACTTGGTGACACTGCTTAAGTCTTTGCAGCAGCACAGAGACCACCCCGTGGCCGGGCTTCTCTCCCTGCACAAGGGCCGTCGCCAACGGTCTCATCTACACGGGCAGGACCAAAGCGTGTTCTAGTCCCGCCGAGACACTGACGTGTTACAACAACTTCCCCCCCACTCTAGCACTCGGGGTGGTTGGGACCTTAGAACAGGCCTGGACTAGAGGACGTCAGGAGAGCGCTGGGATGGCCCGGCCCATTTGCTGCAGCAGCTGAGAACCGTCCCCTGCAGACCCCAGTAAAAAAGGCAGTTGCCCCATGGGACTGTTACCTGTTATGTCAGCTGTTGAGAGCCCTGGTCTCACGGCACCAGACGCGCCATTACAGACCCCAGAATGTTTACGGGCTTATTCCCATCAGCTCCCTTCTTAATGTCAAACAGGAGGCGGCTTCAGCCCTTGCGGTGTGTGTGGGGCAGGGCTGTGATGGCGGCGCTGGTCTCAGCGGGGCTAATAAGGCTCGTGCGTCTCAGTGCCTTGAATTCGTGTCGGAGACGGGCTCCAAGCAAAATCCCCCAGATCCAACGACGCCACAGTGGGGTCACCGGCTGGGATTGTACCACCCGCTACAGAGCACCGGCCCCTGCCACACGAACACTGCGAGGTGGCAGCAGTAGAAAGTTAAGATCCTCTGATGAGACTCAGCCACCGAAGGGGGACAAGGACAAACTTGGCCAGGCCCGCTGGACTCGGGGAGCCAGCAGGTCCCGTCCAGCCCTACGACCTATGTTTCACGTGCCGAATTTTTCACTAGTGCAAAAACAGTTGCTCACATGTAACACTGTGCTAGCCCCCCACATTAACAGAGCGGGACGTCTGAGGCACTTACCAAAAAAGTCACACGGCAAGTCAGTAGCAGAGCTGGGGAATAGAACCCAGGAGTCCTGCCTTCCAGGTCCTGCGGCGTTGTTATTGTCTCAGTCAGAAAGCCAGTGCTGAGAAAGAAAGGCACCACCACCAAAACAGGCAAACAACCTATTAATTAAAAACACCTGACTAAATAGTTCTGCCTTCCAGCTTGCTCTGAGCAGCATTGATTATACAGGCTTTAAAGTCCTGGTGACCAGATCCGCAGCTGCTGTGAGCCAAGGCAGCCCTGTTGATTTCAGTGGGTCCGCCCTTATGCGTCCCGAAAGGGGGAAATAATGACACAGAGCTATCGAGAGCTGACGATAGCAAACCCCGTATACGTCTCTGCTTTGGGAACCACCGGCAAGAGCTTCTGTTATCAGCCACCGGCACCAGCAAACCCTCAGGTCCCCATCTGGCAATGAGGGGAATGGAATTCTTCAGTGCCAACACAAGTGCCTGGGATAGCGTTCCTAACAGGGCACTGATAACGGAGTAGGAGGGGCAGGGAGAGCGCCGTCCAGCAGAGAGAAATCAGCCGGAGTAGACGTGGAATCTATTTCCCGCGTAAACTGAACTTTCATTGCAGAGGGCGACGAAGTCCCGCTGACGTCTTGAATGTGCTGCGGCCAAGTGCCCGATCTGGGAGCCAGTTTGACTCGGGCCCGGACCAACAGCGGCCAGTGCCGTTCGGGCCAGAAGCCGCAGTCGGGAGGAAAGCTTCCCCCGGGGAAAGGGCTGGGAGGCTGTTTTAAAAAGAGCCCAAGCCAGGCAAGAGCACAAGTCCCGGAGTGACTTCCAGCTGCGCTCCTGTGAAGATCCTGCCCCAAGGTTTCTTTAGCCTTCCTTGAAGGCCAGGAGGTGTTGGCCACTGCGGGACCTGGGCTACCGGCCTAGGTGGGGTTATGGCCTGGTCTACTATGGAGAGCCTTATCTTCTGATGACAGTGGAGGGTTCCCCACACTTCCCACCCCCCCTGCCAGCCCCTGCTTGGGAGGGACCTCTGCTGTCGGTTTTAAATTCAGTAGGTGTCTTTCCTGAGGGGGCTTTGCCCGGGCGTGGCCCAGGGGGTGTGGATGGAGGTGCTCGGTTTTAGGAGGATGTACATCACGGAGGGCTTGACACTCCTGTTTGCGGTTGAGCCAGTGTCACTAAAGGTAGCGATGTTGGCCCATGTCCTAGCCAGTTTCCGGCTCGGGTGGTCACAGTCGGCCTCCCTCCATTCCAGTTCTGCCCTTGGACAAGTTGCTCTTTGCTTCTTTTGCTAACAGACTTCTGTGGAAGGCCACTGAATGGGTGCTACGTCCCACCCAGAGATGGCTGCATGTCAGGGATGGAGGAGTGATCCCCGCCTGTGCAGTTAGCGTGACAACCGGACCCTTCAGGCAGAGAGGTGGGAGAGTGGCGACGAGCAAAGATCAATCAGGTGCATTAATCTGCCGCGTAAATATGCTGCATATAAACGCCAGTTATTATTTCTCTGGCTATTTCTGGCGCACCCATCACCCTGGTATCGAGGTACTGACTGTAAGTTGAAAAGCTGCATCATGTCCGTCTGATGATGGGCCACCGTCTCAGCTGTGCTTTTGGCAGGGAGGGGATTGTGTGAGTCAAGGGGGATGGTTGGGGAAGGACACCATGCGCCATTATATTCTGCTCCATTCACGGAAGCCCTGGCATTGAGCTCAACGCGGGGTCAGGCCCTATCTTCACCTGCAAAGCTTCCTTTGAGCCAGCCTGCTGCCTCCGGCTTGATCCGCACAACGGTAGGGGACGGGCGGTTTCGCAGGCGAGGGTGGAGAGACTTAATGCCTATTAATAACCCGATAGGAGCGCTGACAAGCTGCTCGAGACAGGTTTGCGCAGACCGGGGACCTGGAGAAGCCATCACTTAGCTTCTCTTGGCCTTTAATCAGCAGGCGTCACATCTTCACACCAGATAACAGGGCAGCTAGACATTGCGGCCGATAAGGGAGACGGCTTTTGCAAATTGACCTGAGACGGAGGCCTGAGCGGTAGGGACAACGCAGAGGAAATTATATCTTGTTTCGGTGTCGGCGGCTCCTGGGCAGGAGGATGGGGGTAAAAACATCGCCTGAGTGCGCACAGGGGGGCACCCACAGCTGGACACCGGCTGCACCATGAAACAGCCACCCAGCTTTTCCGTGAGCTTACAAAGAACTGGCCAGATGCCCCATTTCCTCCCTCTATGGGCAGTCAAGGTTTGCAGCATTGGGTCTGCTCAGGGAAGCACTGAGAGGTTCCCTCAGGTCTCTCAGCTCCTCAAGGGGTTCCTGAGCCGGGCCCTGTCCATGCTGCCATCCACAGCTTGCTAGGAGATGGGTCTTGGTTCAGATAAGATGGCCAACTTTCCCATTTTTCAAAACCGGACACGACAGCTCCCCACCCCCCCACCCCCCCCGTTGCTTGCTCCCCCACTCCCGGGGCTCACCTGCCGCCTGCAGAGACGGACTGGGTGGAGCTGACACACAGCCTGCCTGCCTGCCCACTCGGGGTGGTCCCTAGAGCGAGGGGCCAGAGAGAGCCGGGGCTCCCGGGGGCTGAGAAGCCGGGACAGGCGGTCATGGGCGGTGAGCCTGGCCGCCAGCCCCGCTCCTCAAATGCTGCGCACTGTCCGGATCCCTCCTCTTCCAGCAGCAGCTGCTCTTCCCGCCCCCCGGCCGCGGAGCCCGATTGTGGTTACTGCGGTAACTGGACTTCTGGTGTCCGGTCAGCAGTACCTACCGGACACTGCACATGTCCCCGTCGAATGGACTTTCCGGTCAAAACCCAGACACCTGGCAAGCTCAGAGCAGCCATTCGAGTCAGGGAGAAGGGCTGCTGTCGGCTGTGAGCTGAACCCCTGGCTGTGTGTGGAGGGGGGTCAGAACCCCACCCCCAATTCCACACCAGGCCCTTGTCCCTGCAATGGGCCTAGAGCAGAACCCCAGATTCAGCCAGGCTCCATCACAGACTGAAACGGAGACCAGCCGGCCGCAGTGACTCACAAGCCAGGCCCGAGTTTCCAAGGACCCTGAGCCCCTTTCAGGTTGGTGCTGACACTAGAGACAGGGCGAGGGGCAGCACTGGGATTGGGGTGACCAGATGTCCCGGTTTTATAGGGACAGTCCTGATTTTGGGGTCTTTTTCTTATACTGGCTCCTATTACCCCCCAGCCCAACCCCATCCTTCACACTTGCCATCTGGTCACCCTAGCTGGGATCCAGAGGCTGAATCCAGTTCAAGATTTGACAGCTGGCCTTGCTGGATTTCATCCCTGCGTGGCAGAGATCTGGAGAGAGCAGACCACTGTGAGATTTCCACCATCTTGAATGGCGTCTGCTCTCACACCACGGAGCATTCCTGCAAGACCGATGCCATCTTGGGGGGAAGTCACAGAGCAGTGGCTAGTCTCTGGCTCCATCTGATCAAAACCCAAACCCTGCGCAGACTGAAGCGAAAGGAAACATGCATCCCGACCCTGCAGGTCTCAGCTGGGACACTTCTCCCCCTCAGAAGTGAGACCTTCTCCCTGGCAAAACCCCTTCGTGACTTTTCTCAGGAATCAGGCCCCCAGAAGGACGCGTCGTGTCCCCCTGACGGCAGCTCGGCTCTGACACGGAAGGGAAATGCAGGCAGCCGGGGGGAAGCCGGAGCTGATGCTTGATGGAAAGCAGACCACACCTTCAGTTGTCAAGAACTTTTCTCACTCTGGTTTCACAGTGCTGCACCCTGGATGACCTCAGTGTATTTCAGGGTAAATTAAGATACACAGTGCACAGGATTTAAACTGGGTGGTGTGAGGCACGGCCAGCTGCGTTGGGCTGGGAGCTCAGGAGAAAAATGGTGGCACTTAGTAAATTACTAGCAAGTGAAAGCAGGACATTTGAAGCCGACGTCTTCCCCCATGCCAGGGGCTGAGAGAGAGCTGGTGTGGGGTGAACTGCTGTGCGAACACTTTGGTCAGCCACATCCACCTCTGCCGCGTTTAAACTTCCACTTACATTTTTTTAAAGGAAGTTTCTAAACCGATAGTTGCATAAAATAAATAATTAAATGGCCCTCCTTCCAAATGTGCCTCAAATGCCCAGCTGTCTTCTTGAGTCTGCTGCCAGGCAGCCTGAAATGGTGTCTGATGGCTTCCAGGCATGTTTTAAAAATAGATGAGACGTTAACTCTGGTCCCTACTGATAACACTTTACATATCAGCACCGTCAGTTATCCAATCTTAGCAGCCGATGCCGCCACTTTCTCCAGGATTGTGGATGGGGCATGGGGTTGTGGGCATAGCATGAGCAGAGCGCCAGCATGTTCTCCCCACACTCCTCAGTCCCACCCCTAGGCCTGGGAGTGTGGGGAATCCAGAGGAGTTTGAGATGGTCTCCAAGAGTGCTGGGTGTTGTCCCTCTCATGCACTCGGGGAAGGCAATGGTAACGCCACAAACACTGCAGTGTGACGAAGGGTTAGCTACCGACCCTGAACTCAACCCCGAATGAATAGAAAGTGTCTATGCCGCAGATGATTAGCCCTATGTCACCAGTCACGTGGGCTGTGCATCCAGAACCCTGTGCAGATACAAGATTTATACCCGGGGATGGGATATCCGCGGATATAAATCTTGCATCCGCGCAGGGCTCTACTCATGCACCAGGGCGGCTGAGTATACCCAAAACGCATAGGACGTTTTGTTGAGGGAGAACCATTAGAAAACCCTATGGAAAAAAACTCCAACTTTACTCAGGTTGTAAGTTCTTCCAGCGCTGTATGTCCAGCACCCAGCACCACAGGGCCCTAAGAAAAGTCACACCCGACCCAGCTCTCGGATTTAAAATACAAAGTCCAGAACCGCCTCCCTCCCTCATTCTCAGGGAGGCATCCTAGTTACTGCCACCATAACCATCAGCAAAGAGACTCCAAGGGAGGCCCTTCCTTGTTTTCTCTCTTCCCCACATGCTTTTGGGTCGCAGCGTCTGACTGCCTCTCGCCACACAGTGCTGGGCAGCAAGCGGGGCTCTGTCCTGCCAGATGGGTCCTCAAAAGGGTTGGCTACACGTCGGTGGTAAAACGCTCTGGCTGGCGTCGGATGTGGAGGCAGGAGGGAGTTGGGTATTTGTGAGCTGGCGGGTGCTGTCCAACGCAGGCCTTGCTCTAAATTGCTCCCTCACTAAGAAAACTCAGAGCTGGATTTGTAATCCAAGCCCTTTGGATCTGGAAATCGCCTAGAGCACAAACAGCGAGGCCCCCGCTGTGTCCCCCTTAGCAGAGGTGGGTCCCTGCACAGCTGGGAACTGGATCAGAACGCTCCCGACATTCAGGGAGAGCGGTGGGTGAAATCACAAAGCTACGAAGGCAGGTCTGGAACTGCTCTCAGAGCCAGGAACCGTTCTGAGCCAGGGTTTCGGTTCAGACGTCTCTCTGTTACGCCCGTTTTCAGAGTTCACGCTCAATGTTAAAAAGACCCTTGACTTAAGAGGGTGAATTTAAACAGAGATCCCCTGATTTCTGTCAGCAAGAGGTCGGCTTTAATGTGACACGGGATGGTCCTGGCCCTCTATTCGGACCTTCTGCCCAGCACAGGGCACAGAACTTCACCCTGCGATGCCTGCGTATGGCTGAGCGAGAGCCCACCTCTGAGGAGGAGACCCCCCTGCCCCCCTGGGATGGAGAATGCGCCACGTCCCACTGTGTCGCTGTCCCATGGGTTCGTTACCCCCTGGTAAAGAGCTGCCTGCTATCTCCACTTCATACAGAACTTAACACGGAAAGTTCCTCTCCTCCGCTCGTTTTTCCTTCACCCCGTGGGATGGGAAGTCCCAGCCTTGCCTTGCTGCACCTCCCGCCTCCGGCCGGCTCTTTGCTAACAGCCCAGGCAGCTGCTGCAGCAGGTCCCCCCCTGTGCCCCCCGCGCATGCAGCAGCCTCCCGGGAGAGCATGGGGGGAAAGGGGCTGAATCTGGCAGTCATTACCCAGGGAAAGTCAAAACCCTGCTGGGTAGCTTCAAACATCAACGTGTCAAAACACAGAGCGAAGATATTTCAAATACCGAATTCAAATGTCATCAGCAATAACGGCATAGACTGTCAAGGGGCCTCTCAAGAGCCAGTGACGGCACTCTCCTCCCCGCCCCCAGCCTGGATCTCGTTTGGTTTCCATTAGGCCTCAAAAAAGAAATGTAGGCAAATAAAAATCCCTTCTAGTCTCCTACGGCCTTAAGGTCGGCGTCTGGGCCTGCGAGCCCTTTACTCACATGAGTAGTCACCCTGGCTCATGCAAGTCAAGCACTCAAGATTGGAGCTGGTAAGGGACAGAAACACCCTGGTGCTGGGCCCCGGTCCCTGCCCCAGAGAGTTTAAATGGGGGGGGGGGGGGGAGGAAACAAGGGGAAGGTTGTGTTTGGCCAGGGTCATAGAGCGGAGCCAGGGCACACACACACACACACACACACACACACACACACTTTAGTTGTCGAGTCTGAAACCCACCGCCAAGAAAACTGGTTTACAATTCCCATTAGCAAAGCCACCCCCCAGGCCCGCCATGGGGTTGTGTGTGGGCCAGACAAGCCCCACGGTTTGGTGCTACCTCCAGCCCCGCTGCCCTGTGGCATGCGATGACGGCACCTCGCTGCCAGCCCGCACACGTCAGGGGCCCTGACCCATTACAATGAAACGAATACAAAGTACAAACCTATTAAACGGTTACTGCAAAGCTCATGGAAAGCGCTGGGCGAGCAGCGCTGCGGAATAGCAACGCACGAGACATCGGCTGCTTGAAATACCTTTGGGATATTAAATGTAACCGATCCAGGGGGATTGCCCTGACGCTCTTACACTCACAAACAGCCCGAGTGCCAGGATGCCCATTTTACAGACGGGGACACACTGGGAGCCTGGGAAAGCCCATGTCTGCTCAGGCAAAGCCAGCCTCCTCCTGCATGCCAGGGCAGCGCTGAGGTTTTGTCCGGCACCCAAAGGTTTCGCTCGGGCTGGTGTCAGACAGTCTGCGCCCCCCACGGACTGAGGGGAAGGCCTCGTTCATTGCTACCCCAGGGATCACAACGTTATCAGCCCCACATGACGCCCGTTTTCCCTTTGCTGCACATCAGGGGGACCTCATCGGGCTGTGGCAGAGCCAATGGGGGAGGGGCAGAGGCAGCAGTCCCCCCGCCCCCCCCGGCCCTTTGGGTGTACCTATGGCACCTTTTCAGGGACCCTCCCCAACCCCCACGCAGCCTGGCTCTGGTTGGGCATGAGGTGTGACCTGCCA
This sequence comes from Chelydra serpentina, assembly GCA_037349315.1. Classification (NCBI taxonomy): domain Eukaryota; kingdom Metazoa; phylum Chordata; order Testudines; family Chelydridae; genus Chelydra; species Chelydra serpentina. The sequence continues at coordinate 846,419 of JBAIAC010000079.1, forward strand.
ATCAGCGGGAAGGCCCTTCCCCCGGCTCTTTGGAGGCTGCCATGGAAAGACATTGGAGCTGCCTTTATACACCCTCCAGTGTCCCCAGAGGTGTGGGGCACAGGCGGCCTGGGTGTGGCGGATGCTGGTGGGGTCCCCACAAGGGTTGCATTATTTGCAGCTAGCAACTCCCCACACACACACACACCCGCCCACACCAGCACTTTGTGGTTCTTAGGGCAGGAGGGTTAAATGCTTAACAGTGTGAAAGGGAACGGTTTTCTCTGGGCAGCGGGATCCAAACCAAAACCGACCCGGGGCACAACTCAGGGGCAAAGCCTGGATCAGAACCCAACCCCCGGGTGGGCTCAGTTCTGCACGCCTCTCTCGAGCTGCGGGCAAACCGGCGTACTCAATCCCAGCGAATCCAGGGGCCCAGCGCATGCACTTCCATCCCCCCCCAGTGGCCGATCAGCCTGCTGCTCAGCTGCGGGTTTAGTTCGCCTGGTGGCCCTGGGGCTGAAGGTCACAGGCTCTGTTCCTGCTGAGCACTAGGGTGTCTGCCTGTATACAGCCAGGGCTTCTTACCACAATCCCACCCCTGTTCTGGAGGAGGGGGGGGTGCAGAGCTGTGCCCTCCTACAGTCAAAACAGAGCGTCATGTGGTGCTGAACTACCGCCGGGCCTGGGACTTAACAGCGTCAGCCTCCCCTCCGCGACTCTGCTCATTGCACCGGGTCCTTCGAAAGCAAGCGACAAGCTGGTTTCCTCCTCCAGCCGTCGGGGCGCTGGGGGGAACGGTGCCGCGCCATGGGCCGTGCTGGGAGCAGGAATTCGGCTGTGCCGGGTGAGCTCGGCCTTGGTTTTCCCATTCAGAAATCACTGCTCTTTGTGCTCCATTCCCGCGGCATGGCACAAGTCGGGTTCGGTTCTGAATAGGGGCCGGTGCCCTTCCGGGTTGATAAAGGACCCCCGGGGCCGGAGGGGGAGGCTGCACGGTCACTGCCCCGTCAGAACACAGAACACCGATGCTGCCGAACCCTTTGCCGGCTGCGTGTATCCGTCGGGCTTCTGACGCTGCACTTCAACCCGACCTAGGGCCGGGGAGAAAAACCCTCCCCCCAGCTGGACAACGGAGCAGAGCCGTCACCCTGCCCTCTAGGACGCCGGCCGTGGCCAGCCATGGCTGTCGGGGCTGGACATGCTGCCCCGTGCACCCCTGCAGAGCCCCAGTGACCCAGTGCCGGCGCCGGGTTCCACTCATGCCGCTCCCTTTGTGGGGCTTGGGCCCAGTTTTGTGCTGCCCAGTTGTAGCCCAGGTCCAGAGCACACAGAGCCCGTGTCCCCGCCTTACACATACCCGGGGGGTGCAGGGGAAAGTGGGATGACAGCCGTTCCGCTCTGGGATAAGCAGATCAGTGGGTCTGCTGAATCCAATATCTGGTCTCCTGCAACCTATGTTTCAGAGGAAGCTGAGAAACACCCCCCTAAGGGGGGAGGCCAAGTGGGCAGGGCTGGGGGAGCCCCCTTCCCCTGCTCCTCCACCAGCCCCACCGCCAGCTTCTGCCTGGGCAAAGACACTACGACTCCTCCGCTCTTCGCCCGGACGACTAGAGCCCTGCTGCTCTGGCCAGCACCGCTCTGCTGACGCTCGCAGCGACGCGGGGCAGCGTTCGAACCACTAGGGATTAACTCGAGTCAGACCTTGAACAACGCCGCGAACGGGAGCCCTCACGCAGGTGCGCGGGCTCCATCGGCGAAATGGGCTTCACCGGAGAACGATTGATTAGCTGTTCCCGGACCGGGGGCAGTTCATTCCCTGTCCTTGGGCGACACTGGCAATCAGAGAAGATTTATCCACGGGAAAGGGCAGAGACACACAATGGGGACAGGCAGGAGGCGTTTCAGAGGCAGGTGAGCTGGGTGTATTTCAGCTTCGTGCCAGCGGGAGGCAAAAACAAAGCAGCAGCTTTTGACTCACGTGTTGCCTTCCATCTAAAGCATGGCCCATCTAGCGGACGCACTGAAGGCTTCCTGCAGGTCCAGGGGCGCCTGGTTCCGGAGGGCGTTGGTTCGGCTGGTTAATGGACGCTGCCAAATGCCTCGTCCCACAACCCGAACAGCACACAGGAGACGACACCTGTGTTTCCCAGCATCCTCCCCGCTCCAGATTCTGCTCCCCGACGCCTCGGCCCGTAGATCCGATGAACGCCTTGGAGAGGATGTGAGGGTTATCAGGAGCGAACCCCCAGTGGAGCCAGTGGGACCAATCGGACACAGATCTGCCTTTAACAGCTCTAGTGATAAAAATGCTGGCTTATTGGAAACACATGGAGTATTTATAGGTGACATCAAAGCAGGAAGGAGGTTTACAGAACAACAGGCCAGATTAAGCAGAAGGCATCTGCTTTTTCTGCAGCCATGGGGCTCTCATTAGTCACAATGCATTTGGGGCACACAGGGGCTTTTCATTCCCTCCTTTGGGGAAAGCAAACAGCGGCAAAACCAAATGTAACCACATGCGTTGGCCATGTAAAATATGACAGGAATGAGAAGTCCCGGTCCAGGCTGCGTGCGGAGTGCAGGCTGACAAAGAGAGAGTATAAACAGCAATGGGAAATTTAGCACCAGGGATGCAAACAGAACCGTAGGCCCAGTTCATCTTCATCTCCTGCACCAGAGGGGCTGTGCATACCAGTGCACAGGGTGAGCAAAAAGCCACCCTGTCAGCATGATGGTGTTTCACACCCACTTTGCACTAGTGTATGACGCTGCACAAAGGGGGAAAGACAATGGTGAATGAGGCCTCTTGAGTCTGAACTCATTTGTATTTGGAGTCCGATCCCGCCCCACAGGTCTGGTTCCCCCACTCCCCCCAAAAGGGGGAAATTCAAACCCTCCACCAAGCAGTTTTAACCCTGAAAAGAGTCGTGCCAGAGATCCCAGAAAATCCACTGGGGAGGGTGCTATTGATTTGACATGGAAAATGCTCGGTTACTCCGCTGATAGGGACGGGGGATATAAAACCCTAAAATACGTACTGTTAAGAGCTGGGTGGAACCTGGCTTGGGGCGAGTTAAACCCTCGGTCAGATAGATGTGTGGCTGTGCCCTTCATTTAAGACAGTTGTAAGATGGTTCAGGGACCACACCTAAAACCAGGCTTATTAGAAACTAGCACCATGTGGGTGAGGGTTCCACGGAGTATGTGATCAGGTTCGTGCGGGCGTGTGAGCGAACACGCAGACTGAGGACAGAGGAGAACACAGAGCAAGGCCGAGCAAAAAGCAAGAAAGTCTGGCCCAGCCCGCGCGCACCGAGTGACCCGGGGGAAAGCGAGGGAGAGCTCTCTGGGGGCTGGTGTTGGCTAAAGAGGGTTGGCGCGGTATGCTAAGAAACTGCTCCTTTGGGGTTCGGTTCCTCCTGTGTTCGGAGAACTAGGACTTCTTACATGCCTTGGAAATAAACGAGACTGCATTCAATAAAAAACCTCACCCAATTTCTACTCCCAGCGGAACATCCCTGGTCCCCGAACTTTGTCTGGCCTGCAAAGGGGCAACACTACAGCTCGACCCGAAGGGGAATAAGTGGTTGAATCTCAACCCTGCTGAACTCACTGGAGTGGTGTAGGTGTAACAGAGACGAGCAAGGGCTGGGAATAGCCAAGGGGATTTGGGGACATTGGAGCTGTCCACACAATGGTACCCCCACTCCATTCCCCCATGAGATTGGGACACCAAGTGCCACGTTCTGCTCCGCTTGAACATGCTGCAAGTCTGGAGCGACGGCACCGATACCCGCAGAACAGAGACTGAGCAGCAATTGCTCCCCTCCTCACGCAAAGATCCCCAAGCTGCTGCCTCCCAAACCTTTGCTGGAGCCTCTGTCGCCTGAGGTTTCGCACTGATCAGAGTTTCTTGGGGAAAGAAAATCCTCCCCTTAGGAACTCTGAGCCCAGCCCAAAACGCCACTTAATTTATTCTTCTCAGCTGTGTGACTAATGGACATGACTAATTAAACTGGTCTCCACTCGATCCCGCCAGCCCCTCTGCCCCAACCACTCACCTCCTACACAACACTCCAATTCCCCCTGGACTCTGGCCACTTATTCCTTCCCTGACCCGGTTTCTCAGCAGACATGGTCCTCTCTCATTTAGGAGCCGCTGTGTAAAACAAGGTATTTCCTGATGCCACGTTGGAAGCATTTCCCTTAAAAGGGACGTCCCAGGCCACATGGAGACCAAAGCTTGAGAGAGGGGATTCGCTTCTCAAACCCCACTGCCCTGCCATGTACTTTGGCAGCCTTCTCTCTGGGCTAGCTTCACCACTGCCCTGCACCTGGAGGAGCCATTCGGACCTGGTATCGTTTTGTTCTGGTCCTTTGTTGCTCCCTGGGTCCCTGTGCTCTCCCGGTTTGTCGGGCGCTTGCTCTTTTGTTTCAAATCCCCCTCTCAACTGCACAAGGGAGCAAACATTCCTGCTGGAAGCAGAGGGCTCTCTAGTGCCAAACCCACTTTGGGGACCTGGAAATTAGAACCGGTTGTTTAACTTCAGCTCATGAAGATTCCAACGACGACATGGGACGTTTTATGCAGCACATTTTGCTTCTGCAGCGTGCACCAGATTCTGCTTTGACACTGGTGTAAACCAGGAGTCACTCCACTTCAGCCAGTGGAGATACAGTTTAACATTCCCTTACTTTTCAGCCACTAGGTGGCGCCATATATAAGAGACCTTCCTTGACGGAACCTGGCTAGGCACCGAATTGTATAAGCAAGCTGTGTAGACAGTTCAGATCTGGTACAGGAACATGACACACCGTGTAAACCTGCTGTAAGTCAGAGCAGGGGCTTTCCCACCTGGATCAACAATCAGGGCTGGGTGCAGTTTTGTACACAAAACTTTTTGCGTGCGTGCATCCAAATTCCTTTTTATTTAAACAGTTTTTTTCATTTTTTCTTGTTGACATTTTTCATCACATTCTCATTTATTGTTAACGAGCCTTTGTTTTTGTAGTATGAAATGATCAAAAACAAACCTGAAAAAAGTTAGAATTAGAAAATCCCTTTGATTAGAAATGAGGCTTTTAAAAATCCCACCATGGGACCAAGCTGACCAAAAAAATCTTTTGGGAAAAAAAGTGAGTTTGAAATTATCTGAACTTTGAGCTTTCCCCTCCGGTTCTTCAAGCTGCTCTCCTCATCTCCGTGTACCGTCAAACCAGGACTCCCCGGGGAACAGCCGCGGCCTGATTAAACGCTGCCTGGCTCCCTATGCGGTGCTTTGCAGCGGTGCCGAGCAGGTGTGAACGCCACCATCCTGCTGTGGTGGCAAACGATGCCCAAGGCAGCGGTGTAGCAGATCTGGGGGTTCCAAAGGAGAGGTCTGGTTCGGGTCCCTTTTATTTTCCCTATGAGCACAGCCAGGGCAGTCAATTACATTAGAGGGCAAACAAGGGGGCTGCCCATGTCTATGGGGTGCAGTGATCACACCGTAGCAACTCTGGCTTATTCTGCGTCTGGTTCCAACGGGCTGCGCAGAACTTCCCAGTCCCGCCCAGCCCCACAGAATCGCTGCAGCTCAAACCTTACAGACACAGCCCCAGCATGTAGCCGAGAGCAGAATCCCCCCTTGCGAGCGTGGCTGGCTTCCTTTAACGGCTGAGTCGGTGCTTTCTTTCTCCTGGATTATTCTGGCCACCGCAACTTCACGGCTCGGGAACGGGGAGGCGTCCCTGAAAACAGAGCTGGTGTGAATTTCCACCAGCTCTTGTAAGTAGCGGGATATTTCCCTTACAGCTCGGCCTGAACAAACACAGCCGGGATTACGGGTGTAACCAAACCCGGCCTGCAAAGCCCAGCGTTCAGCTCAGCACCGAGATGGGGAACGATGGGGCTTGATCCAAAGCAGGGAGGCCTCTTGTCGATGTTAGCGAGCTCCGGACGAGAAGCCACGTCACACATCAAACAAGGGGCCAGCCTGTACCGGCCAAGTGCCGCCCCACCAAACCAAAAAAACAACTCCCCACCAAACCAAAAAAACAACTCCCCCCCCGCCCCCCCAGCGCCCGCAGAAACACCTCTCCTCCCCCACCAGCACCTCTCCCTGCTGGAGCACCGGGGGGACGGTGGCATGCCCACCTGCGGCCCCGCCCCAACAACCCTGGTTCATGAAGGAGCCAGTTTTCTGGGCGCTTGCCTTCTGAATAGCACCCTTCACGGTCTCGCAAACCGAGCACCCAACAACGGGGACACTAAAACTCGCCACGCGCCTTCAGAAATGCAGGCCTGCGGAGTTCTCCGGGTGACAGGAGTGGCTTTGGGACAGAGAAATGTGACTTTCTTTCCGGTGAGCCCGGAGCACTGTCGGCGCCGGATCCGCACGGGGCTGGTCAAGAATGATAAAGGACTCTTGACAAGCAGTTTTAAAGACAATCCAGCAGCTGCGTTAAAGAAAGCTGGCGTACCCGGGGTCTCTGGAAGAACTCTTCCCCTCCAGGCTGTAAACATGTGGATTAACTTGCCAGGGAAAGCCACCGAGGCAGAGTGCATCAGTGAGTTTAAGAGACATTTTTATGGCAGCACAAGGAGGGTGAAGGATACGCTGACAAGCAGGAAGGGGGTTTGGAAATAAACCCAAGAGGGGACGGGCGTGTTGGCCTGTCAGCGTTTACCTGCCCGCTGCCCAGCAATTCCTTACTGCCCCAGCTCCTGCTGTCTTGTAACCGGCCTGATGGATAACGCTCATAATGAAAGCCACGGAGCAGCCCCATCGCCCTGCTCCAATTGCCTCCCTCCACGCACCGTGATCCATCTTCTTTATAGCAAGTATGGATAGCTGGCACCATCTGCGCCACCAGCAAGACAATTATCGCAGGGGGAGCTTCCTTCCCATCCACATTTCACAGAGGCCTTGCACGGCTTCCCGAAATGACTCGCCACACACACGGGACCTGTGCTGCACCACCACTCTTCACCCAGAACTCTGGTTCTGGGATTAGCAAAACTAATCTCCCCTTCCCCTGCCCCCACCCCCCACAAAGAGAAATTGATCTCTGGTGCTGGCCATCTGTAATTTGATCAGAAAACTCTCTCTCTCTTTGGGTCTGTTTTTTAAAAACCCTAAGACTGTAAATTAAAAAGGACAGCGTCAAGATGGAAACCCCCTCTGCCCCTGCCTTCGTGGTATTAACATTGGCAAAGAATTCACAGAAACCTCGCCGGCTCAGTGCATCTCTGCTCATTTGGGTTTGCTAGTTAATGGCAGAGCCGATTTCCCACTCAGCTCCCAGCAACTCCTATTGTGACAACATACGGAGCACGTTTAACTCTCAGGCCCCAAGGCCCCTGTCCCGCAAACCCCCTCGCGGTGGGCAAACCCCCTGGCTTAGTGACTTTCCTTTCTCCTGCTGCATTCGCCAACTATTATTTGTATTGGGCTAAAAATAAAATGTAACTAAAGCCAAAAACCACCACAAACCTGAAAGGCTTTTTGAAAACCTTGGGACCGGCTTCCGCTCTTACGCTCATGTGAAGCAGGAGGGACTCATCAGCTGTGGGAAACAAGCTACACTAGTGAACGTGTGTTTCCGTGTTTGTTTGGACGAGGTGGCTCGTAGTTGTAACGCGTGTTAGCTGGTCGATGTAATCCTCAGCTTTAATTTGTGCCGTGAGTCTGTATACACTAGACTTATCAACAGTGTTAATTAGCGCAGTCTAACGTCCCGCCTTTTACCCTAGTCGAGACAGGACCTTTCAGACCAGATCCTGCCTGAAAGCCCAACAGGCCGGGTTTTCCAATGTCCTGCACCGTGCACAGGCTTTTCCACCAGTGCAAAGTGAGTTCTCAGACAGTGGCTTTGATCACTTGCGAGCCGCTCACACGGGAGCCAAACTCCTTCACGCCCCTCGGGCCCTTCCCCTCCATTCAGACACACACACACACTGCAACAGGCCCAGAGCCGCACTCGGGGCCAACGCGTTCCCAGAGCCAGTAACGAGAAGCCCGGCAGCTGCTGAATAATGAACATGCCGTCAGAGGGGCTATGAGTGGAGGGGAGCTCAGTTATGAACGGAGGGGGCTGACATCTGACCGGTGCCCCTGCTTTCAGCCCTGCACCCACAGAGCCGCGCGGGGCCCAGGCCGCTCTCAGGCGTCAAACGGGGCAGGGCAAGGGCAGCGTGCGGGTGGGAGTCCTCCAGAAAACGTCTCAGACGAGGCAGGCCGTGGCGGCCTCCCCTCAGAGCCAGCATCCGAACTGCGCGGCTGCTGGGGCTGTACAGACAAAGGGCAGGATTCGCTGCAGCTCATTGTCCAAATGGGGGGGGGCCCCGCGGGACGGGGGCAGCCAAGCCAACGAGGCCGTGTCCCAGCCAGCTACCGGTTAGTGGCACCCGCTCAGGCCCGCAGGCTGGTTTTCTAGGAGCTGCACCCGGCAAACAGGCGTCTGCAGGCAGGACACCCGGTCCAGAGCCAGCTAATTAACCCACAAGCCCCCGGCAGATGGGTTGGGGGACCGGGGGGCAAAGGCAGCTCTCCCAAGGCGAGCGGCAGAGCCAGGGATGGAACCCGCCTCCTGGGCCAGCGCCTTGGCCCCCAGGTCACCGGGGCAGGAGAGATTGAGGGCCGAGGACAGGGCCGGGGGAGCTGGCCCTGGGAGGCTGCTCCGCGCATGGGGTTACAGGGCAGGCAGGTTGGATCCCGCCAGCCACTTGCACCCCCAGCTACTAATCACCCCAGTCCGCAGATGGGCTCACCCTGCCCTGCCCCGGGGGCTCTGGGCCTTTATCCCTGTGACCGGGGACCGCCCCTCAGACAGCCCCCCTTCCACAAATCACGCTGGGCCACGCCTGTAGGGGAGGCCGCGCAACCCCAGCCCTGTGCCTCTTGGGCCCGCCAGCTGCCCTGCCAGGGGAGGGCCAGGTCACTGGGGGCCGTGTCTGCCCCACCCGGGTCTCTCAGAGAGGTGAGCAGAGGCAGCCGGGGCGGGGGGGCAGGACAATGGGAGCTCGGCCGGCGGGTGCTGGGCTGACTCCCGCCCCCCCACGATAGGTACGGCATTGTGCTCCACAAAGAGCCACTGTAGCGGGTCACATCCGCGCTCATCGATTGTGTCAGGCCCTGAGACCACCGTGCTGCGGTCCCCACCCCCATAAATCTGTTCGTCACGCTGGGCGCTCCTCCTTGGCCCTGGGGGCCTGCCCCAGCCCACCCAATCCTCCCCCCCCCCGAGCCTGCGCCCCTGCCTGGAGAGGAGCGTGTCTGGCTGTCGGATTCCCGGCTGGGGGCCAGGCTGTCGGGGATGCACCCAGGCCCCCCGTCCTGAGAGCGAGTCGGTGCCAGTGCAGGGCCGGTATGTCTGAGCTGGGGACAGGCCCCTCGTGTCGGGACGAGAGCGGCGCCAGCTTGTGTGGGGGCAGGGGAGACCCAGGTCTGTATAGCTGAGTGACGGGACAGGGACTCGGGCGGCTCTGGATTCAGCCGGGCCTAAGCCGCAGAGCTCTGCTGGCGGACGGCAACCGGGGCCCATTCGCTCTGAAACGCTCCGTTAGCGTCCCCATCCTCCACTCGTTTTGTGCCTCTGCTTCGGGGCTACCGGGGGAAACCGCCGTTAGCAGCATTTCCTGCCACCCCCGTCCCTGGGTGGCTCTGGGCCCCCTCCTGCACCACCGCTGCCGTGAATGAGCAGTGCCCCAATATCCCCGTGCAGGATCAGAGCGGTGCGAATGGGGGGGGGGGGGGGAGATGGTTCCGAGTCAAACAAGACGTTTCCATTTAAATATATCTATAATATAGTCGAAACCAGACGTGGTTTGGAACCGAAAAATCCAACGTGTCGATTTTTAACCACTCTTGGGGGTTTGGCGGTGTAGCAAAGCGAAGACTCACCGGCGCGGCACCTCCTGCTGGTCGCCTCGGGAATTAGCTCGATTCCAGCTCTCGCAGCGCCCTCTGCTGGCCAGTGTCTCACCGGCCTAGGCCCCCGTGTCCCTCCCGGACCCCGGTGCCCCTTTACCTCGGGGTTCTGCCCCCAGCAGTGCCCCTGGCTCTAGGTCTCCCCTCCCAGGGGAACCCCCAACCCTCTATCCCCACCTTGCCTCAGTGGCTATGGCCAATCACCATCTAGCCCTGCTCACTGGGGCAGATACAGTCTGTAATGGCCACTCATCACTGGCAAGGGGGTCGGACCAGCTCCCAGCCCCAGTACCTCTGTAGGCCTTCACCAAGGCCTCAGCCTGGGGGGTTGCCAGGCTGGAGCTCCCCAGCTCCTCTTGCCCTTCCCCAGCCCTGATCTGCTCCAGGTACCCGGCTCCCAGGCCGCTAGGTCCTTCCCTCTCCACAGCTAGAGAGAGACTCCCCCGGCTCCTGCCCCCACAGCCCTGTTATCCAGGCCAGTCACACCTGGGGCCACCTGCCTCGCCAGCCTCCCTCAGGTGCTCTTAATCCCTTGTACCTTGGAGTGGGGCAGCTGCTTCACTACAGGCCGGCACAATTCGGTGAAAACACTAATTTGCTAAAATTCCAGTGTCTCCCAGCTCTAGCGGGGACGTTGCCAGGAGTCCCTCCCGCCGCTGGGAGGCTGAAACGCTTAGAGATGCCGGCCCAGGGCCCCTGCCGCGGAGCCAGGACCCACACGCAGCTCTCCCGAGCGCCAGCCACGTCGCCCAGGGAAGGGAGCTCCCCACGCAACCCCTGCACCAGCAGCAGCTCCCTCCAGGAGCCCCGGGAAACGGGTCGACTCCCACTCCTGCAATGAGTGGGCAGGTGCTCAGCCCCACCCTGGAGTCAGGAAACGTCTCCCCCGGGCTCTGCGAGTGCCAGGGAGGGGTCAGAGCCCCTCACTCATCTGCTGCACGGGGGAGTGGACGGCACAGAGGCCCTCATGCAATTTACAGGCAGGAGGGTGCTGCAGGAAGCAGCCTGAAGAGAGGAGGGAAACGTATGTGCCTCCCTGGTGATCTGCCCCCACCCAGCAGCACCACGGACCCAAACCAGGCTGCTCACTGTGGAGCTGGGATGGCTGGCACCAGACCTGCGGCCCATCCACTTCTCTGGGACCCCAGCCCCCCTCGGATTTACCCCCACAGGGGACCCTTGGGAGCAGGGGCCCCAAGGCACCTATGGAATGATGGAGACCTTCCTGGGACTGCCCCGCTGGTGCCCACGTTCCGTAGCCGCAGACAGGTGCTAGGCGGACCCTGGCCGTGCTCAGCCGCTGACCCAGCCCTGACCTGGCATGAGCAGGGCCAGGGTTAGAGGAGCGCATCCTGGGCTCTAAATCAACCCTCCCAACTTCCCCCCAGGGCTGAGTTATTACGCCCTGGTTTTGTGATGGAGATGCCGGGGCAGCCAGGGCCGACTGACCTGGGCGAGACCACCAGGCTCGGGGCTTCCAGTCGGACGCGAGGCGGGAGGTGAAAGATCAGGGCTTTATTCCAAACGCGTCTCGGCCCCCGCCCCGCTTCTTGGCAGCTCCCGAGCATCAAGCGTGATTTAGTGCCCGTGGGGTCCGTCTGGGAGCGAATGATGCTCCGCACACAGACAGACTCCCTCTGGCCAGCACAGTCCAGTGGTCAGAGCAGCGGGTGAGGAGCCAGAAACACCCCGGTCCTATTTCCAGCTCAGCTGTGCATTTGGTATATGATCCTGCTCAAGTCACATACCCCTGCTGTGTGCCTCAGTTTCCCTCTCTATAAACCAGAGACAGCCCCCCAGGGCTGGTCACATTTGGGTCCCTCTGTAGCCCACCAACAGCAGCTGCTTCAGAAGAAGGGGCAACTCACTCGGCAGTAGGGCAGTTCCGGACCAACCTGCCCGCAGGGGTAGCTGCCCGTCAGTGCGTGGCCCCTGCCCTGAAGCAGGAGGGTTTATGGTGACGGAGTGACCCTTGGCAGGATTGCTCTTTGCTCGCACCCTGCCCACCTCTGTAGCCTGCCTTAAGCCCAAGGGTGGGGCTCCCAGCGGCGGGGCCCCTCCCTTGGGGCCACCCAGGACTCCCCTCCGACCAGTCAGTGCTCGGCTGGGACGCCAGAGCGGTCATGAGACTGGGTACGTCTGCACAGCAGCCGGCAGGGAGAGGGACACGCGCTAGCTCTGCTCCATTTAGTGCCTGAAAATAGCGGCGTGGCCTCAGCGGGAGCCGGGGGTGGCCCAGGCTTGTCACCCGCATACGTACCCAGGGGCTCGGGAGGGATTGTACTGGGATGGCTGACCCGAGCTGCCGTGCCGTCTGCGTCACTGCGGCCACACAACCGTTTCCGGGCACTAGCAAGAGTAGAGCTAACATGCGTCCGTCTCCATGCGCTGGACATCGGACAGACCCTTAGCACAGCCCGTCAGGTCAGTTACCCACATTTTGATGGAGGGCTCCATGGAAGACTGGAGAGCTGGGGAGGGGGTTATGACCTCCTCCAGGGTGGTCTAGTGGTTCGGGGGCTTAGGAGAGCTGCAGTTAATTCCTGTCTCTGCCACTAACTCTCCGTGTGACCTGGGGAAAATCGCTCAGTCTACCCCGTGCCTACGGCTAACGCTTCCCTACGTCCCAGGGGCGTGGAGAGATGAAACGCCTCCAGCGAGTGGACGCGGTGGTGACGAGGGCCATGTAGGTACCTAGCCAGACGTCTGCCTCTCCTTGTGCTCCCAGCAATTCTGAGTGATTAAAATTCATTCGTTTACTTTGCACCATTGGGCTGGTTCACTTGCTGTTCTGAGTTCTGGGCCTTTCGCTCCGTTGGGGACAATGAAACCGAGCCGGGCGGTAAGCTGACATTTTGTTCAGGCCCCGTGTCACTTCCTCGCACGGGCACCAGCAGCCGTGTGCAGGGGCTTGGTTACAGCTGGGGAGGTTTGGTTTTAAGCCCTGGAAAGCAGAGAAAATTCCTGCTGGACTCGGCCCAAGACCCATGCGCTAGGGGCTGGACAGACAGAACAGGGAGGAGCCCGCAGCCTACCTCTGAAATCCTCAAGTTCTAAACTCCAGGGACGCTGCTCCCATCCCTGCCACAGAAAGAGAATGATGCCGGGGAAGCCTTCTGGGCCCATTGCCCTCCCCACCATGTGCCCAGCGGGTCGACCCTCCCCGGCTGCCCCTGCTCCTCACACCCCCAGAGGAATTGCAAGGGGCGGCACCTTGCCAAGCACACGCTGCAGTGTGGTGTGTGTACAGTATGTGTTATAGTTGATTGGGGGGCGGGGGAAGGGCTGAGATAGCCAAGCTGCCAATCAAGGCCCCGGTTGCCAGGTAGCTGCTGCATTATCAGGGTGGGAGCATGAGGCCAGGGCTGCTGCTGCCTAGGAGCAGCCAGGCCTTGCAACAGAAGCATACGATGGGATCCAAAGTGAGGCTGCACAGGCAGTGGTCCGAGCACAGGGCTGGGAGCCAGGAGTCTCCCCACCTCATTCTGCCTCAGCCTCTCGCTCTGCAGGAGGGGGGATGCCCTCCCGCGCCTCAGGCATCGTGAGGGTCAGTGCTGGGCTTTGTTCCGAATGCCGAGGATGAGACAAAACTGCCCCTAAGAACCATCCCTTCTCCCCTGCTGCAGCCTGCGCCGATCCCATCCGCTCCAAACACCAGCCAGAGGAACTCTGCGGGCTAAGGACGTTTCCATGGGTGGGTCGCTCCGAGGCACACCCCTAAAGCAGAGCCCTGGTTTGCACTAGTGCAGCTCACTGGGACATTACCGGGGGCCTGCACGGGGGGTTGCAATGATGTCATGAGCTACCCTGGTGCAAACCCCCAACGTTTGGTGAGGTTGGACTGTCTGGAACTTTGATACAAGGCTCCTTTTTCTGCCTCCTTGTCAGCTCCTTGGGGCAGGGACCATCGGCCTGTTCCATGTTTGTACAGCTCCTGGCGCGAGGGGCCAGGACTGGGGCCCCTGAGCACTAGGAGAACACAACCGATGGCGCCACCTAGTGGCTTCTGTGAGCTCTAGCACTGCCACCACTGGCTCTTATTTTATTTAGAAATACACAAGTTGCTAGCGCCGGCAGCGTTTGAAATCAAAGAGCCATTTTATTGTAACAAGGCAGCAAATATTTCTGCCTTGTTACAATAAAATGGCTCTTTGATTTCAAACGTGTTTGTTTTGTCTGTTTGTGTCTGCGGTAAAGGAGGGAGGTGATGGCGTAGGGAAGGGCAGGGAAGGGCCTAGCCCGCCTGCCAAGGGTCTCTCCTTGCGAGCTGGTTTGACGCTCATGACAAGTGGGAAGGACGGACAAGTCACGCGCTGGCGGCGGATTATCCAGCCACCAGCTCCATATTAATAATCAATCAGCCGGCAAACCGGCTCTCTGGCCCTGTCCTGTGGCATCCCCTTGTGGCCACTGTTGGCAGCACCCAATACAATTTGACCAGGAAAAGGCTTGCTTCTCTTTGGGACATTGTGGCATTTTATACACCTGCCTCGGTGCCCATTCACCGGCACGGTGGGCACTGGCCAAACACACGGGCTTTGCAATCCCAACAGAAGAGGCAGAGGCCAATGTTCCCTCTAATTTTGGACAGGCTGTGTGTGCAAATGTTTGTGCACGCGGTGTTTTGCCATGCGTGCGGGGTTTAGGATCTGTGTGCGCGCACACGCGCACAGCTTAGCGGGAACAGTGGCAGAGGCCGGAAGCGTTATCATCCCCCGGGTACGGACGGGGGAGCTGAGACCCGAAGGCCACACAGCGAGTCAGCGGCAGCGCTGAGACTTGAACGCACCTCTCCTGAGTCCCTGCCCGGGGCCCCGCCAGCCTGCCTCACTCTGCATGAGTGTCCAGACGACAGCTGTGTCTTATCAGGTGCTGCACAGACCGGCAGCCCCTCGAGGTGCCCCCGGCCTCCCCCCCACCCCACGGGCTCAGCGCCCAGCAATGGCCAACAACCATTCGCAGCGGGCGAAGGCGGGGCAGAGGGCACGCGCTGGAGCTCTGATAAGCAACGCACCTGTGGGCTGTGGCGGGGCCATAGAGGAGGGAAGTTCTGGAACAGCCTCCCAAGGGAAGCAGTGGGGGTAAAAGACCGATCTGGCTTCAAGGCTAAGCTAGATACGTTTATGGAGGGGATGGTTTGATGGGATAACATGATCTTAGTCAAAGGTCAATTAATTGCCATCAGTGGTAAATAGGAACCATGGTCAGTGATGGGATGTTAGAAGTTACTACAGGGAACTTTTTCCTGGGTGTCTGGCTGGTGAGTCTTGCCCGCATGCTCGGGGTTCAGCCGATCGCCATATTTGGGGTCGGGAAGGAATTTTCCTCCAGGGTAGGTCGGCAGAGGCCCTGGAGGTTTTTCGCCTTCCTCTGCAGCATGGGGCACGGGTCACTTACCGGAGGATTCTACTGCATCTTGAAGTCTTTAATCCATGATTTGAGGACTTCAATAGCTGAGACACAGGTGAGAGGATTATTGCAGGAGTGGGTGGGTGAGATTCTGTGGCCTGAGGTCAGACTAGATGATCATAATGGTCCCTTCTGACCTTAAAGTCTGTGAGTCCCGAGGTCTCTGCTCAGAGGCTCCTGGCTGCAGCCAGGACAGATTATAACACGCGGCTCCCTGCGATAACCCCCGTAAGCCCGAAAGCCGCTCTGGGCCTTGTCTTGTGATAAGAGGGCTGGGTGAGGCTAGAGAAAGGCAGGCGTCACGCGGGGACCAGGCTCCTGTGCCGGGAGGCGGGCAGCTCAGGGCTGCAGCTGCCAGGCCCTATTCTTGCCGTGTTACGTAACGGGACGTTTGCGAGCGCCGCAGCGTCGGCCCCTCGTCCCCGCAGCCTGCCCAGCGCAGGAGCCAGCGGACGTGCCCCCGGGGCCCCCAAATCCCAGGGGCTTGGAGCGGGGCTGGGGGCCACTCTTGCCAGTAGGTCCCCCTCCTCTCCCAGGCAGGACGGGGGCCTCTTGGCAAGGGGTAGCCATGCGCATGGGGGCAGGGAAACGGGACCCTGCCGTGTGCGCGGTGGGCGGGGATAGGAGGCCCCAGGGCTCGCACGCCGGCTCCCTTTGCTAGCCCAAGAGTCACCTCCATGCCCTCCCCATGGTGACACATCCACCCAGCCGGGCGGGGACGGGGGCGGGGAAAGCGACCCAGAGGCTGTCAGTGGGGCCTTGGAGCCTTCAACCCCCAGCAGCGACAGCCACAGGACTAGCTCCCCACACCTTGCCCTGCCCCCAGCTCAGCCTGCCCTCATGAGTCTCGTCTCCCAGGCCTGCTCCCCCTTTGGCTTCACCCCCAAGGTCCCCAGCAAAGGGACCCAGTAGCTCCCAATGGGACAGTGGCCTTAACTCGGGAGACACCTGTCTGCTAGGGCCTGGACTGAGACCCACCCAACTCACGTCATGCACGAGGCTTCCAGTCGGACCCACGCTGGATTTGAACTAACGGGGGGCCCATCATCTGCCGGGACCCCACAAGCTGCCCTGGCCCTGGCCCCTTAATCTGGGAAACAAACCCTTTTAAACAGCAAGAGGAAGGAGGGGCCGCCGGCTTCCTTCGGGAGGCGAGGCCTGGCCAGTCGTGCTGCTGTTGAGAGTCCCGCCGGGCGCTCCAGACCTCGGACAGTCTGGCCCAAAGCAGGCGAGCTGGGTTCAACGGCCCAGGCAGAAAGGGCGAGTGCACCCGGGTGTTTCATTTGCAGGTGCAATTGTGCAGCTCAGATACTTCCCCGTGCAAGCAACCCATTATGCACCTGCTCAGCTTTTTGCACGGCACGTGCAAAGAAGGCGCCAAGTTGCACGCCCCAGGCACGGTTTCCTTCAGCCCCCGGAGCTGGGCCACAGTGTCCTGCTCTCAGAGCGAGGCGAGTGTGAAAACACACCAAGGAGCGCGCGGTGGCTCCCAGCACCCTCTTCTCCGGCTAAGGACACCAAATCCTGCACACGCCCGCCTGATCCTGCTCAGGGCGGCCAGAGCCGTTTTAAGTAACAGGTTAAATTAAGATGCCTTGGCTGGCTAAGCCCCCAGCAACGTGCCAGCTGTCACACTCAGGAGCCCCGGGGCAGAACCCGCTTTCCCTTGGGGCGGGGAAGAAGGGGAAACTTTGCACGTGCCTCGGTGTCTCCGGGAGCGTCTCCGCCTGGCTGGAGCAGTGCTGGAACCCAGAGAGCCAGGGGCAGGGGTGGAAAAGCTGAGTATCCCTGGATAAGCCCTGGGAGGGAGAGAAGCGCTTCCTCCGTGCCTGGGCCGAGAGGCGAACGCTGGCTCAGTGTTTCCAGGGATTTCCGAAGCTTCGCTGGACCAGAGCAGAGACGCAGCATCCCCCAGCCCGCAGGGACCGGCGACGGGGGCATCAGGGAAGGGGCAGGAGACACTAATGGTCAGGTAGGCAGGAAGCTTCTCCCCTCACCCCCCATCGGGGTTTTATCTCCCAGATAATACCAGGGCGATGGCGGTGGGTGTCAGCCCGCTAGCTGCCAGACCTCCCCTTGCACCCTGCTCGGGACCTTGTGGCAGGGAGTGCCGTAGGCTAGTGGTGCCCCAGGTAAAGACGTGAGTCCTTCCAGCGTGCTCCAGGGTGGGTGTAGGCAGGAGTGATTAGAGCAGGGGCTGCCAGGAGCCGATCATGCACAGAGCTGGGGTGCAAGGGAGGGCAGCAGAGAACCGGTCAGCTTCCCTTCGGCCCTCCAGGCTGATACATGTGCTAGCGAGGGGTCCGGGGCTCCCCCCACCTCACGAGAGCTCTGGGCACAGTCCCGGGAAAGCCGGGGCAGCTCGGCCGCAGCGTGAATCACAAGTGAGCCCGTTACGGACAGACAGAGAAATGCCAGCAAGCTGGGTGTGGGGCCGTCCCACGCTCGGCCAACAAGTAGGGGCCCCTTCCCTGGCAAGGCCCGGGGGCTTCGGACCTGGGGGTCTGGGGTCTGCTCAGCAGGGAGGAGACCTGGACCTGGGGACTCGGCCCCAGCTCTGCAGCTGCCATGTTCTCCTGTGTGGGGACAGGATGGGGGGCAGGGAGAACAGGGAGGTGCGTGAGCCCCCCCGCCCCCTTCTCCCTCCTCCGTTTAATTCAAACTGACCCCCAGGTGCTTTCAGAGCCGGACACGTGGGGCAGCAAAGGGTCTCTGTGCGGCTAGCAGCGTACGGGAGAGACGCAGGAGTGCGGGGCGCACAGAGCAAGCCCCTGGGCTGGGCGCAGTGCCGCCAGCCCGCCGGGTCGTGGCCCAGCCTGCTGGGACCTGGGCACAGCTGCACCCCCTCCTCGCCCACCCCTAGCAGGAGAGGAATTTGGGTTAAGAGAGGCCAATGCAAGGGGCAGTTGGGGAGGGGCACACGGGTTCCCCCCCTGCCCGGCTGGATCCCCCCCATGGCACGTGGCCCGGAGGCCGGGGGCGGGGCGCTGCTCTGCACCCCAAAGCTCCCGAGCTGCCCCCAGTCCTCAGGCGATGGCTTTACGGCCAGTTTTGGGCCTGGGTCCCAGCCTCGGTGAGCGGCTCGGGGGTGGGGGGGTCTAATCCCAGTTTGGGCTAAAGGGTGAATGGAGCCATGTGCCGAGATCAGCCTCTAGCGCCCGTCGGCCCCAGCTGCCCCTGCGAGCGGCCCAGAGATGCCAGGGCTCCCCCAGCCTCACCCCAGGGCAGGGGAGGGGGGGGTCTGGGCCTGGCCCAGCCTCACGGACCTGGGCTTGCATTGCAGCGTCATCACCCAGGGGAGAAGGGCGCCCGGAGGCTCCTGGAGCAGGGTGGGCGGCGGGTGCCGCGCCAGGCGCTGCAGCCTCTGAATGGGCTGCATGACCGATGACAGCAGTCGAGGCGAGCGTGCTGCAGACCTGGACGACCAGCCCGGATGCCTCGGACCCGGAGCTGCACTACGAGGAGGAGGAGGAGGCGGCGGCGGAGCTCTCTGACACCAGCAGCATCCTCTCCGACGACTCCGTCTACCCCTGCTACGAGCCCGCGCCGCCCGCCGACGGCGGGACACGGCTCACGTTCCACCAGTGCTGCGCCAGGAACAGGGCCCAGCTGCTGCAGGAGACGCTGGCGCGGGGGGTGAGCCGGGAGGAGGTCACGGAGCTGGATATCAACGGGAGGGTAAGCATTCCCACGCCGGGGGCACGGAGCCCCTCGCGGGGGAGACCGGGATGACTAGCAAGAGGCGGCTGGACGCAGACAGACCCTGCGGCTCCCCCTGGCTCTCCAGCTCCCAGCCCACACTCCGCCCCGTCTCCCTGCTACGGCTGGAGCCAACCCCATGTCCTGGCCAGGTGCATCGTGGGAAGGGCAGAAAGGAGGCGGGATACGGGGACTAGACACACTCGTCCGGCACAGCCCGGAGGCAGGAATAGCAGACTGGATGGACCCTTGGTCTGCCCCTTTACCTCGAATCCTATTGGTTCGCAGCAGCAGAGCCCAGCCCCGTAACGTCTCTCGTGCTACAAACCATTTTCCCATCATGCAGTCTGGCAGCATGGGAGAGGGTAGGTGAGGCCCTGCAAGTGCCATGGGGGGGGGGGGTGTGGAGACGCTGGCGTTCACTGACACATTGGCTCTGAATGCTCCTCCCCAGAATGGGCTCATGGTGGCCTGCTTCAAGGGCTTCATGGACATCGTGACGCTGCTGAGCAAATGCCCCTACGTAGACATCAATCACCAGGATAACGACGGGAACACGGCACTCATGATCGCTGCCCAAGCAGGTAGGAGCTGCGGTGTGCCGGTGCTGGAGCTGCACTCAGGAGCTCCCCAGAATACAGGGGCATGGAGCGCTCACTGAAATTAGAGGGCAGTCAAACAGGCAATGCCCAGTTGTCCTGCAGCAGTGAGTTCCACAGGTTATTACAGAGGCATGTTCTCAGCTACCCCAGGAATGGGAGCCTTAACAATAACGTCTCATTTCAAACTTGCTGCCCACTCCAACTGTCAAGAGATAGGCCAGGTCCCCAGACTAGTCACCCATGACAAATAACCTGAAATAGCTCAGTGGCGGTGACTAGAAAACAGCCTCCTTTTTAAGCAGCCTCACACAGCTATTCTACACGGGCAGGGCATCGTATTTTGCTTGGACACAAAAATGTAACGCCGCCCTGCCCTCCCCCAGCAGAGGAACACAAACCCCACAGAAACCCCGGCTGGCATGTTCCAAGGGGCCTAAAGAAGTCAGAACATCTGACCCTGCGATCAGGCCTCATTACAGGAGCAGTTTTTAAACCATTACATCATTTAATTCCAAAGTTTAAACAATGTCCCCTGGGGCTCAGAGCAGCCCCTGCCTGAGCGGTGCTGTATATTGAACCAGATCCTGAGCTGGTGTCAATCACCAGAGTGCCCCTGAAGTCAGTGAAGCTACAGTGATTGACACCAACTGAGGAGCTGGCCCGGGACGTTGCACATTTAGGGCCTGATTCGCCTCTCCTGAAGCCAGAATAATTCTACTGACTTCAGCATGGCTACTCCCCATCTACACCCCTGTACGGGGGGGGGAGAGAAGCAGGATCTTACTAAGGTAAATGGGAGGAAAACGACCCAGCTGTGTTCCCAGCAGTGTAGGAAGCTGCACTCTTGGATTCTTTCCTGGCTTACCCGCAGAGGGGCTGATGCGCTAACTAAAGTTTGTTGCATTTAATTTCCTAGGATTTTAAAAGTCAAACACATGCATAATCACGCTGTACGCACCGCACCGGGGCCTTCATGAACACACGCCCCAGGCACACCGCTAACGCACGCAGCCTGCAGTGAGGGGCGCTAAATACTCATGTCTTGTTACGCTCTGAAATTCTAATGCAGCTTCTCTCTTTCTGCCTGTCAAGGACACGTCCCGATAGTTAACTATCTCCTGAACTACTACCCCAGGCTGGAGATCGAGAGGAGGGACGTGCGGGGCCTGACGGCGCTGATGAAGGCGGCAGTGCAGGGGCGGAAGGAGTGCGTCACCGCACTGATCCTGGCAGGTCCGTGGCTGTCTCGGGGAATTGCTGGGCAAGGGCCGAGCTTAGGGGAAAAGAGTTTTTCGATTCATTTGAAAATCCCAGTAACGATGAGGCCATTGTCACTTTAACATGCGTTAGCTCAGCCCCCCACGTAGGGGCTACCTTGGCCGGCTAACTCACGTTAAAACTGACAACTGCTGGCCCTCGTCTGCCCTCGGATTTTCACCGGACTCAAATACACTTGTTTCCTAAGCTACATCTTCGCAGCCAGAAGGTGTTTTCACACGGATCGCTCTCGCCGTGTAAAATCTGAGCGAGACAAGACGTGGATTTTCACCTCAACACAGCCAGTCCAGGTTATTCTCATCCCAGGGGAGGTGTACAGGGTTGATCTCCACTAGCTGTTTAGGCTATGTGTACTCGGCAAAAACCCTGCGGCCGCGAGTGTCAGAGCCTGGATTTACCAACTCGGGCTCAAGCGACGGGGCTAAATCAACAGTGTAGATGTTCCGGCTGTGAAACCCGCTGTGTGGGGTGGGGCTCAGAGCCCGAGCCAGGTCGGAGAGGCACACGAGTGAGCAAGCTTTAACGTCGGTAGCAGGGACGCTTGGACCTTGATTCTGCTCTTAGGCTGTGCTGCCCCGGCTTCAGCACCATTGGGCTTACATCTAAGGTGGGTACGTCTACACTCGCTGCAATCACACCTTCAGCTGCAGCGTAGGCGGGCCCCTGACCTCTTCCCGGGTGCTCTCTCGAAGCAGGGAACACACGTGATGGGGGGGGGGGCTCGTCCCCCGCTGTGCCTTGCTCCTTGTTCTCTGCTGCCATCCAGTGCTCATTCCATGTTCCACCAGCAGATCTCAAAGCACTTTACAAAGCTGGCCAGCCTCATTAACCCACATTTTACAGATGGGGAAACTGAGGCAGAGTGGTGCCACGACTTGCCTGTGGTCGCTCAGCCAGCCAGTGCTCAAGCTGGGAGCGGAGCCCAGCCTGTTCAGGGCACTGTTCTAAAAGCCTTTCTCCACCCACGAAGCCTCTGATGAGGCCGTTTGGAACAGGCCGCCTCTCGGGCTCTGACCCAAGGGGTTCGTTTTTGTAACGGGCCCTTTCTTTACCCCCTGTGGTCCCAGGAGCTGACCTGACAGCGGTGGATCCTGTCCGGGGGAAGACAGCCCGGGAGTGGGCAGGTCTGACTGGGCGCTTCGAGACCATTGTGCAGATCCGGAGCATCCTGCAGCGGCCCCGAGCCGAGCAGTTCAGTGACCAGTACCGGCCCGAGTGGCCGGCGCTGCCCGAGCTGGTGGCCAAGGCACTGGCCACTAAATCCAGGTGCCAGAGGCTGTTGGACAAGATCTGCTCCACCTTCAGCATCAACTTCCCCCATGACCCCGAGGCGGACGGGGTGATGGACCACATGGTCCGGATGACCACATGCCTGGCCAGCCCCTTTGTGGCTACGGCCTGCCAAACCATCTGCCCTGGGAGCCCCCCCGAGGTGGGCAAGCAGAGGCTGTCAGTGCCGGAGATCCTCAAGGAGTACACACCGGACCCTGATGCCAGGGCCGAGCCCGGCTCATCCTCCTGCAGCGGCCAGGCTGTGTCAAAGACCCGCGTCCTGGTCCCGTACCGGAGCGCCTCCGGCGTGCTGAGCTTCCTCCCTCTGCGGCTACTGCGCAGGAACAGCGTCTTCCCCGGGGGCCACGTCCCCAAAATCAAACTGGTCAAGGCCCCCTTCCCCCCGGCCGGCAAGGAGACGCTGCCGCGGTCCCGGAAGAACAAGAACACGCTGGAGCTGCCCAAGTGGAAGTACAAGGAGCTGAAGGAGGAGAAGAAGAAAGCGGCCGAGGCAGAGGAGAAGCAGAAGGAGGCGACGACGAAAACGAAGACCAGCAAAGGGAAGAAGTCATAGGGGAGGGGAGTGCTCCTAGCATGGCAGCTGGCCATGCCCGGGGGGGTCTGGGGGTCAGGCCCCAGGGACGCCCCACGGACACGCTCGCCCCGTCTGCGGTTTGGGGGGCTGCCCTGCTCTGAAAGGGCATTTCACCAAGAGGCAGATCAGGGAACGGCCGGTGGGCTCAGCAGTGAGATAGAGACACAGGGAGCTTCAAACTGCGTGTGAACGATCAGCTGAACCCCACCGAGGACCCCCAGCCCCAGAGCCCCCCGGGGCCCTGCCCAGCCCCAGTGCCCCAGTCTGTTACCGCAACCCCCCAGGGCCATGCCCCAGTGCCCCAGTCTGTTACCCCTCCCCATGTCCTGCCCAGCCCCAATCAGCTAAACCCCACTGAGAACCCCCAGCCCCAGCACCCCCAGGGTCCTGCCCAGCCCCAGAGCCCCCCGGGGCCTTGCCCAGCCCCAGTGCCCCGGTCTGTTACCTCCACCCCCCAGGGCCATGCCCCAGTGCCCCAGTCTGTTACCCCTCCCCATGTCCTGCCCAGCCCCAATCAGCTAAACCCCACTGAGAACCCCCCAGGCCCAGCACCCCCAGGGTCCTGCCCAGCCCCAGTGCCCCAGTCTGTTACCCAGAACCCCCCAGTGTCCTGCCCAGCCCCAATTAAGAACCCACCGAGAACCTCCAGGCCCAGCGCCCCCCCAGGGCCCTGCCCGGCCTCACGCTGTTACCCAGAACCCTTTGAGGCCCTGCCCTGCCCCAGTGCCCCAGTCTATTACCCAGACTCCCTTGGGGCCCTTCCCAGTCCCGCCCCCCCCACCCCCCACCCCGTTCTCTGTTACCTCCAGCCAGGACCCAGGGCTGATGCCCAGAACTAACTTCCCGGACTTTCACCGCCGCTCGCTGTGCGGCAGGAACAGCTGCTCCTCCTCACACGTAACGCTCCGGCCGGGAGCGACACAACGTGGGTGGAAAAAGGCCAAAGACTTGAACTCATGCGGAGTCCGACGCTTGGCCCAAGCAGGCAGCTGCCCTGGGGCTGGGGGCGTGGGACGGGCGAGCGGGGGATGGGGGCTCTACATCGTTTCCATAACGTTGGCGTCGGAGACGTTTTGCTTCGTGTAATGCACAAAACGTGCCGGGACGTGGCTGCAGGTACGTGGACATCCTACCAGCCCCTGCACCGAGCCCCTCTGGGTCCTAGTGCCAGGGGGCTCCAGGCTTGTAATGGAGGAAGGAAACAATCAGGAACATTCCAGAAGGGGGTGAATTTCTGACCCCCTCCCCGCTATTATTTAAGTCCTCACCTGGCTGCGATTTCACGGAACACGAGTGTTTAAATTTACCTGAAAGCGGCTGCCAGGAAATCAGCGTTTATGAATGTACCCAACCCCAGGGCTGACGACGCCTTGTGCTCTTTTCACTAACGTCTTCCGTCCAGGGGGATCCACGTGCATGGTGGGTATTAAACGTCCTAACTCCAGCGTCGGCCCCCCCGTGACTCATGCAGCCGCAGAGAAGCCAAGGGACCTGCCCAAGGTCAGACCACCAGTGGCAGAACTGATACAACCCAGGAGCGCCGGGTCCCCTTCTGTAATCATGGGACCCCACTCCCCTCCCAGAGCTGGGAATAGAACCCAGGAGTCCCAGCCCCCCTGCTAGACCCCACTCCCCTCCCAGAGCTGGGAATAGAACCCAGGAGTCCCGCCAGTCACCTTGCTCTAACCCCTAGCCCACGCTGCCTTCCTACATCTGAAAACAGAACCCAGGAGTCCTGGTCCCTCCAGTGCTTTGGGCGCTGCTGGGATTCCCATTTGCTGCTTTGCCGAATTAAACATTCCACAAGCGCTAGGGGTGTGAAAAAGCTCCCCGGTCGGAGCTCGCCTGCAGACAGATCAGCACAGCTCTGGCAAGAGACGGCTCCCATTCATCTCACCTGATCCAGGTGCACCTGACAGAGTCTCACGTCCGCTAACGTAAAGGACACCTCACTGAGCCCAGTCCCCAGAGTCACGTCACCGCCCGGTGGAAATGCAGCCACCTCTGGGGAGCAGCACAGCGCAACCGCTCGAGGCAGAGGGTATATAGGGACACAGACTGTAGTGACGGCAAGTGGCATGCAGCCAGGACAGCCCAGAGCCCCCCCGAGGGGCCGGGGGACCCTCACAGAGCACAGCCACAGCAGCTGAGAGAGGGCACCTGCCGCAGCACAGGGCCCGCAGTGCGGTGACAGGACATGGGGTTTTCAAGCTTTTTCTTTCTGAACCCTCCCCCCAGCCCTCCCCCCGGCTATAAAACCTCCATGGCCCACCCGTGCCACAGCAGATTAAAGCCAGGGCTGGCGTTAAGGGGTAGCAAGCGGGGCCATTGTCCAGGGCCCCAAACCACACGGGGCACCACGAAGCTGAGATGCTCGGGCTTCGGCTCCAGTCTCACGTGGTGGGGCTGAGGTTTGGCCTTTCTGCCCCGGGCCCCAGCGAGTCTAACGCCGGCGCTGCTCTCCGGACTCCTTGGAACCTGCCCACGTTCCCCAGGGGGTGCAGACCCTCTGTTGAGAACCGCGGGGCTGCCGAATCACCTGCCCAGGGGTGCTCCTCTGGGCCCCCCGCCCCCAACCCAGCTTCGCTTCACCTGGCCACCTTAACCCTGTTAGTGCATTCCCTCTCCTCTGAGCATCCAGCTGCAGTGGACCCCCACGGCTCCCTGCTCCCCACGCCCAGGGCCACCCCGCTCCGGCAGGAACAGCACCCACGGGGCACTCGCGCTGGCTCCAGCCCCTGGCGTGGCCAGGTTAAGGGAGCGGGCATGTGCTGGGCCTGGCGCCTTGTCTCCTACGTACAGCGCCTGGCATCAAGGTGGGATGGGAACATGCCTCCTGCCACCCAGGCCAGGCCAGGCCAGGCGTGGAGAGGGGGCGGAGGTTCCTTCTCTGGGGTCCCGGCTCAGATCAGACGCTGTGTAGTTACCCTGGATCGCACCCCCTCTCGGACTCTCCGCCAGACGGAGTCCAGTGAAAACGAACCAACAGCCCCAGCCTGGGCCGTGACCTGCAGAGCGGAGAGGATTGGGCAGTCCCAAGAACAGGAAGAGGGGTGGGCAAATCAACACACTCCCCCTCCTGGAGCAGCGCTCAGAGCCCCCCCGCCCCCGCTGGAGGTGGGCAATCCTGTCCCAGGAGGACGCCTGCCACTCCCTCGAACTGGCTTTGCCCCAGCAAGTCAGATTCCTGGGGTGGCCGGTGGGATAAATTCCCACCCCTCTGCAGTCTGGATTTAGCTGGCTTAATCCCATTGAGCTGTGGCCTAATGCTAATCACATATGGGACAAAGCCCAGGGGCTGGAGCCACCCTGGCAGGGCCTCTAAGGAGCTGGGCCTCGGGTCTGAAACAGACACAAGCTGGAAGGAACTGGGGGTTTCCCTGCAGGCACCCATGTGACTCACCGGCACTGCCCTCACCAGCTGCTCTGGGCCCACTCCGACACCTCCCAGAGGTGGGTCTGCTCCTATTTGCAGATCAGGAACATAGGTCATCCAAGGTCACATGGCAACTCTGCAGCAGATTAGATCCCAGGACTCCTGTCTCCCCCTAATAACTAGAGCCCACTCCCCTCCCAGGGCTGGGAATGGAACCCAGGAGTCCTGGCTCCCAGCCCCCTGCTCTGACCCCACTCCCCTCCCAGAGCTGTGAACGGAACCCAGGAGTCCTGGCTCCCAGCCCCCTGCTCTGACTCCACTCCACTCCCAGAGCTGTGAACGGAACCCAGGAGTCCTGGCTCCCAGTCCCCTGCGCTGACTCCACTCCCCTCCCAGGGCTGGGAATGGAACCCAGGAGTCCTGGCTCCCAGTCCCCTGCTCTGACTCCACTCCCCTCCCAGAGCTGGGAACGGAACCCAGAAGTCCTGGCTCCCAGTCCCCTGCTCTGACTCCACTCCCCTCCCAGAGCTGGGAACAGAACCCAGGAGTCCTGGCTCCCAGCCCCCTGCTCTGACTCCACTCCCCTCCCAGAGCTGTGAACAGAACCCAGGAGTCCTGGCTCCCAGCCCCCTGCTCTGACCCCACTCCCCTCCCAGGGCTGGGAATGGAACCCAGGAGTCCTGGCTCCCAGCCCCCTGCTCTGACCCCACTCCCCTCCCAGAGCTGTGAACGGAACCCAGGAGTCCTGGCTCCCAGCCCCCTGCTCTGACTCCACTCCACTCCCAGAGCTGTGAACGGAACCCAGGAGTCCTGGCTCCCAGTCCCCTGCTCTGACTCCACTCCCCTCCCAGGGCTGGGAATGGAACCCAGGAGTCCTGGCTCCCAGTCCCCTGCTCTGACTCCACTCCCCTCCCAGAGCTGGGAACGGAACCCAGAAGTCCTGGCTCCCAGTCCCCTGCTCTGACTCCACTCCCTTCCCAGAGCTGTGAACAGAACCCAGGAGTCCTGGCTCCCAGCCCCCTGCTCTGACTCCACTCCCCTCCCAGAGCTGGGAACAGAATCCAGGAGTCCTGGCTCCCAGCCCCCTGCTCTGACTCCACTCCCCTCCCAGAGCTGTGAACAGAACCCAGGAGTCCTGGCTCCCAGCCCCCTGCTCTGACCCCACTCCCCTCCCAGGGCTGGGAATGGAACCCAGGAGTCCTGGCTCCCAGCCCCCTGCTCTGACCCCACTCCCCTCCCAGAGCTGTGAACGGAACCCAGGAGTCCTGGCTCCCAGCCCCCTGCTCTGACTCCACTCCACTCCCAGAGCTGTGAACGGAACCCAGGAGTCCTGGCTCCCAGTCCCCTGCTCTGACTCCACTCCCCTCCCAGGGCTGGGAATGGAACCCAGGAGTCCTGGCTCCCAGTCCCCTGCTCTGACTCCACTCCCCTCCCAGAGCTGGGAACGGAACCCAGAAGTCCTGGCTCCCAGTCCCCTGCTCTGACTCCACTCCCCTCCCAGAGCTGGGAACAGAATCCAGGAGTCCTGGCTCCCAGCCCCCTGCTCTGACTCCACTCCCCTCCCAGAGCTGTGAACAGAACCCAGGAGTCCTGGCTCCCAGCCCCCTGCTCTGACTCCACTCCCCTCCCAGAGCTGTGAACAGAACCCAGGAGTCCTGGCTCCCAGCCCCCTGCTCTGACCCCACTCCCCTCCCAGGGCTGGGAATGGAACCCAGGAGTCCTGGCTCCCAGTCCCCTGCTCTGACTCCACTCCCCTCCCAGAGCTGGGAACAGAATCCAGGAGTCCTGGCTCCCAGCCCCCTGCTCTGACTCCACTCCCCTCCCAGAGCTGGGAACAGAATCCAGGAGTCCTGGCTCCCAGCCCCTTGCTCTGACCCCACTCCCTTCCCAGAGCTGGGAATGGAACCCAGGAGTCCTGGCTCCCAGCCCCCTGCTCTGACTCCACTCCCCTCCCAGAGCTGGGAACAGAATCCAGGAGTCCTGGCTCCCAGCCCCTTGCTCTGACCCCACTCCCTTCCCAGAGCTGGGAATGGAACCCAGGAGTCCTGGCTCCCAGCCCCCTGCTCTGACTCCACTCCCCTCCCAGAGCTGGGAACAGAATCCAGGAGTCCTGGCTCCCAACCCCTTGCTCTGACCCCACTCCCTTCCCAGAGCTGTGAACGGAACCCAGGAGTCCTGGCTCCCAGCCCCCTGCTCTGACTCCACTCCCCTCCCAGAGCTGGGAACAGAATCCAGGAGTCCTGGCTCCCAGCCCCTTGCTCTGACCCCACTCCCTTCCCAGAGCTGTGAACGGAACCCAGGAGTCCTGGCTCCCAGCCCCCTGCTCTGACTCCACTCCCCTCCCAGAGCTGGGAACAGAACCCAGGAGTTCTGGCTGCCAGTTCCCTGCTGGAATCACTAAACACTGCCTCCTCCCGCAACCATTTATGTTGCAAGTGAGGCCGGCAGGCCCCGGTCGCATTACACAACGTGCCGAAACGCCTCCCGTTGGAGCTGCCTGCTCACATCTCATCCACCGAGCTGCAGGTAAAATACGACATCTTCACAGCGCGCCAGTCTCCGCACGTTAGAGCTGAGAGATGGAAGCAACGACGCTGTCTGTCGTCTAGAGACGCATAATAAACAAACCCGGTTTCGGCCTTCTCAACGAAAGGGCCAAAGAACCGCTCGGCGGGCTCACGGGACCCTTTGGTCTCAGACCGAGCGACGTGAGAGCAGCGGGCCCTGAGTAAACTGCAGCTCCGTGCCCAGCACCCTGCAGCGGTCTGGATCTGGAGCTAGAATGTTAGCTCAGGGCAGGGCAGGGCCGGCCCAGAGACACCAGGCAGTGTCCGGGCTGCAGCCACGCCACGAACTCAGCCCGCCCTGCTGAGCCTTGGCTTCATGTTGCTGCCTCCCCATTTGCGCCGGGCTGTGTCGAACGAGGTGGTTCCACCCACAACACCCCAGCTCCCAGCCATTGTTGGGGGAGGGTTAAGAGGCCAGGTGCTCAGAGCACTGTGGGCCTGGGTGTATAATCACCTTTGATTTGCGGGGTTGGGCCTTGTTTTGCTGTGCAAGCTGTCTCTGCCCTGAGGCGTTTACACCCTAAGATCCCTAGGGTCCCGGGTCCCCCCGGCTGCTCCCGCCTACCTCACTGAAATAACCCCTTGGGGGTTCGGTTGCTGGTTTTGTGTATTGCTGCACAGCTGCTGGGTTCCTCCCCAGAGGTGGCTGCCTGTCAGTGATGGGACAGGGGCGTCCTGAGGCTCTCACTGGCCTTTGCCGCAGCGTTTTGGAGGGACGGGCCTAGGGACATGGGGAGAGCGGCTCGCGCTGCTCCCCTTCCTCCCTTGGCTAATTCTCAGGTTCCTCCCTGTGTTGTTTCCTTCCTTTGCCAGCTCGCTGGTTCCGCACACATATGGGCTGGGGGCGGACAGCACACGGAGCAGGCGAATAACGGCTGCACGTGCAGCTAGCTTTGTTCTGACAGCGGGCGGGGGAAGGGAGTGCAAGGCACCGGCGAGAACAGGAGCGCCTGGGGGGGGTGGGGGGGGTTGCTTGGATTTTTGCTGCACCGGTGCTGCCTTTGTATGAGCCAGAAGGGGAATTTATCAGGCTTTGGGGGTGATTGTAACCGTGAAATGACTAGTGTGTGGGTGCGTCTCGGCTTTCCACCGCTCCAATGTGTGTCACAGTCCCCGTGCAGCAGGAGAGTCTCCAAAAGAGAGGCTGGGGTTGGAGGCAGAGGGCAGCAGAAATCTTGTGTCGAGGCCCTGTCCCGCTGCAGTTTCCAGCCCGGCACGTGCGCTCACCATGGTGTCATAGGAACAGTCGTTGTTGTTCTGCTTTCATTTCGTTTGTGGACTTCTCCGTTGGCAGATCGGGAGTTGCCGGGCCCCGGCTCCCAGATGAAGGGTTGTGGTGCAGGGCTGGTTTCCTGCAAGGTGTGTGCTGCGGCACTCGCCCTCGGACCTCTTGGGTTGTGTTCATGGCTCTGAGACTCAGTGCAGTCTTGGGGTTGCAGCCCTGGGTGGAGGGCTGGGAGGAGAGCGTGTCTTTGGGCTTGTCTCCACGCGGGGGAAAAGGGTGTTTTCAATGGGTGGATTAGAACTAGAACAGTCCGAGCAGGAGATGTCGACAGAACCCAGAAGCCCTGTGCCCAATCTCTGCTGATGTTGGCGACCGCTGAAACAAGCATACCCCGCCCCCCGGTGCCTCAGTTTCCCCATCTTGTACTGTGGGGATGACTACCTACAACATGGGGATTGTGAGGATTAGTTCAAGGGTATCTGTGAAGTGCTTTGACATCTTCAGAGGCATGGCGTATTGTCCCACAGCCCTCTGCCGCTGCTGCCTCTCTCTTTGCAATGCCGGGAACCTGCTGTCTCTGTTCCCATGTTCCAAACATCTGTTTCACAAACCCCAGCCACTGAAACCCAGCAGGAGCAGCTCAGAAGCGTGTCCAGGCTGGCACCTGTTTGTCTCTGACAGCCACTTCAAAGGAAGCATAAAACCCCGTATCTGTGCAATGCTACACAGACACACTGTGTGTCATGGGCTCTGTAGGGCTAATGCCCAGCGGAGATTCTCCTTTAGCTCAGGTGGCAGGGGCCTGTGCTTTGTGTGCAGGATGGTCGGAGCTCTAGTCTCACTGTCAGCAGCATGATGACAACCGGGGAGCTCCCAGGTGGCTGGTTCCACGCATGCCTCCGTCCCCTTGCACGCTGGACTGTCTATGGCTACGGGCATGTTGGGCCGAGGCCTCGGAAGAGGGTTTTTTTAATATTCCTCCAGCAAACAATGAGTTAACGACCCCCCCCACCGCCCTCAAACTCGGTCTTTTTAAAAAATACGCTGGTGGAACTAATACACAAGCCAAGCTCCTCTCTCCTGGAGGGCTGCGTGTAGGAGGGGGGTCAGCTCCAGCGTCTGGCTGGTTAGAACCGGAGTTAAGAATTTCTTCCTAAAGACGCCCAGACTGCGCTGTCCTGTCTCGCTGTCTGAACCTTCCCAACCCCGTTCCCCTTGGGCCTTCTAGCCAGAGGCCCTCGGTTCTGCAGATGGTGACGCATGTGAGCCAGCGAGCCGTCCCAGTGACCTCCCTCATTGGGGCCGCCTGAGCAGAGGTGTGGCAGAACACGCCTGCCACGGGACAGGAGCGATCCAGGAATAACCCCGCGGGCGCCGAATCCCCATCAGGCCGCTGGGATTTCAGAGCAGGAACAAAGCTCGTTAATGTGATTAGGGAAACAGGGCTGTGAAGGCAGGCTCCCTGCCTTCCTTTCCCCCTCAGCACAGCAGCTGCCCCCTCCGAATCAGACTGAAACTGTTTATTTCCCATTCCAGGGATTCCGGCTCCACAAAATCTCCCCCCCACCCCCAACCTGCAATGGGACCGAAAGATCCCCCTGGTTAAAACAGGCAAGAAACTTTCACAGACAAGATTTAAAGTTTGGGCTGTCTGTGTTTCATTCCGGTTTTTTAAACCTGCTGTTTAGTCACATGCAGGGTTGCCAACTCTCCTGGCTTGGCCAGGAGTCTACCGAAATCGGCATCCATCTCCCGGTAGCTATTGAAAGCAATCCGGGAGATTTTAATAGGTACAATATAACTAATAACATTACATCAGGTTGTGGGGAAAAGTCTCCCGGAATAGCTTCAGCAATCTGTAAAAATGAGGGGGCGGGGGCCAAACAAGCCATTGATGCATCAAAGTTTTAGTTATGTGGGTCTGACTGCAGGACACCTGGGTTCTGTTCCTAGTTCTGGGAACAATTAAGGTCTAGTGGTTACGGGGGCAACTGGGAGGCGGGTGCCTGGGTTCTATTCCCAGCTCTGGGAGGGGTTGTAGGGGAGGAGCCAGGAACTAATGGCATGTAGCTTGCAGGTCACGTCTCTTCGCTGAAGCTCGGTTTTGTGTCTACACTGGGGCCTGATTGTCCTCTCGCTACCGCAGCTCCCTCCACGGAGTTAAGCGGAGCTGCTCCGGGTTCACACGGGAGTGGGAGAGCAGCGTGGGTCCCGGCGACTTCATTACAAAGCAGGATGTGATGCCAGTCCAGGGGCAGCTGGCCCCCTTCTCCTTACCCAAATGGAGGAGTTAAGAGGCCAGGAAGAAGCAGCTGGCGGGAGGAGAGCTGCCTGAACGGGAGAGAGGAAGAGGGAGAATCAGCTGACTGTGAGAATGACCCAGAAGAATGAATTAAAAAGGGCGAAAGGGGAAGTGCTGTTTCCGGTCCCCAGAGAGCCCTGCCAGCCGTGCCAGCCGGCCTCACACGGCCAACACTGCAGGGAAGCTCCAGAGACATTTGCGGTTAGACCGGAAGTCACCCTCTCTCCTCCCCCCGTGGGAATTTGAACACCAGGGTTAACACCCGACTCTTGCAAAAAGGGCTCTGGGGCCTTTGGGACCAGGACCTGGCACCCTGCGTGAAAGACAGCGCCCCCAGCAGGAACAGTGTCCATTGGCATCCAGCTGACCGGCCGGGGGCAGCATTGTCTTAAAGGGCAGAGCGACTGCGCGGCTCCCTGCAGCCCAGCGCCCCCTAGCACCTTCGGGTAGCACAGCGCCCCCTAGGGATCATTGGGGTCAGCACTGATGGTGAAGGCAGAGCGCCCCCTACTGAGTCACTTGCATCACTCCCTGCAGCCCAGCGCCCCCTAGCACTGCCCTGGGGCACTGGGGTCAGCACAGACTGAAAGGAGCGGGGCTCCTTCCCAATTAGTCGGTACTAACAAGTTCCTCAATTGCTTCCCAGTCCCCCACACTGGTCGCCCCGACACGGGCCCCACCTGAGCGACCAGCATCGCCCCCAGAATGTCTCTCGTCTTCTCCCACTCCAGCCCAGTAAACTGAGGCAGCCTGATGGCTGCCAAGCCTGTAGGCCCCTGGCTGCTCTGCGAGGAGACTTGGTGCATTTCCCTTTGTCCAGACACGGGCTTGGTGGGAGCCTGAGGAAGAGCCGGGAACACCGCCCACCCGGGCGTGGGGGATTGTTTGGACGGGGACTGGGCGGGAGGGAGAACAATCGGGATGGAGCAGGGGCCCGGTGTGTGCAGGAGGAAGGGAGCTAGGCTGTGGCTGTATGCTCAGCAATAGGAAATGCTTTATTAGCTGGGAGTGGTGGAGAAAAGCCAGGCAGGAAGAGGCAGTAATAAGAAACATTTTTTGACTTCTCCCACATCCAGAGCTCGGAGATCTTGCTAAACTGCTGCGTTTGGGCAAGAGGGGGAGAGCCCCCGGGACTGGGGAGGGAACCTAGACGCACACACCCCTCTCCCCAGCCGGGACAGGCGACAGCGGCTGGGACTAACACCAGAGCCAAAGCTCTGCCCTGCCAGCATCCCTTTGCAGATCTAGGAAGGTTGCTGTGTGGGGTGGGGAGGACGGAGGCTGACCCATGAATCTGCTTCGGGCTGGAGCTTGCAGCGCAGTGGGGAGTGGCCTGGGGTGAGCTGGAAAAGTGTCCGTCGAAGCCTGGGATCCAGACACTGCCACCAAAGGAGAATCGCCTCCGGCCCTGGGAAAGGGTCACCGCAGCCCTGCTGGCAGCAGACAGAGAGCCGGATACAGGACGCCCAGACCTGGGTCGGGCAGGGTTCCGTTCCGCCTCCAGAGGCTCTGCAGAACCCTCCCGCCCACAAGCCGCCTCTCCTCTGGGCCGGTGCTGTCAATGAGAGGGGAGAAGCCGTAGGTGAGTTGGAATGAACTGCTCCCTCTGTGGGGGTTGGGATGTTTCTTAGGCTGCTGCCCAAGGCAGAAAGCGTGCTACCAAAGATCTCGTCCTGAGCCTACTCCTCAGCTAGCGGCCTAGCGCTGATCTCACTGGAGCGCCGCTGGCTTATAGGAGCTGAGACTTTGGCCCCATATTTGTAACTCCTCAGCCCCTCTGTTCTGTTCCTGATTTGCCCCCTCTGTGACACATTGGCACAATTCTTTGGGTCCCCCTTTCACAGCAAGGGGGACCCTCGCCTCTTAAGACTCCGATTTCACTACTTGCCGCTGAGAACTGCTCCATTGCTTGAATGTAAATCTGGAGTAACCGTACTGAAGCCAGCAGAATTTGCTCCTGATTTATGCTTGTGCAACTGAGATTAGAATCTGGGTTTACCTCAATTGCAGTTAGTGGGATGACTCTGGATTTGCACACAGGTAACTGAAGTCAGAATCTGGCCTTGTGTCTCCTTTCAGAAGATGAAACAATATGTAAACTATAATTATATCATATGCAATGGATCTAGTGCTGGACAAGTCGTGCAATAAAATCGGCTGCCGTACTGGAGGATTGGAGAGTAGCAAATGTTTTGCAGATATTTCTAAAAGGCGCTGGGGAAATGTAGTAAATTGCAGACTAGTGACTGGTAAATTAGTTGAAATGATGGAATTACAAAGCACTTAGAAATTAACGATATGATAGGGTCAAAGTAGCGCGGCTTCTGAGAAAGGAAAACCGCGTTCACCAATCTATTCAAATTCTCTACCATTTTCTATAAACGAGCAGATAAAGGAGAACAAGTGGACACAATTCATTTAGACTTTCAAAAAGGCCTTTTACAAAGTTTCTTATAAGAGGTTGCTGAAAGCGCTAAGTAGTCCAGATATCAGAGGCAAAGGGCTATCTCGGTTCAGAAACTAGGTAAGAGATGGAAAACAGATTATGAAGAAATAGTCAGTTTCATCACCACCGAAAGTTAACAGCAGGAGCTTTGCTAGGGCTGATATTAATTAATGATCTGGAAAAGAAGAGGAGCAGGATCTGCAAAATTTGCAGATAACACAAAATGATTTAGGTTAGCCAAGCCTGTGGAACTTCAGAGGGACCTAACCAAGTTAAGGGCAACATGGTGGGAAATGAAATTCAGAGCGGGATGGAACACCGTGAACGGCTCCTACGCTGCGCAGAATTACTAAACTGCTCAGGAAAAGGATCCAGGTAGCTCGGCCTTAGCTCCACGCGCAGCGCCAGCGGAGAAGGCCAATGCAATGTTGGGGTGCGGAAGGAATGGGTGGGGAGTATTCTGTTGCTAGCCTGTAGCTCAGTAGGATTCTCGGGCCTGGAATGGGGTGTTCAGTTCTACCACACACACCTCAGGACGGGGTCAGAGATGCTTCGCAGGATTTGTTTGTTACTGTTTCTAAAAAGCTTCCAGGCTGGGGGGGGGAGGAACCCTTGCTGTTCTCGGCACAAACAAACAGCAAATCGACCTTGCCCTCCTGTTTCTCTAACACACAGAATTTGAGAGAAAATAAACACGTGGGTGGGGAGGGGGCGTCTGGGCTGATTTTTTTTTTTTAAATAACAAAACCTGTTTCTCGGATTTTTAATGTAGCAAGTGCCTCGAGCGCAGGGCGGCACAAAGCCCAAGCTGTGCCATATGTCTGCTTGAGGCATCTGCGGGCCTCGGGCATGTTGCAGCAGGCATGCCAATGTCCCCGGAGCAAACTTCGGAAGGCTCCGAGACTCAGTTTGGCCCCGAAATGGGCCTGGAGGAGACCCCCGAGCCAAGCGAATCTGATCTCTGGCTCCCAGCTCCACATTTGCTCCAGCCCTAGGAATACAGCATGTTCCCTGGATCAGACCACACAGAAGAGGTCACTGCCCAATGCACCTGGCCAATTCTGTACTGATGGGCCGGGAGAGGATGGGAATCTCCGTAGCTCTCCCACATTTAGGTTCAAAGCCCATTGAAGTAAACAGAAAAACTGCCACTGAGTTCAACGGGCTTTCGATCTAGCACCCCATGGCCTGGTTCGTAGAGGACTGAGCGCCCACAGCTGCCTCTGACCTCACGGGGAACATCAGCACCTCTGACAACCAGCCTAGAGCGGCAGTGTCCTGGGAACTACCTAAATCTGTTGCCTCCCCAGGCAGGAATAGCGCTTGCTGCTAGCAGTGTGCTCATGCGCCCTGGGAGGGGAGTGGGGCGTCTGTACAGCTGCTGGTTCTCAGGGAACAAAAAGAAGGAACCCGGTCATGAGATGCAGCCTGGCACTCAAAAACCAAAAAAGGCTTTTCTGCGTGTGGTTTGCTGGGCACGACCCCTAGAGAGCTCCCAGGCGGGCATGTGACTGTGCGAATCATGGTGATCATTTTGTTGATGATTCTCTTTCCTGGTTCGGTTTCATGTCAGCGAGTTAAACTGTTCTCCAATGTGAACCAAGCAGCATGAAGGGACCTGGTACCTAGGGCAGGGCATTGGGAAGAGGAGAAGGGTTTAGGTCCAAAACCTTCAAAAGTATCCTCTGGGGTCTGCTTCTCAGTGACCTGCTGCTCCCAGTGACTTCATTTGGAGTTATGGGTACTCTGCACCTCTGAAAATCAGGCCCAAGATCACAGTCCCCAAAAAACCGGAAGCTTCCAAACTCCGTGGCCCCCTTGGAAAACATTGCTCTTGCTCTGTGTCTACACTGCGATCAAAGGCCGAGGCGGCTGCCTCGGGGCTCAGGGCTCTCAAACTGCACTGTAGCTTTCCAGGCTCGGGCTGAGCCTGTGAGGGTGACCCTGCGAGGGTGGGGCGTCTACACAGCTATTTTTAGCTGTGCAGCCCATCCCCATGAGCCCGAGCCCGCTGAGCTGGGTTTGAGATTCAGCGTGGCGGGTTTTTTCTCGCAGTGCGGCAGTGCCCTCTGGGGACAATCCATGGCTGCTCTGGACGGTTAGCTACACACGGGCAAGGGGCTGTCTTTCTGACATTCGGAGCCCGGCTTTGCACTGGGGTGGATTGCTGCAGGAGGCGCCAGGCATGAATGTCTCAGCACGATGGGAACAGAATGTAGTTACTGCTCAGGGGGGGTTGTGCATCGGGAGTTTGGTGGGACTCGATCTAGTTCCTTCCGGACACGTGTCCACAGCACAAAAACCACCATCATGAAAGGCACTTGCTGGCAGCCTCAGCACATGGCCCAAGGCCTGAATGGGCCACAAAGATCGAACCTTTGCATGCTCAGATAGTCCTGCCAAGGCACCATTAGGGCTTATTGGTGGAGCAGTGGAGGAGGGGAGCCTACAAGAACAGCCACGGGTCCTGTGCAGAGAGGCTCTCAGGGCTTTCTCTCTGATGCCTTTCACCAGCACTAAACGCACTCCAGATTTGATTAAAACCGGCTCTGTGCTGAGTAGAGCGCAGGGTTGGCCTTACAGCTGCCGTGGGATCCTGGGCTGGCACACTGCTTGTAAGAGAAGGCTGTGGGGCCAAGGAGGGTCAGGGAGAGACAGCGACACATCTGCAAGCATTCATAGCCCTGCCTCCTTGTCTGCGCAGAGTCAAAGTGGCCTGTGGGGAATTGCAGCTCCGTGTGCACTTCCATTTCCAAAGAAATTTTAACTTTGCATTCTCCACCCACGTTCTTAATAGAAGCTTCTTGGATAGGTCGCTCCATTGGCCTGCTTTCTTATGTGATTATATCGGACACCGTAGCATGACATCTTCAATCATATCAATAGCACATGCCTGGAAGAGGTGGAATTAAAGTTGCTTTAACTCTGGTTATCCTCAGACAGGTTCTTGGCTGGTATAAACTGATATAGCTCTGTTTATTTCACTGGAGCTATTCCGATTTACAGAAGCTGAGAATCTGGTCCCTTTATTTATTCAAATAAATAAATTTGTGGTTCAAAGGGTCACAGGCAAGATAAGGTTGCCTTGCCTCTTTTGCCCTGAGCAGCTTGCCAATATGTGGAGTCCTGCCTAGTTGTTTCCATTAGAGAAGAAATTGATGATACAAGTCAGGTATAATCCTGTTTATTTACAGTGAATGAACACAGGGGTCTATTCCCCACAACACAGAAGGAAAGAAGAGCAGGAAGTTTCTTTAGAATTTCCAAGCTAGCTTCTCCAGCCAGTCCTGTGCCCCAAGGAGTTCTGTCTCTCTGCTCCTCTGGGCTAGTCTCATGACTGTTTCTGTTGCTGTCTGCTGGTTTTCTGGGCTCTCTGCTTCTCTCACATGTCAAAAAATCCTTTAGCCTCTACATTTTCAATCTGTCATAGAGAAACCCCACTTATTCTCCCTGGGTTCCTTCTTGATCAGGCTTTGCCATGCAGCCTAGTGACTTGGGCGGTGGCTTCTATTGTGTCCAGCTATCACTACATAAAAGGGGCTTCACTTCTTCTATTTAGCATGAATGAAAGGTGGTCAGCACACCCTTTAGTTTTAACCAGGTCTGTGATTAATGGTAGCCATCAACTCTTCCAGTAGAACAATAATTATTAAAAATTGTTCTGCCCTGTGTTACTAACTCTCAAGGCTATTAAAACTGAAAGGACTTGAAACTTCGAATTGATTTTTCACCACTGATGCTGCCGTCTGTTGGACCCTTTTGTGGTTCAGTTGGCTTGGGATGGGGATATTGCTCCAGGCACTTCCATTTGGTTCCCCACGCTTGCAGGACAGTCTGCATGGTGACATTAGAGCATTTCGGATCATTCGGTTTTTGTGCTTGGATCCAGGGGGTTGATTCTAGAAACAATCCAGAGAGGAAGTTCCACTTGGCTCTAAGAATCGGGTCTTGACACTTTTTTCACCAGTCTTGTAATATTTAGGGTGAAATCCTGGCTTTGAACACAATGGCAAAAATCCTATTGACTTTAGTGGGGGCCAGGATTTCACTTCAAGCCCCTGCTCTGAGAGGAGACTGATGATGGGGGAGTCTCAACTTTCAATTAAAATGAAAAAAGTAAGTTTCTAGCCCTCACCATTGCAGAGAAAAGCCTGGAAAGGTGTCTCAAGTGCCCACAAACCAGAAGGCAACGAGCAATTCGTAAGCCAATCTTATAATATGTTGGGGCCTGACTCCTGATTCTGGAACCGCTGGGGTCAGTGACACGGACTTCTACAGCCAGGCTGTCTGTCCCGAGCCCTGCACGTGGTTCTGAATTGACAGGACATAATTGGTACCAGCCGGCACAGAGAGGCTGAGGCCGTGGTGTGGAGACCTAATGAGGTGCAAGAGCTACAGAGAACATGTGAATGGTGAGTCACTAGTCCAGAGAGTGCAAAATATTAAATCTCAGTTTCTGGAGAAGAAGCTTCCTTCTAGAAGCAGCTGCTTGGAAAGCAGCAGAATAAAGTGAGTTCTCAGCAATTCTCAGGACCCTCCTCCCACCCACAGACCGTGTTTCTGTTACTGATGAGAACCAGAGAGCTCAGGCTGGGGTCACGGGGCTACTTGTGACATAGATGTTTTGGGTCTCTGGAGCAATGTTGCAACATCCAAGCTGTGGGGCTTAAAGAACCCGTGAGCCATCTGTGTTAACGTGTGAGGGAGAGAGGGAAAAAGAGGACGAAGGGCAGCAGAGGGGGATAGAGATGTGGAAGGGAGGGAAGGGATCAGGGAACACGGGAGAGGAGAGAAGGGAAGAAGAAAGAGCAGGGACGAAAAGGAAGGAAGGAAGGAGATCAATGGCATATCTGCCAATAGCAAATACCTCTAGCAGCTGGAGGTAGGACTCTAGATGGGGAAGGCTCTGAGATCTACAGAGAATTCTTTCCCAGGGGTCTGGCCGCTGGGTCTTGACCACATGCCCAGGGTCTAACTGATCCCTGGGTTGGGAGGGAATTTCCCCTCGGTCAGATTGGGGATTTTATACCTTCCTCCGCAGCATGGGGCACTTGCGGGTTTGAACTAGAGTACGTGGTGCATTCTCTGTAACTTGGAGTCTTTCGATCATGATTTCAGGACGCGGCTAACGCAGCCAGAGGTTGCGGGAGTGAGTGGCCTGCGATGGGCAGGAGGTCAGACCAGAGGATCACGCTGGTCCCTTCTGGCCTTCGAGGCTATGAGATCAGCAAGAGGGGAGGGAGAGAAAGGAAATGGATCATGGGAGCTTG
Organism: Chelydra serpentina; assembly: GCA_037349315.1. NCBI lineage: Eukaryota > Metazoa > Chordata > Testudines > Chelydridae > Chelydra > Chelydra serpentina. The sequence goes on from JBAIAC010000079.1 coordinate 886,353, forward strand.
TCGCAAGGTCCAAGACTCACCATCACGGCGCCTCCTGCTGGTCACCCTTGGAATTAGCTCCGTTCCAGCCTTGGAGCACCCCCTGGTGGCCAGTGTCTCGCCTGCCTCAGGCCCCCGTGCCCCTCCCAGTCCCTGATGCCCCATCCCTCGGGGTTCTTCCCCCAGCAGTACCCCCTTACTCTGGGTTTCCCCTCCCAGGGGAACCCCCAACCCTCTATCCCCACCTTGCCTCAGTGGCTATGGCCAGTCACCATCTAGCCCTGCTCACTGGAGCAGATACAGTCTGTAATGGCCACTCATCACTGGCAAGGGGGCCGGACCAGCTGCCTCCGCCTAACCCCGGGCTGCACCTCCCAGCCCCAGTACCCCTGTAGGCCTTCACCAAGGCCTCAGCCTGGGGGGTTGCCAGGCTGGAGCTCCCCAGCTCCTCTTGCCCTTCCCCAGCCCTGATCTGCTCCAGGTACCCGGCTCCCAGGCCGCTAGGTCCTTCCCTCTCCACAGCTAGAGAGAGACTCCCCCGGCTCCTGCCCCCACAGCCCTGTTATCCAGGCCAGCCACACCTGGGGCCACCTGCCTCGCCAGCCTCCCTCAGGTGCTCTTAATCCCTTGTACCTTGGAGTGGGGCAGCTGCTTCACTACACAGCTTGACAGAACTGCGCCCAGCTCTTTAGAGGCACCTTTAGGCCCAAAGCCCATTTCCCGGGAGCGTCCTTTGTTTCCAGGTTCAAGCCCTAGGCCCGGCTCTGGATGGGGCCTACATTGCCAGGACAGCAGCCCTCCAAACTTGGGCGCTATTCCAGGATCCTGCCTCCAACCCGGGGGGACCCAAACTGTCTGAGACGAAGGGTCAGGTGCCGCCCTGGAGTGAGGTAGCCCTTTGATTTCATCAGGAGGGTTTTTTGCTTACACCAGGGCTGAATTTGGAATGTTACCCTGTCTGTGCCAGGGTTTGGGGGTACGGGGCTTAGAGAACCCCGTTGCCCAACATGGGTTCTGCCTGCAGATGTTTGCCTGCTGGTGCTTTATCCACAAAAGCTGCAGATTCTCTGGGCCGGAGGTGGCTCCCGTTCCAAGCCCCGTATCCCACTGGAGCGGAGTCTCTGTTTCCCCTCTGGGAGCAACAACAAAGTGAGTTATTTCGGGGAGGAAAGGTCCCGGCGAAGCTGCCCTATGGCTGGAGCCACGGAGCTGCTGTCTGGGCCAGATATCGGTTTGTGCGGCTTGGAGCTGTGTGTGTTTGCGTAACTCCCCCTTCCCATCAAGGCCAGAATCTAAACAATCTTGATTCCTGTTCTGGCTTCAGCGGCGGGCAATGGGCAGGGCTCCGTGAATTACAGGAAACGGAGCCATCAGCCTGTTTATGTAGAAATCACAGACGGAGGTGGGTGGAGAACCCTGGGCTCCCAGGACCCAGGGGCTCCTCCATTTAGAAAGGGATCCAGAAGCGAAGGAGACAGAGAGGGCTGGGAGGCTTGGGGACGGGGTGAGGTCAAGTCTTCATCATGTTTAGTTTGGCAAGAATTTCCTTTTTACAAGGAAGAACTTAAAAAACAAAAAACCTTCCCTCTCCATAGGAGCAGCTGGGAAACTTTTGGCTGCCTGCGACGAGCGTATTTGTATCGCTGATAAGCCTGATACCAAAGCCCGCTGGAGGACCCAGTCCGCGAGTCTCCGTAATGCCCAGCTGGCCCGAAGGATACTTCGGAGCAGGCCCACGGAGCCGTATGTCGCACCAGATCAGTCCCCTGCCATTGCCACAAACCCCCGTATTTCTCTGCCTGTGGGACACCACCTTTAGTTTCCTTTAGTCTTGTACAGATTACTGGGCTCAGTACCGAGGTAACTGGGTGGGGTTTCGTGGCCCGATATGCAGGTCAGCCTAGGTGGTCTGGGGGTCCCTTCTGGCCTTAGAAGCTCTGACTTTGATGCATACAGGAGAGGTGTGGGGTACACAGCAGCAATCTGGGGGAGCTGGGGGAGGGGAAAGTGAGCCCATCTTCATCGGGCCTTTCAGAGCCATTGCTCTTTGATCCTGCGCAATCTATTGCTTAGACCTAGTTAAATCCCGCCAGCTGCGCTGCCCCGCTTTGGCCCTGCTGCATCCCATTACGTCTGTTACTTCCTGGCTCCCCCTTTGAACTTCCTAGGTCCCCCGTTAGTTCCTGCCGCCTACATGGCCCCGGCTTCGTTAGTGATCCGGTCGGGTGGAACGTCTTGGCTCCCCGTTTTAAAACGGTAGCTTTGCTGGTGCAAGTTGGGTGCAGTGCTCCGCTCCAGAGGTGGCTGCATGTCAGTGGTGGGGAGGCCTGCGCAGCCTGTAAAATGCGTTGGTGTAGCTTTTCCTGGGACAAGAGGAAGCGCAGCCACACAAGTTGCTACACTGAAAAGAGGCTGATGTGTCGATTGCTCTTCACACGACAATAGAACATGAAGGCTCCTCAGGGACACTGCTGGGTCACAAGTAAGGAACCATGCTTACTACACACATGCCAGACCTAGCTCCAAATACACTGCTGCTCTGGCTGGTTTCTGGTGGCTTCTCCAGCCCCGAACACAGTAAGCGCCACTAGCAGGTTCACAAACCATTTAAAGGTATACTACGCTATTCCTGTCTGCTACCTTTCTGTATCCAAATGGACCGCTGTCAATCAGTGCAGAGTTGGCCCTGTGTTTATGTACACGCATTACCAATGCAGACTGGGCTTCTGGAGGCTGAGTTTAGCTGGAATGGGTTTCCATGTGTGTCGTAAAGATCTCCTGGAATCGCTCTCAGGAAGAGGTGGTAACTGATATCCTGGCCAAGTTCCACTCTGGATAATTTCGTCCTACCTACCTACATCCTGCCCCCCCCCCACCCTGGCAATTTCAGTTGACTACAGAATCCTTTATTTCCTCTCCAAAGCCATTGTGTAGCTTTGCCAAGCGACGGTTAAGCGGCTGACCCATTCCAGCCCAGACGTGGCTGCATTTCAGGGACGCATGAAGTGACCTCCTATATACAACGAAGCTGCATGATAATATCAGTTTGCATTTGCGAAGGGCTTTCGGATCCTCCAGGTAAAAGAGGCTGCAGAATTGTGAGACTGCGCTATTAATTCATTCTGTTTATCTCCAGAGAAAATGCTGCAAGGAGCCATCGGGAGCTTTCTCCTGGCCGTTCTGACTGTTCAAAGGAGCTTTCCAGCTGGTAGGTAGCAGAATAGCCAGAGTGACCAACAACAGTGCAGTGTTCCCAGAGCACAGCTGTTTCTTTCTGTAGCTTGCAGGAAACTGAAATAAACGGCGGGAGATTTGGAAATGTATTTATATACTCGCCTCTCAAAATACGTCACCATCCCAGGCAATGTATTCACGCCCCTGTGTGTCTGCCTGGGGAGGCAGCACTGCCTAGAGGCCAGAGGAAGGAGCTGGGAGTCGGGATTCCTGGGCTCTATTCCAGCTCTGCCGATGACTGGCCATGTGACCTTGGGCGAGTTGTTTCTCCTCACCTGTCGCTGACCTCCCTCCCAGGGTTAGCTCATAACGTGCTTTGAGATCATTGGATGGAAAGGGCTGGAGACATGAAATGAGAGATGGGATGCAGCGAGTATTCTGAAATACCTAGAGCTTTTCCCTGGGGTGGGCTCCTCTGAGTGATGGAGGATGCTGTCTTGGGCTATTAACTGGGCAGCTCTCATACAGTGTCCTCACCTGCTCCGGTTACCCCAGTCTGCTGGGGATAGTGCTCCTCTCGGTCACTGCTCAGCCCCAACCCGGGGGTGTCTTCTTCGCCCTGTTCACAGCTACCCAGTGCTGAAGCAAGGAGACTCTATTTGAGGCCCCCTTGTTAGGGCCAGCGCCGTGGGAGAGCCCAGGTGAGAGAGCTCTGTGCAGCTGGAGGGTTTGCATTAGAGATGAGCCCAGGCTGTGAAACAGGCCAGATCCCGACCACAGCGTACCTAGGGCACTGGGGCTTCAAACCTGAAACCTTGCTTGGGGTCAGCGCTTGCAGCTCCAGCCTGACTCGGATGGGCCGAACACCCCAAAATGGCACAGTTCAGATTCAGGTCTCGACTTTGCCCCCGCCTTGGGGAACGCCTTGATGATGATGATTGGCCCAAGCCTAGATTCTGCGGTGCGGGTTCCAGGCATAACCTTAGGGCCCAGGTTTAGAGACAGGATCAAGACTAAATTCCAGATCCAAATGCCCCTGAGTGGGGCTCAGAGTCCAAATCCAGATGTGAAATTGCAATGGGATGAACAAAAACAGCTGGATCAAAAACCACTGACCTTCCTGAAGTTTAAGCCCCAGAGACAAATATCCTGGTTTGAGCCCATCCCCAAACTGTTTCTCGTCTATCCATCACGTTTATCTAGCTATTTATCTACCAGTCTGAGCCTGGATTTTCAGACGATCTCAGGGGCAGATTTTCTGGTGATCAGCACCTAGAACTGGGGTCACCCTTAAGAAGTGCCCAGCACTCGACCTGCCCCCAGTGCGCTGGCTTCTTTGAAATTCTGGCCTGAACTAGCCAACCCTCAGCGATGTGAAACTTGCTGCTACAAAAAGCTGGTTTGTGTCCCCCAGCGTTTACTAATGACCCATCTCCCAGCCCAGTCAGAGTCCGCCCATGACATTCGGGGAGTGGCGGATATAACGTGCCCCAGCTGGAATGTGGGGAGAGTCCTGTGGGCCCAGCCCGGCTCGGCTCCGTCCGTGAACCGCGCTGTCTCGTTTGTGTCCCGCAGAGGAGCTGACGTGCGCCTGTGACTTGCAGGAGTGTAACAATGCCACCTGCTTGGGGAAGGTGTGTTTTGCGAGCAAAAGACTGGAGAACGGGAAGACCACCCAGGGCAAGGGCTGCCTGAGTTCTCATATCCTGGAGCACTGCCAGAGTGCGGCCATGGAAGAATACGCCATGAACTGCTGCCGCTCCGACATGTGCAATGAGAACATCAGTGTCTTCCTGAAAGGTACAGCCCAGCCGTGTCCTCGGTCCCTGGCTGGGTGCAGGGGGCTCCCGTCTCTAGTAGTTTGTCCCAGGCTCCCACCCCCTGCCGTGGGGAACCCACCAACAGCCTTTGGGGAGACAGGAATTTCCCCGGAAATAACTCTGAGGCCGCCCTGGTGCCCCTCTGGCCTTGGCCCCTCCGCTCAGGCCCTGGGCTGCTGCATCCCTGCACCAACAGCAGCATGAGCTCACTGGAGCCCAGCAGACTCTGTCCCCCTCCTTCAGTGGGAGGAGAGCTGTCCGCGGGACCTGGGGTGACATTTGCTGTCAGCGCTCCGTCTCTGCCTGCTGCCCCTGAATTGCTCAGGGCTGCTGGGGAGTAGGGCTGGCCCCTTCACGCCCACGGAGAGGGTGGCGCCTAGCAGCCCCGAGGCTGCTCTAACTTCTACCAGGGCCCCGCATGGCTCTAGAATATGAGAAAGAGAAAGGTGGCTTGAAGCCCCCTCCCTGTCCCAGCACAGGAGCACAGACACCAACCTGCAGACCCCAGTGCCTGTTCCATCCAGACCTGACCCCTGCTCTGACTCCAGGCATTACTGCCTTTGCCCCTGGACTCCACCACAGCCGGTCCTCTCCTTCCCCCTCAGGCCAGAAGGAGACCGAAGAACCTGCCTCTACGAAGAACCTTCTCCTGCTGGTCCTCGTCCCCCTGCTGGCCCTCCTCGTGCTCGTCACGCTCGCCACGCTGTCCTTGTGGAAGCTGTCTCAGCACCGCAGGAAGCGGCTTCTCATCAGACATGATGACTTGGGGGACACAGACATCATGCTGAAAGCCTCCATGGTCGGAGACAGCACCTTAGAGGTGAGTGGCCCTTGAACAGCCTTTAATGGAGATGGCCACAGACAGGCTCCCACGCTGCAAACCACCCAGACCCGAATGCCCCAGAGTTCTGGAGAGGTTGGCTCCAAACCCGAACTTTGCGGCCAGAGCCCATCTCTGTGTCAGGGTCAAGGGCTCTCTCCCTAACTAAGAGGATATAAGATTCAGAAGTGCAAGTAGGGCGGTACCCTCCAGTATGCAGTACCGGCAAGAGATGTTTAGCAGTACAGGGTACCGGAAAGTCTTGGGGCGAGCCTGCTCCTCCGGAGGGGAGGTGGGGCTGCGTTCTGCTCCTTAAAGGAGCAGAACGCGGCTAGGGAGAGCATTCATTCTTTAAATGGCTTTAACAGCACAATACATATGCTAACAAATTTAAACAACGGCTTTGTTTAGGTTTGTTAGCATATGCATTGTGCTGTTACCGTGGTCAGGAGTCCTCCAGAGGGGAGGGGTGGGGGGGACGGAAGGTGTTTAAACAGTGTTTTTTATTCTGTTTTTCCCCATTGGTCTGAATTATCCATGGCATCCTGTAGCAGATCACTGACCCACCGGCGTCACGCCTACTGCTGGTCGTCCGGGAATTAGCTCAATTCCAGCACTCAGAGCACCTCCTGCTGGCCAGTGTCTCTCCTGCCTCAGGCCCCCGTATCCCTCCCGGACACTGTTCCCTCTAAGCTGTGAGCATGTGCGCGCACACACAGATCCTAAACCCTGTGCACACGGCAAAATACCGCGCACACAAAAATTTGCACAGAAGCACAACAATTTGCACAGAATAATTTTTTGCGCACACGGCCTGTCAAAAATTAGAGGGAACATTGCTCCTGGACCACGGGTTACCTTGGGGTTCTGCCCACAGCAGTACCCACACTCTGGGTCTCCCCTCCCAGGGGAACCCCCTCTCCCTATGCCCACCTTGCCTCGGTGGCTACTGCCAGTCGTCATCTAGCCCCCCTTCTCTGGGGCAGACTGCAGTCTGTAATGGCCACTCATCATTGGCAAGGGGGATGGACCAACTGTCTCTGCCTATCCCCGGGCTGCACCTCCCAGCCCCAGTACCTCCTTAGGCCTTAACAAGGGCTGCTTTTAACCCCTGCTCTCCTGGAGTGGGGCAGCCGCCCCACTACACATCCATACTGCATCACATCAAGTCCAAATCATTAGAAAGGGGGCCTCTGCTTGCACTGCCCAGAGGCTGTTTGGAGTCTGATGTCAGCCCAGTTCTGCAGCCTGACAGGAATCAGGTGTTGTCCCCAGTGTACACAGAATTCTTCTTTGCAGCCAAACTAGTCTAACGTGCATTTCGTGAACTGGAACTGGAGCAGCAAAACAAAGAAAACAAATGCCTCATTTCCCAGCTTTGTGGGTGAGAGAACTATCAGTGACGATTATCATGCCGGACACTGACGGCCTTAAACCAGGCGCCTCAGGAATCTGCCAAGAACGTTGCTGAACATATGTTCCTCATCTTAGCAACGGAGCTAAGACTTATCACACATCTGCCCACCTTTATTCGAATGACGCTCCTTGTGATCTGACAGCTCAGGCATTGTCAGGTTCATCCAGAACAATTTACAAACTTGGAACCTAATCCTGTAAACCCTTAATCATTTGATCGACCCCACTGAAGACAGTGGGACTATTTGCATGAGTATGGACCACGTTTGTGGGCTGGTAAGAGTTTCAGGAGCCTGTTCCTATAAAGGAAGTTGAATCCCCCATTGAAATGCAATATTTGGGTACAACACCATAAGGCAGTCTAGGATACAGTTCACTACTTACAATTTGTCTTTTAATAAGTCCTACATAGGCTGAAATGGCTCCTCACCCAACTCCCATATCCCTACAAACGGACTGAATACTCCATATGTGGGGGAAAGGGAGTAGTTAAGCATGTTGATGTTTGTATAAACAAAGGGAGGTGTCGGAGGGAATGGGGAGAGTGTGGGGGCCCCAGGCTGGGGGCGGGGAGGGGAGGAGTCACATGTGTCCCTCCCATAAGTGCAGTACAGGCAAGAAATGATTTCTACGTGCACCACTGATCATATTGAATAGGAAAGGTATATGGGTGGCATAGGTTTTATGGTCTCCATAATTCTCTCTCCACCGCATCTCTAGGTGCCCTGCAGCCATCTCTACCCCACAGCCGGTAAGGTGTCACTGCACCTCCAGGTCACTCCACGCCCCTCCTTGCAGCTTTTGTCTCCACCCAGAACGATCTTCCTGCCACAACCCCACTATCGCGTGCCCCATCTCCACCCCCTCCTATGACCACACACCCCCCCTCCATGTCCTTTGCCCCCAGCCGACCTGCGGCGATGCACCAATCCCCACCCAGAATCCATGCATTCACTCCATCTCCCCCCTATCACTGTGCTCATAGGCCCCATCTCTAGCTCCAGATCCCCGCTCCCGATTGCCGTGGTAACTGAAGAGACGGAAGGATTTAATGGGGCTTGAGGGGTTAATGTGCCGCTAGCCGTGGGCAAGGTCACCTTGCTGCGAGCTCGCACGCTGACTCCCAGTGATCTGTCCCTCAGGACCTGCTGAACGAGGACTGCACCACGGGCAGCGGCTCCGGGCTGCCCTTTCTCGTTCAAAGGACTGTGGCTCGGCAGATCACGCTGGTGGAATGCGTAGGTAAGAAAACCCAGCCACCGCGTCTGCCTGTGAACATCTGCCCGTGGTGAAGGAGGATCCCCCTGGCTCGGCTGGCACCTGATTCCTTCGGCCAGCGAGCCAGGCCTGTCCCAGGCTCCCATCCCGGGAGCAGCTAGAGATGAGACCATGAATCCTGACCCTCGGGGCAAATTTTGGACTCTGGTTAAGGCTGTCTCTGTTACCCTCCCGCGAGCCCAGGGGCCTCTGGAGCGGCTTAGTATCGGAGGGGGAAGGACAAGCAGATCTTGGACTCGAGCGGGAATCTTCCTAGCCCCTAATCCCTGATATCCGACGGGCTGGGCTCGGGCCATGAGGGACCCGGCCTGACCCCTAGCCCTACAGACCGGGCCCGGCCCTGAGGGACCCGGCCTGACCCCTAGCCCTACAGACCAGGCCCGGCCCTGCGGGACCCGGCCTGACCCCTAGCCCTACAGACCGGGCCCGGCCCTGAGGGACCCAGCCTGAACCCTAGCCCTACAGACCGGGCCCGGCCCCGAGGGACCCGGCCTTACCCCTAGCCCTACAGACCGGGCCAGGCCCTGCGGGACCCGGCCTGACCCCTAGCCCTGCAGACCAGGCCTGGCCCTGAGGGACCCGGCCTGACCCCTAGCCCTACAGACCAGACCCGGCCCTGCGGGACCCGGCCTGACCCCTAGCCCTACAGACCAGGCCTGGCCCCGAGGGACCTGGCCTGACCCCTAGCCCTACAGACCAGGCCTGGCCCCGAGGGACCTGGCCTTTTCCTTAGCAGACAGGCCTGGGCACTCAGGTAGCCCACTTATCCCCATGACTGTATAGGCCAGGCCTGGGCATGAAGTCACCTGTCCTAGCCCCTAATTGCCCAGACTAGACCCTATTAAGCCAAAGAAAAGTCCTGGCAATTAGCTGGTGAATAGGTTCGTTCTCTGACGGCCTTAGGCTGCTGGGTTGCCCAGTGGCTGTCAGAAGGGGCAGCGCCCTGGCTCAGCCATGGGACCAGGTTGCCTCTAGTCACTGACCCACAAAGAACATCAAACCTTGTCCTGGGGGTGGCTGAGGTCGCTAAACCTCCAGCGTAGGCAGCCGTGGCACGGCAGGGGCAGGTGTGCCCCCCCGTGAGCCCATCACAAGAGCAACGTGACGCCGTGTCCGTGTCGTGACAGGGAAAGGGCGCTACGGGGAGGTGTGGCGCGGCGTGTGGCACGGGGAAAACGTGGCCGTGAAGATCTTCTCCTCCCGGGACGAGCAGTCATGGTTCCGCGAGACGGAGATCTACAACACGGTGCTGCTCAGGCATGACAATATCCTGGGTGAGTAGCAGCCCACGAGGGAGTTTGTGGGGCGCCCGGCCGGACGCTGCACCCCTGTTCCACGGCCCCTGCTGCTTTGTCCCCCTCCAGGCTTCATCGCCTCCGACATGACGTCCCGGAACTCCAGCACCCAGCTCTGGCTCATCACTCACTACCACGAGAACGGCTCGCTCTACGACTACCTGCAGAGGACCATGCTGGACTCACAGACCTGCCTGAGGCTGGCCTGCTCCATCATCTGCGGCCTGGTCCACCTGCACGTGGAGATCTTCGGGACCCAGGGGAAACCAGCCATCGCTCACCGGGACCTGAAGAGCAGGAACATCCTGGTGAAGAGCAACATGCAGTGCTGCATCGCAGACCTGGGTGAGGAGGGGGGGTCCAGGGCTGGAACCCAGCTCTGTGTGTCACCTGGCTTGGGGAATAGAGGAACTGACCATATCAGACCTTTGCCCCATCTGCACCGAGCCACTGTCTGGATTCCCTTTCACCTGTGCTCCTTGTGGGGAAAGGGCAGGTGCAACTCTAGGGGGCGAGGAAAGCAAAGGCTGTTTCCTCTGCCAGTGGAGGGGCTGGTCTGCTCATTGGGGTTTAAATAGTTAATTTCCTGGAGACACGGGTTCAAATCCCAGTGGGGTCAAATCCCAGCGGGGTATTTTTTCTTCCCCAGAATAAAATGGTAGTGTTTCAGGAGGTGTCAGTTCCCATGTGACAATAAATATCCGCACCCCCCACCCTCGCAGCCCCACTGATCAGCATAAGGGAGGTGAGTGGGATAAGCCAGGGAAGGAAGGAAAGAACAAATCACCATGGGAGACAGACGTACACACAGGCTGTACTGATCCAAGGTGGATTTCCCTGGGCTGTAAGCAGAAAACTCTGCGAGGCCCAAATCCCTTCATAGAGAGAGGAGTGAAAACCCAGGCCCCCCATGGCCCCCAGCTCAGCCTGCATGATGCTGCTTCCTTTCAGGGCTGGCAGTCATGCATTCCCAGGGCAGCGACTACCTGGACATCGGGAACAACCCTCGGGTTGGCACCAAACGCTACATGGCCCCCGAGGTCCTGGATGAACAAATCCGTACCGACTGCTTCGAATCCTATAAGCAGACGGATATCTGGGCATATGGTCTGGTGCTCTGGGAAATCACCAGGAAGACGGTTGTTAATGGTAAGGGGCAGTCGGGGGGCTTTGGGCAGTGAGACGCGGTGCTCCTAATTCTCTCTCCACATGCACAGACACACAAATGTGGCTGTTCTACAAGGACCCTTCTCTATAGATATGCACACATCTGTCTGTCCTTTTATAGTACCCGGAGACTGCCCTGGGTCCCTGGTCTGTATATACGCCCAGAATATCTTGATGTCCACAGACACCTGAGAGGGTCCTAGCTATTCTGGTAGCCTTCTGTATTCACTGTCTTATACCCAGACTGTGAGCTCTTTGGGGCACAGACGGCCTCCTTGTTCCGTTTGTACAGCATCCAGCACAATGGTGTCATGGGCCACGGCTGGGCTCCTCGTGTGACCTCGATTCAGAGAATACATCCTAACCTGCAGAGAAAGAACTGGGGCGCTGACTGGACGGGCTGAGGCTGGGACGGCCTATGTTAATAGGACGTCGGCAGGATCGCATGCCCTGAGTTTTGCAACAGAGGGCAGCTGGGTAGATCCGTCTGTGTAGGAGCCTGTGACTGCAGCCGCAGCGGAGAGGCTGAGCGAGCGGCAGGCTGGAGTGAGAGCTGTGTCCTCCCGGGAGTTAGCCGAGGCTCCCAGTGCAGAAATAATCGCTGCTCGGGGCTGTTCTCGTGAAGGTTTTCGGCTGCTCTGGGTGGTTTTTACCCAAAGATTAGCTGTAAATTATAAACACTGTAATCTAGTGTCAGCGCCCGGCTCCCTGATTAAAGGGCCCATTAGACTCAATCAGCGCTTTGTTTGTTCAGCACTGATTAGAAAACAAGTAGCATCAGAGAACTGCTTGGAACCTGGCCACATCCAGGGGCTTCCTCCAGAGCATGGGCTGGTTAACCCAGGGGGTTTCCCCCATGGCCTGCCACAGCCAGGGGTTGGTCCGTGCTGGCCTTGGGCAGAAGCAGCTGTTGTGGGATGGGGATGGTGGGGGGGGCATGCTTTTTGGGGGGAGGGCAATGGGTCGGAAGTCGTTCAATGACCCAAGAGCAAATGAGCCAGATACAGACTCTTTCTCTGGGGCTTTGGGAGGTGGAATTCACCTCCCCTGCCCCGTTCTCCCCCTGCAATAGCAGTGTCAGAATGGGGGGAGGGGGGGAGGCTTAGCCTTTGCAGCTATGACGCCCCCACCCCCCACCCCAGGCACGGTCCTCTTGTTGGGGCACCGCGGTCGGAGAGCCTGGCCCCAGATGTGGTGTCTTCAGTCCGTGTGCCAGTGGGCAGGCCTCCCTGGCAATGGCATGCCCCCCCAACACACACACACACACACACACACTCATTGTGGGGCCTCAGCAGACAGAGCCTCTCTCTCCCTCCAGGGCAGGGCTAAGGGTCACAGGCAGGGGGGAAGGTTGACCCAAGCGGACACACAGAGGCCTGCGGTCTCCCGGGTCACCAGCAGGAAAGTTCATTCAATGGTGGAAGTTGGGGGCAAGGTGGCAGCCCCCCCAAGGTGCAGTCTGGCCGGACTAATCTCATTTACGGCTCCCAGGCCGCTCTCAGATTAAACACGTCACTTAACTAACCCAACAGCGCCCTTGCCTTGGCTGCCCATTAACCCTTGCGGGGCCAAGGGCCTCTCTCCCAGAAGACGCTCAGTGCCGGGGAAACTCCCCACCGTGCACTGCTTCCGGGGGGACAGAGGGGGGGCAGGGTGACGTGGGGGCTACACCCTCTGCCCCCAGGCTTCCGATCCCTTTTTGACGGAGGCTCGTGGGGCGCCAGATAGGAACTGCCCATGGCAGTGGGCTGATGGGCGCACTGGAAGGGCTTTGGCTACCAAAAGGGGTTAAATCTCTGGCACGAAGACATAGGGAAGCTCTAAATATGGATTAGCCAGGGCCAGCTGCTGGCCGGTCTGCGGTGAGCAGCTGCCTGGCCTCCACTAGGTGGCGGCTGGGGCTGCGTTTAGACACGGTTCCCAGATGATCTGCACTGGCCCCTGGTGAGCAGCACTGAGGTGTTCACTGCAGGCTTGGTGCATCTTCCTCTAGCACTCGGTAGCCGAGGCAGGATCCCACCCAGGGTCTGATTTGGCAACGCAAGCGGCACAGGCTGCACCCGATCTGAGCTACGCCCGCGTGAATCTGGAGTGAGGGCGGTGTAGTTTGTGGGTCAGCGCCCGCCATGTGCTAGCACTGTGCCCGGTGCGTGAACACGCTCCTGTCACACCGCCCCTTGCACTGCGCGTCGGTGCCACGCCTGCTCACGTGACATACCCCGTCACGTTCCGTGGACGTATAGCTGCTCCACGCTAGGTGTTAGTGCCCCATTGACTGGCTACGCCCACCCATGTTCAGCCATGTTCATACCACGAGGAGGGTCCGTAACGCTCTGCAGCCACATACCACTGTCAGTATGGACAGCACGGGGAAAGGACCCCTGGGGTGAAATCCTGGCCCCACTGATATCAATGGCAAAACTTCCATTGGCGTCAGTGTGAGCAGTTCACCCCTGTTCTTCAGCTCCTCCAGAGACATGGCTGTCTATACTCTGTACAGCGCCTAGCACAAAGGGGTTCCAGTCTTGACTGGGCCTCAGGCACTGCCATAATTCATGTGATTAATGAGAGTCCGTTGTTTGAGACTGGAGATACTAGGGGTTGTTCATGTCCCTAGTACAGTGCTAGGAGCAGGGCTATCTCCCTATACACAAGCACTCAGCAGGTCCAGGTCCATCCAGCAGAGGGCAATGGTGCAAACACGCACAGACACAGGCTGCTGTGGTGCACCAGTGCACACACACATGCACACGTGCCTGAGTGGTGCACGCTCCTGCTGATGAGTTAAGGTCACTGGTGCGTAGCGCTGGCAGTTTGTGCTGCATGCCCCTGTGACCTCGCCCGCTTTCCTCACCTGCTGCCCTCTCTTCCTCCGGCAGGGATCGTGGAGGACTACAGGCCTCCTTTCTTTGACATGGTCCCCAGTGACCCAAGCTTCGAGGATATGAAGAAGGTGGTTTGCACTGACCAGCAGACACCCAGTGTCCCCAACAGGCTGTACTCTGACTCGGTAAGTGGGGCAGAGGGCGCAGATCCACTCCAGTGGAGTGACTCTTCTCTAATTCAACCACCGTATAAACCCATAAATCCATAAATAAGAACATAAGAATGGCCAGACTGGGTCAGCCCAAAGGTCCATCTAGCCCAGGACCCTGTCTTCCGACAGTGGCCAGTGCCAGGTGCTTCAGAGGGAATGAACAGAACAGGGCAATTATCAAGTGATCCATCCTCTGTCGTTCAGTCCCAGCTTCTGGCAGTCAGAGGTTTAGGGACACCCGCAGCATGGGGCTGTGTCCCTGCCCATCTTGGCTAGTAGCCGTTGATGGACCTGCCCTCCATGAACTGATCTAGTTCTTTTTTGAACCCAGTAATACTTTTGGCCTTCACAACATCCTCTGGCAATGAGTTCCACAGGTTGACTGTGTGCTGTGTGAAGAAGTATTTCCTTTTGTTTGCTTTAAACCTGCAGCCTATTAATTTTATTGAGTAACTCCTGGGTCTAATGACTGCAAGAACTCTTTCTGGAGTGGTAACAGCTAAATTAGACCCCATCATTTTGTATGTATAGTTAGGATTATGTTTTCCAATGTGCATTACTTTGCATATATCAACATTGAATTTCATTTGCCATTTTGTTGCCCAGTCACCCAGTTTTGTGAGATCCCTTTGTAACTTTTCCCGGTCAGCTTTGGAGTTAACTATCTTGAGTAATTTTGTATTGTTTGCAGACTTTGCCACCTAACTGTCTACCCCTTTTTCCAGATCATTTATGAATATGTTGAACATTATTGGTATCAGTACAGATCCTTGGGAACCCCACTATTTGCTTCTCTGCACTGTGAAAACTGGCCATTTATTCCTACCCTTTGTTTCCTATCTTTTAACCAGTTACTGATCCATGAGAGGACCTTCCCTCTTATCTCATGATACCTTACTTTGCTTAAGAGCCTTTGGTAAGAGACTTTGTCAAAGGTTTTCTGAAAGTCCAGGTACACTATAGCCACTGGATCCCCCTTGTCCATGTGTTTATTGGCCTTCTCAAAGAATTCTAATAGATTGGGGAGACACGATTTCCCTTTAGAAAAGCCGTGTTGACTCTTCCTCAACATATTGTGTTCATCTGTGTGTCTGATCCTTCTGTTCTTTACTATAGTTTCTACCAATTTGCCTGGTCCTGAGGTTAGGCTTCCCAGCCTGTAATTGCCAGGATCACCTTGGGAGCCTTTTTAAAAATCGGCATTACATTAGGTATCCTCCAGTCAACTGGTCCGGAGGCTGATTTAAGCATTACATCCCACAGTTAGTAGTTCTGCAATTTCATATCTGAGTTCCTTCAGAACTCTTGGGTGAATCCCATCTAGTCCTGGTGACTTATTACTGTTCAATGTATCAATTTGTTCCAAAACCTCCTCTCTTGACATCTCAGTCTGGGACTGGTCCTCAGATTTCTCACCTAATAAGAATGGCTCAGGTGTGGGAATCTCCCGCACATCCTCTGCAGTGAAAACAGATGCAAAGAATTCATTTAGTTTCTCTGCAATGACCTTGTCTTCCTTGAGGGCTCCTTTAGCATCTTGATCAGTGGCCCCACTAATTGTTTGGCAGGCTTCCTGCTTCTGATGTACTTAAAAAAAATTGCTCTTAGCTTTTGTGTCATTTGCTGGTTGCACTTTGAATTATTTTTTGGCCTGTCTAATTATACTTTTACACTTGACTTGCCAGAGTTTGTGTTCCTCTCTATTTTCCTCAGTAGGATTTGACTTCCAAATTTTAAATAAATGGCCTTCACCTGATCCATGAGGAGGGGATCCTGCAAACACTTATACATGGGTTTAACTTTATTATTGCAAGCAGTCATGGGTCTAACTCGTGGTATTAATGTCCAGCATGTGCGTAAGTGTTTGGGCCTTTTGCCAGGAGACCTAAAGCTCTTCCTACAAGGCATCTATGTTTTATCATCCCCATTTCACAGATGGGAAAATGGAGGGTCAGAGAAGTTGCCCAAATATTACAGCTTTTGAATGACAGGCTTCCAGGAAAAGCTCTTACTTCACCCACCTGGTCAGGCTTCTCCCGCTCGGCCGTTCTTGCTCGTGACGTTTCTTTATGGGGCCTGCCAATAGGGGGAGACAAAGCATCATTCTGCTGGTGGGGAGGTCATTGGGGGTTAATATGGGGGAGCCAGATCTATTGCTGGTGTAATTGGGTGTAGCTCCACAGAAGTCAATGGAACACTGCTGATTTACACCAGTGGAGGATCTGGCCCTGGATCTCAGTTATGTTCATTTGATAATTTTCTCTCTCTCTCGGCCCCACCCAGATTTTGTCCGCCCTGGCTAAGATCATGAAGGAATGCTGGTACCAGAGCCCCTCTGCTCGGCTCACTGCCCTGAGGATTAAAAAGACCCTAAAGAAGCTGAGCAGCTCCCTAGAAAAGCCCAAACAAGATTATTAACTGCGGGGAGCAGGCCCGAGAGCGCTGGGATCGGGTTTCTGACTCACTTGCTCAGGCTCCGAAGCAGCAGAGAAGCCGACGAGGTTCAAGGTCACTGAGTTTATGCTGCGCGCAGGGAGGGGGCCAAGGCTCTTTGCGTGACTATGTCCCAAACCGGTTTTTCCCTCGAAGTCCAGCCCCGTTGTGGAAGGAGGATTTTAATTGGCCACCACTCCCCAGGGATCATTCCAACCTGCTGCAGAAAACCCCACCAAGCAGCTGCCAGTTGCCCCAGCACGTCTTTCGCAGTCGCTCTCCAGTGTCCTCAGAGTTGGGTTTTTTTGGAAGGTTTTTTTTTTATTAATTAAAAAAAAAAATCTCCCAGCCCATTTATAAACATACCCGCTGGCTCCGTGAGCTGACGCCAGCCTGTCTCGCGCGCCAGACGGGAACATGAGCAGCAGCCCGCGCCCCGCCCTGCTCGCAAAAGTGGGGCGTTGACTCTGAACGCCACATCAGGACCATGTGAAAAGCAAGAGTCTCAGGTTAGCCTTTGGGATCCTTTTCCACATGGGTGAGCTTCCGCGCACGCGTGTCTGTCTGTGGGCACGTGTAAAAGAACACGTGTAAAAGAACACAGAGTGCACCCTGGAATCACCAGGAGCCGGGCAGCAGCTCAGGGACTGGAACTGGCCTGTGATGAATGCTCTGTGCTCATTCAGGGGGCGCAGCCGAAGCCACTGGGGGATGTACTAATTTAGCATCCTATTGAGAACTAAAGCTGTTCTCTACCCCAGTGGAGAGTCCTCAGGGCACAGCCTGCCACCCCACCCTGGGGCTGAACCCCCCCTGGGGCTGCAGGTGTTATTCCTCCCTCCTGCGGCGGAGATCTGGCCTTCACGCGCACCGGCCCTTTCCTCGTGGTCATTCAGAGCAAGGCGCAGCTCCATGTGGGAGCCTGTCTGATTCACTTTCATTTGTTCACACCGGGCAGGAATTTGGTGCCAGCAGCCGTTCGGGGTCTAGTGCCAACTTGACATTTCCTGGGTTGTTGTGATCTACCCTCTCCCGCCCCGCAGAAGGGCAAGAAATACCCCCTCTTTCAGCGGGTCCCCCTCATTTCCCCAGCGCGTCCAGCTACTCCATCCCCAGCTGCTGGCAAGCCAGCCCTGGCCCGCTTAATCTCCCTGCTACCCAGGGCTGGAGCAGAGAGTTCCTGCCCCCTCCTCCATCACTGACACAGGCCAGCATGAAGGAATCTGGGCTATGCTCAGACCTGAGCTTCCCCAGTGAACTTGGCACCAGCAGGGCTCCCCGCCCAGAGCTCCCCCGGCGACAGCAGCCAGGAATTCCCCGCCGGGTGCAACGTATGCAGCGTGTTTCTTGCATTCTGCAAAGGATGGTACTGGGTTAAGTCCGGGTCAACGTCCCCACCCTACCTCGCTGCTGCAGATCCCAGCTCGTAGATACTCCCTGCCGTATCTTCCGCCCTTGGGTACTTTGGGTGCATTGGCTTCAATGGGAAGAGGAGTCACGTCGCATCCAAGCAGACCTGCGAACGATGGGTCAGAGCCACTGTGTCCAGCCCCGGCCTCGTCTCCTGTGGAGGCCTTTCCACCTGTGCACACTGGCCATTCTTGTGGGGTGTCTTTTCCCACGCATTTTGCACAAGTGGAAATGACAACACAAGGTGCAAGGCGGGGCAGAAGAAGACGCCAGGTCTCCCTAAAGGCAGCCCAGATTTCCCAGCCACTGGAGGGGCCCACCTGACACTCCCTTGTCTGTTATAGACTGAGGCGCCTTGGGGGACACTCCCGGTCTGTAAGGGACACAATATAATCCACATTGCAGAGCCGCATCTGAACTCGCCCAGACTTTGGAATAGGGTGACCAGACAGCAAGTGCGAAAAATTGGGACAGGGGGTTGGGGGGTAATAGGAGTCTATATAAGAAAAAGAGCCCAAAATCAGGACTGTCCTATAAAATCGGGACATCTGGTCACCCTAGTTTGGAAGCAACGTTTTGAGTGGGGTCCCTCTCTGGTTTATCCACATCCTGAACTGTCTGGAGCGGGGACACCCAACCCCCGAATGCTGCCCACCGCTGCCTGGCTGCTGTCACACGCGTGCAAGGACAGCGCTGAGCAGCTGCGGGGTTTTATTGCTGGTGGTTTCAGCTGCCTAGTTATCGAGGAAGATACAGGCCTGAGCAAAATATTGTGGCTGTGTGTGTTTGTTTTTGATTAACAGAGCCAGGGCTCAGTCCGGAGAGATTCTGAGCACCCTCCACTCCCCTTGACTTCGCCTGGAGCGAAGGGCGCTCAGTGACTCGCGGGGGCAGGTCCCTGGTTGAACAGATATTGGCAAATGAAGGGCCTGAGCATGTTCCCACTGCACTCCATGGGCAGTTTTACAACCGCTTTCAATGGGCTGCAGCCAAAAACCTTTCTCCTCCTCTCTGGGCATCTCACGCAGCTCAGTCCTTCCTGGAGCTGGGACATAAACTGCCCCATCAGCCCAGTCCTGTGACCAACCAGGGGCTTGTAGGCATATATTAATGAAGTACATGTCTGTCTTTGCATATCCTCGGAGCTCTGATTGGAGTACAGCAATATCATGGATTTCATGTGCTAATGAGCCCCTGGGGAGCTTTTCTCTCTGTCTCAAGAGTATAAAGATAAGAGACAGGCACATTTCCCGGCTCTCCTAAACCCCAGGGGAACAGGAGGACTCACATGCTCAAAGACAGTCACGTGCTTTAAGTGCCTTGTTGAATGGGGGCCTGAAATACCTTCCTCTTGTCACCTCTCTTGTGATGCTCACCTGATAGCCATCACTATATTTAAGGCTGAAAAAGAGTTCCCATTATACCTGCCACATTCTTCTCTTTCCTTCCTTCCCTGGAATGCAGCAGCACAGAGATCTTTCAGCTAAAGAAGAAGCCAGTCCCTAAAGTTCTGACCCGGATCCAATAATTTCTCCAAAGCTTAAAGCTGTTCAGATCTTGGGGATCAGTTTGGTCTCCTCTGTAACATCAGTTTAAACGATGCCCAGAAAAACAGCTTTGGGCCCTATTCTGTAGTTATTTATATGTTAAAATGTAATATATTGAATAAAATGTAAAGCGATTTTATCTCCTAAGCGCTGCAAAATCTCTGCCTTTTGCCCAAAGTGAGATGTCAGGAGACAGGGAAAGCCTTGCTGCCCAGAGCTCATGCATGGTCTTTATTTATGCTCAAAGTGTTCAACTCCTGTGAATAACGTCATATATCTCGTTTGCATCCAAATCCTACAATAAACCTTGCTTCCAACCCATTTACAATCTTTTCTTCTTACAGATTTGGGGGAGGGGGAGCTGATGCTGCAGCACATGGCTGCAAAATGAACCCCCAGGGGATTTGCCTGACCAGTTTGGAAAGCTTTGAAGGTGTCAGAGAGTAATTAGCAAGGGAGGATTTGGCCAGGGCTAATGCCCTGACTCTTACAAAAAAATCTGTCATAAGATCTTTAATGATCCATGAGTGGTCAAGACATTGGCTTTACACCATGAGGGCTGTGCAGTGGACTGGGTCAATTCTGTTTCAGTGCATCACTTACCCAGGAATAATACTACTTAGCGCTTTTCATCCCAAGATCCCCACTCCCTAGTTCGGGGAGATGGTTATCTCCATTTTACAAACAGAGGCAGAGAGAGGCGAAGTGATTTTCTGAAGGTAGCACAAGGAGTTAGTGGTGGAACTGGAAACAGAACCTGGATTTCCCAACTCCCAGGGCTGCACCCTGCTGTCTCCCCGTGCAACTTCCCGAGGCATCTTCCTTTTTCCTTACAGATCCATCCATGTACTAGACTGGCTAACGGCTCCTTCACTTAGAGCAGGATCACAGCAGATCATGGCCATGGATGTGAGGTTTTTTTATATCTGATTCTGCTCTCACCTATGCCTGTTTTACATGGGTGTAACTGTACTGAGCCTGATTCGCCCCCCTTTAGATCAGTATGAAGTGGCTGTAAATGGCTACCCAAGGGCAATGGAGAACCAGGCCGATGGAGTTACCTCTGGTTTACACCAGCTTGTGTGAAAGGGAGAAGATCTAGCCTCTCTCTTTTTATGCCTGGGTGAAAATCCCCTTTACAAAGAGCAGGATCTGGCCACTGAAAGCAGATCTGCGGTGTGCATTACTGTTCCTAGGAATTTACACCAAAAAAGGACAAAAAACGCACCAACAAAATCCAGGTCTTGTTTGCGACCACTGGAAATGGCTATAACAACATTATTTAAACAGGATACTAGAGGTTCATTGAGCCTGCATCACCCGGCTCCTTATCAGCCGATCCACATCATCTAGCACGCAGGAGTTTCCTGCTGATAGCAACACCGCATAAGTCAAAAACCCGGAGACAGATGAAAGAGGAACTTGCTCAGGAGATTTTGTTGCAATCATATTTTTTTTCCGCTCCCTGATTAAAAACCTGCAGGGTGGGTTGACCTTTCCTGGAATTTCTTTTTGGTTTTTACGGGTAGCCTTGCGAAACATGCACCAAGCAATTGGCTGGTCTATCAGGCGTGTGATGTGCTCCTAAGATCCACCCCCAAGTCGAGCCCCGCCCACGCATGGCCCAACATCAGACTAGTTTATGCTGATCTGCACGACAGGGTCATCCCACTGTTTTCTTGGGGTCACAGAAATAGTGAACAAGGCGGTTGCTGAATTTGTCATCACTGCTGTCCCCGCTTTCTCCCCTATAGCAGATTCCCCCAGGATCTCTCAGTGCCCCCAATGTCAGGTTTTCTGTATGTCCTGCCATTCCCTCCTCCCCCCATACCAGGTCCCATGTTCTCGCATGCTCTCCTCACCATGACAGCGGCTCTGTGTGCCCCTCTTTCCCCTCCCACCGTGCCTGGGTGGCTCCCCCATTCTCCTCGCCATGCCATAGGCTCGGTATGTCCCCCCCCCCAACTCTCCACTTCGTTGCGATCTATAGACAAGTGCAAGGTGCTTGACGTTGTGGCTCTGCTAAACAGATGGCAGGGGCTCCATGTCTCCCCTCTTCGGGGAGAATCATTAAGGTTCTGTCCACTGATGCTTAAAATGTTCCCTTCAATTGTGGACTGAATCGGATGCCGTGTTCAAAAGTTAGAATGTTACAGCTAAAGAGGCCAACTGAGCGAAGATGTCATGTTGGGCCTTGCAAGCTGAGCCAATAAATTGCCAATTTATTCCTCTTTCTCCGACTTCCCCATCTAGACGGTGAGCTCCTTGGGCAGGGGGCTGGCCTTAAATGTTCGGACAGTCCCGAGCATGTCGTGGGCATCACTGCAAAGAAATAAATAACAACGGAACTGCCAGAAACTGCCCCCTGCCCGCTGCTCACAGTCAGCCAACAGCCAAGTCCTCGTGCAAACATTCCCTAATCCCCCAGATGTCACACATTTTAGGCTGAACGATGACTGGTCTGACAATCTGTCATGAATGTTCAGTTGCTCGGCATTCACCATTCACCTGTTTATAAACTTTCCATCATCCAGGAAAGCACTTAAGTGCCTGCTTAAATCCGTCCCCACTCTGGTCAGCAAGTATATGCCTGTATGCTTTCCTCCGTGACAGGGAGTTTTGTGAACTGAGGTCTCCATCAAGGTGCAGCAACAATACTATGCAACCGAGGTGCTAAACCAGACTCCCCCCCTTATTGAATGTTTGAGGAATGGCTGATAGACTGAAAATAAGTCGTTGCAATTCTTCAGCATAGATTTAGGACCAACCACTATTCACAGCAACCCAGACTGGTCCACAAGCAATTCGCTAACCAGAGAAGAAGCTAGGGCCTAGATCTTCAAAGATATTTAGGTGCCTAACTCCTGTGGGAGTTAGAAGCCTAAGGACCCTTGAGCGAAAAAGGTCCAAGAGCTGAACAGGTCTGGGCCTAGCTAACTGCAGTCCCCATATTCCTTTGTAATTTCCTAGCCTCGGCTCCTCTTTGATCTCATCTCGGGAAGATTCGGGAGGCCAGACTTTCAAAGGGCTCGGCTCTTATTTGGCCCCTGAACAGAATGGTCAGATTTTCAAGTGCTCGGGCCAAGCAGCCCCGTGCGTTCTGAAAGAGCTGCATGAAGCACTGGCGTGAGCATGACTCCAAGCCAAAGTCAGCCATAGGGAATGACTTAAAGGACACTCACTCCAAACTCCTCAAATGATCTATTCCTGGCCTGTAAACATGCATTATAATGTCCCCAACCAGCAGATGGGTTTGCCCCCGTCGATACATTTTTCCTATGGTTTTACGATCATTTTCTGCTTATGGGCCTGAGCCTGCAACATGAGGGGATCTCAGCACCTTACGGGATCAGAGTTTTGTATTACTGTTGCTTTGGGATCTTTGTGTGTCTGCACACACGTACACACATGCTTTAGGAACTCAGCAAATTAATCATGGGCTCAGCCTACAGCAAGAATTTAGGATGGATTTTTTTTTTCTGGAATGCAACAATTGGTAGAGTAAACCCAGCACACCAAGTCCCCAGGGACCCATAGATCCAGGCATGTGCACTATATAGGAGGAGGGAATGAAAAAGAGCCCAGCAGTTTGCAATGAAATGCGTTTTAATTGGAATGCCAGAGATTCCACTGGTGCCTCTCTGGGGTAGCAATGGAATGGTCTGGGATGTCCAGCCAGCCAGCCTCAGGCTCACATTACTGAGTCTGCCTGCATTTAGCATGTTCCCCTGCCAGGTTTGCTGCATGCTAGGGTCTGAAAATAGCCCTTCTTGGCCAAGGGCGGGGGGATCCAGTATCACTGTGCCTGCAATGCAGTGTTTGTGGGGAGGAGTGGGGGATAGAGTATTACTGTGTCTGTAATGCATTGTAACGGGTTGTAACTTCAGGTACAACCACAGTGGCATCCTCTCCCCCTGTATTGCATACGGTGACAGTGACTCCCTCCAACGACATGGGATATGCAGATTTGCCCCATATGCATTGCAGAAATGATTGATGCATCCCCCTGTGTATTGCCCACAGGTTGCACACAGCCTTCCCTGTGTGCACTGCATGTCTGTGTGCGCACCTATCGCTCCTCTCCCTGGTTGTACACATGACACTAGTTCCTTCCAGGTAGATTTCTCAGTTAGTACAGAACACCCACGTGCATTGCACAAACACTGCGCACTACTCCACGTGCACTGCACACAGACTGGCGTTGGCTTCTCCTGCACGACATGGCATGTACACCATACACGCTGCACGTCATGTAGAAAGACACTGGCTCTCCGCTGGGTGCATTGCATACCCATTGCCCCAGTGTGCATTTGCACAACCAGTGTACACCATTTGCACACACATGGCCCCCATATCCATTTGCACACCCACTGCACATTCGTTCCATGTCATTTGCCTCAACCATGCCCCCCAAAGCCATTTGCACACCCGTGTGCATCTGAACACACACTCTCGTGTACAGTTGCACACCCCTGGCCTCAATGTCCATCTTGACACCCACAGCCCCATGTGGATTATCCACTTACACACACACGCTGTCTACCCATTGCCGCCCCTCGTACATTTGCCTGCACACCCTTGGGGACCCCATCTGCATTTGCACACCCATTGCACCCCGCGCGCACGCGCACAGCACGCTCATTCCACCCTAAGGACGCCGCCCTAGCCGTGCTCTTTTAGTGTCGGCGGACAGCTGCTTTTCCCGCCCCCCCCCCGCCCCTTTAAGGCCCGGCGGCCCCGCCCTCTGCCCCTCCCCTTTAAGGCCCGGCGGCCCCGGCGGCGCTGCTCGCTCGCGCTCGGTGTCTCGCGCTGGCCGGGCCCGGACGGGAGCGAGGCTGCGGCGGTTGCTATGGCGGAGTCGGCTCGCGCTGCCTGCCCCTTCCCGCGCTCGCCGCTGCCGGCGGCCGCGCTCGCGCTGCTCCTGCTCCCGCTGCTGGGCGGGCCCGGGGGCGCCCGGGGTGAGTGCGGGGGCCGGGGGCAGCGTGGCGGGTCGGGGGGCGCCCCCCCCCCCCGCTGTGCGCGTGAGGGGCTGGGGGGTTCGGGGGGTGCAGGGATTGGGGGGGGCTGAGGAGCCACCGTGCCCGGGGGGGGTGCAGGGATTGGGGGGGGGCTGAGGAGCCACCGTGCCTGGGGGGGGTGCAGGGATTGGGGGGGGCTGAGGAGCCCCCGTGCCCGGGGGGGGGTGCAGGGATTGGGGGGGGCTGAGGAGCCCCCGGGCCCGGGGGGGGTGCAGGGATTGGGGGGGGCTGAGGAGCCCCCGTGCCCGGGGGGGGGTGCAGGGATTGGGGGGGCTGAGGAGCCACCGTACCCCGGGGGGGGTGCAGGGATTGGGGGGGGGCTGAGGAGCCCCCGTGCCCGGGGGGGGTGCAGGGATTGGGGGGGGGCTGAGGAGCCCCCGTGCCCGGGGGGGGTGCAGGGATTGGGGGGGGGCTGAGGAGCCCCCGTGCCCGGGGGGGGTGCAGGGATTGGGGGGGGGCTGAGGAGCCCCCGTGCCCGGGGGGGGTGCAGGGATTGGGGGGGGGCTGAGGAGCCACCGTACCCGGGGGCGGTGCAGGGATTGGGGGGGAGCTGAGGTGCCCCTGGGGGGGTGCAGGGATTGGGGGGCTGAGGAGCCCCCGTGCCCCGGGGGGGGGTAGAGGGATTGGGGGGCTCACCTGCATGGAACCTGGGGTGCCACCTGTCTGGGGTGCGGGGAGTGATGTGATCTTCCCTGGGGGTGCCGTGGCTGGGGTCGGGGGTCGGTTTGGGAAGCCCCTTCCCAAGGGCACTCGAGGGTGCTGCAGGGAGCTCGTTTTAGTGGAGGGGACGCTGGGGAGGGGGGTGTGAGCTGAGGAAGGTCTCTGGGGGGAAGGGGTGGGGGTGTCTGGGGTCTGTGTTTGTTTCCTGGTGGGGCAGGGAGGATTAGGTGGGGGTGCCTGAGGTCTATGTTGCCTGGTGGGGTAGGGAGGCTTGTGGAGGGTACTTGGGGGTCTGTTGCCTCCTGGGGGGCAGGGAGGATTGGGTGGGGATGCCTGGGGTCTGTGTTGCCTGGGGGGGGGTCTGTGTTGCCTCCTGGGGGGCAGGGAGGATTGGGGGGGGGGCACTTGGGGGTCTGTGTTGCTTCCTGAGGGGCAGGGAGGATTGGGTGGGGATGTCTGGGGTCTGTTGCCTTTGGGGGGCAGGGAGGATTGGAGGGGCACTTGGGGGTCTGTGTTGCTTCCTGAGGGGCAGGGAGGATTGGGTGGGGATGTCTGGGGTCTGTTGCCTTTGGGGGGCAGGGAGGATTGGAGGGGCACTTGGGGGTCTGTGTTGCTTCCTGGGGGGCAGGGTGGATTGGGTGGGGGTGCCTGAGGTCTGTGTTGCCTTGTGGGGGGGGCATGTCTGTGGGAGGAAGGGATTGGGGACCTTGGCTTAGCTTTCATAGGTGAGACGTGGGGATGGGACAGAGAGACTGGGTAGAAGTGGAGGGAACCCAATTCTCGTGGAGGATAAGGAGGTGCCGGGCTAGGAGGAGACTCTGGAACCCACTCTCTGAGAGGCTGGCAGGAGACTGAGCTGTGGGGACTGAGGGTACTTTTCAAGGGGCAATTTGGGGAGCTGTGGTCTAGGTGGGTGATAGGGGAATTGGATGAGTAACAGGGTTTGTGTGTGTATTGGGGGACCTTCCATGGAGATCTAGGTTCTCCTCTTTGTGGTGGGGAGGTTTGGAATGCTCCTTTTGTGTCTTAGGAAGCATAGAAGGGAAATGAAGACTTGGTAGGATTCTACCATGGGAGATTTGGGGGACTATCTTCATTCAGGGTGTGGAAAAATGCTTCACCAGAGGGATTACCCTCTCTTAGAGAATAGGGGAATTTCGGGAGTTGTGCAGGGTATGGGTTCTCTTGTCCTCGGAGGACAGATGTTTGTGGGTAGGAGACTCGTATTGTTGACTAGTGGTCTCAAAATTGTCTTTGATCTATGGAATTTCTAGGGCTTGTATTGCCTTGGTTATAGGGTCTGTTTGGTGACCCACCAGAATCGATGCAGGAGTAGAAAGAGGTGTCCTCTAGAGTCTGTGCAGAGTGTGTGGGGTGGCCGCATTGTTATGCAAATTAAGGTGCACAGCATCTTTATTTTTTAGGAATTAAAATCCGAGGTTTTAATATTATTTCCCTTGAATTATACTTTAAAATGGCTCCTCTCCAACGCCCCTCACTCCTGGGGACCAGCTCCCAGTAATTGTGGGAGGTATGGCACCTTTGTAGAGGAGGCCAGAAGCTTCCAAACCACTTTCGGTACTGCAACATTTATAAATGTCCACGGTGAGGTTGGAGGAAACATTCTTTGTTTTTGTTTCTTTGTGGTTTTATCAGGTGTTACTGCTTCTTTTAACCTGTTTAACCTTTTACTTAAAGCCAAGTGCTGCTGCTTTGATTTAAAAAATAAATTGAAACTTGTGCTGGTGAAAGGCATCAGCTTGACTAGGCTGAAGACTGATGCCTTCCTTCTATTTATTCACTGAGTTAGTATAGTGCTCGCTTTCCTGCCAGTCTGCCTCTAAGCTCAGGGCAGAGGGTAGCTTCTTTTTCATGACCCATTCAGTCCTTGGCCTCTGGAAAATTGCCCACAAGAATGTTAATAGGGATAGCTGTTTGTGTAATTTGAACAGGTGTCCAATGAGAATTGAGACCCACAGCTCATTTTGCCTATGTCAGATTGTAGAACTTTGGGTCTTTACGGGATCAGATGTTTGTTGCTAACCTGTGAAGCAGCAGATAATATATTTGACATTCCTGATGAAATTGCTGTTAATACAGATGCACTTGGATAGAGGATAGGTATATGATTTTTTTTAAAACTCAGAATGACATATAGCCTTAGAAATTTGCATCAGCCACCCTTTGAAATCCATCAAAGGTCTCTAGGTTAGGTTCTCCTCTCAGTTCTGTTGTGAAATCTTCATCTTGCATCTTCCATAAAGTTAGTGTATATAAAAGTAAACAGGAAATTGATAATTGACTTCCTGTGTTTTGTGGAAATTAAGCTGATTATCTGTAGCTTTGATATTGTACTTTGTATAGCTGGCTAATGTTTCCATGAAGCATCTTTTGTGTTTTCATTCACACTGTGTGAAAGGTGTCAGTGCAGTATGGTCTTGTGGACAGGGAAGAAGGTGTGAGTAGGTCCCAGTGTTTGTGGAAGGATAGTTACGTGAACAAACAACTAATTTTGTAGAACAGCACAAATAGGTTATAGGAGACATTTCTTCTTTCACCCAGAAAAACTGTCAGGGAGTGTAGAATGAATCGAACGCTGTTTGCTGCTTAAGAAGCCATTATGTAAACTCTGTGCCTTAACAAACAAGGTCTCAGAAGCTTTCTGTTGTGCCCTATATGTGTTTTACTTGAGTCTAACAGCTTCCTGTTTCATTGTGCATTGTAAAAAGATCCTAGTTCACACAGCATTTTGAAGATGTAAAGTGCTATATGCATTAGTAAATAAGACTTACAAAAACGTCCTCCTCCTCCCTCCCTGGTTATCTCTGTAGTGTAGCATTATGTGGGATTTTGTTTGTTCACTGCAGAACCTTTTTGTTTCCTTTGAATAAAGCACTATCTTCCACAGGTAGGTCCTGTGACTAACACCTGCTTAAAACATATGTTTACCCAATTAAATCAGACTAGCTCTGCATGGTACATAATTCATATTTTAGAACTCTCCAAGAAAGATTTTTTTCTAACTGGAAATTAAAAACTGGCCAACAGGCATTCATGAACTTTTTTAAACCTCTTGGCCAGACGACTCAGACTTTTTTTTTCTCTGGGTACACAATCTGTTGCCAGCAGTGGATGCACCGGAAATCAGTGTTGCGAAAGGAGTAAAGTGAAACGTCAGTTCTGTAATAGCAAACAAAGTTCACAGGGTGTCAACTAGGTGGGAATGGTTTCTCTCCATGTGTCCAGGGAGTAGTTATCTGAGTGAAATGACTGAATTAAGTTCTTTTGTTTGTGCATTCCAGTGGGGTAAGCTGTGTTGGGGGAATTTCTGTGATGAAACCCCCACTAATAGTGAATATTATAAGTCAGGTCATGGAGTGTGGGTAGATGTGCAGTGGTAGGATGGCTTGTTGGTCCTATTTATTTCAGCAATAACCTTTTTATTTAGACTCGCAAAAGACACATGCTTGTTGCCTAAGCCTCTGGGCCTACTTACAACGATAAACAATATTTTTAATGCATCACATCAATAACTGTCAGAGTTTGTGCCCTAAGAACTGTCAGCGACTGGTGAACATCTTTGCTTTGCTATAGAATTGACTTTTAGAAGAAGCTTTCTTAATGCTGAAGCACGGATTTGGGCTTCATTAAACTTATTGTTCTCATAGCAAATTTTAAAAATGTAAAATTAAACAGGTGTCAAGGCTAGAGTGGGGGGTGGGAACACAGGTCAGCATTTGTTTTCTGACTTGAAGAGCAGCAATCACAGCGACATCAGGATTTATTTTAATAAATATTAAATGTATTCAAATAACAATGAATTGTAAAGAAGTGAATTGAAATAAGTCAGGCCACTCAGAGGCAGTCACTTTGTGTAATAGAGGTTGGTACTTACTGCACAGTGACAACTGCTCACTGTAATAGAAAGTGTATGCTGACTGCATTTTCCCCCTGTATGTTTTCCATTCAGTAGTATTGCTTTAATATCCAATTCAGCCTCTGTTAGAGTGCTGTAGCCAGCTTCTGGGGGGTGTATGCACCCAGTTTTTCTGTTGGCCCTTTTTATTTCTAACTTCATTGATTCTAGTGTAACTTCTGGTTTCTACAAAATTTTTCATATTACCCAGGAAATTATTTCAGCATTAACTAGTGGTTACAAAGTAAAATGTAAAATTAATAGCAATTGGAAAGCAGATTTAAGAAACAATGGCAAGGGGCAAGAGACATTTGCAGATGAGATTTGGAAGTAGATGGAAAGTTGATGAGGCACCAAGATGTAGGAAGTCTGTTCCAAATGGTGGCATCAACAGAAGAGAAGGCTCCTGCACCAATCCTGTCATGATTGTGTGGTAGAACAGAGGACGCACTTGCTCGAGGAGTAAAGAAATAAGGTTTGTGAAGTAGGCTGGAATGGGTACATGGGTTTAAAACCATATTTGTTTCAGAACTGAGTTCTAATATGGAATAAGTGAGGTGGCTTGAGAATCGACAGTGGTGTGCTACTGTTTCGTAGTATGTGAGAGGGTAAGCAGCAGCATTCTGTACCTGCCAGCCTCTAGAACCTGGACTTGGTAATGCCAGCTGCTCTGGGCAAAGAGTTGCAGTGATCGGGATGAAAGTAGTGGGATGTATCGGGAACTAGCATGAACGTGAGCTTGATTTTTAGACTGTTTTTTCTGTACTCTTAACTAGGCAGAAGAGTTTTAAATGTGTTTAATTTTAACAAGGTCTGGCCAACTCCATGACAAAGTGACCACAATTTTATCTGGCATAATTCTCTTATTGATTTAAACACTGAGTTTTAGGAAAGTGTAGTCAATTTCGCCATCTATTAGATTAGTTTTGAGTATCACTTGTCCTTATGTTTTGAGAATGAAACCCTCATTGTGTCCTCGAACAGCCACTAGACTTGAGGCCACTGTCATCCTGCCCCATGTATGATACAGCTGGGTGTCTTGCAATTTATGCATGGGACTGGCAGATAGGAAAGATGGATTCTGTTCCTAGTCCTGTAGTGGACTCACTGTCTGACCTTGGGCAAGTCATTTACAGGTGACACATTGATTTTGTGTCCCATTTTTTGTTTCATTGTTGTGTATAGTGAAGGCTTGAAAGGCACTTATTTCTTTCTCCGATGTGCATACATGCCTCTCCATCATAAAATATAAAGAAGGAACAGAGGGCACAAACCCTTGTTTTCTTTGCAGGTCAACTTTAGCCTCTGTGCTTCAGTTTGCTGGTGTGGGTGGGAAACCGAGATAGTACCTTGTACGGATACTGTGAGGCTTAATTCTTTTAGTAGGCACTCTAGAGTAGATAAGGTTCCAGCGGTTGCTGGTGTGTGAGTCCTCATGTTATGCAGATATGATCTGGGAAGGGTTAAATGACATCCGTATTAAAATGTTGCAAGAGCCTTGTCTACACTAGCCCTCTCCTTGGTGGAACTACATTAGTAAAAAAGAGTAGAGTAGACCTGTTGGCAGGATTGACAAAACAATCCTGCCAATACCAGGGATGGCACTGCTGCCCATAAAATCACAGACGTGTAGGACTCAAAGGGACCTTAGTAGGTCATCTAGTTCAGTCCCTTCACTGAGGTAGGACTAAGTATTATCTAGACCATTCCTGCCACGTGTTTGTCCAACCTGTTCTTGAAAACCTTCAGTGACTGAGATTCCACAACCTCCCTAGGTATCTTGTTCCAGTGCTAAACTACCCTTACAGTCATCACGTTTTTCCTAATGTCTAACCTAAATCTGCCTTGCTGCAGTTTAAGCCCATTACTACTTGTCCTGTCTTCAGTGGATAAGAACTTATCACCCTCCTTTTTATAACAGCCTTTTATGTACTTGAAGACTGTTATTGTGTCCCCCCCGCCCCTTCCTCTTCTCCAGACTAAATAAGCCCAGTTTTTTCACTTTTTCCTTGTAGGTCATGTTTTCTAGACCTTTAATCATTGTTCTTGCTCTCCTTTGGACTTTCTCCAGTTTTTCCACATCTTTCCTGAAGTGTGGTGCCCAGTGCTGCACGCAATACTCCAGTTGAGGCCTTATCAGTGCTGAGTAGAGTGGAAGAATTCTTGTCTTGCTTACAACTTCCTGCTGATACATCCCAGAATGATGTTTGCTTTTTTTGTAACAGTATTGCATTGTTGACTCACATTTAGTTTCTGATCTGTGTAACCCTCAGATCCTCTTCTGCAGTATTCCTTCCTAGGCAGTCATTTCCCATTTTGTATTTGTGCAATTGATTATTCCTTTCTAAGTATAGTATTTTGCATTTGTCCTTATTGAATTTCATCCTGTTTATTTCAGACCATTTCTCCAGTTTGTCAAGATCACTTTGAATTCTAATCCTGTCCCTGAAGTGCCTGCAACCTCTCCCAGCCTGGTATCATCTGCCATCTTTCTATCTCAAGAGTGGTGGTGTTTCTGCCTAGATCTTTCAGTCCTCCTGAGAACATGAGAGCTGTTGCTCAGAGCCCATCAGTTCCAGCAGTGCTGCTATAGCTCTTGATTAAAATTCCTTTCATAAACCAAGCGATAAAAAGGGAGGATTCCTTAACTCTCTTCTAAATCTTCCTGTTGCAGTGTTGATTGACTGCCTGTGTGTAATTTAAAAAAAAAAGTAATGAGGAATGGAACTGGAGGAGCTCCACCACCCCTCCAATTGATGTCATGACCACCAGCATTCAGTCTTGGATTAAATCACAGTGACAGTTCACTTCAGCATAAATACAAATCTGATCCATCTTTTAGAGTGAGAACAAAGCTTTCATTCTGAGGATCTGCAGCTTAATGTTACACTTGTTTAAACAGCTTCTTTAGGGTTGGGTTTGTCTTTGAGCAGAACGTCAAAAAGACAGTGTACTGAACAGATACAACAGAATCCACTGCCAACTTCTATAGCACCTTTCATGCAAACTCATCCCTAGGCACTTTAGTGGAACTAGATGCCAATTGTGTGAACTGTCGTTTTTTCTTTTGTCCAGTCAGTTCTTCTATTTAAGTAGATTATATATTTTGTTCAATAAGAGCTTTTTCTTCAGAAAAAGATAGCTGTTAGTGTGAAAAAAAAATTGTATTCAGTCATTTCTCCTTTTGACTTGCCCAAACATCCCCAGCTGCTCTCATAATCTTGGTGTGAAAGGAGCTTGTGTTCAGCTTTCAAATACCTGTTGGGTTTTGAACATTATCCAAGGTGAAAGAATTGTAGTTTTTCTTTTAGAAATACATCAATAAAACCAGAAGCCGAACCCAGTAAGAAGAACTTTCCCTTCTGGTTAATCAGAACTTGAAATGCTAGAACTGCACAAGTTGCCTTGTAATTCTGTTTGTGCTGGCATCCCTTAATTCCCCTATTTCCCTCCAGGCATCGATGCAGAGAGGCCCTGGAAAACAGCCAATCGCCCAGGCCCTGGAAAACAGCATCTGAGCCGTTATTGCTGCAGCTCCTACAGTTGGCCAATATGGGACACTTGCAGAAGAACAATGATCTAGCTGGCCATTTTGCTCTAG
This sequence comes from Chelydra serpentina, assembly GCA_037349315.1. Lineage (NCBI taxonomy): Eukaryota > Metazoa > Chordata > Testudines > Chelydridae > Chelydra > Chelydra serpentina. Next base: position 918,924 of record JBAIAC010000079.1, read on the forward strand.
GGTAGCCGCATGTGTCTATATATGCGAGTACTGGACTTCTTCATAAAAGAGAAGATGAGAGCCATTCAGACACTTAGGAAGGGAAAGTAGTATAATGTTTGAAACGGGGTAGGAATTGGGCTTCAGATTCTATTCCCAGTTCTGGCACTGATTTGCTGTGTGGTCTGGGGCATTTTGCTTCCATTTACTTTTCTGTAAGATGGACTTAAAGGTCACCTGCTGCATAGGGATTGTGAAGCTGAATGTTTGCAGTCCTCTAATGAAGTTTGAGATCCTCTAATGAAAGGTACAATAGAAGTATGTACCTTTGTTCACTGAGAAATATCTTCCCTACTCTCGTACTGCTCCTTTATTCTAAAGGTTCCCAGGATGTAAACACAAGAATCCCTTCATGTCACGTGTCACTAAAATGCACAGCCATCTCTGGTGAGGCGGTTTGCAGCCAAGCTGGACAATCGGCACACAACAGCATGTGGACAAATCTTGGCCAGCGTCATTAGGGCATACCTTTTTACTTCTAAAAAGTGAAATGCCACAGGATCTCTAATTTCCAGACAGAATGGAGAGGACCTATTTAAATATTTCCCTCCACTGTTGGAAACACAAATATCACAGCCTTGTAGAACCAGGGAACAAAACTAACTAGAAATAGAGTAAACCTGATGGCTTAGTTTTGTGTCCAAGCTGAGTTTAAATGTAAAAGAGAGTGGCAAAAAGTTTTTAAATTCTCTGTTCATTAATAATCAGTCATTTATTGGTAACGTAGTGAAGGAAGCTTTTCCCAAAGATTATATTTAATTGTCCTTTTAACAATACCTGAAGGATGGAATGTGCCCCTTCTGCTGTCTCTTATCTACAATGTTTTTGTAACAACCCAGTAATAACAAACGTTGGTCTGCATGTGTATGGTCCTCAAAAGTGATTCACTTGGAATGAGACAGTATTCTAATGAGCAGTGGAAAATAAAGATCAGGAACTCAAGTCTGTTTTGTCAAGCCAAACCTTAGCGATTGTTTTGTCTTTTTTTAATAATAAAAGCAGGTCCCCTTTCAGAAGCAGATTATAGAAACGGTGCTTCTTGCCCATTTCAGAATAGTCCAGTCTTTAACTCTTCAGTTTCTCTTTCCCATCCCTAAAATAGAAATGAGACCTGTGGATATCTCTGTGCTAGACCCAGAACAGAAATACTAAGTTATGTTCACCACTTATGAAGTGCTCTTGGGAAGAAATGTCACTTATCTGTTTTTAGTATTTAACTGGTCTTCAATCTCTTGTACTATTTTACATTGTCTAGCTCTTGGTTCACACAAAATCAGTATCCAGTTTAATCTATCTAAATTGCTACAGCTGCCTCTGAGGTGGAATATGACAGCTGTTTAATAGCTCACAGCAACAGTTTGAAAGAGAAAATTAACAGTGTCCTCTTTGCACTTCAGGGGAAAATAGAGGCACTTCTAATGTAATTATCCAAATTAGGATTTAGCCAGGACACTGGCTCAGTGTGTGATGAAATTCTCATGACCACAAGTGATCAGGACCTGTTTTGCATTCTTGTCCACTACATTGGAGCTTTGGGTTCAGTGCTGATTCAGAAGGAGGAAATCCTTCTTGCAGCAGCCTGGATTTTCTTAGATGTCTTCCATCCCAATACTGACCTAATCTTGACCTGCTTGGCTTGTTAAATCTGTTCATCCCCCCAAGATTGTATAACTGAAGGCTGAGAGTTCGTCACACCTCAGGAAAGTGACTGACATTGGAGTGTGGAAAGTGCAGTGTTGTCCAGTGTGATGACTTTTCTCATCCGCAGTATTTGTAAAGTGGGGAAGAAAATAAACAGACTTGGAGGAATTTGCTGTTGGAGTGAGGGAGAGTTAACCGCTGCTCTCATTTATATACTTTAAATGTTACTTTAAACTTTCTGCCTTAAACCATCTCTGAAGCGGGTATGTACATGTTTCTGAATCCCTCCAAGGAGACAGGGATCTGATGAAAGATGAAGAAAGTAGTACATAATATTAAACAGTTCCCACCCTTTTCCCTAACATGGTTAAATTCCCTTTGTTTCCTAGCATGACATGGGCTAGGGAGTTGGCTGCAGATTTTCAAGCAGCTTGAGAGAGAAATGAGGACAGCTGGGAGGCTGAGATGTGAGAATCTGTCTTTGGAGTTTGTTTGGGCAAAGAGTGAAGGGGATCTTTATCGATAGCAAGAAGCCAGAAATGTATTTAACCCAAGATTGTCAAATCAGAAAGCAGCTACTGAAGAATTGACTGGCTCAGGAGAACATTAATGGGATGCAGAGCTTTTTGCCTCTGATCACCGATCCGAATGCAATCTTGGTTAGGAAAACCACATGTTAAGTCACTGAACAGTTGTCTGTTATGTGAAATGAGGTGGTGAGTCTCAGTCTAATTGGTAGTGAATGGATGTCCATGTTACAGTTGGGACACTAGTTTGTAATCTCAATGGAGGCTCAAGAACTAAGGGCACTGAACACTTCTCAGCCCTAGTGTGGCTCTCCCCCACCCTCGGGTCAGGTTTGGAACAAATTGATGGAGAAGTATGCCTTGATGCAGAACCTATTCTAAGGATTGACCAGTCTTGATATGCCAGCACTGTCTTTAATGAATAATAAATTCAATTAGGAAAAACTATTTCTGAACCTTGACTCATGAAGAGGGGAATGGCTTAATAATTAGCTGCTACCAGAAAAGCAGACCCAATTTTTCAGTCCCCCCCTTGTTAGCAATTAAGATGGAGAGGCCCAGCCGTTATGAATATATTTGTCAGGAAATGGAATTGGCAGGATAGTTGCCCTCTAAGACCCTCACCTTTCAGATTTTACGCACCATTTATAATTTATTGCCTTTTTTTAAGTGTCTCATTAGTGGGTGGGGGCTGGACTGGCCTAGTTCACATTGGCTGACACCAACATTGTTCAGTGGCAACTGTCTTCTGTAGCTGAATGCATGTTATCTATTGCATGGCCTGAAAGTTGATCAGATTATCATGAGTGGCTCTTTGTGTTATGGACATAGAGGGGAATGGGGAATCTATAATCCCCACTGTCTTCCCAAAACCCTCTGTTCCCTAGCTCCTTCCTCTGTCTGTCTGAAACATTCAGCATATATTATTGGTCCTTTTTAGAGTCAGTTCTATCTCAGCAAAGCCTTATGATCAGTGTCCTACCCCAATGGTAGATGAGTTTCCCTGCTCACAGTTCTGGTCGGTTTCAAGAAGGTTTCTGTGTCCTGATTTCTGCAGCTTTGATCTGTTCATGCTCCAACTGCAATCAAGCAAACTCCACATGCAAAACAGATGGGGCTTGCATGGTCTCCATCTCCAACCTGGATGGAGTTGAGCACCACATCCGGACCTGCATCCCTAAAGCAGAGCTGATTCCTGCTGGAAAACCCTTCTACTGCCTGAGTTCAGAAGATCTGCGTAACACACATTGCTGCTATTCTGATTATTGCAACGAAATTGACCTAACGGTGCCCAGTGGTGAGTAAAGAAATCCTTTGTCATTTCATTGAAGATGGAATATTGTCTAATAGTTAGAGCAGGGTTGGGAACCAGGACTTCTAAATCCTGTTCCTAGTTCTGCCGCTAACTTGCTTTGTGAACATGGGCAATTCCTTCACCTCTGCAAAAAGGGAATAGTGATGATCTACCTAACAGAGGGTTGTGAAGCAGTTTAAGATCCTCTGATGATGGGCAAAATATTATCAAATTGCACCATTCAGTTGGTAGGGCAGGAAGAAGCCTCTAAATTGGATTGTCTCTGATCTCCCCTTTGGTTCACCCACCTTCAAGTGTTTGACGTGATCAAGACCGCATACGTCTTTCAGTCATGAGTTCTGAGTGTGGTTTTACACTTCAGAGTAAAATGAGGGAGATGCTTGAACTCTGAGTGCAATAGAAACAGACCTGTCCTGGAACGAGGGTGCTAGAAGAAATCTGACTTGTCAGAGTTCAAGGCCAGAAGGGACCACCACATTGCTTAATCTGACCTCCTGTAACACTCAGCAATCACACAGTAAACCAAACAACCCATTCAGTCAGAGCCCTTGTGGCAGAGAAGGCACATGCTGCTTATCTCCCTCATTCTGGGCAGTGTCTCTGGGTTCTCATGAGCTGCAGAATGGTACCATCATCCATCAAGGTAGGAGGGGAGTTCTATTTTGTCTGTTTAAAATCAACAACTGGTGAAGGGTTTGAGCTAAAGACTCATTGGCTGTTACGTGTGAGGGATAATTCCTTCCTCCTTCACTATAATTTTTATTAAGAAAGTCGGCTTTGATGGTAGCCAACTTAATGCTTTAGCTGTAGTGCTAGGTGAAGGCAATGGCCAATTTATTTTGAGGGGAAGGTGGGAGGGAGTGCTTTGCATTGAACTTAAGTGATCATCTGGCTGATTAGGCAGTAGTGACTGTTGGGAGGGAGCAACACATCCAGGCCTAGGGCAGAAAGCTAGGTTAATCCAAGACAGAGCCTCCTTGGCAAGAATAAAAGGGAAGTCTAGGTGCACGGGGGCCCCCATAAACAAAGCTGCCATTCCTCATGTAAGTGAGGTGTATTCTGTGCTTAGATGGAAGATGCACTGCAGACTGGTCTTCTGAAATGGTTTGGTTACAGTTTTTCGTTCCCAGATGGTCGCTTCAGGACTTAAAATATACTATTGTAAACCCTAAACTGGGCATTCAACTGGGGTCATCAACTGCTGCTTGCAGTAAAAGTGATGACCCTTCTCATCTGTTATTCCTACCCAGCCTGTTTACTTCTCCTGTTTTGCAATAGCTAGTCAATTTTGCTGCTCGGAGTGTCCTTTACAAAGTCCTGAGAGAGAGTTAAAGTAGTTCAGGCTCCAAGAGAAGGAGTTAGGGTCACTTGCCTACAGGGTTTCGAGAATGTGTGTGTGTATATATGTGTGTGTGTATGTAATGGAATCAGGTTGTGCTTAAATTGTTTTTCCCTCCTCCCACTAAAGGTCACGTGAAAGAGAACGAACCTCAGTCTAGCTGGGGCCCTGTGGAGTTAGTAGCAGTGATTGCAGGGCCTGTCTTCCTCTTGTTTGTCATCATGATCGTAGTGGTTTTTGTCTTTCATCACCACCAACGAGTTTATCACAATCGTCAGCGGTTGGACATGGAAGATCCCTCTTGTGAAATGTGTCTGTCCAAGGATAAGACTCTGCAAGATCTAGTTTATGATCTCTCCACTTCTGGCTCTGGCTCAGGTACTAAACTGCTGTTGTTTTGGAAGTAATAAATGACATGTAATTGTAACAGAATCCTGTATTCTGAAGTGCTCATCACCATGGTATCTATGTTCTAATATTAGGCCATTGGCTATCCTTCCTTATGTACAGTCTGAGTTGTAATAAGTCACTGGTGGTTCTTCTAAATCCAATTGTACATTAAACAGTGAAGCCAGTGGCCCAATATCAGCACTTGGATACTGCACTTGATCATAATTGAGTCATTTGGCATTTACATAGTCTTCATTATGGATTTCAGTATATAAAATCTAGATCCTACCCAGGAAACAATTCCATCTACCTGTAAATGCAACATCAGATATAGCTGGCCCTGCTCTCTGTTGTGAACTTGTTACCTTACCTTGACTCAGAATACGGTGCATCTGGTTCATGTGATTGGTGTTTGGTTCTGTAACCAACTTTGAATTTTTAACAAACTGCACTGCACATCTACAGGTTACCAGCTTTCAAATGACACTATCTCCAGGAAAGCTGATGGAGAAATGACCGAGTCTCTTTATAGAAATTGCATCAGAGTTAAGAAACTAGTATATAGATTTTACATTTATATAGCACCCTTCAACTCAAAGAATCCCCAAGAAATGTGTAAATGAACTACCCACAAGGTTCACTTCCTGGGCACTTGTGTGAATCCTCTCTGGGGTGGAATTGTGTGGTTTAACAGCACACTACACTGTACAACAGGCTGGGACAAGAAATGAATTGTATATCCAGTTGACATTCTGCCTCCACAGATTACCCCTGCAATGTAACTTACCCAAGTAGGCATTTGGCCAGGACTAAGCATTAAATGCTGTCTCATGTGCAAAGTGCTATGGGATCTTTAATGACCAGAGCTAGTCAGGACTCTAACTTTGTGTCTTAACTGAAGGACTGCACCTACAGCAGTGTAATAGCCCCTTAACAAATGCTGGGGTGTTGCTTATTTTAGTGCTGTCTGTCTTCAAACCAACTCAGCTTCTTACATCTAGCCTCTCAATGTTCCTTAGACCTCTCCCCCTGTGAGCACTGACTCGCTCAGCTTACAAGATCTGATGGGATCACAGCACAAGGTGGTATGCCAGGTCTTGGCTCAAAGTGCTTTGGAACAGCTAAGAAATTGCAGGACTCTTGTGGTGTAAATCCATCGAAACATTTTTTTAGGTCTGTACAAGTGTGTTGACTAATTGATTTCCTTGTAGAGAGAAAGCTAGCCGTTTGATTTTGTTGCTGCTTTTGTGATTTTGGTGATCTGCCACTGCTGATGAAAGACCTCACATGTTACCCTAAACCAGCTACAACAGGACTAACTTTGGTTAGAAATGATATTTTACTCATCTTTTGATAAAGATGGTCCAACGTGCGTGTGGTTGCTCAGATAGTGTACTGGTGAGTGCAGCAGAAGAACCTGTATAGAATAGTACTTCGGAGCCAGTCAGAATAACTGGTTACAGAACATGGAGCAGGATTGTTCTCCAGAATATTGTCCACAGACTTTTGTTGATCTGAATAAAAACTGAGCCCACAGAGAAGTGTTTAATCAGTGAGTTACAGTGACAGTGAATGACAGGCAACGGGGAGAGAACAATAACAATCTGATTCATATGTTGTAAGACAGTTCTCATCCTTGGCTTATCTTCTTTTCCGATCACCATTTCCAAATCAGTTCTTGAGAGAGGGAGGTGAAATTTTCTAGTTGTGAAAAGTACTTATGGGTCAAAGCACTTCCATCCCTGGCAGAATGAGATATGGTTCTTGGGTACCACAAGGGTGGATCTTGGGTTTTTATTTGGACTGCTAAATACAATCAGATCAAACCCAGACAACCCTTTGGATGTTCTGTTCTAAACCTTATAGCATCTCTCGAGTGTCCCTCATCTGAATTCTTCTTTCAATCTCTTGCCCACAGGTTTGCCACTCTTTGTCCAGCGAACTGTGGCTCGAACCATTGTCCTGCAGGAGATCATTGGAAAAGGCCGCTTTGGGGAGGTGTGGCGTGGCAGGTGGCGTGGAGGTGATGTGGCTGTGAAAATCTTCTCTTCACGGGAAGAGCGCTCCTGGTTTAGGGAAGCAGAAATATACCAGACTGTCATGTTGCGACATGAGAACATCTTGGGGTTTATTGCTGCAGATAACAAAGGTAAAAATGCTGTCTCAACCTTCAGAGCCAAAGTGCTGATGGCCATAGGTTCCTCAGAGTTCCATGTTCTAGTATAGGATCTACTTTTTCCCCTTTTTTTTAAATGAAATAGATAAAGCCATCAGTATATTTGTAAAGTGTTACGATCGTTTCCCCAAATTATAAAAATAGCCAGCGATCATTAAAAACTATTAAAGCTGTCAGTGTGACACACTATTTTACAAAGGAAGCTTGCACAGTAGTTGAATGCATGAGCGCATTCAGGAGACTTCCCGTTTTAATGCAAGTTAAATTATTTATTTTAACATGGTTAGTTCTGTTCTTCACTTTTTTCAGTTAATAGAAGTATTTGCTAGATCGATATAATTCTAATAATTGAACTTAGTTAAAACCGGGATAGAGTACAGCCTGACGTGTGCACTGAAATGCTTAGCAGCACGTCCTTTGTCACTGAGTATAGGCTTAATCCACAGAACTCACCTTGCTGGGAAGAATCTGTAAAATTGCTGCTGTCACTAGCAGAGACATTGCGTCATTCATAGTATGCAGCTATTGAAGCAGTGACAGGTAATGTGAAAAGCTGCTTGGGAAATGTACGAGATATATAGCACCAAGGTGCTAGAAGTAATCATTACACTTTGCCTTGTAGTTCTTCCCTTGTCTGCTCAGACTTGCTGCTGACCTGCAGTCTAATCTGGCAGCTCCTCCAATGTTTGTTCAAAAACAAAGTGCTGATGTTATGCTGCTCTCTCCCCTTTTTCTCTTGCTACAGATAACGGGACCTGGACTCAGCTGTGGCTTGTCTCGGATTACCATGAGCATGGCTCTCTGTTTGATTACCTCAACAGATACACAGTGACCATTGAGGGAATGATTAAACTGGCCCTGTCTGCTGCCAGTGGATTGGCACACCTACACATGGAGATTGTGGGGACCCAGGGTAAGAGGGTGCTAGCAAAGTATCCTAAACATGAACTAGACATTCTTTGGAGAGACTAAAGCAGGAAAGGTGAAGACACAAAAATGGGGCTTGTATGGTGCACAGGGTGCTTTGTACTGAGAGAGAGCTGGAATTTAATCATAAAATGAAAAAGGAAAAGTGCCAAAAGGACCTGGGGACTGAATCTAGGCCAGTTTGGTATTGTTAGTCCTAGTCCAGCTCCTGTTACTCACCCTCTCTCTCTCTCTCTCTCTCTCTCTCTCTCTCTCTCTCTCTCTCTCTCTCTCTCTCTCTTCCCCCCCCCCCCCCTCCCAGTTGGGATGAGGAGCACAGAAGAGGTTAGCATAGGCAATGGCAGAGCCAAACAGATTGTAAACTCTTCAGAGCAGGGATCATGTCTGTGTGGATGAGAGCTCATGCAGTGGGTCTGTTGCAGTTTAAATAATAGCACTTGAAGGGTAAATGGAAGCTCTTTAGTGCTTTTTAGCACCTTTCACTGGTACAGAGTTTAAATACGAGACTGGAGGAAGAACAGGGCTGCAGATCCTACTGTTCGTAGAGATAAGATTCAAATTCACTCTGGATTTGATGACGGCCTCAGTCCCTCCATTTTCTGTGTTCAGCTCGTCTGCACTGATCAGATCCACTAAGGTGAGAGAGGAAAATCTGCTATTGAGACTTATTTTATTCCATCAGGAAAACCAGGGATTGCACACAGGGACTTGAAATCCAAGAACATCCTGGTGAAGAAGAACGGCATGTGTGCCATTGCTGACCTGGGTCTGGCTGTCCGGCATGATTCTGTTACCGATACCATTGATATTGCGCCAAATCAAAGGGTTGGAACCAAACGGTAGGGAGAGGGCTCAGCTGTACCCCTGGCCAAGGTTCAGTGCTATCAGATTGAGGGTATAGAACAGCGGTTCTCAGGCCACATGCGGTGTGCTTAAATTTTTTTTCAAAATTTGCCGTTCTGATCTGGAAGGGAGTGGGGCTGGCTGAGGAGGAGATGGGAGCTGGCAGCCTGCTGAAGCGCTCCTGCCAGCAGGGGACTGCTGAGTGCTGCAGGGGGGGCAGCATGTGGGAGAGTGGGTCTCTGGGCAGGTTTGTGGGGAGGGGAGGTGCTGGGAACTAGGGGTTTGTGGGGATGCTGCAGCACCCCCAGGTTTTAGGCTGCGGGGTGGGACTTGAGTCCTCGCTGCCTGGCCCTGCTCTGTGGACGGGTCTCTGGGCCGGGGGGGGGGGGTGCTGGACGTAGCAGACTGGGGGGGTTTTATTAGGAATGGGTGCTGTGGTTCTCAACCTGCAGCCCACAATGATAAATAGGTTGAGAACCGCTGGTATAGAAAATGTGAGAGCTTCATTGGGGATTGGTAGAGTTCCTATCGTAGGCATTGGCAGGGTTTCCAGAGTATCGAAGGAGAATATTTAGTAGCTTTTTTTTATTTATGAATAAATCTAGGTTTGAGGTACTTGAGCAGTCCCAACCTACTGCCTCTTCCTTCTGCTTCTGTCCTAAGGCTGAGGTTGGCTAGATGGCCTCTGCTTCAGAGAACTCGCCTGTGAGGCTCCCTCACCTCCATCCCAGCCTCAGTGGTCATTGCTATCTTTGGCTCAGTGCATCTCTGACCATTCCTGCCTCCCTATTTCACCCCTCTTTCTTTGTGGGTTTTTTTTTAATTATTCTATTTGCTCTCTTAACACAGTGCCTGCTTCTGTCTGCATCATTGGGCTCCGTTTTTATTTTCATTGTTTAACTTCTGTGCAGCATCCAAGCACTGTATCTGGTAACACATGTTGTATACAATAAACATGGAGAATTCATTGATGGTCTTCCAGAGAGTCCCTCTGACGAGGAAATGACATTGTTTTTTCTTTGCTGCAGATACATGGCCCCTGAGGTCTTGGATGAAACCATTAACATGAAGCATTTTGATTCATTTAAATGTGCTGATATCTATGCCCTTGGCCTAGTCTATTGGGAGATTGCTCGTAGGTGCAGTTCAGGAGGTAATATGCTTTCAGCTTCTTCTCCCTGCTGCTGCCCCCCATCTCCCCTTCAAAAAACCAAACCCCACAACCCTTGTCTTTGACTTAACTGAGGCCCGAAGCTAGGAGAGAATAACCTGTCCTTCAGGCAGTCCTGAAGATTGCATTTACCTCTGTATCCTGGGACTATAGCAATGTCACCCAAGAGTATGGCCACCAAGGTGGTGGTAATGTGGGGAAGAGACTCAAGACTGCTTGTAGACCAGGCACGTGAGGGGTGATGGGTAGCTGTGCTGTTGGTGGCACACCTATTTCTTTAGCCAAACCTTAGAGCAGGAAGTGGTGTTGCTGATTCAGTACATAGGTTGCTTCCCTGTGAATCAGGACTGAACCAGTGTCAGCATATAGTAGTGGATGGGGGCAGGGATGGGCATCCTGTTGATGGAAGTGCCATCTTTTGTATCCACCAAGTCCTGAGCACTTGTGGTCTGTAAACATATCTTGGCCCTTTTCCCAGGAGAGGGGAGGTGCTAACCCCAGTGGCCTGGCCTAATCCCAGTTTGGTTAACTGCATTCTGCTTCCCTGAATTGCTGACTCTTCACTTTTGTAAGTCGTGTCATCCAGGCCGAGGGTATTGCGGCTCTGGTGAGAGTGGTAGTGATTTCCATTCTCTGTGAATGACCTTTCCCCTTCCCATGCTTAGGTATCCATGAAGACTATCAACTCCCATACTATGACCTCGTGCCCTCTGACCCCTCCATTGAGGAGATGCGGAAGGTTGTGTGTGATCAGAAGCTGCGCCCCAACATCCCTAACTGGTGGCAGAGTTATGAGGTAGGATTTGTCGTTGTCTTCCTTTGAGCCTAAAGGAAATGCACTATCCACTGAATAGGTAAAGATTAGATTCAGTCCTGGACACTGAGTTCCAAATTCAGTAAGCATGGAGGCTGGATTTCCCTACTCCAGTCAAGAGTGACTGGTCCCTCCAGGGCAGGCTTGGGGTCTATGGACAGAATCAGTGTGGGGAAAGTGAACATAGAGACTTGAGGATCCCATCTGAGGCTAGAGAGTAAGCGGTCACTCTTGCACACCACTTGGCGGCGAAGGCCAGATGTGTGTTCCCAGAGCTTGGCTAGCAGGTCTGTTTCGAGTCATTGTGCTCCATCCACATTGCATATGATGGAAATCCGAGGAGTGGTTAATAATTCCACGTTAATAGTGAGTGAACCTTGTTACCCTGTAACTGCTCTTGGGCTGTGAAACCTCGACCTCTTAATGCTTGACTTTTTCAGAGCACTATACAAATGTTAATGAATGCTCAGAACAACCTCACTGTCACATTACGCAGATGGGGTGAAACAGTTGGGTCTCAGTGCAGTTCCTAATGGTCCACGTCCTTACAAACACTGGCAGTAATGTGTTCCCATGTTGCTGGAATGGCTAAGAATCAGATGGCCCATGAAGAGACTGTTCCCTCATCTGTAGAAGGGACATCCCTCCAGTTCAGGGTGAAGTATGCTGTCAGGGTAGCTGCTGTGCCTAGTCTGGGGATAAGCAGAGGGCTTCAGTCTTGGCACCGTTATGCCAGCACTTTCCACGAGCATTAGACTCACTTTAAAGCGTTGATTCGGTGTGTTAGCAGAAGGAACTGAACTCTCTGAAAGCTGACGTTTCTCTCCGTTTCCTGGCTAGGCGTTACGAGTGATGGGCAAGATGATGCGCGAGTGCTGGTATGCCAATGGTGCAGCGCGGCTAACGGCCCTCCGCATTAAGAAAACACTCTCGCAGCTCAGCATCCAGGAAGATGTGAAGATCTAGCCCACAAGTCGCAGCATGAGGAAGCGGCCCAAAAGCTGCCATGATAGTCGACGGGATTGAGGCCTACCTCATGTTTCTACCCAACCTACTGCTACCGACCAGACCGTGTGACCTATGGGCTGCTAGCCAGGGGGACAGAGCCTATTAAAAGAAATGTTCTCTTCCTGGTTTGGGTATGAAACAAACAGAAACCTTTTATAACCACCTCCTGACAGCGTGGAGACTGGAGAGGGATTTGTGCAGATGGATCTCGCCATGACCATCACTTTTATTTCTCTGATGGAAATCCCTGTGTAGTCCAGTGAATATGGCACGTTGGTTGGGAAGCGTTCAGGGCCTGGGAGTGGGGCGGGAAAGGAACGGTGGTATTGCCATACCTGCAGGTTTTCCAGGGACTGGCACAGACACACAGAAGAGGCATCGGCTTCATAAAACCATTTCTCCTTTTGAGCTTGAAAAAGTCAAAAAGCCAGACTGGCTGCTTGTGTGTGTATGTGTGTGTGTGTGTGTGTGCGCGTGCAACAGTGTGGGCATGTGCAAGCCATGTGTGCCCTGTGCCTGCTCAGTCCCCCTTAGACGTGCAGAGTATCTGCTTGTAGGTTCGCACATTCCTGTTCGTGTTTTTTCTGTGCATGTGCAAATCTAAAGTGTCCCCTTCTGAGCTACACATGCTGGTGCCTTGCCTGTCCAGTAGTGAGCATTATCTAGCTTGAATAGGCTACTTACAGCCAGATCCTTCTGTCTCCCAGAGCAGGGCTCTATCCTGCCAGTTGTACACCAGCTGCAGGAACTTTCGGTCAAGTTGCCTCACTGCCATCCCTCTCCTTTTTAAAGCAGGGTACGGATTTTTGTCCCTGAAATTTAAGCGTTTGTTTTGAAACCCCTGGTTTGTAATGTGTGGTAGTATGAAAGGATTGCCCTGCCAGAGGAGCCATCTGCGGGAGGGATGCAAAGGAGACAAGAAGCGTGTCTGAGATTGGAGCTGGCGCTACCCCTGGGTGGAGGGGACCAGGCCACAGGGACATGCTGGACATCCGCCTCTTAGGAACATAGCCCTTGGATCTCTCAAAGGGCTTTGGCAGGAACACTCTAGAACTTGGAGCCAAGCGTTTATGGTCTGATCTGTGAAGAGCTCAGTGTCCACGGAAACAGTTGTGCACAGCACCTCTCAAGGAGCACTCGGCACAGTGCAGGATCTGACCCTTGGCGACTGGGATTGGAAATGTGTCCATCTTTTAAATATACATATATAAATATCTCCTATTCTGGAAGCAGCTGTGTATAACTCTTTGGGTGGGATAGGGAGGGGGTAACTGCATGAATCTTATTTTAATTGAATAACCAATCAGGGTGAAGTAGAATTGATTTGACTGTTGCCTAGTGAATGTTAGAAATAGCCCAGGGCTGAGTCCTGTGTCTGAACTGAATGCAGCATTAAAGGCAACACTAAAAGGCTGGGTTGTGTGATGGTTAGGGCGTTATCTGCGCTATGTAACTCTGAAGCCATAACTTTTAACTGGAGTGCATTTGATTATTTTTTATTTGATTGGGAGAGTCTGGATTTTAACTTTTTTTAATATTGTTAATTTTTATAAGAGAAGAGAAACAATCTATAATTACCTCTCAACCTCTTTGTTTGTAAAGAAATCACTGCAAAAAAGGAAAAAAAAAATCCAAATGCACGCAGCTGAATTTACACTGGAACTTTCTACTCGAACCTTGAGCCTGCTCTGTAAGGTGAGCGTTCATCTCTTCTCTGGCTCACAGGTTGTTGTTTTTTAACGGACTTTCTGTTCTCACTGTGTGTCTTTCTTCCCTCAGGCCCCCATCCCATCTGAGATATATATCCCTCAAATGAGGAGTCTTTTTTTGCATTGTGTGTGGAGCCATTTTGCATTCTCCCATTGCTTTTAAATGACAGGGAGGACAGAGCTGCCTCCCTATTTGCAGCGGTCTGCATCTTAGACCCCGGGTTCCTGGGGCAGCATATGTGGTTGGTGCATGTGCAGCTTCCCCTTCTGATTTGTTCTGATTATTTCTCAGCCAGAAATTACTGCATCTCCAATGTGACTCGTTACTTACTGAACCCTTCTTCTGCATTTAGAAAGCAAGGTGGTGTGTGCCTTAAAAATACCTACAAGACTCTTCAGCTACTATAGCGAGACCTTTAGGATGAAATTTGTGCAGGGGCTGGAGAGGGTCTGAGCGACTGAAATAAACTGCCATAGAGAGGCCCATCACACTGATAAGTAGGGATTGCCATCTGGTCTTCCCATGAGCATTAAGAAAATTTCCCTTCAGAGCACAAGGTCTCCTGTTCCATTAGCTGTCCAAAGACTTTCTTTATGACACTAATTCAGCAATTTAATTCCTTGGTTGATCCGCTCCACCACCCCCCAACCATAGCCACACATGTACCTGCCTCAATACCATACCAAACAGCACATGCCAGAGTTGTACTGGACCTGACTGTCTAGAAGGGGTGGGGTGGAAGGGGATGGTATCACCTTGTGATAAGGATTTTGAAACACTCAGTTCATAGGTACAGATAAGAGCGGTCAAACCCTCGCTGGACCCTCTGAGATGGGAATAACAATGTAGCATTTATACAGCACTTTTCATGCAAATGTACCAGAGTGGTGTGCAAACCTTACTTAGCTGACTTGTAGCAAATCTAGGAATCACTTTGCCCGGCACTGAAATGCAGTCTTGTCTGAAGTGAAACACACCAGCTGTCTTCACAGCATACAGTAACTAAACAGTTGGGATGAGGCATTTGGTTCAACCAGGGGAGGTGTTTCAGGTTGATCAATGGCATCAAATTGGGGAGGGGTTTCAGGTCAAAGCTTGTGCCTCTAGCCTCTGATGCAAGATGAATGGATGGTACTCTGGCTTCAGAACAGATCTTTCTGGGTACTTCTCTGCCCCCTTTCTATGTACATTTTATTAGAAAAGGACTGTAAAATAGTCACTTAGACACTTTACCTCTTCAGTATGCAAATGTAAATACATTGTAATATAGGAAATCTTGTGTTTAATATAAGAACAAGCTGTCCAATTTCTGCTGTACATTATTAAAATTTGTTTTTATTCACACACTGTTGGACTCTCTCTCAAACCCTACAAACAAGGAGCAGGAAGGGAGTGGAAGAAGAGTAGCCAGCAGTAATGAGATGATACTTGGAAAAATAAACTAGACTAGCAGGAGAGGGGAGATGTCCGACTGTGAAGCGGCCTCCAAGGTCAAAGCTCCGATGCTGTGGGACACTTAAAACAGACAGGATCCTGGAACCTGTACTGTAATAAGTGGCCGTCCCTGGGAGCTCACCTGAAATGACCCTGGGCTCTTCCTACTCTCAACTCTAAGAGGTGAGTCAGGTCTAGTGTTTTTTTTTTCCTGTGTGCATCACATGATCTGTCTGTGTGGCTTGTCAGCAGTGGGATTGAACCCAGGTCTGCCAGCCTGCCGCCAATGACACACACACGTCATCCACTGGCTAGAGTCTACATCAGCCGTATTGCCCCCCGTGGGCAATACACCTCGACTTTACCTTGCTTGGGGTTTCCCAAACGCTGGGTCACAGCCAGGCTGTAGACTGGTACCTCACCTTCACAGCAGGCCCATGACCAGAGGGGGCCACCCCACTCTCATTGTAGCAGTGGGACTAAGTACAGTGTGACGGTGCCACTTCGGTTTGGACTGGCCACCTCTGTCACGGGTGGGGCTGTGATCCCGTGCACCAGGTCACAATTCCTGGAGGGGGGTGTCAGGGCCCACGTGTGGGATGGGAGCTGTGGGATGAGTGCAGGGCAGGCTTGCTTTCCAGCCCCCTGTCCTTCCCATCCGGGGGGTGCTTCCCCTCTGCACCAGGCTGAGATTAGAGTTGCAATCCTGGAATGGAAGATATTGCATGGTGGAGGGGAAGGATGCTGGCCTATGGTTTCAGGGCCCCCACCCACAAATTTGGACCCTGAGTGGGTTGCAAAAAAGACACTGCGGTGCATGAGTCACCTTACTACAAAGTTTGGGAACCACTAGCCTAGACTATTAAAAATGCGATGCCTTGGCTCCTACGGTTTTACAGCGAGGGAACTGTAACAGCAGCTTCACGGTTTTCCAGTTAAGACCGAGCTGGAGAGCTCTGTGGCCAGCTAACAATGCCTTAAAACTGCACTAGGATTTTAACACCAGTTACCGGGTCAGCTTCACAGGCGTTAAACCCTGCTCTTCATAGTGAAGCCACAGATTTAGTGACCTTCGTTGGCTAGCACACTTTTTTTTTTAAAATACCTCTTAGCCTAGCCTAGGCAAGCCCCGTGGATGGCAGCTGGGACTAGAAGTTTTAGGTCCCAGCCCTTCACCCCCATCGACTAGGTCACTAGGGCTGTGCATTAAAAGTGGCCCTTTTGGTAGGGGGAATTTTAAATGGTGGCAACAGATGTGGCTGGGCCTGTGGGTGGCTTATTACTGAAAGCCTACTCCAAAGGAGGTTTGTGGGGCCCTTCACTCCAGACTGACTTTCAAAGGGGAGTCAATTTTAGGCCTCAGTTGTATTTGCTGTTCAAAGTGCCTGCACTAATTCCCGATTAGCACCCCTTCTGAACCGAGCATGTCGTGAAAGGATAAAGGAGCCAATCCTCCCCTAACATTATGGTGCCTTGAGTACCCCGTGAGGTCAGACTAATAGACTTCTTAGCTCTGGGGAAGCTGCCATCTGGGCCTTGCCCTGGATTTCAAACTGTAAGAGCCTTTCTCTAGCCCACCCTGCCCCCTGCTCAGGATGCTGCTCTCAGTCCAAATGCAATCCCAGGCTGTGACATGAGCAGAGTGGAGAGCTGTACATTGCCTCAACCTGGGCGGTGCCACATCGTAGCTAGACACCTAGGTGTCCTCAGGAGTAACTGGGGGAGAGGCACACAGCTCAGATACCTGCCAGGCTGCAGATCTGCAAGCAGGGGGCTAGTACAGCCCAGTCCATATCTAAGGCGACTAGCTTGGACTCAGACTACTCTCCTGGCAGCCTGAGGAGGTGTGTAAGACGATCGGCACGGTTACAGACTCATGGTTGCTTGTACTCTGCGTGAGACTTTCAAAAATGTGAACATGTGGGCAAAATCCTGACTTCTAAATCCTGGCTGAGGGAAAGCAAACCCTGTGTTGGGCGAGGCTCTATGAATGCTCCTTACTAGTACACGTATGTCAAATTCCCACTTGTTCCTGTTCTCAGAAGCTGTTGCGGTTTCTCTCTGTGTAAACACTCTGACCTGGGTGCCGGTGTCCTG
This sequence comes from Chelydra serpentina, assembly GCA_037349315.1. NCBI lineage: Eukaryota > Metazoa > Chordata > Testudines > Chelydridae > Chelydra > Chelydra serpentina. The sequence continues at coordinate 936,355 of JBAIAC010000079.1, forward strand.
AAAACTTACAACAGCTTTTCTGCACCAGCGGCTGAACCGTCCTGTTGATTAAATCGCCTGCTGAGGCTTAGGGCTTCTGCTGCCACCTGTTGGTAGATCTGCTAATTGAATTCCTGCTTAACCCTACCTGGAGTGTTTATGTCCTGTTCCCATTGTTCAGGGGCTGAAACTGAGGCTCAGACTGAAGTTACTTAGCCAAGGTCGTACAGCAAGTCTCTTATGTAAGCAAGTACATAGAAACCAGGGGCCCTGACCCAGATTCTTTGCTTTTAATCCATGCCACCCTCCCGCCTCTCAAAGATACCTTCCTTAGTGCTCCACTAGCAGATAGTGTCTTGGTTGCCTTCATCACTTAATCTACAAAGATTTTAACAATTCCTAAAACCAAAATGATGCAGGATCTTTTTATTACCTTGATTCTTTTTTTAATCAAGATGAGACCTTGGCTGTGTTCTGTGCTGATACCGCATCCTGTTAAGCCTCATTTTCTAACAATAAGATCAACTCCTGAGCTTTTTATAAGCCTCTTACAGGCTTGTGTGGTGTATTATGGACATTAGCAGAGATCACCTCTGGTTGGTTTTGTCACTCTGACTACAGCCCCCTCTAGAGAGGTACAAAGGATGCGGCAGCATAGCTGTGGGGTAACAGCCGGAAGCACTAAAAAGATGCCTTTGGGTGGCAGATAAATGTCTTAAAGAACCAACTTCTTTCCAAAGGGGCGTGTGAGGCTTTATCTACACACTGATGTAATTCATCGGTGCAACTCCCTTGCACAGACACGTCTAGTCTCTGCCTTGTGTTGGCTGAGTTCAGGGCATTGTCGTTAGTTACAGCAGCACAATCCCTCTCGCAGGGGCACATTTATACCAGTATAAAGGTGCTTTGCACCAGTATGGCTCTTCCCACAGGGGAAGGGGAATAAGCTATCCCCATATTGACCTAGCTGCATCCACACTAAGGGGGTTGTACCAGCCTAGTTACAATGATGCAACTTGGTGTAAATGAGGCCTTCGTTCGGCCCTGTTAAAAGTGCTTTGCGATCCCATGCTCCAAGATCCTTCAGAAACTCAAGGTGTTGGCAACCTGACCTGGTATTTGTGTGTGGTGACCACTCCTCCTGAGGGAGGGGTTCATGCCCTGTGCTCGGATCTGGCTCCAAACTGCCCCAAAGTCCAGATGTTTCTCGATCGGGCTTGAGTGCTGCTCCTTGTTGGCTCTAACCTGGCTGGTCTCTCCCCAACCTCCAAGGATAATGCTTTTTTATATTGCCCCCATGAACTAGTGAGAGGTTTGACCCCCTCTGAGAACAGCTGTTTCTGTTCAGTACTGGGAGGGTCAGGAGCGGATCCCTGCCAACCCCTCCTAAAATGGCAATTCCAAGAACAAACCCAGCAAAAGGAGGGAACTCTGCATAACTTGCATCATTCCAGAAGAAGTTCCTGCAATGCTGGAGTCAAGCTGTTGTGAAATCTCCCTCAGCTGCCAGCCAGCTGCCCCCAGACACTTGGCTTTTGAGTTCGTTCTCACTGAGAAATGTTCTGCAGCTAACAGTGCATCAGTTCATTCCTTGCTAAAAATTAAAGCCAGCTGCTGGATCCAAACCACACACGCAGTGGAAATATTTTCTCGAAGGTGTTTCAGGCCCGGCCCTGTGGCAGAAAAGCAGTTGGTTTTTGGTCTTGTCTACGCTACTGTCAAAACCAGGACAGCAATAGCTGGACTGTAAGCATAGAATCAGTCATGGAAATGAACCTTGAGAAGTGAAGCCCAGCCCCCTGCACTGGAACAGGACCAAGTAAACCTCGATCAGCCCTGACAGGTGTTTGTCCAACCTGTCCTTAAAAACCTCCAATGACGGGGATTCCACAACCTCCCTTGGAGGCCTATTCCAGAGCCTGACTACTCTTAGAGTTAACGTTTTCCCTAATATCTAACCTAAATCTCCCTTGCTGCAGATTAAGCCCATTACTTCTCGTCCTACCTCCAATGGACGTGGGGAGCAATTGGTCCCCATCATCTTTGTAACAGCCTTTAACATATTTGAAGACTGTTCTCTGTTCTCCCCTCAGGTCTTCTTCTCTGAAGACTAAAATGCCCAGTTTTGTTAATCTTTCATAAAAACGGCCATACTGGGTCAGATCAATGGTCCATCTAGCCCAGTGTCTTGTCTTCTGGCAGTGACCGATGTCAAATACTTCAGGGGGACTGAACAGAACAGGGCAATTGGTGAGTGATCTGTCTCCCGTTGTCCAGTCCCACCTTCTGGTTTAGGAACACTCGGAACGTGGGGTTGTGTCCCTGACCATTCTGGCCAATAGCTAGTGATGGACCTAGCCTCCGTGAACTTATCCTTCACAATATCCCCTGGCAATGAGTTCCACAGGTTGACTCTGTATTTTGTGAAAATGAACTTCCTTATATTTGTCTTAAACTAGTTGCCTATTAATATTATTGGGTAACCCCTGGTTCATGTGTTATGTGAAGGGGTAAATAATTCTTCCTTATTCACTTTCTCCACACCATTTGTGATTTTATAGACCTCGATCATATCCCCCTTTAGTGTCTTTTTTCCAAGCTTTCCTCATAGGTCAGGTTTTCTAAACCTTTTATCTTTTTCGTTGCTCTCCTCCGATGCTCTACAATTTGTCCACATCTTTCCTAAAGTGAGGCATCCAGAACTGGACACAGTCCTCCTGCCGAGGCCTAACCAGTGCTAAGTAGAGTGGGATGATTACCTCTCGTGGCTTACATACGACACTCCTGCTAATACACCCCAGAATTATATTAGCCTTTTTCACAACTGCGTCACATTGACACCCATTGGATTTGTGATCCACTATGACCCCATATCCTTTCTAGCAGCACTACCACCTAGCCCGTTATTCCCCAGTCTATAGTTGTGCATTTGATTTTTACTTCCAAAGTGAAGTACTTTGCACTTGTCTTTATTTAATTTAATCTTGGGGTGAGCTTGTAAGCATGGGGATCACTACCAGGTTTGCCTAGATTTGGCTAAGTCCTCCAGGGCGAATCCCCTACCTGCCAGCCTCCCTACTCCTGGATTACACCCACTTGTGCTCAGTGGAGCAGCTCTGATGTTGCCAAGATTTGGTTGTACTCTGGTGTTATCCCCACTCCTGCAGAGGGGGGAGGATGAAAATGTTTACATGATTTGCACAGAGGGATACATCTTGCGATCCCATAGCTGCCTCATAGGGTCAGGCTCCTGTACTCATGTGGAGCCCCATTGAAGTCCTTAGAGTTCTCCCTAGGGTCAACTTCAAGATCAAGGCCCTTGTAAGGCTGCTGGGGCAGGGACCATGAGTTCCGTTTGTACAGCTCCTAGCGCACTAGGGACAGTGCTAGATCCAGAACCAGAATCCAGGTGTCCAGACCCCAAGTGGCTGCTCTAGCTGCTCTGCTCCCCATTATTCCCTGGTTCAGTAGGGCCGGCGAGGTGCTATCCAAAGCCATAATCAGTCATGTGATGCATGTAAAACCTCAGTGTTTTAGGCTTATCTACAGGGGAAGGAGGAAACCAGAAAGTTCGGTAATTTAGGGTCCGTAGCTTCTTCCCAGTTCCTTCTTCACATCATGTAATGGGGCTCTTCCTGGCTGCGTTTGGGGGGGCTCACAAAGCCAGTGGGGGGGTGTGTGTGAATACATACACACGACATACTGGGCACGCAGCTGCTTTTGCAATTGAGCAAGACGAACAACAGAGGGCGACACACGCCTGCAGATAAGTTGAGTCCAGCCGAAGGCAGCGGGAGCTGCAGATTCAGCTGGTGGTGTGTTTGGACCCTGGGTTCCGATGGGGGTTCTTCTGTCCTGGAGGGAGCTCGCCAGTCAGCGCTCGTCAGTAAATACGTATCTTCCCTTCTGCCGCCTATTTCGCCCAAGGATCTCAAAGCACTGTACCACGCTCGAGTGGTGATGTCTCAGAAGGGCTGTGTGGCCATTCTACAGATGGGGATGGAGGCACGGCCAGGGGAAGTGACTCATAATGACAGGATAGGCAGCCAGGCAGGCTAGGCCTGGGTCAGTACGAAGCTGGGGGACCGCTCTGCAGGAAGTGGGGTAGGGGAGATGCCAGGCAGCAGGGTCCAGTGCCTAGTGCTAAAGACTGGAAGTTAGATCTTGGTTCTGCTGCCCTGGCTTGCTGTGTGACCTTCAGCAAGTCCCCTTCTCTCTGTCGAGGGGGGAGACCTGTGCTGGGGTCCTCGGGCTGCTTGGCTGAAAAGCCCAGCGTAAGTCTGGCAGGAGGGATTATGAATCTAGCCCTTGCCTGCTCCCGCCGGCAGTGAAGCTCTGCTGAGCCCCGGGAACGAGAGGCACCAGAGACATGCAAAGGGTGTTCCCATGTCTGATCCCAGACTGGCTGGTTCTACCCGCTCTCTGCACTGCACCCAGCCCATGCACAGGTGGGAGAGGAAGCAGAGTGACCACGGATTGGAGACGTGCCGGGGAAGCAGGAAGAGCAGTGGGGGGGTCAGTGATCGTAGCCCTGGTGTCCCTTAGAAAAATCTGGGTTGGATTCTGTCACAGGAGCCCAGGACAGTGACTAAAGCTACGGAGGTGGCAGCTTCTGTGGTTAGCTCACCAGCCTAGGTGATGGGAGACCCAGCTTCTCTCCTTGGCTGGCATTGCGTCGCTGTGTGCCCTGGGCAAGTCATTCACACCCCGGACTTTCCGAGGGGCTGCAGAGCCTCGGCACCTCTGAACACCAGGCTGCCAAGTGCTCTGTGCCTCGGTTTCCCCACCGGTCCCAAAGGGGGCACATGATGTACGCGTCCCCTTCACACACTATGACCCGTAATGAGGTCCTACGAGTGTGCCAGCAAGTGTCCAGCTCAATGGGCGCATTGCAGCTCACACCCACCTTCGCGTGTGCGTGCCCCGGGGGGAGAACATGGCTCTGCAGTTCTGTATTTCACTTCCCCTTTTTGATGCTTCCTATGAAGAAGCCAGCTCAGCGCTGCACTGTTAGTGCAAGGGTCACTGTAGTGAGGCCTGCATCTGACCTGCGTAAAACGGTCACCGGCTGAGCTCGGTTTTAGTGTGAAAGGAAAATGGATCTTGTGGGTAAGGCGGTGCACTGTGACTCATGGCATCTGGTTCCACTCCAGTCACTCCGTCTCTCTGGGCCTCATTTCCCCATGGGTAAAACCAATGACAGCCCTTCCCTCAGCGCTCTCCAGGGCAAGGGCTGTCACTCACTGTGTATTTGTGCACCACCTGGCACAACCGGGCCCTGAGCATGTCCTGTAAATAATAAACGGAAAAACGTTCATTGACTAAGGGGCACATTCAGATGTCCCCAAAACAAAACTCCTCTTTACAGACGCGGGTGTGAATAGAATGAGTTAATCTATTTGTTCGATAGTAGTGTAATTGAAAGCAGTTCTATCTGGATGTAAACATTCCCTTGTAGTGTTGGCTACCAAACGGGGCAGGAAGGGTGTGAAACCCTGATCTTGCAGTGAGCTCTGTACCTGGGGACCCCACTCCAGGATCTGGCCCTTGGTGAATGCAGGACGACCACGTCATGACCTTGACAAGCCGTAATCCATTTTCCAGGCTGAAAGAAATGTACAAAGGGAAGGGGGGGCATTACTGGTGAAAAACACAGTAAATAGGGGGGGAAACAACGAGGAGTCCTTGTGGCACCTTACAGACGAACACATTTATTTGGGCACAAGCTTTCGTGGGCTAGAACCCACTTCATCAGATGCATGGAGTGGAAAATACAGTAGCAGGTATAAATACACAGCACATGAAAGGGTGGGAGTTGCCTTACCAAGTGGGAGGTCAGTCTAACGAGACAATTCAATTAACAGCAGGATACCAAGGGAGGAAAAATCACTTTTGTAGTGGTAATGAGAGTGGCCCATTTCAGACAGTTGACAAGAAGGTGTGAGTAACAGTAGGGGGAAATTAGGTTAAGTTTTGTAATGACCCAACCACTCCCAGTCTTTATTCAGGCCTAATTTGATGGTGTCCAGTTTGCAAATTAATTCCAGTTCTGCAGTTTCACTTCGGAGTCTGTTTTTGAAGATTTTTTTGTTAAAGAATTGCCACTTTTAAGTCTGTTATTGAGTGACCAGGGAGATTAAAGTGTTCTACTGGATTTTGAATGTTATAATTCCTGATCTCAGATTTGTGTCCATTTATTCTTCTGCGTAGAGACTGTGCGGTTTGGCCAATGTACATGGCAGAGGGGCATTGCTGGCACATGATGGCATATATCACATTGGTAGATGTGCAGGTGAACAAGCCCCTGATGGTGTGGCTGATGTGATTAGGTCCTATGATGGTGTCCCTTGAATAGATATGTGGACAGAGTTGGCACCGGGGTTTGTTGCAGGGTTTGGTTCCTGGGTTGGTGTTTTTGTTGTGTGGTGTGTGGTTGCTGGTGAGTATTTGCTTCGGGTTGAGGGGCTGTCTGTAAGCGAGGACTGGCCTGTCTCCCAAGATCTGTGAGAGTGAGGGATCGTCCTTCAGGATAGATCCTTGATGATGCTGTGGAAGTTGGTAGAGGGAATTTGGATGCAGGCCTCTATATGAGCAAGAGTCAGGCTAACTCTAGCCATAATAATGCAAAATTTGTAGAAGCAGGGCTCACGTCAAAAGCGGGTAAAAAGGCAGCAAAGTAAAGTCGGCGTGACCCAACCTTAAAATAGCTCTGTTTTAAATACAAAAATACAAAAATGGGCAAAACATAATATAAACAAACTGTTGATCATTACTGTATGTAACAAAAAGTATAAATGCTTGCCTTAATTGTTTATCTTTTGAAAGACCTGCCTAGGAGGGGGAAACCCTGTGTCCTAGTGCACTCTCTCCCTCTGTGCAATTGCTTAAGTTAATAAAATGTATCTGCCTTGCTGCATTTTCTCCGACAATGCGCTGGAGAGGTTTTAGTTGGGGGCTGTAGGTGATGGCTAGTGGCGTAAATATAGGAGTTTCAAATGAGTTTAGCGTTGCTAACCACAGGTGTTATCACTAACGCAGCTGCACCTGTGAACGTCTGACTGTTCTAATATGACAGTGCCTCTGGATAGAACTCCATATCATGGGGTACGCCTAGAAACCCACCAGCGTCTATCCTTACCAATTGCAAACATTCCGGGGGCGGGGTTTATGCATCTAGGGGAGGAGTTTCCTCAAGGGGTGGGGTTTATATGCTGAGGGCGGGGTTTTCTGAAAGGGGTGGGGTTTATGTGCCACGGGGAGGAGATTCCCTGGAAGGAGGTGGGTCCTGGGGTGGTTTCTGAGGGAGGGGCCGGCTTTACTAACGGAAGGGGCGTGGTTTGTGAGCCACGGGATGGAGTTTCCCTGGACGGGGGCGTGGCCTCCCATCTTTAGAGGCGGGGCGTCGGTGGAAGGAGGCGTGGCCTCTCCCTGCAGCGGGATCGTGGGTTTGCTCGAAGGGGCGTGGTCTCCCCGCCCAGAGGGCGTGGCGCGGCGGGGTTCCCGGTGAAAAGGGGCGGGGCCTGTGTGGAAGTAGGCGTGTCCCCCCTTCCCCGTGGGCGTGTCCCCCGGCGGCCCCGCCCCCTCCGGGCCGATATAGCCTCGTGCGCCGGCGGCCCGCGCCCCAGGCCCGGCTATGACCCTGCGGCGGCTGCGGCGGCTGCAGCCCAAGGAGGAGGCGGCGGCGGGGGCCGCGGCCCTGGACCCGGACCCGGGGCCCGCGGGGGGCGGCCCCTTCCCGGCGCTGGGCGGCTGCCGGGCGGCCGAGATGTACCGGGCGCTGGCGGCCTCCGGGGGCACCTTGCCCCGGGCCCGTAAGGTACGGACCGGACCGAGCCCAACCCCCCGCCCCCCCCGCCCCTTAGATCCCCCCCCGGGACCGAGCCCCCCGGCGTCCGGACCCCCCCTGCCCATTAGACCCCTCCCACCGGGCCCGTAAGCTCCGGACCGGACCGAGCCCCCCCCCCGCCCCTTAGATTCCCCCCCCCCCGGGACCGAGTCCCCCGCCCGCCACTGGGACCGAGCCCCCCGGCGTCCGGACCCCCCCCTGCCCATTAGACCCCTCCCACCGGGCCCGTAAGCTCCGGACCGGACCGAGCCCCCCCAGCGTTCGGACCCCCCCGGCCTCTTAGACACACCCCCCCACACACACCGCCGGTGTGTGGGATGCAGGGAGAGGCCATGGGTTCCCCAGGGCCCCCCCAGCTCTAGGGCTGTGATGCCACCCCGGCCCTATGGCACCCCCAGGGCAAGCGTCCCCTAACCGAGACTCCGCTCTCCGGGGCCCTGCGGTGCTGCTGGGGGCGCTGAGATGGGTGCGTTTAAACCCCCTGCTTTAGGGGCTGAACTGACCCCGGGGTGGGCTAATTATTAGGGAGGCGCAGCCTCCCCGTACCTGCTCCCTGCAGGCTTCCTCGCATCTTCAACATCCCCTGAGCGGGCAATACCCGGGAGCAGATGGTCAACGCAGACTTGTCCCCCTTGTTGATCATCAAACTCTACGTGGCTGGAGTTCTGTGTAACTTGGGGGGGGGGGGGGGAGAGATTTGTGGGGGTGGCAACTTTTTTGCATATAAATCAGTGGCATGTTCCACTTAATGCTTAAAGAGACGCTGGTGAGTTAAACTCATCTCTCAAGAGAGCCAGTTTGTGGTGGTAAAGCAAAGGTTACAAAGATCTGATACAGTTCTGGCTCTGTGCTGGTTTCCTTCCTGCCTGCCTCTCACCAGTAACAAAGGCAAGGAAGAAGCTAGTTGATTTTGCTTTTGTTATAGTCATCTCCCTACCAGCTTTTCATGCCCTAGCCCAGTGCCACGATGCTTGGGTTGTAAACAATGCAGGGAATTGTTTGGTTTTAAGCCTAACTTCTCACTGGAACTCTTTTAAAAAGGAAAAAAGAAAATCCTCATGAGTTTTCCACTGACCTCTGTAAAAGCTGGTTATACGTGACACTTAAGTGTGGGGCTTGAATCTGACATGACACGTTCTAGTGGAAAGAGACCACCTTAGGCTCGTTATGTGGCCAGGGTCACTGAAAATTGTATGCAACATGGAGGAAAATAACTTTAAGAAACTTCGCCCCTCGTGGCCTGAGAGACGTTCTGTCTAAGGCCGTCAAGTGACTGCGGCTGGTCCCTGGAAAAAAAACCCTGGCATTGCATGTCAAAGGGTCGCTTCCAAAACTGGGGTTTAAGTTGGTAACTAGCTTAATCTGCTGGGCACGATGGGAGAGTAAATATTAGGGTGCTGGAGAGTGAAGTGTTTGAAATGTCTTAGCTTAAAAAGTTTGCTGTGTCCTGAACCAAGTTATCAAAACTTTGCCCAGAGAGAATTGCCTGTCGGTGGGAAAGAAAGGGCCGAGTCGGCAGAACTATGGGAGTGTAGCCCACAGTGGGAGCATTCCTCTCGTCAGCATGTATTTGTGTCAAAAGCACTTATCCAGGGCTCTGGGTGCTTGTGCACATGCTAGAAGTCATATGAGCATAGGGACAAGCAGCCATAACTCTCTCCCATGCCCCAAAACAGACGCTGTCTTTCACAATATAAATTGTCCCTATAATCAACTTGCCATCAATAGTTGCCTTTGATATTCCTCAACCTGTAGGGTTTTAGTCAGATCACATCAAACCCCTTAAATTCCACCTGGAAAGGAACCGGAAGCCAGTACCCATTTTAGAGCAATTCCCTATGGCCAGTGCTTCAGGGGAAGCCATAAAACCCCACAACGTCCCTTAGCTGTGCAGATTTCCAAGTGACAAGCAGGGGAGGAGAAATTCCTTCCTGACCCCAGCTGGCAGCCACGACCAGAAGCATGAGGATCGATGACACTTATAATGTTCACCTAAGTATTGGGACAATGGATGCTGTTTTTCATACCCTTCCTACAGCACCAGTGCTTTGCAGGCAAAGACAGGTCCTAAGAACGTGCCAACCAAGTCAGGCACAGCACAGCAAGGGATGGGGTGGGGGTTAGGATCAGAACACAGGCTGTGCTTTTAATATGAACACCCCTTGTTGGCCACAGTTCAATGTTCAGTCCTCTTCTGACAGCTGTTGAAACCAGTGGCTTCCCTTAGTAATATCCTCTAGCGGGGAGTTCACCGGTCAGTTACGTGCTTTTTACAGAGTGAGACGCAGGCAGTGGCAGCCTGGAAACACTCACTGCTGTGTGTGGAGCGAGGAGCTGATGAAGTGGGTTCTAGCCCACGAAAGCTTATGCCCAAATCAATGTGTTAGTCTCTAAGGTGCCACAAGGACTCCTCGTTGTTTTTGTGGCTCCGGGCTAACATGGCTGCCCCTCTGAAACAAGGAACTCTGAATTCAGTGCTCTTGGTGGAGCCAGTCCTCTCTCAGAGGCTGCAAGTTCTTACGTGATCAACTTTTGGGAGCATGTGATTGTATCTTTATGGGGTGCCTGTGACCGCACAGCAGGCTTGGCTCTGGGTATCCTGGTGTCATGACCGCTTCAGGACGCGTTGACGCAATTGTCCAGGAAGTGAGGAACATCCTGAAACAATTGATGGGGGAGACAAGGAAACAAATGACTTCTCGGGTTCCCTTTTTGAATAAGCTTTTCTAAATGAGGGTGGCTAACGTGTGTGCGGTCAGGAACAGAGCTGTGGAAACCATGTCTAGTTCCATTTTTGAGCTCTGTGGCTAAGCCACATCAACGTACCTTGCTGGGGTGCGAGGGGTGGTTTTTAGGCGCTGTCTGTACAGCTGCTGAAGAGCAAAGCGGATTCTCTTGTCTCCTGCCAAGACAGAAAAGCTGTCGCCTGAGTAGGGATGCTGGAGTCTCGTACGGTCGTGGGGGATTTATGGATCTGCGAAGTTACGCTGTCCCCCGCCCCCCCCTCGGTGCCCACGTAAAAGCTGAGGTTGTGCCCCTAGCTAAGAACTCCTGGGTCACCAGGTGCACCACCAACCTGTCGCCCTGCCAGCATCTTCTCTGATTCTAGCCCCCCGTGGCGCGTGCTGCGGGCGGGTGCAGAGCCGGGGGCCAGGGCTCTTGGGGTCGACGCCCAGCACCGCCGCCGACTGGCTGTGACCCTGAGTAGAGCACGTCGGCTTCCCCAGCCGGAAAGCGGGATAATGCCGCTCTGCAAATTCCTCGGGCTCCCCTGGGTGAAGAGCGCTAGGGGAGGGGGGTGTTACTGGGCGCAGGCTGCTAGTGCCGGCTGTGAGCGCTAGGCCAGGGCCGCTGGGCTCGCAGTCTGAGCGAGGCAGATCAGACCGGGTGTGCCGGGAGGCGGCCGGAGAGAGTCACTGGAGTTTCGACTCCAGTGGCCGGGAGGAAAGGCACCCGGGAGGGCTCTGAAGGCAGCGGGTGTTGACTTGGCAGGGCAGAGGGGGCAGGAGGCTGTACGTAAGGGGTGCTGGCAGAAGATGGGGAGACTGGGGGGGCAAAGTAGCAAATGGGCATTGAGGCTAGTGCCATGGGTGGGGAGGCAGCGAGACTGGCCCTTTTGCCTTCAGCTATCCGTGCTCCGCTCCCACAGGAGCGTGGGAGCTCTTGGTCCTACACGGACTCTCTTTCTAGGACCCTGCATGCTTTACACACTCGTTCTTGGGTGTGACTTGGGCTCCTGGCTGCTCCGAAGCTGGGGGGGCCGCCCGGCCCCTTCTGTGCTGATCCAGAGGCTGGGGCTCCGGGCACGGACCGACGTCACTCAGAACAGCATGCGGAGGCATTGCGCAAACTTTCCCTCTGAAAGCAAGTGAGACTTTCAGTCTCCGAGAGGAACTTCCTGAAAGTGGCTTGGGGCTAGATGGGGCGGAGGGAGGGGGAGCTGAGAGGCCGGTGATGCGAAGAGCTTCAGAAGAGAAGTGAATCTAGAGGCTGATGCTCTGCCAAGAAACTCTTAAGTTAAACTAGGAGGTCATGGAAGTAGCTTCTGCAGCGTTGCAGTCTTAGCTCCCTCGTGCCTGAATTTCCTGCTGGGGAGGGGTGGGGTGGGATAGTTTCCACATCAAACTTTCTGGGGGTGGGGGTCACTGCTGGAGGGGGGGATGGCTTAGTGGTCTGATCATCGCGTTTGAAATGGTGGGACTTCCTGGAGCAGTGGGTTCCAAGCCCAGGAGGGCTGACTCAATGCTGAGTCCTGTAGCTGCCAAAGCACAAAGGGGACAGCAGGCCTTGTGTTGGTGCCAGAGGGAAATACAACCTAGCAAGCATCCGCCAGAACAGGGCTTCAGTGGGTCTGGGGCTTAATCCCCACAGCACGGGGCACGTATCCAGGGGATTGGCTGCACAGTGCATTCGGTTTGCTTCTCAGCACCTCTGGAGGACACGGAGATGTATGTTCTGGGAGGCCACAGTGGGAAGACCCTGCACGTCTCTGCTTGGATGCTAATGATAACAGCCTGCCTTCCCCTGATCCTTTACCAAAATCTCCTCTCCCCCCTCTCCCCTCTCCCCCGGCACTGTTGTGCCTCCTGACACTCCCCGTGCCCCCCAACGGTTGCACTCCAGTGGCTGGGGAGCACTCGTGTGTGGACGGTCTGGGGTCTTCCAGGCTGAGACGCAGCTGTGCAGAAACTCGAAGAAAGCTGGATAGTGGCAGACCAGGCCCCACCCAGGCGCTGGTGCCTCCAGCCCCAGGCAGGAAGCCAGCTCTGCCGGCGAGTGGCTGAACCGCGGGGTTTGTTTATGGAGCTGTCGGGAGCAGGGCCGGCGCGTTTCACTTTCCAAACCTGGATTTCCATAGGAGGCGCAGAGCCATTTGCATGGTCAGTTTCGATGTAGATTTCTCAGCACCTGGCTCCTCCGAGTACAGAGCTCCCTCCCTTTCTTGGGGGGGGGGCGGTGTTTACATTTCCACTCTGACTCCAGCACGTCCCAGCTGGGGAGGGCAGCCCTGGCAGGTGTGGCCCGTCGTTACCCACCTGCCTGCCCAGCAGAAGCATCAGTGTCCCACCCGCAGGGCGTGGTTCTGTCCGTGCTGCCTCGGGCTTCGTGGTGGAAGCACGTGTTTGCACGAGGCTTTTTAATTACATGGGGCAACACCGGGTCCATGGTCGCTGCTTCATGGTTTGATTCTGCCAGGGACCAAATGGGGGGGCAGAGGGGTACATTTTATCCTTGGAGATGAAGGCAGCAGCTCTCGGCTGGCTGCCGTTTGAAGCTGCCTCGCCCGGCTCCGCTCAGGAAGGGCTGTGGCCAGGCCTCTGGGTTATTTATTTATTCCCGGCGCTCGTTCCTTCTGCGGGGCAGGAGCTTGGAGAATCCTGGCAGCTGCAGTGGCTGTCTTGGTTTCAGCTGGCTGGCCGGCTCGCGTGCTTAGCGGCGTCCCCGGCCGGGCTCTCTGTGTGCACACGGCCTGCCCGCGAGCACCGCGGGATTGGCCAGGGCGGCGTTCGGCAGGTGGCAGCCCGGCCAGCGGAGCCCATGGGGCACCCCTTCTCTGTGACCCAGCCTTGGGATGGAAGACGAGCTCGCCTTGCCAGGGCAGGGCTGGGCTGAGGGTGCAGTCGCGCTGCGGGGGGAGACGGCGGCTTTGGCCAGCAATCCATGGAGCTCGGGGGCACTGTGCTAGCGCGTGTTTATTTTCAAACCGAATTCCACCGGGGTGGGGTGGGGGGCGGCTGGGCTTTTCAAAGGCAGTGTAATAAAAACCTGCTGTCTGCTTCTTGGCCGCTGCGAGCGGGGATCGGGTTGAACCAAAGAGCAGCGAAAAAAGACACTTGGTGACAAAGCCCTGTCTTTATAGTCCGCCGCTGCTTTCTGCCTCGGCCGAGATGTCTGAAATTCTTATGGCCGGCTCTGAAGCAGGGCCCGGGGCCGCCCACCTCTGGGGTGATCCATTTATGCTAATTCATCCGGCTCCTCTGCCTTGCCGCTGCCCCCCAGCAGGCGTTGGTTCCCCATTTTTTAAATGCTCCACAATGAGGGGGATTGTTGAACTTTGCATTAAAAATCTGACTTGAGAGTAAAACACAGAGGGCTTTCTGTCCGCGGGGCTTTCATCTCCCAGCCCCACACAGCACGCGATGCACAGAACGTGACCGGAGCCAGCGATTCCGCTTGACGTCAGAGCGGGGGACAAGTGTTAAACAGATGCAAGCTCCGGCATAACCCAAAGCATGATTCGATCTGTCCCCTGGCCGGGTGGGGTCTGCGTGCAGCCAGAGCAGGGCCTGCTGTTTGTCCGTCTCGCTCCCAAGAGCGTCACGAACTCTGTCAAGGCGTCGCTTGCTCCGCTGCCAAAATGCAGCTGCGTCTGGGGTGACGTGCAGCCACGGTTGCAATGACCCATCAGCACGGCACAAGCTGGACTCCAGTTTGCCGTTTCCCTGCGGGGAGGACTAGGAACGCTGGGGGGTAACTGCCCAGCTAAAATTTCCCGAGGTCGCTGGGCCTCTCGCCAAGAGGGACAATGGGATCTGAAAGCGCAGCCGGCCCTCGGGGTCTGGTCTCCCCAAAGGGCAGCTCCTCCTGCCGTGCAATCTGCTCCCTGGCATCGGGGCGGGAATGGCGCGCGGGACGCGCCCGGCTTGACGCCTCCTGGGGCTGTTGGCAGGTCTGGCAATGCAAGTAGTGACTGGGCTGGCTGCCGAGAGACACTGGCAGTGCCCAGGGGAGCCCGTTCAGGGTACGTGTACGCAGCCGTACGAGACCCGCGGCTCGGCCCCGGCTGGCCCAGGCCGGCTGGCCCAAGCTGCGGCGGAGATGTTCCGGGTCAGGCCCCGGCTCCGAAGCCCTGCGCGGGCCTGGGGCGCAGCGCCGGGCCTCCAGCCCCCGTGTCTGCACTGCCCCGCGAGCCGGAGTCCGCTGCCCCGGGCTCAGAGACTCGGCGCTGCGGGTCTCTGTTGTGGTGCTGGGTGACTGATTTCCAGAGTCAACGGCTGTCTTGTCTTGCCGCTGCCGCCTGGCACTTCCCACCCGGGCTCCACTGGCTACGGAGCGGGAGCAGCAGAGCCGGGGGCTCCACATTGAAGGGGTCTTAAAACACCTGCATTGGGATGGAGCAGCTGGGCAGGGGGTGGCTGCCTGACCCCGAACGGCTCCGGAGGGGCAGAGCCCGGCCCCTTTTCCCCGTGCCCCTCGGGCCAGCCGGAGCTGCGGGGGGAGGCAGATTTTACACTTGGCTGCGCAGGGCGCTGGTGTGGCGATTGTGCCCTGGCAAATCGGCGGCTTGGTAAAAGGCGGGGCCAAGGTGGGGCCATTTTGGTGGTGCTCTGCCCGGGTACACGGGGACATCACACAGGGTGGAGCCTGACTCTGCCGGGCGGCTAGGGCCCGGGGTAGCATTGGCTCTCTCCGTCTGGCTGTTGGGATCCCTCGGGCCTGGCCCAGCCATGGACTCGCTGTGTGACTGGCCGGGCTGGGTCAGACCTGAGGGTCCATCCAGTCCCGTGTCCTGGCTCCAGCAGGGGCCAACCAGACTGAGGTCAGCCCCGGCTTGCTGGGCTTTATATCCCTGCCGCGCTGTTAGCCGTGATCGCTCGGCGAGGTCACTCCCTCTCAGCCAGCCCCAGCAGGGGCAGGGAAGCGGGGTTATGGGGCTCGGGGGCTCGCCTACAAGGGTGGGGAGCATCTGCGATTGCACGCCGAGCATGGGGGGGCCGGGATCGGCCTGTCTAACGTTGCTCTGTTTTTCTCTCTCTCCTAGGGCTCTGGATTCCGATGGAAATCTCTCAGCCAGTCCCCGGAGCAGCACCGGTAAGCCACACTGCTTCCTGAGCCCAGACAATGACCCGGCTCAGCAAACGTCTCTTCTGACCTCTGAGCACAGCCGCCTCCTTCCCTCTCTCCCAGCCAGAGCAGCCTCTGGCTACTCACGAGCATCTCGACAGGCTCAAAAAGCAGCCTCTGGTCTCTGATCAGCTCTTGGGTGTCGGCCGTGAACAGTCAAGGGCACTTGCCCTGGTTGTGGGTGTGACGCCGGGCGGTGCCCGCTCCTCGGCTGTCCCAGATTAGGCATGCAAGCCAGCTTGTGGTGTGGGGCTGGGTCAGGGCAGGGAGTAAGGGGAACAGATCAGCCCCATGGTGGCTGCAGGCGAGGGAGGGAGGCTGGCTAATTGTGTTTAAAAAACCCAACCTAATATCGAAGAGAAGTTCCAGGAATTCCTAAAGCTTCAGGGAAGTTTAAATGTTTCCTCTGCACCCCAAACGCAGCTGCCGTGGGCTCGGGCAGGAACGCTAGTTCGCGCTGTGTTCTCGACCCCCTGGGAAGGGGCCAAGCCGAGTGGGGGAACCAGCGTCGGTCAATGCCTCAGAAGCGTTCTGTTTGGAACTAGCTCCCCTGGCTGGGGGCAGCGGGTGTGCTAAGGGGACCGACGTGCAGCTCGGCTCTGTGGGAGTTCATAGAATCATAGGACTGGAGGGGACCTTGAGAGGTCATCTAGTCTAGTCCCCTGCACTCGTGTCTGGGCTACGTATTATCTAGACCATCCCTGACCGGGGTTTGTCCAACCTGCTCTTAAAAATCCCCAATGATGGAGATTCTACAACCTGCCTAGGCAATTTATCCCAGTGCTTAACCACCCTGACAGGAAGTTTTTCCTAATGTCCAACCTAAACTTCCCTTGCTGCAGTTTAAGCCCATTGCTTCTTGTCCTATCCTCAGAGGTTAAGAACAATTTTTCTCCCTCCTCCTTGTAACAACCTTTTATGTACTTGAAAACTGTTATCATGTCCCCTCTGTCTTCTCTGCTTCAGACTAAACAAACCCAGTTTTTTCAATCTTCCCTCATAGCTCATGTTTTCTAGACCTTTAATCATTTTGTTGCTCTTCTCTGGACTTTCTCCAATTGGTCCAAATCCTTCCTGAAACGTGACACCCAGAACTGGACACAATACTCCAGTTGAGGCCTAATCCACGCGGAGGAGAGCGGAAGAATTACTTCTCGTGTCTTGCTTACAACACTCCTGCTAATACATCCCAGAATGCTATTTGCTTTTTTGCAACAGCGTTACACTGTTGACCCTAATTTAGCTTGTGATCCACCATGACCCCCAGATCCCTTTCTGCAGTACTCCTTCCTAGGCAGTCATTTTCCATTCTGTGTGTGTGCAACTGATTGTTCCTTCCTAAGTGGAGTACTTTGCATTTTGTCCTTATTGAATTTCATCCTGTTTTGTTCAGACCATTTCTCCAGTTTGTCCAGATCATTTTGAATTTTAATCCTATCCTCCAAAGCACTTGGAACCCCTCCCAGCTTGGTATCGTCCACAAACTTTATAAGTGTGCTCTCTATGCCATTATCTAAATCACTGATGAAGATAGTGAACAGAACCAGACCCAGAAGCAATCCCTGCGGGACCCCACTTGTTGTGCTCTTCCAGCCTGACTGTGAGCCACTGATAAACTCGCTGGGAATGGTTTTCCAGCCACCTTATAGTAGCGCCATGTAGGCTGTATTTTCCTAGTTTGTTTACGAGAAGGTCACGCGAGACAGTGTCAAAAGCCTTATTAAAGTCAAGATATATCACATCTACCGCTTCCCCCCATGCGCAAGGCTTGTTACCCTGTCAAAGAAAGCTGTCAGGTTGGTTTGACACGATTTGTTCTTGACAAATCCACGCTGACTGTTAATTATCACCTCATTATCTTCTAGGTGTTTGCAAATTGATTGCTTAATTATTTGCGCCATTATCTTTCTGGGTATAGAAGTTAAGCTGACTGGTCTGTAATTCCCCAGGTTGTCCTTATTTCCCTTTTTATAGATGGGCACTATATTTGCCCTTTTCCAGTCTTCTGGAATCTCTCCCGTCTTCCATGACTTGTCAGAGATAATCGCTAATGGCTCAGATATCTCCTCAGTCAGCTCCTTGAGTATTCTAGGATGCATTTCATCAGGCCCTGGTGATTTGAAGACATCTAACTTGTCTAAATAATGTTTGACTTGTTCTTTCCCTATTTTAGACTCTGATCCTACCTCATTTTCACTGGCGTTCACTATGTTAGACGTCCAGTCGCCACCAACCTTCTTGGTGAAAACCGAACTGAAGAAGTCATTAAGCACCTCTGCCATTTCCACATTTTCTGTTGTTGTCTTTCCCACCCTCATTGAGTAATGGGCCTACTTTGTCCTTGGTCTTCCTCTTGCTTCTAATGTATTTGTAGAATGTTTTCTTGTTACCCTTTATGCCCCTAGCTAGTTTGATCTCATTTTGTGCCTGGGCTTTTCTAATTTCGTCCCTACATACTTGTGTGTGTTTGTAATTTGACCGAGTTTCCACTTTGTGTAGGACTCTTTTTTGAGTTTTAGATCACTGAAGATCTCCTGGTTACGCCAGGGTGGTCTCCTGCCATACTTCCTGTCTTTCCTACGCAGTGGGATAGTTCTGCACACCAAGGTGTTGGAAAGGTCTGCAGTCAGCGAGGGATCAGAGCACGCGGGGCGGGGGCCGTGCAGGGCCGACTGTCAGAGGGTCTGAACACCCTCCAGGGGGTGGGTCCCCAGCATGCCCAGAAATCCAGCCTGCATCATAAAACCAACGCTGCGTGCCGGGAAAACCCATTTGGGCTCTGGACACAAATCTGCTGGAGGCTGCAGCTCCTCTCGGAGCACTGGCTTTCCTCTCTCGCTGGCTCTTATCCCAGCCTTTCCGGGGTTTCAGGGCCACCATTCACCGCTCAGTCCCACCAGGTTGGAAGCTGCAAGCGCCGCTCAGGATTGGGCCTTTAGCAAGGCCGTGACAGCAATGAACGAGTTGCAGAAGCGAGTGTGTTTGAACGGCAAAGGGAAGTCTATCAATAAAGGCGATTTTGAGCGGTTAGCCGGGGCAGGTGATTGCGTGGGAACGGGGAAGTGGTGAATTTCCTTTACCAGAAGGTGAAATTCTCCCAGGTTAAATAAGACCCATTATGAGTCAGATGGGCGGCTGGGAGCCCTTCAGTGGAGTTTGTTAAATACCCGCTCGGGCCGGCATGACACGTTGCACGAGAGCCGGTAAGCGGCCCCTGGAACGGCAGCAGCCTGAAGGAGTGGGGATTGATGCCCTTGGCGAGGCTGACGCCAGAGCTGGGAAAGGGCCCCTCAGATTGTGGGCTGGCAGCGGCTGCTGCTGTCCTGCCTGATCGATGCAGACCGGGTGTGTGATGGGGGTTTTTTCCCCTCCTAGGACGCTGGTTCCTGCCATTGCAGGGGCTGGGCCCAGGCCAGGGAGGTCTCTCCTCTCCAGCCTCCGTGGCGCATGTAAAAGAAATGCAAAGCCGGCTTTAATTATCCAAGTGCCAGAAGGATCCAGCCGGCAGCCGAGTCACTGTCTCTAGCACATGGACTCTTCTGAGAGGGCTTTGGAAAAATCCTGGCCCTCGGCCCCTCGGTGCTGGAGCGTGAGCTGGTGTTTGGGATCTGATTTGTCCCAGGCTGCACATCGGCTGTACGCGGTGGTGTCCTCACTCACCCCACGCGACCCCGCAGGCTTGCTGCTTCCCGGGGCTGTTAGCTCGAGACAATGGGACGGCTGGAAGGGCAGCTCTTTCCCTGCCGGCTACACATGGGAAAAGCTGCAGCCCCTTCGAGAAGGGGCGCCCTGGTTTAATTCTAAACCGAAGGGCTTGTCTGCGTTAGGAGCCTGGGAATCTGTGCAGTGGAGAGGCGCTGCCGCTGGGTAACGTGTCTGCACTGGGAGCCCAGACACGGGGGTGGGGGGGTATGTCGCACTGGTGCAAGTGGTGCTTTACCCTCGTAGACGTGTTCCACTAGTGTAGTGTCAACACTGCGGGGGTTGAATTAGTAGCTATGCTGGAGCAGAGACCCCGAGTGGCCCAGACAAGCCTCCTCTGGAAAAGCAAAATCGATCACAGCCCCGATAGTTCGGGTGCCGGAAGTGGGACCAGGAGAAACCTGCCATCAGTCCAGGCTCCTTCCAGCACAGACTAGGATGGGAACCCTGGGGCAGCACGTGGGGGGGCCAGGGCTTGTGAGCCGTCCCATGTCACATCCTCCAAGGCTTTCTGCAGGGCTGCGCCACTGTCCCCATTTGCAGTGAGTAGGGGCATGAGGTGCAGAGAGGTTAAGGGACACTCCCAAGTTCACATCACCCGGCAGTGTCAGAGTCAGTTTCCTGACAGCAGCGATTATCCTCAGTGCTCCTCCAGGTTTGCCGATAGCTCCTTTATCTCTGCGCCTCCGGGCGCCCCGGAGGAGGCCCAGTGACTCACGCTGAATCTGGGGGAGCGGTGTTCTGCGAAGGCGTCATTCAGGGAAAACACAGAACCAGCTGCTTGCCCAAGGGGCACGACGCGCTTCCCTGCCGGCATTGTTCTGGAGCACGAGAATAAACCCCTCTGGAGCGTAATCGCTGAGCGGCCGGCAGGAGACGCTTACGCAACTTGTAAGCGTCGGGGAGCGGCGGTGCCGGCCCACTGGTGGCTGTGGAACGGGGGGGGGGCCTGCGGGGTGGGGCCTGAGGCTTGGTGCACCGATCCCGGCAGGTAGAGTCTGGGTGGATCCCCCGTTCGTGGTGAGAGGGTGGGGTTCAGGTCTGGGTCGGGCCGACGCTGAAGTAATCACGTGTGTCGCTGTCTCTTTCCCCCCCTCCTGCCCCTTGCTGGGGAAACGCGGCTCTGGCCTCAAATAGATCATTCCTCCTTTAAACCCAGGAGCTGGGACTCCTGGGTTCTAGCCCCAGCTCTTGGAGGGATTGCAGTCCAGGGCCTGGAGCAGGGGGACCAAGAGCTAGGACTCCTGGGGCCTCGTCCTGGCTCTGCCACTGACCTGCTGTGTCACCTTGGGCAAGTCACTTAGCCCTTCTGCACCTCAGGCCCTGGCTCGAGGCTCCTGGGAGAGAGGAAGCATCACTGGGATTTGAACACGCTTAGTGGAAAGGCAGGTTGGGTTTGTTAGCCATGCTCCCTGCCAGCGAGACGCTGCTGGCGGGTGGGGCGGGGGGGGCGATTGCCGGTGCTGCAGTGAACAGCAGCAGTGACACGGGCGAGACGCTGCCCTGGGGGCCGTGGCTCTGTTCCGGGCACGTGGCCATGGGCAGGGCGGAACGGGGCGTCAGGCCGCTGCTGATGACCGTTTCTCTCCCCAGGAAGGTGATCACGCTGGAGAAGGAGGCAGAGGAGACGTTTGGGTTTGAGATCCAGGTGAGTGGGCCCCCACCCCACCCCACCCCACCCCGAGGGCAGAGAAATCAGCTGCCACTCGCCCCAAGAAAACCAACCTCAAGTGGCATTCGGATCATGGTTCTACCAGGCAGGCCCCCAGGGGACCAAGGGCTGCCGCTCCTCCCGGCTGGTGGTGCCGGGGGCCAGGCGTAGCTGCCCCAGCCGTTCAGGGCTCTGGGCCATGGGGGTGGGGTTGCCCCGTGGCCGTGCTCGGCTCTTGCAGGCAGCGCTCGCGAGGCGGGGGAGCTGCCCTGGTTCCAGCCCTTGCTCTGCATTTACAGTATTTTTAAACTGCATCTGAGCCAGAGTTTATTTTTAGCAGCGATGATGCCGAAGTTACAGAAACCGCCCCCGACTCAGTCACGGCTCAGATGGCGGGAGGGGGCCGGCAGCTCACGCAAAGCAGCCATCTGGAGCAGGCTGGGTTTGGGGGCCCGTGGGGGGGCCCCCGGCGCTGTGCGTTGCTAAGCACTATGCAAATGTTGGTTAAATACGGAACGGTCGGGGTGGCGGTGCCTGACGTGCAGGGACACGGAGCTGGGGGGAGGCAGCGTAGGCAGTCCCTGGATCCTCAGCTGGAGCACAGACCCGGGGAGGTAACACGGCGCTGGGAGATGGATGGTGCCAACCTCGGGGCTGGAGGCTTCCTGTGTATCTAGCCAGCCGGCCAGCGCCCGCTCAGCCCTTCCCACTAACACCCTGGTGGCTGCTGCTAATTCCAGACCTATGGACTCCACCACCAAGACAAGAACAGCGTGGAAATGTTCACCTTCGTCTGCCGGGTCCACGAGGGGAGCCCAGCCCAGCTAGCCGGGCTCACACCCGGTAAGTGCCTCGCGGCAGCTCCCCCAGGCTCGGCCCCCATCTCGCACTCCGGGGCAGGGTCAGGTATGGAGGTGGGGGAGGCCAGCCCAGGATTGCATGGTAGGGGCTGTCAGAGCCAGGGGTAGGACCCAGGCATCCAGCAGGCTGAGGGACCCTGGCGTCCAGGGGCAGACCCCTGTTTCACTCACAATAGTGGTAATGAGCCTGCATTGTTCCCTGCCTGGTTAAAGGTAAGTGGCACCGAAGTAACCGGAGCTGGGAGCAGCCGAGGGGGAGAGGGAGAGCCGAAAAATGGTTCAGGAAAAGGCAGCTCCCAGCCCCTCTGCCCCGCCTTGGCCTCGCGTTGTTTGGCTCTGACCCCCAGAGCTCTGGGCTGCAGGGCCCCCAGGAGCTGACTGGTCTCCGGCGCGAGGGGGAAGTCACAAGCGCTGCCCTTCGCAATCCCTCCTGTTTGCATGCGGCCCCTGGGGGGTGCCTGCCGCCCAGGCAGTGTCCCCCGCCTTGTCACGTCACCGCCCATGCCACTGCCCGGCGCTGTGTGGCCCAGCGCAGGAAGTGACTCTGCAAACTTCGCTGGGCCCGGGGCCCTCTGTGAGCAGACGGGGTGGGGTGGGGGAGCTCGGAGCTCTGCCATGGGCGGGTTCTGGTGATGCTCCCGGCCAGCCAGATTCCAGCTGGAAGCCAGGACTCCTGGGTTCTATCCCTGGCCCGGGGAAGGGGTTGGGGGCTGGTGGTTAGAGCTGTGGTGACTGGGACCCAGGACTCCTGGGTTCTATCCCTGGCCCGGGTGGGTTCTTGTCCAATTGTGCCCTAGTTTCACCTGGGGAAAGTCCCTTCTGTGCCGTGTGGCTCAGGCTGCCCTGCCCCCTTTGTGCAGGGCTCAGGGTTAGTGTCCGAGATCCATAGGACTGGGAAGGGTGCGGCTGCGTCAGCCAGTCCCCTGCGGGGGCACCGAGCTGAGATCTGTGCCCGCTAGCGTGGGCGGCTCTAAGTGCTCTGTCTGCCTCCCAGGAGACACCATCACCGCGGTGAACGGGCTGAACGTGGAGGGCATCCGACACCGCGAGACCGTGGAAATCATCAAGGCCTCTGGGAACGTGTTGAGGTGAGACGCTTGCAGCCGCCCCGGGGAGCAGGAGAGCTGGGGCTGGGCCGTGCTCCCTGTGGGAGGTGGGGATCCGCTGCCCCAGTGCTCTGAGGCCTGGCTGGCTTGTCCTGGAGGTGGGGCTGGGCCGGAGGAAGCAGCCAGTGCTCACGGGAACCGGCTTCCTCAGAAAATAACCCCTCCCTCAGTGGGACTGGGAGCTGCCCTGGCTCCTGGAGCCCAGCGTGTTCCTTAGAGCAGCTCCCACTCCCTTCCCCCCCCCCCCCTGCTGGCTGGGGGTCTTGTAGCCTGGGGGGGACTGGCCACCCTTGGAGGGCCCCACTGGCTGTGCGGGAGCCCACCCCAGCTCCAATCCCTTCGCCTGGGAACGAGACGAGATGAAGGCACCTTCCCCTCTGCTGTGGGACCGTGTCAGGCCCCTGCCGCCAGGGGGCAGGAGGTGGGTGAACTGATCCCAGGGCGGCCCAAGGAGCCCACCGGGCGAGAAGCTTTCCTGTGCTGGGCTGAACTCCGGACAGCTCCTGGAAAAACAGACAATGTCCCTTTGCTGCCGGGGTTTGAAGGGGGCGGGGTCTGCAGAGAACACCCCCTTTGCCACGGGGGGGGCAGGCTGGCAGGGGGGCCCCCTTTCCCCATGGCGGGGCTGCGATTCGGTTAGTCGCTACCAGCAGCTCGTCTCTTGCAGGCTGGAGACGCTGTACGGGGCATCCATCCGGAGAGCGGAGCTGGAAGCCCGGCTGCAGTACCTAAAGGTGAGGCTGTGTCCTGGAGGGAGCGACCCGCCCGTCCGCAGCCAGGTCCCCGCCGGGCGGCTCTAACTGGCCTGTCTGTCTTGCAGCAAACCCTGTATGAGAAGTGGGGGGAGTACCGCTCGCTGATGGTCCAGGAGCAGAGGCTGGTGCGTGGTGAGTGGGGGCGCGGGGCTGTGGGGGCGAAAAGCAGCCCGAGTGGGGTGGGAACCTCCCCGTGGTGGGATAGGGGTAGGAGCACACCCCAGATTGCTGGCTACATGGGACCATACGGGAACTGCTGAGACCAGCCGAGGAGGGGCCTAGTCTGCTGGCTGACCCCCCCCGAAGCCCTTGCCGGGCTGGCATTCCAGTGCCCGGCCTGTTCTAACGCCCCTTGTCCCCCCAGGGATCGTGGTGAAAGACCCCAGTATCTACGACACGCTGGAATCCGTCCGCTCCTGCCTGTACAGCGCTGGGCTCGCGGGCGGCTCCCTCGCCTTCGGGAAGATGCTGTCGGGCGCGGGCAGTACCTCCAGCTGCGTCAGCACCGCCACCGAGGAGAGCGAGGACTCTGTCTACCAGACCTGCTTCTTCGACTCCGCCGATTCCCTGGATGGGCACTCGGGGCGGGACGGGGGCGGCGCCCCCCCCGCCCTCTCCCAGCGCCGGCCCGCCCTGACCCGCAGCGCCAGCGTCAAATGCACCAGCAGCAGCAACGGGGCCGCGGGCCACTTCTGGGACAGGCCGGGGGACCAAAAGAGCGGCGCGGTCACACCCCGCAAGAACAAACACACCAGCTTCCGGAAAAGACTCCTCAAGTTCATCCCGGGACTGAACCGCTCTCTGGAAGAGGAGGAGAGCCACCTGTAGGGGGCGCTGGCTGCGGGGGGGGGGGGGCACGTTTTACGCAGTTTGTTTGGTTTATTTATTTATTTATTCTCCCGGTCGGTGCGGGGTGCAGGACTGTCCCGGGAAGAGAGGGAGCCTGGTGCTAACCCGGAGGCTTGCAGCAGCCACGACGAGTGCTCCGAACGGAGCAGTAGCCGGAGGGATCTCGGAGCAGGCTGCAGCGGGGAGCGTCCTGGCCCGGAGAGGTGTGGGGCCCCCCGCCTGCTTTCCCCTGGAAGGCGTCCTGCAGCCGGCAGCTCTGCGCTGTTCCAGCCACATCCTCCTGCTGTCTGCAGCGGCGGGGCTCTGCGCGACTTCCTGCCAAGTCTGGCGCTCGGGTCAGCCCTATTTATGGCAGCGGCTTGCGGCCCACGGGTGCCTGAGCCGTGGGGCTGTTTGTGTCTCTCCACCGCACCGCTCAGCCCGGTGACGCGTTGGGCTGGAGAGAGACGATCCCTTTGGGACCTGCTGACGCCGGCAGAACGGCTCGTCACCCTGGCCTGCGGCGGGCTAGACCGAGGTGCAGGGGCGGTCACGTGGCCGGGAGACAACGCTCAGGCTGCTGAGCACCCTGCAGGATCAGACCCTGGGGGTGGCTGGATCCCCGGCTAGCGAGCATCTTACCGGGGCGCTTGTTCTCTGGAGCGAGGGGTCCCCAATAAGGGACGGCCCTGGCCTGAGAGCTGGACGGGGCCAACTCTGCTCTTGATGACTTGCAGCCCTTCAGGAAAAGGCTTCACGCCTCCATCTTACCTTGCGCCGGAGCCGAGGGGAGCGTCCCGGCAACGCTGGTTCTTATCTCAGGAAATAGCCACAGGACGAGGGTGGTTCAGCACGCGAGGGCTCCCCGCTGGCTGGCTGTAAAATGGAGCCCCCCACCCCCCCAAGCAGCACTGGACAGCGGGGCAGGGGGGCCTGCGGCTGGGACACGGGGGTGGGGGGTGAGGTTTTGTACAGACAGACGTCGCGGTTAAAACGCTTGGCACAGATTCTGATCAATACAATGAGACTGTTTTGCATTCGCGTGTGGCTGCTGTAATTTCACCTCGGATCACTCGCTGCCTGAGATGGGGGAGCCACCGTGTCCCCGGGGGGGGGGAAGGACTCACCCCTGGAGTCAGTGGCAGAGCTGGCTAGGGAACCCAGGCGTCCGGACTCCCCAGCCCCATGCACCTGTCAGCCTTGCATGGCCTGAGTGGCTCAGAGGCTAACCTCTGTTAACCCCCCTATGAGTGTCTGGGGGGGGGCCATCCTTAGCCCCCCTGCAAGCTCTGTCCGGCACAGCCGTGGGCAGGGGGACTGACCATGCGCCGCAGCCCTTGACGGCACAGTCTCCTCCCCCACCGGTTTCTTTGCGGTTCCTGTTTCCTCTGCCCCACAGGGTGGGTGGCTCAGTCCCTGGCCGTGCCCTGGGAGCGCGGTGCTGGGGAGGGGTGGGCAGTGAATGACGGTGAAGCAGCAGCAGCACACGTGGGGAGCGCCTGCCCTGCCTTTTTATAGCAAACCCGCCTGGCTGGGGGCTGCGCACCTCCCCCCTTCTGGGGCCGAGGCCACCGCAGAACCCAAGTGGGAGAGTTTCAAGTTTGGGGGGCCTCCTAGGGGGTCTGGGGATGGGGGGAGCTGGGAAATTCTCTGCTGTGCCGTGGGGTCCCCGGCTGACGCTGCGCCAGCCTCTCTGCCTCTCCCGGCCTCGGGTCCCGGCTGCCCCGCCCCACAGGGTGCGAGAGGCTGACCGATGCCGCAGTGATGGGGCCAGGGAAGTAGATGGGGAAACTGAGTCCCAAGGAGGCAAAGTGGCTTAGCTGAGGTCACACGTCAATGGCGGAGCTGGGCCTAGAGCCTAGGAATCCCGACTTTCCGACCGCGGGGAATAAACACCCAGGTTGCCCTGCCCCTCTGGGATGAGCCTGGTGAGGTCGGTGCTGCTAACAGCTGATGGAGGTTCCCTTTCAGCTCAGGTGCCACCCGGGCTGTGCTTTGGGAGCAGGAGAGTCGGAGTTCTGGCCCTGCGGCTGCCACGAGGCCGCGGATTTGTTCTCCCCTCTAATCTGTTTCCTAACCCCCTGGAAGTAGCCGTGCTGGGATCTCTGTCCCGGGGCGAAGTACGTGGCCTGGGGCCACTCCAGCTCGCAGAAGGGAAACGCGCTTGTTGTTGTTCTGCCTCTCTGCATTTCGTAACGCTCTCTGTGCGAAGAAAATTCACCCTGGTGTAACGGTAACGTAGCCAAGGCGCCGGTGTCCTGGCCAGATTCCAGCCTCGGTAACTACCTTCTACCTGCCTAAACTTCTCCTTGGGGATTCCTGGCCTTAAGCTGTTGTAGTTCACTGCTCTACCACTCGTCCTCCCCTGAGGTGGCCGCATTTCCGTGGTAGGTGCAAAGGCTCTCGTTAAATGCTGGACCCTGTGCTTGGGGATCCTAGGGGCCGAAGGCTCGTTAGAAATGTCAAACTGCAACTCATTGAAGGGGAAATTAGCCAAGCAGCTTGGTGGGCTCTGCGCAGGCCGAACGTGTCTCCTCCATCAGCCGTGCCGACAGCAGGAAGCCGGGGGCTCTGCTCCTGCCGGAGGGAAGAGAGGTTGGCCTATCCGGCCACGTAGCGGTGATGCTTCTCGGACGGTACATGATGCTGTCCGGGGTCGGTCCCTGGGGCTAGCTAACAGAGCTGGCTTACGCGCCAACTTTCCGGGGCCTAGGGGCCCGGCTGGCAAGCAGACCCTCTGCACAGACTGGGGTGCTGAGGACGGGGCCGTTGCTATAGGACCCTGCCCTGCTGGGAGCTGCCTGCTCCTACAGCACTGGGCATCAGCCCATGTTCTCAGCAGGGCCCAGCCCTTTTCCCCTGTACAGGGGCTTTCCAGGCCTCAGCATGGGGGCGTCTTCCGGCTGTGCTCTCTCTCCTCGGCCGGGGAGAAAGGGGCATGTGCCCCGGGGCCTTTCTTTTGGGGTTGAAGCGGAAGCATAATGGGGGCAGTTCCAGCTCCCGAACGTGCCCTGGGTGGGTGAAACCAGCGTCGGGGGCCAGGCTTTAGCTGGTGTTAGGAGTAGCTGCTTCATGGCTGGTCACGTTAGCAGCAGCAGCAGCATCGAGCTGGGTCTGCCGGGTGTGAGCACCTCCATCTTGCTTCCATTCACGCCCTGGGAGGAAATCGGGGGGAGGAGAAGGATATAATCCTTCAAGCTAAACAATGGTGCAAACAAAAAATAGAGAAATACTCCCTCACCCCTGTCTCTGTGTAATTAACCTGTGGAACTCATTGCCCCAGGATGTCCCCGAAATCAAGAATGGAGCGAGGTTCAAAGAGGCATTGGACACATTGTAGCGGGGTCACACAACTAGCCTGAGTTACAGCTCGGGTATGTTTGGGAGGAGATTAAATGTTAGGTTTTCAGCTCATCTCCAACCCTAGGGATGAGGAGGTTTCTTGCACCTTGCTCTGAATCATCTGGCACTGGTCCTTGTCAGAGACTGGACAGGCGGGACCTGGCATCTGACCGACCCGAATGGCATCCCGACATCCCATCCTCTCCCATCCTTCTGCACCTGAGGCCATTTCAGATCCTCCCCCGTCTTCCCCACGGCAGTGAAATGAGAAACTGCTTGGAAGAGGGAATCAAGAGCAGCTCCTGCACTGAACAAAATGATCCTGGGGAGGTTTATTTGTGGCACCGCCGGCATGAATATTAAAATCCCTCCTCACCTGGGTCCCTGAGAGCTGCATTACTCAGTCTGCTGAGTGTCTCCTGACACTGTAGGAGGGTGACATGAAATGACTAATGGGAAAGATGAGATAATCGAATTGGCAGAGTTGGCTCATGTGCAAACGCTCTTTAATGAGGAAAGTAAATCCGAGCCATGATTTTATATAGACCTTTTTTGCAATCCCAGCTCCCGGCCCCCTCCGAGCACTGAGTGAGATGGCCCCCCCTGGCCAAATCACCAGCCAGCAGGCTCTAACGAGCACCCCACCGCGACCCAATGTGTAAGTGAAGAGCTAGAATATCCCTGTTCCAGACAGGAAATGGCTTGTGTGTCTTTTCCTGCCAAACCTCTCCCTAGCCAGACTCCGCGGTGCTCTGTAAAGCGATGCTTGGTTTTCAATCTAAGGAAGAAGCAAAACCTTGCTGCAAACTGGCTTCCTCCCTGCGGGCCGGCGTCTCCCACCCCTCAAAAGTTAATCTGACCAAGCAACCATCAGTCGAGGGGCAGCTCCTATCCCTCGAACTTCGGCTGCTTTGACTGCCTCAAACCTTGCCGTCCTGCCGTTCTAGCCTGGCTCAGCATTGCTCTGTGCCCATGGCGTGCAACGTAAGCGCAGAGCGGGCTGGCCCGGCCCTGCCGCTAGTGCTGATTTGGTTTGCACTGTCACCCGGGAGCGTCAGGTGCTGTACAGACCCCCCAGGAAAGCACAGCCCCTGGCTTGGGGAGTTTACAGTCTATTGGCCCTTTAATGCCAGACGAAGGGATGCACCGGGGCCCTGTGCCCAGGGGGGATGTCGCTCTCAGAGGGCAGGCAAAGCAGCAGACCGTACGGACGGCCACGGCTGCAGATGCCGCCTGACGTGAGCCAGGCTGAGACTGGCTCCTTTGGCTCTGCTCTAGGGTCTGTCGCTGTCCAACCCCAGCGTGGGGGCAGGGGGAGGCCTCGGCCCCGGCCCTGCTTGGGCCACACGTTCCGTGCCCAGCCGGGCTCAGCTCCTCCTGCCAAGACCGCGGCACGCAGGCCTGGTAGAGGAGAAACCCCAGCGTGGGTGCTATAGGCTGGCGAGGACCTAGGCCGCCCGCACTGGAGAGCCACCGTGGCCAGGCACGCGCCCGGGAAAGCTGGGATTATTTTTCAGCAGGTGTTTCCCGCTGCTCTGAGCCGCGGCCGCTTCGAATCCGGAGCTGGAAGGCCCGAGGGTATTTTACAGGCCCGTCTCCGCTGGCTCTGGGTATCCCCGGGCCCGACAGCCACAGCGGGGTGGCTCCCCTCTGCTATTGCTCATCTCTCGGTTCCGTTGTGCAATGGGACGGGGCGCTGCTGCTGCCGCGGCTGCTGTGGCGAGATAAGGCCGGGGAGGCGAGGAAAGCAACGAACCCGCAAGGCGGGTGGGCGGCCCTGCCAGGAAGCAGCGCGTCAGGGCAGGAGCCGTCACGGCGGGAGACGGAACCGGGGTGATGCCCGTGGGGGGCTGACTTGCCCCAGAGGGGACCGTGCTGCAGGCGGGGGGCTGTCTGCCGGGCTCTGCCCCAGCAGGGGGCTGTCTGCCGGGCTCTGCCCCAGCAGGGGGCTGGCCACCCACCTCCCACCCCGTCTGTCTCCTACGCTCCCACCCGGCCCCAGCCGCACATTCCTCTCCCAGGCCCCTCGCGGCCCAGTCCTGCCCCTGGTGCAGGGAGCCAGCTCCGGCTAATCCCCTGCACAGCTGCCTCTGGGCCGCGGGCCGTGCCCACCCGGCCAAGTGCCCGGGCTAGGAATAGACCCCAGCCTGCCGCTTGTGCAAGTCTCTGGTGTGGGAGTGGGTGTGTGGGCGTGTGTGTGGACAGACTGGGGGAGGACTGCTAGCGGGGACGTGGGGATAAGGGAGAGAATTCCAATGGGGGATTCTCCATTGTTCTGTGGGGGGAGGGGGGATTCTCCATTGTTCTGCGAGGGGAGGATTCTCCATTGTTCTGCGGTGGGGGGGGGATTCTCCATTGTGCTGTGGGGGAGGGGGGATTCTCCATTGTTCTGCGAGGGGGGGAGATTCTCCATTGTTCTGTGGGGGGAGGGGGGATTCTCCATTGTTCTGCAGGGGGGTTTCTCCATTGTTCTGTGGGGGGAGGGGGGATTCTCCATTGTTCTCTAGGGAGTGGCTGATTTTCAAGGCTGCTGATCAGCTCCCCTAGAGCCCAAGAGCGGCTGTGGGGGCCCGGCGGGTACAGCGGGTGTGACCATGTGTACACGGCGCGTCTAGTTGTGCGAGCGCCCCGGTGCGTGTGCAAGGCAGGCGTGTCCTTGTGTCTGGGCCAGGCCGGGTGCCTGCGCAGCCGCAGGGCTGGGGGGAGTCGGGGGGGGGCAGGCATGTGGGGTCTGGCTCCTAGCGGACTGGGGTGAGAGACAGAGAAAACAGGGGCGCTCCGGGGCCGGAGTCTCCCGAATACGAACAGGGGGATTCGGAACGAGGCTGAACCAAAACCCGGCCCGTGCCCAGGCCCAGCCGTGCGCTGGCTCTGTTTACAAGGGAGCAGGGGGCAGGCAGGCCAGGCACTCCCCCCGGGGAGGCAAAGGGCTCAGCCCCCCAGCCTGGGGGGTCTTTCCGAGCAGCCTCTGGCAGCCCCCTGGGGAGCTGAGGAGGGGGGCGGTACCCAGGGCACAGGGGGGTAACTTAAACCAGGCAGAGAGAGAATGGGGCCAGGGTGTCTGGGCACCTGCCGCTGAGTGAGGCCTGTCACGGAGTGTGGGGGAGTCCGGCCTTGCACCCCTCTTCCCCGGAGTCACTGGGAGTCTCAGCCAGCCAGTAGAACAGAAGGTTTATTAGAGATGCCAGGAACACAGCCCAACCAGAGCTTGTCAGTACATCCAGGACCCCTCAGTCGGGCCCTTCTGGGGGGCAGGGAGCTTAGACCCCAGCCTGGGGCTCCCTGCATTTCACCCCACAGCTCCAAACTGAAACTCAAAAGACAAACCCTCCAGCCGGCTCTTCCCCTCCCCCGGGGCTCCTCCTCTCGCCTCTGTCCATTCTCCCAGCCAAAGGTGTCACCTCCCAACCCCCCTCCTGGCTCATGTTACAGCCCCAGGTAAAGTCTCGCATTCCCAATGCAGCCAGTCCCAGGGAACCTCCCCCGCAAGCCTCCCAGGTCAGATCCACCTCGCTCCCTGCTCCGTCACACGGCCCCCTGGGCTGCCGGAGGTGGCGGGGGCCGGACAGCGGAGCTGCCTGCTAGCTAGCGTGCAGTGCGCGCCGGTGATGGACAAGCGCCCAACCGGTGCGGGGCTGGAGGAGCAGGCCCTGTGCGCGTTCGAAGGCTGTGACTTCCCCTCTCACCAAGCCCCACCCCTCACCGGCCACAATAACCCAGGCCCCCGGCTGCAGAAAGCCCCTGGCCGGCCCCGGCCCTACAGCGCCGATGGGCTCTAAGCCTCACACCCTCTGGAGCAGGTTCGGGTCACGAGCCCCCTTTATAGCGGGCAGACAGGTGCAGAGGGGCGACTTGCCCAGGGCTGCCCAGTGAGGCGGTGGCAGAGCTGGGGATAGGACCCAGGAATCCTGACTCCCTTTCCCTGAGAGCAGCTCTAACATGCGACCTCCCTGCCCTCGCTGGCGGGCGATGTCAAAGCCGCATGGGTGCTGGCACGGGGCGGCTCCATGGAGGGGCTGCAGCCTGCAGGTGCCATAACGCCGAGTGCGGCTGCCGCTGTGTCTTGGCACTGGCTCAGGTAGCTGCAAACGGCTTCGCGCCGAAGGATTTTTCTGTCTCCTTGAGCGGGTGAGGAAAGGTGAGCTGGCGTCTGTCTGCTGCCAGGGAGCCATTCCTCCCGCAAAGCGCTTTACAGCGTCCCACAGAGCGTGACCGGGATGTCTTTGCCCTGCACCGAAATGCGGCCACCTCTGGGGTGGGACACAGACGCTGTTTACCAGCGACTGGAGACGCCAGCTTTAGGCCAGGAAGCGAAGGAGACGCGCTTGTGTCCAACTGAAACTGCAAAGGGAATTCAGGCCGGACTGGAATTTGGCCGAACTGCAGCATTCACGTCCCGCCTCCCTGTGCAATGAAATGCTCTGGGCTTCGGCCAGTCAGATGATCAGGGCCATGGCTTAAAGGGGGGACCGGGAGCCAGGACTCCTGGGTTCTGTTCCCAGGTGCAGGAGGGAAGCGGGGGCTAGCAGTTGGGGAGGGTGGGGAGGCTGGGAGCCAGGACTCCTGGGTTCCGTTCCCAGGTGCGGAAGGGGAGTAGTGTCTAATGGTTAGAGTGGGAGGGGCTGGGAGCCAGGACTCCTGGGTTCCGTTCCCAGGTGCAGGAGGGAAGTGGGGGCTAGCGGTTGGGGAGCGGGGGTGGCTGGGAGCCAGGACTCCTGGGTTCCGTTCCCAGGTGCAGGAGGGAAGTGGGGGCTAGTGGTTGGGGAGGGGGGGTGGCTGGGAGCCAGGACTCCTGGGTTCCATTCCCAGGTGTGGGAGGGAAGTGGGGGCTAGCGGTTGAGGAGGGGGGTGGCTGGGAGCCAGGACTCCTGGGTTCCGTTCCCAGGTGCGGGAGGGAAGTGGGGGCTAGTGGTTGAGGGCGGGGTGGCTGGGAGCCAGGACTCCTGGGTTTCGTTCCCAGGTGCGGGAGGGAAGTGGGGGCTAGCGGTTGAGAGGGGGGGTGGCTGGGAGCCAGGACTCCTGGGTTCTGTTCCCAGGTGCGGGAGGGAAGTGGGGGCTAGCGGTTGAGGAGGGGGGGTGGCTGGGAGCCAGGACTCCTGGGTTCCGTTCCCAGGTGCGGGAGGGGAGTAGTGTCTAGTGGTTAGAGCAGGGTGAGGTTGGATCCAGGACTCCAGCTCTGGGAGAGGAGTGGGGGCTGGGGGTTAGAGCAGGGCCGAGGCAGGGGATCAGCGCTGCTGGGTTAGTGATGTTAATCAAGCCCCTCACCCGTGGGCCCCGCTACGCTGGGGAGGCAGGAGCAGGGCTTGGCAAGGCAGTTGTTGGCACCGGGTGTGGTGCTCGCTGGCTGCAGCCGGGGCTGGAGTGTGTTATGGGGCTTGCTCACCCCAGCACGTCTGGTGACCCCAGCGGCCCAGTGAGCGGAATCCGGCCCTGGCTCAGCTCCCCAGGCGGACGTGAATGCCCGTCTTACCGTGCCCAGCCGCACATGCCCATGTCTTGGGGTTTGTTACTGGGTCTCCCCCCGCCCAAAGCTGGGTGTCCGGGAGGCCACGTGCGGTTCTGCCTGGAGCGATGCTGACGGGGCGTCCCGTCTCCCGAGGCCGCGGCTGGAACTTGTGGTGCGTTTTTCTGGGCCTTCTCCAGCCCCTTTTCCTGTCCTGCTTCCTCTGGGCTCTTGCGAAAGCCTCTGAAGGAGGTTCCCACCCCTGCGCCTTTCCTGCTGCAGGACGGGCCCCGGCCGGCTCCTCCGAGGGGCTGCAGCGAACGGGAATCCGAGGGGCTGGGGTTGCTAGGAATGGCTTTAAAGCCCTTTGAATGCCTGTTCCTTGTGCAGCGAGGATGGAGGGAGCAGAGGGGAGGATGGGGGGGGGGTCTCTTTGCTTTAGTCCAGGAAACGCCCTCCCTGATCACCACGCTGCCATGCCCAGTAATGGGAGAGCCCGGAGATCAAACTGCCCTGTTTTCCCCCAGCAGCGCAGGGGACAGTGCCCCCTACTGCCCCTGCCCCACCTCCTGCAGTGAGTGAGGTGGGGGGGTGAAGGGGGAGCCCGACCCCGTAGGACGGCCCAGCTGGGCCTGGCCCGGTACTGCAGACACAAAGCCCCCCAGACACTGGGAAAGTTCTGCTCCGGGGCCCGGATTCCAGCCGTCTGACAACCGCCTAGCGCCGCCCAGAGCCCCCTCCCGGAACCGGGCTGAGCCCAGATCAGAGCCCAGGTGGTGCTGGATTCGGGGGAGTGGGGGGAGCCGGCGTCTGGCCCCATCTAGTGGAGAAAGTGGGGGTGACATGAGGGCCTTGACCCAGCCGAGGGGGTGGGGGTGGGATGGGCTCAGATCAGCCCTCTCCTCTCCTCGGACCGTCTGAACAGCCGGGGCGGGAAATCTCACAGCTCAGGCCTCCTGGTGCCTCTGCACAGGTGCCAAGGGGCTGACAGGCCCCGTGTGTCGAACCATGGAGCAATGTGCAGGTTTGGTCCTGGTCCCATTCGCCGGACGGCTCCGTGCAGCGCTGGGGGGGGGGGGGTGTCGCCAGATGGCTCCGTGCAGTGCTGGGGGGGGGGGGGGTCGCCGGACGGCTCCGTGCAGTGCTGGGGGGGCGGGTCGCCGGACGGCTCCGTGCAGCGCTGGGGGGGGGGGGTGTCGCCAGATGGCTCCGTGCAGTGCTGGGGGGGGGGGGTCGCCGGACGGCTCCGTGCAGCGCTGGGGGGGGGGGTCGCCGGACGGCTCCGTGCAGCGCTGGGGGGGGGGGGTCGCCAGACGGCTCCGTGCAGTGCTGGGGGGGGGGTCACCGGACGGCTCCGTGCAGCGCTGGGGGGGGTCACCGGACGGCTCCGTGCAGCGCTGGGGAGGGGGGGGTCACCGGACGGCTCCGTGCAGTTCTGGGGGGGGGTGTCACCGGACGGCTCCGTGAAGAAAGAAAGAAATGGAGCAAAGCACTCGGGGAGCGCTGGGGTCTTCTCGGTGCGCCCGAGGCAGCGGCCGAGGGGGCTGGGTTCTAGGGGGGGGCTCCTGCCTGGCCCCAGAGCTGCTCACTCGGCCCCGGGGCCGCGGGCAGGGTCTGCCAGCACCCACAGGGGCGGAAGCTGAAGGCAGTGGGGGCAGCACGGGCCTGCGAGGAGGCCTCAGCCCCCATGTCACGGGGGACGCTGCACCCCCCGAACGAGCCCAGCTGCAGGGCCGGCCGCTCCCGTAGCCTGTTCCCCCCTTGTCCATCGAGCAGCCCCGGCCCCTGCTTGGAGCAGCCCCGGCCTGTAGGGATCAGGCCAGACCCCCCCGGGAATTAATACGCCAAAGAAACAGCGGCGTGTGCTGCACACTGACTGTGAGCGCCCACGGGAGGGCATCGCAGCCTCACGTTACAGGCCGGGCCGCCTCCGCTCTGGGCTCGCTGCCCGAAGCGGGGGGGCTCGCGGCCCGAAGCCGGGGGGGGCTCGCTGCCCGAAGCCGGGGGGCTCGCGGCCCGAAGCCGGGGGGGGCTCGCGGCCCGAAGCGGCCGAAGCCGGGGGGCTCGCTGCCCGAAGCGGGGGGGGCTCGCTGCCCGAAGCCGGGGGGCTCGCTGCCCCAAGCCGGGGGGCTCGCTGCCCGAAGCGGGGGGGGCTCGCTGCCCCAGTGCAACCCGTGCTGGGCCGGGGTGAGCTGCACTAGTGCAAGCCACTTCTTTTTTTTTTGCACCAGTGCGGCACATCTGCGTGCGGGGTTTGCACCAACTGGCAGCCCCACGCGTGGCACCTCGGCTTCTGTTGCACTGCCAGGGGGCACCACAAGGGTGGGAGCCGAACACAGCCCTGGGGGAGAGGGGCAGGGGGCGTCGCAACGACGTGTGAACCCTGGCTCCGTCCTCCCCTGCGGCCACCCTTCCTGCGGCTCACGCCTGCTCTGCGCAGGGATCCGCGCTGCACCCCCGGCTGGCCGGGTCACTGCTCCGCGCCCCGTGGCTAGGCTGGGGCAAAGGGCCTGCCGGGCAAACATCACCCCCCGCCCAGGGAACTGCCCCATGCACCCGCTCTGCCGTGCCACGGTGTGTGGGGGGGAGGTCCAGGGCAGAGCTTCAATTCGGCACCCCTGCAAAGCCCCACCGGGGGCCGTGGAGCGGGGCACCCTGCCCCAGGGAGGCACCGTCCCCCAGAGCCCTTGAATGAGGACGGCAGGTCCCCCCGCCCCCCCAGGGCTGGGTTGTGTCTGTATCCCAGCCGGTGCCAGGCTCTGCATAAAACCCAGGATGGGCCCAGGCTGTTCCTGGTGGGAAATGGGGGAGGGGAGCCCCGAAGGCATCACACCCTCCATTTTACAGCTGGAGAAATCGAGGCAGAGGCTGTGCTGGGACGTGCCCCGGGCCACGCAGTCAGAGGCTGTGCTGGGAACAGAACCCAGGCGTCCTGGCTCCCGATCGCCTGCTCTGCCCAATACCATACACTCCCTGTTGGGCAGTGGCAGATTAGACACTGGGCCAACGGGGCCAGTGCCCAGGGGCCCCAGCCAATTGGGGGGCCCCCAGAAAATGGGTTCCCCCGTCCCCGACCCGCTTCACCCGCCCGGTGGCCCTGCTGAGGAGCAAGGGATGCCCCTGGTGCCCCAACCCCACTCCCTGGTGGGAGCGCCAAGGCGGGCGGTGCAGGTAGAAGGGGTGGGGTGGGCCCCCCACTCGCTTTGGCTCAGGGCCCCCCAGGGTGGTCTAGTGGATGGGATACTGGCCTGGGAGGCCATGGGAGACCTGAGTTCTGTTCCCACCCTCACAGGGCCTTGTTGCAAGACATTAGACAAATCCCTTCCCCCTCCCCGTGCCTCAGTTTCCCCTCTGGCCCGTGTCTGTTTAGCCTATGAGCTCTGGAGCACGGCCTGGCTGTCACTGTGTGTGTGCAGCACCTGGCACGCCGGGGCCAGGAGCGGGGGCGTCCCCCCAGTGTCGCTGGTCTGCTAATCCGACTACCAGCGCCGCAGGGCTGTCACCACTAGGGACGGGACCCCCGCCAGGGCTTGGCATGTGGCACATCAGGCCGCATGTGCCTAACGGGCGGGGGGCAGGGGTGACCCCCCCTTCCTCCCCAGAGCACCCAGCTTTGCTGGGGCTGTCCCTCCGGTCTGCCAGCCGGCCCTGCTGCTGAGATGGTTCCCGTTAACGCTCAGCCCACGGGCGGCTTTTCCCGGCCTTGGGAGACCCGCCCAGCACGGACACCGGTAAATCACCCCCGGAGCTGGGCTCGGCTCTTCAGCGGCTCCCTGCAGACTCCCCC
Organism: Chelydra serpentina; assembly: GCA_037349315.1. Taxonomy (NCBI): domain Eukaryota; kingdom Metazoa; phylum Chordata; order Testudines; family Chelydridae; genus Chelydra; species Chelydra serpentina. The sequence continues at coordinate 973,499 of JBAIAC010000079.1, forward strand.
CCCCCCCCCCCCCCAGGAACTGGCCTCTGCGTCAGCTCCCCCAGCGGCTGCCCGGCCCGAGTGTGAGATCAGGGGTCTAACGTTACAGGCCCGGCCCCCCCCCGTGCGCCGGAGGCCGCCGCGGGCGGAGCGGGGTGACGGGCCGTGGGTGGGTGTGAGAGGCTGTGTGCGCACCCCCACGCCCCTGTGTGGGCGCCCGGGCTCCGGGCCGCCCCTGCGGCTTGTGCAGGTTCCAGAGGGGCTGTGGGTGGGTGTGAGAGGCTGTGTGCGCACCCCCACGCCCCTGTGTGGGTCGCTCGGGGTGTGTGTGGACGCGCGGGCTCCGGGCCGCCCCTGCGGCTTGTGCGGGTTCCAGAGGGGCTGTGGGGCTGGACATGTATGGTCTGGGTTACGGTACGTGCCTCTCGCAGCCAAGGGCACAGCTAAATCCAGAGCAAGGCACTTCACAGCCAAGCCTCCCCGCAGACCCCGCTGCGGCGCCCCCGCCCCCAGGCCCCTCTCTGATTACACTGCCCCCCCCCCGGCCAGGGCTTTTCCATGGAAATTTCCCCTCGCAGCAGGTGGCCTGTCACGGTCCGGGGCTGCGCTTTTATTAGACGGGATTTCGGATCAGGCAGCGCGCTGACGCGGTGTAATTTGGCTGCCCCCAGCCCAATCCCTTCCCCTGGTCACACGCACTGTTGGCTGAGCGGTTGGAATGGGGGCTGCAGGACTCCTGGGTCTCTCCCGGCCCTGGGAGGGCAGTGGGGTGTAGTGGGTAGATCAGGGACGGGTTGGGGTGCAGGACTCCGGGGGTCTATCCTGGCCCTGGGAGGGCAGTGGGGTGTAGTGGGTAGATCAGGGACGGATCGGGGTGCAGGACTCCTGGGTCTATCCCGGCCCTGGGAGGGCAGTGGGGTGTAGTGGGTAGATCAGGGACGGATCGGGCTGCAGGACTCCTGGGTCCATCCTGGCCCTGGGAGGGCAGTGGGGAGTAGTGGGTAGATCAGGGACGGATCGGGGTGCAGGACTCCTGGGTCTAGCCCGGCCCTGGGAGGGCAGTGGGGTGTAGTGGGTAGATCAGGGATGGATCGGGGTGCAGGACTCCGGGGTCTATCCCGGCCCTGGGAGGGGAGTGGGGTGTAGTGGGTAGATCAGGGACGGATCGGGGTGCAGGACTCCTGGGTCTATCCCGGCCCTGGGAGGGCAGTGGGGTGTAGTGGGTAGATCAGGGACGGATCGGGGTGCAGGAGTCCTGGGTCTCTCCCGGCCCTGGGAGGGCAGTGGGGTGTAGTGGATGGATCAGGGACGGATCGGGGTGCAGGACTCCTGGGTCTCTCCCGGCCCTGGGAGGGCAGTGGGGTGTAGTGGGTAGATCAGGGACGGATCGGGGTGCAGGACTCCTGGGTCTATCCCGGCCCTGGGAGGGCAGTGGGGTGTAGTGGGTAGATCAGGGACGGATCGGGCTGCAGGACTCCTGGGTCCATCCTGGCCCTGGGAGGGCAGTGGGGTGTAGTGGGTAGATCAGGGACGGATCGGGGTGCAGGACTCCTGGGTCTATCCCGGCCCTGGGAGGGCAGTGGGGTGTAGTGGGTAGATCAGGGATGGATCGGGGTGCAGGACTCCTGGGTCTATCCCAGCCCTGGGAGGGCAGTGGGGTGTAGTGGGTAGATCAGGGACGGATCGGGGTGCAGGACTCCGGGGTCTATCCCGGCCCTCGGAGGGCAGTGGGGTGTAGTGGGTAGATCAGGGTGCAGGACTTCTGGGTCTATCCCGGCCCTGGGAGGGCAGTGGGGTGTAGTGGGTAGATCAGGGACGGATCGGGGTGCAGGAGTCCTGGGTCTCTCCCGGCCCTGGGAGGGCAGTGGGGTGTAGTGGATGGATCAGGGACGGATCGGGGTGCAGGACTCCTGGGTCTCTCCCGGCCCTGGGAGGGCAGTGGGGTGTAGTGGGTAGATCAGGGACGGATCGGGGTGCAGGACTCCTGGGTCTATCCCGGCCCTGGGAGGGCAGTGGGGTGTAGTGGGTAGATCAGGGACGGATCGGGCTGCAGGACTCCTGGGTCCATCCTGGCCCTGGGAGGGCAGTGGGGTGTAGTGGGTAGATCAGGGACGGATCGGGGTGCAGGACTCCTGGGTCTATCCCGGCCCTGGGAGGGCAGTGGGGTGTAGTGGGTAGATCAGGGATGGATCGGGGTGCAGGACTCCTGGGTCTATCCCAGCCCTGGGAGGGCAGTGGGGTGTAGTGGGTAGATCAGGGACGGATCGGGGTGCAGGACTCCGGGGTCTATCCCGGCCCTCGGAGGGCAGTGGGGTGTAGTGGGTAGATCAGGGTGCAGGACTTCTGGGTCTATCCCGGCCCTGGGAGGGCAGTGGGGTGTAGTGGGTAGATCAGGGACGGATCGGGGTGCAGGACTCCTGGGTCTAGCCCAGCCCTGGGAGGGCAGTGGGGTGTAGTGGGTAGATCAGGGACGGATCGGGGTGCAGGACTCCTGGGTCTATCCCGGCCCTGGGAGGGCAGTGGGGTGTAGTGGGTAGATCAGGGACGGATCGGGGTGCAGGACTCCTGGGTCTATCCCGGCCCTGGGAGGGCAGTGGGGTGTAGTGGGTAGATCAGGGACGGATCGGGGTGCAGGACTCCTGGGTCTATCCCAGCCCTGGGAGGGCAGTGGGGTGTAGTGGGTAGATCAGGGACGGATCGGGGTGCAGGACTCCTGGGTCTATCCCGCCCTGCAGGGAGTGGGGCGAAGTGGACGGCAAGGGGACTGGACGTCTGGCTTTCTCTGGGTTCTGCTCCTTGCTGTTCTCTGACTCACTGCTTGACCTTGCAAGTGACCTCGCGTCAGCAGCCACCTCCCCCGTGATGCACCAGGGCTCTCCCCTGCCTCCCGGAGAGGGGCCGGTGGGGGTGGAGTGAATTCAGTCGAGATCAGTGAGTGGATTCACCAGGCCCCGGCTGGGCTCGCGGTACGGGCGGGGCCGTTACTGTGAGCGTCCTGGGGGCGCTGCGTCACCCGGCTGCACGTGGGGAGTTGCACGCTTGGTGCGGGCATATTTGCAGGCAGGACGGGCTGTGTGTACGTGTCGGGGGGATCCCAGAATGGGGGAGCTGGAGCAGTGAGGGGGAGGTGGGAGGGAGGCGGAGCAGCCTGTGACGAACTAGGACTGTTGTTAAGGTTTCCCTGAGTACTGTGTGGGTGCCTCGGTTTCCCCTATGCAGTGCTTGAGTATCTAGGTGGTGGAACAAGGATGCATGAGTGTTACAGAGGGGCCTGGACACAGAGAAGGGCCGACACTCTGTATCCTAGCAACCGATGGCCCCAGCCCCCTCCCCTGCAAAGGTGAGAGCTGAAGGTGTTGGAACAAAGGGATCAGGTGACCTCCTGGCCGGGAAGCAGACAAAGGGGGAGGAGGGGCTGGACAGTTTCAGTTTGGAGCTGGCTGGGGAAGAGGGAAAAGGGGCAGACAGGGTCTGGCCTCCCTGCCCCCGTTTGGAGCTGTGGGGTGAAATGCAGGGAGCCCCAGGCTGGGGTCTAAGCTCCCTGCCCCCCGGAAGGGCCCGGCTGAGGGGTCCTGGATGTACTGACAAACTCTGGTTGGATTGTGTTCCCGGCATCTCTAATAAACCTTCTGTTCTACTGGCTGGCTGAGACTCCCAGTGACTCCGGGGAAGAGGGGTGCAGGCGCTGACTCCCCCACACTCCGTGACACAGCCCCAGGGCCAAGAGGGGGCTGTGCACCAGACCGACGGCGTGGAGTGTGGGGGTGCAGGCCAGCTCTGTGTTAGTGAAGGAGCTCTGGGAGCAGCAGTCCTAGTTAATGGGCTAGGGAGCCCGCCCAGGCCCGGCTCCGAAGCTGGTGGGGACAGCAGAGCCCTTGGGGGTGCTCAGCAAAGAGCCAGCCCCCTCCCTGAGGTGCCCCAGGGCCAGAGGCAGCAGGAGGGTCCCAGGAGCGGGACAGGAGGGTCCCAGCAGCCACCGGACCCCAGCCCCCGGGCATGCTGCCCTCCCATCACCTGGGCCAGGAGACACACGGGGACTGCAGGTGAGTTGCGGGCTGAGGGTGGCCCGGGGCTCACCGGGGCTGTTGCGGAGCAGCGACAAAGGCATTTTGAACCCCAAGAACCAGCCTTTAGCAAAACCCCTGGTGCAGCCCAGGGATCCCTGCTCAGTGCCCCCCACGCCGGGTCAGGACACCACGGTCTGTTCCCCTGCCGCAGGCCATGTTAGAAAACCATGGCACATCCCCCCCTCGGGCCCCGGGCCGTGTCCAGGGCTGGCCTTCACCTGTGCTGGGCCCACCTGGCCCAGTGTGGTGAGCGCTGCCCCTGGCACTTAGCATCTCCAGTGTCTCAGCACTGGGACCCAGGCATCTCCCTGCACCCAGCCAGTTCCGACCCCCTGCCTGGGTCCCACCTGCCCCCCGGAGCTGAACAACCCCCAAGGTGGGGGGTTGTGTGGTTGGCAGTGTGTGGACGGTCCCTTCTCAGCAGCTGCCCAGGGAGATGGACATGGCTGGGCCCTTGGCACGGCACCCCGGGAACGCCCCTCTGTCCCACACAAAGGGCCGCCAGGCTCCCCAGCTCGGAGAACCCGTAATTACCGACAAATATAGGCCCATGTCCATGGCGATGGCGCCAGGAGCCCCGGTTCCTCCCGAGCTGGCCAGGGAGTGCGGAGCTCTGGGCAGGATGGGCAGCCCTGTAATCAGCCTGGCGCTCTCTCCCCTGTCTTGTAATTATGAAGCGTCTCCCAAGGTAATTGGGGGGCTGGTGGACCAGGCCGGCCTGGCGAGTGGGGAGGACGGTGTCCTCCCCCTACCTGCTGCCATGATACCACGGGGATGGGCTCCCCCTAGCGCTCAGCCGCTGGGGCCCATTCAGCCCTTGGGCCCCTCCATTGGGGCTGTCAACAAAGCAGTCTGGGCTGAGCCCATTCAAACTCATTGCACTGAAAGGGTCCTTGGCCAGGCCTGGCCTGGCCCGGCTTGGAACAGGGCCTGTGAAAGCCAGGAGCTCCCTGTTCCAGCGACCAGCTCCCTCCACGCACAGCCCTGGCCCCAGTGGTTTGAAACCAGCGTCCGCAAACCGGGCCACCTCCCGTGTGGACACGCTCCTCTCGGCTGAAATGAGGCTTATTTGCACTGAGCTCAGATCCGTTTGGCCCTGGCTTAAGCTGAACCCAGCAAAGCCGCTCCGGGAGCCAAACACGGCGCGTCCACGCACGCGGGCACCAGTTTCAGCTGAAGTTAAACTAGAGCGATTTGTGCGGCTGAAGCTGCCTTGCCCTGCCCCTTGCGGGTTGCGGGCCTGGGAATCGCTCCCAGAGCAGAGGCCTTGTGCTTGGTTTGCATCTCATGGCGGCTGTTCTGCCGCAGCAGAGTGGGTGATTGTTACCTGGGGGTGCGGCTGGCCTGTGTCACTGTGGGGCTGAGCCAGGGTTGTAAGGGTCGCTTTATTGGCAGGAAATCCTACCTGTTCTGCTCTCACCTAGGAGACGCTGGTTTCCTAGTAACTAGCCGGGGCTGGAGATACAGTTAATCCATGCAAGCTCAGGGGCCCAGTGCCGGCTGCTACCGGTGCAGACGGTGCTTATTAACCCTTTGGGAGCTAGTGAGCGCTAGGATGGTGGGTCCCTATTCATGAGCCCCTCCCCCCCCCTCGCCCCCAAACACTAACTGGCTTATTTTCCAGAGAGAAGCTGCCTGGAGTTTCTTATTAAATTAACAAATAAATAGACTAAAAGACAATGTGATTTAGGAGTCTCTGACCTCCCTCCCCCCCTCCCAGCCTCTAGGTCCCTGGTTCAAATCCAGCCTGGTTTGGTAGTGGCTGAAATGGGCTATTTTCCCATGGCCCACGCGTGCAATGAGTGTGATGGGTCTCAGAGCAGTTCCTCGCAGAACAGGCATGTCCACACCACCAAAGCCGCCCTCACTGGCACTGGCAGCCCCAGCAGCGAGGCCAAGGACTGAATGGGCCAGGAAGAGTGGAGGGCCCCCTAGGGCGGCCACGCCCCCCGGGCAGCGTGTGGCACTCCTGCTTGGAGTGCCCTGGACAGAGGGTTTGGTCTCCAGCCCTGCCCGTCCAGCAGCTCCCTCCTGCGCACCATTCCCCGGAGAGGGGAGTCTGGCAGGGGTCCGTGCAGCAGGACGGAGCAGCCTGGATTTGGGAGTAAAATAGCGACCCGGCCTGAGCCCTCGGCCCCACGCTGCACATGTGAGGGACAGATCGCTTCCCCGACGGCAGGCCGGTGTCCAGAGTCCCTCCCCTCCTGGCGCTTGTGCGGTGGCAAGTCGCCCTGACCCCGCCTGGCCACAGACACGCCCGTCTATCACCTCCACGTGCACCCACCCACCCATGCTCTACACGCCCTCGCACGCCCCACAAGCACATCCTGCCCCCGGGCACACACTATCCCTTCTCCGCACCCCCGGGCACACGCACGCCCCGGCTGGAGCTTCACCAACAGGACACGGCGCGGGGAAGATTCAATTCTTGGGATCAAGTCTAGGAGTGAGAGGCCTCATTTCGACCATTAAACCAGGGAGGGTCTGAGCCATAAGGCAAGATATGGGGGGGGGGTGTTGCTGGAGTTTTGGGGGACAGGCCTGGGGACTTAGGGGTCCCCTGAGTTTTGAGGGTGAGTCTAGGGGTGCTCAGTTTGGGACAAGCCTGATTTGGGGGGTTAATGTGGGGGGGGCACAGCTCATGTTTTTGAGGTGAGTCTGGGGAACAGAGAAAAACAGGGAGTTGCATGTGTTCTGCCCCGGGAGAGCCTCACGGGGAGTTTGGGGTGGCCCTGGCCCAGCCCCCCTGGAAGCAAAGCAGTAAGACAGTTCCCTGTTACCCCCACCCCCACCCCGTGTGAATCCCAAGCAGCAGGAGAACGACCCTGGCTGGCCACCAGTGCACAGCGCTCCTCCCGCCCCTACTGCTGCCCTGGGGTTCCTCCATCTGGCCCCAGGGGTGCCAGGGACTGCCCCGCTGGGCAGGGGCCCCCACAGGGTCAGGCCAGCCACGTGCAGGGAGGGGGGCTGGGGACTCCCCCCGGATCAGGCCAGTCACGTGCAGGGAGGGGGGCTGGGGACTCCCCCCGGGTCAGGTCAGTCACGTGCAGGGAGGGGGGCTGGGGACTCCCCCCGGGTCAGGTCAGTCACGTGCAGGGAGGGGGGCTGGGGACTCCCCCCGGGTCAGGTCAGTCACGTGCAGGGCGGGGGGTTGGGGGCTCCCCCTGGGGCAGCCCACTCACGTGCACAGAGGGGGGCGGGGGGCTCTCCCCGGGTCAGCCCACTCACGTGCAGGGAGAGGGGTTGGGGGGGCTCCACCCCAGGGCTGCCCCAGGCCGGGCCCCGCCTCCCCTGGCCGGGAAGCGCGCGCGCAGCGCCGGGGTTATTTCGGGCTCCGCGTCTATTTTTAGCGCTGCGGGCGCGGGGATTCCACCGACGTCAGCGGAGCCCGGGCTGACGTCACGGGGCCCCCGGCTCACGAGCCGCGCCGGGCAGCTGGCGGGGGCCGGGCCGAGCCTCGCAGCGCAGCGGCGGGTGGAGCGCGCGGGGCCGCGGCCCCCCACGCCGGGCAGGGCTCGTGGGGGCCGGGGGCCCCGCCCGGCAGGAGGCGGCGGAGAAGGAGCGAGCTGGAGGAGCCGTGCGAGTGAGCAGGTGAGTGCCGGGGGCGGCTGCCCCCCCGTGTGTCCCCCCTGTGACCCCCCCCCGGGCGTGTGGGCGTGTGGCAGTGGCCCCCGTGTGTCCCCCCGTGCACCCCCCTGGCGTGTGGGTGTGCACCCCCCCCCGTGCACCCTCCCCGGGCGTGTGGGTGTGCGCCCCCCATGTGTGCCCCCCCCGGGGCGTGTGGGTGTGTGTGCACCCCCCCCCGGGCGTGTGGGCGTGCGGCAGTGGCCCCCATGTGTCCCCCCCGTGCACCCCCCTGGCGTGTGGGTGTGCGCCCCCCATGTGTGCCCCCCCCGGGCGTGTGGGTGTGTGTGCACCCCCCCCCCCGTGCACCCTCCCCGGGCGTGTGGGTGTGCGCCCCCCATGTGTGCCCCCCCCGTGTATCCCCCCGGGGCGTGTGGGTGTGTGTGCACCCCCCCCCCCCGGGTTTGGCCCCCTCGTGCTGGGTCTGTGCAGATCGGGGATGGGTTTCTGCCCCCCCCCCCTCCAATCTGCAGGCTGGGCAGGAAGCTGGAGTTACCTGGGTCTGTGCTCTGTATCAATGGGGGGGGGGGCTGGATCTCTGCTTTCCCCCCCCCCCATTGTCGCCCTTCACATGACTCCGTACCCCCCACTCGAGTGTCACCCTGTGCAGATATTGGTTGGGAGGGAGAGGCAGAAAGTCTCATCTAATTACCCCCCCCCCGCCCCGCCTCATATCTATGGGACCTGCTGTCGTGGGTCTCTTCCCCCTTTCCTGGCTGGCCCCTTCTGGACTGAGCCTCCTGCCCCCAGGTTTGGTTTTGTTTTTTCATTGCATTTGCTTTTGCGTTTTACTTTTTCCTGTGCAACGATCCAGCTTGGGGCGGAGGCGGTGGGGGAGGGGCTCAGGGACTGGGCTACGGAGCCCCCCCGTCCTTGGGTCTCTGGTTGCAGTGGTTGTGCGGCGTCATGACGCTGCATGGAATGAGCTTGATGGGTCTCAGCCTAGTTCCTAGCGATAGGGAGCCCCCGGCAGGGTTGGCATCGACTGCCCGCCCGCCCCCACCTTGCTGGCTGAGCGGTGAGGTCCAGGAGTTCACGGGCTAGAGACTAAACTCCCCTGTCATCGGGGGGGGGCGGGGGTGTGATCCGTTTCCAAAGCGGCCATCGCTGCAGTGTCCGGGCTGCGTGTGAAACTCCCCAGGAGCCCGCTCGGCCCAGCATCCCTGGGCTCCGGGCGGATCGTCTCGTACAGTGCCCTAGAACTGTGCCCGGGGGCAGTGAGGGGCTCTGGCCCTGAACCATTTCAGGGCGTTAATTCACTCCCGCGCCAGTGCGGCGGCAGCCGGTCTCCCTGGGTGGGGACGCGGGGGCTCTCCGCTGGGCGTCCCTAGGCGAACAGTGGGATGCCCGTACTCGGCGGCTTGTCTGCTTATGCAAGTGGCCGTGCACCAGGGCCGGCAGCCAGCCCCGTGCACATGTTCCCCTGGGCGTGGCAGGCTGCTCGGGGAGCCGTGGAGTTCCTCTGAGCGCCTTGGGCCTCTCCACACCTGCTCGGGCTCTGAGTGCCGGAAACGTACCTGCGTTGTGAGGGGAGGGGCGCCGGATTTCACAGCTGCTGCTCGCTGCCAGCCAGGCGGATTAGTGCGTGGCAAGCCCTGCAACAGGATACACATCCTCATGGGGACCTCCTGTGCGCGGGGGCAGTGATTTGCACAGCACCGAACCCCAGCACAGGGGCTGAGGGCCTCTTTTCACACCGGTGCCGCACACTGCGCTAGGGGCTCGCACCAGTGCCGCTGTATCGGTGCAAAAAGCCCCCGTGGAGACGAGCCCACGACCAGTGGTTCTGAACCTCTGTGGGCCCCCTGCGCAGCTGTCTGTGTTGTGTGGGCTGCATTCACACAGTCTATATACTACCCGTATGGCCCTGAGGCTGTCCCACGGGCTGCAGCTGTGTAGAGAACCACTGGCTCAGACAAACTGTGCTGCTGGCCAGCTCAGCTGGGCTCCAGCAGCTTCACCGGGCCGTGAGGTTGCTCCACGTGAGGCAAAAACGAAAGTGCCGGTGAGGCCGAGGTACAGCAGGGCAGAGCAAGGCCGGCATGAGCCATGTCTCACCTGCCTCCTAGCCAGAGTCAGCCCGTGAGCAGCCACCCAGTAAGCGTCTAGCAATTGCACTGGAGGGAGCTGGGAGTCAGGACTCCTGGGTTCTATCCCCGGGCCCGGCCGCTGACTGGCTGCATGATCCCGAGCAAGTTACTTGACTTCTTTGCACCTGTTTCCCATCAGGGAAACGGGGGCGCTTGGCCCAAGGCACGGGAGAGATGTGCTCCCATTAGCATTGTAACATCAGCTGTCCCTGGGCTTGGGTGGCTCAGAAACCCGGGGAGCTGGAGGGGCCTGGGTTCGGATCCTCCCTCAGCGGGCAGCGGTTGGGTGCAGTCCGTGGGCGCAGGCCTGCACGGGGGGGGGGGGGAGGGGGGAGCACTGGGACCCTGGGGTTCTCTTGCCACCTCTGCTGTTGTCTCGCTGTGTAGCTTTGCCCCAGTCTGTGCGGTGCGGGGGGATCTCGCTGCCCAGCCGGGGGAATTAGTCCGCTCCGCTCTTGGATCCGCAGCTGCGAGTGTTGGAGGAGGGGCTTAGGCCACGGGGCTTGGAGCGTCTACACAGGTGCGTGGGGGGAGCCGGCCGGTCACTCCTCTGACACTTCTGTCCTGAACCGGGCCGCAGGCTGCCCAGACCCATGGGGCCGCAGCAGTTCCGGGGACACATTTGCAGTCCTGCCGACGTGTTCCGGTCCTGTCGGGTCCAGCCAGGCTGGGATCTGACTCCCGAACGCCAGCGGTGTTGGTGCAGGCTGGTCTCCACCATGATCGGGCCCTTGGTTCCCGGCGGCGAGGGTGGTCGGTCTCTAGGCTGTTAGACAAGCGGCTCTGTGTTTGCAGAGCGTTGCTCCCGGGCGCCCCTTGGCCCACCCCTACTATGTGCGGCTGCTGGCCCCATTGCTGGGGGCCTCAGCCTCGCCAGCCGCAGCCTGTCATGCGCTCCCCGCCCGCTGCTGGGGGGCTCCCTGCGTCCTGTGCGCGGGGTCTTGCTAGGGAGCGCTGAAGAAAGAGAAGCGGGTTCCAGCCGGCTCCATTGGCGTCCGTGTCCCGGAGGAACCATGGCTGCCCATTCTCTCTGCCCCATCTCGCGTGGGGGGTTACACGGCAGAGCCCTGGCTATGGGGAGAGGAGGGGGCAGGGCTGAGGAGGGGCACCAGCGCTTCACCTCCCCCCGCTGCAGGGGGGCCCTGGAAGTGAGGGGCTGGGTGGGGGTGCCTTGCCAGTGGGGAGCAGCCCACCCCGAGCCAGGAATCCTGGTACCCTTCTCTGCCATGCGACAGCAGCGGCGTCTCTTCTCCTGGGAGCGGAGCCGAGCGGATGGAGGCTTTGGACACAGTCCGGCGCATCGTCGCGAGGGGATCAGGGCCGGGGGGGCAGCAGCGGGAGGGCTGGCTTCCGCCGTTTGGGCCCGTGGCTTTCAGCCGGCGCCCCCAGGTGGCACCCGCTTACGGTGAGACGCGCCCAAGTGATGTTCTAGGCGGGCTGCCCGGGTCGGTCTGGGCACTGCCCGGGTCGGTCTGCGCGCTGCCCGGGCGTCGGGGATCTGGGTGGTGCACCCGTTCCAAGGTGCCTGTGTTCTTCCGCAGAGAGAGACTGCGGCTCTCCGGGGACCCTGCCCGCCATGGGCGGAGCCCACAAAGGGAGGGAGGCTGCCCCCTGCCTGAATAGGGGGTTGGCTTTTCAAGGGCTTTGTGCCCGGCAGCTCCTGGACCCTGGTACTACAGAATGCAAGTGGGTGAGGCCTAGTGATTAGAGCGGCACGGGTGACTGGGAGCCAGGACTCCTGGGTTCTGTACCCAGCTCGGGGAGGGCAGTGGGGTCGAGTGGTTAGAACAGGGGCTTACTGGGGGCTAGGACTCCTGGGTTCTATCCCATGGAAATGCGGCATTCTAGGGGGGAGCTGTTAATCTCTTCTCTCTGCAGTCTGATTACAGCAGAGCACGAGACTTCCCAGGTGTGTGGGGGGGGAGGGGTGTCACTTTTTGATCCCACCAAGGACCCTGCCCACCCCCATCTCCTGAGCCAGCGCGGAGCACAAAGTCTCTCCCCCCCCCGCCCCGTTGTGCCTATATATGGCAGTTGGCACGTTCTTGTAGGGCCAGCTGCCGGCTGACGCGAGCATGCGCCATCAGAGCGCTGACGTCCAGCGCCGGGGAGGACTCCCCACCTCGGTGTGCGGCTGCCTGACAACGCCCCCGTGGGCCCCGTCCGTGCAAGCCTCGCGCTGGGGCTGCCAAGCTCCCGCTCCCGGCCGCTTCCCGGCCAAGCCCCTGGCGATTGGAACCAGCTGTGCGGCTGAGCCGCCTTCAGCAGCGTGCCAGGTGGCTCTCCGCTGCTCTCGCTGCACCATGCGTGTCCCCGGGGCTTCTCCAGGGGGACAGAGAACCCCCGAGCCCTGGCACCCTGCCCCCTTAGCCGGCTGGCAGGGATGCGGGCCCTGCGGGTGTCTCAGCCTGGGCTCGCTCCTAGCCGGCTGCAGATGCAGCGGGCAGGGCTCTCGTGCGTCCCGGTTCTTGGCAATCGGAGCAGCCACGACAGGTTCCTCTGGCACCTGGGCACAGAAGCACAAGGCCCGGTAGGGGAGGGCGGATCCCTTACAGAGGGGCCGGGGCCAGTGGTCCAGGCAGGGGACTGGTTCTGCTGGTGAAACGCTTCACTCTGGGGGAGCCACGTTGCCGCTCCCCGCCTCAGTTTCCCCATCTGTGAAATGGGGAGACTGTGAAGCGGAGCGATGGGCTTGTGGCGAAGGCGCGCCTGGCCAGCAGGCTTCTAACCGCTGGACCCCGCTGCCCTCCCAGAGCTGGAGAGAGAATCCAGGAGTCCAGCGCCTGCAGACCCACTTGGCTGGGCTGAGAGCACCCTCGGCCAGCTGCAGTCTCCAGCTCGTTGAAGACAATGTGTGTGTGTGTGGGGGGGGGGCTCACTGATGTCACGAGGGTCAGGATTTGGGTGTCTGGTGTCAGTGCATGAGGGCAGAGCCGGGCAGGGGCAGCTGCCTCGCTTGCCAGGCCTCCACCCAGCAGATCCTGCTGCGTTTGGCCGTCCCAGGGAGCACAAACCACCGACGGGGGGGGGGAGAGAGAGAGAAACTTCTAAACCGGTTAAGAGTAAACCCAGCAGCAAACTCCCACCTGCAGCATGGGGAATTCAGGCTGGCTTGTATCTTCTGCTGCCAGCCCCACATCCCCTCCTAGAGAGACTCCCCCCGGCCAAGCGCGCGGGGCCCACGCCACGGGCATTTCCCAGCACGCTCAGCGTAGCGGCGATGATTTCGCTCCAAGCTGCCTGACATTTCCCCCTTCCCACGCCCATGCCGGGTGTCAACGCTGGGTTCTCCCTGGCCGTGTAACCGGTCGCTGGTGTTCGGGATGTGCCGTTCTGCGGCGGGAGGGCCGGAGACCCGGCGTGCACAGCTCCCCCACACGCCGCCTGCTGAGGCCTTGCCGCCTCGGGTCATGTCTGAGAGAGGCTCTGATAGTCCAGTGCTCACCCTGCGGTTACGGCGCCGCACCGTGACTAGGTTCAGCTCCTGGCCCTGCTCTCCGCTTCCTCGGGCAGACCCCTTCATCTTGCAGCCCCCCAGCTGCAAAACAGGGTGGCGATGGTGCTGATCTAAACTGTGAGCGCCTAGGGGCAGGGACTGTTTGGTGTGCAGCGTCCGGCCCCAGATCTCCCCCAGCGGCCTCCAGGGGCTATAACGCATCTAGTGATCGGGAGCTTGACCGAATTGCTTCTCAGATGCGCGGTGGGTTCCCGCCCGCGCGTGCTGGGGACTCTGAGGGAGCAGAGAGCCAGAACCCCTGTCCCCCTGCAGAGCGTGCAGCCCGCAGGTGAGGTGCTGACTTGGCCGCACGCTAAAGAGACAAGGGGAGGGAGCAGCCCCCCCCCCCCCCCCCCCGGGGAACTGAGCTCGGAGGGAGAGAAGCCGGGAGGTTTCAGTTGTCTCAGGAGCGAGCGAATTCCATACCCACATCCAGCGGGCCCGATTCTCAGAGGTGCTGAGCACCCGCCACTCCAGGTGAAGTCAATGGGGGCTCAGCACCCTCTGGGAGCTAGGCTCCCCAAACCCATGGCCAGCGTGGGAACCTGGAACAGAACGCAGATCTCCCCTGTTCTAATCCACACACCGTCCCCTGCTGCGTCCGCCAATCCTCTCTCCCCGTTAGTCTCATCCATCTGCACTAAGGAGGATGGTGTGAAATTAACACACCTCCAAGGTCGTCTTTCTCTGTGTTTCTGGCTGAGGCAGCGCAGCCCTGGGTCTGCTGCCAGCAGACGTGAATGTTTCCATTTCCCCAGCCAGGGTCCTTCTTGCTGGGAGGAAACTGCGCTGGGACCCCCCGGATGCATCATTCACAGATTATTCCTGACCACGCGGGAAGCGCCCTGGGCCGCTCCGCTGACACTCAGCAGCTTGCTCGGAGAAGCAGCGACGTGACCGAATTCCGTGACCCGCTGCTTGCCTGGCGCGCGCTGGCTGGCAGGTGAAAGTGGGCCAGGACATCCGACGTGGCGTCACGGGGCGCCCGTCGGCGGTGTCCCTCTCCTGGCTCGACTTTCTTGCTCTGTGGCTTGTGGGGGTGACTCAGCACCCGGCCGGCGGCTGCCCACCCTGCCTGCATGAGCCCCTTGGCTCCAGGAACCCCGGAGTCTGCAAATGGCACTTCAGCACTCCTGTGCTGGTCCAAAGGGGCAAGAGAGGGAGCCGCCGGGACTGGCACCCTCTCTTTGCCCTACTCGCCCTGCACTGCGAACGAGCTTCCTGGATACGCAGCTTTCCCGGGGACCCGTTATCTCAAGCTCGTGTGCATCGCGCTGTGCAGCTGCTGGTCCCAGGGACAGGAGCTTCCTGGTCTGACCCTCTGCAGCCGTCCCTCTGTGCCATCCATCGGCCTCTCCTGCACTTCTAGAAGCCAGGGGAGTTTGGATTCCGTGCGCCACGGAGACCTTGGCATCTCTTGGCAGCAAGACCACTCCCGAGCCCCGGCTGCCCATGGCACGGGACTTGGCACTAGTGGGCTTGCCTTTCCCTCCAGGGATTGCAAAGTGCTTGAATCAGGTGGGTGTCGTTAGCCGGGCCCCACAGAGCGGGAGACGAAGGCACCGGGAAGTAACTTGCCCAAGGGCACCCGGCAAGTCTGTAGCAGAATGGGCCAGGGGGCTAGTGGCCCAGATTTGAGAGCCCATTACTTCTGGGTGCCAGACCTCCAGATGGTGCCTCAAGGCAGCTGAAATTAGCGCCTGTTTCTGAAGACATGGACCTGACCCCGGCTCTTACCGTTCGACAACACCGCCTCCCTGTGTCACCAGACTCCGCCTGACTCCGTGAAACCAGCCAGTTTGCCAAAAGGCACCAGACGGCCGTCAGGCCGCCCTGCCTTCGGCTCCTAGGCCACCTTTGAACTGGTGCCCTGGCAGTGAAGAGTTCAGAGTCCCTATTAGCCACCCAGCTGTTAGGGCTCAGGTTTCTGACACACAATGCGTGAAGCAAAGCATCATCTTGGGAACATCCCCTGGCAGTCAGGGTCACCAAGCGTCTGGTTCTCTGGAGTCTGATACTTGGATACACTACATTTCTGTCGTCTGAGACTTGCAAAGCCTCTTATGATTAGCTAGTAAGTCTTCAAATCCCATCTCCTCCCCTGTGAAACAGGTGAGTATTGACCCCATTTTAGAGACGGGAAAACCGAGGAATGGTGAGGCAAAGGGAGTTGCTCAGTTCAGTTACCCTAAGTCCTGTTCAGACAATCATTAAAGATTCTGGGGCCCCCCTCTCAGAAAAGACAGAATTCAGAAAAGTGCAGAGGGGTCTGGAACAGCTTCCATAGGAGGCAAGATTAAAAAGACTGGGGCTGGTCATCTTAGAAAAGAGACGACTAAGAGGGGATGTGATGGAGGTCTATAAAATCAAGCATGATGTGGGGAAAGTGAATAGGGGAGTGTTATTTACCCCCTCACCTACCACAAGAACCAGGAGTCACCCAACGAAATTAATACTCCTCCGGTTTAAACAAACAGAAGGAAGTATTTCTTCGCACAGGGCACAGGCAGCCTGTGGAACTCCTTGCCAGGGGATGTTGTGAAGGTCAAAAGTATCACTGAGTTCAAAGAAGAAATAGATCCATTGCCAGCTATTAGCCAAGATGGGCAGGGACACAACCCCATTCTTTGAGTGTCCCTAAACCTCTGACTGCCAGAGGCTGGGACTGGACGGATCACTCACTAATTGCCCTGTTCTGGTCCATTCCCTCTGAAGCATCTGGCACAGGCCACTGTTCGGAGACAGGATACTGGGCTAGATAGACCATTGGTCTGACCCAGTCCTACGAATGAACCCTGGTTTCCTGGCCAAATTCCAACCCTGCTAATTAAAATTCTGCCTCTTTAAATCCCCCCCCGGCTGTATTCAGTTGCCCTCAATCCACCCCAGAGGTGGCCGCTGTGACGGAGTAGAGAGTGAGGTGGATTCAACCTGGGAGGTTTGTGGGGGAGGTTCCCTGGGACCTGCGGCATTGCATTAGGAAAGGGAGACTTTACCTGGGGCTGTAACATGAGCCAGGACGGGGGTTGGGAGGTGACACCTTTGGCTGGGAGAACGGACAAAAGGCGAGAGGAGGAGCCCCGGGGGGAGGGGAAGAGCCTCCTGGAGTTTTTGTCTGTGTGTTTTCAGTTTGGAGATGGCTTGGGAAGAGGAGGGGAGGGGGGCAGACAGGGTCTGGCCTCCCTGCCCCATTTGGAGCTGTGGGGCGAAATGCAGGGAGCCCCCAGGCTGGGGTCTAAGCTCCCTGCCCCCCGGAAGGACCCGACTGAGGGGTCCTGGATGTACTGACAAGCTCTGGTTGGACTGTGTTCCTGGCATCTCTAATAAACCTTCTGTTCTACTGGCTGGCTGAGACTCCCAGTGAATCCGGGGAAGAGGGGTGCAGGGCCGGACTCCCCTATACTCCGTGACAGCCGCATTCTGTTACCGCAGCATCTAACCGCAACACCCCCCGTTGTCCGGGAGAGGAGCTGCGTCGTAGAGACAACGTGATTTACCCAAGAGTCTGGGGCAGAACTGGGAACCGAACCCGTCTCCCGAGTGCTAGGTTAATGCCGTAACCACTGCGCCACCCTTCCTCTCCTCTGTAGCAAGTGCTCAGAGCGGTATGTCTGGCGAAAGCCCCACAGCACAGTGGGAACGTCTGGTCCTCGGCATACAAAATAAACTCGACTTGCTAAGGGTTAAATTCCACCCGCATTTAAAGCCATACAACCTCTAACCCTGGATGTATATTTAGCAGCTTGTATATTAGAGGCTTCTCCATTCCCTCCCCCTGTTCCTCATTTTGCCTTTTCCTTATTTACCAAGAATACGGTTTATTTACCCAGCGTCGGCCTCTCCTGAGCCAGTGGATTGGACCCGCTGGACGGATCGCCCAGCGCTCCTGCCACAGACACATTCCCCAGCCCAGCCGCCCTGGGAGGCCAGCCAGGAACTCAGCACAAACATGTAATAAAAACGCATCTCGTTACGCAGTTGCTTTTATAAACGTGAGCATTTAAACAAATCCAGAGCTTGGGCTAAAAATATGTTAACAATAGGAAAATGCTTAAATCTTTCCAGCTGCTGACTTACCAATCTGTGAAATCCCCCTTTCTGTCTGCTGGACTGGTGCTGCCTTGACAAAGCGGGGCTGGGCCGCACCGTGAGAGGCGCTCAGGCAGAGAAGAGGGACCCCACGGGGGTAGAGTTTAGAGGGATTGATCCTGCAAGGTGCTGTGTGATTTCTGCCAGGGCAGTGAGATCTGAGGGCATTTGGTAACTCAAAGCGAGCGTGGAAAAACCTCCCCCTAGAAATGATTCTGCATCCTGGCCTAGTCTACACACCGAAGCTGCAAACCAGTGTAGCTGAACCGGTGCAAACCACTGTGCGGACGCTCTTCCGTTGCTTTAACACGGGCTTGTGTTGGTTTAACTTGCATTGACGTTTACCACTATGAACTGGGTTTAAATCGAATTAAGAGCATCCACACTGGGGTTTAACTTAACTAAACTGACTTGTAAATGCACCCCTAATAAATGGGGAGCAGTGTGGGGTGAATGACACCTGGGAAGCAGTTCTGATTCTATCCAGCAGGAGGCACTGGCCAGCAATCATTTGTCACCGTTAGCATCTTAGGAGCCTATTCTGCCTAGTGCGGGAAGCAAGTTGCCACCCAAGCAAGCTGGAGGCAAGGCTAGGGAACAGCCCACAGCAGGGGTGGACTCTGGTGCCCTCCCTACCCCAGAAAGCAGGGGCTGGGGGTAGAGGAAAGGGCAGGGGGACACCCTGAGGAGGGAGGAGACAGCCCAGAAGGGAGTGTACACCCTGCGTAAGAAGGCTGCATGGGATACAGGTATGGTGGGGGGAGGAGGCTCTGGGGTGTCCCGGGGGCTCGGCTCGGAGGAGCCAGGGCCTTGTTTCCTGTGTGACTTCAAAGGGGAGAAAAAGAATCACCCATTAATCCTGGGAAGCGACAGGTGCGGGAGCCCACGTGCTTCCCCACTGACCTAGTTTCTCAGAATCCTCCGTAACCCACATCCCTAGTTTCCCTCCCTCCTTTGAGTGAACTCGCAGGGTTCCCATAGGGCTCTTTTCGTGCGATGAGCACGTGCGATGAGCCCGGTGCTGCAGAATCCCCTCCCCGAGAGAAGGAACAGCGGAGCTGGGACTGCCCTCTTTACGCGGGCGGGTACGTTCGCCTGCTTCAGCGCTGCCGGGCTAAAGCGGGCGCCGATGCGCAGTACGGAATCTGTAGGGGGACAGCACCAGCCCCCCGACTGGGCCGCTGTCATGCTAGGCCGTGTCCGCACATTTCACAGAAAAGATGGGTCCTGCTTCAAAGAGCTTCTCCGCTGTGCCCATGTGCAGCGATGGGCAGCAGTAGCAAACCACCAGCAATTACACGTGAGCCCAGGTTTGCAGAATATCCCAGCTGCGTTTCAGAGGGGCAGGGAACTGGAAATTACCCCCGTTTTGCAAAATGTTCTAGGTGTGTTTTATGGAAGGGAGGCAGTAAAAGTGTGTGTGTGTGTGTGTATATATATATATATATATATAAACCTGGGTGAGCTTAAAAACTTGCTATGTCACCCCGTTCAGGCCCCAATCCTGCACTAATGCACAGGCTTACATTTAAATAAGAGTAAATCCCTTTGAAGTTAATGGTCACCTGCTTGCTTTCAGCCTCTGCAGAAATGTTTGCAGGACCATCAACACTGAGTGAGATTTGCAATAAATGTTCATTCAGTGTATAGGAAGCATCCCCCATAACCGTTAAAAAAATGAAGGCGGCAGTTCGTAAGAGTGCCCGTTTTGTGTGTGTGTGTGTGTGTGTGTGTGTGTGTGTGTGTGTGTGTGTGTGTGTGTGTGTGTGTGTGTGTGTGTGTGTGTGTGTGTGTGTAATTCTGCAATCAAACAAGGCAATTCTCCCCTCTGCTCCCCGCCTTGCTGTGGGGCACTCCGGGAGCCCCCCTTCGCTGAACCTAACGCAGGGCTTAATTCATGCCAGGGTTGGGCCCCGGCCCCTCCGGGCTTTGCTGCATCAGTTATGAATGTAAAAGGATGGCTTGGGCCCGGCCCCTCCTTACTGACCCCAGGTAGCTTTTTTTAAACACACCCGTGGTGACAGTGACCCTCTGGCTGCCTTTGTTTTGACATAAATTCCCCACCCCCCCCCATTCACTGTCCACTTACATCTTTCCACCTGCAAACCCCGCCCCCTTTTCTCCCTCTCCCCCCCCACCTGTAAGTCCCTCCCCCCTGGCTGCCCCCACTTTGGCTCCTTCTATTCCTGGCCCCGCGCCCCTCCCCCTCCCTGGGCAGGGAGGGGGTCTATTTTTAGCACGGGGCAGCGCCGGGCTATTTATAGATCAAACAATTCGACGGCCTGCGTCAATGGAACCCCGTGTGCGTCACCCGCCCAGACATTCCAGCCCGCCCCGCCCCCCCCGCCCGGCGGGGACCGGAACATGCCGCCCCTTCGCGCCTTGTATGGCCACGGCTGGCGCCGGCCCTGCGTCAGCGGGTCCCCCCTCCTCTGGCCCCGCCCCCGGGCCGTGCGTCACAGAGGGCTTAAGAGGATCCCCCCGCGCAGGGCTGGGAGCCCCAGTGCCGCGCCGCGCCCGTCCAGCCGCGGGGCCAGGGACGAGGGGACCCGGCTCTGGATTACGCGGAGCGCTCCGGAGCGTGGTGCTGCCAGGTGGGAAAGGGGGGGCCCCGGGCGGGGGGGGTGAGAGGGGGGGCGCTGCTCTCTCCTGTGCAAGCTGGGATGGAGGACCGGGGGGGCGGGCGCATTGATAGGCTGCATTGGGCAGTTGGGGGGAGTCTGACGCTGCAGGGACCCGGCCTGGGAGTTTTGGGGGTGCGGGGCGCGTTTCTAGCCGTGCTTAGCAGTGTGCCGGGGGGCTGGGCTGCTGCTGCTCTTTGCTGTTGGAAAGCAGCGGGGTCGGGTTTATTTGGAGGGAGGTGGGTGTCAGATTCGAGGCGGCCGTGGGGCAGGGCTGCTGTGGGCGTGGGGCAGTGACCGGAGCTCTCCAAGGCCCTTTAAAGCCCCCTGTGCAAACTGCCGCCTTGCCGGTGCCCAGGGCTCTGGCCGCCTCTCCCCAGTCACCTGGCCGCTTGGCGCTGTTTTGCATGCAGAGATTGGGGTGTGGCGGGGCAGCAGGGGGTCGCTGACCCGGCCCAGTGAAAAAGCTGGTAAACGGAGGTGAGTCTCCGGGGGGCTCGCTCTTAGCAAAGCTGCAGCTCCCGGGTTAAGAAACGCCCCCCCCCCCCTTTCCCCAGACCGCTTTCAATGTAACAAGTTGCAACTATTCTTCTCCTGTCATTGGACGCTCCAGCATCAACGCTCGCGTCTGAAATCCTCTGCCTTTAGCAAGGCATCCAGGAGGGGACTTGAATTCAGCGGTGCTCAAACCGGTGGGTCGGACCCCGCAAGGGCTGGCAGCCTTGCGGGGACCCAGGGCCAAAGCCCGAGCCCCACTGCCCAGGGCCAAAGCCCAAGAGCTTCGGCCCTGATTTGCGGGGGCCCTCGGGTTACAGGCCCCCCGCCTGGGGCTGAGACCCTTGAGATTCAGAGCTCAGGCCGGCTCAGGCTTCGGTCTCCCCTCCTGCCCAAATAAATCCGTTAGTCTTTAAGGTGCCACCGGACTCCTCATTGGTTTTGTGAATACCGACTATCACGGCTACCCCCTGATGCTTGGCCTCCTGGGGCCGTGTAGCGATTTTTGTTGTCAGAAGAGGGTCCCGGTGCAATGAAGTTGGAGAGCCCCGGCTTTAAGCAAGTGGTCAGTTAATGGGTTTTGCCAATATGACTTTGTGTTGACGATTCTGGGGTGCAGATGGGGACCCTCCTTTGACCTCTGTGCAGAGCTGCTGTAGAACAGCAAACTTGGAGTCGACTTTCTGCTGCGTGGCTGGTCTAGCCTCTGAACGGAGCAGCTGGGTTTTTGGTTTTGGTTTTTAAATAAAAATAAAATCCCTCTGAATTTTGACTTGCAAAACAGCTTGGCACCAGCACGGTGCAGGGGAGCAAATCAGGAAAGGCGCCACCTTGCTCCCTTTTATATGGTTGCTGAGCCTGGATCCTGCTGGGGTGGGGTGGGGGTAAAATGCAGTTTCTGGCTGGACCCAAGCAACAAATGCAGCTTTGGCTTCAGACACCTGGCAACCAGAGTCACCACCCAGGCTCCGTTCGTTTCTCACTTGCTGAACGGCTGGCAAAGTCAATTTATTGCCACCTGGGGGGAGGGGAGGCGCTCTGGTGCTTTGGCTGAAGACTTGTGAACATGGTGCAACCGTATCCGATCACAGGGGCTAATGCATTTTTCTGGATACCACAGGGAGGGGCACCTTATAGATACACGTATCAAAAATGAACAGGCCTGGTCATGAGCCATTCTCTGCAGCACCTCCCTGGATCAGGCTACATATTAGAATCCTAGTAGAGTAGTTAGAGAGAGGGGAACAGATTCTGCTCTCGTTTACACTGCTGGAAATCCAGAGTGACTTCAGTCGTGCTGCTCCAGATGTACATCGGCGCAACCAAGTGCACAAGTCCATACTGGATGTTAATTTTTGAAGTACTATCTGGCAGGCTGCAGGGGGCGCGTTTGAGGGATCTTTATATTGCTTTAAAACCTCATAATCGGCGTATCCGTCTCCCTAAGGAGAATTTTAAAATGAGGAAGGAAAATAAATTTGAATAAGCAAGCAGCGCCTGCGAAAACCGAGAGTAAGCTTTAATCGTCCAGGAAATCACCTTTTCCTCTTGACCATTCCCTTGCAAATTTTCAAAACGCAAGCTGTGAAGCGATGGGGTGACCAGATGTCCTGATTTTATAGGGACAGTCCCGATATTTGGGGCTTTGTCTTACATAGGCGCCTATTACCCCCCACCCCCTGTCCGAATTTTTCACACCTGCTGTCTGGTCACCCTATGGAGGGGAAAGAGAATATTGACAAAGCTTGTAAGGAGGCTCGGTCAGTGCAGGCTGGGGTGTCACATATTTTGTCCTTGGTGGTGGTGATTTATATTCAAAGCAATTTGCATTTAAAAAACCCCCAACAACACAAAGGCTCAGCGGTGTGTAGCGTTGTTGGGTTGCTATAGCAACAACAAGCGAATGCAATTCTTTCTGTTGATGTGACTACCGCGATGGCAGAGTAGAGGTGGGGAACAGGTGTAGTGTGTGAGCAGGGGGGGTCCCTCTGCTGGTTAGAATCAGAATGACCCAATTGTGTGTCATAAGCCCTATACTGAAAACCGCTGATGGCTGGAGCTGGGGCATTTGGAGCAGAGATGCCTTGAGTTTTCGCTCTGTTGCTGCTCATGAGTTCTGAATGGGTCTGATACGCAGCGTAGTGACTGCTCTGGCTGTGGAGGTGTGCATAGTGTGTCTGTATAATGGTGGAAAGCACTGATCAGAACACGAGGACTGGAGGAAAGCCGTCGGTGCCCATTGTTACTGATTAGAGCACCCTGCGCACATGGGCTCCCTGTGCTTTTAGCTGGCACAGCTCTTCTGTCAAAGAGAGAGGGCAGCTGGGCTCGTTGCCCTCGGACGCTAGGGCCAGATCCTGAGCTGGTGTAAATCAGCCTTGCAGGGACTTCCGTGGGGCCCGGGCGACGTACGTGAGCTGAGGCCCTGGCCCTTTGTGCTTCGAAACTTCAGATCTTCTCCAGAGACCCCGTTAAGGACGGGCTGAGCGCATCTGGGACAGGCTTTGGTTACTGTAAGTTCCAGCAAGTTAACTACTGAGAGCCAAGCCTCCGGTTAGGAGCCCAGAATAACAGTGCTGCACGTCGCAGTGGGGACAGGAGATGGTGCGAGTACTTTGCTTGGCTCGTGAGGCAACTTCACTGCAATGAAACGCAGTGACTTTATCTCCCTTTACCAGGAAAAGTCATTTGGATTCATTATTTATTTGTATTCCACCACCTAGCTGAGGTCTGGGGCCTACTGGGCCGGGCGCAGCACAAACGTCGGAGGAGAGATTCCCTGCCCCAAATGGCTGCCACTCGAAATAGAATTATTATTATCATCCCAATTCTTCATCTGGGGAAACCGGGACCAGACAGTCCCAAGGGAGATGTGGGAAATAAACCTAGATCTGAGCGCTAGTCCGGAGCCTGACCTGCCAGGCCAACCCTTCCTTGCAGCGAAGGGGACCCCAGCCTGGGCCTCCGAGCAGAGAATCGTATCCGAGGGGTAGCCGTGTTGGTCTGGATCTGTAGAAGCGACACAGAGTCCTGTGGCACCTTATAGACAAATCCGTCTCTGTTGAGCTGCATGGGGCGTGCGTTTGGCTCTCTGCGTGACTTGTGGCTGAGGACAGTGGCCTGCTGATGCTGTTCGCTGTATGTGGCTCGATCTTGTTAAATAACCAGGCTAGGCCCTGAAGTCTGTCCCCGAAGCCAGTGGGAGTTTTGCCTGAATAAGGAGCAGCTGGCCCCAGAAGAACGTTGTAACCTTGTTCTGATGGTGCAGCCGTGTCAACGCTGCTGGGAATTCTTATGTCTCCACATTCCGCCGGCCTTTACAGGCCGTTAAGGACTGCTTCTCGGCCAATCAGAAGGTGACCTTTAAAGGTCTGCGATATGAATTACATTATCATCTTGCTGCAAGGGTTACTTCGGTCTTGGCTTTCAGCGTGCCCGGGGACTCTTGTTACGTCTCTCCTCTATATGGCCCCGTCTGCTGTTCCAGCCCTGCTGCTCCCCGGGTGGAGCGAAGGAGGCCGGCATGTGTCGGAAAGGAAAGCGAGCTGGCAAAGCGGGACGGGTCAGTGACCAGTTATCAAACACCTCCGCTCCTGCCGCAGAGTCAATGTGAGAACTACAGAGCAAGGTGGCTCCTCTGGAGCGGGGGGTGGGGGGCTGCGTGGGTCCAGATGCAAAACGCTAAGTGCTCGGCAGCAATTTTCAGCCTTTCCTCCCACCTTGGAAACGGCAGCTTGCTTGCGGGTGTGAAAGGGCCATGCACAGAGTGCAAAGGGCAACCAAGCCTGTGCAGCAGGAGACCGGGGCAGGGGCTGGGGACATGCCAAGCCACTAGAGGTGTCTTTTGATCGCCCTCAGAGGGAGACGGTGGTAACATAGAACTGGCCTGGTGGGGCACCGTGCCCTGAGCCAGCCTGCTGGTCCTTCTGCTGGCCAGCAGCTCCTTCAGGTGCCCAGAGATGGGCACAAAACTCTGCCCAGTGAGGGGGAGCAGGTCCATCAGGGGGGCACTGGGACAGGCCTGGAAAATCAGGGGGATAGGTTTGCAGGGACTCTCCTGAGTGTGCCCTCGCCACGGTGTGGCAACGGGGCAGCCGGCAGGAGGGGCAGAGTCCGTACGAAAGGCCACACACCTACAGCTGGCCCGCTGGGCTCTCGGACGAGTGCAGAGACAGGGGTTGGGGTGCCGGCTGGCTGGGTATCCTACGGCGTGGCCCCGGGCAAGTCCCTTCCCCTCTCGGTCTGCCGAGACCGTGACGCCTTTGGGGCAGGGCCTGGCTCTTGCTAGGTCTGTGCTGTGCCAGGGCTGACCAGGACCCTGCTCATCGGCTGCGGCAGCCCCAGGTCTGGGAGGCGCCGCTCTGCGTCCTCGTCCGCCAGCCGATCGCAGCCCTGCCGCTCTACGGAGCTGCTGGCTCAGCCCCGCTCGGCCGGCTCTCGTCCGAGCGGCACACAGAGGAATCCGAAGGGGCCCCATTTGGTGCCGGTGGAAGCCGGTCGCTCCCTTTGCTGGCTGCCGGCAGGAGGGAACGCAGAAGAAATGCGCTGGGGGAGTCTGGGGGGCAGGGGTGTCCGAAGAGCTCAGGAGAGCGGGTGCGTACGGTCTGCAGGGAGCCTGGCCTGGACTTAGCTTCCTAGCCAGGAGCCAGGTGATCCTGGAGTCTGGCCCAGGCTGCACGTTTGGCTTCTGAATTAGGATCAAAACTCTGCACCCGACACTCCCAGCCAGGAGGTTTGGAGCCCAATATTTTGGCCCAGCAAACCTTCCCCGCCAAGCCCCCCGGGGCCCTTTGGCAGCTCTGTGGTTCCCTCCCTTTGTGGTGACAGTGTTTCCGGCGATGGCCTTTCTGCCCCATGGGGCCAGCTAAGAACGACCTTTCCTCGGGCAATCACGAGGCCTCTCCAAGGCTGGCCAGTTCTTGAGTTCGGCTCCACACACCTTGGGTGCAGCGCTGACAGCCTTAATTTACGCCGCTCCAGGGCTGCGAAGGAGCTGGCTGGTGACAGGCCGGTGTGAGAAACAAGCTTGTCAAGCCAGCCTTGTCCTCGATTCTGTCTCACATACCAAGGCTCCCTGCTTCCGTCTGGGAATTCCTGTCCCCGTTCGCTTGTCGGGTCGCTGGGGCCAAGGGGGGGGGGTTGGCCTGACACCTCGGTTCATGGAGCCCACCAGGGGCTCATGCGATGCCGTGGACTTGGGTGGAGTTAGTCCTGATTTACACCGCTGTGACTGAGACAGTCGAGTCCCCCCCCGGAGCGGTGGAGCAGACGCTTCTAGCAATGTCGACCTCTGCAAGCGGGTGGGTTTTCGTTGAGCTTGGTGAAATTTACCTCGGTGGGCTTTCACCCTGACGCGCCTGGTTTTGGTGCGTATGGCCGTCTCCCACCGGGCCTGCAGTTCCTGAGTTCGTGCAGCCGCAAGCCCCGTGCCGGGCTCGGCCAAGGCACTGACTTTGAGGAGCAGTGGGGAGCTCAGCCTCCAGGGTCCAGCCAGCCCTTGGCTTGTTGGCTTAGGGCCCCCAGCGGGAAGGGCAGGGGGACCCGCTCATGCCAATTGAGGATAGAATTTCTTTCTCTCCATTGTGATCTGGCCAGCCCAGAACTGCACTGAGACTCGGCCAGCTCCTTTTATGCTCAGCACCTCTTGGGATCAGGGCCATTAGCTATCGCACAGCAAGTGTTACTTCGGTGCCACCCCTGAGGTTTTAGGCCTGTCGTTCTGTTATGATGTGGATTACGGTAGGGGCTGGATAGGTGCTGGGGAGACAGCCGCCCCCCCCCCCCCCCAAGAGCTCACAGGGTGAATGCAGGCGTGGGAGGGGAGATGACTTGCCCAAGGCAGTGGTTCTCAACCAGGGGAACATGTACCCCGGGGGTACGCAGAGGTCTTGCAGGGGACACATCAACTCATCTAGGTATTTGCCTAGTTTTACAACAGGCTACATAAAAAGCCCTAGCGAAGTTGGTACAAACTAAAATTTCATACAGACAATGACTTGTTTCTACTGCTTTATCTACTACACACTGAAATGGAAGTACAGTATTTATGTTCCCATTGATTTAGTTTATAATTCTATGGTAAAAATGAGAGAGTCAGCCATTGTTCAGTAACCGTGTGGCCGTGACACTTGTGTATTTTTATATCTGGTTTTGTCAGCAAGTCGTTTTTAAGTGAGGTGAAACTTGGGGGTAACACAAGACACATCAGACTCCTGCCAAGGGTACGATAGTCGGGAAAGGTTGAGAGCCACTGGCCCAAGGCAGCTGAGCTGGGAACAGAAGACAGGTCTCCTGGTTCCTAGTCTTACCCATGGATCGCTCTGTACCCCCCAATCAGAGGCATTTCCCTGGAGCCCGTGGGAAAGGCTAGATACCGGCTCCCGCATGGCAGGTGCTGCTCATCTGAGCTGGTGCCCCGCACAAGCTCTCTGCCCGATGAATGGGAAGCCGTGGCCTGGTGAGCGGGGGTGATTCCGGCCCGTTGTTAATTCCTCTGCCTTTTCCTTTGCCCCCTTGCTCAGAGATGCCCTGTATCCAAATGCAGCATGGGACCTTGCCTCCGAGCGGAGGGCCCTGTGAGCGCTGCCCGGCAGACTTCCTGACTCCCGAGCTCAGCAAGTTCACCATGGACCTAGTCAACTCCGAGATCGCGGCTACCACCTCCCTGCCCAGCTTCAACACCTTCATGGAGAACTACAGCGGGGAGTTCGACACGTTCTTGTACCAGATCCCGGCCTCCAGCCAACCCGCCGCCTTCAAACTCGAGGACTTCCAGGTCTATGGCTGCTACCCCGGCTCCTTCAGCAGCCAGCTGGACGAGACCATGTCTTCGAGCGGCTCGGACTATTACGGCAGCCCCTGCTCCATCCCGTCCCCGTCCACCCCAAGCTTCCAGACCCCGCAGGTCCCGGCGTGGGAGAGCTCCTTTGGGCCCTACTCGCCCACTCAGAACTACGAGGGCATGAGGCCCTGGGCGGAGCAGCCGAAAAGCAACTCTTCCCAGCCAGCCTTCTTCTTCGGCCCCTCGGCCCCCAGCCCCGGGCTCCCCCAGAGCCCCCTCAAGGTGCCGCCGGCCGCCGAGGTCTTTGCGCTCTCCCAGAGCTCCCCGGTGGGCTTCTCCGGCCTGTCCCTGGGCCAGGCCTCCCCGCACCTGGAGAGCCCCGCCTTGATGGACGGCTCCCTGTCGCCGGCCAAGACGCGCAGCCCCGGGGCCAACGAGGGGCGCTGTGCCGTGTGCGGAGACAACGCCTCCTGCCAGCACTACGGCGTCCGCACCTGCGAGGGCTGCAAGGGCTTTTTCAAGGTACGGGGGTGGGGCCGGGGGAGACCCGGGGCAGGGCCTGGGAACCCACAGAGCCAACGGCCTCCCTCGCCAGCAGGCAGGCCCAGAACCTCCCCAGCGCATGGCCGGCCTTGCTCCCAGACAGGCCCCAGAATCCTTTGCAGCCAGCTGAGGGAGCCCCAGTGAAGGTGTCTGTGGGTCTCCTCTCGGCCGCTGTGCATGGGGCCAGCCCCTGTGCGCCCCAGACCGGGCTTGGCGTGTGTGCAGCTGTGGGCCAGGCCACGCTCGCCGGCGAGGGAGGGCTGGGCAGAGCCTGTGGGCTGGCTCCTGGGTGGCCCAGTCACCCCCCAGGCCAGCAGTTCGGAGGGTCAGGAGGTGGCCGGGAGCTGTTCCCACCCTGCAGGCGAAGGGCACAGGTCAGCCTCGTGCCCCTGGAAGTGATATGCTGGAGGCTGACCAGGCTGTGCCCTGCGGCTGCCCATGCGGCACCTCCCCTTGCAGGGAGCAGAGGAGCAGAGCCTCTTCCCACCGGGGCGGACCCGGGTCCTGCGGGCAGGTGCGAGAGCTAGTGGAGACGAGACTCCGGCGTCTGAGCCATTGGGATGGGGGCGGAGCGGGGGCAGAGAGCCGGCGCCAAGGCCTCCATGCGCAGCCCCAGGGGGCTCGGGCTGGGCCCAGAGCCACCAGCCACGTGGGAAGATCTTGGTGGCTTTGGTGGTTTCCCTCCCTTTCCCCTTGGGCCCCGATTCAGCCCGTTACGCACGCGCTGGCGGAGGGGGGGAGCGGAGCCTGGGCGTAGCTTGCTGAATCGGGACCCACGTGCGTAGGGGGCGGGGCTGGGCTGGGGGATGAGCCTCATGGCCCAGGGTCTCCAAAGCGGCTAGTGACTCTGGCCCAGCCCCGGGCCCCTTCGGGGAGCAGCTGCGGTCCCTGCGTTGGGCAGCGCTGGCTCTTCGAGCGGGAGAGAAGCCGTGTCTGGTGCGGGGAGGATGGCGCCGAGGCCGGGGCGGGGAGGGGGGCAGGGGAATCAGTGCCCGGGGGGGGGGCAGGGGAATCAGGGCCCGGAGAGGGTGACCCATCTGTCTGCTCTTGGTCTGAGCGAAGTGTGCAGGTGCGGCTGGCTGTCCGGGCACCCCCCCCCCCCCCCGGGACAGCGACGTGCTCCCCTCCCCCGCTCGTGTCCTGGGAACACGGCCCCTGGGATGTGAAACTGGGCGCCGCGGGGCGGGGCCGCTGCTATAAAAATACCAGGGGGACAGAAGAGCTTTTGTTCCGCCCGGGCCCGGCTCTGGGCACCCGGGATCTCGCGCTCCCTCTTCGCCGGAGGCTGATGCGCTCCCTTGTTTCCCCTCCTCCCCGCAGCGCACGGTGCAGAAGAACGCCAAGTACATCTGCCTGGCCAACAAAGACTGCCCTGTGGACAAGAGGCGGAGGAACCGGTGCCAGTTCTGTCGTTTCCAGAAGTGCCTCGCCGTGGGCATGGTCAAAGAAGGTACAGCAGAGCTCGCCGCGGGGTGTCCCCCAGCCAGCCTGGCTCTGGCTAGGCCAGGGCTTAGGGAAAATCCCTGGGTGGTGACGCCGACAGCGCGGGCCGGAGAGCACCCCGGGGTCCGGTTGTGTCCAGCCCAGCAGCCCCCATAGCCAGTCCCGTTTTCCATGGCTGAGATTCCAGGCTGGATCCAGGACAGGCAGGGGGCGGGGGAGACGTGGAATCTCGCGAGGAACACAGTCACAGTTCTTGCAAGGCGTGGGCCCGAGTGGGTGGACACGTCACCAGAACCATCCGATCGCCCCAGATTTTCCCAACATTCTGGGGGCAAAATTTGGTTAGCCCCCAGCTCCTGTGTGCGCCTGCAGCCGATCCACAGCCGTGCGCGTGGATCTCTTAGGCCATGCCGTTCCCCGGGTGTTTTTGCAGCCCCAACCAACCGGGGACAGGATGTGCAGGGAGCCGACCCCACCCTGCCGAGTCTCTTCCCCGCCCCAGGTCCCGTTTGCTCTGAGCGCTTCTCGCTCCTCTCCATGGCGCGCTCGGTTCCGGCAGCGGTTTGGTAGCATCGCTTTTGCCAACGTGCTGGGGCGGCTTATCTGTGGGGCCAGGGGGCCGCCTGTCCATTGCGAAGGGCCCCACCCCGTGCTCAGGCGGTAACGGCCTGCGCCGGATTCGCTCTGCCCTCGGCCTGAGCCGCCGCCTCCTGTCCTCTCTCCCCAGTGGTCCGAACGGACAGCCTGAAGGGGCGCAGAGGTCGGCTCCCGTCCAAGCCCAAGCAGGCCCAGGACACCTCCCCCGTCAGCCTCATCACGTCGCTCGTCCGGGCGCACATCGATTCCGTACCCAGTGCTACCAAGCTGGACTATTCCAAGGTACCTGCCGCTCACAGCCGGGGGTCGGGATCCTGGGGCGCCTCCAAGGCCTGGCTCCCTGCTACCCCCCAGCCCAGGCTGAGATGCTAGGAGTGGCGGCCGCGGCCTGGGAAGGGAACCGTGGGCAGCCCACGTGCTCAGCGGCGCTGCGGGGGGCGTAGCCCTAGGGCCTGCGGGCAGCTAGAGCAGGGATCCTGGAGCCCTCGCCATCAGCAAAAGGCTGCGAGCTCCGGTGCTGGACGCATGGGGTAGCAGGGTCTGCTGGCTAGTGCGCAGAGCACACGAGGCTCTCTTCCCAGCTCTGGGAAGGCAGCATCATCCAGTGGTTAGAGAGCTAGGGGGCAGGACTCCGGGGTCCATTCCCCAGCCCGAGGAGGGCGGTGTGAGCCAGTGCAGAGCACGGGGATGCAGGACTCCTGGGTCCATTCCCCAGCCCGAGGAGGGCGGTGTGAGCTCGTGCAGAGCGCGGGGACGCAGGACTCCTGGGTCCATTCCCCAGTCCTAGGAGGGCGGTGTGAGCTCGTGCAGAGCACGGGGACGCAGGACTCCTGGGTCCATTCCCCAGTCCTAGGAGGGCGGTGTGAGCCAGTGCAGAGCGTGGGGACGCAGGACTCCTGGGTCCATTCCCCAGTCCGAGGAAGGGGGAGTAAGTTGGAGCAGAGAACCAAGAGGCAGGATTCGGAGGTTCTGTTCCCGGCTGTGCCACCACCTGTCTGTGCCTGGCCTGGCCCATGGGGCCAGCCGTGCCCTGCCTCGCTACAGGGCTTCCCGTGGCTTGGGAGGTCTCTCAGGCTCTCGGACGAAAGCAGCTGTCGAAGTGCACAGTGTACTGACCACACGCTCAGGCTTCCCCGTCAGCTTCCCCCACGCTCGCAGGGTATCTAGCGCCTAGCCCTGGCTGCAGGACTCCTGGGTTCTCTTTAGGGCCGTAGGAGGTGGTGTTGCCTAGTGGCTAACGGGGGCTGAGAGTCAGGATTCCTGGGTTCTCTGCCCAGCATTCTGGCCTGTCGTTGACTGTATCCAGCAACTGGAGCTTTGGGTTCTGACCTCGGCAGTGAAATGCCAGCTGGCCTGGAGGCTCAGGGACCAGTCCAGCTCCGTTCATCCAGGGAGCTCCGTGACCTTCAGAAACCGTGAACAATTAACCCTCCCAACGCCCCAGTGAGTTAGGGGCTATCCCCATTTGACTTGGGGGAAACCTGAGGCACCGCAGTGAAACAAATTGCCCAAAGTCTCCGAGTAAGCCAGTAGCAGAGAACCCAGGAGTCCTGACTCCCAGCCCCCTCCCTTTCACCACTAGGCCCACTCCTTCCTGCAGCCCAAAGGAGAACCCAGGAGTCCTGTTGCCAGGGCTAGGCAGCAAAAAACACCCCCAGGCCCAGATAGGGGCAGGTTCCCGTCTCTCTGCTGCCCATTCGTTCGCCCGGAGGGTGTCCAATGGCTTTGAGAGACGCAGCCCCAGCCATGTACTGCGGTGAGCGGCGCTGCGGCCCGAGGCCCGGCCCGTGGGACGCTGACCCTGCTCGTGTGCTCGGCAGTTCCAGGAGTCTCTCTCCTACCAGTTCGAGAAGGAGGACTGTGTGGACGTGCAGCAGTTCTA
Source organism: Chelydra serpentina (assembly GCA_037349315.1). Lineage (NCBI taxonomy): Eukaryota > Metazoa > Chordata > Testudines > Chelydridae > Chelydra > Chelydra serpentina. Next base: position 1,005,206 of record JBAIAC010000079.1, read on the forward strand.
TGACCTGCTCACCGGCTCCATGGACGTGATCCGCAAGTGGGCGGAGCAGATCCGAGGGTTCCAGGAGCTCCCCAAGGAGGATCAGGACCTGCTGCTGGAATCTGCCTTCCTGGAGCTCTTTATTCTGCGGCTGGCCTACAGGTAACTCCCCCTCGGCTTCGTGACCCGCCCAGCCCCGCCCAGAGCCAGGCGGCCGCTGGAGACCGAGATTAAAGACCCAGGACGGAGATGTGGCAGCCTGGGTCAGTGGCTAGGGCACGGAGATCAGGACCTTGGGCAAAACCATTAGAGTTTCAAAGGAGGCTGTGGCTCGAGCCATCCCCTCCTCTCGGCCAGCCCAGCTCCGTTTGTCCTGCGGTGCCAGAGTCTATGAACGTCAGACCGGCTGCGTAGGGCCCCTAGTGCCTGGCTAACCGGGCCGGGATCCCTTATGCTCAGGCTCCCGCTGTTACCACTCTGGTTTCTGCTCTGCCCCCCTCCCGGTCTGCTGCCGGCAGAGCCCCTGGCCTGCCGTCCGTTCTCTCCTGACCCCGCGTGGCTCTGCCCCGTCCCCTGCAGGTCGAAGCCGGAGGAAGGCAAGCTGATCTTTTGCAACGGGGTGGTGCTTCACCGCATGCAGTGTGTGCGGGGCTTCGGGGAGTGGATCGACTCCATCCTCGAGTTCTCCCACAGCCTGCACCGCATGAGCATCGACGTCCCCTCCTTCTCCTGCCTCGCGGCGCTCGTCATCATCACAGGTGGGGCAGTGTGCGTGGCTGCCGGGGGCGGGGTGGGCAGGTCTGGTCACTGGGCTGGGAGCCAGGGGGTCTGATCCCAGCTCGGACACCGGCTCCCTCTGTGGCATTGGGCCGGGGGGGTTATTGCGCTGCACACCCAGGCGGGGGCGGTAACGCTAGGAGAGCCTTCTGCCAGCCGTGACCCCGGGGCCTCCGTGGGGTGTGTGGGGGGGGGGGGGTCGTGCTGTGGGTCCTCCAGCCACTGGCTTCCTCCAGCTCTCCGCTCCCCCCCCCCCCCTCTGCTCCTCGAGGGCGCAATTCGCTCTGACCGTTATTTGCTTTCAGGAGCGACTCCTGATTTCAGCCCAGCATGAGACTCCTTAGCGGGGCCTGAGCAGCCCCCTCCGAGAACCAGGCCCCAGGAAGATCTCGGGGGGGGGCACCCCAAATCTCTAGGCAGACCTGGATTGTTAGGCCTGTTTGGATCCCAGCCGCCCCAGAGGGGCTGAGGCTCCGTCAGGATTTGCTTGGCTCTTTAAACCAGGCTTCCAGCACAGCACAACCCGACTCCATCAGCAAGGCATGCTGGGGCCCGAGAGCCTGTATATACGCCTGCCCTTTTCCCAGCATGCCTTGCCATAGCCTCTCATTCCCAGGGGCCCGCTGCGAACTACAGTTCCCAGAATGCCTTGCTGCTGGAAGAGGGTTGTGTGTTAAAGGGTGCAGAGATCGGGGTGGCTGAGACGGACCAGGGATTGGGGGGCAGTCCAGGGGGCGGCGGCAGGAGCATGAGCCTGCTTTGCCATGGCCCGGCTATGGATCCAGGACTGACGGCTCCACTCCGCTCCTCCTTTCCAGACCGGCACGGGCTGAAGGACCCCAAGAAAGTGGAGGATCTCCAGAACCAAATCGTCAGCTGCCTTAAGGACCACGTGACGTCCGCCACGAGCGAGCAGAGCCGCCCCAGCTGCCTGTCCAAGCTGCTGGGCAAGCTGCCGGAGCTGCGCACCCTCTGCACCCAGGGCCTGCAGCGCATCTTCTACCTGAAGCTGGAGGACCTGGTGCCGCCGCCTCCCATCGTGGACAAAATCTTCATGGACACGTTGCCCTTCTGAGCAGGGGAGCAGCCCCCCCGGGACCCGCGAGGCCCCTGCCGCGGGGGACTCACTCGCTCGCTTTGTAAAAGGGGAGTTTTGACGGACACGTCTCCCCCTTGCACAGACGGGGAGGGGCGATCAGCGGCGCATTTCCAGACACCAGGGGGGCGAGCCCCACTGCCGGCCGGGATCGCGGGGGTTCGTCGGAAGTGGGCAGAGCCCTTCACACCTCCTGGCGGCTGACCCGCGCCCTGTCTCGGGTACCAAACCCGTGGAGCGCGACGGATGTCTCTGTGGAGAACCCCGATGTGCCTTTCCGGCGACGCACTCAGACGCACAGTCTCCCTGTGCCCACAGCCCCCCGGCTCTGTACTCACCGCTTGCACCGGCTGGCGCGCCGCCCCGCTGGGCAGGAGGAGCTGGTCCCAAGACGCGCGCAGGGGTGGGTTTGTTCAGAGTGCCCTGCCCTGCCCGTCTGCTGCATCCTGCCGCCAGGCAGGGACCGTGCCGGGAACGGGCTCCTCCGTCCCCAGCTGCCGGAACCAAGCCGTTTCCAGACCCTCCCAGCGGCTGCTTGCCTCACTTGTGCTTTAGCAGCGCTGCCCAGGGAGCGACGGACACAGGCCGCGGGCGTGGCACATGGAGTGCTGCATGCCTGTCCGCTGCCGATACGTCTCTGTAAAAATACAAGCTGTAAATAGAGGGGGTTTAAACCTTGTACATACGGCTGAGAACTGCAGAGGCCCCAGAGACGAGAAGGGGTACTGGCAAGGCTGGGAGGGAGACGCCTATTTTGTTGTTCTATCTGCTGACATCCCCGTGGCTTTCTGTGCCTGGGAGGGCTTCCTCTCCCGTTTTGGCCTTTTCCTGTATATAAACTTGTACGTAAAACAAAAAAATCAACATTTATATTTGTGTATTTTTTCGGGATTTACCATATGTGACTTTTTTCTGATTAATATATATTTAATATATTGAAATAAAAAACATCCTGGTAGCCGTCCCTCTCTCCCGCTGGTGCTGTACCCTTCCGGCGGGCACTGGGGATTGCGCACAGCCGTTGGGCCGGGCCCTGTACGAACGGAATTCGGGAGCACAAACGTTGGGGAGGGATACAGAATGAGCTCTTGGCAGGAGCTGGGAGCCCCCGGTCAGTGCTGAGCTCCCGGCTGCTGGCGGGCAGTACCGTCTCCGGCTGGTGGGGCGGGGGCTGGCGAAGTGGCGACACGCTGCCCTGGCTGGCAGCCTGGTGAAGTCGCGGTCGCTCCTTTCACATCCTCCTGGTGTAAATGCAGGGGGGCCGTGGCCCACCCTCTGCCCTCTAAGAGGATCGAGCCCTGGAGACTGACGCCCCCTGTGCAGTCCCAGCGTGGGCCCGTCCTGCCCCAGGAGAGCCCTGCCTCAAACCCCCTCTGCTGGGGCCAGCCTGATGCTTAGTCCCCACGGCCCTTTGGGTCCAAGCCCAGCCGGCAGTGGGGCTAGCTGGGCCGAGAACCTTCGTGACTTATTCCACCCAGCAGCCATGACTAGCGCGCTGGCTTCCAGGCCCATCAGCGTGTTACCGAGCGGCCGAGCCCGGGACCAGCCCGGCCTGCGGATCCGCTGGCTCCTACGCCGTCCGCCTGCCTGGGCTCGTGACGCACGAGCAAACATGCGCCCGTAGCCTCTGGTGAGCAGCACCAGCGTTCGCAGCACTCAATGGCGGCGGCCTGGCATCGGAGGGGGAGATGAATCACTGACACACAAATAAAAGCCGCATGGAGCCGTGCGAGGCCCAGCTCCCATGCAATCCTGCGCTGTCTGTAACAACCGCCCGCCCTGCTGCGGGGCTCTGATTTCAGCTCAAGCTGGGCCGTAGGAACAGCTTAGACAGTGGGATTTGCACGTTGAACCCATGTGGAAACTCTGATGCCCTTGGACAGTAACTAATATCCCCCGGGCGGCTGCGGCCGGCTCGGCACCTGTCTCGCTGTTGATTTGTTCTCCCTGAAATAGACTGGGAATCGAGACCTCCCCCGCCCCTGGCTCCAGCTGCAATGATTCGCCCTCAGGCAGCTGGCCACCGAGCCTGGCCGGGTTGCCCGAAGGCGGGTGTTCAAGGGCCGGGAGGCAGAGGCCGGAGCCTGGCTGCAGCGGGGGGCATGGGCAGGTCTAACTTGCCCCGCAGCGGCCTGAGGAGCTGGGAACCTGGAGTAGGTGCGGCCAAGCCAACGCCTGTGGGCACGGACTGGTCCGGCTGCCTTTGCTGACCCCACCCAGAGCAGGACGCGCTGAGGTGCCCCCTAAGTTAGTTGTGTTGGGTGCCCAACAGACGCCTAGTGAAGGCCCTGGCCTAGAAATGGGGGTGCAGTGTGAGCAGCCCCCTGGGACTGTCAGCCCAGCCTCTCTTCCACCCCCCACCCTCCGCTAGTGGCCGGAGGGACATCACGGCATATCTGTCCTGCTTTGGGTCCACCCCCTGCCAAGCAGCCAGGATCGACGGGCGTCATGCTCCACCCTTCTGCCCTGTAAGATGGGTGTGATGTGCCATCCCACGGGAGCCCCTGGGGTGGGGCCCTGCCCAAAGGCTGGGTGCGGGGCTATGCCTTGGCTCCTCTGGCGCGCTTGGCTGGGGCTTCGTGTGTGCAGCTGCGTGACCTTCCCGCTGCACGTCGGGGGTCACGCAAAGAGCGTTTCTCACGCGGTACGTGCGGCCACCCACCCGCTCCCTGCCTTCAGCGTGCTGTGTGGCTGTTGAGCAGCTGGAACGTTCCTCCCCAGATGGGGCTGCATTTCAGCGCTGGGCGAGCAGTTCCCTTGGAGTGTTGCTGTGGGATGGTTAAAGAGCGGCTGTGTCCCACCCCAGAGGTGGCGTCTCACCAGTGCCACGTGAAGTCCCCCCCCCCCCCCACTGCTTTACAAAGCCGTTTGGGCGCCCGCGGGCTGAAGACTGCTGGCCTGGCAGCACCGCGTCACTCATAGCACGGCAGCGAGCCTGGGAAGAATGGCCTCCTTTGATGCAGTGAGGCCTGCGATCACGGCCTGAGGCATCTCGCTGCTTGGGGCCGGCTGGGGAGCTTCGTGGGCACGGAATTTTCCATCTGAATCCCGGGCCGCTGACTCGGACCGGGCCAGGCGGCACACGGACAGTAACTCCATTGAGGCTCCCGCAGAACAGGGGCGGGGGCGGGAGGAATAAACCAATCACCCCCCCCAGCCCAGCACATCTGAGCAGTGCGGGAGCCCTTCCTCGCCTTCCCTGGGCGAGGGGGCGTGGCGGGGGGGTGGGCACACTGCTGATCCTGGGCCCAGGGAGCCGTTGAAGGGAAGCAGGCAGAGAGGAAAGCAAGCAGGGTGCTGGCTTTAGAAGTGGTTTAGCAGGAAGAGCAGGTACCTAAGCAAACAGGACTCCTGGGTCCTCATCCGTGAGCTGGGAAAGGAGGGCTGGTGATGCAGCAGGGGGACCAGGAGTCAGCACTCTGGGATCTAGTCCTGACTCTGGGAGGGGGTCTAGTGGGTTAGAGCAGGCGGCTGGAAGCCAGCCAGGACTCCTGGGTTCTATTTCTAGCTTTACAATAGATTTCCAGTGTGGCCTTGGTCAAGTCTCTGTTTTTCCCCACTGAGCGGTGGTGGGTTGTACCCCCTCTGCCTCCCAGGCCAAGATCGCAGATACTCATGGAGGTCGCTGGGTGAAAGACGGGCAGCCGTGAGTAGAGACCAGATGCTGACAAACCGCCTCCCGTCCCTGAGCCTGGGGGGCGAAGCGGCTGCTGCGTGACCCCTGGTAGCCCAGCAGGGCTATGATGAAAGTGGAGGGGTGACGTTCCTGGCCAGCCCCCTGTGTGATCGGTCCATGCTGCACTGGGGTGGAAGCTGGACTCTTAGGAGAATGCCCGGGGGCCAGCCTGCCCAGATGGCCAGGGGATATTTACGCCCGTGCTCAGATGTCTGCTCCCCCCCTTCCTGGGGGAAGGGTCCCCTCAGAGGCGTGGGGCTTGGGGGGTGTCACTGCTGCCAGGTCAGCACACGGAATTCCAAAATGGAGCAATGGCGTTTTGCACCTTTCCCGTGGAGATCTCCAAGCACAAGCCGAATCCTGCTCTCAACTACACCAGGGTGACTCCGCTGGCTGCAAGGGGGTTCCTGCAGCTCTACACCAGCTTCCTGGGAGCAGCATCCGGCCCGTGACACCGAATTGTCCCCGCGCTCCCACGGGGGCTTGCTAGCAACACGTTTTTACGCACCGTTCCGAGAGCGCTTCGCAAAGGGGCCGGTGGGAAGCTCTTTGGGACAGGGACTGTCGTGTTCTGTGTTTGTGCAGCGCCCAGCACCAGTGTCTCCTAGGCGCTCCCATAGGACACCAAGTCAGTCATGTACAGCGCCTAGCACAGTGGAGGATGGAAGCATAAAGACGGGAAGGCGCTATGGTCACATCGCAAGTCTGTGGCAGAGCTGGGGATGGAACCCAGGAGTCCGGCTTTCCAGGCCTGTGCCCCCTTTGCTGGATTGTGCAGAAGAATAAGCTCCCGGCGGGTTCCATTCTGATCTCTGGTACGCCGGCGTCAATCCAGAGTGACTCTTTCAGACTCAATGATTTTACAGCAGTCAGTCTGGGACACGGAGAGATGACGTGACCTCCCCGAGGTTATGCAGCAACACCAGGAGTCGAACCCAGGAGTCCTGGCTGCCAGAGCACTGATCGGGCCACTCAGCAGCAGCAGCGCTGCCTCGCTGGAAAAACCAGTGAGGGAAACGCCTCTCAGCAGCGCAAACCCGTGTTCCAAAATCATCCCCCTTAAAAATTACCGAATGGATTCCCTTGGAGTCTGGTCATTTCCCCGATGGGTCTTGAGCCCCGGGAATCACGTTTTCAAGATTTTCTTTGCAACCCCCCGGGCTAGAAACGTTCTCTCTTGAGGAACAAGAGCTGAGACCCCCACACAATCCCCTGACTCCGGGAAGTGGGGCCTGAAGGAAAACTGCCGCTATTGCCAGGCATGCAATGAAAGGCCGGAGTTGGCAGTGCTCTCCTCTAAGCTGGAGCAGAGCATGCTGGGCAGCAAGAGACGCCAGGGAACTAATTAGTGGGATCTTTAGCGCCTCGGAGCCAGGCCCGCCCTGGGAGAGTGCTGCGTCGGGATCGGCCGCAGGGTGCACGGCGCCTTTCCAAGGTTGTGGAATCTTTCTCCAGCTGGGATTTTCATCCTTAATGTCCCCCTACTCCCCGCTGCGTTTCTTTGTCGCTGGCGGCTGGGATCAGTCACGTGGGGACAGTCTTGGCATCCGGACTGGCTGAAATGGAGCATCCCGGGGAGTTGCTGGGACCGGTATTCGTAGGGGCTGCGGCTCTGTGGACTGCTCTCTGCTCCAGACCAGGGCCATCTCCCACTGGAGGAGGGAATGACCCTGATCGCTCACTTCCTGGGTGGGCCCGAGGGCCCTCCACTGCCCCACTGCCTAGCAGCCGGCCCCCTGGGCCGTGCACTGGAGGGGTCGACAACAGGCTGGGTGGGAGAGGGGGGCGTGTGAGTCTCTCTCTCTAGGCCTGGTTAGCGCACTCAGGGTAGGGGTGGCCATGAGCTAAGAGAGAGTTCCCCTCACCCCGTGCGAAGGACAGATGTTGGCTGGCATAGCACTGGAGTGGGGTGTCAGTTATTACTCTTTGCGTGTGGTATCGCAGCACCTGGGCGCCTCAGGCCTGGGCCAGGGCCTCATTGCGCAAGGCGCTGTACAAACCCAGAACACAAAAGCCCCCACTTCCAATCTCCGCTTAGTGGCCACGGAAACAAGGAGACAAACTGGCCGGCGCGCTAGCCTGCAGCCTCGTGATCCCCAGTCGGCTGGTGGCCCCTAACCACGGGCAAGTTTTTTCCGGCTTCCGGGCCGAGGACCGTTGTGAGGAGATGTTTATGAGGCGCACAGAGGGGAGGTCCCCCCAGACCCCCAGAACGGGCTGTCACTGACTGCAACGCGGATCAGGTCCAGCCACCGGCGGGCGCCAAGCAGGAGAAGCACATGTTGGATGGACGCTCCCCGGCCCCCCTTGCCAGTGGCCTCCATCTTGCTGCCTTTGCACCAGCTGTAAGAACACCCCGCGATGTACCAAAGCCGGCTGGCCCCCCCCACCTCCACCCCTTTATGTTGCAAGGGGAATAACTGGCCCATAGAACAAATGTTAATGAACCTACCAAAGGCCCGCACCAAACAACAGGAGCATTGAGATGGCTTGGGATAAACAGCCGGCCTCTCGCCATCCTGGAGACAATGGCGGGCCTGTTTCGTATGGATGGTTAATTTCCCAAACGACAATAGTCAAAGGGGATGTGACGTCGCCGCCGCGGAGGAATCCCAGTGTGTGTTTTCCAGGACTGAATGCCGGGCGTTCTTGCCGGCGTGGGTTTCGGAAAACCTTGTTCACCGGAGAGACAAGAGCCCCTTGCTGGTGCTTTGCGGCCTGTCAACGCTCCCATTGCATCTGGGCCTGGGCCGGCGCCTTGTCCCGCCAGCTGGGCGTTCTGCTCCGGGCCGCGCGCCCCAGCGCCTCTCAGTGCCCCCGCCCGGGGCGGGAGGACCATGACCCCGTCCTCTGCCTGAGGGCAAACGGGGCCGCGGCCTTAGCCCCACGGCCTGCTGGGGCTCCCTCCTGCCCTGGCTGTCCCTGGGCTGCATGCCGAGGTGGCTGTCGGGTGAGGCGAGTTCTCCGCTAGCCCAGTCGTGCAACCCCCTGAGCCCCGGCAAGGCAGCTGAACCGTGAAGCGCCAGCCCACCTGTGCCCTGGGAGCCGACGGGCTTTGAGGCGGAGAGAAGGAGGCTGCTTAGGGCAGGAGCTCAGGGTCAGGAGGACGGGGGGCGGGGAGGGGAGATGTTCTCCTGCCATAGGCCCAGGGAGGGGCTGGGGGAAAGCCCGCCGGATGGGCGGGAGTGATGCAGAGAGTCCAGAGTAGAGGGAGGCCCGGGCTCTCCTCTAGGGCTCCAAGGAAGGTGGGAGATCCTTGGGGCAAGGGGCCGCAGGGTGCCTGAGCCTGGGGCCCCAGCGGAGGGTGGCTGGACGAGATCTGGGGTTTGCCGATGTCTTGCTTGCTCCGAAAGGGAGGGGCGGGGCGCTCTGATGCTGGCAGAGCGACTGGCGAGAGTGGAGGTCAAAGACCCCCAAGAGGGAAACTGAGGCACAGAGCACCCGGTCCTGAGGCAATCCTGTCGCAGCATCTCATCCTCCTCCGGCAACATGTCTAGCGTCTGGATTGTGAGCTGGGCGGGGCAGGGCGGGGCCTGGCTCCTTGGCTGAACAGCACCCAACCCAACGGGGCCCTGGCCCTGGCCCTGGCCCTGGCCGCTACTGTCACCAATAAACTCTGCAGGTGTCTTCGCAGCAGCAAGGCCCTGCTCATTTCCACACCCTTCCTCGCCCGCCCTCTGGCTGCAGCAGGGAGCGTCTGACCTGCCTTTGAACTGAGGCACAGAGCGAAGGGAGGAGACCTGCCTTGCCCGAGGACCTGCCTTTTCCCCTGCTTTGTACCCCACCGTGAGTAGCCACCTCACTCGGTGTCAGAGCTGGGGTAGCGCCTAGGGGAAGCAGCAGCAGGGCCCTGGGCTAGAACCCCTGCGGGAAGGGAGCCCCTGACCCATGGACAGCTCTGACGGACGCAGCCTGTGGGGCAGCTGGCACCGTGCCCCTTGGGCACTCGATGGGACACATGCTCGGCTAGAAACCTCCCCTGAGCTGGTTCTCGCTGGCTGCTGCACGTGACCCGGCCCGGGTCAGCAGGGACCGTGGCTGCTTCTGCAGCAAACGCTGCTATTTCCTAGTCTGTCGCCTCCAGCCCGGTGTGCCCCAATAGGGGCCAGGGCCAGTAGCGTAGCCGGGGGGAGCAGGGGGAGCGGCCGCTCCCCCACTGAGCAGAAGCGGCGCCTTTTTTGTGCCCCGACGCCTTTTGCTCCTACGCTGCAGCCGGAGCGGAGCATTTTTTTTTGGCTCCAGGCGCTTTTTTTTTTTCAGTTCCGCTCCCCCTGTGCTCTAAACCCGGCTACGCCGCTGGCCAGGGCATCGTCCGTCTCCGTGCCCCAACGGCCTGCTGGCTCAGCCTGTGGGCTCGCGTCTCGGAGAAGCTGTTTTGACATGAATGCAACTCTCAGCCGGCTGAGCACTTTGGTTTCGTGCAGGGCAGTGGGGAGGGGAGAATCTTGGTTCCTAAGAGCCAGCGCCGGGCTGGGAACAGAAGGGACTGGAAGGGGAGGGATAGGATAACAGTGAAGAACAGCCCGTGCCTTCTATGTTCTACACGCACCGCTCGCTGGCACACGCAGCCCTGCCCACGGGCCTTACAGTCCATGCAGCTGCATGGAAATCCACATGTGCCAACATATGAGGGCAGAGCCACTCTACACATATTGCATGTGCACATTCTGTGCACACGTGTCTGTAACGAGAGATCTACACCTGCAGCCACACATGTGTAACGCCTGGCGTAACTAAGTATCCAGGCCCTTCTGTACACACTGGGCCGGGCATACGTGTCGGTGGGCGGCATCGAACCTGGGCTCTCTGAAGCTAAATGCAGGAGCCTCCATGGCAAGAGCTAAAAGCCTGGTGGCCGTTAGCTAAGGCTGTAGCAGACTCATTCATCTCTCTCCAAGGGGTCTCCGTGCTACAAGCGCGGCCCAAAACAGCTGGATGCAGGGTGAAGATTCAGGCGGGGGGCAGGCGAGAGCAGGAAATGGCCCTGGGGATCGTGAAACAGAGAGGCTGGGGGTGCCCAGGGCTGGAGCTATGGAGTCGAGGGAGGACCTGTGGGGCTGGGGCAAGACCAAGCCATGGTGAGGGAAGGAAATGTGTAGCCATGGGGCGGGCCAGGGGCCTGTGATGGGGGGTGTCCCCCACACAGGCCTGAAGGGGTTCACCTGGGCCTGAGAGGCAAGTTAAGACACCTGGGAGAGAGAGAGAGCCAGGCGTGATGGCGCCCGGCAGGGGCAGGGGGGGGATTGTAAAGCCAGGAAGTTTGCAGCCGAAAGGGGCTGCAGGGAGGATGTCGGCAGCCAGGCTCTGGGGCTAGAGAAGGTAGGAAGCAGCCCAGAGAGGCAGGAGCAGACCCCGGCTGCCTGCTAAGGTTCCCTGGGGTGGGCGGACCAGCGGGCCAAAGCCCCAAATTGCCGTGCTAGCCTGAGGGAGACGGCTGACCTGTGCGGGGGAAACAGAGGCACAGATAACGTGATGCCAGGCTGGATAAGTGATCCTGTCGCAGGCTGGATTCTCTGCTGCTTGGAGCTGGCATTGCACCCGAGCGGAGTGGGTGTAAAAATGCCACCAAACTGGAATCCTCCCGTCGCTCCCAGCCACTGGGGTGACTCACACACCCCTCGCATGCCAAGCAAGCGGGTAGATCCACCGCTCCCCCGCAGAGAAAGACGCACCCGCGAGAGGAAGGATGGGTGGGCGGCGGGTTCAAGTCCTGGGCAGGTCACCTGGGCCTCACCCTTGCGAAGGGCGCGGCCCCCACAATGGAGGCCAGGCGGGCTGGGCTCGAGCCCCCTCGGCAATGCCGAGTGTTAGAAAACCAGGGGGGCGGTGGGGAGCCCTGACCCTCCGGCCGTCAAGGGAATCTCACTAGTGACGTCAATGGAGTTCAGATTTCCCCTCTGTGCCGGGCTGGCACGCCTGGGGTAAGGAAACACCCTTTGTCGGTCGTGCCTCTGCAGAGGGGGGGTTCTCTGGGCAGTGCCCCCATCGCTGCCCTACCCCTAACAAATAACCGGGGCTGCCGCTCTGTTACCGCGGCTTGTTGCCCTGGGTAGGAAGCCACGCTCGGCGGGCTGCCGACCCTAGCAAGGCAACGGAGCCCGTGGAAATTCTGCCGGCCTGTTTCCAGTGAGCCCCAGGTACCGGCCGGCCGTGCTCCAAAGAACTGGCCGGGCCCTTCTCAGCACACAGGCCTGGCTGGGGCGTGACCAGAACCTGTGACAGGGCAGGAGAGTCTCAGCTCTTCCCTTTCCAATCCCTGCCCCCAAAGGATACGTCTCTAGGGCATTTCCTCAAGGGCTCTCACCGTAACTAACCCTTCACACGCTCCCCCTGGAAGGGGGAGGGGCGCTCAGTTATTAACCCTTTCCTACTGATAGAAGTTGAGGCATAGAAGTGAAGGGACTGGGCCCGGCTGCCAACGGAGGCAGGAACCCAGGTGTCCTGATTAGGTGGCTAAATAAATGAGAATTTCACCCGCTCCTTTGTACAGTGCACTGGCCCTCCAGCCCACTGCCGTCCGCTCCCCAGGGCTTTGCCGTGTGCAGGAAGGAGACTGAGCCGGTTTGTTAAAAGCCCCACTCTGGGTCCCCGCGGATGCTGTTTCCTCAGGACCCTTCGTCCGGCATCCGCCTGTGACCCGGTTCCCAGGGGCTCCCCGGTAACTAGCACAGCTTCCCCCCTGGGGGTATGCGTGGAGCTCAGTCCACTGGCACTAAATGCCGCCCCGGCCGCCCTGCATCACAAGGTCTGCGACAGCTGCAGTGCTCGGATTTCTGCAGCCATCCTGAAACGCTGTGAGCGGCACAGCCCTGCCTCTGCCAGCCTCCTTTGCCCTTGCTCACGTCCCTTGGCCAGCTGCTGGCCGCTCACTAATGAGGGCCGCGTGAGGATTGGTGGGGGCGTCTCTGCCATGGCCCTGCACCGTGTGCAGCGTCACACCCGGGCAAAGGGTGGGACACGCCGCCAAAGCCCGGAGGGGAGCGCCCTGCGCCCCTGTAAATGTGTGCACCGGGTACGGGGCTGTGAGCTGTGCGGGGCCAGCTCTGCACCTCCCCAGAGGTAGCAACGCGAGGTGCTCGGCCCACAGGGGAACCAAGCAGCCAAAGGCCGGGGGGAGGGGGGGTTGCTGGCGCAGGAGACCTGGATTCTGTTCCTGAGGCTGAGCTGCTGGCCGACCTCAGACGGGTCACTTAGGGTCAGACGTTTAAAAGTATTTAGGCGCCGACCCCCTCACCGACATCAGCGTTTCCATCCCCTCTTTAAACTAGGGATTTCGGCCCTTCCTGCCCAGCGAGCTGGCAGCCCTGGGGAGCCAGGAGCGTCTGTCCAGCACCTCCTCCCCCCGCGGGCCGGACAATAATTCCTGGGGACATACAGCACCGAGTGCAATGCTCCTGGTGGAGGCTCTCGGTGCGGCTGCGATACTGTCAGGCCGTGGGACCTCTCTGGAGTCCCGCAGCTGGCTGGGGTGTGCTGGGCAGACGGGTGTCTCACGCCCCGAGACACGACGCGGTTGGAGGACAGCAACTTCAGGGACAAGCGCTAAATAGAAACAGCCACAGGCCAGAGCAGGGGGCCAGGGGAGCGTTCATTCAATTACCCTCCAACAGCCATGCACCAGGCCGGGGCTGGCACTGCCCCTGAGCCAGCGCGTTCCAAGCAGGGCCACTCAGCAATGCCATGATTGCGGCTGACGCTATATTTAGCCTTGACTAGGCTATAAATTAATTTGTATACCGCGACTTTAACAAATAAAGCAGCTGCAGGGCAGAGCGAGGGAGAGGAGGCAGGGAGCCCGCTGCTCCTGGGCATCAGAGGTGGCCGAGTGTCCTTTTTCCGTACGTGCTGTTCTGGAAAAAAGACCTGCTCCCACCCTGAGCCAGAAAGGCTGGCATTGCAGGGCTCTGCATGGAGATTTGCTCAATCTCACCTAAAGCAGGAGCTGCTTGGATCCTCTTGCACCAAAAAAGCACAGGCCTCGAGCTGAAGGAGAGTCCCTATGTGCTGGTAGCAGTATAGGCCTTATGACACACAGCAGGGTAGCCCAACTCCATCCAGCAGAGAGTGGGCGCCAGTTCATTGCACTGTTACCTCCAAAGTGGGCTCTGCATATGGAACTGACCCCCCCCCTGCTTCACCTTTCTGAATTGCTCACTTGCAATAGAAGCCATGAGCAGCCCTTGCAGTGAGCTAGAGTAGGGGGACCAGCTGCCTTAGCCAGCGCTTGGTTTGTACGGAAAGAGGTTCCGGGGCTCAGCCCTGGCCGCTCGGCTCGCTGGGGGGGCCAGGGCGGCCATGCAGGAACCCTGCTGCACCAGCGAGCCAGGAACTCGCTGGTGCTGGCTCTCGGGGGGGGGCCCTGGGGAACGACGGAGCCTGAATCTTCCTGACCTCATCCTGCAGTAAAACGAGCCCCACACTGGCGGGAGGCTGCAGAGCCCTGGCCCGGCTGGGCCGCGCTCCAGGAGAGCCGGGTCCAGGTTCGAAATGGACCAGAGCGGCCTGGTGTGAAGGGAGGCTGCAGGGTCGCGGGGGCCAAAACCTGCTTCCTCAGGTACGTTCAGAACAGGGAGTGTGGGGAAACGTTTTCTGTGTCTGTCTGTCTGTCCCCGACTCCCCACCCGTACCCTGTGTCCGTCTGTCTGTCCCCGACTCCCCACCCGTACCCTGTGTCCGTCTGTCTGTCCCCGACTCCCCACCCGTACCCTGTGTCCATCTGTCTGTCCCCGACTCCCCACCCTAGAGGGGGACTGAGTGGATCGCGGCACTGGGGCCCCAGCACAGGCCGTGGGGTGGGAGCCCAGCACTGTGCAAGGCCGGCTGTTCACTGCGGGCTATCGGCCCTCGCCCCTGTTTCTCCAGGATTCGATGTGGAGCGGAGGGAGTCTGGGAAACTGGCCCTTGCTCCCCCCCCCCCGCGTGCTGTGAAATATCAGCTCTCCGTGTCTGCACAGCTGCGCTCACGCACGGTGCTTCCTCCTTTGCAACGGGCTATTCACCCCGGGCTGCCCCCAGTCGCTCATGGCTCGTGACTCACCCTGTGCCCCCGAGGGCCTGAGCCTGCACCCGGCTCATGGCCACTGAGGCGGGGCTGGGCCCTTGGCTTGCGGCCCAGGGTCGGGGGTAGCCAGGGACTGGCTGCGTTTCAAGGGTCCAGACCGAGGCAGGTCATGTTCAAATGATGCAATCGGCAGTTTGTGTATTTTGGTCTGTGCTCGAGCCCCGATGATCAATCACCGCGCGGCTGCCCCGGGCACTAGGGCTCCGGGCTATGGCAGGCATGCGTGAGGCCGGGACAGCTGTAGCCTGGCTTGGTACCTTTGGAAAATACTTTCAGAAGCAAATAAGAGCCGCTCTTATCCTGCCCTGCTGCAACCTCAACACAGCACAAGAGAGGTTTTTCCTCCTGCCTTCTTAACGCCCCGGGAGCCGGGGAACCACGCCGCGTCTGTGCGCTGCGGCTTGGTGGCTGTATTGGGTCTTCTGGGAGCAGGGCCATAGCAGGACTTGCACAGGGTAACGGTGCACCCAGACAGAGCCCCGCTGTGCAAGGTGCTGCCCGGACCATGCTGAGAGCCGCTGGGCCGGAGAAAAGGACTCAGACCCATTTTACAAACCCAGGGCACACAGGGAGTCTGGGGTAGACATGGGAAGTGAACTGAGACCTCCAGGGCTTTTGCCCACAAGTGAAAAAGCTGCCAGACCTTCTCCGGCGTGTGTGACTGTTGCCCCCCAGTGGTGGCAGCCCAGGGAGGGTGGGAGCTCTAACACTGGATGGTGCCAGACAAGGATCAGGGCCCGTTGTGCCAACCAGTAACACAAATAGGAAGCTTGGGGTGTCGGTAATGGGCTATGCCCAGGGAGCTGGCATCAGGGGATCTGCATGCTAGGCCCAGCTCTGACAACTTCTCCTCAGTCTGTGACCTTAGCCGACTCTTTTAAAGTCGCCATGTGCCTCAGTATCCCCGTCTCTAAAATGGGGCTAATACTGATTCACTTCACAGGGCGTAACCAGCTACCCACTTGTGACGGGGGCAGGCGAGGTGGTGGGGCTGTAAAACCGCTCCGTATTTTTATCATGACAGGGAGGGTCGTGCAAAAATAGCAAACAGGGCAGGGCTGGAAAATGGCCCCAGGGAGACGGGTGGGTAAATGCACTAAAGCGGCTATGGGGGTGATGGGGGCGAGCGAGCCAGCAAAGCCCCCCCTCGGGGCTAGCAGGGCCCACGCGCTGGCAGCCTGTCCTGGCCTCTCCTCCAGCCCAGCGTGGGGCCTGTCCCCTTCCCAGCCGGGGCAGCGCTCCCTGCGGCGACGGCACCCGAATTCCTTCGGTCTTGGCAGTGCCCCAGTGAAATCCATCCCCTGGCACTTGTCAGACCCGGGCTCTCCTCGCCCCAGGGCTATTTATACAGGCCAGCATTCCTCCAGGGGCGCTCGGCCGCCCGCGAGCCAGTCCCTCCTGGCAGGCCGAACGGCGGCCTGTCTAAGCAACAGACTCCGCCAGCCTGTCAGCGGCCAAGCCCCAGCCCTGCCTCCGCGCCGCCCTGGGCCTGACACCGGCCCCCTCTCGGCGCCTGGAAGGGGCTGGGTGAGGTGCGGGGGGAACGGGCGTCCCAGCTCTGAGCTGAGCACACACCCGGCTCCCCATTGGACCCCCCCGCCCCCGCCAGTGTCTTGCGCCTGTCAGGGGCGGGAGGAGCCGGACGCCTGGT
Source organism: Chelydra serpentina (assembly GCA_037349315.1). Classification (NCBI taxonomy): domain Eukaryota; kingdom Metazoa; phylum Chordata; order Testudines; family Chelydridae; genus Chelydra; species Chelydra serpentina. The sequence continues at coordinate 1,021,446 of JBAIAC010000079.1, forward strand.
CATCGTCAGCGGCCCTGCTCCGGGCGGCGGAAACGGCTCAGCCGCGGTGAACGGAAAGAGGAGCCCGTGCCAGGGCTGCAGCTGGCCACAGCCAGACCCTGTGGCTCTCGCTCGGTCCCCAGCTCAGTGAGGCCCACGGTGCCATCGCCCTGCGCCTGGTGCCGCGACTTGGGCCTGTGCAAAGTGGCAGCAGCTCACACCCACGCCGCACTCGTGCAAATAATCCAACCGAGAATCACACGCAGGGTCCCCCAACGTCTGGCGTGGACTGTGCCGCATTGGACAGGACAGCTGGCTACACTGACCCTGCAGGGGCCTGTCTCCAATCCTACAGGCGCCCCATCCCACAGGGCCCTGGGCTGCTCCCCGATCCTCCAGGCGCCCCATCCCACAGGGCCCTGGGCTGCTCCCCGATCCTACAGGCGCCCCATCCCACGGGGCCCTGGGCAGCTCCCTGATCCTCCAGGTGCCCCATCCCACAGGGCCCCGGGCTGCTCCCCGATCCTACAGGCGCCCCATCCCACGGGGCCCTGGGCAGCTCCCCGATCCTACAGGCGCCCCATCCCACGGGGCCCTGGGCAGCTCCCCGATCCTACAGGCGCCCCATCCCACGGGGCCCTGGGCAGCTCCCTGATCCTCCAGGTGCCCCATCCCACAGGGCCCCGGGCTGCTCCCCGATCCTACAGGCGCCCCATCCCACGGGGCCCCGGGCTACTCCCCGATCCTACAGGCGCCCCATCCCACAGGGCCCTGGGCTGCTCCCCGATCCTACAGGCGCCCCATCCCACAGGGCCCCGGGCTGCTCCCCAATCCTCCAGGCGCCGCATCCCACAGGGCCCCGGGCTACTCCCCGATCCTACAGGCGCCCCATCCCACAGGGCCCTGGGCTGCTCCCCGATCCTACAGGCGCCCCATCCCACAGGGCCCCGGGCTGCTCCCAAATCCTCCAGGCGCCCCATCCCACGGGGCCCCGGGCTGCTCCCCGATCCTACAGGCGCCCCATCCCATGGGGCCCCGGGCTGCTCTCTGACCCCTTGGGAACTGTGTCCAAAGCTCGCTCATATATACTCCAGCCAAGTTCTTCCTCTGCAACAGCGCCCTCGGCAGCTTGCAGGAGATGCTTGTGCTATAAGAACCTAACCCTGCAAGCAACCACCCCTTGAAACTGGCTCCTTCCACTGAATGATCCTAACGCTCTTGAGAAATGCCACCCAGTTATTCCCGGTCCCGTGGGGAAACTGAGGCACACAGCGCGGCGAAACAATTTGCCACAAGTCCCTGGTCGAGGCAGAAAGAGAATGTGGGGCCTCCTGGCTGCAGTTCTCCCTGCGCTAACCAATGGACCCCACTCCCAGAGCTGGGACTAGAACCCAGGAGTCCTGACTCCCGGGTCGCAGTTTATCCAGGGGATCAACCTTCCTCCTCACTGCTAAAAGTAAAATAAAAAGTAACTCTGATGTAATGATGCGGCAGCAGGGGAGGAGGGGCGAGTCTGGGGCCTTCACCCATCCGCGACGTCCCTTCCCCTGCTCACACCTAAGCCAGAGCTTCCCCGCGGGATGAGAGGGCTCATATCAGAATGACCTCACTGACGGGCAGCCCAGAGCTCGGCGCTAGGAATAGCCCGTTCAGGCACCACGTATAAATAGCCCGGCAGGACAGTGATAGCAATTTGCCCTGCAGAGCCAGTGAGAGATGACACCCGGTTTGAGGAGGACCGGGGGGAATATTTGACCCGATACCAGGGCAGTCCTGGCTCAGCCTCTGACCTGCCCTGTGCTAGGGGGAGAGAGAATGGACTCAGCAAAGGTCTGACCCCAGGCAAAGTTCCCGCCGGTTTCAGTAGGACTCTTGCTTGAGTGAGGCCTGCATGATCCGGCCCCAGGTCGAAAGAAACTTGATTCCCTTCTCCTCCTAAGGGCATCTTTGTAAGAGCCTGGTTTGGATGCAAATGTAGGAGTTTGCACCGCAAGTAAGAACCTCTTCGGTAGAGTTTAGGAATAGGCTAGTGCCCCTTTAAATCATTTGTGAACCTGCTAGCGGTGCTCTCTGTGTTGTAGAAGCCCCACAGCAGCGGGGGCGGGGGCTGGGTTTAGTGCGCCTGGGTGCTTGGGATTGACGGTGGCAGTGGGCTTTCTCGACGGTGTTGTTTAAAGAGCAAAAGACAGAACTTCGCCCTCTACAAATGTAGCTGCCCCGTATTTGTCAAACAGTTTGTGCTTGATTCCCTTGGGGCGGGCGCGGTTCTGAGGCCCTGTATAAATAATGTTCAGGGTTGCTAATGCTGGCAATATGCGGTGTGTTTCCTACAGCCCCGGCTCCTGGACTCATGTGACTCCCAGTGACAGTCGCCAACTTTCTAATCGCACAAACCCGAACACCCCAGCCCCACCCTTTCCCCGAGGCCCCGCCCCATACTCCCCCCACCCTCCCTCACTTTCACCGGGCTGGGGCAGGGGGCTGGGGGTGCGGGCTCTGGGGTGGGGCTGGGGATGAGGGGTTTGGAGCACGGGAGGGGGCTCCAGGCTGGGGCAAGGAGTTGGGGTGCAAGGGGGGTGCAGGCTCTGGGGTGGGGATGAGGGGGTTGGGGTGCGGAAGGGGGCTCCAGGCTGGAAGGTGGGTCCAAGGGATTTGGAATGTGGGAGGGGGCTGGGGGTTGAGGCAGGGGGTTGGGTTGCAAACCCGCCAGCACTGTCCCGGGGTCCAGGATTATGTCATGTGAGGAAACCCCAGGAATACGCCGCCCGACCAAGCCCCCGGCGCAGGTCCCGGGAGCCAAAGGCGAAGAAACCCCCCTGCTCTCCAGGCCAACCTCGGGAGTGCCTGAGTCTGACCCAGGACTTTCTGCAGCGCTAGCCCGGTGCAAACCTCGTTAATCCACCCCGGCCCACGGATCAGGGGTGAGGGAGAAACCCACGTGGAGGGGCTGGGCGCTGCACGGCCCTGGGAGTCCGCCAAGCCAGGGGGCAGCCGAGAGCCAACGCTGCCTCCCGCCCTAGGAAGTGGGGCGCTCTTTCGCGCGCAGTCCCAGCTCTGTGGTTGGTCTTTTTTTTTCGGAACGAACCAAGTCTGAGTTGGAAGGGGGGATTCTTTAACAAGTGTTTGTTTTGGGGGGGGAAATCGAAAATAAACGCTGTTTTTCCCACTCTTCTAAGGGATTGTGCGTAGAAAAGGGGAAGGGGCTTGCTGGGGATTCAGAGAAAGACCGACGGTTTGCCTTCCCCCGTCGCAGATGGTCTATTCCATGCTCCCCATTCCCTGGGATGGGATGTTCCAAGGTCTCGCCTCCCCCCTGCGCCGGGCGGGGGTGGTTCATTCCAGGTGGAGGCGGGGCCGCGGCCAGCTTCGGAGGCAGGTGAGTCGGGGGGGGGGAGGCAGGTCCTCCCGCTTGGTCCCCCCCCCTTCCCGGGAGCCCCCCCCAACTTCCCCTCCCCCCGCTCCGGCCGGGGCCCCCAACGTCCCCTCCCCCCTCTCCTGCCGGCCCCCCCATCTCCCCATTCCCGCCCCCTTCTCCTCCCCTCCCGCCGGGCCCCCCAGCTTCCCCTCCCCCCGCTCCGGCCGGGCCCCCCCATCTCCCCATTCCCGCCCCCTTCTCCTCCCCTCCCGCCGGGCCCCCCAGCTTCCCCTCCCCCCGCTCCTGCCGGCCCCCCCATCTCCCCATTCCCGCCCCCTTCTCCTCCCCTCCCGCCGGGCCCCCCAGCTTCCCCTCCCCCCGCTCCGGCCGGGCCCCCCCATCTCCCCATTCCCGCCCCCTTCTCCTCCCCTCCCGCCGGGCCCCCCAGCTTCCCCTCCCCCCGCTCCGGCCGAGCCCCCCCATCTCCCCATTCCCGCCCCCTTCTCCTCCCCTCCCGCCGGGCCCCCCAATTTCCCTCTCCCCGCTCCGGCCAGGCCCCCAACTCCCCCGCCCCCCCATCTCTCCATTCCCGGGGCCCCCATTTCCCCTCCCCCCGCTCCGGCCGCCCCCTCATTTCCCTCCCCCGGCTCCGACTGTTCCCCAACTCCCCCTCCCCCGCTCCGACTGGGCCCCCCATCTCCCCATTTCCAGGGCCCCCCAACTTCCCCCCCCCCGCTCTGGCGGGGGCTCCCCATCTCCCCATTCCCAGGGGGTCTCCCCCCTGCTCCGGCCGGGGCCCTGTGAGTGGGAACCTGTCTCCCCATTCCCAGGGATCCCCTCCTGGGGGAAGCCGGCGCTGGGACGCCTGGGTTCGCGGGGATCCCCCTTCTGAGCAGGAGTCTGAGTTGCTCTCGCGGGTGTGAGGATCCCGTGGTGTCACTGGGAGGAGATGGGCGGGGGGGTTCCCCACTGTGACTTGGGAGCCCCCCAAAGTGGTGATCACATGGCCCATCTCAGGCCCCTTCCGTCCCAGGATCTCCGAGCGCTGGACAGACACCACTGGACTCATCCTCGTGGCCTCCTCCGAGAGGCGGGTCGTATGAGCCTGGCATGGGGTGGGGAAACTGAGGCACACAAAGGCGAAGGGACGTCTCCCTGGTGTCATAAGCCAGGCAGAATTCCAGTGTTGATCAATTGTAGCAGAGAAGAGAGCCCCAGGGGGAGGGGGTTTTCCTAGCCATCTCATGGCCCAGTTCTCGCTCCTCTGTCAGGGGTCAATACACTCCTGACCTGCTGTCAGTGGCCTCCCCAGGAATTGAAATTAGGGGGTGTGTTTGAATTTACTGGGGGGGGGGTGTCACTAAATTGGCATGTAACTAGTTCACAAAACTGGGGGGGTGTTGGGGAGATTCAGGGGGGGTGTAGGGAAATCACTGCCTGCTGTGCGTTACAACCGTACCTGAGAAACCTTCTCGCCTAGACAGGGCCTAACTTGCGATTCCTGTCTACACCCATCACAGCGGAGTCTCCTGGACACCGTTTCTGTCTAGTGCACCTTGCTACGGCGGGTGCTAAGCTTCCTTCACTCTCTCCAAACCAGTGGATCATTCATCAGCCGCCACCGCTGCTTAAAAGGGGACGCAGTTTCCTATAACCCTGATGTAGAGAATCGTTCTCCTCTTGCTAATGCAGAGACGGGGTGTTTTTTTAAACTGCTCCAGGCTGGCGCTGCATGTCGTCGCCAGTCTGTGGACAACTCACGAGCTGATTGTAAAAACCGACTTTCCTGGTGCTAGCTGAGCCGGGTTATGAAATGGTCTTTCTGGGAGGGGCGGGAGCATGAAATGTTGTTTGGTCTGGAGTACCCAGGGCCTCTCAAATCTCCTCCCCACTTTTTTTAAAGGAGAGAAGGGTGTTTGTGTCACCTTAAGTAGGAATCACTAGGGGGCAGTCTCGGCTGTCATTACCGACAGACTTCGTTTACAGGCGTGGTTGTGAGCCTGTTTGCTTTGGCTTTCCACAGCAGAAATAGCCTTCCACTCCCGATCCCCGGTTCCCCAGCAGGTTTAACGTCAAGCTGACACATGGCTGTCTGCGGACACGTGTCCGTAGATTTCTGCAATGTTTTGCAAGACTTGGAAGATCCGCAGGTTGTTTTGGGTGGCACCCTGGGCACGTGAGACCAAAGGACGGGAACTGTTATTCCTTATCTCGGTCCATTGCCATTCATTTAGCCCCCTGACCTGCGGGGTTATAATACTTTCTACACACACAAAAAGTATTCCCCCGCAGTAAAAATATTCTTTATCGAGAATAACGGCAAAAATACATGTTCAAGCAGCCAGCCCGAGGCAGTGTGTTGTAGTGGTTAGAGCAAGGGAGTGAGAACAAAGGCTCAGTTTATTCAGAGCGTTTCTCCTTTCTTCCTCTGTGTGCCTGAGTACGCCCCGTCCCTGTGCCTCAGTTACCCTCATCCCTGTTTCACAGATGGGGAAATTGCCTCGCACACAGCGGGGTTGGGAGGCTTAGTTCATGGTTGCAGAGCGTGCTGAGATCCTTTGATGAAAGGTGCAAGTTCCAACAAAAGGTGAAAATGGAGTATTGCCTCTGTCAAGTGTCAGCATGCGCCGCGCGCTGTCTGGCTGAGGGCAAGGAAGGGTAAGGGTTACCCTCGCGTTGCAGAGCAGTGAGCTGAGGAACAGGGAGGCCAGGCCTTGCCCGGGGCCACCAAGCAAGTCTGTGGCTGAGTCCGGAATGGAACTCAGATCACCTGATTCCTAAGTCCCTGCTCGCAACAACAATTGAGACACCCTACTTGGGAGCAGACGACTGACCCTGGCTGTTCTGCTTTACAGACAGTCAGTGTCACGGCCATACCTGGACATCCCGACAGAGCCCTGCCACGCTGGGGGCTGCACGCTAAGAACCATTCCTGCCCAGGAGAGTTCAGTCTCTCCATACGGGCAGGAGAACAGGAGGGTTCTTCTCTCCATTGTACAGCCGGGGAAGTGGGACACGGGGAAGCAAAGTGACTTGGCCAAGGTCCCACAGTCAGTGGCAGAGCTGAGAACTTGAGCCCAGATTTGGCCAGACCGATGCCATAACCCCAGTCCCACCCTCCTCTCCGCTGCCGCAGTCTCCCGCGGTCACAGCGTGCTGGCTTGTTGCTTGGTTACAGGGAGAGTGCCGCTTTGCCGTCCCCAGCTGGAAACACCGGCCTTGCGTGCCCGCGGGCGCAGACTGCCATGAACTGCCGCGCCGAGGTGCTGGAGGTGTCGGTGGAAGGCCGCCAGATCGAGGAGGCCATGCTTGCCGTGCTGCACACCATCCTCCTCCACCGCAGCACCGGCAAGTTCCACTACAAGAAGGAGGGGACCTACTCCATCGGGACGGTGGGGACGCAGGACGTCGACTGTGACTTCATCGACTTCACCTACGCCAGGGTCTCCTCTGAGGAGCTGGACCGAGCGCTGAGAAAGGCTGTCGGGGAATTCAAGGTAAAGCGCTTGGAGCCAGTCGCCTGGGCTGACTTCTCACAGGATGTGTGGACCAGAAATCCCAGCAGGGGTTGGTGGAGCTGCAGGCCCGGAGCCCTGCTCTGAATCGGGCCCAAGGCATTGCAAGCCAGGTACTCCGCATGAGAAGTCTTGGCCTTAACCTCCCAGGATGTCTCTTTGCTGCCCGGTTAACCTGGGCTCTCCCCCGGGTTTTAACCCACCCACCCAGAAGAGCCTCTGCCCCAGGTCTGGAGATGTTTTAAGCCTGGGCAAGCTGACCCAGCTGGGAGGGTGGGTTAGACCCTGGCTGGAACCTGCTCACTCTGCAGTAAGGACGCAGGCTGAATAGTTCAAGTGCTGATAGTCCTCCAGCAGCCTTCCCACAATTCCACCCCAAAGGACAGACAAGGTCTCCCTCCCTTGCACTGGGAAGGAATCCTAGCGTCTCAGCACAGGGAACCCTGGGATATGTCCCCAGGCCCCCAGGGTGAGTGCAGAACCAGCGAGGAGACAGAAACGCAAAAAGGGAAACGCTCCCTCCTCGGCTAGGCTAACCCGGGGCCCACACTCCGGTGCCAATCACGCAGGTAAACTCTGTAATGAAGTCACGTCCTCAGTGCATTGCATTCTTCCTCTGTAAATCAGCTAACCCCAGCAGTGTGTGTGAGACAGGGCTGGGGTGAGGCTAAGTGCTGGGAAATTCTCCGGGAAAAGACACTAAGTGCAAAGTCATCTGGGGTAGGAAAATACTCCATTGCAAGGGGCTGGGAATGAACCCAGCACCCTGCACTTTGGGGCTACGCAGCCTCCTTCATAGAGAGCGTCACAGGAGTGGTCAGAGTGCAAAGGAGAGTTTTGTAGTTATCTGTAAAGAGAGGCGGTGGAAGGAGGAGGTCTGGATAAACTGACTCCCCCACGCCATAGAGAGTTAATGGCAGGAGAGGTGAGGCCTCGGCAGTTTAGCGTCCTAGTACCATGGCTCTCTCTGTGTGTGGCGCCTTGCCCGACACTCAGTGCTGATTGCGAATAATGCACCCAGCTCAAAGCTCACAGTGTGTAATCAATGCAACAGGGCCTCGATACTGTCCCTCTCCTAATGCCCATTCAATGCTATTTGTGCCCCAGCTCATTTAGAGGCTATATCGGGGATGGTCAGATTGTGACAGGGTTTCTGTGGAATTAAATCCAAGACATATGCTGCGGTGCATTTTAACTAGGGAGATTTAGGGAACAAATCATCCCTCGAGTTTTCTGCGTTATGAACCACGGTGTCCTAAATCCTGCTGAAAGGGGCATGGGAAGCAGTAATATCTGGGTTGTGGAGAGATTGGATGTCATCTCAAACCATCACCGTTCAAATACTGGCGATTTGGCCAGATGGCCCTTGCCCCAGGGTCCCTAAGCCCCTTGACCTCAGTTGTGCCTGGTGCTGTCTCTGCAGGACGCCCTCCGATACTCCGGCAGCGACGGCATCGGGCAGATCTCCCTGGAGTTCTACCAGAAGAAGAAGTCGCGCTGGCCCTTCTCGGATGAGTGCATCCCCTGGGAGGTGTGGACCGTCAAGGTCAACGTGGTGAACCTGGCCAACGAGCAGGAGCGGCAGATCTGCCGGGAGAAGGTGGGGGAGAAGCTGTGCGAGAAGATTATCAACATCGTGGAGGTGATGAACCGGCACGAGTACCTGCCCAAAATGCCCACCCAGTCGGAGGTAGACAATGTCTTCGACACGGGCCTGAAGGACGTGCAGCCCTACCTCTACAAGATCTCCTACCAGATCACTGACTCCCTCGGCTCCTCCGTCACCACCACCATGCGGCGGCTCATCAAAGACACGCTGGCTCTGTAGGGCCTGGGGGCGGGGGGCTTGCGCCTTTCTGCTCCCCGTCACACAGGGTGACCCGGGGGGGTCCTGGCAAGTAGAATCGCCTCGGAGCAGGGTCCCAGCGGGGGTTTGCCCGGGCAGGCCTCGCTGCTGAGACCCCGCCCTTTCGTCTGTACATTTCAGATGGAAGCTTTCTGCAGGCAGGACTTGGGCCGGCCCTTAATTGGGAATCTCTCTATGTGGGGGTCACCTGGGGCTGCAATCCGAAATGACAGCGAAACTGCTCCTCATGCAGCTGGCTTATCGGCTCCCCTCCCCCGGTCTCCCTTTCCTCCATCAGATCCCTCCTGAAGCCCCAGCTCCCCTATGGAACCTGGTCCCTGCACTGCCTGGCACTGGGGCTGCTGCTGGGATTGTGAATTCCGGGACAGGGCCCCTCCTCTCCCTCCCCCTGTCTGTTTGGGGAGGGGCTTTGCACAGGCGGTAACAATACAGCGGTAACCTCTGGCTGGCCGGCGAGTCAGGGATTGTATTTCACTGTCTGGTTGTAAAGAATTGCCCTCAACAGAGCAGCTGTGACACCCCCCCCCCCCCAGCAGTCTCTGTGGGTGCCCACGAGACAAGGCCCTTCTCTGCCCCTCTCTCCATCTGCAGGTGGCCGAAGAGCACAGCCAGGGTAAGCAGAGAGTCTTCGCTAAGCGTTAGAAAGCCCCTTCCCGAAAATATTGGGGTGCAGCCGGGCACTTGCACAGCCACTAAAACCCCTGTTCCCTGGTCAGTCACCTTAAACCAAGTCCACGTCTGACGTGCAGCGAATGTGGTTAGAGTGGGCGCTCTGGGCAGAGAGGGCTGGGCTGGCAGGAGGAGTGCGGGCAGCGAAAGGGCGGCGGTTGCTTACTCTTCCTGCAGGCTCCGTCTCCGCACAACGTGCCGTCGGAGCGGCCAGTAACGACGCGGACTTGGGCACAGCGGAGCTATTGCTTGTGTGTGTTGTCCGGTGACCTCACTGCGCTGCCATCACCATCAAAAATACCCTGACTGCTAAAAGAAAACTGAGCGGCCAGGAGCTCTGTTTAACGCAGGGGTGAGATCTCCAAACCCTGTCTCCTCAACACACGCCCCCGTCCCCAATGGAGACAGACGCCCCCGTGTTTGTTACAGACACGCTGTGTATAGAAACTGACCTGTCTGTGTTCTGTGGCTCTCATGCCCTGGGTGTCAAACACTAGCCTGGCCCTTTTCTTTACTCCGGCTCTCGGATTGTCGCGAGTGGCTCGCCCCTGCTCAAGCAGCGCCACCCCCATCAGATTCAGGCTTTGCTGACTGCCAGCAGTAAAGCCCAGTCCATGGTGTGCAACAAGCACTTCTGCTCCACAGGTGGAGATGAGCGTGTGGGTTTCTCTGAGTCGACTAATAAACTAGTTTCACATCAGCGCTCTCTGCGTGCTCACGGGTTCTTACCAAGGGGCTGCGTGAGTCATGTGGGGGCCAGTGCAGTGAGAACAGTTGCTGGGTGATGGGCAGAGGAACGGGGAAAACACGATCCTGACAGGAGGGCTGAATTTCAGGGGGGCTCAGGGACACAGTCCCCTCCAGAGCGTGGGGACATCTACAGCCAGATTCTCCAAAGAGCCCTGGGCCCAATCCTTGTGAATTCCGGCCTGCGTGTGGGCCCCTTCCCCGAGCCTGCGCTTCCATCCCTTCCCTGGGCCAGACCATTCCTGACCGTGAAACAGATTCCCCAAGCTCCTCTGCTGGGCCGGCCGCAGTGAACAGGCCACGGTGCCTCTTGCAGACACCCGGCAGGTTCGGATCCACGTCCCCAGAGCGGTAACCAGCCACCACGGCTCGTCAGCCTCCTCTCAGATGACTGCGGCAGGTCTCGGGTCAGCTCCTGGAGGGTGTTTAAATCCCACTCCCACAGTCCTAGCAAGGGGACTCCATGGACACAGAGCCCGGCAGTCCCTCATGCCTGGCTGCCTTAGGAGCCCCACCTGGGGCCTGGTTTTTAGGCTTGCTGAGCCCCCGCCAGGGAGCTGCGGGTGCTCAGCGCCGGTGGGAGAAGTTGGACAAAAACCGGAAGTCTCCCTTATCGGTGGCTGCTGTTGGCTTTAAATTCTTCTCTGCTGCCACAGCAGGGACGTGGCAGGCGGCTCTGGGCCAGTTCTGTGCCTAGGAGCTCTGGTCTCCAGTGGGCCACCTTTCACCAGCACGAACCTTCACTCGGAATGAATAGGAAGCCCCTAAAAAGGGCGAGAACATTGTTCCAGCGAAATAGCACAAGCCTGGGAGACCCATGGAAGAAAATAGCTTCTCGGTGAGTTCCTAGCACTGTTCAGAGGAGCAACACAGCCACGTAACCCTAGATCCCACGTTCAGAGAGCCCGCTGGTGAGCGGGGACGCAGTGTGTCTCCATGAGAAGCATTGACCTGCAGCTAAGTACGGATTCACTGCACAGGGTAAGGGGAGACCAAAGAGGCCGGGAAGTTAATACAGTAACAGCGGCTGGACGTCAGCTAGCCGGCAGCGGGCTAGTCCGACGCCACACGGGGTTGAGAAGCGATTTCTTAGCCCAGTGAGCAATCGCTGCATGGAAAGCGCCCGGTGCGGCTCGCTTTGCGGGTTCTAAGTCCCGCTTTGGGGGGGAGGGATAGCTCAGTGGTTTGAGCATTGGCCTGCTAAACCCAGGGTTGTGAGTTCAATCCTTGAGGGGGCCATTTGGGGATATGGGGCAAAAATTGGGGATTGGTCCTGCTTTGAGCAGGGGGTTGGACTAGATGACCTACTAAGGTCCCTTCCAACCCTGATATTCTATGATTCTATGATAAGTCCCATGCAGGGGGTGGGTCACGCAGTCGCGGTGGCTGAGCCACGGAGTCGCCGTGGACGCACTATCGGGGAGGTCGGCGATGCTGGGGGGTGAAGGGGGCCGAGCCCAGGCCCTTGGGGAATTTCAGCTGAGAAGCTGCCCCTTAGAATCAACATGGAGGCTACTTCAGCCAGCGGCCGCAGCGCAGACAGGAAAATGCAGCCAGGCTGGGCCTGGCCCCAGCAGCTGTGGAAGGGCCCAGCCCTGCTAACACGTCTCGGTCCAGCGGACGCTGCGGCGGGGAGAGGGGATTTACGCCCCTGGGATTGGCGCAGGGTAGGAGGATTAAGAAGCCGACTGATGAAAAGCGCTCTGGCTCCTTGACCCGTGGGGGGGCGGATTTGGGGGGTGGGTCCAAGCTCCACAAGGGTGTCTCGGACTTTGCCAGCTGCGCCCCAGGGGAACGGCCCGTCAGAGCCAAACTCCTGTAATTGCCGAACCGTTTTCTCTTAACACGTTTCTGCTTGAAGCTCGGGGGTTGGCCGACTTCCCCTCACTCCAGCCACGTTTGGGCTACCTGTATGCGAAAGGAAAGAGCGGTAACCGCCTCCTGGCAATGGGAAAAGGGAACCCCACCCCCCACCCCGGCTCTGCTCCCCGCCTCCGAAAGGAGCGAAACTTCCCTCTCTGGTCAGAGGGGGACACGCAGACCGGAACAGGGCAACGGTTGGCGTCCCAGGGATATGGGGGTGCGGGGTGTCTGGTTCCCTGGGGGGCTGTTCCCTGGGGGAGGGGGTTCCCCAGGGATATGGGGGTGCGGGGTGTCTGGTTCCCTGGGGGGGCTGTTCCCCGGGGGGAGGGGGTTCCCCAGGGATATGGGGGTGCGGGGTGTCTGGTTCCCTGGGGGGGCTGTTCCCTGGGGGGAGCCCCAGGGATATGGGGGTGCGGGGTGTCTGGTTCCCTGGGGGGCTGTTCCCCGGGGGGAGGAGGTTCCCCAGGGATATGGGGGTGCGGGGTGTCTGGTTCCCTGGGGGGCTGTTCCCCGGGGGGAGGGGGTTCCCCAGGGATATGGGGGTGCGGGGTGTCTGGTTCCCTGGGGGGGCTGTTCCCTGGGGGGAGGGGGTTCCCAGGGATATGGGGGTGCGGGGTGTCTGGTTCCCTGGGGGGGCTGTTCCCCGGGGGGAGCCCCAGGGATATGGGGGTGCGGGGTGTCTGGTTCCCTGGGGGGGCTGTTCCCCGGGGGGAGGGGGTTCCCCAGGAATATGGGGGTGCGGGTGTCTGGTTCCCTGGGGGGGCTGTTCCCCGGGGGGGGGGGTTCCCCAGGGATATGGGGGTGCGGGGTGTCTGGTTCCCTGGGGGGGCTGTTCCCCGGGGGGAGGGGTTCCCAGGGATATGGGGGGTGTCTGGTTCCCGCTGCCGGGAGATCCGTTGGTCCGAGCCATGGGGCTGGGTCCTTTCCTGACATCACTCCACCCCTCCCCGCCCGTCACTGCCCGGCAGCCCCAGCCCCGCTCACTGGAGCCGGCGAGCCCCGGGCGGGAGGAGCAGACGGGCCGGCGAGGACTGGGAGCGGCGGCAGCGGGGCGCGCTTGGCCAGAGTCCCCCGGGAACCCCTCGCCTGCCCCCGCAGCTGGCCGAGAAATGAACGGCAGCGCCCCGAGCCCCGGCCGCCCCCCGGCCCCGACGCTGGGCGCCTGCTGCGCTTTGGGGGGCGCGGCGGGGGGCCGCCCCATGGCGCAGCTCGCGGTGCTCTGTGTGCTCTGCCTCACCGTCCTCTTCGGCGTCTTCTTCCTGGGCTGCAACCTGCTGCTCAAGTCGGGGAGCCTGGCGGGCCAGGCGGGCCGGGAGCCGGGCCCCGCCAAGGAGCTGGGCGCTGGCCTGGGCGCCTAGGGACCCGCCCCGGGCCCTGCCGCAGCCCGGAGTCCCGGGGCCCGTTCACACGCGCTGGGGCCGGAACCGGAGTCTGCTCCGGGGAGAGCCTGGCCGAGCCGCGGATACAGACGAGCCGCGGCCGAAGCGCGGCGGCTGCGGATCCGGGAGCGATCGGGAAGTGAGTGTGAACGGTTCCTGCGCCAGCCCCGGGGCCGTGTCCCCTCCGTCCGCTGCTCCGGTCAAACTCCGCATTAAACTCCATGGAAACACTTCGGCCCCGGTTTCCTTTCCGGCGTGAAATCGGCCCGGGGGGCGGGGGTCCGTGGCGCCGACGGCCAGAGGGCACCGGGGTTAGGTTGGGCCGAGCCGAGAGGACGGGGGCAGGTAACCGAAGCGAGGCGGCTCCTGGGGACAGGGACCCCGGCTGGGCCGGTTTCACTCCAGTTTAGCGCTGGCTCCGAGTCAGATTCTGACGCCGCGTCCCACGGCCGCGCGCTGGGGTCGAGTCCCCAAAACGCAGCGAAAAGCTTCCAATCCCCGTCCCGTCTTGTCACCGGCCGGTGCCATCCGTCCCTCGCCCCGGAAAAGCCCAGCCCTGGAGCCGATGCCTCCGCGGGTGGGGATTCCCCACAGCGTCTGAGGCGCTGACCCTCAGACGCTGCTGGACCTAAACGCGTGTCCCTCTCATCAGAATGTGTCCGGCGCTGCACATCGCATCTCAGTCACTGACACTGGGTAAGGGGCAGCTGCTAGTCACTGCTGGGGAGGAACCAAGGAGCTGCCTGGCGCTGGCTTTCCATTGAGATCAGACGTGTCTCCGGTGAGAGTCTTTACAAACACCCCCCTGCTCCCGGTCTCCTGAGACCTCCCTGCGGGAGACCTGGGTGAGAGATTTCCCCAGACTTTCTGTTGAGCTGAGAGTAAGAGCTGCTGCCTGATACCGGGTGAAATCAGAAAAAAGTCCAGACCAGTCATAAATATACTTGGTGCTTTCAAAGGGCCCCTTTCACAAAGCTGAAAACAATGAAGAGCCAAATCAGCTGGGAGGAAGAATTTTTAATCAGAAACATTTGAAAGATAATTGGGAATCATTTAAGAACACCTTACCGCTTCCCCCAAAGCCACAATTGAGGAAGAAGGCCGTGCTGGTTAAAAAACCAATGTGGTTCAGAAGGGAAGTGAAGGCAGCTCTCTCTCTCTCTCTCTCATCAAATGGAAGAAAAGGGAAGTTGATAGTAATGATAAAAATCACAAGTTAGGAACCGTAGAAAATTGAAAAAAAAATGATAAGGGAAGCTAAAGGACGGAAGGTGACCTCTATGGCCAGCAGAGTTAAGGACAATAAGGATTTTTAAAAAATAAATTAGGAACAAAAAGAATCCTGACAATGGAATTGGTTCATTACTAGATGGAAATGGTAAAAGTATATGTCTGGGAGCAAAGAATGCATGCCAGACTTGCCAGATGGGGGGGACTATCCTGGGAAGCAGAGACTCTGAAAAAGATTTGGCGGTCATGGTGGATAATCCACTGAACATGAGCTCCCAGTGCGACGCTAATGCGATCCTGAGGTGCGTAAGCAGGGGACTCTCAAGGAGGAGCAGAGAGGTGGTTTTACCTCTGTATGTGGCACTGGTGCGACCGCTGCTGGAATCGTGTGTCCAGTTCTGGTGCCCACACTCCAAGAAGGATGCTGATAAAGTACCAAGGGTTCAGAGAAGAGTCACAAGATTGATTCAAGGATTTGAAAACGTGCTTTGTAGTGATGGACTCAAATAGCTGCACCTGTTTAGCTTAACAAAGAGTTCAGGGGTGACTTGATCGCAGTCTGTAAGTATTTGCCTGGGGAACGAATATTTAATCAGGGGCTCTTCAGTCTAGCAGGGGAAGGTCGAACCCAATCCAGTGGCTGGAAGTGGAAGCGAGACACGTTCAGACTGGACGTAGGGGGACATTTCTCACACAGAGAGTAATTAACCACTGAGGTCATTTCCCAGGGCTCGGGCAGAGTCTCCATCAGGGAGCATTTTAAAACCAGGATGGGCTGTTTTCCCAGCTGCTCCGCTCTAGGGATTATTGTGGGGCAGGTCAGCCCGGATGACCACAATGGTCCCGTCTGGCCTGGAATCTGTGAATTAGCCTCTGGAAATGAAAGGATTCAGGAGCCCTTTTCACCTCCCCCCGCCCTCCAAGATGTGCGGGGGTCCCAAGGGCTGCCTATGCGGGGCAGCTCAGAGTCGACAGCCTTATGCTCCAGGAGGGGAACTAAGGCACAGCTTGGCCTAAAACGCTGAGCTAGTGTGAAAGCCAGGAGCCCGGACTCCCAGCCCTGTGCTCTGACTGCGACCCTTCATTTTTGGTTATGGTTTATCTGTGGCTGTGCTCTTCAGAGGGATGGTCCCTGCTCCACGGACCTGGCCCTGTAAGGACAGACGAGCGGCCGAGGTTAGGAGAATAACAGGCAATGAAATCACCCCCCTGATTCCTCCAGAAAGCAGCTGATGCTCCAGGCAGGAGCTGGGAGCTAATCCCAGTACTTCTGACTTCAACGGGTGCTTCCCCTGTTGTTTCAAGGGATTAGTCTGGGGGAAATGATCCCTGAGTGAAAAGTGACCTAGTTATGATTAGCGTCTGCTGGGAGCCATAATGAAGCGTCATCCACAGGGAAGCCTGGATCGCCTTGTGCGTAAAGCACAGAGTCATGAGTCTATTTCTGGGCTGACCTTGGTCATGTCACTTAATCCTCCTGTGCATCTGCTTCATCTCTGTCTACAGAACAGCCCTGACCTGCCGGCCGGGGTGACTGTGAGGATTGGGTTCGTTAACGTGCCAGTGCGAAGGCTGGGCTGGGCTTGCCAGGACGCTTGTTGAAATAGCCAGTGTATTAGTGTGTTACTTTCCACTGAGCAGAAATCCTCCCTCTGGCCGGGCAGATAACTCGCTTGAAGACATGCCTCGGCTACAGCCACTAACGGTGCTGGCGTCTGTAACCAGTTCTATAATAGGCGTGGTCCCGGGTATTGGGAAGATGCTGGACAAGGCTTTACTTTTATTGCGTACATAAGAAGCAGAGATAAAGAGGCCCCTCGCCCCGTCAATCCCTGAGGAGATTTCTCTGGCTGTTAGCTCCTGGGTGTAGCAGATGCTTAAATCTCTGCCCGTTAAGCATGGGGAACTCAACTGTGCCTGCCAGACAAATCCTGTCCCTTGTAAAGGCCTGATTCTGACGGCTTGTCACCTAGCGGGATTGGGCCCCAAAGGCAGAGGCACTGTCCTGTTAGGGAAGATCTGTGTCTAGTAGTTAAAGCAGCAAGCTGGGGGTCAGGACTCCTGGGATCTATTCCTCTCAGGGAGGAGAGTGGGGTCTAGTGGTTAGAGCAGGGGGGGCTGGGAGCCAGGAAAAAAGGGATAGAGAATAAGACGGAGAATATCTTATTGCTCTTATATAAATCCATGGTACTGCGTGCAGATGTGGTCTCCTCGTCTCAAAAAGGATATACTGGCATTAGAAAAGGTTCAGAGAAGGGCAACTAAAATGATTAGGGGTCTGGAACGGGTCCCATATGAGGAGAGATTAAAGAGGCTAGGACTTTTCAGCTTGGAAAAGAGGAGACTAAGGGGGAATATGATAGAGATCTATAAAATCATGAGTGGTGTGGAGAAAGTGAGTAAGGAAAAGTTATTTACTTGTTCCCATAATATACGAACTAGGGAAGTCAATGGGCAGACCTAGACTGTGTCAGTCGGCCGTAGCTCCATTGGAGTCAATGGGCAGAGCCAGGCGGTGTCAGTCGGCCGTAGCTCCATAGAGTCAGTGGGGCCAGATCCCAGCTGGGGTCAGTCGGCCGTAGCTCCATAGAGTCAATGGGCAGAGCCAGGCGGTGTCAGTCGGCCGTAGCTCCATAGAGTCAATGGGGCCAGATCCCAGCTGGGGTCAGTCGGCCGTAGCTCCATAGAGTCAATGGACAGAGCCAGGTGGTGTCAGTCGGCCGTAGCTCCATTGGAGTCAATGGGCAGAGCCAGGCGGTGTCAGTCGGCCGTAGCTCCATAGAGTCAGTGGGGCCAGATCCCAGCTGGGGTCAGTCGGCCGTAGCTCCATAGAGTCAATGGGCAGACCCAGGCGGTGTCAGTCGGCCGTAGCTCCATTGGAGTCAATGGGCAGACCCAGGCGGTGTCAGTCGGCCGTAGCTCCATTGGAGTCAATGGGCAGACCCAGGCGGTGTCAGTCGGCCGTAGCTCCATTGGAGTCAATGGGCAGACCCAGGCGGTGTCAGTCGGCCGTAGCTCCATAGAGTCAATGGACAGAGCCAGGTGGTGTCAGTCGGCCGTAGCTCCATTGGAGTCAATGGGCAGACCCAGGCGGTGTCAGTCGGCCGTAGCTCCATTGGAGTCAATGGGCAGACCCAGGCGGTGTCAGTCGGCCGTAGCTCCATTGGAGTCAATGGGCAGACCCAGGCGGTGTCAGTCGGCCGTAGCTCCATTGGAGTCAATGGGCAGACCCAGGCGGTGTCAGTCGGCCGTAGCTCCATAGAGTCAATGGACAGAGCCAGGTGGTGTCAGTCGGCCGTAGCTCCATTGGAGTCAATGGGCAGACCCAGGCGGTGTCAGTCGGCAGTAGCTCCATGAACACCAACAGCACTGCACTGATTGACAGCAGCTGAGGATCTGAGCCTGGGCTGTTGCCCCGTCCCCCGCATGGCTCCAGTCTAGCTGCGCTCAGATGGGGCTGACTAAACTCCGGTTGTAGGATCTCAGCCGGGGGGTGGGCGGGGGCAGCCTGGCTCTGGCCCCGTCCGCCTTGCTGGGTGGTTCTGCAGCCACCTGCTCATGGCCCCTCGCATCCTGGTAGCTTCCATGGCCTCTTGGGGCTGGGGCCGGGTCAGTCCTTGGCTGGGGGGGCCCGTGGGGAGCAGCGGGGAATGAGTTGATGGATCATCAGGCCGCACTCTCCTCTAGGGGGCGCTGTGCACCTGTCTCTCAGGTGAGGCCTAATAAGAGTCAAAGCCAGGAGAGGTCCCAAGGCAGGAAGTGGTGGGTGTCTCGGCCCAGCTTGGTCTGTCCCTGAGCTTCTGTCCACTTCCTGTCCCAAACTGTGGCAGGGCGTCGCTCTGCAGGTGTTAACCAGCCAACACACCTGCCCCAGAACCACCGGCAGGTCCGGACCGGCGCCGCTGACAGGGCCACGTCCCGCCTAAGCAGTTGAAAGGCAGGTCGGGATCGGGCGCAATAGGTCTGATCTGGAAACGCAGCCTCCTGCATCGTATGCTCACAGCCCTGCGAAATGGTCCCCTCGCTGGGGTTAAAAGCAGCGCCCGGAGGCCAGTGCCGCAGGGGGAACCAAGATCACAATCTGGCCCCAGTCCCATCCCTAAGTGCCTGATGGCGAAGTCTTAAAGTGGAGGCTGAGAGAGGCTCTAAACGTGATCACATGGAAAGGCAAGTGGTCCTGCTGGAAAATAATCCTCTGCCGTTTTAATGCCTTCCTGCCAAAACCCGTTTTAGGGGCTGTGACCCACAAAGCCCGGGCCAGGAAGGGGGCTGCGGAGAAGCTGGATTCTGCTGCGTGCAGGGAGCTTTCTCCGCACGCAAGTGTCAGGGTTTCTGTGCGCTGCTCCCGGCTCTGAAACCCACCGGACACCGAGTGCCGGGCAGCCAGCCAGGCTGTCCATCTGCATTGGCTGGATCCAGCCCAGGTGAAGAGAGAAAGGGGATGGATTCTGCTCTCAGCTCCACTGGGGGAAATCCAGAGTCACCCTGCTGCAGCGGGGTCAGGACCGGATTGTCTCAAGTGATGCCCATGTAATACTGGGGTGACTCCACCGGACTCACTGGGGATCGGTGCCATCGCTGAACAGACAGACTCTGGCCCAGATTGAGCCGCACAGTTAGATCTTTCCCAGGGGAGAAGGGGTTTGTGAGTGCCCCACCGGCCACGCCCCTCCCACCAGGAGCAGGGCCGGCGCTTCCACTAGGTGACCCTCGGGAGGAATGCAAGCCATGGCGCTGATCTGGGGCAGCCAGGCCCAGCGCCTGCCCCCCACGGAAGTGGGGAGGCTCAGTGGCCAGTCTGGTTCTGGGGATGGAGCAGAAGGCCTCAGACCATGTAACAGCGGGGAAGTTCTGTGAGCACCATTTCCCAGACCGGGGAGTGGAGGTGCAGACACTTGCCTAAGCTCAGGCAGCAGAGAAAGGAAGAGAACCCAGGAGTCCTGACTCCCGGACCCCTACTCCAGCACTACCAATGCGGTGAAGGCTTTTATGACAGTGAGCTGCCGGCCCTTTAAATTACACACCCACAGAGTGGGGAGAATCTGTCCATCCTCAGAGACCCCTGGCTCTGTCTGCTACACCCCGGCTCTCTCTCCCCTACACATCACCTGTCTATCCCCATCCACCCTTATCTATATCTATCTACCCCCTACACCCCCCCTGTCATCTATCTATCCCTCTCCACCCTTATCTATACCTATCTATCTATCCCCTGCACCCCCCGTAATCTGTCTATCCCCATCCACCGTTATCTATATGTAGCTATCCCCTACAACCCCTCTGTCACCTATCTATCCCTCTCCACCCTTATCTATACCCTACACCCCCTCTGTCATCTATCTATCCCCTACACCTCCTTCTATCTATCTATCTATCTATCTATCTATCTATCCCCTGCACCCCCTGGGCATCTATCCCTATCCACCCTTATCTATATCTATCTATCCCCTACACCCCCTCTGTCATCTATCTATCCCCATCCACCCTTATCTATATCTATCTACCCCCTACACCCCCTCTGTCATCTATCTATCCCCATCCACCCTTATCTATATCTATCTACCCCCTACACCCCCCCGTAATCTATCTATCCCTATCCACGCTTATCTATATCTACCCCCTACACCCCCTCTGTCATCTAACTATCCCCTACACCTCCTTCTATCTATCCCCTGCACCCCCCGTCATCTATCCCTATCCACCCTTATCTATATCTATCTATCCCCTACACCCCCCTCTGTCATCTATCTATCCCCATCCACCCTTATCTATATCTATGTACCCCCTACACCCCCCCATAATCTATCTATCCCTATCCACCCTTATCTATATCTATCTATCCCCTACACCCACTGTCATCTATCTATCCCTCTCCACCTTTATCTAGACCTATCTATCTATCCCCTGCACCCCCCGTAATCTGTCTATCCCTATCCACCCTTATCTGTATCTATCTACCCCCTACACCCCCTCTGTCATCTATTTAACTATCCCCATACACCCCCTCTATCTATGTATCTATCTATCTTCACACAGGGACTTCTCTGAATAGGTGCATTACATCAGTGGCCGGGGCTGCAGGATCGGGTCCTACGCTGGTTATCTGGGGCCCTCACTGTTCTAGGGATTTGGGGCTGAGGCGGGTGGGCTTGGGGCTAGTCTCCTAAACGTGGTGGGAAGTACCCGGCCACGGGCCGTACGCTGGGCTGGAGGCCGAGTGGTAGGGATGGGGGGAGAATCGGGCGCTGGGTGTCTACTTTAGAACCGTACATTCGGCCAGAGGAAGCTCTGAGGGGAGGTTTGGCCCCAGTGCCACCCATAAGCTTTATAGTCCGTGGGGGGAGGGGGCTGGGTTGTTCCCTTTTCTGTGACTTTCACAAGTGTGGCCAGTTCTGTGCCCGCTGCAGGGCCTGGGAGCTGAGTCTGCGCTTTGTCAAGCGCTCCCTCATCATGTGCTCGGCAGCAGTGGGGGCGGCAGGTTGCACAGAGCTCCGGGGGGAGGTGGGCTGGGGGGCTTTGGCTGGGCCAGGCGGGCAGAGTCCGACGGGCATTGGATCCATAGGGGGCGGCTACAGGGGCCCGCAGGGGTGGATGGGAGCACTGGGGAAGGAGCTGAGGGGCAGGGGAAGGTCCGGGGGCTTTGGTCTGCAAGAACCGACCCCTCGCCCCGTCTGCTGCTCTGCCCTAGCCAGGGTGCCAGGCCCAGCCCAGCCTGCCGGGTCCCCGGCCCGGGCTCTCTCCGAAGGGGATTCGGGTGCCACCTGCTGGCAGTTTAGGGCCTTAAATGAACTGGGTTTCTCGGCTGCCCCCCAGGGAGGTGGCGTGAAGGGGGGCAGCTCGGGGGGTTCTGAAAAGCCCTCGTGGCCCCAGGGCATTGGAGGGGCCCATGGCTCCCAGCCCCCCCCCTGCTCTAACCACTAGCCCCCCACTGACCCCCAGAGCCAGGAACAGAACCCAGGAGTCCGGGCTCCCAGCCCCCCCTGCTCTAACCACTAGCCCCCCACTGCCCCCCAGAGCCAGGAACAGAACCCAGGAGTCCGGGCTCCCAGCCCCCCTGCTCTAACCACCAGCCCCCCAGATCCGGGAACAGAACCCAGGAGTCCGGGCTCCCAGCCCCCCCTGCTCTAACCACCAGCCCCCCAGATCCGGGAACAGAACCCAGGAGTCCGGGCTCCCAGCCCCCCCTGCTCTAACCACCAGCCCCCCAGATCCGGGAACAGAACCCAGGAGTCCGGGCTCCCAGCACTAGCCCCCGATTGCCCCCCACAGCTGGAAACAGAACCCAGGAGTCTGGGCTCCCAGCCCCCCCTGCTCTAACCACCGGCCCCCCACTAGCCCCCCAGAGCCGGGAACAGAACCCAGGAGTCCGGGGGGGGGGGGGGGGGGAGGAGCTCGCAGGCCCGGCCCGGCGCACACGCCCCGCCCCCCGCGCGGCCGGCCAATGGCAGCGCCGCTTACTGCCGGGTGGGCGCGCGGGCCCAGCTGACAGCGGCTCCGGCATGGTAACGTCCCGCTTTGTGTCCCGGCCCGGGCCCCCCCGGACCTGCCCCCCCCGCCCGGGCTGAGCCCCCCCCGGACCTGCCCCCCCCGCCCCGGTACAGCCCCCCCCGGCACTGCCCCCCCGCCCGGGCTGAGCCCCCCCGGACCTGCCCCCCCGCCCCGGTACAGCCCCCCCCGCCCGGGCTGAGCCCCCCCGGACCTGCCCCCCCCGCCCCGGTACAGCCCCCCCCGCCCGGGCTGAGCCCCCCCGCACCTGCCCCCCCCGCCCCGGTACAGCCCCCCCCGGCACTGCCCCCCCGCCCGGGCTGAGCCCCCCCGGACCTGCCCCCCCCCGCCCCGGTACAGCCCCCCCCGGCACTGCCCCCCCGCCCGGGCTGAGCCCCCCGGACCTGCCCCCCCCGCCCCGGTACAGCCCCCCCCGGCACTGCCCCCCCTCCCGGGCTGAGCCCCCCCGGACCTGCCCCCCCCGCCCCGGTACAGCCCCCCCCGGCACTGCCCCCCCTCCCGGGCTGAGCCCCCCCGGACCTGCCCCCCCCCGCCCCGGTACAGCCCCCCCCGCCCGGGCTGAGCCCCCCGGACCTGCCCTCTCCACCTGGCCCGAGCCCCCCCGGCACTGCCCCCCCCCGCCCCGGTACAGCCCCCCCGGCACTGCCCCCCCCGCCCAGGCTGAGCCCTCCCGGACCTGCCCCCCCGCCCTGGTACTGCTCCCCCGCTCCATTACAGCCTCCCCCCGGCATTTCCCCCCCCCCCCAGCATTGCCACCCCCACACGGGCTGAGCCCCCCCCAGGAACAACCTGAGCCCCCCAGCACAGCTCCCCTCCCCCTGCACGGGCTGAGCCCCCCTCACCCCCCGGGGGCTGGCAGCTGGGGGCTTCTCCCTGCGCAGGAGCCGTGGGCACCATATGCTGCCCCCGGGTCTGCACCTGCCAGGTTGGGGGGCGGGGGAGGTAAAAGGGGGGAGCAGCGTTATAGCCCTGCCTTGATACAGACCCCCCCCCCCGCCTGCACCCCCCCGACATGGCTCCTCCAGACCCCCTCCCCCACCCAGAGCCGGGCAGTGACCCTGGGAGTCGGGGGCGGGTGCCTGTGTGCTGTCAGCACGGGCGGCATGGGGCCATGCCTGGCAGCGAATAGCGTTGGAATTTATCAGCCCCGCCCTTCAAATGAAACGTGGACAGCCAGCCCCACCCGCCGGGCCCCGCCCCACGGGCCTCAGCCTGCCCTGGGGTCCCCCGCCGGGCCCCGCCCCACGGGCGTCAGCCTGCCCTGGGGTCCCCCGCCGGGCCCCGCCCCACGGGCCTCAGCCTGCCCTGGGGTCCCCCGCCGGGCCCCGCCCCACGGGCCTCAGCCTGCCCTGGGGTCCCCCGCCGGGCCCCGCCCCACGGGCCTCAGCCTGCCCTGGGGTCCCCCGCCGGGCCCCGCCCCACGGGTCTCAGCCTGCCCTGGGGTCCCCCGCCGGGCTCCGCCCCACGGGCCTCAGCCTGCCCTGGGGTCCCCCGCCGGGCTCCGCCCCACGGGCCTCAGCCTGCCCTGGGGTCCCCCGGGCCCTGCCTCACGGGCCTCAGCCTGCCCTGGAGTCTCCCACCCCACCTGGCCTCAGCCTGCCCTGGGGTCCCCCATGCCCAGAAGGAGCGGCCCACTCATCTGCAGCCCACAGCAGGTGGGTGAGCAGCCATTTGTGGCCAAGGGGAGAGGGGTCACAATGTGACACCTGCCCAGTGAGAGATGAGACACCCAACTCATTACACACAGGGTCCGTCAGCAATTACGCGCCTTTGCTACTGGCCTGGATCATCCTCAGCCCAGAGAGCCACGGACCCGGCTCTGCATTCTGCCGGGGAGCGCGGTGTTCTGAAAATAAAGATTGATCCATCCCCATACGCACCCTCTATCCACCCATCCATCCCCATACGCACCCTCTATCCACCCATCCATCCCCATACGCACCCTCTATCCATCCATCCCCATACACACCCTCTATCCATCCACCCATCCCCATACACACCCTCTATCCATCCCCATACACACCCTCTATCCACCTATCCACCCATCCCCATACGCACCCTCTATCCACCCATCCATCCCCATACACACCCTCTATCCACCTATCCACCCATCCCCATACGCACCCTCTATCCATCCATCCCCATACACACCCTCTATCCACCCATCCATCCCCATACGCACCCTCTATCCACCCATCCATCCCCATACGCACCCTCTATCCATCCATCCCCATACACACCCTCTATCCATCCACCCATCCCCATACACACCCTCTATCCATCCCCATACACACCCTCTATCCACCTATCCACCCATCCCCATACGCACCCTCTATCCACCCATCCATCCCCATACACACCCTCTATCCACCTATCCACCCATCCCCATACGCACCCTCTATCCACCCATCCATCCCCATACGCACTCTCTATCCATCCATCCCCATACACACCCTCTATCCATCCCCATACGCACCCTCTATCCATCCACCCATCCCCATACACACCCTCTATCCACCCATCCACCCATCCCCACACGCACCCTCTATCTACCCATCCATCCCCATACGCACCCTCTATCCATCCATCCCCATACACACCCTCTATCCATCCCCATACGCACCCTCTATCCATCCACCCATCCCCATACACACCCTCTATCCACCCATCCACCCATCCCCACACGCACCCTCTATCCACCCATCCATCCCCATACGCACCCTCTATCCATCCATCCCCATACACACCCTCTATCCATCCATCCATCCCCATATGCACCCTCTATCCACCCATCCATCCCATTACGCACCCTCTATCCATCCATCCATCCATCCATCCGCATATGCACCCTCTATCCATCCATCCATCCATCCATCCGCATATGCACCCTCTATCCATCCATCCATCCATCCATCCCCATACGCACCCTCTATCCATCCACCCATCCCCATACACACCCTCTATTCACCCATCCACCCATCCCCACACGCACCCTCTATCCACCCATCCATCCCCATACGCACCCTCTATCCATCCATCCCCATACACACCCTCTATCCATCCATCCATCCCCATACGCACCCTCTATCCATCCACCCATTCCCATACACACCCTCTATTCACCCATCCACCCATCCCCACACGCACCCTCTATCCACCCATCCATCCCCATACGCACCCTCTATCCATCCATCCATCCCCATATGCAACCTCTATCCACCCATCCCCATACACACCCTCTATCCATCCCCATACACACCCTCTATCCACCTATCCACCCATCCCCATACGCACCCTCTATCCACCCATCCATCCCCATACACACCCTCTATCCACCTATCCACCCATCCCCATACGCACCCTCTATCCACCCATCCATCCCCATACACACCCTCTATCCACCCATCCATCCCCATACGCACCCTCTATCCATCCATCCCCATACACACCCTCTATCCATCCCCATACGCACCCTCTATCCATCCACCCATCCCCATACACACCCTCTATCCACCCATCCACCCATCCCCACACGCACCCTCTATCCACCCATCCATCCCCATACGCACCCTCTATCCATCCATCCCCATACACACCCTCTCTCCATCCATCCATCCCCATACACACCCTCTCTCCATCCATCCATCCCCATATGCACCCTCTATCCACCCATCCATCCCCATACGCACCCTCTATCCACCCATCCATCCCATTACGCACCCTCTATCCATCCATCCATCCATCCATCCCCATACGCACCCTCTATCCACCCATCCCCATACACACCCTCTATCCACCCATCCAGCCCCATACACACCCTCTATCCATCCACCCATCCCCATACACACCCTCTATCCACCCATCCATCCCCAGACACACCCTCTATCCATCCCCATACGCACCCTCTATCCACCCATCCATCCCCAGACACACCCTCTATCCATCCCCATACGCACCCTCTATCCACCCATCCATCCCCAGACACACCCTCTATCCATCCCCATACGCACCCTCTATCCATCCATCCATCCCCATACACACCCTCTATCCACCCATCCACCCATCCCCACACGCACCCTCTATCCACCCATCCATCCCCATACGCACCCTCTATCCATCCATCCATCCCCATATGCACCCTCTATCCACCCATCCATCCCCATACGCACCCTCTATCCACCCATCCATCCCATTACGCACCCTCTATCCATCCACCCATCCACCCATCCATCCCCACACGCACCCTCTATCCACCCATCCATCCCCATACGCACCCTCTATCCATCCATCCCCATACACACCCTCTATCCATCCCTATACGCACCCTCTATCCATCCACCCATCCCCATACACACCCTCTATCCACCCATCCACCCATCCCCACACGCACCCTCTATCCACCCATCCATCCCCATACACACCCTCTAGCCATCCATCCATCCCCATACGCACCCTCTATCCACCCATCCATCCCCATACACACCCTCTAGCCACCCATCCATCCCCAGACACACCATCTATCCATCCATCCATCCCCAGACACACCTCTATCCATCCATCCATCCCCATATACACCCTCTATCCATCCATCCCCATATACACCCTCTATCCATCCATCCCCATACGCACCCTCTATCCACCCATCCATCCCCATACGCACCCTCTATCCACCCATCCATCCCCATACACACCCTCTATCTACCCATCCAGCCCCAGACACACCCTCTATCCACCCATCAATCCCCAGACGCACCCTCTATCCACCCATCCACCCATCCCCACACGCACCCTCTATCCATCCATCCATCCCCATACACACCCTCTATCCATCCATCCATCCCCATACACACCCTCTATCTATCTATCCCATACACTCCCTCTATCCATCCATCCCCATACACACCCTCTATCCATCTATCCCATACACACCCTCTATCCATCTCTCTATATATATATCTCCATCCCCATACATACCCTCTATCCAGCCATCCATCTATCCATCAATCCCCTACGCACCCTCTGTCCATCCATCCATCCCCATTCGCACCCTATGTCAATGCCCATCTGCACCCTCTATCCATCCATTCATCCATCCCCATACACTCAATCTCTCTGTGCATCCTATACACACCCTCTGTCCAACCATCTTTTCATTCCATATGCACCTTCTATCTATCCATCTATCTATCCATCCGTCCCCATACTCATCTCCTGTCTGTCTAACATCCGTCCCCATACACAGCTTCTGTCCATCCATCCCCATACTCATCTCCTGTCTATCCATCCATCCGTCCCATACACACCCTCTATCTCGGGGAAGATGCCCTCTCTTTAGTGTGTGCTTCCCTGTCCTTTGCTTTGCTTGTTTTCCGGTGTCTGTTTTAATTAAAATAAGATACGATTTTGTGTCTGCACGAGGAGCCCCTATGGAAGACACCGCACAGCACTCCAGGCCGGGCTGGGCATGGGATCCAGGAGTCCTGACTCCCAGCTCCTTCTGCTCTCACCACAAGACCATCCTTTCTTACCAGCTGCTTCCTGCCTTTCTTTTTCTCTCTCTTTCTGTTGACAGTCGGCTCCGGACTCCAGCAGCAGCCCTGCAGGGCAGCCGGCCCCGTTTCCCACCGCCCCCCCGATGATGCCTCCACCCTTCGTAAGTGAGCTGTACCCGGCACTGCTTAGTAACCAAACCAGCATGACCCAGCCGCCCCAGAGCGCGGCGCAAAGGGGGAACTGCTGGCCTGGCCGTGTGGGATGACAATGCACAGTGCAGTACACTGGCCGTGTGTGCATGTATATGTGTGTGTGTGTGCACATGTGTGTGTATGCATGTGTGTGTGTGTGTGCACGTGTGTGTATGCATGTGAGTGTGTGTGTGTGCACGTGTGTATACATGTGCACGTGTGTGTATGCACATGTGTGTGCGTGCACGTGTGTGTATGCACATGTGTGTGCGTGCACTTTTGTGTGCGCACATGTGTGTTCATGCATGTGTGCGCGCACATGCATGTGTTTGCACACATCTGCATGCATGTGTGTGTGCACATGCATGTGTTTGCACACATGTGCATGCACGTGTGTGCGCGCGCGCATGTGATTGTGTGAGTGCGCACACGTGTGTGCACACGTGTGCATGTGTGTTCATGTGTGTGTATGCACATGTGTGTGTGCGTGTGCGTGCGCACACTCGTTGCTCTCCGTTAGCTCAGCCGGGCAGATTGTGCCTCATTCGCGGGCGAGGGGAGCTGCAGTGGTGCGACGCCCCCGTGCGGACGTGCTGCAGTCGTGACAAGGGGGCACCCTGACAGAGCTGTGCCAGTTGCTGGCGCCAGGCGTCTGCCCCAATAGCTGTGGGGGGGGGAGGGGGGTGTCCCCTGGCTGGCCGGGGCCAGTCCCTTCAGCAACATGCAGCCTGTGTCTCTTCTTGCTCCTAGATGCCTCCTCCTGGAATCCCCCCTCCCTTCCCCCCCATGGGGCTCCCTCCTATGGGGCAGAGACCACCAGCGATGCCCCCCATGCCTCCTGGCATGATGCCGCCTCTGCTGCCACCCATGGCAGGGCCCCCACCCATAGGACAGGTAAAGCCACTCCCTTCGTCTCTCTCGGTCTGAGTCCAGGCCCCCCCTGGAGCCTCCCCTCTGGGTGGAATGTCAGTGCAGGACCATGGATCGCACGCGTGAAACCCTCCTCTGGGAAGCAGGGGCTAGTTGGTTGCGGGCGGGCGGGATTGGGAGCCAGGACTCCTGGGTTCTATCTCAGCTCTGGGAAGGGAATGGGGTGTGGTGGGGTAAAGCGGGGGAGGCTGGGAGCCAGGACTCCTGGGTTCTATCCCAGCTCTGGGAGGGGAATGGGGTCTGGTGGGGTAGAGCGGGGGAGGCTGGGAGCCAGGACTCCTGGGTTCTATCCCAGCTCTGGGAGGGGAGTGGGGTCTGGTGGGGTAGAGCGGGGGAGGCTGGGAGCCAGGACTCCTGGGTTCTATCCCAGCTCTGGGAGGGGAATGGGGTCTGGTGGGGTAGAGCGGGGGAGGCTGGGAGCCAGGACTCCTGGGTTCTATCCCAGCTCTGGGAGGGGAGTGGGGTCTGGTGGGGTAGAGCGGGGGAGGCTGGGAGCCAGGACTCCTGGGTTCTATCCCAGCTCTGGTCTTATGGGCCTGCGGCTGCAGGTCAGTCCCTCTCCCAGGCTGACAGCAGTGGGGGAAGTGGCTGAGGAGCATAACTGGGGGGAGGGGGCCGGGCTCTGGCAAGGGCTGGCTGGGCAAGGGGCTCTCTGCAGCCAAACGTCGGTGACAGAGATGTTGGGCAGGGCCCCGCGCGGATGTAGGTTCTGTGGCCCCATGGCCCCCTGGCCCCGATCCTGTGATCGGAGCCGCTGCTGGTGTTCCATGGAGGCGGGTGGGGATCACAGGGTGGGGTTCTGAGCCAGGGGCTTTGGCCGTTTCCCCGGCTCCACTGGCCCCGTGCCCGCAGGCTGACGTGCCACATTTCTATCCCCTAGATGCCACCCCTGGTGCCTCCCATGATGCCGGGGATGCTGCTGCCGGGGGTGCCGGCTGGTCCTGTCCCTGGAGTGGTGAGTGTCCCTATAACCTCCCCTTTGTCCAGCCAGCCACGCCCAGGCTCTCCGGACAGGATCGGCGGCAGGGGCTGCCCAGGCTGACTTGGGGGTGGAACCTAGAGGGGTCTCTATGCCCTTGTCCTGCCCCTCTCCACGGGGGCCCCACTGCCCAATCCCTGTTTGCAGAGCAGAGCTCAGCATTAAAATGAGGTGCCACCCTCGGGTGAGGGTGGGGCGCCAGGACTCCTGGGTTCTTTTTCCAGTTCTGCTACTGACTTGCTCGCTGCAGCATTGGAACAGTCAGTGGTGGCCTCATGCCTCAGTTTCCCCCTTGCGGGTGGGGCTGGCTCTGCGCTCCCTGGGGGCGTTTGCAGAGGGATTCAGGGGCCCCCGGGCGGGGGCGTCTGGTGATGGGTCGGGTCTGAGCCACAGCCCCCATGGCTCACGGCCCCGTTTCTCTTTTGGCAGGCGGCTCCTGGGACAGACCCAATTGGCGGTGAGTCCCAGGGTCCATCGCAGGGGGGTGGTCCATGGGGGAGCTGGTGAGAGGGGGGCCGGCCCATCCTAGCAGGGGAGGGGGGAGCTGTCTGGAATTTCCACCCCCCCGGCGGCTCAGGGAGGGTGAAACATTGCTGCACCCCAGGGGAGCACCTGGGAGTCACGCCCAATCCTGAGGGGGGGGGGCCCGATCCTGTGCATGTTGCTGGGTGCCCGGCCCTGCCAGTCTCTCTTAGGGATCTGTAACCCCCACTCTGACTGCAGCACCTGACAGCCCCCCCCGACCATCCCAGTAACATACGGCTCTTGTCTTCCAGCTGCTCCGGCCCAGCCAGCACCCACGGTGAGTTGCCTCCCCCCATCACTGCTCAGCAACGCTGCTGCATAGGCTCCCCCCATCGCTAAGGAGCATTCATCCCAGCCTCTTAACCCCGTGAATAGCAGGGGCTGCGGGTCGGGAGTGAGGGGCACCGGCAGGGCTGGGGGGGCAGGGCTGGGCTAGCAGGGGCTGCGGGTCGGGATTGAGGGGCACTGGTAGAGCTGGGGGGCAGGGCTGGGCTAGCAGGGGGCTGCGGGTTGGGATTGGGGGGCACTGGTAGAGCTGGGGGCAAGGCTGGGCTAGCAGGGGGCTGCGGGTCGGGACTGAGGGACCCCGGCAGAGCTCAGAAGAGGAGTTGATTCTTGTCACTCTCGTGCCCGTTAGCTCCCGAATCCCATGGTGGCCCCCATCCAGCAGAGGCTGATGGGCAGCAGCTCCCCCGCGCAGGACGCCCCCCGCAAGGTAGCGTGTCCCGTCCCTTCCCCGTGGCTCAGGGGGGTCGCTGGCCAGTGACGCGGCCCTTGGGGGTGGGGTGTGTGTCAGGAGCGGCAGAAGCACCCTAAAAGTGGGGGGCTCTGGCCCCCTGTCTCCCCCCGTTCCGGTGGCTCTGGTGTGTGTGCTCCCAGCCAGATCCCAGGTTAACCCCTGGGGGAGGAACTGGGGACAATGGCCAGGTGTCACGGAGTGTGGAGGAGTCAGCGTCTGCATCCCTACTTCCTGGGATTCCCCGTGACTCTCAGCCAGCCAGTAACACGGCAGGTTTATTGGACAATAGGGACACAGCCTAAAACAGAGCTTGTAGGTGCAACCAGGACCCCTCAGTCAAGTCCTTCTGGGGGGCAGGGAGCTTAGACCCCAGCCCTGGGGTTCCCTGCGTTCCACCCCACAGCTCCAAACTTAAACCAAAAATAAAACCCCTCTAGCAGCCTCTCTCCTTTGTCCAGTTTCCTGGGCAAAGGTGTCACCTGGCCCCACCCCATTCCTGGCTCAGGTGCCAGCTCAGGTATTTGTCTCCCATCCCCTCCACAGACAGCCCCAGTAAAACTAGAGACATTCCCCATCCCCGGTCAATCCACCCCGCTCCCCACTCCCTCCCACCAGGAAAAGCCAAACAAGCCCCGTCCATTTGCCATGGCCCGATCCTGCCACCAGGGGGCACTCCACCTGCCTCTGACTCCAGTGAGGTGAGTTGCCCCGGCATTTGCACCCCCCCAGAGCGTGGCTCGGCGGGCCCAATCCTGACCCGACTGGCGTCATCTGGAGTTTAGCTGCTGGTTGCGATGGGAGCAGGATGAGGGAGGAGGCGGGGGCGGGGGCCCTGCTGGGCTGCATGGCCCCGGGGCGCAGGGTCCCTGCTGAGCTGTGTGGCCTGGGGATGGCAGCTGGGGGGAGGACTGGGGCGGGGGAGCGGCTGGTTGGACCTTCCTGACCCTGCTCTTGCTTGTGGTGCCCAGAAGCCCCCGTGGACTGAGCACAGGGCCCCGGACGGGCGCATTTACTACTACAACTGCAACTCCAAGCAGTCCACCTGGGAGAAGCCGGACGAGCTGAAGTCCAAAGCAGAGGTGAGTTCCTTCAGAGCCCATCACCCAGCACTGAGATGCAGCCACCTCTGGGGTGGGGTGCAGCAGCTGCGTGACAGCTGTGCTAGAGAGCAGCTGGTAATGTGTGTGTGTGGCCGGGAGTAGATAAGGGGGGCAGAATATAACGTGAGGATTTAGACCTCAGCTCTTGTGACCCACTAGCCCGCTCCCCTCTGAGGGCTGGGATAGAACCCAGGAGTCCTGCCCCCATTCTAACCCCTGCTATTGTCAGTGCCTTCCATTGGCATTGGCCCGTGGCTCATGGTGCCCTGCTCTCTCCCTCCGCAGCTGCTGCTGTCCCAGTGTCCCTGGAGGGAGTACAAGTCGGACACAGGCAAGCCTTACTACTACAACTCCCAGAGCAAGGAGTCGCGCTGGACCAAGCCCCGGGACCTGGACGAGCTGGAGGGTAAAGGGGGCGGGAGCCCAGGGAGCTGGGACCAGGGCGGCCACACCCTCGGGAGCATAGGCAGACACCCCCGTGCCCCAGGCTGATGCTCCTGTCTGGGCTGCAGGATAACCCCCACATGGGCCGGGCTGGGGGTGCAGCCAGGCCCCCCCCCCCCCCGGGTCTCTGTGCCCCAGCCTGGGAGTGGTCCCAGACCCCTCCGGGATCACCCCTGCCATGAGGGCAGCCCCCCCGCGTCTCCCCTGTGCTCTGCCCAGGAGTCCCACCGCACTGGACTCCTGCTCCGAGATCTCAGGGGGCTGTTAGCCAGCGGGGCACAGCCCCGTGTCCTGGGCACGGCTCCGAGATCTCAGGGGGCTGTTAGCCAGCGGGGCACAGCCCCGTGTCCTGGGCGCGGCTCCGAGATCTCAGGGGGCTGTTAGCCAGCGGGGCACAGCCCCGTGTCCTGGGCGCGGCTCCGAGATCTCAGGGGGCTGTTAGCCAGCGGGGCACAGCCCCGTGTCCTGGGCGCGGCTCCGAGATCTCAGGGGGCTGTTAGCCAGCGGGGCACAGCCCCGTGTCCTGGGCGCGGCTCCGAGATCTCAGGGGGCTGTTAGCCAGCGGGGCACAGCCCCGTGTCCTGGGCGTGGCTCCGAGATCTCAGGGGGCTGTTAGCCAGCGGGGCACAGCCCCATGTCCTGGGCGCGGCTCCGAGATCTCAGGGGGCTGTTAGCCAGTGGGGCACAGCCCCGTGTCCTGGGCGCGGCTCCGAGATCTCAGGGGGCTCTTAGGCAGCGGGGCACAGCCCCGTGTCCTGGGCGCGGCACGGGGAGGAAGAGGAGATGCCGTTCTCAGTCTGCTCCCGTCTCTTGGTCCCGGGGGAGCCTGTGTCTCGGAGCTCAGCGCTCTCAGGCTCTCGCCCTCGCGGCCCTGCCCAGCTCCCGGCATTAGGCTCAGCCCCTGGGGCTCCCTGTGGCGAAGCGGGTCGGTCGCAGCCAGTCCTTAGCTGGCCAGTCGGACCAGCCACGTGCCCTAGGCCCCAGGCCTCCTGCTTTGCCCCGGGAGTGGCTTCAGCCCTTTGCACCTGCTGGGCACAGAGGCAGAGCTCCTTTCAGCGACACGTCCCGCGCCGGGCACCGCGTAACGGCCGGGCTCTTTGTTTCCCTCCTTGCAGTGCTCATCGAGGAGGAGGAGGCTGGGTGAGTGGCTGGCGTCTGCCCCCGGGGCTTGGACCCGTTAGCCTGACCCCGGGCGGTAAGAGCAGGGCGCCGGCGCCCCTGGGGGACCAGAGGAGGGCAGAGCCCTCAGGAACACCCCCCCAGGGGCCAGAGGAGCAGGCCTCTCAGGAACGGGGGCCCCCGGGGGTTGGGGGGGTGCCCTCCGGAAGGCCATGGGTTTCGAGGGCAGGTACCTCCCTCTCTGGGGTTAGGCGGGGAGGGCAGAGCAGAGACCACCCCCCTGGCATGCGGCCTACAGGGGCCACCCTGCCCCTCATGGGTGTGGGCCCCACTGAGCCATGAGCCCAGGGGACTGTCCCTCAGGACCCCGCGTGGACCCCTCTGTCCCCCTCCCCTCTGTGTCTCGCTAGACCCAGGCTCCGGCCTTCTCTGCTCTTCCAGGAAGCATCAGGAGACACTGTCAGCCGCCTCCAGCCCCAGCCCATCCTCGGCCGCCACCACGGACACGGAGGCCCCGGGTGGGGAGGAGCAGGAGATGTCCGCGCTGGGGAGTGCGGCCGAAGGCCCGGAGGAAACGGCGCTGCAGCAGGAGGAAGTGACCAGCAGGTGACGGCGACCTGCGCTGGGGGGCTACGAGCAGGGATCACCCCCCCCACGTATCGGGGGCGTTGGCTCTCCTCGGACGCTGGCCCGGGGGCCAGTTAGTACCAGCAGGGCTGGCATCTGTTACCGGGATACCCCAGGCAGGAGCTGGGCCCCGAGGTGTCAGGCCCTGCTCCAGAGAGTGAACAGAGGGAACAGACGCCAGCCGGGAGAGATGAGTCCAGCCGACTGCGCCCCCGGCCCTTCTCCCGGGATCCCCCCAGTTGGGGAGTGACGGGGCCCCCGGCCCTTCTCCCGGGATCCCCCCGGTTGGGGAGTGACGGGGCCCCCAGCCCTTCTCCCAGGATCCCCCCAGTTGGGCAGTGACGGGGCCCCCGGCCCTTCTCCCAGGATCCCCCCAGTTGGGGAGTGACGGGGCCCCCGGCCCTTCCCCCGGATCCCTCCTGTCGGGGAGCGACGGGGCCCCCGGCCCTTCCCCTGAGGCCAATTCCACCCAGATCCACACGCCCCCACCAGGACCCTGTTTCTCCATTCTGATCTCATGCCCTGTGGGTCACCCCCATAGCCCTCGCCCCCCACCCCCGCGAGTGTTGCTGAGCCAACGGGACGCCCCCCTCCACCCAGCCTGGGCCTCTCCCCCACTCTGCCTGCAGCTCCCTGGGGCGCGGCCCCGGCATTTCATGCCGTGACCCCGGTGTGTTTGTGTTCCCGGCGCAGTGGTGACCCCGGCAGGCGGGAGGAGGAGGACGGGGGGGCCGGGGAGAGGTGTCCCTGCAGCTGGAGCACCAAGGATGAGGCCAAGCTGGCCTTTAAGGAGCTGCTGAAGGACAAGGTACTGGAGCAGGGAGCCAGGGCCGGGGGCCTGTTTGTGGGGGGCTGGCCAGGATCAGGGGCCTGTTTGCGGGGGACTGAGGCTGGCAGGGCGGGGGGCCTGTTTGCGGGGGGCTGGGGCTGGCAGGGCGGGGGGCCTGTTTGCGGGGGGCTGGGGCTGGCCAGGGTCGGGGGCCTGTTTGCGGGGGGCTGGGGCTGGCACGGTCCCAGCTGAGTCCCAGTGTTTGGTGTCAGGGCGTCCCCTCCAACACGTCCTGGGAGCTGGCCATGAAGATGATTGTGGACGATCCGCGGTACAGGTAGGGAGCAGCCCCACCGCCGGCACCGCCCCCCTTCTACGCTGGCTGCTTGCAGGAGTGCAGCCCCTGTCCCGGAGTGTGGGGGAGTCAGCGCCCTGGGATTCCCCGGGACTCTCAGCCAGCCCGTAACACGGCAGGTTTATTGGACAATAGGGACACAGCCTAAAACAGAGCTTGTAGGTACAACCAGGACCCCTCAGCTGGGCCCTTCTGGGGGGCAGGGAGCGTAGACCCCCAGCCCTGGGGTTCCCTGCGTTCCACCCCACAGCTCCAAACTGAAACCAAACCCCCCCTAGCAGCCTCTCTGCCCGCCCCCCAGCTCCTCCTCCAGCCTTTGTCCAGGTTCCCGGGCAAAGGTGTCACCTGGCCCCACCCCCTTCCTGGCTCAGGTGCCAGCTCAGGTATCTGTCTCCCATCCCCACCACAGACAGCCCCAGTAAAACTAGAGACATTCCCCGGTCAATCCACCCCGCTCCCCACTCCCTCCCAGCCCTCTGCAGGGAGTACCTGGGAGTCTCCCCCCACCCCACCCTCCCCCAGCCAGAGCTCCTGCCCCGCTCCCCACAACGCCCCCTGGGAGAGGCCGGGACTGGAGTACCCG
The DNA here is from genome assembly GCA_037349315.1 of Chelydra serpentina. Classification (NCBI taxonomy): domain Eukaryota; kingdom Metazoa; phylum Chordata; order Testudines; family Chelydridae; genus Chelydra; species Chelydra serpentina. The sequence continues at coordinate 1,057,410 of JBAIAC010000079.1, forward strand.
GGAGCCCCCTCCTATTCCCCCCCCCCAGCCAGAGCTCCTGCCCCACTCCCCACAGCGCCCCATGGGAGAGGCCGGGACTGGAGTACCCGGGAACCCCCCCCCATTCCCCCCCCCCAGCCAGAGCTCCTGCCCCACTCCCCACAGCGCCCCATGGGAGAGGCCGGGACTGGAGTACCTGGGAGCCCCACCCCCTAGCCAGAGCTCCTGCCCCGCTCCCCACAGCGCCCCATGGGAGAGGCTGGGACTGGAGTACCCGGGAACCCCCCCCATTCCCCCCCCCCAGCCAGAGCTCCTGCCCCACTCCCCACAGCGCCCCATGGGAGAGGCCGGGACTGGAGTACCCGGGAGCCCCCCCCGCCCCAGGCCAGAGCTCCTGCCCCGCTCCCCACAGCGCCCCATGGGAGAGGCCGGGACTGGAGTACCCGGGAGCCCCCCCCCCCCCCCCCCCGCCCAGGCCAGAGCTCCTGCCCCGCTCCCCACAGCACCCCATGGGAGATGCCGGGACTAGTGTACCCAGGAGCCCCCTCCCCAGCCAGCGCCCACTCCCCACAGCGCCCCCCCTTTCTTCCCTCAATGCTGGCCCCTCAGCAGCGGCCAGTGAGGGCCTCTAACCCAGCCCAGCCGTATGGTGTGTGCCCAGTGCCCTGCCCAAGCTGAGCGAGAAGAAGCAGGCCTTCAATGCCTACAAGGCCCAGCGGGAGAAGGAGGAGAAGGAGGAGGCTCGGCTGAGGGCCAAGGAGGCCAAGGAGGAGCTGCAGCATTTCCTGGAGCAGCATGAGCGGATGAGCTCCATCACCCGCTACAGGTGTGGGTGGGCGCCGGAGGGGAGAGGGGCCGGGCAGGGGACTGGGGAGAGAGCGGCCTGTTGAGGGGGACCTAGCCTTGGGTGCTGGATGGAGGGTCCCAGTGCAGGTGGAAGGTTAGGGGGGCACGCACACAGACTGCTATTAACATTCAGGATCCAACCAACCCCTCCCCTCCCCTCCCCAAGCCAGGGAAAGAACCCAGGAGTCCTGGCTCCCAGCCCCCCTGCTCTAACCCACTAGACCCCACTCCCCTTGTGCCACTGGGGAGAGAACCCAGGAGTCCTGGCGCCCCTTGCTTTAGCCACAGACCACCCTTCCCTGGCAGTAGATGTGTGAGTCCGTTGTGGGCTGTTCTGCAGGGTCTGTGGCTAGCACGCGGGCCGGAGGGAGGGAGTGGAGCTAAGAGCAGGTTCCGAGGTCCCCAGTTAGAGGGCCTGGGGGAGGTGAGTGTCACTGGCGGGGTGGGGTGGGGGGAGCTGGGCTGGGCTGTCTCCAGGGAGGCTGTTCCAGAGATGACTGAGGGAAGCAATCTCCGGGGAGGTGGGGAAGCCCTGGGGCGTCTCCCTGGCCCAGAGGGACCGCTTCACAAGCAGCTGGAGGAGCCCCTGCTAACGTCAGAAATCACAGACTGGATCAGTCCCTCTGGGTGTCTCCATCACCTCTGCCCCTGAGCCCGCAGGAGCTGGGCTGCCCCCCGCCCCATCAGCGCCTCCACCCCGCTGGCCATGCGCAGGCTCTGTCCCCATGGGGAGAAGCATCTCGCTGCGTGTCCTCGCTGAGCCCCGGTGCGCAGCGAGGAGCCCGGCCCAGTAACCGCCCGCCCCGGCCGTTCCCTTCCCAGGAAAGCTGAGCAGATGTTTGGGGAGCAGGAGGTTTGGGCTGTGGTCCCCGAGCGCGACCGCAAGGAGATCTACGACGACGTGCTGTTCTTCCTGGCCAAGAAGGAGAAGGTAACGGCGGGTCCCAGCTGTGGTACTGGGCAGTGTTGGGCCGGTGTGACCCTGCCTGGTGTCAGTGCAGAGCGGGCGGCCGTCACGCTCCAGCATGGTGTCTGGGTCGATGTGACCCCGGCCGGTGTCAGTGCAGAGCGGGCGACCATCACGCTCCAGAACGGTGTCAGGGTCGGTGTGACCCCGGCCGGTGTCAGTGCAGAGCGGGCGGCCGTCACGCTCCAGCATGGTGTCAGGGTCGATGTGACCCCGGCCAGTGTCAGTGCAGAGCGGGCGGCCGTCACGCTCCAGAACGGTGTCTGGGTCGATGTGACCCCGGCCGGTGTCAGTGCAGAGCTCTCGGCCGTCACGCTCCAGAACGGTGTCTGGGTCGATGTGACCCCGGCCGGTGTCAGTGCAGAGCTCTCGGCCACCACGCTCCAGAACGGTGTCTGGGTCGATGTGACCCCGCCTTGCATTGGAACAGAGCCCAGGCTGTCCCAGAACAGTGTCAGGGCCCATGTGACCCCACCTGGCATTGGAACAGAGCCCAGGCTGTCCCAGAACAGTGTCAGGGCCCGTGTGACCCCGCCTGGCATTGGTGCGGCTCTCAGGCTGTCCCAGAACAATGTCAGGGCCCGTGTGACCCCGTCTGGCATTGGTGCGGCTCCCAGGCTGTCCCAGAACAGTGTCAGGGCCCGTGTGACCCCGCCTGGCATTGGTGCGGCTCCCAGGCTGTCCCAGAACAGTGTCAGGGCCCGTGTGACCCCGCCTGGCATTGGTGCGGCTCCCAGGCTGTCCCAGAACAGTGTCAGGGCCCGTGTGATCCCGCCTGGCATTGGTGCGGCTCCCAGGCTGTCCCATAACAGTGTCAGGGCCCGTGTGATCCCGCCTGGCATTGGTGCGGCTCCCAGGCTGTCCCAGAACAGTGTCAGGGCCCGTGTGATCCCGCCTGGCATTGGTGCGGCTCCCAGGCTGTCCCAGAACAATGTCAGGGCCCGTGTGACCCCGCCTGGCATTGGTGCCACGCGCCGGGCCATCACGCTCCATCCTGATTAAAAACGAATGCTGCACAAAACCCACGTGACACATACTGATTGGCGTCTAAACTGGCTTGCGACTTGATCCCAGGGCACCAGTGTAAACGGAATCCTCGTCATCCCCCCACGGGGCCCAGGGCTTTGCGGTGGCTTTGTCAGCGATCTGGGAGAGTATAAAATCTGTACAGGAAACGTTCCCAGCTGACAGCTGAGTGGGCGGAGCAGGTCATAGTGAATCAACTGAGTAATTGGCTGCGGTTGTGAGCTGGGCACCTCCAGTGGTTTAACAGCCAAAGGTCCCATCTCTAGGAGCTGGGAGGTAGGACGGGGCACTGCCTCCTGGCAAACAGTGACTCCCAAAGGGACAGGGCCCATGTGGGCAGCAGTTGAGCAGGAGTGTGCGGTGCTGCGGCTCGGAGGGCGAAGCGATGGGGGGATGTCTGAGCAGGAAGCCGAAGGGAGACGGTGTCACCTCTGTGCAGCACTGGTGAGACTGGAGACCGCGTCCGCATCTGGTCTCCGTACTTCCCAACGGGGGCTGGCAAATGGGGAAGGGTTCGGAGAAGAGTCACAAGGAGAGACGTGGAAAACCTGCCTGACAGTGAGCGAGCAATGACCCTCAGTCAGCTTAGTGTATCCAAGAGTGACTCGGACGTGGGGAGCTGGCTGAGAGCTCCAGGCTCCTACGAAGGCAGAACGAGACCCAGGCGCTGGGGCAGACTGGAAACCGGGCACCATTTTTGGACAGGGTGGGGAATTAAGCATTGAGCGACACCCAGGCGTGGGGGATCCCGGGTCAGTCGGGAGTCTGTAAATGGGTTGTTGTGGCTCAGCCCCTCGCTCTGGGCTGGATGAGGGGTCCCAGGGCTGGCCAGCATTTCTCAGTGTTTTCGGGTCGGGAACCCCTTATTCAACCTCAGAATGTTCCCCACCCACTCACGTTTCCTGTGGAGTCAGAGTAACCCAGGTGTGGGTGCTGCTCGCGCTCAGCCTGTGCGATGGACCGGGGGCGGCTGCTTCGAAGGGGACAGCGCACGGGAGGGGGAGCGAGATTTCCTTTGCTTTCGGCTGTAACCCCGTTTTCAGCACCCCGTGGCCCCCCAGGGCCCAGTGTGGCGCTGGCCTGGATGGTGAGAGCGGTGCTGCTGGCCGGCCTGGCCTGGCTCAGGGGGAGCGTCGCCCACTGGGGGAGGGGGCCATGGCCACCGGCGCAAGCGGCTCACACCACAGTAGCTGCTGCTGCTCTGGGGGAGGCTGGGCGGGGCCGTGGCGGCAGGGGGGGGGGGCGGTGGGGCCGTCACGGCGGACGGGGGGACCGGTAGGGCAGTTGCGGGGGGCCGGTGAGGCCGTCGTGGCGGGCGGGAGGCTGATAGGGCAGTTGTGAGGGGCCGATGGGGCCGTCACAGTGAGCAGGAGGCCCGTGGGGCCGTCGCGGGGGGCCAGTGGGGCCGTCACAGTGGGTGGGAGGCCGGTAGGGCAGTTGCAGGGGGCCGGTGGGGCTGTCGTGGCGAGCGGGGGGCCAGTGGGGCCGTCGCGGGGGGCCGGTGGGGCCGTCACAGCGGGCGGGAGGCCGGTAGGGCAGTTGCAGGGGGCCGGTGGGGCCGTCGTGGCGGGTGGGAGGCCGGTGGGGCCGTCACAGTGAGCAGGAGGCCCGTGGGGCCGTCACGGGGGGCCGGTGGGGCCGTCACAGCGGGCAGGGGGCCCGTGGGGCCGTCGCGGGGGGCCAGTGGGGCTGTCACAGCGGGCGGGAGGCCGGTAGGGCAGTTGCAGGGGGCCGGTGGGGCTGTCGTGGCGGGCAGGGGGCCAGTGGGGCCGTCACAGTGAGCAGGAGGCCCGGGGGGCCGTCGCGGGGGGCCAGTGGGACCGTCACAGTGGGCGGGAGGCCGGTAGGGCAGTGGCCAGGGGCCACGCGGGGCCGTCGTGGCGGGCGGGAGGCCGGTGGGGCCGTCACAGTGAGCAGGAGGCCCGGGGGGCGGTGGGGCCGTCACAGCGGGCAGGGGGCCCGTGGGGCCGTCGCGGGGGGCCAGTGGGGCTGTCACAGTGAGCAGGAGGCCCGTGGGGCCGTCGCGGGGGGCCGGTGGGGCCGTCACAGCGGGCAGGGGGCCATCGCGGCGCCACGTGTCCCAGGCTGGGGGGGTCCCTGCGACGGGGGCGTCTGACAGGGCCCGTCTCCTCCGCGCAGGAACACGCCAAGCAGCTGCGCAAGCGGAACATCCAGGCCCTGAAGAACATCCTGGACAGCATGAGCAACGTCAGCTTCCAGACCACCTGGTCCGAGGCCCAGCAGTACCTGATGGACAACCCCACCTTCGCCGAGGACCAGGACCTGCAGAGTGAGGGCAGCCCCGCGCCTCCCCCCGCCCCAAGATAAATGGCACAGGCCAGCCATGCCCCCACCCCGCCCCAAGATAAATGGTACAAGCCAGCCATGCCCCCACCCCAAGATAAATGGCACAGGTCAGCCATGCCCCCACCCCAAGATAAATGGCACAGGTCAGCCATGTCCCCACCCTGCCCCAAGATAAATGGTACAGGCCAGCCATGCCCCACCCCGCCCAAAGATAAATGGCACAGGCCAGTCATGCCCCCACCCTGCCCCAACATAAATGGTACAGGCCAGCCATGCCCCCACCCTGCCCCAACATAAATGGTACAGGCCAGCCATGCCCGCCCTCCTCTCTTCCCCCCACGTCAAGATAAATGGTACAGGTCAGACATTGCACTCCCCCCACAGCCCAAGATAAATGGTACAGGCCAGCCATCCCCCCACCCCACCCCTAAGATAAATGGTACAGACCAGCCACTCCCCTGGCCCCATAAATGGTACCGTCCAGTTACACCTTTTGTCCCAGAAAGGTGCCATCTGGTTGCACCCATCTTCCTAGTCTCAGGGGCCCCTTCCAAGGGATGTGCTCCAAGGACCCCTCCTGTTTCCCCAAGATGGTACATTCCAAGGGGATTGAGAGTCAGGACTTCTGCATCCCATTGTCTAACCATTACCCCATCTGCCCCCCCTCCCAGCAATACTGCTAGAACCCAGGAGTCCTGGTGCCCAGCCTCCCCCGCCCCTTGCGCCAACCCACCAGACCCCACTGCCCACCCAGAGCCGGGGTAGACCCCAGGAGTCTTGGCCGCCAGACCTGCCTGCTGTAACTCACTGGGCCCCTCCCCTTCTAGGGCCAGGGGTAGAACCCAGGAGTTCTGGCGCCCAGCCCCCCCCGTCATCCACTGAAACCCCCTCCCCTCCCAGAGCCAGGGCTAGCACCAGAGGCCTTGCTCCCAGCCCCTGCTCTGTAACCATGGGACATCTCTCTAGACGAGGGGCAAAGGGTTGTTATTGTATCCCACCAGCTCCCCTTCCATGGTCCCAGGCTAGCCCAGCTCCTTCCTGCCCTACCCCGCCTGGTGCCATCTCTCCCCGCTCATCCCCCCTGCGCCTCTTGCAGACATGGACAAGGAGGACGCACTGATCTGCTTCGAGGAGCACATCCGCACGCTGGAGAAGGAGGAGGAGGAGGAGAAAGAGAAGACAAGGCTGCGTGAGAGGCGCCAGCAGCGCAAGAACAGGGAGGCCTTCCAGGTATCCGTGCCCTGGGGCTGGAAGAGGTGGTGATGCCCTAGTGGGGGGTGACAGCTCTGGCCCTGGGCTTGGTGGAGCAGGGCGGCCTGGAGGCTGCCTGCCCCTTTGGGGGGGGAGGGGCGGGGGGCATCAGGGACTCGGCAGAAGCAAGGGCAGCCCGGGAGGGGGTCAGGGTGCTGGGCTTGGAGGAGGGTGTATCTGGAGAGAGCTCGGTGTGTGGTCGCTACTGGCCATAACCCAGGGCAGGACTGGTCACTGCACATCAGCAGGGTTTAAAGAGCTCAGTGGTTGGCCCCTGGTTGCCGGAACGCCACCTCCTGTCGTTCCCCTGTTCTGGTTTGGGCAGCTTCTCCCCGTCCTGTTCTCCTTCCCCCCTGGCTCTGGCTGCGGGGCCAGGTGACTGGGCAGGAGAGCAGAACGTGGCTGTTCTGTGCTGCAGGACGGCAGGGCTGGGAGTCAGGACGGCTGGGTTCTGTTCCTGACTCCGCGCCAGGCTGGGTGGGTCGCTCCAGGGCTCAGTTCTGCAGCTTGGAAGTCAGAGGAGTTGGGGATTGTGGCTGCAGCCGGAGGCGAATCAGTCCCTTCCCCTCCCTGTGCCCAAGTGAACAAGGGCTCCCGGGGCGCCAAGGGGAGGTGACGCGAACGTCCCCGCACAGGTTTAAGGGGCCCTTAGATCTCGTTCCCCAGGTGAGAAAGCACCGGGCCACGGCCCGTCTGCACAGCCACACAGACAGGGAGCCCGGCCATGGTCCGTGTGTGCCGCCCCGGAGAGGGAGCCGGGCTCAGGCCGTGTGAGGAGAGAACGAGCATCGCCCGGCCGCAGCAGCATCAGAGCAGGGGCCCGTTGCCTCTGCTCCTAGGGAGGGGCCAGACCCTGCTACCCTTCAGGTCTGTACGTACAACATAGGCCGACCTAGCTGCATGGCTCAGGGCGGTGGAGAAGCCTGCCCCGAGACTGACCCCCGGGACAGGCAGCGCTAGGCCAGCTGCAGCACTCGTCTCTCGACCTAGTTACCGCCTCTCGAGGGGGCAGATTTACTGCGGCGCCAGCCCCCTCTGCAGCGAGCGGCGGCACGGCAGCGGTACAGGGTCCGGCTGCAGCGCCTGGAGCCCACACGGCGCCTCGCCCGAGGCAGCCGGAGGCAGAGCAGGACTAGAACCCAGGTCTCCTGAGCCCCAGCCTCCCTCTCGGCTCCTGTCCTCGTTCGCCGCATCCCTGCCGCCCGCAGATAACCATCCGCCAGCGAGCCCCTGCCGCGGGCAGCTGAGCCCCCCTTTGGGCAGAGCGACCTTCTCTACAGGAGAGCATCCGGGAGGATCCAGCTGTTACCCCCACCTGGGCGCCCTGGACTGGCCATCCAGAGAGTGGCCAGCAGGGGGCAGCAGCTGCCGAAGACCCTTTCCTAAGGCAAAGCCGCCCAGCAGCCGATGCCGCAGGGCGGCGCGGCCGGGCGATGCTCGTTCTCTCCTCACACGGCCTGAGCCCGGCTCCCTCTCCGGGGCGGCACACACGGACCATGGCCGGGCTCCCTGTCTGTGTGGCTGTGCAGACGGGCCGTGGCCCGGTGCTTTCTCGCTCCGTGGCCCAGCGCTCTCCACAGAGAGAACTGGAATTGGAAAAGGTTCAGAAAAGGGCAACAGAAAGGATTAGGGGTATGGAACGGCTGCCCTAGGAGGAGAGGTTAATAAGACAGAGAATATCTCATTGCCCTTATATAAATCCATGGTACGTCCACCTCGAATACTGCGTACAGATGTGGTCTCCTCATCTCAAAAAGGATATACTGGCATTAGGAAAGGTTCAGAAAAGGGCAACAGAAAAGATTAGGGGTTTGGAACGGATTAGGGGTTTGCCATATGAGGAGAGATTAATAAGACTGGGACTTTTCAGGTTGGAAAAGAGACGACTAAGGGGGGATCTGATAGAGGTCTATAAAATCATGACTGGGGTGGAGAAAGCAAATAAGGAAGTGTTATTTACTCCTTCTCATAACACAAGAACTAGGGGTCACCAAATTAAATTAATGGGCAGCAGGTTTAAAACAAACAAAAGGAAGTATTTCTTCACACAACGCATAGTCAACCCGTGGAACTCCTTGCCAGAGGATGTTGTGAAGGCCAAGACTGTAACAGGGTTCAAAAATGAACTAGATCAGTTCCTGGAGGATCGGTCCATCAATGGCTGTCAGCCAGGCTGGGCATGGATGGTGTCCCTAGCCTCTGTTTGCCAGAAGCTGGGAATGGGCGACAGGGCATGGATCACTCCGTGATTACCTGTTCTGGTCATCCCCTCTGGGACCTGCAGTATTGTCGGCAGACAGGATACCGGGCTAGATGGACCTTGGCTCTGACCCAGCGTGGCCGTTCTGACGTTATGTTTCACAGTGCGGAGGGGGTCGTGTGGTCCGTGCCGCTCCCCCTGCTGTTTGGAGGGGAGGGGGGGAGGGGCTCTGCTGTCCCCCGGGGAGCAGGTGTGTTCGGGGGAGGGGCTGATCTCCAAGTTCTCTCTCGCTCTATCGTAGAATAACAGGCTGCTTCTTGCCCAGGCCTTCCTGGATGAGCTGCATGACAAGGGGCAGCTGCACTCCATGTCCACCTGGATGGAGCTGTACCCGTCTCTCAGTGCCGACGCCCGCTTTGCCAGCATGCTGGGCCAGCCCGGTAAGGAGCGGCGTGGCCGCGGGGGGCGGGGGACCATGGGGGGAGAGCTGGAGTCTGGCGTGGAGCCCCGGGGGGGCGCAGGGGGCGTGTTAAAGGGCCGGCCATGACTGCAGCAGGAGCCCAAAAGAGATGGAGCTCCTGCTGGAGCTGGGGGGGGAGGGGGGGCACAGTGGGTGGGTTCCTGGGGGATGGGGAGCCTTGCCCACCCCCCGCAGTTACAGCCGGGAAAGCGCAGAGAGGAGAAGGGACTCGCCCGCGCTGGCCCAGGACGGGGCAGAGGCTGTGATGAGGGGTCTGAGCACCGGGCGTCCTGGGTTCCAATCCCCGCCCTGGCCGGGTCCCCTTCCTGCACCTCCCCGCCGGGGCGTCGGGAGCTGCCTGGGCCTCGTTTGACAGTGTTCAGGGAGGGGACAGGAGAATAGACTAGTGGTTAGAGCAGGGGCTGGGAGCCAGGACTCCTGGGTTCTGAGCCCTGCTCTGGGAGGTGAGTCGTGTCTAGGGGTTAGAGCAGGGGGCTGAGAGCCAGGACTCCTGGGTTCTGAGCCCTGCTCTGGGAGGTGAGTCGTGTCAAGTGGTTAGAGCAGGGGGCTGGGAGCCAGGACTCCTGGGTTCTGAGCCCTGCTCTGGGAGGGGAGTCGTGTCTAGTGGTTAGAGCAGGGGCTGGGAGCCAGGACTCCTGGGTTCTGAGCCCTGCTCTGGGAGGTGAGTCGTGTCTAGGGGTTAGAGCAGGGGCTGGGAGTCAGGACTCCTGGGTTCTGAGCCCTGCTCTGGGAGGTGAGTCGTGTCTAGGGGTTAGAGCAGGGGGCTGAGAGCCAGGACTCCTGGGTTCTGAGCCCTGCTCTGGGAAGGGAATCGTGTCTAGTGGTTAGAGCAGGGGGCTGGGAGCCAGGACTTCTGGGTTCTGAGCCCTGCTCTGAGACGGGAGTCGTGTCTAGTGGTTAGAGCAGGGGCTGGGAGCCAGGACTCCTGGGTTCTGTTGCTCACTTGCGATGTGACTGCCCTGTGCAATGACCTGCCTGCCTGCCTGAGGTGGGGTGTTAATTAAGAGCATAGTGCGCTGGGGGCTTCTCCAGAGCCCGGCGGCCCCTCCGCCCCGTCCTGGTGCCACACTGGGTGTCCTGGCAGGGCCTGTAACGCCGCCCCCTCTGCTCAGGCTCCACCCCCCTGGACTTGTTTAAATTCTACGTGGAGGATCTCAAGGCTCGTTTCCATGACGAGAAGAAGATCATCAAGGACATCTTAAAGGTGAGGGCATGCAGCTGCCTCTGCCCGTGGGGTGTGGGGTCCTGTCTGGCCAGCGTCCCCTGCCCCCATTGTCCTGCTGTGTGGAGAGGGGCTTGGAATGGCGCGGCCCCTCTGCCAGGCTCCTGTTCTCTCTGCAGGTGCGTTTCCCCTTGCGGATGAAGTGTGAAGCCAGCGCCCCAAGCCATAGGTTGGGGAGAGCTAACCCAGGCATCCGGGCCGCAGTGTCATTCTGTCTCTCTAAAACTCCCATGCTCCGCACTGGATGTGGGCCTGTTCTTTGCATCCCGTCCTAAACAGCTGCCATGCCCCACCCCAGAGATGGCTGCATTTCAGGGCTAGGGAGAAGTGAACCCTCTCTATGTACCACACTGTATGTGCAGGGGGACGGGGACTCCCCCGTGACCTCCTGCCCTCGCCTGGGGGACGCGATGGGACGCGGGTGACCCTGCCTCTGTCCTGGCAGGATCGCGGCTTCGGCGTGGAGGTGACCACGACCTTCGAAGACTTCGCCCACGTGATCAGCTTTGACAAGAGGGCGGCCACGCTGGACGCAGGCAACATCAAGCTGACCTTTAACAGCGTATGTGGGGTGGGGCGGGTCCGAGCTGGGCCTGGCCCCCACCCCGTGGCGTTAACCCCTCGGTGTCTGCCCCACAGCTGCTGGAGAAGGCTGAGGCGCGGGAGAGGGAGCGGGAGAAGGAGGAAGTGCGCAAGCTGCGCCGCCGGGAAGCCGCCTTCAAGAGCCTGCTGAAGCAGGCGGCCCCGCCCCTGGAGCCCGGCTCCTCCTGGGACGAGGTATGGGGGGGACCCGCTCCCCTGCAGCGCCTGGCCCCTGGGCAGCGTCACCCGCCAGGCCGGGCCCTCACCCGGCGTCACTCCCTGGCCCTGCCCCTGGAGCCCGGCTCCTCCTGGGACGAGGTATGGGGGGGACCCGCTCCCCTGCAGCGCCTGGCCCCTGGGCAGCGTCACCCGCCAGGCCGGGCCCTCCCCCGGCGTCACTCCCTGGCCCCGCCCCCGGGGCCCCTCACCCGGCGTCACTCCCTGGCCCCGCCCCTCCCCACCCCCGGAGCCCCTCACCCCGGCGTCACTCCCTGGCCCCGCCCCTCCCCACCTCCGGGGCCCCTCACCCGGTGTCACTCCCTGGCCCTGCCCCTGGAGCCCGGCTCCTCCTGGGACGAGGTATGGGGGGGACCCGCTCCCCTGCAGCGCCTGGCCCCTGGGCAGCGTCACCCGCCAGGCCGGGCCCTCACCCGGCGTCACTCCCTGGCCCCGCCCCTCCCCACCCCCGGGGCCCCTCACCCGGCGTCACTCCCTGGCCCCGCCCCTCCCCACCTCCGGGGCCCCTCACCCGGTGTCACTCCCTGGCCCCGCCCCTCCCCACCTCCGGGGCCCCTCACCCGGCGTCACTCCCTGGCCCCACCCCCGGAGCCCCTCACCCCGACATCACTCGCCAGGCCGGGCCCTCACCCGGCGTCACTCCCTGGCCCCGCCCCCGGGGCCCCTCACCCGGCGTCACTCCCTGGCCCCGCCCCTCCCCACCCCCGGAGCCCCTCACCCCGGCGTCACTCCCTGGCCCCACCCCCGGAGCCCCTCACCCCGACATCACTCGCCAGGCCGGGCCCTCACCCGGCGTCACTCCCTGGCCCCAGCCACTCCCCACCCTCACCCCGATGTCACTCGCCAGGCCGGCCCCTCACCCCGCGTCACTCCCTAGCTCCAGCCCCTCCCCACCCCCGGGGCCCCTCACCCGGCGTCACTCCCTGGCCCCGCCCCTGGAGCCCGGCTCCTCCTGGGACGAGGTATGGGGGGGACCCGCTCCCCTGCAGCGCCTGGCCCCTGGGCAGCGTCACCCGCCAGGCCGGGCCCTCACCCGGCGTCACTCCCTGGCCCCAGCCCCTCCCCACCTCCGGGGCCCCTCACCCGGCGTCACTCCCTGGCCCCGCCCCCGGGGCCCCTCACCCAGCGTCACTCCCTGGCCCCGCCCCCGGGGCCCCTCACCCGGCGTCACTCCCTGGCCCCGCCCCTCCCCACCTCCGGGGCCCCTCACCCGGCGTCACTCCCTGGCCCTGCCCCTGGAGCCCGGCTCCTCCTGGGACGAGGTATGGGGGGGACCCGCTCCCCTGCAGCGCCTGGCCCCTGGGCAGCGTCACCCGCCAGGCCGGGCCCTCACCCGGCGTCACTCCCTGGCCCCGCCCCCGGGGCCCCTCACCCGGCGTCACTCCCTGGCCCCGCCCCTCCCCACCTCCGGGGCCCCTCACCCGGCGTCACTCCCTGGCCCCGCCCCCGGGGCCCCTCACCCGGCGTCACTCCCTGGCCCCGCCCCTCCCCACCCCCGGAGCCCCTCACCCCGGCGTCACTCCCTGGCCCCACCCCCGGAGCCCCTCACCCGGCGTCACTCCCTGGCCCCGCCCCTCCCCACCTCCGGGGCCCCTCACCCGGCGTCACTCCCTGGCCCCAGCCCCTCCCCACCCCCGGGGCCCCTCACCCGGCGTCACTCCCTGGCCCCAGCCCCTCCCCACCCCCGGGGCCCCTCACCCGGCGTCACTCCCTGGCCCCGCCCCTCCCCACCTCCGGGGCCCCTCACCCGGCGTCACTCCCTGGCCCCGCCCCTCCCCACCTCCGGGGCCCCTCACCCGGCGTCACTCCCTGGCCCCGCCCCTCCCCACCTCCGGGGCCCCTCACCCGGCGTCACTCCCTGGCCCCAGCCCCTCTCCACGGCCCCTCACCCGGCGTCACTCCCTGGCCCCACCCCTGGAGCCCCTCACCCCAGCGTCACTCCCTGGCTCCAGCCACTCCCCACCCTCACCCCGACGTCACCTCACTCGCCAGGCCGGGCCCCTCCCCACCCCCCAGGCCGTGCTGCTGTGAGCTGTCCCCTGTGCATGCCATACTGTGCATGGCTTCCCCCACCCCCCCCACACACAGGGAGCTTTGTGCCAATTCTATGGCTCGATGGCTGAGGTTAGAGATTGAAGGAGTCACCCAAGGTCCCCTCGAGGTGCGGTGACACCCCCCCAGGGCAGGGGATGGCCGTGCCGTGGATGGGAGGCTGGCCGTGGCCATGCCGTGGGGCAGGGGCTGGCCGTGCCATGCCGTGGATGGGGGGCTGGCCATGGCTGTGCCGTGAATGGGGGGCTGGCCATGCTGTGCCGTGGGGCAGGAGGTGGCCGTGCCATGGATGGGGGGCTGGCTGTGCCGTGCCGTGGATGTGGGGCCGGCCCTGCCGTGCCGTGGGGCAGTGGGTGGCCGTGCCGTGCCATGGGGCAGGAGGTGGCCATGCCGTGGATGGGGGGCTGGCCGTGCCATGGGGATGGGGGTCTGGCCGTGCCGTGGGGCAGGGGGTGGCCGTGCCGTGGGGCAGGAGGTGGCCGTGCCGTGGGGCAGGAGGTGGCCGTGCTGTGGATGGGGGTCTGGCCGTGCCGTGGGGCAGGGGGTGGCCATGCCGTGCTGTGGGGTAGGGGGTGGCCGTGCCGTGGGGAAGGGGGTGGCCGTGCCATGCCGTGGGGCAGGGGGTGGCCGTGGGTGGCTGTGTCGTGGGGCAGGTGGCTGTGCTGTGGCTGGGGGTCTGGCCATGCCGTGGGGGCAGTTGGTGGCCGTGCCGTGGTGCAGGAGGTGGCCGTGCTGTGGATGGGGACTGGCTGTGCCGTGGGGCAGGGGGTGGCCGTGCCGTGGGGCAGTGGGTGGCCATGCCGTGGGGCAGGGGGTGGCCGTGCTGTGGATGGGGGTCTGGCCATGCCGTGGGGCAGGGGGTGGCCGTGCCGTGGGGCAGGGGGTGGCCGTGCTGTGGATAGGGGTCTGGCCGTGCCGTGGGGCAGGGGGTGGCCGTGCCGTGTGCTTTGCCACAGGCGAGGGGCCGGGCTGTCCCCAGCTCCCTGTCTCTGCAGGTGCGGGAACGCTTCGTCACTGACCTGGCCTTCGAGCAGATCACGCTGGAGTCAGAGCGGATCCGGCTCTTCAGGGAGTTCCTCCAGGTGCTGGAGGTGAGGAGGGGGCCGGCCTGGCCCCTGCCGGGTGGGGGGACGACAGGGCCGTGCTCTGGGCGGAAGAGGGTCCAGGGCCCTGTGGAGGGGGCGGGGCTGTGCCCCAGGGCGGAGCGGGGGGCTCTGGGGCCCTGTGGAGGGGGCAGAGCTGTGCCTGGGGGGGGCCCTGTGGAGGGGGCGGGGCTGTGCCCCAGGGCGGAGCGGGGGGCTCTGGGTCCCTGTGGAGGGGGTGGGGCCGGGGGGGCTCTGGGGCCCTGTGGAGGGGGCAGAGCTGTGCCTGGGGGGGGCCCTGTGGAGGGGGCGGGGCTGTGCCTGGGGGGGGCCCTGTGGAGGGGGCGGGGCTGTGCCTGGGGGGGGCCCTGTGGAGGGGGCGGGGCTGTGCCCCGGGATGGAGGGGGGGGCTCTGGGGCCCATGTGGAGGGGCCGGCAGCTCTTGGGCTCCCCGCTGTCTCCTTGCACCGCGCTGTGCCCCGTGGGGCCGGCCGGGCGGGGCCTGAGGGGCTGTGGGTCTGTGCCCCCAGAACGAGTGCCAGCACTACCATGCCAAGGCCAAGAAACACGCCAAGAGAGGCCGGAAGCACCATCGGAAGCGCTCGCAGTCGGTGAGACCCGGGGCCGGGCAGCTGTTAGTGGGGCTAGGCCCCGGGCCTGTGTGCGCTGGGGGTCACCCGGAGCCAGCCCGGGGCGGGGGGGGGGGCGTGCCAGGGCTGCGGCCCAGATATCCCAGGGAGGAGCTGGAGCTTGGCCTGGAGCCCTGAGCAGCATGGATGCCCATTGGTGCTGGTGGATGGGTGGGGCAGAGCAGGGGATCCCCGGGTCCATCAGGCCCAG
The DNA here is from genome assembly GCA_037349315.1 of Chelydra serpentina. Classification (NCBI taxonomy): domain Eukaryota; kingdom Metazoa; phylum Chordata; order Testudines; family Chelydridae; genus Chelydra; species Chelydra serpentina. The sequence goes on from JBAIAC010000079.1 coordinate 1,072,482, forward strand.
CTCAGAGGGTTTCGTTGGGGGGAGGGGGGCCGGCCTGGGCCATGTTAACCCCCCTCTGCCCCCCACCCCCCCAGGGCTCCGAGACAGAGCTGGAGTCACACCACCAGCGGGCCCAGAAGAGGAAGAAGCGGAATCACTCGGAGTCCGGCTCGGAGCCCTCCTCCTCGCCCGACTCAGGTGGGAGCTGGGGCTGCCCGGGGCAGGTGGGCAGGGGGAGGGACTGGGCCCGTGTCCTGCCCCGTAGCACCCGGACGCGGCTGGGCCCTGCACTCTGGCGCCCGCCTGACACCCCCTCTGCCCGCAGATCTCAGCTCCCGCAAGTCCAGGAAGCAGAAGAAGAAAAGCAAGAAGAAGAGGCACAAATCGGTGAGTGCAGCGGGGAGGGGGGGGTGCTGGTGGTATCCCCCCCCCCCCCCGCCAGTCTCAGCTTTGCCCCCCCTGAACCCCTGCCACTCTGTTACAGAACAGCCCCCAGAGCGAGGGCGAGCGAGGGAAGGAGAAAGGCAGGAAGGGGAAGGAGAAGGAGCCGGAGCGGGCGGAGGGGCGACGGCGGTCCCCCCAGCGCAGCCTCAAGAGGGAGAAGGTAAGTGGGGGGCAGGGGAGGTGGAAGTGCTGGCTTTGGGGGGCAGGGGACAGTGTCAGAGGACGGGGGCAGATGGGGGCCAGCATGCCGGCTGTGGGGCAGGCAGGGGGGTGGGATGCTGGCTGTGGGGCAGGCAGGGGGGTGGGATGCCAGCTGTGGGGCAGGCAGAGGGGTGGGATGCCGGTTGTGGGGCAGGCAGGGGGGTGGGATGCCAGCTGTGGGGCAGGCAGAGGGGTGGGATGCTGGCTGTGGGGCAGGCAGGGGGGTGGGATGCCGGCTGTGGGGCAGACATGGGGTGGGACGCCGGCTGGGGGGCGGGCAGGCTGCCCCCCTGATCTCTCTCCCCGCCCCACACAGAGCGTCTGGGACACGTCGGACAGCGAGCCGAGCGAGGGCGAGCTGGAGAAGCGGCGTCGGACGCTGCTGCAGCAGCTGGACGACGATCAGTAGCCAGGTCTGCGGGACGCTCGCTGAGCTGGGGCTCCCTGCCCAGCCTGGGGAGAGGCTCCGGACAGCTCGGTGCAGGCGGGGGGCTGCCGCCCTGCCTAGGACGGGGGGCTCCCGAGAGAGCAGAGGGGGGGCACCCGCTCTGCCCAGGACTCCTGTCCCTGTGGATCCCCCCCGCGCCCGAGGACCTGCTGTGACCTCCGCGTGGCCGGCCCCAGCACGGCCGCGCTTTGGATGGTGGGTGACCGCGGCTCGGAGCTGGCTCTCGCGCCTTGGCCGTGGTTCCGTGGACGCCCCCGGGCCCTGGCGCTGCGGACCGTGGGCGCCCGGGGCTCCCCGCGGGGGGCGTGTGCTGCTGTGTGGCCGGGACCCCCAGGTTCAGCGGCGTGGCTCGGGGGAGTAGCCCCTTCGGGCCACTCGTACTCTGGGAATTAAAGGGTTTTTTAAAATAATATTTATGAACGTGGCCTGGCCACTGCCGCCGTGTGGTGCCTTGCGCGTGGCCGGCCCGGCGTGGCCCAGCCCCCGAGTTGCTGACCGGGGGGGTCTGCGACAGGGAACGGGCTGCAGCCCCCTGCCTGCCCTGGGGCCCCATCGCCCTTGGCCCACGGCGGCTGCTCGCCCCGGGTCACTGAGCACCGGCTCCAAGCTTGGGGGCTGTTGGGGCTGACATGGAGCCCCCCAGGCGGAGAGCAGCTGGCAGGCTCGCGAGGCCTGTCGGTGCCGGGCTGGGCATGCAGGTACCGGCTCCGGGCCTGGGCACGGGACGCTGAGCCAACGGGGTCGCTGTGAGCCCAGAACGGTAGGGGCTGCCTGCTCGGCCCCAGGCCATCGGGAGCCCCAGGAGCCGGGAAATGGGGCCCCCGCTAGGAGATCAAACCTTCTGTGAGGGGGCAGACACCCAAGAAGAGGCAGGCGCTGGTGGTCTCCAGCCCCACGTGGGGCCCACACAGAGCGTAGAGGGTCTAGAAAACCCCAAACACTCTCTTGCTCTCGCCCCAAACAGGGAGGGGAGCTGGGCCCCAGCAGCGACAAAGGCCCTCCCAGGTGGCCGGGCAGCTCACGGCTCAGCCTGGGGGTCCCACCTGAGGACCAACCTGCCCCGCTTCCATCATGGCTGGGAGGGGCCAGTCCTGGCGGCTGCAGCACCAGGCCCCCTAGGACAGGGAGGTCTCTAGTTGCCCCCCCCCCGCCCCATGTCGCAGGGTGGAGGGGAGGGTGAGGGTGCTGAGTAAGCTTCCCCAGCAGCCATGCAGGCTGAGCGCATCTGGGTACAACCCTCATAGGCCCCAAGCGTGGGGGGTGGGCTCAGCCCCACTAGGCCAGGCCGGGCGGGGCCCAAGGACCAGGCCGTGGGTTCCCCAGGCGGTAGAAACGGGGCACAGCGAGCTGCATACAACAGTCAGTATATTTCACATGTACAAAAGTCACACCTAGCTACAGAGCGACGAGGGCGTGGCGACGTTGTAAACAATGGGGGCCGTGGGCGGGCAGCTGCAGCCATCGCCTGGGCCTTGGTCCCTTTGGTTCCAATAGTGTTAGTGCCGCCCCGGCTGCGAGTGAGACGGGGCGTGTGGGGTAAAGTGCTGGGCTGCTCTGAAAACGGACCGGGCCCAGGGTGGGACTGGGGCTGACTCCCAGCGCAGCCCCCTTATGGCCCCCCCACACCCTGGCTGCGGCCGAGGCCTAGCACGCGGAGTAGGAGCTCTTCCAGGCAGGGCGCGGCGGCTGGAGCCGTGGGGTCAGCGTCTTTGGTTTAGCGGCTGGCGCTGGGTTGCTGCTGCAGGGACACGGTCCCTCCCAAAATCCCAGCCTGGTTTTACACCCCGAACGCTCAACAGGTTCTGTTTGGTTCAGGTGCCCACTGGGGCATTTCACTGACGTGTCCCACCACGGTGCAAGGGGCCCTGCAGCAAGCCCTCTGCCCTGCACCGGCTGGGGGCCGGGTGTGTCAGTCCCCCCAAGAGACTCTCCGAGGGGTGTCAGAGCAGAGCGGCACCAGGCGCGGCAGCCCCCCGCGAGGTGGAGCGGAGCAGACTGGAGGGGAAGGGTGATGGCAGCCATTGCTTTGGCGGGAGGACAGGCGGACAGGCCCCTTGCACTTAGTATTGGGGCTGGCTTTTCCCTACAGACGGGCAGGGCACACCCGGGCTGAGAATGGGGCAGGTCCCAACCAGGCCCCATCCCACCTTTAACGACTGGCCTTAGGCGCTACAGCCTGGCGCGGCGAGGAGAACACCCCTGGGGCTGGTGGAGGCTCAGGCACTGGCTTGGATGGCGTGACTCCGGCGTCGGGGGGAGGCTAACTCAGGCCCCAAGTGCCGTGGAAGCTGGTACCCAACTCCCTGCAGCAGCCTGGCCGCTGCCCCATAGAGCCCATAGAGACACAGCAGGCCCAGCTGGCCTAGAGAGGGAGGGAGGCTTTGGATTCAGGAAAGGCCCCCATGTCGCAGGGGGTCCTGGCCCCGGGTGCAGCATTACTAGATCCAGCACAGCCTGTGGTGGCCATACCCAGCCCTTGCGCCCCCCATGTGCTGCACAGGGCCAGCGCTGGGAAATCGCCCCGTGGAGGGGCCCCAGGTGAGGCTGGGGGTCCGGCCGGGGCACTTGCTGGCCAGGAGCCGCCTGGCCGGGAGCACGTTGGCTTTGATGCCAGACCAGCACCACGGGAGGGTCTTTAAACAGCCCCGACTCCCCCAGCCTCCTGCTGCGCCCCTTCCAGGGGCCTGGGGCAGCCTCCGTGGCCGGAGCGTTTCCGAGCAGCTGCGAACAAGGCAGGGCGGGGAGCCGGCTGGCCCAGGCTGTCAGTGCCCCTGGTGCCGGGAGCTGATAAAGGTTGGAACAGCCCAGTCCCCCACGGGGGCTCCTGCCGCCCGCAGAGCCAGCAGGCTGGGTGGGCTTGGTCTAATCCTGCCCCCCCCGAGACTCGGCACACGGGGCCACAAGGCGAGGGGGGGGATCCCCCCCACCCAGGGGTCACGGTCGCTGGAGCCCAAGTGCCAGGGGTTGCTGCATCCGGCGGTGCCGCAGGGGAGCTCCAGCCCGTCCCGTCTGCGGGCCTGGCTCCGTCATTGCCCCGGAGGTACCGGCCTGGCTAATACTGGCGCTCTAAGGCACTGCCCAAGGCACAGAGCCAGCCTAGCCCCAGGTCCCTTTGGTCCTTCAGTGCGGAGTCGGGGCAGGGGGCAGGAGGGGCAGGACAGAGGCCCCTGGGGAGAGTCCCAGCACGGATGGGTCCAGGCTCCGGCTGGCGGCGTTGGCCCCATCTGAGCGGCCGGGCGTGCAGGTCTGTGCAGGGGAGAGAGCGGGCGTTAGGGAGGGGGGAGCAGGGCCCCGGGCAGGCCGGAGCGCCCGGGAGGCAGCAGCTCCTGAGAGGCGCCCAGCTCTGGGGAGTGACACTACAGCCACCTGCCCCTTCGTGAGGTTTGCACCTGGCTGGTGAGACTTGGGACCCCCCTCCGAGCCCCAGCCCCACCCAGCCGAGGCTCCCACACCTGCCTTGCGTGTCTGGGGAAAATCAGCCCCACAGAGCCCCTGGCTCACGCGGCACCCTCTGTGCTCTGGGCAGCTGCCGCCGCACCCTGGGGTGGGGCACCGAGCAGTGCTGGCCAAGCAGGGGTGATTTAGGCAGAAGCGGGCACAGCGGGTTAGAGCCGGCACCGGGGGGGGACGGGGGTGTCTCTTACCCTCTGCCCTGGCCGGGGAGCTAGAGGCGGATTGTTCTTGCTGCTATGGGGGGATAGAAACAAGGGGGGGGGGCGTGGCGTCAGAGCCGAGCCACTGGCCGGTTGGAGTCACCCCTCCCCCTCCGGCACAGCAGGACCATGCCACCACTCGGGGCGCATGCCCCATTCCGGAGCTGGGATGCCCCAAAGGCCAGGGGAGGGAGAGGCCGTTTCCTGGGGGGCGCTTAGGGTTCAGCCTCCTTGCTCTGGCATGTTAAGGGCTGCAATCCCGTTACGACCCCATCCCCAGAACAGCCTCGCTCAGGCTCCCAGGTCCTGGGAACAGGGCTGAGACCCAGCAAACTTGCTCCACAGGGGGGCAGTAGCCACTGCAGCCCCCCACATCCAGCGGCGGTATTGGCACCTTCCTCCTGCAGCATAGCCGGGCCCCCGCTCCTGCACCGGGGCAACGAGCCGGCGCGTCGCTGCCCAGCCCCCACATGCAGCACCAAGCCCCTTGGGGCGGATTTGTAAACTAGTCTACTGCGTTAGCCTGGAGGGCGCATGCTCCGGGCCGGGGATGCATGCAGGGCCAGGGTGCGTGCCCACCAGCAGCGGGCATGGTGCTCTGTCTGGGGGCGGGGTGTGGAGGTGCATGCAGTGCCCCGGTGGGTGCCCGTTGGCACCGGGGCGTGGCAGGGGGAAGGGGACAGTGCATGCAGGAGGGGGCGCTCCGTCCGGGGCCATGCGCCGGGAGCAGGCCTCGGGGGGCGATACCTTTGCAGGGCATTACTGCGCCCGGGGCTAACAGTTAGACTCATCGTGGTGGGCCGGGTCGCAGAAGAACCGAGAGCCCCGTTTGGCGGTTCGGGCCGTGAAGGGGACGCTCTTCAGCACTGCAGGACGTTTGACAGAGACCCGGGTCAAAGGCCGCATGGCAGCACCCGCACTGTCCCCACGAGCCCCGGGGCAGCCAGCAGGGGCCGAGGGTCAGTTGAGACCCGGGCAGAGCCCTGGGCGTCCCCAGCTGGTGTGTAGCAGCCACGCGGGGCGTTGCTGCGCGTCCCCCTGGCCCGAGCCAGCTTCCAACCAACCCGACGGACGTGGCACCGCGAGGGCAGCGGCAGAACCGGGAACAGGACCCAGGCGCCCTGAGCCCTGGCCCGCTGCCTCAGGGGCTCTCCCAGCGCCCGAGGGGGGGTATGAGGGAGTGGGGAGCGGGGTGGATTGACCGGGGAATGTCTCTAGTTTTACTGGGGCTGTCTGCAGGGGGATGGAGACAGATACCTGAGCCAGCACCTGAGCCAGGAAGGGGGAGGAGAGCTGGGGGGCGGGCAGAGAGGCTGCTGGGGGGGGGGGGGGGGTTGGTTTCAGTTTGGAGCTGGGGGGTGGAATGCAGGGAGCCCCAGGGCTGGGGTCTAAGCTCCCTGCCCCCCAGAAGGCCTGACTGAGGGGTCCTGGTTGTACCTACAAGCTCTGTTTTAGGCTGTGTCCCTATTGTCCAATAAACCTGCCGTGTTCATAGAATCATAGAACTCTCAGGGCAGGAAGGGACCTCAGGAGGTTCTAGTCCAACCCCCTGCTCAAAGCAGGACTGACCCCAACTTGATCATCCCAGCCAGGGCTTTGTCCAGCCTGACCTTGTTACGGGCTGGCTGAGCGTCCCGGGGAATCCCAGGGCGCTGACTCCCCCACACGCCGTGACGGGGGGTGAGCAGGGCAGGGGCAGGCACCTACCCGTGATGATGTCCTCGATGGTCCCCGTGCCTTGCCCTCGTAGACGGGCCGGTGGTCCCTTGGCCTGGCGCCGGCGCAGCTCCGCGAGCAGCTCCTGCTGTTGCCACTTGTCCGCTGCAACGGGCACTGGGTGGGTGACGGGCTGGGGGGAAGGAGACCCCCCCCCACCCAGCCTGTACCCCCCGGGGCAGATCCGGCCTGTACTCCCCCCGCTGCGCCAGGCAGACCCATCCCGCTCCCCCCATAACCTCCTCGTGCAGGGCAGATCCTGCCCCGCCCAGCCCCACACCCTTCCAGGTACGCAGGGTGGGAGCAGCGCTGACCAGGACAGAGCGGTGTCACCTGTGGGTGCTTGTGTCCCGTCCCTGCACCCCGCCCCCCATGGAAGAGAGCACGATTCACGGAGTCCCACCCCCAGCCCCCCTGCAGCCGTGACACCCTTCCCGGGAGCAGCCGTCGCTTTGTCCCTGTGCCGCTGGGCTCGGGTGAAGTGCCATAGGATGAGGGGGGAGCTCCGGGCTGCCCCCCCGTACCAGCGCCCCCTCCCTACCTTCTCCAGCTTCTTGGCCTCCTGAGCCAGCATCTTCTCCCGCAGCACCTCCTCCTGCTTCTTCCGCTGCTCGTTCTCCTGCTCCGCGTCCTGCCGGCACAACAGGGGTTAACGGGCCCGGGCAGGTGCCAGGACAGTCAGGGCTGGTTCAGCCACAGCCCAGACGGCTGGGCAGGGCCGGGGGGCTTTGGGATACCGCAGGGCAGGGCAGCCGGGCTGGGGTCCACGATCGGCCGGGGAGGTGCCGAGATCCAGGCCGCCCGAGTGCCCACAGGAAGTGCCGGGACCGCGCCCCTAGCGGACGGGGCAGCCGCTTCCCGTGTGGGACAATGGCAGGAAGGGGCCTGCCGCTGCGGGCTGAACCCGGGCCCAGGGTGCAGAGCAGGGTGGGGGGGCCGGGGCGCCGGCTCTGCAGGCGGCTCCACTCACCTTGTAGGAGCGGATGAAGCGGACGAAGACGGGGAAGAAGACGGACGGGGGCATCGTCTTGGGGCTCTCGCCGAAGTAGCGCACGACCGTGTTGTAGGCGTCCTGCCGAACAGGGGCTGTTGATGCCGGATCTTCGCAAAACTCCACGCGCCCCCCCACCCGGCCCCTCAGGCATGTTGTGCAAAATACCACCCGGCCCCACGCCGGACGTGCGCGCAGTGCTGGTGCACAGTGCGCGTGCGTAGCGCACACCCAGCCGCACACTGGACCTACGTGCAGTTCTTGCGCACAGTGGGCGTGCACGGCACACACCCAGCCGCACGCTGGATGTGCGCGCAGTACTGGGTGCACAGTGGGCGTGCACAGCGCACACCCAGCCACACGCTGGACGTGCGCGCAGTACTGGTGCACAGTGGCGTGCACAGCGCACACCCAGCCACACGCTGGACGTGCGCGCAGTACTGGTGCACAGTGCGTGTGCATGACACACACCCAGCTGCACACGACCTACGTGCAGTTCTTGTGCACAGTGGGTGTGCACGGCACACACCCAGCCGCACGCTGGACGTGCGCGCAGTACTGTGCACAGTGGGCGTACACAGCGCACACCCAGCCACACGCTGGACGTGCGCGCAGTACTGGTGCACAGTGGGCGTACACAGCGCACACCCAGCCACACGCTGGACGTGCGCGCAGTACTGGTGCACAGTGCGTGTGCATGACGCACACCCAGCCGCACACGACCTACGTGCAGTCTTGTGCACAGTGGGCGTGCACGGCACACACCCAGCCGCACGCTGGACGTGCGCGCAGTTCTGGTGCACAGTGGGTGTGCACAGCGCACACCCGGTCACACTCTGGCACGCCTGTCTGCACCAAGAGCATTTCTTAGCGCCTGGTTTTTAGTCACCGCGAGTCCCCACAACTGAACCGACAGGCCCAAGGCACGAGACGCTGCTCACCCCAGGCCCTGCTTCAGCCTGGGGCTTGTGGGGGCCAGAGGAGGGGTCGGAGGGGGAGCCCCCTGCTGGGGCTGCCCCGTTACAATCCCAGCCGCTGCAAGGGAACGGAGACCCAGCCCTGCCCCCTGAGACAGATCCTGCCGCTGGGCCCCTGGCAGGATGCTCTGCCCTGCTGCGTTGGGCCCCCGCCGGCCCCGGCCCTCACCTCCGCTGTCTTGGCGTCCTTCTGCAGCTTCTCCAGCCGGCCCTCGCTGGCGCCCAGGAAGCTGCGCAGGACGCCGTTGTCGTGAATGCTGCACTCCCGCCGGATCAGGTCCATGCCGCGCCCCAGCTCCTTCACGTCCAGCAGCACGTTCTCCAGGGACACTGCGGGGGACAGGGGGGTGTCAGGCCAAGGGACCATCCCCCCCACTCGGGGTGTCCAGCTAACGGGGGCCAGGATCCGCAGCGGGGGGGGTGGGGGTGCAGCCCCCCAGGCGGACGAAGGTCCCGGCTCTGACGGGGCGTCACACAGGGACAGGAAGGGCTCGGCGGCCAGGGGGAGGGAGAGATTTAGCCCTCGGGGAAGCCACATGCCCCCCCCTTGATTGGCCCGTGGCAGCTTCAGCCGCTGGAGCATCCCGGGCCCGGCGGGAAGAGGGGAGAGCCGCGCGGGGCTGGCTCCAGGGACGGAGCCCCCAGGCTCCACAGTCATTGCGGCGGGGGGAGCTGCTCTACCTGCTGCTGCCTTCTCCACGAAGTGCAGCTCCTGCCAGAAGGTGGCCAGGTCCGGGTACTTCTCCCGCACGGTCAGCGCGATGAAGTGCAGCAGCGTCAGCTTCCGGTCCGTCGACTTGGTGTCCAGCAGCTTCGGGGAGGGGAGCAGAGCGAGATGGGGGGGGGGGTCAGGGCTGCGGCGGGGGGTGCACCAGGCCTCGCCAGCTTGCCCCCGTGTGTCTGCGCATGCAGATCTGCGCACGTGGAAGTAGCTGCACAAACGTGCAGCTGGTGTACAAAGCGTGAACACACAAGGATGCATGCACAGATTGATGTGTGTGCGTGTGCACAGGTGTGCACGGCCCAGAAGCCTTGACACATGTGCGCATGAGGGTACGTGCAGAGATCGGCGTGCACAAGTGGGTGTGCAAGGCCCAGCAGCCTCGACACACATGCGCACGAGGGTGTGTGCACAGATTGGCGTGCATGCACAAGTGGGTGTGCAAGTGGGTGTGCACGGCCCAGCAGCCTCAATACACGTGCGCACGAGGGTGCATGCAGATTGGTGTGTGTGCACAAGTGGGTGTGCAAGCAGGTGTGCACAGCTCAGTGGCCTCAACACACGTGCGCACGAGGGTGCGTGCACAGATCAGCGTGTGTGCACAAGTGGGTGTGCAAGCGGGTGTGCACGGCCCAGCAGCCTCGACGCGCGGGCGGCCCGAAGGCTCCTTACCAGGTCCAGACTCTGCAGCTTGAAGCCGTAGACGCAGCCGCGTTTGCTGCTGTTCATGTAGTTGCCGAGGGCCAGGATAATCTGCAGAGGCACCCGCAGGGCAGGGTCAGAGACACGAACCCAGCCGCCTGCCAGAGCCTGCAGGCAGCCCGCGCACTCCCGCGGCCCCCCAACAGAGCCCCGCATCCCTTCCCACCTCACAGCGGCGAACGGGACTCGGGTTCTCTTCCCGACATGCCACTGGGCCTCACTTTCCCCATCTGTAAAATGGGGCTAGCTCCCGGCTCCCTTCCCTGCGGCAGTCACCCAGCCGGGCTCCCACCCAGTCCTAGTGGCCCCTCACCCAGCTCACTGCCCACGTTCTAGCCCCAGCGCCTGCTTGGGGCTCCCACCTGCCATCCCCCCAGACAAGGAGCAGCTGGCAGGCCGGGCAGCGCCAGGCTGCAGAGAGACGACGAAATCCCCAGAGAACCCCCGGCAGCCTCTGCCCCGTTCCACCCGCTGAGCAGTCCCGGGACAGTGCCAGGAACGCCCTGGTGCCCCGGGCTCCCCTCCTGCCGCACAGAGCAGGGCCGGCCAGGTGCCCGCTCACCTCCAGCACGTGCTTCAGCTTCTGAGACGCCTTGACGGAGGCCGAGGCAGCGATGACGGCGTTGAGTTGCTGGAGGGGCAGGAGAGGGACCAAATCACCGAGCGTCACCTCCACTCTACTGACAATGTGCGTCCCCCCCGTCCTGGGGGGGGGTGTCTGCCCCCACCCCGGGGTGAGATCTGTGCAGAGGGGGCTGGGAGGCTGAAAGGCCCTTGGGCGGAGCCTCAGCCCAGCTCCACCCCCCACCCCAGGTCTTGGGGGGTGGGAGCACATGGCCATTTGGTGGGTCGAAGCCTCGGATCCCATAGCCAGGTCCCCGTGCACGTGGGCTCTGGACTGCTCGGGCTCGGGGCAAGCCCAGGGCCAGGGGCCGGCGCCAACGTGCGGTGGGGGGGGGCTGTAGGGCCCAGGGCAAGCCCAGGGGGGGCATGGGGCCGCTCAGGGGTGGGGCCCGGGGCAAGCCTGGGGGGGGGGCGGGCACGGAGCCCAGGCCGCGTGGTGGGGGCTCGGGGCAAGCCTGGGGGGGATTCTGGGGGGTGGGGCCCGGGGGAGGTGGAGCTTGGGGCAAGCCCGGGGGGAGGGGGGCTCCTGGGGGGCGGAGCCCTGGCCGCGTGGTGGGGGCTCGGGGCAAGCCTGGGGGGGGCGTGTTCTGGGGGGCGGGGCCGTACCGGTGTCAGCATCTGCAGGTTCTCGTGGAAGTTGCCCACGAAGGCCATGATGGCCATGCGCTGTGCCAGCCGCTCCACCTTGCTGAAGTGCAGCATGAAGCGATCCTCGTCCGCCAGCTCCTCCGGCGGCTTCCGCTCCTTCTCGTACTGCCGCAGCAGCTTCACCTCCGCCTCCGTCGGCAGGAACCGCGTCAGGCACTCCACGAAGTCCACCGGCAGCGTCTGCAGGTCGAACCTGCCGGCCGGGCGGGACCCGTCACACACACAGCCCCGGCGCCGGCCGGGCGGGGCCCGTCACACACACAGCCCCGGCGCCGGCCGGGCGGGACCCGTCACACACACAGCCCCGGCCGGGCGGGGCCCGTCACACACACACAGCCCCGGCGCCGGCCGGCCGGGGCCCGTCACACACACACAGCCCCGGCGCCGGCCGGGCGGGACCCGTCACACACACACAGCCCCGGCGCCGGCCGGGCGGGGCCCGTCACACACACACAGCCCCGGCGCCGGCCGGGCGGGACCCGTCACACACACAGCCCCGGCGCCGGCCGGGCGGGGCCTGTCACACACACACAGCCCCGGCGCCGGCCGGCCGGGACCCGTCACACACACAGCCCCGGCGCCGGCCGGCCGGGACCCGTCACACACACGGCCCCGGCCGAGCGGGGCCCGTCACACACACAGCCCCGGCGCCGGCCGGGCGGGGCCCGTCACACACACGGCCCCGGCCGAGCGGGGCCCGTCACACACACAGCCCAGGCGCCGGCCGGGCGGGGCCCGTCACACACACGGCCCCGGCCGAGCGGGGCCCGTCACACACACAGCCCCGGCGCCGGCTGGGCGGGGCCCGTCACACACACACAGCCCCGGCCGGCCGGGACCTGTCACACACACAGCCCCGGCGCCGGCCGGGCGGGGCCCGTCACACACACAGCCCCGGCCGGGCGGGACCCGTCACACACACAGCCCCGGCCGGGCGGGACCCGTCACACACACAGCCCCGGCCGGGCGGGGCCTGTCACACACACAGCCCCGGCGCCGGCCTGCCGGGGCCCGTCACACACACAGCCCCGGCGCCGGCCGGGCGGGGCCCGTCACACACACAGCCCCGGCGCCGGCCTGCCGGGGCCCGTCACACACACACAGCCCCGGCCCCGGCCGGGCGGGGCCCGTCACACACACACAGCCCCGGCCGGGCGGGACCCGTCACACACACACAGCCCCGGCCGGGCGGGACCCGTCACACACACACAGCCCCGGCCGGGCGGGACCCGTCACACACACGGCCCCGGCGCCGGCCGGGCGGGACCCGTCACACACACGGCCCCGGCCGGGCGGGGCCCGTCACACACACGGCCCCGGCCGGGCGGGGCCCGTCACACACACGGCCCCGGCCGGGCGGGGCCCGTCACACACACACAGCCCCGGCCCCGGCCGGGCGGGGCCCGTCACACACACACAGCCCCGGCCCCGGCCGGGCGGGGCCCGTCACACACACACAGCCCCGGCCCCGGCCGGGCGGGGCCCGTCACACACACACAGCCCCGGCCCCGGCCGGGCGGGGCCCGTCACACACACACAGCCCCGGCCCCGGCCGGGCGGGGCCCGTCACACACACACAGCCCCGGCCGGGCGGGACCCGTCACACACACAGCCCCGGCGCCGGCCTGGGCGGGGGCACTCAGGGGACATGCCCCCCCCGACGCCCGCGGCAAGCGGCCACTGACCCTCCCAGTCTCCGCTGCAAAGCGGCCTGAGGGTGGGGGCTCTGCCTGGGCCCCTCCCTCCCCTGGGCTGGACGGGAGCGGCTCCCGCAAAGCACCGGGAGATTCCAGCCCCCCGCGTTCCCAGGGGCTCCCCGCCCGGCCTGGGGGCACCTACGTGTGGATGGCTCTGCAGATCTCCTCGGCGCTGCGGCCCGCCTTGCGCAGCGTGATGGCCAGGTTCTTGGCCCGGTTGGCCTCCAGCAGCGTCACCTTGCTGGCCGCCTTGTGCGAGGCCTTGCCCTTGGCGCAGACCAGCTCCATGGCCGGGCCCTGGGCTTTGGTTTTGAAGAGCTCCTCAAACTTGTCCAGGTCCAGGTCCTGGCGGGGGAGGAGAGAACGTCACCTGGCAGGCCCTGCCCCCCAGCCAGGCTGGGCACCGGAGCCGGGCACAGCGCGGCCACATGGGCCATGCCAGCTGCCAGCAAGGCCTGGGGGGACCCCGCCCTGGGCATCCCCGCAGAATGGGGGGCAGCACCCCAGCTAGGGACCTTCCGCCGCCATCCCTGGGCTGGGACCCCCGCTAGGGACCGGCTACCATCCCCAGGGGCCCTGGGCCGAGACCCCCGCTAGGGACCGGCCGCCGCCATCCCCGTGGGCCCTGGGACGGGACCCCCGCTAGGGACCGGCCACCGCCATCTCCGGGGGCCCTGGGACGGGACCCCCGCTAGGGGACCGGCCACCATTGCCAGGTGCCCTGGGCCGGGACCCCCGCTAGGGACCGGCCACCGCCATCTCCGGGGGCCCTGGGACGGGACCCCCGCTAGGGGACCGGCCACCATTGCCAGGTGCCCTGGGCCGGGACCCCCGCTAGGGACTGGCCGCCGCCATCCCCGTGGGCCCTGGGACGGGGCCACTGCCATCTCCGGGGGCCCTGGGACGGGACCCCCGCTAGGGGACCGGCCACCATCGCCAGGTGCCCTGGGCTGGGACCCCCGCTAGGGACCGGCCGCCGCCATCGCCAGGGGCCCTGGGACGGGACCCCCGCTAGGCTGCCTGGGAAGGGCAGGAAGAAGGGGGGGGACAGACCCCATTAGGAATCCCCCATCGCCCTGGGGATGAGTCAGCCCCAGCCCCGGTGCCCCGCTGCTCCCAGGCTGGCAGGAGCACCCGCGCCCTGGCTCCGTGAGCTCCGCTCCGCCCCCCACCGGGACGAGGCCCCCGGGCCTGCCCCCACCTCCAGGATCCTCTCGTCGTCCAGCTCGCTGAAGACGGTGCCGCTGATCTGGTTGGGTTTCAGCGCCGTCCAGTTAAAGACGGGCAGGCGGAACTTGGTCTTGATGGGCTTCTTTATCCGGATGGCTGGGGACAAGGGGGCAGGGAGTGCGTGAAACCGCCTCGCTCACAGCGAGCCCCCAGGGAGCCCCCAGCCCACCGGTGCAGCCGGCCATAGACCTGGGCTGGAAGGACCTGCCCACAATAGCGCCCACCTGTTTTATAGCCCGGCCCCTTACCCAGCATGCACTGCAGCCCCGCCTACAACTCCCTGCACTACAAATCCCAGAATGCTGGGGTCCTTTACTCCCCCCCCCCCCGCCCCCCCACCAGGGTCAGCGCTCGCTGGGCCAAGCCCCTTCTCCTAAAACCCGGCTCGCCCCAGGGAGACCCAGGAACAGATGAAGGGGGCCCTCGAGGTCTCTCTGTCCCACGGGCGGGCATCCCGAAGGCTCCAACTGCTTTCGAGGCTGCCAACCCAACGGCTGGGCTGAGCTGTGGGAACTGGGAGGGAAATTTTCCCGCAACCACAACCCAGGCCTTGAACTCGAGGAGCGGTTCCAAGGAGACCCCCCCACATACCCTACGTGAGATCCTCCCCGCCTGCCCCATGGGAGACCCCCCCACATACCCTACGTGAGATCCTCCCCGCCTGCCCCACAGGAGACCCCCCCCCCGCCTACCCTACGTGAGATCCTCCCCGCCTGCCCCATGGGAGACCCCCCCACATACCCTACGTGAGATCCTCCCCGCCTGCCCCATGGGAGACCCCCCCACATACCCTACGTGAGATCCTCCCCGCCTGCCCCACAGGAGACCCCCCCCCCGCCTACCCTACGTGAGATCCTCCCCGCCTGCCCCACAGGAGACCCCCCCCCCCCGCCTACCCTACATGAGATCCTCCCCGCCTGCCCCACGGGAGACCCCCCCCACATACCCTACATGAGATCCTCCCCGCCTGCCCCACAGGAAGCCCCCGCCCATCTACCCTACATGAGATCTTCCCCGCCTGCCCCACGGGAGACCCCCCCTGCCTACCCTACATGAGATCCACATACCCTACGTGAGATCCTCCCCGCCTGCCCCACGGGAGACCCCTCCACATACCCTATGTGAGATCCTCCCCGCCTGCCCCACGGGAGACCCCCCCCACATACCCTATGTGAGATCTTCCCCGCCTGCCCCACGGGAGACCCCCCCTGCCTACCCTACATGAGATCCACATACCCTATGTGAGATCCTCCCCACCTGCCCCACAGGAGACTCCCTGCCCCGGGAGACCTCCCTCCCCGCCTTACCCACAGGCCCCCACCCCCACGCCCTACGTGAGATCCTCCCCGCCTGCCCCACGGCACACACCCACCCCCCGCCACCGGCCCCAGGGCCAGCACTCCTCGGTCGCCACGCCCTAACAGGGACGCTTCCTACCTGACAAGCCCACGGTGAGGATGACGGAGGGCGAGGCCCCAGGCAGCGGAGGGGCAGGGGGGCACTTGTCTGTGGGGGAAAAGGGAGAGGATGAGGCGCTGGCTCCTCTGGGGGCACCCGGCAGCAATCCCCGGGCCCGGGCCGAGCTTACCTGGCAGCGGTGGGGCCGGCGGGGGCACAGGGGGCGGGGGAGGCGGGGGCGGGGGGGCGACCTCCACAGGAGGCAAGGCCGGGAGGCAGATGTCGTAGTCGGGGACGTCCCCTTCGCCCTCCAGGGGCGGCAGCGGGTCGCCCCCCGGCTCCCCGGGCTGGCAGGAGCCGCAGCGGCGCCGGAAAGCCGCCTCCTTCTCCTTGATGATTCTGCGCAGCGTGTGCACCTGGTGAGTCGTGCTCTCGAAGGTCTCCTGTCCCGGCAGACAGGGGCGGTTAGGGCTGGGTTCCCCCACCCACGGCCGCGGGGGGGGCCGGAGCCGCTGCTCTGCGCTGGCTGCGCCCGGAGCCCCGGAGCCCGGAGTTCGGCATGTGGCCGGGAACACGGCTCCCAGCACAGATTCCCACAGAGCATGCTCAGTAGCCACGCTGGCTCCCCCCAGCCCCCCAGACCTGCTGCTCCCCAGCCCACTGGGCGTCTCAGCAGGAGGACAGGGGGGTGCTGGGAACAGGGCTGGCACGGGACCACCCTTGGCCCATGGACCCCATTGCTGAGCTGCTCCGTCATCCCCCCGGCCCCACGTTAGCCGGGGGGCAGGCGGGTTCCCCGGCCCCGGCCCTGCCCCACACCTTGACCAGCTCCAGCTCTTTCTCTCGCTGCAACAGCTGCTTTTCCAGCTCCGCCACCCGCATCACGTTCTCGTTCTCCAGATCCAGCAGCTTCTCCGTCAACTGCAGAGAGAGCAGGAGGCCGCTGTCACCGGGGGCACCGGGCAGGAGCCGCCGGACACCGGCTACTGGTTCTGCCAACACCCACTGGGCAGCAGGTTCGGACGCAGCCCCCCACCCCCAGCACAAACAGAAAGTGACGCCCCCTCCCGCCCCACGGCAGGAGAACTGGGAATCTGCCCCCCGCCCCTGTGACGCTCCTGGGGGACGTCTGACGTTCCCAGACCCCCAGGGAAGAACCTCTGCAGAATCCACCCAAGGGTAGGGGCCGAGAGCACCCCACACCCCGGCCCCAAGCCCCGGTTCCAGCCAGACCAGAGTGCCGGGCAATCCGCAGATGTGAACGCCGCTCTGTGGGAATTGGACGTGCAGACGGCGCCCTGCTGGGAGGTGGCGGGGTGCAGAGGCCGGGGTGAGGCAGGACCCCGCCTGGCCTGGGGGGGACCCAGCCCCTGGGGCAGACGGGCCGAGATGCCTACGTGGGAAACGTGCTCCTCCAGCTCCTCCACTTTCTCCAGCGCCACGTTCTTGGTCTCCGCGTCCTCCAGCAGCCCCCCCACGTCGAAGACGTTGTCCAGGTAGGCCTGGATCTGCACCAGCAGCTTCTCGCTCTCCGTGTGCCGCGACTTCTGCAGGGCAGGGGAACCCGGCATCAGAGCACCGTCCGCCCACCCACCCCCCTTCCCCAGGGGGCACTGGCCCCTCGGCAGGCCGCCGGCCTGCGTCGAGCACCCGCTTCTCCCCAGCGGCACGGTCCCCAGCCGCTGCTGTCCTCTCGCCCACCCCCATGTCACGGAGAGGGAAACTGAGGCCTGGTGAGGGTGGGCAGCTGCCCTGCGTGAGCCTGGGGGAGTCACTTCCCCTCTCTCCGGGCCTAAGGAACCTTCCTCTCCTCATTCGCATGGAGATTAAACCTCCTGTCCCAGGGCTTAACCCATCCCTGACTATGGGGGAGGGGGCAGGGGCAGGCCTGGGGGGGGGGCAGATCCCCCCCCCACCTCTTCCTATTGCACCTCGCTCTGAAGCAGCCGGTGCTGGGCTCTGGGGGGGCTGCTGTCGCCTGGCCACGTGTCCGTCTCCTCTACTGACAGAGCTGCAGCCCCTGCTCCTGGGGGGGCCTGAGGCTACCGCGACGCGCCTGACGGAGGAGAATTGGGGGTCTCGGGGCCCCCCAGCGCTACCTGCAGGAACTCCTCCAGGCCCAGCTTGGTGAATTCGTACTGCAGGTGCACCCGGAAATTCATGTCCTCCACCGAGTGCACCACGATGTTGATGAACTGCATGCAGGCCACCTGCAAGGGAGGGGGGGAGTCACCACAGGGAATGTGGGGGCAAGATACCCACACCAGATAACCGGCCTTTGGGGGGGGGCTCACGGGGTCTGGGATCCAGACACCAGCCGGCCTTTGGGGGGTGGGGGGTGGGTGGCTCACGGGGTCTGGAATCCAGGCACCAGCCGGCCTTTGGGGAGGGCTCACGGGGTCTGGGATCCAGGCACCGGCCGGCCTTCAGGGGGGGCGGGGGGGGTCACGGGGTCTGGGATGCAGGCACCAGCCGGCCTTTGGGGGGGGGGGTCACGGGGTCTGGGATCCAGGCACCAGCCAGCCTTTGGGGGAGGGGGGTCACGGGGTCTGGGATCCAGGCACCAGCCGGCCTTTGGGGGGGAGTCACGGGGTCTGGGATCCAGGCACCAGCCGGCCTTTGGGGGGGAGTCACGGGGTCTGGGATCCAGGCACCAGCCGGCCTTTGGGGGGCAGGGGGGCGCGGCTCACGGGGTCTGGGATCCAGGCACCAGCCGGCCTTCGGGGGAGGGCGGGGTCACGGGGTCTGGGATCCAGCAGGAGTCATGGGGGCGGGATCCAGGCCTGCCCAACGTGGGCGGCTGTTCTCCAGTGACTCGGCTGCCAGGCACTTGCTACAGACCCCCTGGGAGGGCAGCGCTGGCCCCACTCTCCCCAGGTGGGGGCTACCCCCGAGCCCGGGGGGAGGGGGGAGGCTGGACTGCTCACCATGAAATCGATGCTGCTGTCCTCGTTCCGGAAATAGTCCATGAGCTTCTCAAAACGGTGCGTCTCTTTGCAGACCTGCAAGGCGCCCGCAGACGGGTTAGCACCTGGCCCGCGCACAGCTCTCCCTAGGGCCTCGTGCCCATCCCCCCGGCATCGGGCCACGCTCCGCTCTCCCGGCCTGCAGCTCCCAGGGCAGCTGGAATGGGCTGGACAGAGCATCCCCCGGGCGCCCCTAGAGATGGGTCACCCAGGCTAAGAGCTGGCCCCCGTCTCTGCCCCCCACGATGCCCCTCCCAGCCCCCGCAGCTTGGCGCCCCCTTGTGGCAGGGCCGGGCTCACCTCTTTGAAGTTGTCGAAGGCAGCGAGGATGATTTCGTGGCCCCCCCTCACCAGGCAGACAGCCGCCAGCAGCTCCAGCACCAGGGCCTTGGTCCTAGGGGGCGACCGACGGGCTCAGTGACTCACCCACAAGCCCTGCGCTGCCGGGGGCTCCTCTGTCTGCCAGGGCTGACTCCCGGGCTGGGGGGACAGTCCCAGACAGCCAGGTTCCCGGTGGGGATCGGGGAGTCCAGTGTCTGCCAGCTGCTGCGGGCACCGTCCCACGGGGCCTGGACTGAGACCCATCAAACTCATTTCACGCGCCGGCCACCCAGCTGCCGGTCAGGGTCTGTGGCTACCAGCCTGGGCTGGAGGGGAAAGCTGCTGGGCCACAGAACCGTTCTGCCACGGCCTGTAACGCCCACGCTCTCCCCCGGCCCGGCCTGGCTCCTCGCTGAGACAGGCCCAGGAAGGGGCCTCGCCCCCGGCGGAGAACCAGGGAAGGGACACAGAGCCAGCAACCCAGCCGGGAAAGGGGCCCCCATCGGCTGCCGCTCGGCCCGGGGAGGCGCCTTACCTGGGGTTCTTGTTATTCAGGCTGAGCGCGATCTCGTTAACGGCGTGGGGATGGGACATCACCAGGTTGAATCCGTACTGAGGAGGGAGGGAAAGGCCGGGAGCGGGGCGTTAGCAACAGCAGGATAGCCAGGAACAGGGGCCCGGGGGCAGGCGGGGTACACAGCCCCGACACACACACACAACATAGCCCCCCCACACAACACAGCCCCCCCACACAACACAGCCCCTTCGCTTCCCAGCAGCTCAGGACAGGGCTGCAGGAGGCCGTGCCGGGTTTCACCCGGAGCAGCCCCTGGGCTCCCCGCTTGCTTAGAGACGTTGATTTTTTTCTCTCGTGTAAAATTCCCCAAGTTCACAATTTTTTTGCACCAGGGGAAACTCAAACCCAGGCGCTACCTGCTGCCCGGTCCCAGCTGATGTAACAGCTGCTCCGGCCGGGCCTCACAGGAGAAGTTGCCGGAGTCTGGGAGGGCTACGCACCCTCCTGCTTCAGGGCTGCAGCCGCGACCGGAGTCAGGAAGGGAGGTGACCCCATTGCCCCCTGCAGGGATTCCTGCCCCTCCTCCTGGGGGCAGGTCCGGGGACTCGACGCAGCCCGATGGCAGGGGCAGTACCGCTGAGGCGGACCCCCATGGCCCCCCGAGTCCGTGGTAGGCGCTGGGTACCTGGTAGTTCATGATGGCACGCAGGCACATGATGCAGACGTGGACGTCGTCCTTCTGGCTCACCAGCCGCGAGTTCTTCAGGGCCTTCCTGCTGGGCAGGGTGCTGCAGCTGGCAAAGACACGGCAGCCTGGGGTCAGCGAGCCCCGGAAGGGGCTGCCTGGCGACCGCCGAGCCGGGCACCGCCCCAGCCCGCTAGCTCACGAGACTCGGACTCCGGCAGCGACCGAGCATCTCTGTGCTGCTGCCCTGCCTCCCCCCAGCGCCTGCCCCGTGCCCGCCGCTGCACCCGCCCGCCACGCCCTGCGCCTCGTGCCCCCCTCGCGGCCGGCGCTGCACCCACCCGCCCGCCACGCCCTGCGCCTCGTGCCCCCCTCACGCCCGCCGCTGCACCCGCCCGCCACGCCCTGCGCCTCGTGCCCCCCTCGCGCCCGCCGCTGCACCCGCCCGCCACGCCCTGCGCCTCGTGCCCCCCTCGCGGCCGGAGCTGCACTGACCCCGCCACGCCCTGCGCCTCGTGCCCCCCTCACGCCCGATGCTGCACCCACCTGCCTGCCACGCCCTGCGCCTCGTGCCCCCCTCACGCCCGCCGCTGCACCCACCCGCCCGCCACGCCCTGCGCCTCGTGCCCCCCTCGCGCCCGCCGCTGCACCCGCCCGCCACGCCCTGCGCCTCGTGCCCCCCTCGCGGCCGCCGCTGCACCCGCCCGCCACGCCCTGCGGCTCGTGCCCCCCTCGCGCCCGCCGCTGCACCCGCCCGCCACGCCCTGCGGCTCGTGCCCCCCTCGCGCCCGCCGCTGCACCCGCCCGCCACGCCCTGCGGCTCGTGCCCCCCTCGCGCCCGCCGCTGCACCCGCCCACCACGCCCTGCGGCTCGTGCCCCCCTCGCGCCTGCCGCTGCACCCGCCCGCCCGCCACGCCCTGCGCCTCGTGCCCCCCTCGCGCCCGCCGCTGCACCCGCCCGCCACGCCCTGCGCCTCGTGCCCCCCTCGCGGCCGGCGCTGCACCCACCCGCCCGCCACGCCCTGCGCCTCGTGCCCCCCTCGCGCCCGCCGCTGCACCCGCCCGCCACGCCCTGCGGCTCGTGCCCCCCTCGCGGCCGGCGCTGCACCCACCCGCCCGCCACGCCCTGCGCCTCGTGCCCCCCTCGCGGCCGGCGCTGCACCCACCCGCCTGCCACGCCCTGCGGCTCGTGCCCCCCTCGCGGCCGGCGCTGCACCCACCCGCCCGCCACGCCCTGCGGCTCGTGCCCCCCTCGCGCCTGACGCTGCACCCACCTGGCTGCCATGCCCTGCGCCTCGTGCCCCCCTCGCGCCCGGCGCTGCACCCACCCGCCCGCCACGCCCTGCGGCTCGTGCCCCCCTCGCGCCTGACGCTGCACCCACCTGCCTGCCATGCCCGGCGCCTCATGCCCCCCTCGTGCCCAGTGCGAACCTGCGCTTTGCACACTCCTCGGCGTGCACCGGGGAGGGGTGTGCACAGGCCCGGCCCTGGAGGAGTAACCAGCCCCACCCCTTCCCCAGCTGCGGGCACTGGGCAATGGGGCACACACAGCCCGGCCCTTGCGCCAGCCCACTGCAGGGAGGGAATGTGGCATACTCCTGCTGCGCCGGGATCCCAATGCTGCGGCCCCAACCCCCCTGGTTCAAACCCCCGGCCGGGCGGGGGCCACGCGGCCAGCGAGCTGGAGCCCCACGGGCCACGCCGGGCAGGGAGGAGTCTGTGTCCTTCAGCTCCCGGCCACACCCACCCTGCCTTGCTCAGACGCAGTGACACCGATCCAGGCAGCTCACCGTCTCGGCAGGGGGGAACCGGGAAGGGACCGGCCCGAGTCACGCAGCAGGTCGGTGGCTGTGCTGGGAACAGAACCCAGGTGTCCTGTGCCCCAGCGCAATGTCCTGTCCACGAGGCCACACCCTCACCTGTCCCGCCCCCCCCACCGCTGCACCCACAGAGACGCCCCCCTGCTGACAGCCCCCAGCCCCTGGCTCTGCTCTGAGCGGGATCGGGGCGATCTCCGGGGGCAGCTCCCAGAGCCCCATCAGAGGCGCCGCATGGAGCAGGCAGGGCACGGCACACAGAGCGGGAGGGCACTGGCTGGGTAATGCAGGGTCTGTGGAGGGGCAGGACACACGGGGGGCCACAGGGCAGAGCGGGGGGGGCACAGGGGTCTGCTGGCGCCGAGGGAGCGAGGGAGAGACGCGCTGGGCAGTGGGGAGAGCGCAGAGTGAGAGGGAGGCGGAGTCGGGGGGCCGGTAGGTGGAAAAATGAAAGGGGGGGGGGAGAGAAAGAGACGCGCATGCGCACACGTGTGCGAACACCCAGATGCGCACACATCGACACGCCTGACTGAACACCCGAGATGCACACGTCGACGCCATGCACACACACCCATCTGTGCAATGTCCACCCCTACGCAGACTCACGCACCCCCACGCTGCTGAGCGGAGTGGAAAGGCGCAGCGCGTGGGGCCGGCAGGGGGGCCTGGGGCCGGCGGGTACTTACCCAGCGAGAGGTGGGGCAGGCGCAGCCAGAGGACAGAGAGAGAGAGCACAGGCCAGAGAGACGGGCAGGCAGAGCGAGAGGGAGACGGGCCCTGGAAGCAGAGAGAGGAGGGCGCGTTACTGACACCCCCCCGCCCCCCCCGGGCAGAGGCAGGACACGGGGCTGGCAGCAGAGAAGGGGACAGGCCGGCCCCGGGGAAGCGAGAAGGGGGCACGTGTCTGGGGGGGGGCAGATGGTGCGTAGCATAGAGCAGAGCAGGCAGATGCAGAGTGCGCGGGGAGCAAGGACCATGCGGGGGGGGGTGGGGTGCGTACAATAGGGCAGAGCAGAGGGGGGTGTACCAGGCAGGCGGATACATACCCTGGGGGGGGGGAATCATACTGCAGAGTTGGGGGAGGGGGTGACATACCGCAGGGCACAGAGGGTATGTGGGTAGGTACCATAGGGCAGAGGGAGAGGGGTGTATACGTACCATAGGGCAGGGCGAGGGGATACGTACCATAGGGCAGAGATGGGGGTACATACCACAGGGCAGAGGGGGGTACACACCATAGGGCGGGGGCAGGGTACATACCATAGGGCAGAGGGGGGGGGTACACAGCGTAGGCTGGGGGCGGGGTATACACCGTAGGGCAGAGGGGGGTACACACCGTAGGGCGGGGTACACACCGTAGGGCAGAAGGGGGTACACAGCGTAGGCCGGGGGCGGGGTATACACCGTAGGGCAGAGGGGGGTACACACCGTAGGGCGGGGTACATACCGTAGGACAGAGGGGGGTACACACCGTAGGGCAGAGGGGGGTACACACCGTAGGGCGGGGTACATACCGTAGGACAGAGGGGGGTACACAGCGTAGGGCAGAGGGGGTACACAGCGTAGGCCGGGGGCAGGGTACATACCGTAGGACAGAGGGGGGTACACACCGTAGGGCAGAAGGGGGTACACAGCGTAGGCTGGGGGCGGGGTATACACCGTAGGGCAGAGGGGGGTACACACCGTAGGGCAGGGTACATACCGTAGGACAGAGGGGGGTACACACCGTAGGGCAGAAGGGGGTACACAGCGTAGGCCGGGGGTGGGGTATACACCGTAGGGCAGAGGGGGGTACACACCGTAGGGCGGGGTACACAGCGTAGGCCGGGGGCGGGGTATACACCGTAGGGCAGAGGGGGGTACACAGCGTAGGGCAGAGGGGGTACACAGCGTAGGCCGGGGGCAGGGTACATACCGTAGGGCAGACTGGCGCGCAGAGCGGGCGAGGCTGTTGGTGAAGGGGGCAGACAGGGTTATGGGGTGCTGCAGATCCTCGATGGATCTGCTCCAGGATTTCAGCTTTTCTAGCGCGCCGTCCTCGCCGCTTTCCAGACCCTCAAAATCAAACCTGGGCGGGAGAGGGGGACACACACACACGCACGGAGGCTTCATGGCAAGCGGCGGAGCGGGGAGGCCCGGAGCTGGGGGCGCGGGGACGGGACTTGGGTGCGCGAGCGAGGGCTGCAAGCGCACACGGACGCATTAGCAGCCTGGCAGGCGTAGCGGCTCGAGTGCGCCCCTGCTCGCAGCAAGCGCCCCGGCACCAGGGCAGAAATTCACTTCTCCTCCGGGGGCTCCCGCTTTCAAACACCTGCCCCGGAGCCGCCAGCCCCCGCCCCCCAGGGCTCGCAGCAGGCGGGTCTGTGTCAGGAGCCCTGCGAACATCACGGCCTGGGGCACCCGGGGCAGAGCCGCCAGGGAAAATCCCGGCCCCCGTTCAAACGCTCGTCTCCGGCCAGCGAGCGAACAGGGCACGAAATGGCCAACGCTGGGGCGGTGAGAGGGTCCCAATGGAGACTCTCCTCCCCCCATATTAGCAACAAGTGGTGCCGGGTGCAGAGCACTTTGGCCCTATTCCGCCCTGCCCTTGGCCGCCGGAGCCAGGGCCCGGAGAAGGGAGAGCAGGAGCGCCCACTCCCCTGCCTCAAACACATGCATGAGGACGTCTGAAGGGCAGCAGCCAACTGAGAACTGGAAATGCTTTTTCACACCTGGTGCCATTGAACTGTGGAACTCACCGCCACAGGAAGTCGTTGAGGGCAGGACCGTAGCAAGATTCAGTCTCCAGCTTCGGGGTGCTGGCCAATCTCTAACTCTTAGGGTCAGGATGACCCTTAATGGGAGGCAGATGAGCCCACTTCTGCCAGCCACGGGGGCCTCACACCTTGCCCTGAAGCACGTAGGCCAGCTGGCCCTTGGCTCCAAGCCAGTCGGGGAATCGCCACGTTCCCAAGATGAGGGAGCCCAGTGGCGTCAGGCTAGCTGGGATCACACGGCCTTTACTTGGGAACATGCTGATCTGTTCAGGAGACCCAGCCTGAGCAGACTGAGCCGGCCGGCACAGGCCGATCGCTGACGGGGCACCTGCAAACCCTGACCTCACCCGCTCTGCCCAGGGGGCCGAGGAGCCCCCGGTGGCGCCGCGCATGCGGTACTTACATGACAGCACACTGCGCGAAGGAGAGATACTCCACCAAGACGTCCAGGCCCTTGTTCTCGTCATTGAGAAACTCCCGAACCCACCTGCAGAGCGGAGCGGAGCAGAGAGCGAGTCACCCCAGGGGACGGCGAGCCGACGCGGTGCCTAGCGCCCACGCTGGCCTCCTGCCTCGGGGCGAATCTCAGCCACGGTCCGGAGCCCCCCCACCAGGCGAGACGCCAGCGGCGCCGTGCCAGGCCAGGAGACCCTAGCTGGGAGGAGGCCTGGGCTGGAAAAGGGGCAGGGACTTCGGGGGACACGGACACCGCCCGGCACTGTGTGATCACATCACACCCAGCCCACACCCCAGAGCCAGGGTCTGTGCACGCCACGGAGCCTGGAGAACAGAGCTCAGGGCCCTGTGCTCCCTTTTCCCTTCCCGTCACTCCTGAGCCACCCCAGCCAGGGACCCGACGGCTGGATTTGGGCACCCGCCCGGTGGGGTTTTCACCAGCAGCCGCAGGGCAGAGGCCCCTGTGAAAAGCCGGCCCTTGGGGAGCTTTGTCCTGGGGCGGTTGCCGCTCACGGGCCGAGAACCCGGCCGAGTCAAGGAACTCAGGGTTAAGCCGCCCTCGGCCCACCCTGCTCCAGACACCTGCTGCGGCCTGTAGATTGCAGCCCCTCCAGGCACCCCCGGCCGCCTGGCTGTTATCTCGCAGGGCCAGAGACTTCGGCTCCGCTCTGGGTGGTGCTGGAAAGCGGCTTCCCCACCCCTGCGCCCCCAAATCGCTCGCAGGCCAATTTCTCCTCCCCCGGCTCAGGGGTTCCTGGGCCAGGAGCTGGGTGCTGGGGGACCCCTGCCCGGCACACACGGCCCGGCCCTGCCCGCGGTCGCGTTACCCGGCAGGGAGCAGGGGCGGGGCCAGCACATGTGTTATTCAGTTGGGGGCACACGTGTGTCATGGGGGGGTGCAGGGGTGACATTTCCCGAAGCGCGGGGCTGGGGGCCGTGCGAGCTGGCGTGGCTCAGACCCCGGAGCTGTCCTGGAGCCATTTCCCCGGTGGGGGGAGGGGCAGGCGAGCCCGCCCATTTCCTGTCTGTCTGCGCTCCAGCGCCTCGCCCCCGGCTCGTTTCCTGTCTGAGGCCGCGCTGCTATTTTAGGGCTCTCGGGGGGAGGAGGGGTGTAAAGGGCACCTGGGCTGGCGACGACAAACCCAGCCGCTGCTGCAGCCCGGGGGTGGGGGTGGGGGACCCCACGTGGACCCTGAGTGGCCCCATGTGCCAGCGGTAGCACGTGTCAGCCTGTGTGTGTGTAAGCATGAACACGTGTCTGTGTGCGAGAGGCCACGTGTGTGTGTGCACACCCAGGGAATGTGTGGACCGCTCTTGTGCATCAACCCGGTCTGCTGCCCCTGGCCTCAGCCGGTCTGGGGCTGGCCCCAGGGAGAGACGGGCAGGCAGCCTCCTCCCCCGCACTCCATGGCAGCTCCTGCTCTCCACCTGCTGCCCACGGGGACCCGGGCGGGGGACGCCAGCACCCCCTTGCTCTATGGATGACACAGGGACTGACGGGCTCAGAGCAGGGGCCCATCTAGCCTGGTATCCCGTCTCTGGCAGGGGCCAGCACCCGCTGCTTCCAAGGGAGGGGCAAGAAATCCTGCAGCGGGGAGTCCCGGGGAGAGGAGAGACAAATGGCCGTCTCGCGGCAGTCCTGTGTGGAACCCAGCGGGGCCCCAGGGCTGATGGCATGAACCCCCCAGAGCAGGGGGAGCTGGGCATAAGCCACCACACGGGAGAGCCAGGTTTCTCCGACCCCTCCACAGAAACTCCCCAAAGCAGGACAAAGAGCCCAGGGTGCTGATGCTTTAAAACCCTGAGGCTGCGTGGCTCAGGGGAGACTCACAGGGCCACAGAGGAAGAGACGGGGACCCTGGGGAGGTGAGGGGGGGGTTAGCTGCAGGAGGAGCGGCCTAGGTCAAAGCAAGCGGCCATGGAGAAAGAGGCTAAGAAAACAAGCCATCGTCGCAGAGCAGGACTCTGGACACCCCCAGAGGCCTATGACCCCAGACCAAAGAATGCTCTGGAGCGCTGGGGAAACTGAGGCAGGGTTTATTATTTTTCGTCTCGCTCTCTGTATTTCTCCTGCTATTCAGTCACGAGCCACGGTGTTAGGATCCCGTGCAAAGTCTCTGGGCGTGTTCTGTGTTAGACCTACCCCGTGCCCTTGTGGTGTTCACGGCGGGCCCAGAGCCCCGCCTGGCATGAGTGCTGGGAGAGGGGGTGTCCAAGCTATGGGGGGGCTGATGGGTCAGCACGGTCTCGGGGACTGGGCAGTTGGACTGCAGGGTCTGAGGGCTCTGGAGAGGGTGCTAGACAGAGGCCACGCGCCTTGGGACCCCCAGCCTGGGCTCAGTTTAGACTCCACAGGTTTAAAACCCACAGCCCAGCGATTGGGGGTAGCCGGGGGGCTGTGGACCTGGGACAGAGCGTTCAGAGAGACCCGTGGTCTCATTCCCACGGTGACTGTCCCACCCTGTGGCCCCTCAGTTTCCCAGCTCCCCCCACCCCACCCGGCCCTTCTGTGCGCCCCCCCTCCCCGGTGCAGGATGTCAGCTCCGGGCTCAGCATCCGCGGGAAGGAGCGCCTGGCTGCTGTGAGCCCGCGGCCCTGGCCAAGGACAGGAACAATCCCGGTTCCCGTGCCAGCTGGTATTTCCCCTGCAGCTGCAGCTGGGCCCGCACGGGGCGGGAGGCGCCGCCCGCTGAGCCGACACGGCCCTGGGAACGTTGGGCCGGGCCACAGCCGCGGGGCGGTGTCAGACGGGGCGAGGGCGCGGGGGGAAGGCGGCTGACGGCAGCGCTGTACCCCGGCCCGCCCAGGCCAAAGGGAAGCCAGGCCGCAGGGCCGGTCAGCCTGCGGGGTCACTGCCTGCACCCCTCCCTGCAGCACGTACATCAGCGTGCTGGCCAAACGGAGCCTCAAAGAGCCAGGGCACAGGCCATGGGGTCGGGGCACAGTGCTGGGAGCCCTGGGTTCGAATCTCGGCTCTGCCACAGGCCAGCTGAGGGACCTTGGGCCAGTCTATTCCCCTCCCTGGCCTCAGTTTCCCCATCCATCCTGACCCTGGGAGCAGGGTCTGTCTCTCGCTCAGTGTGCGCACAGCGCCGGGCACCATGGGACCCTGACCTCTAACCTCCCACTCCTCTTCGGGAGCCGGTTCTGGTCCGACAGACACGATGAGCCCGGATCCATCCCAACGCTCCCTGGGCTTCCCTGCACCCACCCCCAGCCCTGGCATGAGCCAGCAAACCCCCTCGCCCTTGGCACACCGGAGCTGGGGAGCGTCTGGCTTGGGCAGCCAGGCTCCGTATTTATTCCTGTTCTTTGCTTCAGCCTCAGGTCGCCCCCCACAGCCCCTTCCCCTTCCTTTCACTCTTACTCTTTGCAGAGTTCCCACCAGTGTAACCTACTTAACCCACCGGGCTCCACGGCGCCCTCCTCTGCCCCCGGCCCCTGTAACCACCCCCGTCGAGTGCTTTTCCCCCGGGAGCCATGGGCACAGGAAGGAGAAGTAGAATTCTGCCCATTTTAGAAAAGGGGAAACTGAGGCACAGAGCAAGGCAGTGACCTATCCCTAAGCATTACCCGAACCCTACCCTAGCGAGTCCGTGGCAGACACAGCAACCGACCCCCGGTCCCCTGGCTCCCAGCCCTGTGCTCTACCCACTGCGCCAGGCTCCCGCCAGCCCCGCCTCTCCGCTTGCATGCTTCAGCCAACGGTCACCCTCCCTCCGGCCCTCGGCACCAGGGGAAACGCTTGTTGATTTGCCGAGCGGTTTGCCACAGAGCTGCGTGGCGGCAGGAAGCGAGGGGTGCAGGGGGCTGGGTTCTCGAGCCAGGCCTGGTCTACACGAGACGCGAGGCCTTGCAGATACACCCTGGGCCGGGAGCAACACTCGAGCTCCCAAGCACAGAGGGCAGCAGCTGGTCGCTGCAGCCAAGAAGTCTGGGCACAATCAGGGCCACCTGGGGGGAGACAAAAGGGGAGGTTGGCCCCGGGCCCCCCCTTGGAGAGGGCCCCCGAACCGAGCGGCGTAGCAGCCTGGCATGTCCCTCACGCTGGAGGGGTGGGTGGGCCAAACCTGAGCGGCGCTGCCAGCCCATATGCCAGGGATCTCGTCTCACCCGGCAGGGCACGGCACTGCCAGGGCAGAGAACTCCCCAGCAGGCAGCCCGGGGCACCCTGGCACGAGGGGGGCAGGGTGGGGAAAAGGGCCGCGGCTGCTACGGACGACGCCACAGCTGCAGCGAGGGGAGAGCCGAAGTCCGGAGCGCATGGGGACTTGGACGGGGCACGGAGCGGAGCCGAGCCCACCGCTCCAGGCCGAGCCCGGCTGCCCGGTGGCACCTACCCGATGTGGTTGGTCCTCAGGGAGATCTCCAGCTCCCGCAGCACTTTGGTCGATTCCTGCACCCTCCGTCTGAACTTCTGCCAACAGAGCCCCCCCGTTAGGAACAGCAGCCAGCCCCGGGACCCGGGCCCAGCCCTCCCTCCGCCCCGGGCAGACACCACCTCCCCGCCCAGACCAGACCCATCGGCAGCAAAGCCAGCACCGTGCACGCTCTGGGGCCGGGACCGTCTGTCCTGCGTTTGCAACAGCTACAGATCAGACAGCTCCACTTTACCAGGGGGACCCAGGGGGCAGATTCCCCAGAGCTCTCCTGGCCAGATCGGCAGGGATTTACCACCCACGGACGGGGGCAGATCCCCACCCCACCCAGCAGCCCCCACTGATTGAGGAGACGGCCTACAACGGCACGGAGCCGATCTGTGACTGCCAGCAGCAAGTCTCTCCGACGGCCGGGGACGGGACTCTACATGGGGAGGGCACTGAGTTCTAGAGAGAATTCTTTCCCAGGGGTCTGGCTGGTGGGTTTTTCCCACATGCTCAGGGTCTAACTGATCCCCATATTTGGGGTCGGGAGGGAATTTCCCCCCAGGTCAGACTGGCAGAGACCCTGGGGGGGTTTCGCCTTCCTCTGCAGCCTGGGGCCTGGGTCACTTGCAGGTTTAGACTAGTGTCAATGGTGGATTCTCTGTTACATGAAGTCTCTAAACTGCGATTTGAAGAGGTCAGTGACTCGGCCAGAGGTTCTGGGTCTATTACAGGAGCGGGCGGGTGAGGGGCTGTGGGCTGCAGCACGTCGGAGCTCAGACTAGCTGATCACAATGCTCCCTTCTGGCCTTAGCGTCTACCAGGTTTTCCAAGCACTCGGTGTCCAAGGTTAAGCCCCTATTTTGATCCCTAAATGCCGCGTCGCCAACCCCAGGTGTCCGAGGGTCGCGAGCCCGCCCCGATAAGCAGGAGACCAGCTTATTCGTGTTAAGGGTATTTTTAAAAATAACAAACCCCAAAGTTTTTCTGTGATTTGCCTTTTGGTTCGTGTGTCTGAGCTTCTCTCGGCAACCCCAGCAGCTAGAAACTTCCTGCGTTTTAAATGAAAGCGGAGATTCCCCCAACTTCTCAGGACTCCAGGAGCTGGGGCTTTGGGAAATCCAGGAGAGCCAGCAACACTCTCACGGGAAGCCGAGCTCCTTGGAAACTCTGGCTCCTGCCACCCTGTCCCCTAAGATCTAATTCAGGACTCCCGGAGCGTCCCCGCTCTCCCTGTAATCGCAAGGTTTGGGTGGCTATTTCTGTAACCACAGACGGTTTGTTCTGGAGGAGGCGCTGCCCAGGGAGGGGGCCGCTCCGCGCTCGCCAGGCGCCCAGGGCGAGTCCAACGAGCACAGCTGCGGTCGGAGCACAGCGTCGGCGCGACGTGCCCGTGATGCCCCAACAAACTCACTCTCGGCCTGCGCTGCTGGGAAACCCGCGAGCCCCGAGAAACGCCCCGCGTGGCAGGGCTGGGAGCCAGGACCCCGGCACGGGCGTCTCTCGCTTCAGCACCCTCCAAGCACCCCTGGGTTTGGATTTGTAACAGGAGAGTCTCCATGGCCACAGCTCACGGCCGCCGTGCGAGCCCCCCCAGCTCACGGCCGCCGTGCGAGCCCCCCCAGCTCACGGCCGCCGTGCGAGCCCCTTACCTTCCGAGTGACGCCGGGGTCCAGGAAGGTCTGCAGTTTCTGGATGTAGGTATGGGGAGGGTTCTTCACCTGGAACCTCTCCTGGAGGTGGGGAAAGAGCATGATCGTGGGTGTCAGAATGGGGAGGGAGTCGCGGCCGGGTGGGGGGGAAGGCGGGGGCATCACCGGCTGGGACGGAGCAAACGCTGCAAGGGGCGTGCATGGCTCTGACTCACTGCTCCCATTAGCCTCCACCCCGGATAACCCCGACGGCGTCCGTGGCCAGCCCTGAGCACAGACCGATTCCTGCGTCCATGCGGACCCGGCCGTGGCGCTGTTCCCAGGAGCCCCAGCTCCCCCCTGCTCCCAGCCTTCTGCCCACTCAGACCCAGAGCTGCCTGCCACCCTGCCCTGGAGCCACGCTGCTCTGCCCCCGAGGGTCGGCCCTGGCCCCGCCGCGCACTCCGGCCTGGGAGCTGGAGGAGACGCTCCCGACCTTCCTGGGCTAGCCTCCCCAGCCCAGCGCTTGGCCCAGAACGGGCTCGGCGCGGCACCTCCTGGGCTAGCGGACGCGGGGCCCAAAGCCACGGCTCCCGGAGGACGTGGCTGGCGGGGAGGCTTTGGGGGCAAGAGCCAAACACAGAGCAATGCATTGTGGGAGGGAGCTGGGGAACCCTGCCCCGGCTCAGCTGCCCCTCGGCCTCCGGCGCCAGCCTGGGCTGCTGCTCGCGGGGTTACGGCCCCGCCCCGGTACCTGGTCACAGATCAGGTCCCATTTCTTCTCGTTGTCGTATTGGCGCAGGAGCCGGGCTTTGTCAGGAGGGAGGTTCATGGAGCTCTGCGGAGAGGAGAGACGACAGGCGACGTGAGGGGGGGGGGCTGCCGGCGGCTGGGTCTGAGCCGCGCCCCCTCCCCGCCGAGCCCCACACCCTGGCCCTGCTGCTGACGGCTAGGACTGGCCTGAGCAGGAACCGAGGCAGCCCCAGACACGCTGCCGACGTGGAGGGGTCCAGTGGCAACGTGCGCTGGGGTGGTGCCAATGCCCCCCAAGGCCCCGGCCCAGCTCCCGGCCCCTGCCCACCCCGGGCTGGCTCCAACCAAGCACCTCTGGAGGCATTTAAATGAGGCGGTTCCTCCCCCGGGGTCCAGCACCATGCCCGTCTGGGGATGGGGGGCGCTGTGCCACTCCTGAGCCGTAAGGCCGGAGGTCTTGAGCACCTGGGGTCACTGAAGGTCCCATGTTGTTAATTTGTGCTGCCAGTCCAGGGGTCCGGGTCCTGCTCCGGCCACCCTGGGACCCTCAAACGGGGCCACATCCCCAATGGGTGCAAATCAGCACCACGCCCCCGAGATGCCCAGCAGCCGTCTCCTCCCGTTATGCGCCCCACATCTCCGGGGCAGAGCTGGGGCGAGAGCCCTGCCCCATAGCGTGGCCTGCTCCCTCCGGATCCTGGGGGGAGGGAGCCGGGGGGACATAGGTTCCCTTAACCCCCGCGAGTGGCCGGTCTCCTCGGTGGTGGTCCGGGAGCAGAGGGGAAGCAGGTCGGGGCCTGGTTCCCAGTGGTGGGCGAGGGGGAGCGGGAGAGGGAGCTCGGATTTGCACAGCCGCACTAAGACATGACTTCATCCCCTAATGGCTTTAGCACACGCAGCACCGGCGAGGGGGGAACGAGCCCACCAGGACCCCCACACTGCCACATGCGCCCCCCACGCCTGCCTCAGGGGTTCAGAGACGGGGCAGCGTCCGGCCCCCCCGCACACAGAGCCGCACCACGGGCGAACAGCGGGCAGACGACCTGCCAGACCCCCGGCCCAGAGCCTCTGGCTGCGTCCCGGCCTCCGTGGAAATTCAGGGCGGCTCCAGCCGCACAATGGCCCTTTTGTTCCGGGGCGAGGAGCTCTGGTCTCGGTGTCTCCCAGCCACGGCGCTGGCCAGCCCACGGGGCCCACGGCATTCCTGGGCCCTGCCCGACCGCCCTCCGGTGGCTGCACCCTTCGAGGAGCCCGGCCTCCCGGGCACCAGACAGGTTTCCTCCTGGCTGTGACCTCGGGCCCCTCCCGGCCTGTGTCGGCCTTGCCTGCTTAGACTGTAGGCGGCCCGGGGCAGAGACTGGCTCCAGGCCCTGATCTCAGCGGGGCATCCCCGCACGGCTGGAGCGCCGCTCCTCTCCCATCTCTCCAGCCCCTGCACCGCGCTCCGGAGGTGGGGCTGGCCCCAGGACTGGGCATCAGCGGGAGTCCAGTGGTGTCTTCACGCGTTGCTCACTGACACGGCTGCGAGCACTAGTGCAAGCAGGGCACCTGCATTTGCACGCAAAGACTCCTGCCCACGTGCGACTAGCCCCCCCCAGACACTCCCCCATTCACTGGGCACAGGCCTGGCGCTGGAGCGGCTTCTGTGGGGAGCGCTCGGGGCTGAGCGGGCGCTTTCCACGCTCGCTGCACAGCGCGGCTCGTCGGGTCTCCTTCCTGCGACTGCCGTCGCACGAAAGTTCTCCGCATCACAGACCCATCGCTTCCGGTCTACACCAGCTTCCTCACAGCGCTAACCGCAGCCCGGCTCCCGCCGGAGTGCCACTCAGCCACTTCCTGCCATGATCTGCGCGGGGAGAGATGGGCCAAGTGGGGCGGGCGCAGGGGGGGGGGGGCAGGGGCTGCCACCACTTCCCAGCTCCAGCGAGGCCTGGCAGCCGGCGGCATTGGGCGGCTCCCTCCCCACTCGCTCACCCCGCAGAGCAGACTGGGAGGTTTCACCCCCGGAACTAGGCCCAGCGTCCTGTGGGGGCAAAGGCCCCAGGACCCAGCACCGGCCCCACCAGCGTCTGCCCTGGCCAAGTGCTCAGCCCCCCGCGCCACGCTCAGCCTGACACCAGGCCGTTGACTCTGGGCCCGGGCGGGGAGCGCTCGGACAGTCGGTCCCCAGCGTCTCCGGGACACGGCTGTTTGCCTGGGTGCCCGGCGCCATCAGCTCCCCCCACGCTCTGTTTGTTCGAGGCAGGAGACCCAGCACCCCGGTCCCACGCCAGCCGGGAGGGCGGGAAGCTCTGGCTCCTGCCAGGCAGTGCCATGGACGACGCGTGTTGGCGTCTAACCGAGGTCCTTTGTGGGGGGGCCGGGGGCCCCCTGAAGGATACCGGGAGCATTCAGGTCTCTTCCCTTCTACGTCCCCTTTCCCTGGGCACCCCATGCCCTGCCCAACCCGCGGGCGAAGGGCCAGGTGGTGATGGACCGATGCCTCAGGGCCTGGCAGCCGCTGTGTCCTGGAAGCAGGGGAGTCAATGCTGGCGACGGGGCCAAGCAGCTCTGTGGGTTTCCTACGGAGGGTCCCGGTTCGGCCCCCTCGTGATCCAAGCCTGCAGGAAACGCCACCACAAGCCGCTGGACACGGAGCGTCATCGTGAGGCCTTTGGGGCCAGATCCTCCCCCGGGCAGTGGGCCAGCTCTTTGCTGCGGCCTCAGAGCACACGCAGGGGGCCCAGGGGCCGGATTCTCTCTCCCGTCCACCGCCAGACCCCTAGGAACTGCAAGAGGGGAACGGGGTGCTGTCTCTCCGGAACCGCACCGTACGGCCACGGCACGACGTAAAGGCCACCGGCCACCTCCCCCGCTGGCCCAAGTCACTGCCGGCCACTGGTGCCCGGAGGGTTCAGGTCAGGACATCTCCCCAGCCCATCGACCCAGATACCACGTGTGACGAAATAGGACTGTTGTTAATGTTTTCCCTGAGTACCGTGTGGGTGCCTCGGTTTCCCTATGCAGTGCTTGAGTATCTAGGTGGTGGGACAAGGGTGCATGATTGTTACAGAGCCCTAGGGCAGGGGCCTGGACACAGAGAATGGCCGACACTCTGTCTCCTAGCAACTGATGGCCCCGGCCCCTTCCCTGCAAAGGTGAGAGCTGAAGGTGTTGGAACAAAGGGATCAGGTGACCTCCTGGCCCGGGAAGCAGACAAAGGAGAGGGGAGGGGCTGGACAGTTTCAGTTTGGAGCTGGCGGGGGAACATGGAGGGAAGCGCAGACAGAGTCTGGCCTCCCTGCCCCCCTTTTGCAGCTGTGGGGTGAAATGCAGGGAGCCCCAGGTTGGGGTCTAAGCTCCCTGCCCCCCGGAAGGACCCGACTGAGGGCTCCTGGATGTACTGACAAGCTCTGGTTGGACTGTGTTCCTGGCATCTCTAATAAACCTTCTGTTCTACTGGCTGGCTGAGACTCCCAGTGAATCCGGGGAAGAGGGGTGCAGGGCCGGACTCCCCCACACATCACGGTGATGGGCAGGGGGCGAGAACCAGAACAGAACGTCATGCCCTCTCTGGGCCACAAAGCCCGCCTGTGACAGTCCCTGCGACCGTGTGCGGATCCCTCCTTTGAGCGACAAGTGCGACTCGATTTCCCCTCGGCTGACTGGCTCAGTTTCTCTCACGCCAGGGGTTGGACGGGCATTATCAGCCAGCCCCCACCTCTGCCAGGAAAGCGGAGTGGGACACAGCCTCACGTCGTTCCCCTCAGGGCCTTTGCAAAGTCACGGCAGGTCGTCCTCCTCGTGACTCCCACCCGCGAGCGCTGGCCGTCCTGAGTGCGAGGCGGCGCCGCGACTCCATGCTCGTGCTCCGGGCCGGACCCACACCAAGGCCGAGCCGGGAGACTGCAGCGCCGCAAGGCAAAGGGCTGTGAACCCTCCTGCTTCCCGGCGTGAGCCACGCAGGCTGGGAAGAGCTGCCGGTCGCCCCCAAAACGCTCCTGTCCCGGGTTTCCTGCACCTGCCGCTGAGGTCCCAGCCAGGAGCCGGGACCAGGCCGGATCCAGAGCCCCCCTGCCTGGCCTGATCCGTCCACACGCGTGACCAGCACAGAGGGACAGGACCAAGATCACACACGGAGTCTGTGGCAGACCCAGGCCTCCCAACTCCCAATCCACCGTTTTAACCACTAGGCCGCCATGTTCCCTCCGACCCCGTCTGGGCAGCCGGGGCTGCAGGGCTTGGACTCAGGCCAGGGGAGTTTTGCCGCTGATTTCAACAGCAGCAAGATCCCACCCCGAGCGCCCCATTGACAGAGAAACATGAAAGGGAGAAGGAGAGTGAGGCAGGCTCCTTCCCCCGGCTTCTGTCCTTTTTAATGTCAGACAGTGGCTGCACGGGGGGAGTTTTCCACCCCGCCCCCCTGCATCGCCTCCTCCCAGAAACAAGAGGCAGTGCGGGGCGGAGGGAAAGCGAAAACCAAACCGAAAAATAATAGAGCTCATCTTGGCTTGGGTTCAGCTCGAAGAGACCGAGTGCCGTCAGCGGAGACAGAAACCGCATTGTGCGAAACTTGCTGCCTGAGAGGTGAAAAGGAAACTTTAAAAACATCAGCTGACTTTCCCCCAGCCTGGATCAGGGTGTGGGGGGGGGCGGAGGAAGGGGCTGGCTTTATTTCTAGCCCAGAGGACGAAAGGTGGTTTCCCAACCCCAGAGCCCACTGACTCATGGGTCGTCCCCTTAACACAAAGGCACGTTCCCCCCGCCCTCCGCCCCGCGTGCCCACAGCCTTGCTCAGCCCAGAGGAGGAGCTGGGGGGGCGGGCGGGAGGACATATGGCCAGATGAAACGGGATATTGTTCTGGCTCAAACAGCTCCCCCCAGCTCCCTCGCTAAGCAGCCAGAACTGGCTGTTTTCAGGGTGTCCCGGGAGAGAGGGCCCCCCCCTCCCCCCCACGGCAGCAGCGTCTCTGAGCCCAATCCTGCCCGGCCCCAAACGCGGCGTTCAGGATCACAGCCCAAGTGACAGGAGCTGGCGACTGGGAGCAGGGGGTGGGGGCAGCAGGACCCCACTAAGCCCAGCCCTCCCCCCACCCCTCACCCCACATTCTCACGAGGGCGCTGGTCAGAGCAGCGGAGCTCTGCTGGACGCGTGCCCGACAGGGCCTGACCCCGCGACGGTCCCATGACTCCTGGGCTGGTGCAAGGTGTTCCTGAAAGCCCCAGCTCCGGGAGTCAGGTGACGGAGTCAGGAGTCAGCCCCCACGGAACCCACGCTGTGAATTTAAACCTGTGGTCTGGCTCCGATATTGCTTTGAGAGGCTGCTCTCCGGAGCTCCCCGAGTGTTTAGAAACCAACCGCAGCTAAACCGGTGTCACTTCCCTGGGCAGCCTGGGGGCTAGTCCCTGGCGGGCAGCCAAGGCCCCTAACAGCCCCGCCCAACCCCACGTTTGCTGCCGGCTGGTTTTTAAGCCCATCTTGTGATTTCCCAGCTCAAGGCTGGTGAAGACCTGCTAGGGTGACCAGATGTCCCGATCTTATAGGGACAGTCCCGATTTTAGGGTCTTTTTCTTATATAGGCTCCTATTACCCCCCACCCCCTCCTGATTTTTCACACTTGCTGTCTGTCACCCTAAGACCTGGCCCTCCTGAGCCCCACCTGGCTGGCCCCCCGCCGGGCCCAGCACCTCCCGTATCACCCCTACCCTGCCGCTGGGCTCCCGTGCCAGAGACCCCGCCCCAGCATGGCAGCAGCTCCCAGGCCACGAGGCCGTTCCTAGTCAGAGCCCGTAGCGTGGTTCCTCCGCTGGGCCCAGCCTGCCCCGGCTGCTGCCAGGCCAAGTCCAGCCCTGGCTTGTCTCCCTGGTGAGGCTGCTCCAATCCGAGCTCAATCTGAGCTGAGGAGCTAAACTGATCCCCAGGCAGCGCGTAGGAGACCCCTTCGGCCAGTCCAGGCTTAAAGCCCCCCCTCGCCCCCCAGCAGGGAAACAGCTGCAGGAAGCAGAAAACATCTTATCTCACTGCTCAGCCCGTTCCCGCCGGGGCCGTGACGCCCAGCCGCCATTTCCAGGCTCCTCGGGGCCTCCCCGCCCCTCAGGCGTGGGCCCGGCAGCCGGAGCAGAGCTGCCTGGGATGAAGGCGTGCTGCCCCTAAGAGCGCGGCTTTGCCCTGGGCCTGGACAGGAAACCGCAGGGAGGTCGGCTCAAACCCGGGTCTCAAGGCCCCAGGCCCTGCTAGCTGGTCATTCCCACCTCCAGGGGCTGGGAGAGGACCTGGTCTGGGCAGCCCAGCATCCTGTGACCAGCATCAGCTGCTTCAGACAGTGCACAAAACCCCGCAGGAGGCAGCTGGGGGCGGCCGGCCCCTGCTGACGCCCGCAGCTCGGGCCTGGCTTAAGCACGACAGTTCACATCCCTTCCAAAACTCTGGCTGATTTTGAATCACCCTGGCTAGTCTCGTTAGCCGGAGGAACGTCCAATCCCTTTGTATAAACCCTGCTCAGATCTTGGCCTCCAACCGTGTCTCGTGGAGCTGAGTTCCACAGGCCAAGTGCACATGGTGTTGGAGGAGAGGCGCGCCAGAAGGATCTCACTGGGTTTCCAGGCGCAGCCAGTGCCAGGAAGATACTCGAGGGCTGGAAGGAGCACAAAGACTAGCAAAAACAGTGACGACTTGTAAGTGCAGGACGAAACAGCTAAATATGTCCCGGTGATGGCGGCGTGGCCCGGCGGCTGGGGTTTTCCATGACAATAACTCTCTGCAAACACTAGACAAGCGGGCACACCGAGGATGGAGGGGGGCTACTTAGCGTGGACTGACGGGGTATGGACTGGGAGGAACAGGGAGTCCGGCCTCACTAAGAGCTGAGTTCACACACTAAGGAGCCGAGGGCCTTGTCTGAGGATCACAAATGACCTGTGGTTCCTTATACTAAATCAGAATTTTTGCGTCCCTTGAGCACATGGCCCGGGAGATGCTCTCAGGGCCGCTGCCCGGTCACGCCGCAGAGAGAGCCACCATCCAGCAACGCCACTGAAAGGCAGCAAATTCAGGACGGAGGAAACATCTTCCCACAGCACAGAGTTAGCCTGCGGAACTCCCTGACACAGGGTGTCACCGAGGCCGAGAGGTCGAGGAGGGCCGGCCGGACGTCTCGATAAGAACACGCGGAGTGCCAGCGGTTAGCGCGAACGCGGGGTTTCCTTCCGCAGGGAGTTCCACAGGTTAATTACCCTTTGCATAGGAAAGCTGCCCCTTCTGTCCTGTATGCATGTGCCACCGTCCAATAGCGCTTGCTGGGATGGGGTAAATAGGGCCGACAAGAGCAGCCTGTGGCATTTTATAGGCCTCTCTCATGTTGGCTCCAGAGTCATACTGCAAGTCTGCTGCGGAGCTCGGGATGGAACCCAGGCTTCCTGACTCACTCTCTTGTGCCCTAGCCACAGCTTTGTTTGCACGCCACACTAGTGCAAACCCCCCCGGCACAGGCCAGGGCCGAAGTCCTTCCTCGGGTCTGGACAATCCTGGGAACGCTTTGTCACCATCCCACGCCCTCCTGCCGGACCTTTCCGCCACACGCCCAAGGAGCTGCTGGCCCACGGGCAGGCCTTCAACCCACAGCATTGCCGCGAAACTGCGAGAGGAACCAGCCAGGCGAGGCCCAGCTCGGGCACTCAGCTCCCGCCCTCCCTAGTTCCAGGTCAACTCTTATTTTTATAACAAGCCCGACCGCAAATTACAGCCTCCGCGTTCTGCAAACCTACAACTAAGGAGGCAGGAGAATGTTTTCCACCCGCCCACCAGCCCTGCTCCTTCCCCTGGGCTTGGCTGAGGCCAGGAGCTGGGCTTAGCTGGCTGTCAGGACCAGGAGTTAAATCCATCCCCCGGCCCCTTTGCTCTTCTTCCCTAAGTCGCATCAAGAAGCCAAACCTGCCTGCGTCCTGCTGGGGGGCTGTTTGCTTCTCAGGGGAGCACAGGAAACAGCCGGCAGCCTTCCCCGCGGCCAGCTTCAAAGCCCCAGAGCAGACAGAGGCGCCTCTCCCTTTGGCAATGGCCGCATCCCGGTGGAGTCCACCTTAACGCCATCCAGGCCGGCGGCTCCGGCCTGCATCGGCCAGCCCCAGCCGAGCCGGGCCGAGGCCCGAGCGGGGAATCGGGGGCTCTCTTTGGATCAGGGAGGCAGGGGCCCGGGACTCTCCAGCCTGAGGTGCCTACCAGGGCCGGCGGTCACCTAGGGCGCCAGGATTTGGGGGGTGGTGGGCGGCTGCCTCCCGGCTCCACGCTCAGCTCCCGCGGCCCGCTGAGCTCCTGGGGGCAGGGGAGCTGGCTGGGGGGCAGGGGGCACAGAGCTGGTGCAAGGGCGTGAAACTTCCTTGCACCGGCCCTGGTGCCTATGGTGTAAAACGTGCCTAACGAGTACCCGAATACTGAGCGGTGCGAAACTTGGGATCTCCTGCCTTTGTGCTCCCAGGGGCAGAGCCGGTACCACGGGGCACTCTGCAGTTTCTTTACCCTCCCCACTCCTGCACGGTCCCCCACGCCTCTGAAAAACCACAATCAAAAAGCAGTTGGGTTCGGTTTTCCCCCACGAGCGGAAGACGCGCTGGGAAAGCATAGCCAGAGACACAGGGCCGGATTCTGCCCCCGGTCTAGCGCCCCTGAGCTCCTTGGAGTGACCCCGGATCCGCAGCGGCGTCCACAAGGGCAGAATCAGCCCCGGGGGCCATCACTGCCAACGACAAAGTTGCAGGAGGCTTTTGGCACCGGCGAGACGCCAGCCGGGCGGCTCTGTACTGAGCTCTCCCGCCGCAGTTGCAGGTTATTTCGGATCAGAGCCTCCAAACTCCTAGTTCCGTTCTCAAAGCGCCGATCTGGGCTTTAAAGGGCTCCGAGTCAGCACCAAGGTTTTGCTTCTTAAACCTCTGGGGTGCAAATCCAGTCGGGGGCCACAAGCATCCCCTGCACCCGCCCTTGTCTGGGCAGCCCAAGCCTAGCGCGCAGGAACCCAGGGATAACGCAACGCGTCAGTCTCCAGCGGCTGGCCCCTTGTGGGTGAGAACACCAGCGTTCTGAGTAAGGGCCCGGCTGCATCAGTGCCGGGAGAGAGCCAGGAGGGACAGGGCAGGGCCCATGGGCCTCAAACTAGGAGGTTAATTCTGTGCCCGGTACAAACAAAGCCCATCCCTTTGTTCCCCACCGGCCCGAGCTGCAGACAGGAGAGCGTTTCAGGATCAAAGTTAACCAGGCAGCCTGGGACCAAACCCATCAGCATTAAAGCCAAGCGCAGCCAACTCCAGACTGCAGACTGCAGCCTGCCTGGAATGGATTCCCGCTGATCTAGAATTACTCTGCAGCCCTCCTCAATGGCTACATTCCCGCGCTAATTACACACATTCCCCCACAAGCCCAGGGAAGTGGGTGGCAGACCCGAGACATTAATGACAGGACGCCTGGTGGTTTATGCGCCAGATTGAGGGGGAGGGGCAAGGGAGGCCAGCCGGCGGCCAGCAGCCTGATGGGATCCTGCCAAGCTCCAGCTAAGCCGGAGCAGAGCAGACAAAGGACTTGGATGGGAGCTTGAAAGTGGCACTTAGGCGCTGTCTGTCCCTGATGGGCTGTGCAGCGTTGCTGTGTGCTGTGAAGCACGTCCAGAGGTGGCTGCATTTCGGGGCTGGGTGAAGCCCTGCACTGCGTCCCGCGCAGGGGCTGAGTCGGGGGGCTGGCGAGTTTACCATGAAGTGACTCAGACATTCCAGCTACTGCTCCCCATCTCATAACTCGCAAAGCCG
The DNA here is from genome assembly GCA_037349315.1 of Chelydra serpentina. Taxonomy (NCBI): domain Eukaryota; kingdom Metazoa; phylum Chordata; order Testudines; family Chelydridae; genus Chelydra; species Chelydra serpentina. The sequence goes on from JBAIAC010000079.1 coordinate 1,113,945, forward strand.
CTGGCTCTGGCGGCGATCTAGACCGCTGCGTGCAGAAGCTAAGAGCCCGTGTTTCAGCCCGTTTAAAAGGGACCGTCGGGAACAACTGGATTACATTAGTAACCATTCTGCTCTTAGGCTGCCCTTTCCTTTCATCAAATGAACAAAGGTGAGTCCCATTATTCCCCATTACACAGGTGGGGAAACCGAGGCACAGAGGGGGGATGGGACTCACACACTAAGGTTCAGAACCCCAGAATCCTGACCCCCAGTCCTGCATTCTAACCACCGGGCCAGTGGCAGTTTTGGTGCGAAGTGATTTACAAGACGGTTTCTGGCAGGTGAAGGACTGTATACACGAATGATAACTGGGAACGGTTTAAGAACATTTTGCTAGATGCCCAGAAAACCACAAAGCAAGAAAGAAGGCTACACTGGTTACAAAATCACCCTGGCTTAGAGGGGAAGTGAAAGAAGCTATAAAAAAAATAGACACCATAACATGTGGAAAAAGGAGGAGTTGATAGCAATGAATATAAATTAGAAGCTAGGAATTATAGAAAATTGATAAGGGAAACAAAAGGACACAAGAAGAACTCTGTGGACAGCAGAGTTAAGGAGAATAAGGAGTATATTAGGAACAAAAGAAATCCTAACAATGGCACTGGTTCATGACTGGATGGCAATGGCAGAACTGTCACTAATAACGCAGAAAAGGCAGACGAGTTCTATAAATCTCTCTCTTCTCTGTTTGGGGAAAAAGCCAGATGAGGACGTCATATCCGATGCTGCTGCTGACGACGACGACACTCTTTCCGTTCCCACAGTAACTCAGGATTATGTTAAACAGCAGCTACTAAAGCTAAATGTTTTCAAATCAGTAGAGCCAAAAAAACTTGCATCCAAGAATTTTAAAAGAGCTGGCCAAAAGCTCTCTGGATCATGAATGCTCATTTTCAATAACTCCTGGAACACTGGGAAAGTCCCAGACAATTGAAAGAAAGCTTTATTTTAACAGGGTAAATGGGATGACTGGGGTAATTATAGGCCCGTCTGCCCGACATCAATGCCAGGCAAAATAATGGAGCTGCTGATACTGGACTCAGTTAATAAAGAATTAAAGGACGGTCATTAATGCCAGTCAACATGGGTCAATGGAAAACATGCCTGATTTTCTAAATGAGGCTATAAGTTTGGCTGATAAATGCAATAGTGTTGCTTTACTAGACTTTGATTTCTGGAAGACATTTGACTCGGCATCACATAACTTTTTTATTAGAAAGCTAGAACAGAACAAACCCAACCCGGCACACATGCCATGGATTAAAAGCTGGCTAACTGATCTATCTCAAAATGTCATTGTCAAAGGGGAGCCATCCCCAAGGGGCTGAGTCTCTAGAGGGTCCCGCAGGAATCGACTTTTGGCCCTCCGCTAGCTAACATTTTTATCAATGAGCGCAAAGAAACCGTAAAAATCCCTCACTGATCAGATTTGTGGATGGCACAAAGATGGGAGGGGCGATGAATAACGAAGAGGATGGGTCACCGAGACAGAGCCGTCCGGTTTGCTTGGTAAACTGGGCACAAGCAAACAATGTGTATTCCAATGTGGCCAAATGTCAAGTCATCCACCCAGGAACACAGAACAGCGGCCGAACATACGGGACGGGCAGTGACTCTGAAAACGCCTAGCAAGTCATGGGGGATAAATCAGCCGAACATGAGGGGCTAGCTGACCTCCCGAGGCCTCTTCCAACCCAAATCTTCTAGGATTCTGTGAGCTCCCAGGGCACCGCTGGGGCCTAAAGAGCCAGTGTGATCCTGGGACGTATCAACAGGGGAATCTAGCGCAGGAGTGAGGGAGGTTCTCTTGCCCCTTGGTGGCCACAATTCAAGAAGGAGGTTGGTAAATCGGAGCCAGAGAAGAGCCACGAGAAGGAGGAAAGGGTTAGAAAACAAGCTGAGAAATGCAAGGAGCTCGGTCTTTCCATCGGCTGCAGGGCGACTGGGGCCCAGTCTGTGAGGAGCGAGGAGGGGACGAGAAATGCGACATTCGAGGGCTGGTCAGTCCAGCAGACAAAGGAGCAAGATCCAGGGGCTGGAAGTAAGGCGCTAATTGTGAACAGGGAGGGTAATTAACCCCTGGAACAAGTTACCCGGGGTGGGGGGAGGGGGGGGAGTCTCCATCTCTGGCAACTTTTAAATCCAGCCCGGCTGTTTCTCTAGACAATGTGCCCTGGGAATGAATCCAGGGCTGAGCTCTGGCCAGTCCACACAGGAGGCCAGACTAGACCATCACAGAGGCCCCTTCTCGGCTAACGAGGTGTCCAGGAATCTGCTAGCCCAGCAGACAGCACTCGGTGCCTCACGAGGGGTTGACCTGGTGTGACAGGGTATGGCTAGAGCGGGGCAAACAGCAGGTGGCGCTGACGCACAGGGGTTAGCGCTCCCTTTGGCCGCCTAACCCCTCCGTCCCCGCTATGCCAATTTCTGCTTTCCGCTTACACCACCGTAAACCCTGAGCACCTGCACTGGAGTGAACAGAGTCACGCTGGATTTACACCAGTCTCCCGGAGATCAGAAACTGGCCCCAACTCCACTGAAGTCAGGGGAGTCCCTCTGGATTTACCCCCGAGCGTGCGGAGAGACCCCCGAACGGAGCAAAGTGCCCAGCCACCAAGAGAAGACGGACCCGCTGGTCGGAGCGGGGAGCTCTGGGGTCCAGGCTGAACCCAGTTTCAGCGCAAGCGTTGGGCTCCAGCGGCTGCGGCCCCGGCTCCCCCCTCGCTGCGCTGGGGGATCTGCAGCTGTGGGACAGACACTGTCACCTGTGCGGAGAATTTACCCCTCGGGACCCAGAACTGACGCGTCTCCCCTCTTCAGAGCAGCCCCGGCTTAGTGCTCCTTTGCCCTCTCTGCCACGGCGGGGCTGGCCCTTTCAGGGGAGCTGGGCTTAGCCCCCCACCCCCAGGACTAATCAGCCGCCTCCCAGCTGGTGACATCAAAGGAGCTCCTGGAGGGGGCGAGACCTGGCCAGGGCTACCTTCTATGCTGGTGGCAAACGGCCTGGAGAGGCCAGGCCAGGCGGCAGGGCCTGTTTTACCTGTCCCGGTCAACTCTGAGCTATGTTGGAAGAATTAATGCACCCCTGGGGGCAGGGATGGACACCTGGTGGGAGCGGCACAGTTGCCCTGACTGGGGAGCTGGCCTGCCAGCCTGCATCACTGGGGAAACTGAGGCAGAGCATGGCACTGGGTTTGGGGGAAATCTTCCAACACCCTGCTAGCGGCTTCCCAAATGGATCTCCCTTAGGCACCCCCAGCCCTGCTGTGCCGTGTGGGGAAACTGAGGCACAAACTGGCTCGCCCAAGTTCCCCTGGCGTGCACAGCAGAGTCCGGGAGAACAAGCAGCCCCCGACTCTGCCATCCCATTCTGCTCCCTTCCCGGGTTCTCCCTGCAGCTCACTGAGGGGTGTCTCCCTGCTTCCTCATGCTCCCCTGTCTGTCCAGATCCACCTGCTGTCTCCTGCCTTGTTCTCAGATTCCAGCTCTTGGGAGCCGGGCGAGGGGGATGTGGGGTGGATCCTGTTCTGAGTCTGTCCTGTACCTGGCACAATGGGACAACCTGAGCCAGGCTGCTACCGTAATACACCTAATAAACAGTGGACAGTGCCCAGCCCAATGGGAACCCCTGGGCACTACCGTCATGCACCTAATACTACTGACTGGATTATCAGGGTCGAGCCTGCGCTGGCACGAGCCAGACCACGAGCCAGAAGCCAGTTCCTGTTCCTCCCTTCTAGCCAGGCCCCAGCGTGCACAGGGTGTGAGTCGATCTCCAGCCAGGAGGACATTTAACTTCCTCTCCCTCAACATCCGCCCCGCTAACCCTGGGGGCTAAGCAGTACCTCGCCGCCCTCAACTCAGCAACTGGCCGCTCGGACGCAATGCCTCTTATACAGATCCGGGGCCCGTTTCACCCAGTGGTCTCAACATTCATGTCCATGTTCATCCTCCTCATCGTACTGATAGGGAAACTGAGGCAGAGAGCACGCGAGAGACAGGGACTTGCCCAAAGTCACAGCCAATCCGTGGCAGAGCTCAGAGTGGAACCCAGGAGTCCTGGCTCCCAGCCCCCTCTACTCCAACCACTAGACCCCACTCCCATCCCAGAGCTGGGAATAGGCCTGAGTCCCAGCCGCCTCCTGCTCTAACTGCTTGGCACCAGAAGGGGCGTGTCCATGTCAAGGCCAGGAATAGGACCCGGAGTCCTAACTCCCATTTTCCCACTCTAGCCCCGGTCCCCTTAAGGACCCAGGAGTCCTGGCTCCCAGCCGCTTTCTCCCATCGCAAGCGTTGGGATGAGAAAGGTGCAGAAAGAGCCTCTCCCGTCCGCCGCCCGGACCCAGCGAGATCCCCCGGGTTCTGTGAAACATGTTTCCTAAATGAAGTATTTTCCCTGGACGAGGCTTCCCCGTAACCAGACGCTGATGCAACCTTCCTGAAACACCAGCCCTGAGCCAACGGAGCTCCCGTTTGAGCCCACAGGGGTGACACCATTCGTCTCTCCGCCCGTGGAAACTGGCATTCCCGTTTGGTGGGGGGCAGGGGGGAGCAGAGGTCTGCGCCTGTCCCTGCTGCTCCTGGCTTTGCAGGGACGTTTCCTCCCGACGTCAGCTTCCGGTTCGGAGCGATGGGAAGAATTAAAGTCTCGCTGCCAAAATAAAGTTTCTCCCAGCCGGACCATTTCCAAGCGCTGATCTTCACAAAGGCCTCTCCCACCTGGCCAGCCCAGGGCAGAGCCAGCCGCTGTGGGGAGACACGTTCCCTTTTCCTGCCCCACGTACAGCGTGCGACGTGCCCCAGGGATTGGGGACAGACACGCTGCGGCGGCGTCACCTCGGAGCGATTGTGTCTCTGCTGCGTGGGAAACGCGCCCGCCTGCCAAAGGCCAGGCCGGGGAAAGCCGCACTCTCCAACCGGACGTCCTGGCTGCTCCAAGCCCCGATTCTAAACCAAGAGATGGGGCAGCAGCTGGACCCCATGGGTCAGATTCGCTTTCAAAGCCAGAGGCACGAATGTCAGTGAGTCTGGGCCCAAACCGCAGGGTTTATTGAAGGAACCGGGTCCTCCCGTTAACAGACACCGTCTTGGGGTATTTTGGGTTAATTGCAATACTATGTAAATTGGCACCGCTCCTGGATTTACAACACATGGGAATCTGGCCCTTTGCTTAGATCAAAACATGCTAGCCCCCCCTTTTGCACCCCCATTCTCTCCCGCAGTTCACTCTCTCACATGGCGTCTGACCAGCTCGCAACTGGTGGGAAATTCCGTTCTCTCCATTTTACAGATGAGGAGAGGAGGACTGAGAGCCAGGGAGCTGCAGCGAAGGAACCTGGGTCTGAGCTGCACCCTGGTCTCCCGAGCCCCGTGCGGTGCCCCCCTGCCCCCCACTACCAGTCGTGTTCGTGCATGAGCCGGAGGGAGCGCGAGGGAGCGTTACATGGATGGGAACCGATGCAGGGATCTATTCACACCGGCAGAGCTGAGTTAAAAGTAAAAATAAAAAAAAAGTTTAAAAACAGCAAAAAAGTGACAAAACTCAATGAGATGTCTGTTCTTTGAGTTGTAAGGATTAAAGCCCCAGGGGAAGGGGGGTGTTTGCAAAACAGGCTTTTTACCAGCGCCCACCTGACATTAACAAATCCCCCCGTTTCCAGGGACGCCTGGCAGGTCCACCGGCCGCTGCAGTTTGCTGCTGCTCTCCTTCCCAGTCCACTGACGCCGACAGACCAGCTCCCACCAACTCCTGCGGGGTCTGGGGCAGGTGCGGAGGGCACAGCCTGTCCCAGGAACTGCACAGCCAGCCCCAGACGCACAAAACCGCCCCCCAGCTCGGCTCTGCACAAGACGTGTCCCAGAACAGACGATGGCTTGAACCCCCCAGCACAGCGGCAGTTACACCACTGTGAAGGCGACGGGAAGGGGAAGTAGCTCTCCCGGTTTATGGCATCTTCACACCAGGGATTGCACCATGGGACTATTTCAGTAGAAAATCCCCCCCCAGCAGCACAGCCACACCAGGTCAGGGTCACTGCTGACCGGGCCAAAGGCTCTGGCAGCCTGAAGACCGGGGCTAAGCGACTGCACCCCAGCCCCCTGGGGCTCCCCCCGCCCCCGCCAGATGTGGAAACCCAGGCAAAGCCCTGAAGCCCGTGAGCAGCACCCCAGCGGTCCCCCGCCCGGATACCCACATTCTGGGCTGAGCACCAAACCGAATGCCCCACGCAAGGGGGGACGTTTGCTGCCTCATCTCCGTTCCAAGGCAGCGTCCCAGGAGGTGCCAGGGGAGGGCTGGGATCTGGGCGGTGACTCAGAGGCGTGTGACAAGCTCAGCCCCTCTCCCCCTTGGGGGCCCGCTGCTGGCACATGGAGGCGCTGGGGCCTCAAGCAGGAAAGGAGCAGGAGGGGACGTCAGTGGGAACAAGGAACGGCAGCTTCCCCAGCTCCGCAGCCTGGCCCTGGACACCAACGTCCCTTGGGAGTCTCCCGGGGCCAAGGGGGAGCTGGACCCCGGGCGCTCTCCAGGGCCCCGGGGTGGCACTGCCTTGCCGCAGGGAACTGTCAGACGCAGCCGCTGTCCCAGCTTCCTGTGGCTCACAGCGGGCGCCCAGCCAGCGGAGTTTTTGACATGGTAGTTTCCGTGGTCGAAAACCCCCAGCCCAAAACTCCGGGCAGCAAACTGGAAAGTGGGGGCAGGAGCCAGCGAGCAGAGAACGCCTCGAGCGCCAGGCTCTGCCCCGGGGAGCGGGCAGACTGCGGCGGGAGGGGAGAGGGGTTCTCCGTCCCAGCGGGAAAAGCCCCTAGCTACCCCCAACAGAAACCAGCGATGCAAACAGCAGCTCCCGCGCGGCTCGGCCGAGGGCCTACCCCGGCAAGGCCCTAGCCTGTGAAGTGGGGTCACTGCACTTACACCGGCGCCCCCCAAGAGCAGGACCTGGCCCTTCATTTCATGGGACAGACGGACTCCCGGGGGCACCGGGCCTGCCCCACACACCCAGATGGTGACACACCTGGCACCGGATTCCTCACACTCCGGACACAGCCCAGTGCCCCAGAGGCTCGGAGCGAGGCGTTTCCTCCCGGCCAGCAGCCTGCGCCAGCCACTGCCCGCTTCTGCGCTCCCATGGGCGTCACCCGCTGCCTGCGCCCACCTTCCGTGCCCCGGCAGAGGGCAAAGCACCCAGGAGAGATCCGGGGGCCCCGTTTGCCCCCAGCAGCCACAGGGCTGTGCCAGGGTGTTTGGAACAGAGACGCGCCCCAGGGCCAAAGCCAGTCCCACCCGGGGGCCACGGGAGCCAGAGGAGGTGCCCTGGGAGCACTACCCCCACAGGGTGCCGGCATTGAACTCCCCTGAGGCTCAGCCCGAGGGCACTGGACCCAGCACGTTTCACGCCCCCGGGCCCCATCCTGGGAGAGGCTGACGGCACCAAGCGCAGCTCAGGAGCAGACCCCAAACACCGCCCCCCCCCCCCAGCGCATTCAAAAGACAAGCTAGGAGAGTAACGAGGGGGCACCAACATTCAGGTGGGGGGGATCCTGGACACTCCTCCCCCAGCAACACCCTAAGCCCCCCCACCACAGGGCCCAGCCCCCCCAATGCAGGGCCAAGGCCCCCCAACAATGCACCGAGGCCCCCCACTGCAGGGCCCTTCCCCCCAACACAGCGAGCCCCCCCATGCAGGGCCCAGCCCCCCAAGAATGCACCGAGCGCCCCCACTGCAGGGCCCTACCCCCAACAATGCACCGAGCCCCCCCATTGCAGGGCCCTGCCCCCAACACAGCGAGCCCCCCCAACTGCAGGGCCCAGCCCCCCAACACAGCGAGCCCCCCCACTGCAGGGCCCTGCCCCCGAACAATGCACCGAGCCTGTAAACCCTGATCAGCTTTGGCCTGCTGCCCCCAGCCTGCCACCCTGAGCCAAAAGCGCCCCCCCCCCCCCTGCAAAGCAGAGATCAGTTTCCCCAAATGCTCCACACACCCCGCAAATGACCAGGGGGAGTTTTTGTGACCCCCCCCCCCGTCTAAAGGGCGGGGGGAAGAGGAGCTCCCCCCTCGCGCAGGCAGCCCGGGGGCTCCCCCTTTTCCTGCCTCTCCCACAAAACCGCTGCAAACAAAACCCAGGCAGAGGCGCGATCCCCGAGCGGAGGGTCCCGGGACACGTGGGGAGGCGGACGGGGGGGAACCCGGTGGGGTGCAGGAGAAATGAGGGGGGGTGGCTCTGACGGGGGGGATCTGGGGAGGGTCGCAAGGACTCGAGCGGGCGGGAGGGAGACGGAGACACGGGGCCGGGGGGGGGGCGGTCTAACTTGAGACGGAGGGACCGGAAGGGGGGGATGGGGCTGTCCGGGGGAGTGGGAGCTAGAGACGGGGGGGGGGGGGCGGACCCGGTGGGGCAGGACGCTGGGATGGGGAGCGGGGAGGGAAGAATTAGGGGAATTTGGGAGGAGAGGAGAAGGGGGGGGCGAGGACGGAGGGTCCAGGATCGGGGGAGGGACTTGGGGGGAGAGGGGGAGGTGAATCTGGGGTAGGTTTGGGGGCTCAGGGGACAGGAATGGGAGTCTGGGGGGAGGGTCCGGGAGGAAGAGGTGCGAGGCGGGTCGGGGGGGACAGGGACCGGGGGGCAGAGTTGGGGGGCCCGGAGCCCGCTCTTACCAGCACCAGGGCGAACCTCTCCTCCAGCTCGCAGGGCTCCGGCATCGGCATCTTCCCGGGAGGCAGCAGCCCGGGCCCCCCCAGGGCGGCTCCGCCCGGGCTCCGGGGCAGCGGCTCCCCGTCCGCGCTCTCCACGTTCCCCATCCCCGGCCCAGGCACCGGGGGGCGGCGGGGGAGCCTCAGCCCTTCGCGTCCGGCGGCCGCGGCTGCCTCCCGGCCCCACCCCCGGCCCCGCCCAGCGCCCCAGCAGCCACTCAGCGCCCGGCCCCGCCCCGGGCAGATGTGTCCCGCGACGCCCAGATGTGCTGCCCCCCACCTCTGGCCAGATGGGCTGTCCCTTATTGCCCCACCTCCTCCCAGATGTGCCCCCCCCAGCACCCAGATGTGCCCCTACTACAGCCGCCTATTGCCCCGCTGTGCCCCCAAACCAGATGTGCTGTCCACCCTAACCCCCAACACAAATGTCTGCCCCGCCCCTTCCCAGATGTGTTGCCTCCTATATCCACCTACCCAGATGTGCTGCCCGCACAGCCCCCCGCTGTGCTGCTCCCCGCCCGGGCTGGCCCCACGACCCTCCCGACGCGCGCCCCTAAATCTCACTCTGTGCCCAGACGGGGCTACCCCCGCCCATCAGGCTTCTCCCAGCCAGGGATCTCAAAGCACCTTACAAGCAAATACCAGAGGAGTAGCCCGCCCCTTCTCCTGCCTGGGGAACGTGGCTTGTCCCAAGGCCCACAGCAACTCAGGGGCGGGAGAGCGTAGAACCCAGGAGTCCTGACTCCCAGTCCGCCCCTCCCCACACCTACCGCTAGACCGCACGCCCCTCCGAGCTGGGGCTAGAAGCCAGGCGTCCGGCCCCTTTCCCCCAGGGAAGAAAGACCCTGCGAGGTTCCCTGCTAGGAAGGGAGAGGCCGCCCCCTGCTGGAGCATGCGGGAACAGGGACCCTGAGCCGCAGAGTTCTCCCGACAGAGCATGGGCGGGCCCCATAACCTGGGGGAGCCGCAGAGCACGGTGGGGAGGGGAGGGGCTCTGAACATGAGAACGGCCCCACTGGGTCAGACCAAAGGTCCCTCTAGCCTAGTGTCCTGTCTTCCGACAGCGGCCAATGCCAGGGGCCCCAGAGGGAATGAACAGAACAGGGAATCACCAAGTGATTCATCCCCGTTGCCCATTCCCAGCTTCTGGCAAACAAGAGGCTGGAGACACCATCCCTGCCCATCTTGGCTAATAGCCATTGATGGACCTAACCTGCGTGAATTTATCTAGTTCTTTTTAGAACCCTGTTATAGTCTTGGCCTTCACAACATCCTCTGGCAAGGAGTTCCACAGGTTGACTGTGCGTCATGTGAAGAAATACTTCCTTTTGTTTGTTTTAAACCTGCTGACCATTAATTTCATTTGGTGACCCCTAGTTCTTGTATTATGAGAAGTATAGTAAACATCAATTTACTCCACACCAGTCATGATTTTATAGACCTCTATCAGATCCCCCCTTAGTCGTCTCTTTTCCAAGCTGAAATGTCAGTTTATTAATCTCTCCTCATAGGGCAGCTGTTCCATGCCCCTAAGCATTTTTTGCCCTTTTCCAATTCCAGTATATCTTTTTTGAGATGAGGTGACCACATCTGCAGGCAGTATTCAAGATGTGGATGTACCATGGATTTATACGGCGGCAATATGATATTTTCTGTCTTATTGATCCCTTTCCTAATGATTCCTAACATTCTGTTGGCTTTTTTGACTGCTGCTTCACATTGAGTGGATGTTTTCAGAGAACTATCCATGATGACTCCAAGATCTCATTCTTGACAGGTAACAGCTAATTCAGACCCCAGCACTTTGTATGTATAGTTGGGATTATGTTTTCCAATGTGCATTACTTTGAATTTATCAACATTGAATTTCATCTGCCATTTTGTTGCCCAGTCACCCAGTGTTGAGAGATCCTTTTGTAGCTCTTTGCAGTCTGCCTGGGACTTAACTATCTTGAGTAGTATTGTATTATCTGCAAGTTTTGCCCCCTGTTTACCCCCTTTTCCAGATCATTTCTGAATGTTAAATACTGGTCCCCATACAGACCCCTGGGGGACACCACTATTTACCTCTCCCTTCTGAGAACTGACCCTTTATTCCCACCCCTTGTCTTTTAACCCGTTACCGATCCATGAGAGGACCTTCCCTCTTATCCCATGAGTGCTAACTTTGCTTAAGAGCCTTTGGTGAGGGCCCTTGTCAAAGGCTTTCTGAAAGTCAAAGTACTCGTCATCTGCTGATCCCCTCTGTCCACACTCTTCTTGTTGAGCAAAGCACTGGGCTGGGACTCGGGAGCTCGGCATTCCAACCGCAGACCTTGGGCCTGTCCTTCCAGGTGGGACTTTCCAGGCCATGAACCGCTCTGGGCCTCGACTGCCCCAGCTGTAAAATGGGATAATACCACCGCCACCCACCTTCGGGCTGTGAGCTCTTTGGGCAGGGCCGGCCTCTCGCTCTGTCTGGGCAGCGCTGGGATCCGCTGTAACCCAACAATCAGCCAGGGGGCTACCAATGCCAGTGCTGCAAGCCACGGGGTCCTTGCACCCAGCCCGTTCACCGGGGGCCAATACCCCAACTGTGCCGGGATACGGCTCGGAAATCTGCTCCGCAGCCCCTTGGGCACCCGGCCCCGCGCCCCCAGGGCGCTGCAGGGTGCAGCCGGCAATGCACCCGGTGAGCCATACCGGGGGCAGCCGGCAATGCACCGGAACGGGGGGGGGGGGCGCAGCCGGAAATGCACCAGGTGAGCCATACCGGGGGGGGGGGGGGGCCGCAGCCGGAAATGCACCGGGCTCACCGGACCCGGGGGGGGGGGCGCAGCCGGAAATGCACCGGATGCACCGGACCCGGGGGGGGGGGGGGGCGCAGCCGGAAATGCACCGGATGCACCGGACCCGGGGGGGGGGGCGCAGCCGGAAATGCACCGGATGCACCGGACCCGGGGGGGGCCTGCCTCCCCGTATACTGGCCGCCCCCGCCTGTCTCCTGCCCCTCCCCCTCGCCAGAGGGCTCCAGAGCTGGAGCCTGCAGCGCCCAGTCCGGCCTCCAGGGGGCCCCCTTAGGCGCTGGCCAATAGGGCAGCCGGGGTGGGGCAGCCGCTGATTGGACGGCGGTGATTGGTCACGGTGAAGGAGTCATGACTAATAGACGCGCGCCAATGACACCTGTTTTGGTTCTCGAGGGGCCAATGGCGGCGCCTGGGGTGCGGCCGCCAGCCAATGGGAAGCGGCGGCGACTGCCCTTCCCAGCGTTACCCAATGGGAGGCGGCGAATTCCGGGCGGGGCGAGGGGCACCCAATGCACTGCGGAGGAAGGCGGGACCCCGAGCTGGGGGAGCCAATCGGCGGCGGAGGGGGGCGTGGCCTGGCCTGGTGGGAGGAGGCCGCTGGAGATCGAGGCCGGAGACACGTACGGACCAGAGCGCGACGGTGACGGAGGCAGCAGGTGAGAGCGGCCCGCCCCTCCCCCCCGACCCCCTCGGGCCTGCCCTGTGTCCCCCCCCGTCGGGCCCCCCCGGATCCCAGCCCCCCCAGCGCTCCCCGGAACGGGGCGGGGTGCCTGGATCCCCCCCCCGATCCCTGCCCCCCCCTCGGGCCCGCCCCCCCCCCAGCGCTCCCCGGAACGGGGCGGGGTGCCTGGATCCCCCCCCCCCGATCCCTGCCCCCCCCCCTCGGGCCCGCCCCCCCCCAGCGCTCCCCGGAACGGGGCGGGGTGCCTGGATCCCCCCCGGCCTGGCACGGACCCCCCCCCGATCCCTGCCCCCCCCTCGGGCCCGCCCCCCCCCAGCGCTCCCCGGAACGAGGCGGGGTGCCTGGATCCCCCCCCGATCCCTGCCCCCCCCCTCGGGCCCGCCCCCCCCCCCCAGCGCTCCCCGGAACGGGGTGGGGTGCCTGGATCCCCCCCGGCCTGGCACGGACCCCCCCCCCGATCCCTGCCCCCCCCCTCGGGCCCGCCCCCCCCCCCCAGCGCTCCCCGGAACGGGGCGGGGTGCCTGGATCCCCCCCCGGCCTGGCACGGACCCCCCCCTTGATCCCTGTCCCCCCCCCGTCAGGCCCGCCCTGGGTGTCCCCGCCCCCCCCTCCTCGAGCGCTCCCCGGAACGGGGGCGGGGTGCCTAGATCCCCCCCGGCCTGGCACGCCCCCCCCCTTCCCTGTTTCCGGTCTCGAGGCCTGTTCGCCTGCCCCAGGCCTCGCGCGAGTGAGTGATGCTTCTCCCCCCGCCCAGCCCAGCCCAGCCCAGCCCAGCGGAGAACCCAGGCGTCCTGGCTCCCGCCCAGTGGCCTCCCCAGGAATTGAAATTAGGGGGTGTGTTAGCTGACCAACTCCGGCTCCTGGTTGGTCAGCTAACAAGGGAGATGCAAACCAATGGGGAGCAGATCCCCACTTGAAAGGGTATTTAACCCCCTCCCAAAGCATTTACTGTCTGGAAGGGGCTCTCAGGAGTAGCTGGGATTGAGGCAGTAGCTCCCAGGCCCCTGGAAAGTCGTCTTTTTATTCCGCGCCTGTTGATGCTACCCAGGGCGGGCTAGATTCTGGCGATTAGTGGGGAGCAGTTCATCTCATAACCTCTGAGTGGGCGCAGGGCTAGTAAACAGCCTTTCCCCAACTCTGATACAGAGAACAGCTGGGGGAAGGAAGCAGGAGTCCGACAGGTTGGGTGTAGGGCTAGGAGACAGGACTCCTGGGTTCTCAGTCCCAGGCTGTGTGGCCTCAAGCGTGCTACGGCCCTCTGCAAAATGGGACCGAGCGGCCCCCCCAGAGCGGGCACTAGAGCGCCTTTGCAGCCCAGGGCCTGGCTGATGGGACGCCCCTGTATGAATGCGAACAGCTCTGCCCGCCCCCTGCGTCCGCTGGCTTTGGGGCACTTTCTGTCGTACAGTGCTTTGGTCAGGAGCTCGCAGACATGGCTCCTGGGGGCTGGAAAACCTCTGGACTCTGAGCTGTGGAGAACAGCGAGGGCGGGACCCAGACATGCCCTGTGACGGGCCAGGTGTGGAGATCCAGCCAGCTGTTGCAGCACAGACTGTAAATCCTCCCCACCCCCAGCCCGTGGGCCCCACATGCTGGAATTGCTGGAGTCCATGCCATGCGTTGGGCTGAAAAGTGCCGAGGACTCGTGCAGTGGGAAGGCTGCGGAGGAGAGGGGGGGGTGCTGTCTGGTGTGTAAAAGGCAAAGACGTGGGGCCAGCCCCCTTGGTGGCAGTGTGGAGAATGTGGGAGTAATGGGGCCATGGCTCACTGCCCCCTGCAGGATAATGTGCCTGGGGAGTAGGAATGAGCTGACAGAGCAGGGCTGTGATGTCACGGGGGAGGCTGTGATGTCACGGGGGAGGCTGTGATGTCACAGGGTGGCTGTCCCAACAGTTCTTCCCTGGCGCCCGGTGTGAGGGTGTCTGACTTGCCCGGCACAGTCGGGGCCAGCGTGGTGTTTCTCCCCCTCCCCTGCGTGGGGGCAGGACAGGCGGATCTCCGAGCCGGGGGCCAGGCAGGCGGTGGCTGCCGCTCTCCTTGGAGCAGGGACTCGGTGGGTAAAGGTTGCCGGATTGGTTATTTATTGATGAGCCTGCGTTCGGCTCCCTCCAGGGCAGGCTGGTCACTGACCTGGCCCTGGGGGGTCCTGGGGACGGAGGGGGGTGGGCTTTCCGCCTGTGTGGTTGTGTCCCCGCTAGCGATCGGACACCGTGTCCTGCTGCTTTCAGCCTGGTCACACCCGTGTGCGTTCAGCTATTGCCATTGGAATCGCACGCACCTCGAGTGGGCCAGCGGTGGGGGAGCCGCTGGGCTCAGCAGGGCAGGCCCCCCGCGCTGTCCCTGTGCTCGGCTGGGCAGGAGTTTCCAGTTCTCCTTTCTGTTTCGCTTTCCCCGTTCCTGGGCCCGAAGGCAGGGCTCGCGGCTGCCCTCGCTGGCTCTGGTGAGCTGCAATCCCGGTGGGGCCAGGGGCCTCAGGCTGACAAAACCCGAGCCGAGCGGGCCAGTGCCGCCATGGGAGAAGTGGGCGGGTGAGCTCCGCCCACTGTCTGAGCCTGCCAAACATACCAGGTGGCGACCTGGTTTGGAACCTTGCCCTGACTCACTGCAGCTGGGGCGTAAACGCTGTGTCCTGCCCTAATTCTAGCTTGGGAGCCGAGTCCTGACCATCCATGTGCCTCCTTCCCTGCCGGGGCTGGGTCTGCGGGACGGCAGAGGTGCAGCATCACCCCAGAGGTGGCTGCATTCTAGGCCACAGGCGAAGCGGTTCCTCTGGCTGCATGCATGCACATAGGGCCGATGGGCTTCAGTAATGTTACCCTGCTGGAACGTGGGGGGCTGAGGGGATCACCCCCTTTCTGGGGAGCAGGAGCTGGCTCTATTCCAGGCTGACGATTCCTTCATCATCATGTCTTGAAATGACCGGAAGTCCCCAGCCCGGCTCTAGGGCAGCCCTTGTCCTGCTCCTCCCATGGTAGCAGGAGGGCTGGGCCCACGCTGCACGTCCTGTCCCACCCCCGGGGCTGCTCCAGAGCTCCTGCTCTCTGTGCACCCGCTGCCAAATCGGGCCCTTTGGCTTGGCACCCGTGCGTGTCCGGCCTGGGCACTCTGGGCTGGCCAGTGGTGCTGCTGAGCTGCACACCGGCACCCCGAGGAGGAACCCCCGACAGAGTGAGACAGTCAATGTTCTGCAGCCCCCGACCATCACAACGCCCAGCCCTGTGCCCCCCTGGCTGTGCCACGGCAGCCCCAGGTCGCTGGTGGCTCGGGCTGAGAGTCCCATGGACGAGCCAACAGCTGTTGGGAAATCCTGGCTGAGCGTGCGGGCATCAGGCCCTGCTGGCAGCAACAGTCCGGGGAACCCGCCCCAGCGAAGGCATCAGGGGTGGCCAGGCCTAGCTCCGTGTCCCCGTTAAACGTGCTGCAAGCCAGCCCCACGTCCTGCGGCACTCGGCCCCTGCCCCTTCCACCCCCGCTGGGACAGTGGCTGGACCGGCTTCTGCACAGTGAGTTCCTGCAGTGACCCCCAGCTCAGCAGTTCTCACTGGGATCTGACTCCCTAATGGCCAGGTGGCTTGTGGCAGCCCCCATCCCTGGGCAAATGTGGGAGGGGGCCATCTAGGGCCAGGAAGCAAGGAGCCTCCCTGCCCGGGTGGCTGAACCCAGCACTGCAGCCGTCCAGTGCCCGCCCCGCCTGGGATGTCATTAGAGGCGCTAATGGAAGCCTTGAAGACAGGCACTTTCCAGCCGCCCTCGCCTGCCAAGTGGAGTCCGCGGGGAGCCGGGCGCGCTGGGAGCCCGTGACTAGCCCTGCAACACCCTGCAATAATTGCACCATCTAGACCATGGGCCCAGAGCCCGGGTCGGGGGATGAGACGGCAGAAGCTTCAGCGAGGTTTGCACAGCAGCAGCACAGCTCCTGCCCGACTGTCGTCCGCAGCCAAGGCGAGCTAGCCTGGGGCCAAGTGAAGCCGCGGTTCTCTGGGGCTGGGGGAGGAGATCCCTCGCCCAGGCCAGGCAGCTCCCCGGTGAGTCAGAAATCTCTCTTCCCAGCTGGCTGCGTGGGCTGGACCCGACCCTTCCAGGAGCAGGGGCTCGGAGCCAGGCTGTCGCTCGCTCTGCCCGGTCTGCGATGACAGATGGCTGCAGAGGTGGCCCCCCCGGCCCGTGCTGGGCATGGCACCGACACTCGGTCTTAGCACAGCGGCCGGCTCGGGGGGCACATTCCTTTCCCGAGAATGGTTCTTTTCCTTATTCCGGGCACAAGAAGTCGGCTAGTCGCTCCCGGGTCACTTCCTGCAGCGCGAGATGCTCAGACCCCCAAGCTGGGGTGGGCGGGTCCTCCAGGCGGGTCTCTGCAATGAGCTGGGCATGAGGACTCGGTTCTGGCAGCCGAGCCCCAGCCGTGGCCCCCGCTGACGTACGTCCCCTGCCTTGTCTCTTCCAGCCGGTGCAGGTCCCCGAAGCGAAGGGTGCGTCCCACCCCCCTGCCAGCGCCATGGACGTGTTCAACCGGAACATTGACTTCAACGCGCTCTTCAAGTTCTCCCACATGTGAGTGAGGTTCCCTCCGCCGGGCCCTGACCCCCAGTCACTGGGCCGGAGTGGGGGCTAGTGGTTGGGGTCTGGGAGCCGGGATTCCTGTGGTCCGGTCCTGGCTCTGCCACGTAACTGCTTTGCCCCAAATTCCCCCTCCCGGGGCGTGGCCGCTGCGCTTCGGGATCCTCCGCCGCGGCACCAGGACAGCGGTTCTCCCTGTGGCTCGGCCCAGTTGAGTGCGCCCATGCGGGGAGCCGTGGGCCAGGCCGGGGGCAGCTCTGGAACCCGGCGGTCGCTGACTCGCTCCGTTCTGCCCCACAGCTCTGCCTCCACCCAGCAGCACCTGAAGAGGGTCTATGCCAGCTTTGCCCTCTGCATGTTTGTGGCAGCGACCGGCGCCTACATCAACGTGGTGACCCATCTGCTGCGGGTAAGGGCCACGCTCGGTGGCCGACCCATCTGCTGCGGGTAAGGGCCACGCTCGGTGGCCACGTCGATCCCCCGCGCTGGGGGGGGCACCTCCTTTCCCCGGCCTGAGTGCTGGCGAACGGGCACCGTGGGTACCCCTGCAAGGTCCTAAGGCCTTCGCTGCAGCAGCCATTGACCAGGGAGTACTGCAGACCCCTGTCTAGTGCCCTGGCAGCCCCTGCATCTTCTCCCACCCTGGGCTGGGATAAGAATGGGGGTGTCCCGTGTCACGGCCTGACCCCCCCCGAGAGCGTCTGCAGCCCCCTCCCTTTCCACGCGCTCCCCGCGATGGGCCTGGCGGGTGCTGCATCTGTCCCCAGCCCCCGCGCCAGGCCCAACTTCTCGTGGTCCATCTGTCCCACAGTTCAGCCTACTCTCGGGCCTGGGCTCCCTGGGACTGCTGTTCTGGCTGATGGCCACGCCCCACAGCAGGGAGACGGAGCAGAAGAGGCTGGGGATCCTGGCTGGCTTTGCCTTCCTGACTGGTACGTGTGGGGAACGCCTGCCCCTAAACCTGGGCAAAGGGGCCCGGTCTGCAAGGCTCCCTTCTCCCCTTGCCGACCCCTCCCCTGGGGAGCCCACGGCACTTACCGTCCTGGGGTGGAGGGCCTCTTCCCCCAGCGCTGGGCGCATGGCGGAGGGAACTCGCGGGGGCAGACCCAGGCATCCGGCCATGGGGTTCCCGGCACTAAGCACTGGGCCCGTCTCACCTGCCTGAGGGGAGATGCTCTGACCCCGAGGTGGCCTCTGGCTGCCGATGATGCGGGGTGAGGGGGGGGCAGAGGGGAGGCTGCTGTCGCTGACGTGTATCACTTTGTCCTTGCAGGAGCCAACCTGGGTCCTCTCCTGGAAATGTGCATCACCATCAACCCCAGGTAGGCACCGTGCGGCGTGGTGCGGCTGGGCTCGCTGCCCGTGTCCGCCACGGCTCCTCTTACCCGTTCTCCTTTCCTGCAGCATCGTCCCCACGGCCTTCCTGGGCACCGCTGTGATCTTCAGCTGCTTCTCCCTGAGTGCCCTCTACGCCAGGCGCCGCAGCTTCCTGTACCTGGGAGGTAAGAACCCGCCCCGGCCCCCCCGCGCCCCAGCGTCCCCCACCCAGCCAGGGGGGCTCACGCCTCTGTCTCCCACGCAGGTTTCCTGCTCTCTGGCCTCTTCCTGATGCTGCTCTTCTCCTTGATCAACATCTTCGTGGGGTCCACTTGGCTGTTCACGGTGAGGCCCGTCCCCCTGCGTTTGGGTCCTGCCGGGGTCCCCCCCACGATCAGCAACGGCCGCCATCAGCGCTGGGGCCAGTCTGGGCAGACAGGGCCCGATCCTGGGAAAGCAGGTTCAATGGGGGCTCAGAGGTGGGTGGGCCCCTTGCAGGATCGGGCCCTCGTCACTCCCACTGCTGGGCCACGTGTCCAGCCTGCTTTGCCTGGCGCCCATCATGGGGCTGGTTCGGGTAACGCGTGCCAGCCGTGGGGCTGCCTGATCGAAAGACACGCAGCAATGTCGCCTCCTGCCCCGGCCTTATCCCCAGAGCAAGCGAGACCTGGGTCCTCCCAGCCAGACGCAGGGCTGCCGGGAGGCAGGGCTGCCGGGCGGGGGCTCGGGTTCCCCCCAGCCCGAATCTCCTCCTAGCGGGGGAGTAACTGGGGCGGGAACGGCAGCCCCTGCCGCTCATGGAGGAACTGCACTGAGCAGACATGGGGGGGCATCCCAAGGGGTTCGGGGGCTCGTCCCTGACTCTCCCTCCGCCCCACCAGGCTAACCTGTACCTCGGCCTGATGGTCATGTGCGGGTTCGTCCTCTTCGACACGCAGCTCATCATCGAGAAGGCGGAGAGCGGAGACAAGGATTACATCTGGTATGGGGGGGGGCAGAGCGGGGGCTGGGGTTACAGCTGGTATGGGGGGGCAGAGCGGGGGCAGGGGTTACGGCTGGTATGGGGGGGCAGGGCGGGGGCAGGGGTTACAGCTGGTATGGGGGGGCAGGGCGGAGACAAGGATTACATCTGGTATGGGGGGGGGCAGAGCGGGGGCTGGGGTTACGGCTGGTATGGGGGGGCAGAGCGGGGGCTGGGGTTACGGCTGGTATGGGGGGGCAGAGCGGGGGCTGGGGTTACGGCTGGTATGGGGGGGCAGGGCGGGGGCTGGGGTTACGGCTGGTACGGGGGGGGCAGGGCGGGGGCTGGGGTTACGGCTGGTACGGGGGGGGCAGGGCGGGGGCTGGGGTTACGGCTGGTACGGGGGGGGCAGGGCGGGGGCTGGGGTTACGGCTGGTACGGGGGGGGCAGGGCGGGGGCAGGGGTTACGGCTGGTACGGGGGGGGCAGGGCGGGGGCAGGGGTTACGGCTGGTACGGGGGGGGGCAGAGCGGGGGCAGGGGTTACGGCTGGTACGGGGGGGGGCAGAGCGGGGGCAGGGGTTACGGCTGGTACGGGGGGGCAGGGCGGGGGCAGGGGTTACGGCTGGTATGGGGGGGCAGGGGTTACGGCTGGTATGGGGGGGCAGGGCGGGGGCAGGGGTTACGGCTGGTATGGGGGGGCAGGGCGGGGGCAGGGGTTACGGCTGGTATGGGGGGGGCAGGGCGGGGGCAGGGGTTACGGCTGGTATGGGGGGGGCAGGGCGGGGGCAGGGGTTACAGTGGGTGAGGGTGTGGGGGGCAGTGCAGAGCTCGGCTCCCGGCCGAGCCCCCCCCCCCCCCACCCCCCCCGGCCGACTGTCTCTGCGTCCTCCCCCAGGCACTGCGTGGATCTCTTCCTGGATTTCATCAACATCTTTCGGGAGCTCATGATCCTGCTGGGGATGAACGAGGTGAGTCCCTGCCCGGCTCCAGGCCCCCCACCCGCGGCGAGGCCCCCTGGCCCTGCCCAAGTTCAGCCCAGCAGCATGTGGCCCAGGGGCTCTGCGGGGGGCAGTAGCCAGCACCCCCCAGGCACATGGCCCCCTCCCTCCAGGAGCCCCACAGCGACGGGCTAGGCGAGGGCGGGGGAGTCCGGGGCTGTGTGATCGGCCCCAGGCGGGCGGGAACGTCGGAGCTGAGTGCTGGGCCGGGCCCTGACACCTCCTCTCCTCTTGCAGAACAAGAAGAAGAAGGAGAAGTGAAGCGACGCCAGGTGCCGATTGGGTGGAGCCCCCGTCCCCCCATCTCCTGCCCCCCAACACATTAAAGGGGCTGCGCTCTGCCAGCCACGGGCAGCCAGTCGCTTTCCTATTTTGTGGGTTGTTTTCTCTTGTTTGAGCTTTTTTTGATTAGAAACCAGCTGATTAGCGGCTCCCCCTGGAGTTTGGTTTCCTCTTCCTGCCCCGCAGCTTGCTCCTGGGGAGGCCTGGGCCGGCCACATGCAGGCATCCCCCTCTCCCCGCAAACTCCTGCCCCACCCCCAGCTCCACTGGCTGAATCTTTCCAGGGGTTGGGTCCTTCAAAGGCTTCTCGCCCCTACGCAGGGCCAGGAGCCTGGCCGGACAGGAGTTGTTAATTCCCACCCCCCACACACACACACCCAGATCCTAAGAGCCCAGACCCGCACCCAGGGCCAGAGCGTCTGGCCGGGTTCGCTCTGGTTCTAGCCTGCAGTGCGCCCCTGTTCCCAGGCAGTGTCCGGATCCCTGTGGACTCGGCTCCTAGAACCGCTTCAGTTCCAGCTCCGGGGATGCCAGGGGCCTACCCTTCCGTTTGCATAACGAACCCCCCGGCTGTCCCTGCCCCTGCGGAGAGAGGAGTCACCTCCCCCATGGGGGACTGGCCAGGCGGTGGGCGAGGAGCTCCCCAGCCAGGCCCTGTCAGTCACACGACCCGCTCCACCATGTAACATCCCCCTCTCTGCAATAGCGTCTCCCCTCACCGAGTCCCCCAGCCAGGCGCCCTCTTCCCTCGCAGGGAACCCCAGACGTTTCTCCCTGGCCGATGGGCCCTTTCCCCTCCCCTGAGGCCAAACTCCACCTCTGCTTGCTCGGGATAAAGGAGTCGCGCGCTCTCGCTCGCTCTAAAACCAGTGCCAAGAATCACAATGTAAGAAATAATCTACTTTTAAAGAGACGTCTAACAGGTTTTAATACCGTAACGAGTGTAATTCTCTCTCTTCTGTTTCATTCGTTGACAGCCCTGGCTGCGTTATATAACTCATACTGTGAAGACAAAGGTGTTTTGATTCAGAAATATAAAATCTCCATAGTCTTACTTTGTACAAAAAAAATAAAAATCCTCAAACTTTAACCTTTACAGCCAAGCTGTCTGCTGCTTCTTGGGGGGTCAAGTCACGGGGCGCCTGCCCTTGGCTCTAGGCCGCCCAGGCCCCAAAGATCTAAGGGGCTGAACAGTCAGGACAGACTGAGCTGATCAGCCGCACGTTACAGCGCTGGGAACTGCACCGTCCCCCGAGCACAAGCCCAGTCTGCCTCTCAGGAGCCAGGGGAATATTGAGTTGCCTTAGGGTTGGGCAGGGCAAGATGCGGAAGTGAAGGCCCTAGAAACCCCCGTGCTGTGGAGATCCCCCACCCCCACCCCCGTGGGTCTCAGCACAGCCTGGGTGAGGCTGCACTGGGGCGGTTCAGTCTCAGGAAGAACCTGGGACGTGGAAGTGGGGGGGGGCTGCGTTCGCTGCGTGCCCTGCTGAGTCGCCCTTCCACAGTGGGGGGCCCAGGGCCAGCTCCAATCCCTCCCCCCAGCTCTCTGTTCTCTGGGGCTGGTCTCCCCACCCAGCCCTCTGTCTGCCCCAGCTGCGGGGATGATCCTAAGGCAGACAGTCGTCTGGAGGTCTGTCAGCCTCTCTTCCCCTTCCCGCTGGGAAAGCAAACCTGCTCGGCCCCCTGGGCCGGGCTGGCCCCCCAGCCCCAGCCGAGTCTGATGAGGCTGGGGGGCAGCCGGAGGATCAGGGCGGGAGCCGGCTGGTGGGTGTGGTCCGGAGCACGGGCACGGTGTAGGCTGACTCGATTGCCCAGGCGAACAGGACGGGTACCCTGCGGAGCACATGTGGACGAGAGGTGCGGGGAGACCGAATTCTGCAGCCACCCTGGCCTAGCCACCACCTACAGCCCTGCTCACCCAGGATGGGTCTCTGGCCCTGGGCTCCCAGCCGCGCGCCTGTTCTCTCCTAAACTTCCCTGTCCTGTTTGACGTAGACTGATAGACTTCATGCCCACGCCAGGCTGCTGGGACTCCAACCACCCCAGAAGCAGCTGCATTCCAGCAGGGGCGGAGAAGACACAGCCATATACACTGCGTTTCAGGGTGTTTACAGGGAGTGACAGTTAAACCGGAGCGTGACGCTTGCTTTTTACACCCCCCCCACCTCCGAGAGCCCTTTGCCCAACAAAGCGCTTTAGACAAATAATTAACCCTCAGGGCGACTTGCAGCCAGGCCCAGAGGAGGGGAGGGGGCCTGGGCCAGGGCGAGGGTGCAGTACAGCCAGGACACGGGGTGGGGAAACGGTGTTAGGGGCTCGCTTCCCTTCTCCTGCTCCATGGCAGGGACCCGCATTCGGCGCAAGGCCCCACCGCTGTGCCCTGGGGGGGGGGGGGGGGGGCTGGGCAGGGATGCCCCTGCATTCACTGGCCAGGCTGGATCCCCACACCTACTTACGGTGCCCCCCCCCACCCCGTTCGCAGGCGTGTTGGGGGCTGGGACCCATCGTCCGCCAGCATCGCAGCTGGGGGGGGGAACCCTGCTGGGGCAACGGTGCGAGGGGGACTTAGTACACTGCCCCTTCCCCCCACTCCAGGGAGAACGGGGGCCAGAAAATGCCTCCCCCGCTGCTCACCCTACACCCCGTCCCCGCAGCACAGGCTGGGAACTGCCCACGGGGCGGCTACGGGGCGGGTCAAGGCAGCCCCTTGCCCGGGAAAGTGCGTCCCCGCCCCCCCATCACGGCCCACAGCCCGGCCTGGCTGCCGGAGGGGAGCCAGCCCCCAATGCGGGACACAACCCTGAACCCCCATCCTCTGGGGAGACCCACACACACACACACACACCGGGGGTGGGGCTCTTCGGAGCTGCCCCGGCCAGACTGACTCCAGCGGGGACATGGGGCATTGCTGGGTGACTGGGGGGAGGGGCTCCAAGCTCTCATCAGGATTCGGGGGGGGGGGGGGGGGCATCAGAAATCCCCCCCCACACCTACCTGAGGTGGGCGGGGCCCTGGGAGGGGAGTGATGCAACTGCCCTGCAACCAGCGCTGCCGGCCCACACCTGGCCACAAGGGGGCGCCGCAGGCTGGTTCCTGGAGCTATGGGGAGGGGGTGCTGCTGGGGGGGGGGGGGGGCACTGGCACCCTCAGCCCCCCCCCCATACACCCAGCTGTGGGGGCTGCAACCCCCACACCCAGCCTGCCCCCCACCCTGCCACAGCCAGGCGCTGTCCCACCCCGGCTGGGACATCACAATGGGGGGGGGGCAGATGGTGTGAGGCAGCGGGGGGGGGACTTATCTCCCAGCCGACACCCTGAGAGCCGCCTGGGGGCTGCTGTATGCGGCCGGGTCGGCCCCACCCGCAGCTGACAGGGAGCCGAGCAGCAAGGGGTCTGGTCAGGCCGAGGCAGGGCACCCTGGCGGGTCAGCGTGGCAACCAGAGATTACGGGGCCTCCTATAAAAGTTGGTTATAATCATGTCCCTCGGGGACCCATTGATTTGGGAAAAGTCCCCAGCGTCTTGCCCGCCCACTGCTGCGAGCCCTGCCCCCCTGCACGGCAGCCCTGCCCCACGCCCATCCTTCACCCCACTCCACGGTGTCCGCTCGCCCCTTTCACACTCAGCCGCCATCGCTGCCTGGCTGGCGGATGACCCGGCTCCATGGCCAAACAGCCGCCGCGCCCCGCTCAGAGGTGGCTGCCTTTCAGTGCTGGGCGCGCCGGGGCCCGGGCAGCCGTCGGTCAGTTCGCTGAGCTGGGCGCGCCGGGGCCCGGGCAGCCGTCGGTCAGTTCGCTGAGCTGGGCGCGCCGGGGCCCGGGCAGCCGTCGGTCAGTTCGCTGAGCTGGGCGCGCCGGGGCCCGGGCAGCCGTCGGTCAGTTCGCTGAGCTGGGCGCGCTCGGGGCTGGTGCCGGATCCTCTCCCTTGGGGCGTCTCCTTCCCGTGCTCCGGTACCACGGCTGGTATCACTGGAGCACCGGGATTCCGGGGGGGGGGGGGGACGACACCCCCTTTAAGCCTGCCCTGTGCGTGGGGGGCAGGCCCAGTGGCCAGTCAGCATCCATGGTACCCAGAGGAAGGGCCCAGCCCCCGGGGGCGAAGGGGGGGGCGGCCCGACTCCCAACATGCCCCATGGGTGCCAGGGCTGGAGTGGGCAGAGGGGACCCGTGAGATTCACACCGAGTCCATCGCGCCCCACAGCCCCCCCGCGCCCTGGCGACACACCCGGCCCCAGCAGGATTCTCTGGACGCCTGGCCTGGGGGCCGGTGGGACCGAATCCCCCCACCCGTCCCTGGGCGGCTCGGGGGCTTGGGGGAACAAAGGAGGGCACGTAGGGAGCATGCCGCTCTCAGCCCACGTCCACGGTCGTCTGCAACGGCACCCAGCCCCGCTGGCACCGCGTGCTGGGGGCTGCTTCCTGCTCCCTTCCTGACCCCCCAGCCGCTGGCGGGACACCACACATTCATCCAGCCCGGCTCTTAACCTTTTATTGGCAGTTTGAAGGGAGACCAAGGCAGACAATAAACAGCGGGATTCACAATAACTTATATAAATAAAACCAAGGGCGGGGGGGAGGGCGGCGTCATTGAATAAAAAACCCAGCTGGGAGGCGAGAAAAGGCCGTGGGGCTGGGGAGAGGGGGGGTCTGTACACAGCAATAGCACCATTGGAGAGAGCCAGGCGAGGGGCGCGTGGCCAGGGGGGGCCGCGGGACCAGGAGCCAAGGGCAACCCCGACCCAAACACAAAAGACAAGAGGCAGGAGCAGCCGGCCTGGCCCCACGGCAGCTCCAGGACCCAGCTGGGGTCAGCTCATGGGGTCTGCCCCCCAGCACCAGTGGGGAGAGGAGTGGCCCCGCCGGGGAGCAGGCTAGTGAGTGCGGGGGGGGGGGGGGGGGGGGAAGGGCGACTATGAGGCGCCCCTGCACCCCAGCCTGGCACTGAAGGGACGGAGGGGGCGGGGAGCACAGCCGGGGGTGCTGCTGAGAGGGGAACACTAGAAACCCCCATGCTCCAGCCACTCATACCCTCTACACCCGGGGGGCTGCAGGGGCTCCCGGTTTGTACAGCATCAACTCACTCCGCTCCGCTGCACCCACCTTCCCTCCAGCACCGGCCAGCAGCCTGTCTCCCCCTCCCCCATACGGGGCCGGTGGAACTCACCGCCGCAGGAGACGGAGGTGTAGCGCAAAGCAGGTGTTAACCGGGGGTTGGATATTCAATGCAGCAAAGGACAAGAGACAGACTGGGTGGGCCCCAGCCAACAGGAGAGACCCTCCCTGCCCCACCGGCAACTTACGCCAGAATCGCCCCCCGCAGAGCGACTCGCGCCTTCCTCGGCAGCGGCCAGTTCCGGGCCCTGGTGGAGACGGCACAAGAGGGGCCCCGGTGCAATGCGGGCAGGGGACCCACCCCGGAGCGCAGACGGGCCCTGCGACGCCTCTGGGGACGAGCCTGGGGCAGGCAGCACGAGGGGCCAGGCCAAGCGGATGTTTGTTGCCCTTCCCCCTCCCGGCACCCCAATGCTGGGGGCTGCGTCCAGGGCGAGGCGGCTGCTCCGGCCTGCTTGGGAAGGGGTCCGGGGTGGAAGATGTGGTGGTGGCCCCCGGCGGCAGCTCCTCTGTCGAGGGGGAGGAGGAGTTGGTTTGAGACCCACCCCGGCAGGATTCTGCGGCCCCCGGTGTCAGCAATGGGCTCTGAAGGGCCCCAGTGCCGAGTGCCCGGACTCCTGAGGGGTTGAGGGAGGCACAGGGGGGCCCCCAGGCCGCGCCTTCCTCCTCCAGCACCAGACGATCGCTCCCCCCGCAAAGGGGGGCTCCAGGGGCACCTGAGATCAGCCCCCCCGTTACCCTTGGCTCCCGCAGGAGGAGAGGCTGTCGTAGAGAGAGTCACTGAGCGATTCCGAGGTCTCCAGGCCCGGCTGGCCTTGCCCCGTGTCCCCTGGACTTCAGCTCTGCGCTGCCTTCCTCGCCCACGTCAGAGGCACTGGGGTCCGGCTGGCGCTGAAGGCCTGTGAGGAGGGGGCGGCAGGCGAGGCCCATCCGGGGAGGCGCTGTCCGCGGAGCTCTGCAGGGACAGACCCGGGCGTGAGAGTGGGGCGGGGGTCAGCCCACCCCCAGCCAGACACCGCTCAGGGCCGGCCAGCTGGGGGGTCCCTGCGCATTGGCACGGCCCTGTCTGCATGCCCCAGAGACGGGCCGGGATCGAATTGTGGGGCCTGGGCAGTACGGACATTGGGGTCCCCCACTTCTGTAAACTGGACAGCAAAGTACCCCCACCCCGCACAGACCCCAGGACGACCCTTCTGACACCCCACCCCCCCAGTGCGCCTCCCATCCCACCCTGCACACAGACCCCCAAATGTCCCCTCCCGCCCTGCCCCCACAATACTCACACACCCCGAACACCCCAACCACCAAATCCCAGCAGCCCCGACATCCCTCCCACTCACCGCAGCCCCCCAGCATCCGTCCACCCTCTCACCCCTCACTGACGCCTGGACTAGGGCAGCTCCTCCTGGCCCCAGCCGCCCCGCTCCCGCATGCTCGGCACTCACCCCGTACAGCCGCCCCCCGGCCCACTCTGGCAAAGGGTCTCGAGAGCAGCAGGTCTCCGTGCGGCCACGCCCCCCCCCCCGCCCCCCATCACAGCCCAGCCCCCCTGCCAGGTCTCCGCGTGGCCAGCCGCCCCCCCCCCCATCACAGCCCAGCCCCCCTGCCAGGTCTCCGCGCGGCCAGCCGCCCCCCCCCCCATCACAGCCCAGCCCCCCTGCCAGGTCTCCGCGCAGCCAGCCCCCCCACATCACAGCCCAGCCCCCCTGCCAGGTCTCCGCGCGGCCAGCCCCCCCCCCCCCCCCATCACAGCCCAGCCCCCCTGCCAGGTCTCCGCGTGGCCAGCCGCCCCCCCTCCCCCCATCACAGCCCAGCCCCCCTGCCAGGTCTCCGCACAGCCAGCCCCCCCACATCACAGCCCAGCCCCCCTGCCAGGTCTCCGCGCAGCCAGCCCCCCATCACAGCCCAGCCCCCCTGCCGGTCTCCGCGCGGCCAGCCCCCCCCCCCCATCACAGCCCAGCCCCCCTGCCAGGTCTCTGCGCGGCCAGCCCCCCACCCCCCCCCCCATCACAGCCCAGCCCCCCTGCCAGGTCTCCGCGCAGCCAGCCCCCCATCCACAGCCCAGCCCCCCTGCCGGTCTCCGCGCGGCCAGGCCCCCCCCCCCCCCCATCACAGCCCAGCCCCCCTGCCAGGTCTCTGCGCGGCCAGCCCCCCACCCCCCCCCCCCCATCACAGCCCAGCCCCCCTGCCAGGTCTCCGCGCAGCCAGCCCCCCATCACAGCCCAGCCCCCCTGCCGGTCTCCGCGCGGCCAGCCCCCCCCCCCCCCCCCATCACAGCCCAGCCCCCCTGCCAGGTCTCTGCGCGGCCAGCCCCCCACCCCCCCCCCATCACAGCCCAGCCCCCCTGCCAGGTCTCCGCGCAGCCAGCCCCCCATCACAGCCCAGCCCCCCTGCCAGGTCTCCGCGCAGCCAGCCCCCCCATCACAGCCCAGCCCCCCTGCCAGGTCTCCGCGCGGCCAGCCCCCCCCCCCCCCCATCACAGCCCAGCCCCCCTGCCAGGTCTCCGCGCAGCCAGCCCCCCCACATCACAGCCCAGCCCCCTGCCAGGTCTCCGCGCGGCCAGCCCCAGTGTGGTGAGGCCGTGGGTGCAACGGCCAGGACCTCGCTGCCCACGCAGACCAACCCTTGGGACTCTTGGCAACTCGCTCCCAGGGCCTCGCCCCGTCCCCGGGGGGCTCCTTACCCCGGCCAGCCCAGGCAGCCTCGCCAGGTCCCGGGCTGTGCACACGAAGGGGTCCGCAGAGCCGCCGCAAGCCTTGGAGTTTGGGAAGGTCCAGTTCTTGCTCTGCTGCCTGCGCCGCGCTCGGCCGGTTCCCACGCAGGGCTCTGGTGCCAGGAGGAAGGCGGGGGGGGGGGGGGGGGGTGTTAGCAGACAGCTCCCAGGACAGCGATCCCCCCATCCCCCATGGGGCCCAGCCCCAAGCAAAGGGCTTAGTGGCTGCGAACGTGGGCAGGAGGGACTGGGGTGAGGGTTGGGGTCCTGTCCTAGCACCCCCTTCCAGTCCCCCGGCCCAGCGCGGGGTGGGGGATTAAACCCGCTGGTAGAGGGGGAAACGGGCAGGGTCCGGCCCGGGTGGCGTGGGAGACACATGGGCAGGGAGGTTATGGGCACCAAGCCCGGCCCTCCCAAGGGCTCCGCCATGGCCAGGCTGGGGGTGTTCCCCACCTTCTCAGGGGTCCCCTCGCATCCTCCAAGGAAGGATCCATTTCCCACAGGCCATTCCAGATCCCGCCCCCTCCCTGGGTCGCCTGGGGAGGGCGTTTCCTGGAGCAGCCGGGAGGGAGCCGCGGGGCCGGAGGTCTCAGCAGGGTGTCCGGAGCCAGTGCGGGTCTCCATTAGCATCACTGGTACGAGCGTGTCCCCCGCACCCCCACGCCCAGGGGTGCGCACAAGCCCCAGCTCGCTGGGCCCAGCGTAAGCCCCCTCCCTGCCCCGGCAGCTCGCCTGGGTACAGACCTTCGGGGCAGCCTCGGCGGCCGCGGCGGCTCGGGGGCGGCTCCGCGCTGGCCAGCACGCCGTGGAAGGCGGGCACGCTCTGGTGCTTGCCGGGCGCCAGAACCTCCTCCCGCGCTGGGCACCTCCCTCTCCAGCGTGCGGGCCTTGCGGGGGACTCTGGTGCCGCCGGGGGGCTGCCCAGGGGCGAGGCTGGGCAGCAGGTCCAGGCTGGGTTTCAGCTTGGGGAGGTTTTTACTGGGCGCCCCACTGCAGTAGTCGGGGGGAGGGAAGGTGCCGATGCCGCTGTCCAGGGTCCGTGTCAGGGAGCCACACGCTGCGAGCAACAAGGCCAGGGTGGAGTCAGCGGGCCGGGCTAGCCCCGGCGGGCCTCCGGGAGCCCCTCCCCGCAGCCCATCTCAGAGCACTTCACCCCCCACGGAAACACATGGCAAGTTACCGTCTCTAGCCCCGCCCCCTCTCCACTGCCACGCCCCTCCTGACTCCAAGCTCCGCCCACCACCAGCAAATCGCACGCCCCCACAGAAAACATGGCAAATTACTGTCTCTAGCCCCGCCCCCTCTCCACTGCCACGCCCCCTCCTGACTCCAAGCTCCGCCCACCACCGGCAGATCACATGCCCCCACAGAACACATGGCAAGTTACCCAAGGTGACCAGGTGTCCCTGGCTGAATCCGGCCTCTAGCCCCGTACCCCCTCCACTGCCGCACCCTCTCCTGCCCCCCAGACCTCCACCACACCACACTCCCACCTGACTCCAAGCCCCGCCCACCACTGGCAGGTCACACCCCCACCCAGGGTTGGGAATGGAACCCAGGAGTCATAGAATCATAGAATCTCAGGGTTGGAAGGGACCTCAGGAGGTTCTAGTCCAACCCCCTGCTCAAAGCAGGACCAATCCCCAATTTTTGCCCCAGATCCCCAAGTGGCCCCCTCAAGGATTGAACTCACAACCCTGGGTTTAGCAGGCCAATGCTCAAACCACTGAGCTATCCCTCCCACCCCCGAGACCCCCTGCCTCCCGAACCACACACGCGGCCACCGTCTGTGCCGGTAACTAGCCGGGCCCAACCCGGGGAGGCTGCAGGGCTCGGTGGAGACCGGAACCTCGACTGCTTGTGGCCCCGGGCAGCCTCCTGTGGGGGTCACCTGTGAAGTGCTGGGAGTTCACTGACTCGGCCAGGCTGTCGTCCGACGGGATTTCCTCCCGGAGCTTCGCGTCGGGGCTCTTCAAAGGAAAGGAGAGAGACGGATCAACACGGCGCCCGGGGTTACCCTCCCCTCCGCCGGGCACAGAGCCCGGCCACGCTCCCCACCTTCTCGGGGGCCTCCTCGCCGCTCCGCAGGTGGCCGACGATGCCGTTCCGTGGGGGCCGGAAGAGCCTGGGGTCTTTGGCGTCATGTGAGACCCTCTGGAAATCCCGGAGCTCCCTTTTCTGCTCCAGCCGGCTCTCGTAGGCTTCCTTCCCATCCACCCTGCAGAGATGAGGGTGTGAGCCGCCGGGGGGCCCGACAGGACAGTCCTGGCCCCCAGTCCCCCCTCCCCACCCTGACTCACTCCCCTCCCAGGGCCAGAACCCAGGCGTCCTGGCCCCAGCACATGGCACCTCTGTTTCCACGCCCCCCTCACAGACCCTGCCCCCGCCCGGTACCTGTTCAGCAGCTGCTGCATGAAGTTTTCAGCCGTAACCTCCTGGTACATGACCTGGAGCTCGTTCTGCGCCGGCTCCAGGGAGGAAGCCGCAGGCGTGGGGCCGGCCCCTCTCCAGGGCCAGCCCGTTGACGTAGGCCTTCTCCGCCTCCAGCGCCTTGCGCAGGTCCTCCGCCTTCTCCATCAACTTGGAGATGTTGAGGCCCTCGGCCGCCCCCTCCCCTCCCCGCCCCACGGCTTCCGCTCCCCCTTGGCCGGGAGCCCCTCGGGCCGCCGGCTCAGGGCGGGCAGCTTGCTCCTGCGCAGCCCGAACCAGCTGGCGATGCCGGAGTTCTTCGGCTTCCCCTCGCCCGCCTGCCCCTTGTCCTGGCCCTGCCGGCGCAGCACGTTCTCCTCGATGCCCTTCATCACCTTCTCCTCGATGGCCGAGTGCAGCGCGGGGCCGACCGCGGGCAGCGCTCGGCCAGGCAGGGGCGGGGCCTCGGCACAGTCGGGGGGCTTGCGGGTCGCGCCAGGCGGCGGCGTGGGGGGCGGCTTGGGGCCACCGGGCTTTGGCTCCTCAGCAGGCGGGCGGGGAGCCCCCGCCTTGGCCGGCGACTTGGAGGGCAGCTTGGTGGGGCTCCCATGGGGGCTCTTGGCGCTCTTAGCCAGGGGCACCGGAGGGGCTTTGGGGGGGTTCCTGGGGCCCATGGGGGTCCCCACTGGGCACAGTGCCCCTGGCTGGCGGGCTTTGGCGGCATAGTGCTTGGAGGAGCAGGTCTCAGCCTCCAGCCGGGAGCCCACGGAGCCAGAGGAGTAGCACCGCCCGGCGGGCTCCCCGCCGGGACACTGCTCCTGGTGTTTGAGGCTGCCGCCTGCGCCCGGCCGGGGCTGTGCCCTGCTCTCCAGCGCCTCCTCGCCAGGCCGGCCTGGGGCCCTGGCCTTCCCGGGGCAGCCGCTCTTCTCTGGGCCCAGCGCCTCCTTCCGCTCCCCGGCCTCAGCTCCCTTCAGCTTCCCCAGCGCCGACAGACGCTCCTTAAACGGCAGGTGTCCCGGCTCCGGCGGCTTCTTCCCGGTGCTGTTCCCAGGCCTCCTGGGCCCGGCGGAGCCCCCGGCACTCCTGCGGGCGGGCGGCGGGGACTCAGCGCCCCGCTCCCGGCCCTCCTTGGCAGGGGCGTAGGGGCACAGCTCCGGCGAGCAGTGGGGGGCGTCCGGCCTGGCGCCTCGCGACGGGCTGGAGCGGGAGCCCTTGGGCCGCTCCAGCAGGGAGGCCAGGCCACCCACCGACAACTCGGAGACGTTCTCATAGTCATGGGCCTTCGGGGAGTGCACGGCCGTCCCGGGGGCCAGGTGCTTGCCAGCCTTGGGGGAGGCCTGGCCGCCGGCCCCGGGGGGCGGGGGGCAGGCAGGCGCCGCGGGCCCCTCGGGGGAGGCCCTGCGGCTGAGCACGGGCGAGGGACATGCCTCGTAGTTGTTGCTGCGGCAGGGGATCTTGGAGCTGCGGGTGAGCTGGGGGCTCAGGCGCAGAGGGTTGGGGCCCTGGGGCTTCTCCCCGGGCGCGGGCATCTTCAGGAACTTGAGCATCTTGGAGGGGGAGGGCAGGGGAAGCGCCCCCCCGCCCGGCGAGGGGGGCCCCGGCTGCAGCTTGGGCTTGCCCTGGGCACTCTTCTCGGGGGGCTCGTCTCCGGAGAGGCCGTCGCTGACGTGGGTCTGGCGCTCCGGGGCCAGCTCCGGGAAGGGCCCCAGGTCCCGGCCGCCGGCGGCCGTGCCGAAAGCCGGCTTGTCCGCGCTGCCCTGGGCCGGCTGCGTGGGCTGGTACTTGCCCACGACCGAGAGGCTGGTGAGCACGTCCCGGCTCAGGGCGCTGCCCAGCACCCCTGGCTTGGGGCCAGGGGCCCCCTCCAGCCGGTAGGCGGCGGCTGGCTCCCCGTTGAGCGGGCAGCCCTGCCTCAGGAAGTGCTGCAGGTAGCACTCAGTCTCCTCCAGCAGCAGGCCCAGGTCCAGCTTCTTCTCGGCCAGGGTGCTCAGCAGGGCCTCCCCCGGGGGGCCCCTCTCCACAGGGCCCAGCTCCCCCAGCTCCCCCGTCTCGTCCGAGGAGGAGGAGGAGCTGCCCTCGCTCTTCTGCTGGCAGCACGGCGGGGGCAGCAGCTGGGGGCGCCTCCCCTCGGCCTCCAGGCCCCCCCGCTCCTCGCCCTTCCACGTCAGCGCCTCCTCCAGGCCGGTCTGGGCTCGCAGCAGGCAGGACGGCCACAGCTCGTGGGTGGCGGCCGGGGGCTCGGCCGGGGGTCCCTCCCCATTCACGGGCGACTCCGGCTGGCTCTGGCTGTCCGCTGGGACCGGCTGGAAGTTGTGGGAGCCGGGCTCGGCGGGGGAGTGGCTGGGGTCCCTCCAGGGAGACAGCTGGCAGGGTGGGGGGCCCAGCAGGGGGTCCGTCTCCTCCAGCTTCCGCAGCACCTCCAGGATCTGCGCTTTCTTCTTGAAGAACGGAGACAGCGCCTCCATGGACTGGGAGCCGGGGCTGCCTGCCCGCAGCCCCCCGTGCCCCACCTGGGGAGAGCAGGAGAGGCTGTGAGATGCTACGCCAAGGCCCCCCGATAATCCAGATCCCCAGCACGGCCAGTGCCGTGGCCGTTCGCTGCTTCCCGGGGCAGACAACAGGGGCAGGCCCAGGCCCAGAACATGGGGTTCTGGGGTCCCCCTCGGTCCTAAGGCTCAGCCAGACGATGGGGCTAGTGGGAGCCCAGGTTGCTGGGGGTGGGGCAGCCCCTTTGATCTGGGTGCTGCAGAAGGGCAGGGGGGGCAGCAGGGGGGAGCCTGCGCCTGTTGAGGGGGGCTGGGCATTAGGGACCCGCAGACAGACACTGTCCCCGATCCGGAGGCGCTGTCACTGAGCATCAGGGAGGGCTCTAGGTCTGGGCTCTAGCCCGTTCCCCTGGCACCCCTCCCTGCAGCTCCCCACTGATCTCAGTAGCCTGCAATGTCCCTGCCCAGGGGGGCTCGGGCCCGGAGAGGACAGCGGCTGCCCCCCAATGCCCCTCTCCCTGCTCTAGGGGCCGAGAGCAGCGGGGAGCCTGGCTGGGCGGGGAGCCAAGGGGGCGTGGGACATACCTCCCTCGGCAGGGCGCCGCGTCCCAGGGGCGGCGAGGGGGGCAGCTTCTCCACCGAGCCCAACTGCAGACTGGCCGGGGGGCTGCACAGCGCGGGCACTGGGTGCAGAGCCAGCTGGGAACGAAAGCGAGGCACTGAGGGGCGGAGA
Source organism: Chelydra serpentina (assembly GCA_037349315.1). Lineage (NCBI taxonomy): Eukaryota > Metazoa > Chordata > Testudines > Chelydridae > Chelydra > Chelydra serpentina. Next base: position 1,147,713 of record JBAIAC010000079.1, read on the forward strand.
CGCCGCAGGAGAAGGAGAAGGGCAGGGAGTCAGGGACCCCAGGCCTGAGGGGGGTGGCTGAAGCTGGAGCGGGGGGCGGGGAGGTGGAGGGGAACGAGGCTGGAGTGGGGGGAGGGGAGGGAAGGAGGAAGTGGGGGGACGAGGCCGGAGTGGGGGGAGGGGAGGGGAGGAGGGAGTGGGGGGGATGAGGCCGGAGTGGGGAGGGAGGGGATGGGCGGTGGGGGGGGAGGCCGTACCTGGGGCAGGGAGCCAGTCGTCAGCTGCAGCTTCTGCTGGAAGAGGTCGCTCAGGGTCTGGTTCTGCCGCTCCAGGTCAAAAACCCTCTTCTGCAGCTTGAGACACTCCTGCCGCAGGTCCTGCCGGCCCGGGGCAAAGCAGTGTCTGTGCCAGCGCCCCCGGGGGTGAGCCGGGCGCTGGGCTCCCCTCCCCACACAGCCAGCCAGGGGGCTGCCAGGGTCCCCCAACGCCGCCCTCTAGCCCTCTCCCTCCGCCCCGTGAACCCCGCGCTGCCGGCCCTGGGTCCTGGCCCCAGGAGGGAGGCCGGGGGGGGGGGGGGGCTGTGCTCCCCCAGGCAGGGAGACCCCGGGGGGGGGGGCTGTGCTCCCCCAGGCAGGGAGACCCCGGGGGGGGGGGCTGTGCTCCCCCAGGCAGGGAGACCCCGGTCTTTACTCACCTTCTGGTTGAGCAGAGCCTGCACCACGTGGTTGGCAACCTGGAAGACAAAGCAGTCACATGACAGCGGGGGGGCGGGGGGCAGAAGCAGCAAACGATTCCCCCCCTCACCCCACGCCCCCCCGGACAGTGCATCGGGTCACCAGAGCAGCCCGGCGCGGGGGGCTCCCAGGGGCAGGTTACCTCGTCTAGGCAGCGCTCGTAGGTCTCCCTCTGGTTCTCGTTGGCCTGAGCCAAGGCCGAGTTCTCCGCCTGGGGCAGAGAAGGGAAGAGCAGCAGGTCAGGGGCCCACCCAAAAGCAGGCGGGGAAAACGCCAGCCCCGAGCTGGGCGCCAGGACTCCTGGGTTCCATCCCTGACTCTGGGAGGGGAGCGGGGTCTGGTGGGTTAGAGCAGGGAGGGCTGGGAGCCAGGACTCCTGGGTTCCGTGCCCTGCTCTGGGAGGGGAGCGGGGTCTGCTGAGTTAAAACCGGGGGGGCTGGGCGCCAGGACTCCTGGGTTCTGTGCCCGGCTCTGGGAGGGGAGCAGGGTCTGGTGGGTTAGAGCAGTGGGGGCTGGGCGCCAGGACTCCTGGGTTCTATCCCTGACTCTGAGAGGGGAGTGGGATCTAGTGATTAGAGTGGGGGGAGGGCGAAGGGCTGGGATTCAGGACTCCTGGGTTCTTTCCTCTGCCCCAGATTCCCTGTATGACTTTGGGCAAGTCCCTGGCCCCTCTCTGCCCCTGCTGCAGGGCTCGGAGCGCCTGGGAAGCTGCCTTGGACGGAGGCTGTGAGGGGAAGGGGGGCGCTGTCCTAGGAATAAACCCCTGAGCGACACGGGCAGGAAGATTCAGAGCCCGCAGGAGGCAGCCAGGACTTTGCCGGTTTGCTGCCCCCACGGTGGCCACCGGGCTCAGAGCTCACCAGCACGGTGCCCCACGCACTGACCCAGCCCTGTGAGCCCAGTGCTGGGGAGCAGAGCGCTGCTGGGGTGGGCGTCCCCAGACACCATGCAGGGCTCCCGGGGGGGCAGCGACCCTCCCTCTGGCCCCATGAGTCTGCCCAGGGATCACGCCTGGCCCCAGAGACACAGTCAGGTGGGGCTCCGCACCTCCAGCTCCCGCAGTCTCTGCAGCAGTTCCTGGCTCGTTCCCGGCTCGCTGCCGCCCTCTTCTGGCTTCATGTCTCCCCGGCGCTCGGCCACCGCTTCCGACATGGAGCCCTGCAACACAAAGCAGGAGGCCAGTGTGTGGCAGGCCAGGCACCCCCCAGTGGGGAGGCCCCTCACTGCCCGCTCAGCACCCAGGATGGGCCCGCTTGGGGCAGCCTCCCCCAGGCACCTGCCCCAGGCTCACCTCTGGGACCAACCCCGGGCCCCAGGAGACTCCCCTGGACAGCATCTGGCCCAGGCCAGAAGGGGGGCTGGGCTGCAGGAAGCCAGGAGCTGGGGGGTTCACTCCAGAACACGCGGGCTCCTGCAAAGGAGGGTAAACGAACGCACTGGTGGGCGAAGGAGGGTGTGTACACACACACGTGTAAAGGAGGGAGTGCATGGGTGTGCACGTGCAAAGGCGTGTATGTACACGTGCAAAGGAGAGTGCATACACACACACACGTGTAAAGGAGGGTCTGTACACACATGTGCGAAGGAGGGAGTGCACGGGTGTGCACATGCTAAGGAGTGTATGTACATCTGCACGTGCAAAGGAGGGTGCGTGTACACACACACACATGTAAAGGAAGGAGTGCACAGGTGTGCACGTGCAAAGGACTGTATGTACACATGCATGTGCAAAAGAGGGAATGCATGGGTGTGCACGTGCAAAGGAGGGTGCGTACACACACATGTGCAAAGGAAGGAATGCATGGGTGTGCACGTGCAAAGGAATGTATGTACACGTGAACGTGCAAAGGAGGGTGCGTACACACGCATGCGAAGGGGGGGTTCTCTCTCTCACCTCGTTCCAGGGGCCCGACCCCAGACCCAGCAGCACCTTCCAGCCTTCCCTTGTCACCTCTGCCCGCTCGCCTGCCAGGGGATAAAACCCAGCGATGAGACTGGCCCCCCAGCTCTGCCTCTGCAGAACCCCACACCGAGACGGGCGATGGGCCAGACCAAAGAGCCTGGAACGCGGGGGGGAGACCCCCAAAGACTCCCCAAATCCCAAGGTGGTAGAGAACACCAGCCCCGGGCAGGCCACAGGGGCAGAGACTGACAAGGTAACGTCCTTGCAGATCCAGCTGGAGCCATGCACCATTAGCCAACGCCCGCTCCACCCCAGAGCGGGCCGCAGCTCAGCACCATCCACCAAGAGGCTCCATATCCTGGGTTCTCAACACGCTGGAGCTGAATGGCGCTGGAGCTCCAGTCGCCTCCCACAGCTGGGCTCCACCTATCGCCTCCCCTCGGGAAATGTACCTGGGCAGCCTGGAAACGAGGCCAGCTGCCCCTTCCCCCGGAAACGAGGCCAGCTGCCCCCTCCCCTGGAAACGAGGCCAGCTGCCCCCTCCCCCGGAAACGAGGCCAGCTGCCCCCCTCCCCCGGAAACGAGGCCAGCTGCCCCCTCCCCCGGAAACGAGGCCAGCTGCCCCCTCCCCTGGAAACGAGGCCAGCTGCCCCCCTCCCCCGGAAACGAGGCCAGCTGCCCCCTCCCCCGGAAACGAGGCCAGCTGCCCCCCTCCCCGGAAACGAGGCCAGCTGCCCCCCTCCCCCGGAAACGAGGCCAGCTGCCCCCTCCCCTGGAAACGAGGCCAGCTGCCCCCTCCCCCGGAAACGAGGCCAGCTGCCCCCCTCCCCCGGAAACGAGGCCAGCTGCCCCCCTCCCCCAGAAACGAGGCCAGCTGCCCCCGTTCCTGGGCTGGCCAGAACCCCGGGGAATGATCACTCGGGGGGAAGCGAGGTGCTGGGGGAGACCCCCACCACTGGGGGGAAGCGCTGGCACCAAACGGCCTTTCCCCCTGGCCAGCCTGAGAACAGCCCCCTGACCGAGGGACCAAACCCACCGTCTGCCGCCTCCTTCCCCAGGCCTCTCTCCAGCCCCAGGACCGGACACGGCGCCCGAAGAGCAGCCAGCAAAAGGCACTTGAGTAGCATTTACCCTTCCCCGCTTGCCGTCCAACCCCGTCCTCTGCACCCGGCCGGGGGCAGCGCCTCCCCGAGCCACCTTACGGGTCCCTCCCCACACAGGCCTGGGGGCGAACCCTCCATGCTAGCCACAGAGCAGGGCCATCTAGCCATGGGAGGAACAGGAGCCAGGACACCTGGGTTCCATTCCCAACCAGGCCAGATTCTCCTGGGTAAGTCGCGACACCGTGCCTCAGTTTCCCCACGTGCACAGTGCGTGGAATAACAGCTGCCTGCCTCCCACTGCAGCCTCCTTCCCTGGAGGCCTGGCTCAAGGGCTGGAGGACGGCAAAGGAAAGGCACCAGAGCAGGGCTAGGTATGGGAAGGACGGGCCTGGCTTGTCTCCAGAGCTTTCCCCCCCCCCCCACGCTCCCCCTCTCCCAAAAGCCCCTGGAGTGGCGCCAGTTTCACCGGCTGACCCGCCTCGCTGGCGGACAGGCCTGTGCCAAGAGCGGCACCGTCGCCTCTCGGCATCGGTGACACTTCACCCGGCGGGCTCCGGGCCCAGGTTACAAGCCTCCCAGGGACAAGGGTGACATCCCCTCGCATGCAGACACACCCGCAAACGCCCCTTCCAGCCAGCCCCCAGCCCCCCCACGGCACAGCACCCCTCCTCCCCGGGACCCTAGCAACACCCCCCCAAAGCCAGCTGCCCCCAGACCCCCCACGGCACAGCACCCCTCCTCCCCGGGACCCTAGCAACCCCTCCAAAGCCAGCTGCCCCCAGCCCCCCCACGGCACAGCACCCCTCCTCCCCGGGACCCTAGCAACCCCTCCAAAGCCAGCTGCCCCCAGCCCCCCCACGGCACGGCACCCCTCCTCCCCAGGACCCTAGCAACCCCTCCAAAGCCAGCTGCCCCCAGCCCCCCCACGGCACAGCACCCCTCCTCCCCCGGACCCTAGCAACCCCCCCAAAGCCAGCTGTCCCCAGCCCCCCCACGGCACGGCACCCCTCCTTCCAAGGACCCTAGCAACCCCCCCAAAGCCAGCTGTCCCCAGCCCCCCCACGGCACAGCACCCCTCCTCCCCGGGACCCTAGCAACCCCTCCAAAGCCAGCTGCCCCCAGCCCCCTCACGGCACGGCACCCCTCCTCCCCGGGACCCTAGCAACCCCTCCAAAGCCAGCTGCCCCCAGCCCCCCACGGCACAGCACCCCTCCTCCCCCGGACCCTAGCAACCCCCCCAAAGCCAGCTGTCCCCAGCCCCCCCACGGCACGGCACCCCTCCTTCCAAGGACCCTAGCAACCCCCCCAAAGCCAGCTGTCCCCAGCCCCCCCACGGCACAGCACCCCTCCTCCCCGGGACCCTAGCAACCCCTCCAAAGCCAGCTGCCCCCAGCCCCCTCACGGCACAGCACCCCTCCTCCCCGGGACCCTAGCAACCCCTCCAAAGCCAGCTGCCCCCAGCCCCCCCACGGCACGGCACCCCTCCTCCCCGGGACCCTAGCAACCCCTCCAAAGCCAGCTGTCCCCAGCCCCCCCACGGCACAGCACCCCTCCTCCCCGGGACCCTAGCAACCCCTCCAAAGCCAGCTGCCCCCAGCCCCCACGGCACGGCACCCCTCCTCCCCGGGACCCTAGCAACCCCTCCAAAGCCAGCTGCCCCCAGCCCCCTCACGGCACAGCACCCCTCCTCCCCGGGACCCTAGCAACCCCTCCAAAGCCAGCTGTCCCCAGCCCCCCCACGGCACAGCACCCCTCCTCCCCAGGACCCTAGCAACCCCCCCCAAAGCCAGCTGTCCCCAGCCCCCCCACGGCACGGCACCCCTCCTCCCCGGGACCCTAGCAACCCCTCCAAAGCCAGCTGCCCCCAGCCCCCCCACGGCACGGCACCCCTCCTCCCCAGGACCCGAGCGACCCCCCCAAAGCCAGCTGCCCCCAGCCCCCCCACGGCACAGCACCCCTCCTCCCCGGGACCCTAGCAACCCCCCCAAAGCCAGCTGCCCCCAGCCCCCCCACGGCACGGCACCCCTCCTCCCCAGGACCCTAGCAACCCCTCCAAGCCAGCTGCTCTCAGCCCCCCCAAGGCACGGCACCCCTCCTCCCCGGGACCCGAGCGACCCCCCCCCCCAAAGCCAGCTCCCAGCCCCGTCACCCCCACAGCCACCCGCGACAGGGCACAATATGTAAACATGAGAGTCCCCCACCCAGGGAGCTTACAACAGAGGGCACCACGAGCCAGACACCCCCAACCTCACCCCGACACACACACACCGGCAGCCCCCCAGACACCCCATCTCCTCCAAACCTCCCCCTGACACACACAGACCCGCAGCGCCCCCAGACACCCCATCTCCCCCAAACCTCCCCCCGACACGCACACGCTGGCAGCCCCCCCAGACACCCCATCTCCTCCAAACCTCCCCCCAAAACACACACCCCGGCAGCCCCCCATCTCCTCCAAACCTCACCCCGACACACACAGACCCACAGCCCCCCAGACACCCCATCTCCTCCAAACCTCCCCCCAAAACACACACCCCGGCAGCCCCCCCAGACACCCCATCTCCCCCAAACCTCCCCCCAAAACACACACCCCGGCAACCCCCCAGACACCCCATCTCCCCCAAACCTCCCCCCAAAACACACACCCCGCAACCCCCAGACACCCCATCTCCCCCAAACCTCACCCCGACACACACCCCAGCAGCCCCCCGTCTCCTCCAACACACACACCCCAGCAGCCCCCCAGACACCCCATCTCCCCCAAACCTCACCCCGACACACAGACCTGCAGCGTCCCCCAGACATCCCATCTCCTCCAAACCTCCCCCCCCAAAACACACACCCCGGCAGCCCCCCCAGACACCCCATCTCCCCCAAACCTCCCCCCGACACACACAGACCTGCAGCCCCCCCCAGACACCCCATCTCCTCCAAACCTCCCCCCCAAAACACACACCCCGGCAGCCCCCCCCAGACACCCCATCTCCTCCAAACCTCCCCCCCAAAACACACACCCCGGCAGCCCCCCCCAGACACCCCATCTCCCCCAAACCTCCCCCCGACACACACAGACCTGCAGCCCCCCCCAGACACCCCATCTCCTCCAAACCTCCCCCCCAAAACACACACCCCGGCAGCCCCCCCGACACCCCATCTCCCCCAAACCTCCCCCCGATACACACAGACCTGCAGCCCCCCCCAGACACCCCATCTCCCCCAAACCTCCCCCCAAAACACACACCCCGGCAGCCCCCCCGCTCGATCCCCCAGCCCCCCACGCACCCAGGCCGGGCCGGGCTGTGGGGCGGCCCCCGGCGGCCGCTGCTCCGTGCGGGGCCCCCCAGCGCGGCGGGGCCGGCTCCCCGGCATCCTCCCCGGGCTGCTCCCGCTGCGGCGGCTCCCGGGCCGGCCCCGCTATTGTTGGGGAAGAGGCGGCGCTGCCGCTGCTCCAGCCTCGGCGGCTCCCCCGGGCCTGCGGCTCCGCCTTCCCCGCCGCTACCGGGGAGGAGCCCGGCCCACGCCCGCCCCGAGCCTGGGGAAGGGGGCCCGGCCGGGACCCGCGAGCCTGGGGGAAGGGGAGCCCCAGACTGGAACCCCCGAGCCTGGAGGGAAGGGGAGCCCCAGACTGGGACCCCCCAAGCCTGGGGGAAGGGGAGCCCCAGACTGAGACCCCCGAGCCTGGGGGAAGGGGAGCCCCAGACTGGGACCCCCCAAGCCTGGGGGAAGGGGAGCCCCAGACTGAGACCCCCGAGCCTGGGGGAAGGGGAGCCCCAGACTGGGACCCCCCAAGCCTGGGGGGAAGGGGAGCCCCAGACTGGGACCCCCGAGCCTGGGGGGAAGGGGAGCCCCAGACTGGGACCCCCCCGAGCCTGGGGGGAAGGGGAGCCCCAGACTGGAACCCCCCGAGCCTGGGGGGAAGGGGAGCCCCAGACTGGGACCCCCGAGCCTGGGGGAAGGGGAGCCCCAGACTGGGACCCCCGAGCTTGGGAATGGGACCCGGCCCGGGACCCACAAGTATGGGGGGAAGGAGACCCCCAGACTGGTATCCCTGAGCTTGGGGGGAAAGGGGCCCCCATACTGGGACCCACCTGAGCCTGGGGGGAAGGACCCCCCAGTTCCCCCAAGCATGGGGGGAAGGGGACCCCCAAACTTGGACCACCACCCCACACACATGGGGAAAGGGGACCCTCCAAACTAAGAGCAGGGGGGGAAGAGCCTCCCAAACAAGCTCCCCCAGAGCAACCCCCTTGGACCATCAGGAAGCTGGACCCCCCCCCAACTCCTCACGTCATGGGGGAAGGGGACCCCCACAACCCAGGACCTGCCTCCAGCACATGGGTGAGGGGACCCCAAACTGCCCCCCCAGCCCCACTTCCTTGGATCATGGCAGGGAGGGAGCCCCCCCAAGGGCGCCTTCTTGGATCATCAGTGAGAGGGGGACCCTCACAAACTGCCCCCTAGGGCCGAGTGCTGTCAGAGGGGAGCTTCCTCCCCCCTCCCCCCCCCGTCCCTGTGGGCGGAGCACACTCCAGAGCCTCCCCCACATCTCCCCAGGGGCCCCGTGGGCCCAAAGGAGGCCGATACATGTGACCCCTCAGAGGGGCCTGCCGGGCTGCCAGGGCCAAGCCCCCCTCTCAGCCCCAGGCCCAGGACAATGGAAACCTGCCAGGCCCTGGCGTGGCCTGAGGAGAGGGAGAGAGCGGCTCCATGCGGTGCCACCACGGGGTGGGGGGAGGAGGGAGCCCTGGAGCAGATCTCTGCACCGGCCCCACACGGTTCCCCCACAGCTCCCTCAGCCGGCGGCGCGCCCTGGCCGTGCCCAGCGTGGGGACAAAGGGCCCGGCGGCTAGGCCTGGTGCCCAGCCCGGGTTTTACGGGACAGTCCCCCATGCCCAGGGCTTTTCAGCACGGAGCTGCTGTCCTGGGCACAGAGAGGAAGAGCAGCCCCTGGGTGGGTGCGTGATAACGGCCGCCGGGCAGTGCAGCCGCCACCGTGGCTGGGATGCTCTCAGTGTGGCCGGCCAAACGTCTTGGGCGGCTCCGGAGACGAGACTGCAGCAGAATCGGCCTCCCTGGCACTGCGCCCTGGGTCCTGCCAGGTGCCAGCGGAGCATGTGTCTGGGGCTCCGGCCTGCCCCGTAGCCGAGCGCAGGGCACCGTGTCCTGGGGCGGGGGATTTGCATTGTGTTAATCGGGCCGGTTTTGCATTAGGACAGGTTTGCCCAGCTGCACGTCCCAGGAGACCGTCCGAGCGCCCCCCTACCCGCCTCTGCCTCAGGACAGAACTTGGATGTGGGTCGTGATGCGCCAGGCCACTGCCCCGCCCCTAGTTACCCCAGTGCCCCGGGCAGCATCTCGCAGCGCCATGAGGACGGACGGGAGAGGCTCGGTCACGCCGCTGAAGGGCAAGGAGAGAGGCGTCCCAGCGCCAGGCCCGGGAGCGAGGACAGAATCTGACTCGGACCCCACATTTCAGGGCGACTCGCAGCGTTAGACTTGTACACCAGAAACCCTTCAGCACCGGCTTCGACTCCAGCCTATTCCCTGGTCTCTTGGAACTGGGAGCCCGCGCCCCTGGGCTGAGGTAACCGAGTGCCCGTGGGAGCTAACGGGACGCTCAGCGGGGGGCGAGCGGCACACTGAACCCTGGGTTTAACGTTGCTTAGGAAAGCCGAGAAGGGATCGTTTCTACAGCCGGTCACTTCCCCCCCGAAGCGCCGGGCTGAGACGCTAGGAGGGAAACGGACTCCAGGGCCGAGCGAACCAGGCTGGAGGCGCCGAGCTGGGCAACATGCAGAACGCGAACAGAGCGCACGAATGGGGACAAGAAAACGGGATTTCCCCCTTCCCTGGTAACGCTCTAGGCTCGGTGGCGTTAGAAACAAGGGGAAACGCCGCGGTTTGTTCTCAGCAGAGGTGTCCCTGTGCAAACAGGTATAGTCCACCTGGCATGCGATTCAGTCCCTCCTGGCACTGATGTGAACGGCTGGGCAGGGTGGAGGAGACCCAGGCCCCTCCCGCTGGAAAAGCACCTGGCCCCTCAGTTAGGTACCTGAAGGGGAGCCGGGCGCCTTTGACGATCTGCAGCTCCCACGGCAGGTGCCGGGGTGGAGGCCGGAGGCGGGTTGGGCAGGAGCAGCCCCCAGCGCTGGGGCAGTCAGTGCAGAGCCATGAGAACGCTCTGGCTGGGGTTTAGCGTACGGTCTGCGTCACCGCTTTAAAACGAGGATATTTCTACCCCCTGCCGAAGGTCAGACTCCCGCATGGGGAAGAGGAAGAGCCAGGCTCCTGGTGAGCGAGGGCCTGATTCGGGGCCCCCCACAGCACCCCCAGCTGTCCCACACCCAGAAAGTGCCTCCAGCGAGCGGCTGGGGTGTGCCTCTTGTCCAGCCTCGGTCAATCGCACGGGACAGGGAGAGTGAGCCGCTCGCCCCAGGATCTCAAAGACTTCCCAAACCTGTCCGAGCCCCCCCCCCCCCCCGAGAAGTGGGGAAACCGAGGCACTGAGTGGCAGCCCCGTGATGTACAGCACGTCAGTGGCCGAGCTGGGAACTGAACCCAGGAGTCCTGACACACTACCCAGTGCTGCGTTCACTCCCTCTTGGCTGCTGCTGCTCAGCCGCCCGGCATGAGCAGCGCGGGGAGCTCGCGGCGGCTGCAGCCAGGTACGCGCGGCGTGGGCCCAGCTGCCTCCTCCGCCCATCACGTGGCCGGCAGGATGGGGTGGACACCGGCCACGGGTGTGCTCCGGCCATGAGCAGGGAGGCCTGGCAAATCCCCAGGGAGCGACAACAGGCTGCTCTGTCTGCAGCAGGCATGAGGAGGAGGAGGCCGCGCAGAGACAAGGGGGAACGGCAGCCCAATAGCCGAGATTCCCATAGCAGCTCAAAGGAGATCGCCCCCCTTCGGTGCATCTGACCCCCCACCAATTGCCATGTAAACTCGAGCGAGTCACTTCATTTCTGTCTAGACTGGGGGTGATAATCCCAGCGAGGTGAAGTGACTTGTCCCTGATTAAGTCAGCACAACCCAGGCGTCCTGTCCTGTCCCTGAGGCCCCTCTGCCTCCATCCTATGACAATCGTCAGCCAGAATCCCAAAGTACGGCCACACCCGGGGTGCGAGCAGAGGGGAGCCCGGGTCCGTTCTGACACGTCCCATTACACAAGACGTTTTCACGGGGACAGAGGTTTTACACACAGGCATTTGGGCATCTGTCTACAAGACAGGCATGGCTCACACAGCGATGTTACACATCTCGCACGTTCACACGACGGCTTCTCACGCACACTCACTGGGATTTTCACCACCATCACCCTCATCCTCAGGCAGAGTTGTGACCCAAGACACGTGCTCTCCTCCTCACGCTGGCCACCCGCAACTTGCCTTGGGGACAAGGGCAACTGCAGACGCTCAGCACCCCCCGGGGATCACGCTTGGGTGCAGGGATTGTGTCACCCACCCGTGAAATGCAGCCACCTCTGGGGCAGAACACAGCAGCCGTTTACCAGTGAGCTGCGAGAGATCAGAACGGGAAGGGAAGAAGAATTATGCGGCTGATTGTGACACAAACTGAACTGCCCAAGAGGGAACCTGAGCAAGATACAGGGACTCCTCTTACCAGCCCAAGTGCCACGGGACCGTCACCGGCGCTGAGCACCCAGGACTCGACCGGACGGAAGCTGCAGAAGGCTGGTGTCCGCCGAGGCTCCACGCAGAAGCAGCGCCCTGGGCAGGAATGGATGTTGCCCTGGCCGTCCCGGAGATGCCGAGGGTGGGTCAGCTCTGGGGGACGTTTCTCTGCTCCGCGCCTCACGGCGTCTGGAAGGGGACAAGGAGTGCGGAGATCAAACCACTGGATGGGAGATGAACCAAAAGCAAACCCTGCCGCCCCCTTCCCCGAGCGGAGCCAGGACCAGACACAACAAGAGCAGCAAAAATAGCCCAGGCGTCGTCGCCGGGGATGCTGAGGGTTATTTATAGCTGGCTCGCTCGCTGCAGCGTGGACACACGCCCAAGCTGGGGACAGGGCAGCCGGGAGCTGGCTGCTCCGTGAAATACCGCCCGCCCCAGGGGCTCGATCCCAACACGGGGGAGGCTCTCCCAATGCTGTGCCCTCACCAGGACATGCCGTCCCCGGAGGGCGGGGGGAGCACACCTGGGAAGGCAGGGGCAGGGGCCTGGGCCTTCCTTCGCCCCGGGAGGGCAGGGGGGTGAGGAGTGACCCAGCGGCCAACGCTGTGGGTGCTAGCAGAGTCACTGCACCACCACGCAGCTAGCAGGGGCACTTGGTGCTCCAGGGGGAGAGGGAGCCACCCCCGGGGGGGGCGCTCGGCTCTGCCGGGGCTGGGCCTTGTTCAGGTCGGATCCGGGGACCCCTCCCAGGGGGATTTCGTGCTGCCAGAAGGGCAGAACTGGGCCGCACTCCCCCTGCCCCGCAGCCCCCTCCTTGCTGCCCAGACGTGCCATGGGGAAGGGGCGCTTTGCCGTGAAAGGCCTTTATCCACCCCTCCCCACTCTCTACCCTGGTGCCTTTAGCTGCCCTGTTCCCTTAGAAGCCCAGTGCTGAGACCAGGCTGGGCACTGGGAGCCAGGACTCCTGGGTTCGATTCCTGACCCTGCCACTGATTCCCTGCGTGACCTTGGCCACATCACGCTCCGTGCCTCAGTTTCCCTGTCTGTATAACTGGTGCGATAACCCCACCTCCTGCTGCCCCCAGCACAAGTCACCCCTACACTCTGCTGCGGAGGAGAGCAGCCCAGAGGGACCCAGGCTGGCAGCGCCCATCGGGAGGAGTACGGCAGGGCTTCTTTAGGGCTTTGCAACTGCCCTGCAGAAACCCTCTAATGCAGTCACTGAGGGGAGGGGTGCAGAGGTCAGAGCAGGGGCTGGGAGCCAGGACTCCTGGGTTCCATTTCCGGCTCCGTCGCTGACTCGGCCCATGACCATGAGCTCATATAGGGACTCGGGCTCGCAGCAAGGTGGGAGGAGGGGGACTGGCTCCCTGCTGCCCACGCCCTGGGGGAGGCCCCAGAGGCCCCACCGTGCCTGCGCTCTGCTCCCGGTGCAATGAGCCCCCGTCTCCTGGCTGCTGGGGCTTGTCTGAGGAGCTGGCAGGGAACACGGCCCTGCTAACGGTCCAGCCCCAGGATGCCAGGGCACTAGAGCCCCGCTGACCGGCTGGCTTGGCCCCTGGCACGAGGCCCACAGCGGGAGCAACAGCCGAGTCCCCAAAACACCCTATTCCCTCCCCTCAAAGCAGGCGGTGCGGCCTCGTCGGGGCAGGACGAGGGGAAGGGGCGGCCGCGGCGGGGCAGGGAGCCAGCTGCCTCCAGCGGATTCCAGCAGAGCTGGGAGCAGTCGCCGGGTGGGCTGGTGCTGCTGCATTTGCCACACAGAGCTGAGGGGGCAGGGAGGGTGGCGGAGGGGGGGGGGGCACAGAAACCACCCCCACACGCCACAACACACGACACTGACACCCAGAGACGCAGCGAGCTCGGCCTCAGCGAGATACGGAAAACCCAAACCACCCGACACGGGGCACAACCTGGGGCCTGCTCCAAGCAGATCGCCCTGGCTACGCTGCTCAGGGCTGTGAAAACCGCCGGGTAGGTCGACTCAGCCCCAGGCTGACGGCTCCCTCAGAGGTGGATTCACTGCGCTCGACAGAACAACCCCTCCCAGCGCTTTACCCCGGCGCTGCAGCGTCAGTCTCAGCACCGCGCCCTGCCCATGGCCCGAGACTCAGACCCAACCCGCCCAACGGCTGAGAACCAACCGGCCACGCGGCCCCTGAACTAAACCAGCCAAAACCTCGCTCTTTGCTGAGCCGGCTTCCGGCCCGTCTCCCCAGAGCCCCGTTACTGACCGGACGACCCGTTGGTCCGGCACTGCGGCCTCTGCTGCTAGCCACACCCTCCCCGTTACCAGTTAGTTAACCGGGCTAGTCCGAGGAGCCCCCCCCCAACCAGAGAGAGCCCCCCACTCCTGCCCTGGATTCGGCGCCCGGCATTTTCAGCACGGACTGAAACGATGGACGAGGCAGCTCTGATCCAGTGACTGTTCCTCCGTAGAATTCCTTCCTCGCTGGCTTTCCCTGCCCCATAGCTGGTGGGAGTGGTTCTCCCACAGCGATCTGGGCTTGTTCCAGTCGGGTTTAACTGGGTCCCTGCTCTGAGCTGAAGCCTTGGCTAAGGACACAGGTCCCGTGTGAGCGCCCGGGGCCGGCTCCGCCCTCCCATGCAGGGAGCCTGCCCCATCTCGCCCCGTGCAGGAAGCTCAGGTTGGCGTGCAGCCGGGCCCCGTGCGAGCCTGGTTCAGCAACACGATGAAAACACCGGCTGGCTCCAGCCACGCGGCGAGGCCAGACCGGGCAGGCCCCCGGGCGAGGAGATTTGAAACACAGGTGACAGCACTCTTTCCAGACGGGAACCGGCTAAAACACGCAATGGCCAGAGATCCTGAGCTCACCTCTCAGTGACGAGGAAACAGGGCCAGTTACTTTAACTCTGTCACCGGGGCCTGGCCATGTCCATTAGGCAAAGGTGGAAGTGGTTTGCCGGGGTTCTTACACACACAGCGCCTTAGACCCTGGCAGGGTGCAGCGGCTGCGAAGAGTAGCGCCGATCTCACTGGAACGCACTTGGCTTTGCAAACCAACACAATGGCCTGGCAGGTTCCCGGGACGCAGCAGAGCCGTCTCGGAGCCGCACAGCTGGATCTAACGGGCAGAGGCCTGGCTGGGTGCACACGGGGCACCCAGGGGCTGGAAGCACAGGGTGCCCCACAACGCCCGCTAAAGGCAGCCGGAGCTCCAGCTGCTCGGTGCTCCTCGGAGTCGGGCTTGGGGGGGTCTCAGCTCGAAAGTTCAAGCACCAAAGTGAGTGGTCCGGTCTCGAAAACGTTGGCCAAAATCTCCACGTGCCGGAGAGAAGGTTTGATGGAGCTCACGGAAGACAGGGGGGGGTCAGAGAGAAGGTTAACACCCTGCCCCAGCTCTGGCCCTTCAGAGGCAGACTCAGAACCCCTCAGTTGGGCCAGTATCACCCCAGATAGGGAAACTGAGGCAGAGACAAGGCTGGGATATACCAAGGTCACCCAGTGACAGAACCAGGAATAGAACCCAGGAGTCTATTCCTATTTGGGGAGGGATAGCTCAGTGGTTTGAGCATTGGCCTGCTAAATCCAGGGTTGTGAGTTCAATCCTTGAGGGGGCCATTTAGGGATCTGGGGCAAAAATTGGGGATTGGTCCTGCTTTGAGCAGGGGGTTGGACTAGATGACCTCCTCAGGTCCCTTCCAACCCTGAGATTCTCTGATTTTATGAGTCCTCACTCCGGCCCGGGGGCCGTACCCTCCACCCTGGCTGACCTCCCGTCTGACGTGGTGGGGACTCTGGCTGTGGAGAGGGTCGCTCTGGGGTGTTTTACGGAACCCCGCTGTGCATGGGTGGCCTTCGCCCATGGCACTAAGAGGGTGGCCTCACTGGCCCAGGCGGCTGGCTGCCAGCGGCCAGACCACATGTTCCAGAGTCCTGGCCCGGGGTCAGGCTGAGCCCCCGCAACCCCAGCCTCCAAAGAGCCCCAATCCCGAACCAGGGACCCGGCAGGCAGCTTGGGACGGAGGAGCAGCGGGCGCTGGGAGGGGGGCTCCGAGCTACGACCCCCGAGCAATTCCTCCTCTCTGCAGGACCAGGGAGCCGCAGCCCGGGGGACACGCGCCAGGGGCCCCCCGGGGCCCCCGAGCCCTTCTGCAAGCAATGGCCGCGCTGCGCAAAGGGGCGGTGGGCTGGGGGGCCCCGGGCCCCGAGGGTCAGTCCGAGGCGGGGGACGGGGTGGGGGACGGGGCTCCGCCCCAGCCCGGAACACGCAAACGCAGCTTAAAGTTGTTGTTTTACCCCCCCTCCCCCCGGCCCCCAGCGCACGCGGCCGGACAACTTCGCTGGAGACTCCAGGGCGCAGCGCGCCAGCTGCACGGAGCGGCTCCGGATTTGCACCGGGATTGCACGCGGGGGGGGGGAGGATCCGGTCCGCAGCCCCCCCCCGGCTGCCCCGGGGAAGCGAGCCCGGAGCTCGCCGCAGGACTCACCCAGCGGCGCTGCAGGGGGGCGCACGGCCGGGCCCGGGGCCGCGCTCCCGAGACGGGTTCAGGCCTGCGGAGGCCACTCCGGGTGGAAGGCGAAGTGATGTCACGGCTCGGGGGGAGCCCCCTCCCCCCCCCGCAGCCTGACCCGCCGCAGCCAATCGGCGCCGGGTCCAGCCGCGCTCCCCGCCAGATGTTTCCCATTTGGGAGCCCGGGCTGGGCTGGTTCGAAACCCGGGCCAGGAGGCTCGGGGGTGCGGAGGGGGCAGGAGGCTCGGGGGAGGGGGCAGGAGGCTCGGGGGAGGCTCGGGGGGGTGGGGCACGGACAGACATACGGCCAGGGGGGTCCAAGGCAGCGGCTGCGCTCTGGGGCCAGGAGCATTTGCTAAGCGCACCCAGGCCTCAGCCGCTGATCGGGGGGGGGGGGGGCAGCTGAGCCCAGACCCCATGCCCCGTCTAGCCTGCCCGGGAGGGGGTCACACAGGACACCAGGCGCCCAGCCATGGGGCAGAGGGGACCCTCTGGGGGCAGGTTGCTTCCCCTCTGCCCCAGTGGTGGCTATTCGGAGAGCGGCAACACTGGCCCCTTGCCGGCTCCAAGGTGGGCCACCCCCCTCCCGTCAGCCCCCGCTGCCCCAGCCCCCCACATCCCCTCTGCCACCCGGCTTCATTCCAGCCCGTGGCCCCAGACAGCTAATAACGGGCCAGGAGAGGAGCCTTGGCACCAGCCCGCTGACCCCTGGGGCTCCTCTCCCCTTCCCCTGTATCCGTCGTTTCTGTACGTTCTGTGCCCGCTGGAGGGGTCTTGATGGGGCCCGGCCCTGGCTCCAGCATGCACAGACCACACCAGGCTGCTTCGTGCCGCTGGGGTCTCTGACATCTGTGTCGGATTTACCCCTCTGAGGCCCATGAGCGGAGCCAGTCACCCTCACAATGCCAGCACTGTTCACCGACAAGCCCAGCAAAGGAAACCCGATCAGGCGCTGCCACGGAGCCGCAGGGCCCCCGGACAGAGACTCTGTCTCAGGGGGCCGCTGGCAGCGCCGGGAGACGTCTCACCTTTGCCAGACGCAGCAGGAAGACGGGGCCAGGATGCTGGCCGGTACAACGCGCATCCCTTTCTGAAACCACCTGGGAAGTTTCCCTTCTCTGCCACCTCCCCTTCCCGCCAGCTCCTGTCTCAGAGCCCAACGTGCCCGGGTGGTGGCAGATTTCATACTCCTGGCCTTTCCCCCTCCAGCTCACTGGAGCTGGCGACCAGGCCGATGACCAGACAGCAGGCCGCCGGGTGGGGCAGACGCACATCAAGGCTTCTGTGGGTCATCTGCAAGATGCACCCATCACGCCCACGCTGCAGGGCCCAGACGAAAGCCCCAACCCCTGTCCCAGCTAGAAAGCCTCTGTTTTGAGGGTTCAGGAGGCCAGAGGGAGATGGTGCCAGGTGCAGAGGCCCTGTGAGCAGAAGGCCCAGTGGTTAGGGGCTGGCACATGGCCCGAGGTGCCTGTTTCTCATCAGCTCAGGAGCGGGGCAGCTCGGAGCAATGCGTGGGGATGCAGGTCGCTCGGCCTGGGCCCCTCAGAACCAGCGCTGACCCCATTGCTCTGGCCTGGGAGAAGGCGCTGTGAGCATGCCATCATGCATGAGACAGACACTCTGGGTTGCCATGCAGCAGCCTTGCCCTTCCGTACAGGGCTCACTCCTGCTTCCGCTCAAGTCACCGGGGGCTTTGTCTGACCTCAGTGGCAGGCCCAGGGCTTCGTCCTGCACACGGGCTCCACGGAGCGAACCGGGACTCAGTGCTAGGCCTATGCTGTTGGCAAGAATGGGCAGCCTTAGTTGCTAATG
Source organism: Chelydra serpentina (assembly GCA_037349315.1). NCBI lineage: Eukaryota > Metazoa > Chordata > Testudines > Chelydridae > Chelydra > Chelydra serpentina. Next base: position 1,165,357 of record JBAIAC010000079.1, read on the forward strand.
TGCAAAACCCAGCCAACGTCTAGCCACCAGGACGTACAAAGGACTTGCAAAGGAGTCGCTTGTGCGGTTAAATTACACAAACTCCAGCCCTGGCTCCCAGGCCAAGGCCTCGTGCGCAGAGCTAGGAAGCCCTAAAAATAGGGGATTTGTAATGGGAAAGTCTGGCTGCCCCTGCCCCATAGCAGGGCTACGCAGGCGCCGCTCTCACCAAACCACAGAGCAGCGGCAGATCTTTTGGGGTTTCACGCTGTAAGAGGGAATGAAACACGACCGTGTGTATTTTTACTGGACATGGCAAGACTCAGGAGGTTTGCGGCCACATGGTTTTCATTCCACAAACTCCCCAGAGGCCCACGGTTCCGACACAGAGGATCCTGTGCCCTTGCAGTCTCTCCTTTGGCTGCTCTCAAGTTACACAGGGGCCAAGATGACGTAAAGTTGATTTCCTCCAGGCAGAGGGCGGTTCCTTCAGTTATGATCCCCCCTCCCTCTCCCCCCCCCCCCCCCCCGAGATCTTTTGTGCAGGAAGAGTATTTACGAACAATGAAACGGCTCCCAGACTAGCGATAGTATCCCAGGGCCGCAGGAGCGTCTGCTCTTAGCACTCCTGCTCTGCTTTACGGATGCAGCCCCAGAGAACAGGGGAGTTTCACTTTTCCTTCAGCACTTGCCACCCGAATTTAAACGAGGCCCCTAATTCCACACAGCGTTACAAGCCATTTTACCTTTCTCCTTTCACAGGAGGATCTCGGTGGACTCTGTGGCAGCAGAGGCAGGAGGCGACAACCCCCCGGAACACGGACAGTCATTTTCTTCTGATTTCTTTATTGTCTGTTTTTTGTTGGGGGGGATGGAAATTTCCCCATTCCGATTACAAATTGGAGACTTTGTACAGCACATGTATACACGGTTATTTTACACATAATTAGCACCCTACGGGCTCATCCATCAGTTAAAGCTAGGGTGAGGAACTGAATTTCAGGCTTACAATGCCAGAGGAATGACAGCCGCTGCACACCAGAAGGAACTGGATACAGTCACGACAGAACCTTGCTTTAGTACACGGTGCTACAGTCTGAACAAGCCAAGCCTCTGCCTAGCACACCCCCCCCGACAGGCTGACTAGAGAATGTTCAGTCCTCACCGGGGAAACTCTTTCAGTTTGGCTCACTTACCCCTCTCCATGGATACATCACAACGTCGCTAACTGAGCGTGCGTCCCACGAGCTGCCTACCCTTTCTATGTCTCTTCTACCCTGACTGGGAATGGCACAGTCTCACTAGCCAGCTGTGCTTTTGGCAGGCTTCGCCAAAAGGAACCAGAACTGAAAGAGGGGGAGGGACTGGCAGGAAAGCAACCAACTGGAACTTCTGGCCAGACATTTCACCATTCTCCGCTTTCACTCATCTGGCCGCAATTCTCGGGTGGAAAGGTGAAGTGTTGGGTTACCGTACTCCGCCAGCCACGTGTATTTCATGCTCCGGTCCCTTTCAGGGCGGCCAAGACGTCCATCAAGAAAAAGGATTCCAATCCAAGATCTCATCAGCTGATGGAGGCTGGTTCTGGGTTCCCATTGGCTGCTGGCAGTGTTCCATGTGACCGGGAGGAGGCTGCCGCTGCTGCCAGCTTCCTGTCTTCCTCTGGTCCAGGCCCGCCCACCCCAGTCTGCAGGTGACTCTGTTAAAGACAGAAAACCCCCAGTCACAATCCCAGCACCTGACCGAGTTAGGGCCTGGCTCGCGGCTCCAAGCGGAAGGATCTCACGCACATGCAGCGTTCAGCACAGAGCCACGACAGCTCCAGAGCGATTCCAGTCCGGCAGCCCACCCCTCTCCCAGTGGAGACCTCCATTTGCAGACTGTTACTTCCAACTGAATTGGCCGTCCCCTGCAAGAGGCTCTGGAGCGGCCAGCAGACCATGGGAAGGCATTCCTCTGGGCTCCTGCTTGAAACCAACGGCTACAGCAAACCGATGGCCTTGATTCAGGGCCTGCCGCTGGGGCATGTCAGAACTGCCAGCGAGAGTCCCAAGCTTAGTCCCTAGTGCCCCGGGCTAGTAAGAGCTGGGAGCAGCTTGCTCAGCTCCTGGAAGAAAGGGAAGGTCACCGCTTTCCAGAGAGCCCTTTCAGCTGATGAAGCAGCAGCATCCAGCCCTCCCCAGCAATCTGAGGGAAGGGAAAAGGGCTCCCGGGGGCCACCTCCAGAGAAAAGGCCAACCCCTTAGCAATCTCCTGGCGTCGCCGGCAGGGGAGGAGGTGTCCGAGATGCCTGGGAGGCATAGAAACGAGACAGCTATGGAGTAAACGTTCCTTTGGAATCACACCAGAGAGACAGGACTTTCCGCAGCAGCTCAGGCCACTGGCCTGGTACCCGGCCTTCAGTGCAGACCACACCTCAATGCCTCTGGTAGAGATGTATCCTGTCTGCTCTCCTCTCCCCCCCCCCCCCCGCCCCCACACCTACACACACAAATAGCGCACCAGCTCAGCCATGCAGTGAGCCATGTAGGGGAAAGGTTCCTTCCTGGCCCTTGCAGGCAATCAGCTAATGCCCGGAAACATGCGATCATCCACACCAGGGTGTAATATGGCTGGGCGGAGTAGGGCCACGGCTAGCTTTCCACAGGAGAGCAGCCGCATGGAGCTTTGGCCCATACAGAGCTGACCCAGTAGCTCGTAAAAGGGGAGCGACTCCCCCACCGCCTCGTCCAACTCCTTACAGAGTTCTGGAGGGGAAATACTGGCCGGGTTGGGAGCTTTCCTGCTACTGCTTCATGGCTGGAAGCCCCAGGTGCATCCCCCGCTCTACCTGGGCAGGTGGCTCTGCATGAAACTCCACTGCTGGCAAGGCGGCTTGGCCAGAAGAGCTCCCTCTGTCCAGCTGGGTGGCCTGGGTCAGGATGCCTGGCTGAGGAGGTTCTTCACGGGCCAGTATGTCTACAGCAGCCTCAGCAATATCTTTGATCGCCTGATCTTCCAGGGCCCCGGAGGAGTCAAAGAGCAGAGGGGAAGGGGGACACTGCATGCTATCTCCCACCACGTCTAAGTCCTGCAAGAGAAAACACCCGCCAGCAGGCCTCAAGGGGCTGAGTGGACTAGAGAGGCGAGATTTGGGCCCCCTCTCCACTTTACCCACTTACATCACAGGGCAGAGACCATGGGCCTGAGTTTAGCAGTGCTGGGCCGCTGCAGGGACTCAGCAAGTCTGAAAGTCCTGGGAGAATCCAAAGTGGGCAGTCCCTACTACTGTCTGGAGTAGTTCCTAAGTCCACCAGGCTGCTAGAAAACACAGCTTCACATGGAGGGCACGGGAGGCAGGGACAATCCTATTCCAGCTCCCCAGGATCTTCCTCCCAACTTGGCCATGTTATTAGAGGCCTTTAGGGATGGAAGGTGGTGACTGTCGGCCCTGAAGACTGAATCCTCTGACCACAGGGCAAAGACAGTGGCAGGGAGAGCCTCCCCCACAATGCCCCATGCCAACATGGTTCAGCCCTGTTCTGCGCGCGAGGGAGGAAGTCAGCAGCATGCACCGGGACACCAAGAATTCTCTTCCTCCAAACCGTGCCAGCACAAAGAGAAACCGGCCTGTCTGGGGCTTCCCTTATTTGATAACCAAGAGTTTAGAATTCTGGGTCCAGCAAGCTGAGCCAGTAAAGAAATCTGCCTCTCCTTAGCAGCATTTCAATCTGGGATGGAAATGCTGCACTTCCACTGAAGACAAGTCTGAGGACCCACAAATCTGTAGCCCTGCATGACCTACCATTGTCCCACAAACTGGATGACCAGGAAGGGGCGAGCACCCAACTAAGGGGTGGGGGCAATAGGTCTGGGTGAGGATCTAATTTCAATCTCTCACGGGCCCCACCCAAATGATCACACTCCAGCAGAGCCATCTCTGGCCTCTACACCCTCCTGTTTTACTCCTCCACTCTGCCACGCTCACAAATACATTGCCGCTGTGCCGATGAGAATGTTGACACAGGAGGCCAGGACTGGTGGAGGCTATTGTTAGGGGAGGATATTGGACATCAGAGGGACATGTTAACAGGATAACGTTGCACTAGATAAAATGCAGAGGCTCTGGGTGTCTGGATGCTAACAAAGCTCTGAGTCCTCTCAAGCAGGAGCGTGGAAAGGTTCCCTCCGGGATCCCTCTGACAGAATGAATTCCAGTACGAGAGGCCCTAGGGTCTCTGATCACTTGTGTGCGTCTAGCAAGGCAGACCCATGCTTATCTCAAACGCGTGGAGAATCACACATGCTAGCAGGGCTGTTCCAAAGCAGGCCACTTCTTTCCAGTCAACAGCCAGGCCCAGCTCAGAGAGAAGGCTCCTGAAATCCTGTCTGAACAGCCATTAGCGTCCTGCACAGGCCAAGAGAACAGTCACAGCTCCAGCTCCAACACGTTCCTGGCCCGAGAAAATTCCTCCCCCAAAGATTGTTCTTGCATGCAGCAGCATGCCAGTTCCGCCATGCGAACATTCAAACCCCGGGGCAAAGAAAACATGGGCTCTGACCCAATGCCCACGGCAGTCAATGGAAAGGCTCCCTTGCCCTTAATGGTTGTCAGCTCACACCTGAATGGTAGCCACAGCTGATCTAGGTTCCTAACAAGCAGCTTCAGCGCTCAGGGGCTTTCGAGTCGCTGGACCGGTGGCACGTGGTCTCCTATATTAATGCCATGGCTTCTAGGGTCCCTATGGTTAAAGGAGGCACTCTCAGCATTCCTGTCTGACTACTTTTAAGTTGGTTCCAAAAGTCTGTGCTGGGATAAAGTGTGCGGAGAGTTTGGTGATATCTAATTTATAAAGCCAGAAATGTCTCATTCAGAAGATAGTTCAGAGCATCTGCAATATTTTTGTTTAAATACATTTCATTAGGATTTTTCAACATGGAGGCTTAACCCGCATGCAGGACATCCCAGTAATCCAGGGATTAAAACCCTTGTGGATCCTTTATGGGATAGACGCAAAAAGCTGCTTTTAAAAAAAGCCCCTAAGTATGGATTTAAATAGACTAGCAGTTGCAAAGGAGCAATCAGGTTAAAACCCCACCAAAACAAACATTTCCCGACCCTCTGAATTCTCTCACCTCACACGAGATGGTTCTTTCTTCAATGATTAGAAACAAAAACAAGGAATTGACTGAGGTACCGGCGAAGGGCAAGTGCAGGGTGACCAGATGTCCCGATAGTATCGTGACCATCCTGATACTGGGGGCTTTGTCTTATATAGGCGCCAAGGGCACCCCTCCGGTCCCGATTTTTCATACTTGCTATCTGGTCACCCTAGGCAAGTGGCAGGAGATGCTTAAACTCACCCCACTGTGGATGCTTGTAACATAAGAACGGCCAGACTGGGTCAGACCCAAGGTCTATCTAGCCCAGTGTCCTGTCTTCTGACAGTGGCCAGTGCCAGGTGCTTCAGAGGGAATGACCAGAACAGGGAATCAACCAAGTGATCCAGCCCCTGTCGCCCATTCCCAGCTTCTAGCAAACAGAGGCTAGAGACACCATTCCTGCCCATCCTGGCTAATAGCCATTGATGGACCGATCCTCCATGAACTGATCTAGTTCTTTTCTGAACCCTGTTATAGTCTTGGCCTTCACGACATCCTCTGGCAAAGAGTTCCACAGATTGACTGTGCATTGTGTGAAGAAATACTTCCTTTTGTTTGTTTTAAACCTGCTGCCCATTAATTTCATTTCATGACCTCTAGTTCTTGTGTTATGAGGAGTAAATAACACTTCCTTCTTTACTTTCTCTATATCACTCACGATTTTATAGACCTCTATCATATTCCCCCTTAGTCACCTCTTTTCCAAGCTGAAAAGTCCCAGTCTTATTAATCTCTCCTCATATGGAAGCCGTTCCATACCCCTCATCATTTTTGTTGCCCTTTTCTGAACCTTATCCAGTTTCAATAGAACAGCTCAGGTGAGCAGGCAAACCCGCACCACCACAGGTACCATGACACCTAGGCACTGTACTCTGAGTCCAGACCTTTCAAAAGTCCCTCAAAACTAGAGGTCCTGCTTGTTCTGCGTGGAAGTTAAAGATCCCAGGGTTCTTTTCCTAAGGGTAGGGGGTCTGCCTTAGCTGCCTGTACATCCCAGTGTCACACAGAGCGCTGTGGGCTCTCTACCCTACAGATGGCCGCTTCTCGGGGATACCTGGTTATGTGGTTTGCAAAGGCATTGGGATCTGTTGCTTTATAGTCCCACCCCTCCCCTCCATGATATTTTAACATGGCTTTAGCATGCGTAACGATGACAGCAATGCTCTTCCTCCGTTCACTGGAGGACATCATGCCTGCATGCCGCACTACAGCGCACCATGTGGCTGCTCCAACTTACGTCGCTGAACTCCAGGGGTAGGCTCTCTGTGGGCTGGAGCTCAGCAGTGCTCAAGTACAGGTCCGTGGGGGCGGCGTCCAGCTCCTCGGGAACAGACAGCACCTGCTCGGGTATGTACATCTGAGGCGGCAGCTGGAGATGAAGCGGGCAGCAGGGACCCTCAGAGAGGCTTACAGGAACTGGCTTGTCGCAGGGCGCTTCCTCCGACCCTTGGCACAGCTTAAACAATGTCTGATTGGTGTCCTGACAAATATCTGGGAAGATACAGTCAAGGGAAACGTACAGAGCCTGGCAGAGAAACCAGCTACCGAAAGGTGCCTTGTCCTGGGACACAAAGCAGAGGCCAAAGCATAGACTCAAGAGACCAGGGATCTAGTCCCCGGTTGCTCAGTGACCTTGGCCAAGTGTGTGTATCCCAGCTGTAAAATGGGGATATTATTGACACCTTGGTGGGAGGGAGAGGGGGTTATGAGGCTTAGCTGAATGCTTGTAAAGCACTCCCACCCAGACCCTCAGCTAGGCAGTGTTACGAATGCAATGTAATGGGCCACTGCAAATAAAGCAGAAGTGGCACAAACTTTAACATCTACCATGCAGCAGGGAGCTCAGTGTTTATACCAGCGCGCAGCTTTTTCAAAATCTAGGAATTTAGTTCCGGATTTTCATCCCTTCTGTACCTAAAAGTGCCTAGAGGAAAAACTATTCCTGCCAATAGCGTAAATGGGATTTCCTGCCTTTAATCACAAACAGACCATAGCTCCAATGGCATCCTACTTCTAAGGCTGTCCAGCAGCAGACAGAGCTGGGGACTGCCACTCGCTCACTATCGAAACTAGAACAAGAACAATCCCCTGCTGAATGAGACAGACTGACTTCCTGTTTGAAGACCACTTAATGTAAAATCACACCCTGATTGGTAACTTGTGGCCTATGACTGTTACAAAGAACTCCCGAGATTACTGTAAGTGAAAAATTAGAGCAATTCCCCCCCAGTCTGTTCACTTTGCAAATGACAGCACTCCAACCCAAATGACTAGTGACTTGGGTGCTCCACTTTACATGGATTTTCAGAGACTGGGCGCTCTGCACTCTTGGAGAAATCGGGCTTGTTTAAGGTGTCTCAAGTCAGACCCACCCACAAAGTCAAGGTACACAAAAATAACTAGTTACTAGGTCTTTGTGCATAGTTACTTTCACAGATTCCCTTTTTATGCAAAGCAACAAGGGAGAGAAAAACATTAAAAACATGGGGATTGTAAAACCACAAACTGGCAGGGAACTCCAACGCAGGTGAAGGACCTGAAAGAGCTTTTAATTAACTTTTTGAAGTTGACCAGATTTCAAGAGGACCATTTCCTCTTAAATCCTCCACACACGCACACCGAGGAATCTCTTAATACACAGACAGGATTCCCAGTCAGACTTAGAGAAGCTAGTAATTCAAACTAAAGGAATCAGTACTGAGCCTACATCAGAAGAGCCTAGGTTTATTAAATGCTCAAGGGCAGATGCCATCAGAAAAGAGGCTCTGTATAAACAGCAGGATGTGGCTCCAGATTTTAATCTTTCTCAGTGACTCCAGATCAAGTGCTTAGTTTACGGGTCAAAACATGATTTATCAAACTCACCAATCCCACCTGGAACAGGAGAATCCAGCTGGGTTCTGTCTGTTTCACGCATCATTACCAACAATCTAGTTTCCTGAAAACCAAACAGAGCCGAGGAGTCTATCAACAATGCAGGCAGCAGAACAGATTACAGATGGTTCTCCTATAATTCTATCAGCTCAGCAGGGCTGACCAAAGTAAAATCTTGTTTGTGGCAGTAAATAGCAGATACGAAGCAGACATAAGAGAAGACATCATTTTGTATACAGTCCTTTCAATCCCTGCACTTCTCTAAGCTAGACAGCTGCAAACGTCTCCTGGGTTAAGCCATTTTAAGGGTATTTATCCTGGAGAAACAATGGCCATTTCCTGCCCCTCACACCTGTTCCCTGTGTGTAACCAGACTCAGATCTGCTGACTTTTGTAACAAAACAAAGTTCATAATTTCCTCTGCTGCCAGACCCACTCAGCCAACATGACTCTGGGAGAGGGAGCTGGAGTTAACTGCTAAAACTACGCTCCGAATTCCGCCCCAAATTCCGCCTCTAGTTACCTCCTTGTAAACCCCTCCAGACAACGGGGGCTGCACAGGTGTAACCGGTGGCAGAATGTGGCTTGTTACTGTGGGGATCTAGGAGCCGGAAAGAACCCAGCGGGAATCCGCAGGGCTAGCCCACTAGTATCTGTAAGCCACGCAGACTTGCTCCAAAGTCACTGACAAACAGGCCATGGAGGCAGTATGAGACTCACTGTTCAGTGTGGACATGCACTTAAATAGTGTCCCCTAGGAAATTCAAGTAACACAGGGCAGATCTAGGGACTGACAATTCCCAGTGGAGCTAAAATGTATTCTTAACTCACAAAAGGCTCCACCCAATACTTCCTTGTTCTAGATGTTTATCGGCATCCACAGCCAGGATTCTTCAAGGATTACATTATCCAAGTTAAAGACCAATTTACTTCCATCTTAGTTTAACAGCTGGAAATTAGCCTGTGGCTGTCTTGTAATTTTCCACGGTTCGCTTGTTGCTTCCAACTGAATTGGCTGTTCCCTTCTGAGGCTCTGGAACAGCCAACAGACCATGGGAAGGCATTCCTCTGGGCTCCTGCTTGAAACCAACGGCTACAGCAAACCGATGGTCTTGATTCAGGGCCAAGAGAAATGAGGATCAAAACAGCTGTCACCCCAGTACACATCATGCTGCCGGAGCACAGTCAGAAGTGCAGCTCACTACAGATGGGAGGATAAAAGGATACGAGTGAGGCAGTGTCTGGTCATCGGGAGAGACTGATTGGAACATCGAACGTCATCAACAAAGGCCAAGCACCGCTGGCTGGAACGAGTGGTGTGTGCCTGCAAAGGAGCCCAAGAGAACAGATCAGAGCCACACAGAAGGACTGCCCAGCTGCTGACTGGAGAGAGTCCTGCCACTTTACGGGACTCTCTTCGAGCGACGTTCCACCATGGAGATGGATGTTGACTTTATTGTCAGAAGAGTTTCAGAGCAGATACCGAACTTTCTTGCCTTAGCGCACGGATTCTCTGCCATTCCCAGACTGCTTTTTTTGGTAGGGGAGGGAGGTGTCATTATGGAAAGGCTGACCCCGCTGCCTTAGGGAGTTTAAAATCAGTCCCAGCCTCTAATTACATTCAAACATTTAGGTAGCCTTTCCCCCCCAAATGGTAATACAGAAACAACTGCATCAGTCAATTTCAATTTCGGCTTCTCCTGCACAACACAAGGTGGGCTCCCAAGGAATGTTTAACTCTCCCGGCTCCAACAAAAAAAGAATTTCCGTTTAATGACAAGTGATGAAAACCTATTCCTACTCAGATTAGCCTCTCGGCTCAACCCCCTTTCTTTAAAGGGAAAAATTCTCCAGATCTACATTTTGGGCCTACACTATAACTGCTCCTGTCCCTTTAATAAAAGCAGCCCCAACAGAACTCCACACTCATTGGCTGAGGTTTCATATGCCGCACGTCTGCCAGGAATGAGTATTTATGGCTGATGTACATGTCCCCAAAGACAGGGCTTTACAATGGAAAATCTGGCAGGGCTGGACCTACATGGAACTTGCTGGAATGAGCCCCACAAGGAGGGGAGGGAGAGGAGACCTGGGAGCTAAGTGAGTCTGGAACTCAAACAGGCCTGAGATCAGAACTCCCTGTGTCTACAGCACAAAGTACCTGCTGGGCCGCCCCCTCGGTCGCCAACATCCGACGCTCCTTCAGCTGGCGGTGCAGCAGGGCCTCCACGCCGTAGCGCTGCCGATAGCGCCGGAGACACTTCAGTTGCTTCAGGTTCTCACGCTCCTTGGCCAGAAGCCCCTCTGGGCCTGTCAGGAGGCTGCTCCCTGGGAGATGGAGAGAGCCGGTAATCAGCATTGCCCAACATTGCCCAGGCAGCTGCAGCGTTCTAGTCGGATTAAACCAAACTCCTCTGTTTAGAGAGAACTCCATTGTTCGCGACTAAACAAGACTGCGGATGGATTCCCTATGCAGGGAGCCAGACCATTTAGCTGACCATGGAGGGCCTTCAACTGCGGACTCCTTGCTTAGAGAGGTGTTGAACAGCTCCACATTCTGGTGGTGTTGAGCTCTGCAGTTAGAGCAGGAACTAAGCCTTTTGGTAAGGTCTGAACAGCACAGTGCAGTCTCCAGCAAGCTCATCTCACTTACTCTAAGGGGCACAGAAGGAATCTTTAAATAAATCGGTTAGTCTGTAAGCGTTTTTAAAGGATTCCTCCCTTTTTGAAACTGTTGATGGGTCAAACCTGTGTTTGGACTATAGCATACGAACTCCTGCAATCAGAACTGCTATTTGACTTGGCTTATCGATTACTCCAAAGTTGACAACATAGGTTGTTTTACAAGTTTATTAATGTGCAAATGTTGTGATGTAAATGTTCCTAACTTTGCATTTACCTGACTCTTCGTCATGGACTTTTTCACCAAGTTATCGGTTTATAAAATATTGCTGCATATAATAGTCTATTATTTTGGTCAGAGAATGGGTTGTAAACTGTAATTTTGCATGGTAAGTTACCCGAGAAGATGATAGTGAATGCAACGTTTCACTAGCTGAACTATAAAAACAACTGCCTCCAAAGATAATCTTCTAGACCTCAGGAAGTCGGCAGGAGGCAAGCGCCTCTCCTGCCAACCTTAGGATGCCCCACTGCCACCCCTGCTTCTCCCCACTCCATTTCTTTTTGTAAACGAGAAGCACGTACGTTTTATCAGTATACATTTTGTATGTAGGGTTTTTGCAAGTATAACAGTGTATACATGTGAAATTAAACAAAGTTTGGAAGAAGAAATCTGTCAGGGAAAGTGAAGGCCATGGGATGGACACGCCACAGAGCGTGCCGTCTGCCTGGAATGTAAAGAGCAGGGATGGAGACGGACTGAGGGCCTAGAGAATGGAGCTGGTCAGGAAATAATTGTGTCTCATACATTTAGCACATTATCTTCCCAATGGAGAGAGCGTTAACTGTCACTCCCTCCTCTTCACCCCTGTGCTTGGGGCATCTGAGGGTGCAGGCTCCTGCCGATTCACAGGAAAGGCTTTCTAAGTCAGGCTGAGGAAGCTGCAACACTGGTCAAAGCCTTCTCTGCCGATCCTGGCCCCTCTGCCAGTGCTCAGCCCCCCACACTGAGGCCAGGGCTACAGGACAAACTTTTGCAGAATAGCGATGTTAGTTTGGGGCACGATTTTTTACCACATTTCTATACCAGCAAAAACCTCAGTGCAGACACAGTTATACCAGCATCAAGAGCTTTGGGTGGCATAGCTTAGTTTGGCCACCAAACAGGTATAATATAAGCTGCATGTACACGAGGAGGGTTTGCCAGTACAGCAATGCCAGCAAATCTTTTCCAGTGTAGACAAGGACTTAAAAACAAAACAGGAAATCCCACACAGAAAATCATTTTTCTCTCAGAGTTCAGGTGTTGCAGGCTTATTTCCTCACAACACTGCAAACGTTAAAGAGCAAAGAAATCGGGCAACCTTCATACCCACCATGAGATCAATCTTCAAGCACTTGGCCCACCACACACAACACAAATACCATCGCCTTCAGGCACACTGAAGAACTGAAATCACCCCTAAGAAACATAAAGGTCTGCGTGTGGCTTATACATGCGCTGTGCCCTGTGGCCAGAGGAATACAGAGCTGTGGCTTCCCAGACCAGCACTTGCCTACGGCTTCATGCTCCCCCTTGCGGCTGTGCAAGTATCGACGCTTCTTCTCTTTCAGAAGGTGCTGGAGTCGTTTGAACTGGTCTATGTACAATGACTGCAAACGGATCAGCTTCTCACGCATGATCAACGCCACCTCCTCAGCTGTGTACACGCCAGCATGTCTGTAACAGAGTCCAAATTCAATAGGTCACAAGTAAGTGAGGGACAGCAAGACATGACCTTTATGGACGCTAGCCAATAGCCTTGAGCTACCACCAGAGAAGAAGTAGCCTAGAGCAGCACATCTGGCAGGGTGAAGCCATCTAACCAATACATGAGACCTGCAAGCCAGCCAGTGCGTACAAATCTAAGGGCAGGGAGTGGAAGTGGTTAAATTCTAGAGATATACAAGACTGACCTAGTCACACTGGAGCAATGCAGTATTTTCTTCTGCATCCTTCATAATACCGAAAAAGGCTTCACAGATTTCAAAAGAGGCCAGACTAAAACAGACCAATAATGTCCCACCTAATCCAGTACCCACTCTCTGACAGGGGCTAACACCGGATACTTCACACAAAAAAGGCAACAGCTTCTTTTCAACCATACCTCACAGGAAGAGTTTCTTCCTGATCCTATCTGGAGATCAGCACGTGGCGTAACTCACAAGAAACAACATTTGTAATTTTTAGCTGTAGCATTACTGAAGATGCCGTTTCTCTTCCTAGAATTGCCTTTTAACAAGGATCTAAATTATTATTACTATTCTTCAGCAGCAAGCTCCACATTCTATACAACTGGCAGGCATCCACAATGTGTCTTACTTCAGAGGGTCCTCCTGATCGCTGTCGATGCTTTCAGCTTCACTGTCAGGGTCCCCTCGCCACGTCTGATCCACTGTCACAAGTTCTTGTTCTCCATCGCTCCAGCTGTCCTCGTCTGAAAAGAAAGAAGTCCGTTCAACCCCACTTCCAGGCGGCTGTTACTCAAGCACAGCACAGCCAAGAACCTGCCAGGAGTCCAGCAGCAGGAGGGGAGACAACCAAGCTCTTCAAGAGACAAACAGGTCACATCACAGACGTCCCAACCCCCAAACAGCATGGGTAAGCTCCAGGGTTTGAACAGGAAAGTCACCAATTAAAACTGGGCTGTCAAAATACACAGTTCCTATGGAATACTCATTGCCCCTACCAAGAAACCTGAAAACTGCCAGCCCGCTCCTTGCTGAGATGACCCTGCAGGACAGAAGCTGTACCTCCTGTAGCTAGTTGTGTCCATTTACTAGGACAGCGGTTCTCAACCGGGGTACTCAGAGGTCTTCCAGGGGGTATATCAACTCATCCAGATATGTGCCTAGTTTTACAACAGGCTACAAAGCACTAACGAAGTCAGTACAAACTACAATTTCATACAGACAATGACTTGTTTATACTGCTCTATACACCATACACTGAAATGTAAGTATAATATTTATATTCCAATTGATTTATTTTATAAATATTTTATTTTATATAGCAAAAATGAGAACATAAGCAATTGTTCAGTAACAGTGTGGTTGTGACTCTTTTTGTATTTTTAGGTCAGATTTTGTAAGCAAGTCGTTTTTAAGTGAGGGGAAACTTGGGGGTACGCAAGACAAATCAGACTCCTGCAAGAGGTACAGTACTCTGGAAAGGTTGAGAACCACTGTACTAGGGCACAGAACCTGCAAGCTGGAGAAGTAAGGGGATTCATCTGATAGGATAATAGGAGGAGCACTTCCAACGGATGTTTACGAATTACATTTCACAACTTCACTCTGATGCATTGCCCCATGTCTTACAGGAGGGAAAAACCTAAGTCCAGAAAGGTGAAGTGACTTAACTATGGTCACACGGGAGATCATGGATCCAAGTCCAGTGATCAGATCACTAAGCAAAGTCTCTCTCTTGTGCGACATCATGTTTTTACCACAGATTCCTTGGGATTGTTCCCTTTCCTGGATTAAATTGGGTGACTTTGTTGCTGGCTCCTCTCGTATTTTAGCTCCAGAGAAGGAGGCTTCCCCCAAATTCTTTTTTCTTGTCTGTTTCATTCAAAGCTCTCACCTAGAATTCGACTAGCTTCACTGCGGCTGCTCTCTGCAGTCTGGGAGCCCAGCTCCATCTTCGCGTAAGAGCTCAGCTGGCAAAGAAGAGTCTCACCCACGGGCCCAGGGTTGGATTTCTTCATCTGGGCTTGATGTGCCAGCGCGTTCCTGCGGGCATGTTCGGCACAGAACGACACACTGAGGGGACAAAACAAAATGCTGTATGGCTCACGGAATCCGTAGCTTCCAACCAGCAAGGCAAATATAGCAATAGAGTGAGGTGTTCAGCGACACTTGGCTTGAAAAAGGAAGAGTCTCCACTCCACTCCCCAGAAGCCAGGGATAAGTTCAAGCAACTCATTTATATAGTTCCTATACTACCAAAGGACCCCATGTGATTTACACACCACATGCACAACCACGGTCACCTCTGGCATGGAGATGGCAGCCACATGGCCTAGCAGTGAGGTGAGGGAAGGGATTTTGGGGCAAAGGATATGGGGGCAAGCCCTGACTCTTTCAGAAAACTGACACGGGATTTTTAATGTCCATGCAGAGAGGCCCACGTGCATAGCACTGAACATCTTTACCTCACAAGGACCCACTCAAAGATCGGGGGATACAAATCTTTGTGATCTCAGAGGGTGTCGATATTTCAGAACTGATGCTATGATCACTGAAGATAAAGTTTTGTTGCAGTAATGCCAGCACCATGAAACAAACACATCAATAAACACTACGCAGTTCTCCAGCACCTTTCACCCAAGGATCTCAAATCACTTTATAAGCATTAATGAACCCTTAATCCCTCTGTCAGACGATTACTGTTCTCACTTTGTAGATGGCTAAAGGGCGACTCAGAGAGGCAAAGTGACTTCCTCAAGGTCACACAGTGAGAAAGTAGCCTAATTAGGAATAAAACTCAGAGCTCCTAGTTCCTAGCACTATGCCTTAGCCACGGGACAGATTCTTCGCATGACAAGATCCTCCCTCCAGGTCACTTTAATTCTACTAGCTAGAGATAGGGGTAACCATAATGTGGCGGGTACCTACCCATCCTTCTTCTCAGCTTTGGGAGCAGCATTTGGACACCTCTTCCCATTCTTAGTGGAGACGTAGCTGCATTGTTTGAAGGGAGCATTCCTGTCTTCAAGGATGTGCTTAATGCAGAACTCTTGCCCTTCCAGCCGAGGCTGGGAACACTGGCGGTGAGCGAAGGCACACGACAAGGGTTCCTGGGGCCTTGGCACAGGGGTCAGACGCCCCCGACTTGACGGCAAGACGTGGATCCGAATTCTGTTCATGCCAACACTTGCAACAGATACACACAGCTTATTGTTAGAGCTGGAGCAACCCCCAGACTCTAGTATAACTGACCAGCCCCTGCTACCATCACCAAAGGGAAATGGGACCAAATGATTTGCCAACGTTTCAGTTGACGTCCCTGTGCTTTGCAGAGGGTGTCATGGCACAAAACGAGACACCCCCCCCCCCAGCACAAGAGAGCGCGGGATGAGGGAATTCTTCCCACAGCCTTGGTTTAGTCTGCTCTTTATTGGGAGGTTTGAGCTTCATGGCATCCCTGGTCACTTTGCAGCCATTGTACTGTCTGTGAGCGGGGGCCCCAGAGCAGCAGAGGATGGGGAAGTCGGGGGGGGGCGGGGGCGCAACTCAAACTCTTTGCCATTTGGCTGCAGGAACATTTTGCGCCATGACTAAGGGCCTCCTCTTAGGGGCGGGGGAAACACGTGGAGGAAAGTCTGTTCTCCAGATAACCCCTCTAGGGGGCTATCCCACCCCCTGCCCCAGAGAACCAGGGCCCCCTTCGCCCTCCCGCCAAGACCCACACCCCCCATACGCTGCTATGGGCTCGGGGCCCCACTCAGTGCCGGGGCTTGGAGCTGGGCTGGGCCCCTGCCCCCAAAAACTTCCAACCCCCAACAAGGGGAGGGCTATGGGGAGGGGCCTATAAAACACCCACTGGGGGAGGGAGACCCCGGCCTGAGGCTCCCCCCCCACGGGCTCTCCCCCCCCCCGGGCTGACCCCCAGGCTCTCCCCCCCCCACGGGCTCTCCCCCCAGCCCCCCCCCCCCACGGGCTGACCCCCAGCCCCCCCCCCCACGGGCTCTCCCCTCCCCCCTACGGGCTAACCCACGGGCTCTCCCCCCAGCCCCCCCCCCACGGGCTGACCCCCAAGCTCCCCCCTCCCCCCCGCCCCACGGGCTCTCCCCCCAGCCCCACGGGCTCTCCCCTCCCCCCTACGGGCTAACCCCCAGGCTCTCCCCCCCACGGGCTGACCCCCAAGCTCCCCCCATCAGACTGACCCCCCCCCTCGGCTGACCTCAGATTCCCCCTCGCCCCCCCACCGCGCCGCCATTTTGCCTGCGGGGGGGGCCGTCCCCCCAACAAGGACGCGCCGCCGCCATCTTACCTCGCCCGCGCCCAGAACGGCCCAGCGCCCGCCCCCGCCGCGCCATTGGCCCAGCCCGCCGCCAATCCGGGAACGGGAAGGAGGCGGGCCCCCTACGGCCATTGGAGGAGAGACCCATCAGTCAGGGAGCCAGGAGCAGCCCCCTGGAGGGCGGGCGGGAAGCCGGAGGGGTAGAGGTGCGGGGGGGGGAGGCGCCAGGGTGACCAGATGTCCCCATTTTGGGGCCTTTTTTTATATAGACTCCTATTACCCCCCTAGCCCGTCCCGATTTTTCACAGTTGCTCTCTGGTCACCCTAGGGGCAGGGTATGGTTATGGGGGGGGAGGGTATAGCTAGGGGACTGATCTGGTGGGGGGAGGGTATGGCTATGGGGGGGCTGGGCTGGTCGGGGGGGGAGGGTATAGCTGGGGGGCTGGGCTGGTCGGGGGAGGGTATGGCTATGGGGGGGAGAGAGGACAGGGGGCTGGGCTGGTCGGGGGGGAGGGTTTAGCTGGGGGGCTGGGCTGATCAGGGGGAGCGTATGGCTATGGGGGGGAGAGAGGACAGGGGGCTGGGCTGGTCGGGGGGGGGAGGGTATAGCTGGGGGGGCTGGGCTGGTCGGGGGGAGGGTATGGCTATGGGGGTGGCTGGGCTGATCAGGGAGAGGGTATAGCTATGGGGGGGGAGAGAGGACAGGGGGCTGGGCTGGTCGGGGGGGGGGAGGGTATAGCTGGGGGGCTGGTCTGGTCGGGGGGAGGGTATGGCTATGGGGGTGGCTGGGCTGATCAGGGAGAGGGTATGGCTATGGGGGGGAGAGAGGACAGGGGGCTGGGCTGGTCGGGGGGGGGAGGGTATGGCTATGGGGGGCTGGGCTGATCAGGGGGAGGGTATGGCTATGGTGGGGAGAGAGGACAGGGGGCTGGGCTGGTCGGGGGGGGAGGGTATAGCTGGGGGGCTGGGCTGGTCGGGGGGAGGGTATGGCTATGGGGGGGAGAGAGGACAGGGGGCTGGGCTGGTCGGGGTGGGAGGGTATAGCTGGGGGGCTGGGCTGATCAGGGGGAGGGTATGGCTATGGGGGGGAGAGAGGACAGGGGGCTGGGCTGGTCGGGGGGGGGAGGGTATGGCTGGGGGGCTGGGCTGGTCACGGGGAGGGTATGGCTATGGGGGGGGCTGGGCTGATCAGGGAGAGAGGACAGGGGGCTGGGCTGGCCAGGCCAGGGAGTGGGGAGGGTGCATTTTTAAGCAGAGCAATCCTATGTCACTGCCAGTCCCTAAACATGCCCAGTAGAGGTGGGCTGGTGGCGGGGCTGTACCAGAGCCCTCCAAGGGGCCAGGGCCAGGAAGAGAAAAGGAGGCAGAACGGCCCTGTGGTCCGGACTTGGCCAAGCCAGGTTCAATTCTCGGCTGGGGGGTGGGGGTAGGTCACTTAGTGTCTCTGGGCGTCAATTCCCGCTCTGCCCAGCCCCCCGGGGTGGGAGGACAAACAGCTGGTGCAGTGACGGGGCTTTGACTTGCCCCTGCCCTGCAGGGACCCTTCCAGGCACAAAGGGTAAGTCTGGCTGCACAACCCCTTCCCTTTCTCAGGGCACTAGGGGCGAGTCACAGCCACCCCTTCTCACACGGCAGGGGCTGCCCGGGCCTGCAGCAAGAGCTCACCAGGCCCTAACCCAAGGCCAGGCCGGCGTGCGAGTCTGTACACGTGGCCTCCGACTGCAGGAGCAAGCGGTGACTCTCCTCTACTGCTCCTACAGCACAGCAGCGGCCCCTACGGCCAGGGCCCCAGCTAGCTCCTCCTGGGCTCCAGGGTCTCTTCTCTTCCCCTTTGAAAAGGAGCCTGCCAGCCTCCACTTGGCACTGAAGAACACGGACACCCAACCCCCAAGAACCAGTACCATGGACCCAGCTAGCTCTCCTCAAAACTGCAGCGGGGGGACAATTTCAGAACCAGAGTCTTAACGCGTGGCACTTGCCCGCCCAGCCAGCCAGCCGTCAAACCCTCCTTAACTCAACCTCTGGGAGGCTGACACGCCAATCCCCACTTTCCATACTGGAAACTGAGGAACAGCAACCAAGTCTGGGGCAAACTCCGGAATAGAACCTAGGTCTGCACTTTAAGCTCAAGCTGAGCCTATTTTCCCTTTTGTAATTAGCAGTTAAACAAACGACAAGAAGCAGTTGAATTCATTGACTCCTTTGCCTTTAACTTTTATTGATGTGGATAAATACAGAGAAACATACTTGACAGCAAGATCCCAAACACCTGTAGCCAAATTAGTTATCCAGCTTCCTGCTGGTTTGTGCACAGGAAGCTCTTCACATTTTGTATGGGGGGCGGAGGGGGGGGGGGGGGCGAGAATGCAGAAGGTAGCAGGAGACAGGCAACAGCAGCAGTGGAAGGGGAAAAACCCAAATCGGTCAGTTTGCAACCACAAGGCAGACCCTGAGTGAGATCAGAAAACGCATTGATTTGGCTCTTTGGCTTGATGTGGGTTTAAAAAAAAAAGAAAAGAAAAGAGACATTTGAATCCAATCTGAGTTTCATATCATGGTAGACAGGAGAAAGCGTAGCAATGGTGTGGTTGTATCACACCCCCCCCCCCCCTTCACCATGTACAGATCACCAGTAGTCAAAGGTGTTGTGAAGCACCAGTACTTTGAATGCTGTCGAGCATCCTGATAGCGGGGTGGCAGTGGAGGCTCCAGCCAGTTGTGCCCCTCACCAGCGGAGCCATGTCTTGAAGGGAAATGAGTTTACAATGGAATTGTAGCAAACTTGTCTCTTTTTAAAAAATGTCCAAAGTTTAAATATTTGTAACACTTCAGAATAGTATGAAATTACCCTTCCTCCCTCCCTCCCCCCTGCAGTCAAGTCATCCTTCCCTCCTATCACTTTCCCAAACAAAGGAATGAAGAATTTTAAACCATTCACTTCCTCAGAGGGGAAAAGCAGGTTGGAGTGCTGTCAGGGGCAGGGCTGCTACGTTCACAATCAATGTTTGCCTTAGTGTCTGTGTGAAAGAGGAGATTCATGACTGTAGGAGGTTATCTGTGCTGTGGAAAGTTCAGGCAGAGCTTCCTTCCCTCATTGCAGAGGTTTCACAGACCCTATATTTTACTCCCCACCTTCTCAAGAATGTGGAAGAAAAGACTGGAACATCCATGTCTGGAACATCCAGGGTCTGCCAATTTCAGCGGCATTGTACATGTCACACCCGGTGAAAGTGGCAGACAGAGTAGCCTCCTTTTGCACAGATCCGGCATTCAGTGGCTGAGGAAGCCAGGTAACTTGCACAGAGAGGGGCAATGCAGGAAAAGCAACTAGCAAGTATTTCAGGTAGAGCAGCCTCCACCCCACCTCCAACATCCAGTGACTTACACCCATGCCATTCTTGCCACTGCCAGGAGGAAAGTCAGCTTATACCAAAGCACAGAATGCCAGATGAGTTTAAGTCAGGGCCACCTACTTCCATTTCCTGATCCACTAATGCCCACTCTTCCCATCACACCCAAGTTGGGCCCATAGCATATGGGAAGTCAGATTCTCTGCTCTATTACATGCACACCAAGAATACTGGATAAAACCTAGAGGCAATTTTAGATGGTACAGCAGACACTGAATTCATGCATTTAAGAGTGCCTGAAACACTAGTGCTTTCTCTACTCAGCGCATTGTGCTCTTTTTCCATATGAGATGCGAGATGCATTTTGGGCAGTGATGCCAGAAGAAAGTTCCCCCATGATGCAAGCTGAACTCTTACTGTATCTTAAAAAGGAAACCCCCTGTAAGTCATTTACCTTTTTGTACTTTCTCTTATGATTTTTTTTTTTTTAAATCACAAAGGGAAGGAAACCTAAAGAACAAAGATTTATTTCCCAGAATTTGTCCCCCACAATTTTCACCCAGGCCCCATCCTTTAAATAGGATCCACCATACAGGACAAATACCTGCAAGGCCTGTGCCCCTCACATACCACAAACTATGCAGGATTCGCAAGCTCACACCTGTTGTGAAGGAGATAAATGGAGGGGGGAAACCCAACTGTTAAATTTAAGACAGCTTGAAGGTTTCCACAATCCACCAAAGATTCTAGCTTCCTAGGTGAAGACTGGCCTTTTCTTTGAGGGGTGCAAATGGGACCGGAATTCCTGAAGCCTGGCCATGGGATGTACTTGTGTATGGAGGAGGGCTAAGAGCAGTGCATCAACCCCAGGGTTAGCTTTGCAGCTGGAAGCTAAGAAATGTAGCCATTTAAAAAAAAATGTTTTCCAGAAACCGACAAGACCCACCCAGAGAAACTCCAGTCTGTTGAACCCTTTGAAGGATCTGCTCCATCCAACCCCTGCAGAGGAGACTACATCTGAATCAGTAAGCTAAAAATCCCTAAAAGTGAAAGGGCAGAGCCAGAAAGTGCCTATGTCCGTGATTTTAAAAAAAGCCTCATTAATGGCTTGGTTAAAGAGACAGCTAGCGTGAGGGTTAAGCAAAGACCAAATCCCTGCTGGGAGTCTCGGTGTTGCACATGTAAAAAGGGAATCAAAGTTTTGCACCCAAAACCAGACGAGGCTGGTACTGGCTGACAGCCCTGCACTGAGATACAGTCCCCGTGGCCTGGGACAGTGCAGTTCCAGGGTAAACAAAGTTAAAAAGACAGGCAGAGTTCAATGCAGGGGAGAGAAAGTTTCCCAAAAGCGCGTGAAGACAGTTTACTGGAAATTTGGAAAATTATAACCTGAGCCACAAGAGAAAACTTCCAGCTTCTCGGAGAGATGAGTAAATGAAACATAAAAGCTGGCCCAAAACTAGCTAGGGCCCCCCTGCTTCCACAGCAGCACTGGGTCCAAGATTTTGGAGAGATCAGCAGCCAAGCAGGCACAGGGGTCCCCTCAGCGAGCTACCCTAGTGGTGCCCTCCGGTCTGCGCCACACAGATGGACTTTACTAGCCAGCAGAAACTCCACTGCTCGCACAATGCTGCATGGAGAACGGGAGACACGGGTGGGCTGATCCTAGAGTCCCTCCCTCAGCTAATCTGTATCTTGGTGCTTTTGCTTTACATCAGCCATCCGCACTGGGTCAGACTCTCCTCTGGGTAAAACTTGGGTCAGTCTGGACTGACTTCAGCCATTTCCCCCAGACTGACACCAGAGTAAGAGCAGAATCCAGCCCAAGCTTTACAGAGAGGATTGTGCATTTTGAGAGGATGCCATTAAAAACCCAGACTGCGACCTGTCTCCAGCAGCTGCCTCAGATCCCAGGAGATGTGTGCCTGCATCTTTGGTGCACATACTCTGCAACAGAACTAGTGTTAGCCAGCAGGTGGGGGGGGGGGGGGGGGGTGTTAAATGGTCAGATTCCAAGAGACCTGGGCAAATGCAAGGAGGATTCTGCATTAGGCAGAAATGACAACTAGATCTCTTTCCAGCCACTGCCATTCCAAATACAGCCCCCAGAACTCAAGCCAGCTCCAAGTACTTGACCGCTTGTCTCTATGGGCAACTGAGCAGGCAGAAATACACAGGCAGCAACCCTGGCCCCAGATGGCGATAGCGATTCCCAACCCCCACAGGAATGTCAGCCAAGTGGGGGTCCCAGCCCCTTGTGCAGTGAAAACCTCAAGTCACACACTGGCCTGACTGATCCTTTCACCTTTGACCCCAGCCCCCTAGAAAGGACTATTTCAAAACAATTCACTTTTTTGCAGTATTTTTTCTTTGTAACAACAAATATGAAGAATCTCATTCCACAATGCGATTGAAATACACTTTGAAGCTTCCCCAATCACAATTCTCTTTCACCACCCTCCTGGGCACAGCACCTTCCCCGTCTCACCTCCGCTATCGGGCTTCCCCGCATAGGAGACTGGAGCGAGATCCCGGATGCTGCTGCTCCCACAGCGATGCCAGGCCCTGGCTGCTCTAGGCTGCAGACCCATCTGCATTTCAGCCAGACAGACTCCAGTCACTCGGACCCTGTAACCCCCTCACTACTGGCACATGGCAGACTGAGTCAGTCCCAGCAGTGGGGACTTTTCAATGGAACCAGCATGATCTGGTAGAGAATTGCACTTGCCTCCCAGGGATACGGAGGTGCACAGGGATCCTCCCCTCCACAGGAAGGAGGGACAGAGCCAATACCAACCGGTGGGTAAAGCCCTTTGCAAGGGGGAGGCAGTGGGCAGCACCAACCTTATTTCATAAACAAGGAAACTGAAGTGACTCAGCCCAGGTAACGCCCCAAGCTGGGATTCCCTGGCTCCATCACCACCACAGCATGCTGCTTCCATTCCTGGCCCTCTTCTTCCAGGCCAGCTCCTGACCACCTTCCCAACGCCACTCAGCACTCAGATGAGCTCAGGACAAGCCACGCAAGCCCCTCCCACAAGCTCCCTGCAGCAGCCCTAGGGCACTTTACAGCACCTGCCAGCGTCACAAAATTAAAGTGAACAAAATACTACGAACAGATATAACTTACTGTTTAAATTACTTTAAAAATGTCTTTAAGAGATTCTGCGACACATCCCCGCCCCCACCGCGCAACGCCCAGAGGGGGCTCGCCCCTGCAGCCCAGTGGGATTCTGGTGGGGAGAGCGAGGAGAAGGAAGGACATGTCTTATCCTTTCACAGCTTGGAGGACTCCGCACTCTAAGACCAATAATAAAAATAATAAAATAATAATAATAAAATAGTTTTGTGAGGCAGTGGGGTCAGACCAGGGGGCGGCCCAGATTCCAGGCATGTCTATACAAACTCAGTAGTAAAAAGGACTTTACTTGGGCAGAGGAGGGAGGGGGGGAGGGGGTTCTGAGGGCAGTGGGGGCGGTCGGGGCTTGTCCGTGTTGGCAGCTCTGGCGCTCCCAGTGGCCCTTGGATTCAAGTACTCGCCATACGAGTGGGCAAAGTCGAATGCCGGGGGCTGGGTGGGCTGCATACCCTGGGCGCTCAGCAGCGAGTGCAGCATGTTGACTGTATCCTGGTAGTCAATGGCCTGGTTTGTGTTGTGCCCATTAGCCCCGGCGGGGCCTTTGTCCCCTTTCCCATGGCTCCCCCTGGCTTTGCCGGCCGGGGGGAAGGGGAGGCCAGCTGTCTCCAAGCTGTGCCCAGGAAGCTGGGTAGCCCCGGGGAGGTGGGCGAAGGGAAATTGCATGCCAGCGGCTTTGGAGCTCTTGCCGATTTTCGGCTGGTGCTCGTGCGCAGCAGCCGACGCCTCTTCCAGGAGAGGCCGCTTCCGGGAGGACCCAGACGAGCTCGAGCTTTTATGGGCCAGGGTGCTCTGCTGGCTGTTATGTTTAGAGTCTCCTGGCCGCTTGCCCCCGGCCCCGCCGGCCCCCGCCGCGGGCTGCGCGTGCAAGTGTTTGTGCGAGTGATGATTGTGATGGTGGTGGTTGGACAAATGGGCCTTGTGTTTCTCCTTGTGCTCCCGGCTCTTCCCGCTGCTCTCGTCCGAGGAGCTGTGCCGATCAGAGGCCGTCGGCACCTTGATGCGCATCTTGATCTCCTCTGGCTTGGAGGAGACTTGTCTGTCCCCTCCGGCCCCTGCCACAGGGATCCTCAGCTTCAGGGCCGAGGCCTTGTCGCTCTTGTCCAAGGGAGGGCGCTCTGCGCTTTCGCTGCTGCCGGTGGCAATCTTCAGGACGACTGGGGAGGGGGTGTTCTCCTGCTGGACTTCCCTCTCCCTCTGCTGCTGGGCCAGGAGATTCTGTGCGGCATAGGCGTACTGAGACCGCACGTTGGCCTCCATGTTCTCCAGCTGCCGCTTCTGTGCGGCCAGCTCTTCGGCATGCTTGGCGCGGTACTCTTTCAGCGACACCTTTGCCGACGGCACGCTCTTGCTGCTCTGCTTCTGGTAAGCCACGCCATCCTGCGGCAGAGATGGATCAGTGGCTGCGGAGTTTTCGTTAGTCCTGTGAACCTGGCCAGCCTCTAGCTTGTGTGGAGGATGGTGGGACATCCAGTGCTCTGACTGAAACATCTCCATACTGCTCAGATCACTGGGAGAGTCCTCTCCATCTAGGAGGGGAGGCCCGGCTCCTGCGGTCGAGGAAGTTGACATACTCATTAAGCCTGCGATGTTCATGTCGGAATTGTTCCTGGAGATCATGCTGAGGATAGTTTGCTCCGAGAGGCACTCGTCTTCTCCTTGGTCTTCTGCTTTGGATTTCTTGGCTGCTTGGGAGGCCTGAAATAAAGCGGCAGGAAAGCGTTTGTACCTCGGTGGCTTTATGTCATTGACA
The DNA here is from genome assembly GCA_037349315.1 of Chelydra serpentina. Lineage (NCBI taxonomy): Eukaryota > Metazoa > Chordata > Testudines > Chelydridae > Chelydra > Chelydra serpentina. The sequence goes on from JBAIAC010000079.1 coordinate 1,190,220, forward strand.
CGGGCCCTGCTACCCACTCAGGGAGAAAAAGGGAACAACTGCCACTGTGCAGAGTTCGCATCAAACTGAGGTGCTCACGATCACGCAGCTTCCCTCGTACTGGGGCTATCACACTAGATTGTCCTGCAACAAGTTGTACGTCTCTCACCCGCTTAGCACCAGCCTGGGCAGAAAACTGTTTGCAGAACACATTTTTGCCCAAGAAGAGACCACGCATTTACAAATACAGACAGCAGCAAAGCACAGCCTGCCCTGGGATGAGGGGCAATAGTCAACTGGCACCTGGCTGTGTGTCAGGGCTTTGGGCAGTTCACACCTCTATTGTTTCAGGCAGGGCAAATTCAAGGTGGTTGACACCAATTTTTAAAGCGCTCCAGAGGTGACCCCGGCAATTACAGGCCGGTAAGCCTGAGTTCAGTACCGGGCAAACTAGTTGAAACTATAGCAAAGAACAAAATTGTCAGACACATAGATGAACATCATTTATTGGAGAAGAGTCAACATGGATTTTGCAAAGGGAAATCATGCCTCACCAATCTACTAGAATTCTTTGATGGGGGGGGGGGGGGGGGGTCAACAAGCATGTGCACAAAGGGGATCCAGTGGATATAGTGTACTTAGATTTTCAGAAAGCCCTTGACAAGGTTCCTCACCAAAGATTATTAAGTAAAGGAAGCTGTCATGGGATAAGAGGAAAGATTCTCTCAGGGATCGGTAACCAGTTAAAAGATAGGAAACAAAGGGTAGGAATAAATGGTCAGTTTTCAGAATGGAGAGAGGTAAATAGTGGTGTCCCCCAGGGGTCTGTACTGGGCCCAGTCCTATTTAACATATTCATAAATGATTCGGAAAAAGGGGTAGACGGTGAGGTGGCAAAATTTGCAGAGGATACAAAACTACTCAAGATAGTTAAGTCCCAGGCAGACTGCAAAGAGCTACAAAAGGATCTCTCAACACTGGGTGACTGGGCAACAAAATAGCAGATGAAATTCAATGTTGATAAATTCAAAGTAATGCACATTGGAAAACATAATCCCAACTATACATATAAAATGATGGGGTCTAAATGAAGTGTTACCACTCAAGAAAGAGATCTTGGAGTCATTGTGGATAGTTCTCTGAAAACATCCACTCAATGTGCAGCACCAGTCAAAAAAAATCTAACAATGTTGAGAATCATTAAGAAAGGGATAGAAAATAAGACAGAAAATATCATATTGCCTCTATATAAATCCATGGTACACCCACATCTTGAATACTGTGTGCAGATGTCACCCCAGCTCAAAAAAAGATATACTGGAATTGGAAAAGGTTCAGAAAAGGGCAACAAAAATGATTAGGGGTATGGAACGGGTGCCATATGAGGAGAGATTAATAAGACTGGGGCTTTTGAGCTTGGAAAAGAGACGGCTAAGGGGAGATATGATTGAGGTCTATAAAATCATGACTGGTGTGGAGAAAGTAAATAAGGAAGTGTTATTTACTCGTTCTCATAACACAAGAACTAGGGGCCACCAAATGAAATTAATGGGCAGCAGGTTTAAAACAAAAAAAGGAAGTATTTTTTCACACAATGCACAGTCAACCTGTGGAACTTCTTGCCAGAGGATGCTGTGAAGGCCAAGACTATAACAGGGTTCTAAAAAGAACTAGATAAATTCACGCAGGTTAGGTCCATCAATGCCTATTAGCCAGGCTGGGCAGGGATGGTGTCTCTAGCCTGTTTGCCAGAAGCTGGGAATGGGTGACAGGGGATGGATCACTTGGTGATTCCCTGTTCTGTTCATCCCCTCTGGGGCCCCTGGCATTGGCCACTGTCGGAAGTCAGGATACTGCGCTAGATGGACCTTTGGCCTGACCCACTGTGGCTGTTTTTATGTTCATGTAGCCCTCGTGGCTTCAAACATGCAGGTTTAAAGTAAAGCTTAGAGGCAACAGAAAGTGGCACCCAGCCCTCCCCATTCGCTCACGGATGGGGAGGTGTTACACGCCTCCATAAGGAATGGGTTTGTCAAGCCCTGGCTAGAAAAAATGCTAGCTCAATGAATTTATTCAGGACTAATGAAAATAGAAATGTATGGTCTGTTATACCTGACTACTGAAGTGCCCTTCCCCTGAGCACTGTCAGGACTAGAAACAACACAGCTCAGAAGCCAGACAGGAGACTCAGAGCCAGTGGACAGCAGCCCAAAAGAGGAAATTCTTACCCGCCAGTTGCGGATGCGTTTGAGCCGGTTGGGAGTTTTCTCAAGAATCTGCAGGAATTCATGAGTCAGCTCTGCAAAGGGGACACACAAAACAGAGACAAGAGGGTCAGCGGGAGGATGCAGAGCAGCCCCAAGCCAGCAGCCCGCTGGCCGGTGGAGCTATTCATGACGAGATGGAGCTATTTCAGGAAGGGAAATACGGTGAAGTAGTAGCGCTGACTATTTAAACTCATCCCACTTCTTGACTTCTACTGTCTCTATTGCACCACAGAAGCTGCCACACTGAAAACCTTGGCAAGATCAGAAGCCCTTGAAGTCCACGAATTGGTCAGTGGCTGTGTCTGAATGGCAGACCCAGGAACAGATGCCAAGATAATAAGAGTGCCTTTTTGGGGGGACCTTGCTCCAAAACTTACCGTCTAAGAGCTCCAGAGTTACAGTGCCATCAACGTATTCCCACCAGTGCTTCCCGTCCGTGGAGACTGGGATCTCCCAGTTGGACCACTTACAAGCCAGGTGGATACAGACGCAGGCCACAACGGGAGGGGTGTACTGCAGGCTGAAGGTGGTCAGGTGCAGGCTGACGTCACCAGCAGGGAGAGAGAAACAGAAAGCCATGAACTCCCAAGCCTGAACCTCAGCACACACAATCCCCCGCTGAACAGACACTGCGGAAGAGGTGGGCATGGTGGGAAACGGGCAATTCCTCCCCCAAGACATCCCTTGTTGTCAAGGCGTCTCTATGCACGGCCGAGTCACTTGTTACTTCCCTGTGCTGCTCAAACCAATTCATTTCCAGGCTTCTCCACAAGCTCCTCCCAACTCTGGGCTCTGGGGCCCAGTGCAGGGGAAAAGAAGTTAAATTATGCTGGACTTCAGCAGAAGTCCCCTGAGGCCCAACATCAGAACCCGAGAGAAGCGGTGGGCAGCTGGGTTCTTGGCAGAGCCTAGGCTCGGAAGTGGCTGCTGCTCAACCTGAGGAGAGATTCAGACAGCTCCATTCCTTCTGCTGAAGCAAATTCACATGGCTGGAAAATGCTGATTCCCAAGCCAAGCAAAACTCCTGTGAAGTCAACGTGATCGGTAATGACACATGCACCATCGTGAGAGACCCAACAACCAACAGTTCAAACAATAAAGCCCACAGAGACTTCCACTCCTGCCTCCCTCTCTCAAACCCTGGCTTCCTCAAACCACACAGCTTCTGAATGTCAATGGGGGATTAACAACTGCCAACTCAGAGAGACACTGTAGGACAGGACTAGGCCTCAACCCCAACATGGCAAACAAAGCATCAAATCCACTTCATAGGACAATTTATTACGGAGGTGCCAGTCACAACTCCACAGGTAAGGTTGAGCTCCATTTCACACAGATTCAACCTCTGCTTTGTATGAAAAATGCAGTGTATTCGCCCCAACTTTACAGCACCCACTCTTAGAATACAAGATTAGTTTCCTGAGATTTCCTAGATTAATCTAATTGTAATTAACATATATTAAAAACTGAGTCATGTAGGAGATTTAGTATATGTTGGTCTTCTTTATTCTGAATGGTCTTCTCAGAATGGACTCTCCAAACCTTTGTTTTACTTAAAAATAAATCTAGAGCACAGCCTACATTTGTACAAATTACAGTTGTAAAGTAAGCTAAGTCATTAACAATCGCTGTAACTAACGGTTATGATTATTGTATAGGCCCCAAACAGGTTCAGTTAACTTAAATGAGGTCATTGTGACAGATAACTCAGCCAAACACGCCTCTACTTCTACAGCCAATTGCCATGCCATAACCCACTAGTTGATACCTCAGTGGTCTATAAAGGAGCCTGGTCTCATGTCAAGAGTTTTCACAGGTCTATTAAGTGGCCCAGCTGTCACTGTTGCCTTGTGCATCAAGAAAACTGTGTCTAGGAAACTTGGAAAGCACCGCCATTGGGCCTCACGGACAGGGGTCTGCCACCCACGCCCCACTCCTTTCACAGAAACTGGGCTCACTAAACACACGCCTCTAAACCACTAAGTCAATTGCAAATTAAGAGCCAGATCTGCCAGTATACTAGGGTTGCTATGTGCTGCTCTGGTGATGCAAAGCCCCGTAATCAGTGTAACTAGCCAGTGGGCTCTGGCTGCTTTGCACTGCTCTGGTGTACGAGTGAACCTGCCCTTAAGAGTTAACATTTTAAAGAACGATTCATGGTTGATCGTACACATCCTCAAATCACTAGCACTACCACACTGTAGCATTCCCATTGCGTTTCTTGTTCAGTAAGTTCATGTCTGAAATGTGTCATTTAAAAAAGCTCCCAGACAAAAAGCTACATTAAGATGGAGTGAAGGTTGAGAGTATGCACCAGTAACATCAGGATTAAAAACCAGTTCAGCAGAGATCCTTGGAGCAATCTACAGAGGTGGGAGAGAATTACTTCCATTTAATAGAATGGCAGGACAGAGGAGGACTTGCCCAAGGCACGTGTGTGTGTCTCTCTCACACAATCATTCAGTGACAGAGCAGAGAATGGAAGCAGATTTTCCAGCTGAGGCCTTATCTCCACTAGAACCGAGTTCACCTGTTGAACCAGTCCTTTCTGATGCAGAGAGCTGCATAACTAAGGGCATGTCTATCTGCCTTTTACATTTTTCACTATATTGCTCTGCTTTTCTCCAACATCCCCTCCAGAATGAGACCTAGGTGTCTCCAATACACATGGTTGAAGTTAAACAACCTTTCACTGATCCTGATTCCATGTGTTTGCATGAAGTAATGGCTGCAAAAATTTCCATTTTTTACTCCTTTTTCTAAGAGCTTCCAATTTGGGCCTCTTATTGGTACTGGAATTAATTTTTCAATCCTTATTTGAAAATCTGAAGTCCCCTCAAGATCTTTTAAGAGAAAGAAGCCAAACTGCCTTAGTACTTTTCTAAGTCCATCTCTTCAGGAATAAATGTCTAGCATTAGATCACTGCATAGCACGCTGCCAAATCTCTCACTGCTTCCTCACATTCCCCCATCTATCTGTATCCACCTGCTGTCTTGTCAATTGCAAGGCTCTCTGGGGCAGGAGGCATGTTTGGTTCTGTTTGGACAGTGCCTAGCACCATGGGTTCCTGGTCCATGACAGGGCTCCCAGGCACTTCAGTAATGCGAATAAGCACTTACAGTCACTTCCTTCAAATACTCTCTTTAAAATCAATTTCTTCTTCTCACTGCCCAAACAGAAGTCTGCACTGTCCAGGAGCTGTCCCCTCATCCACTGTAGACTGCTCCATGGGACAGGGACCCTTTCTTCTATTGTACAGCACTAAGCAATACCCCACCCCCCAAACTCACTAGATAATCCTCCAAAGAGTCCAAATGGCATTTTTCCCCCACCCCCCGATAAAACCCTCTGCTAGAAACATAGGAATCAATTCAAAGTAACAACCTGTTGGTCGCCATGAAGTAGGAAGTTTGTGCCAAATCCTTGCTGGCTGGAAAGGAAAAAGAAAAAACAAGAGTTAGCTTGAACACTTTGGCAGAGACTTCCAGGGTACTAGTCTGTTAGAGGTACAGGCTTCTACAGGGAGTGGCCACAGCAAGCACAGAACTAGATATGAAAGATCCTGCTGGTTTGATTTGTTTCAGTTCTGCGCCACAGCGACAGAAAACTTGCATTTAACAAAACCACCGTGTTGTGCTTTACAGCAACTCAAAATTATACCCGTTCCCGCACCCATTTCAGCAATTTGTCACTGCAGCATCTTTACTTCGATGTTAGATATCCCACCACGAGACACACTCTGTGGAGTGTCTCGGTAATTCACAGGGACCACTGTTAATGAATGCTACCACCTCCTGCTTATACAGCCCTTTTCAACCAAAACATCCCATATTATTTCAACTCTGAGCTCTAGACAGGAACCACTTCACCTAGCACTGAAATACAGCCACCTCTGTGATGGAAGGTGGCCAGCGTTCAACTGCATATTTTAGGTCTCTTACCTCGCACTAGCTGCGTGCACTTCACCACGTGTGTATGGGGGTGATCAATTGTGATCTCGAACCCTGAAAGAATGGCAGAGACACGTGGCCATTAGGTAACAGACACAGTATCCTCATGGTTTTACATATCACACATGCCTCCTGCTCCTGGGGAGGCAAGTCAGCTTCCCCTCTGCACTAAAAGCTCACACTTTCTGCTCGGAGGCAAGCAGGAATAAAGCAGAAGGATCGAGCTGTCCAGTCACAAAACCTGAAGGTCACTGGTTTCCAAGCAGCTAAATAGCTTATTGCTGAAGAGACTTCACTGGAAACAAAACACCTATTAGGGATTGCAAGTAGGACAAAGCTTCTTGCAGCAGCTGGAAGGAAAAAACTAGCATCTGCCCAAAGGAATCTGTGTCACCCAAAAAGCCATAAGGAAGCAGATGTCTTCCATGCAAGGGAGCCTGCAGCACGAATGTCGGAGGAGGTTAATCCTTGCTTCAGTTTTCCATTTCGTTTTTTAAGGTGTTTGTAAAATGACAGCCCATGTGCTGAGCGTCCGCTTGTGCCTGTTTGTGCCTCTCACCAGCAGATGCATGGCAGAACTGGGATTCTAGAAGAGGTAACTGGGAGGATTGAGCACAGAACAAGGAGCCAGGAATTCTACACTGACTCCAGAGCTACCTTGCCGTGTAACTCTGGGTGAGCCACTTAACATCTGTGGCCCTCACTTCTGCACTCCAAGAAAGGGATGCTTACCCACTTCACAGGCAGTTAGGAGTAGTGAAGTTTTGTCAAGTATTTTAAAGATGTAAAGTAACTATCTTGCAGGCTAAAGACTAGTGAGAAGTGTTTGAATAAGAACGGCCAGAGTGGGTCAGCCCAAAGGTCCATCTAGCCTAGTATCCTGTCTTCTGACCGCAGCCAATGCCAGGGGCCCCAGAGGGAATGAACAGAACAGGGAATCACCAAGTGATTCATCCCCGTCGCCCATTCCCAGCTTCTGGCAAACAAGAGGATAGGGATACCATCCCTGCCCATCCTGGCTAATAGGCACTGATGGACCTATCCTCCATAAGCTTATCTACTTCTTCTTTGAACCCTGTTATAATCTTGGCCTTCACAACATCCTCTGATAAAGAGTTTCACAGGCTGACTGTGTGTTGTGTGAAAAACACACTTGCTTTTGTTTGTTTTAAACCTGCTGCCCATTAATTTCATTTGGTGGCCCCTAGTTCTTGTGTTATGAGAAGGAGTAAATAACACTTCCTTATTTACTTTCTCCACACCAGTCATGATTTCATAGATCTCTATCAGATTCCCCTTAGTCGTCTCCTGACTTAGTCATTTACTGAATGAATCAGGAAAGACCATTTAAAAAAAAAGAAGAAGATTCTCTTGGCTTTTTCTTAGTCATGGTTACTATAAAAAGAAACCTCTACCACTCAGGTGTCTAGTAGAGGCATAGAAAAGGCCAAAGCTTAGAGGTAAAGGGCTACAATTAAAAAAAAAACCTCCAAAGAAAACTGATGCTACAATAGCCCATCTAAACGTGAGCAGCAAGCAACCTGATCAAAACATGAACATTCATTCTAGGCTCCCTTCACTACCCAAGAGCAGATTAATCCAGTGGCTGGAATAGAAGACAAAGTATCACACTGTCACAATTTATAACTCTGGGTACAAGTGTAACTGGCATCCAAGCAGAACAAAACCTGTTGGGGATAGAAACAAGCCAAACTCTGCATGTTTAAGCTGTTAACAACTCAAAATAAAGTGAAACCTGAAAACACATGTATTAGAAGCAAGTCATGAACTGGTGGTGTGAAAAAAGTTTGTTGCCTGGACTCTTGCTCTCCCATTGGCCAGCTGTGCATCTGCCCTGCAGCTGTGGAGAAGACTGTGGAGTTAGACTCTCCGCTGTGCGGAACCCTCCTGGGTCTGGGATTCGAGTGGAAGCCCGTCCGCTTTGAAAAACTTACCCAGGGTCTGCAGTATAATGCTCTCTAGAATGACCAGGTCTTGAGCTTGCTGCAGGTAAGCCTGGGGTTGAGAGGACAGGCAGGTTACTCACGATGAGGCACTCTGTATAAAGCCTGCACATTTCTAACGCTCTCAGGGAGGCCAAAAAAAAAATCAAAAAAAATAATCAAGGGGGAATCTTTATCCCACTCAGTACTAGAGGGAACTGGCACAGATTCCCTCCCAGATGAGAGAAAGGAGAGTGCTGGATGGATACACTGGTGCTGCTAGTGTTCATTTGACATGGGTCGCTGCTGCTGGAGCTACACGCATTAGTCTCTCTCTCCATAAGAGTTTTAAACACCAAGGGACATGTCAACGTGAGCGGTGTGGGTTAAAATGTAACCATTTCATCCATTTTTTTCTACAAGCTTTGGCTCCTGGATAAAGCTTCCCCCTTTCAGCAGGGTTGGACACTCAGTTCCAGTTACGAAGGACTGTCATTGAGAGATGGGGGAAATGGAAACATTTTAACAATCCCTCCATTAGGTGGGTGGACAGAGGATTGAACTGCACATGCCATTTTCTGCTTTGCTACAACTGCTATTTACCCTGGCACTCATGTCCATTCCCTACTCAGAAGCCTCTAATACAGACACGATTACATGGCACATATGATTCTTTCAATCACACCCGCAAAGCAGAGGGAAACAGGAGAGACAACTCATCTGAAAACTGTGCTGTACAATAGTGGTTGATTTCAAAGCTACATTCTGCAATGTAACCACTCATTTACAGAACAGATGGTTATGTACTTGAGTTAATGAGATGCTTTAGCCCCACAAGTGACTTATATTACCAGGATTCTACATTTCAGGATGCAATACCCTTTGAGGATGTTCTCATCCCTCCCTCTTAAGCATGGAAATCATTCTGCTGGTGTCTGGGCACTTACCTCACTTCTAGTGTCTGGAGGGGTGTCCAGAGGATGCAGGCATGCATGTGCTACCTTGATTACATGCTCCAGCTTACGAGGCTGTTCCTCCACCTTGGCTGCCAAGAACAGGGCTGCTGGTGCCACAGACTTCATGGAGGGAGAAAAACACAACACAAAAATGGTCTCCTGGTTCAAGTATTCACAAGCCTACAGTGCTAGCGTCCCGATGGGGTCTGCTGCTATGAGATTCTGCACAATCTTAGTGCTCCAAAACCATTGTATTTGCGGATTTCCTCCAGGCCTCAAATACAGAGAGACGGCGGAGATACAGATTTTAGGGGATGCTCTTCCAGGATCCCATTTAGATGTCTGTAGTAGGAAAACATTATGCCCCCCCTTTTTTTTAAGTCAGTAAAAGTTCAGGATTAAAGCTACAAAGAGTCAATTTCTAAGACTGACTAGAGAACATTCACAACAAGAGAGATCTTCTAAAGATCCAAAGAATGTCAGCTGTGACAACAGTATAACGGACCGTCAATTACATTACAGCATTTGCCCAAAGAGATCAGCCAAAGCTCACAACCTCCCCTCCCAGGTAGGTCAGTGTTGCGTCTATTTTACAGATCGGTAAATGGAGGTACAAAGGAGCGATGCGCTCAAGGCCACACAACAGAGAGAAAGAGCAGAAAGAGAACCCAGATCTCCTTGGCCACAGCTTCCCCAACATATTGGCCGGGATACGTCGATCATGGCCCCCCCGTGGTGGTTTCCAGACAAGGGGAGGCAGGCGACAGGCCGACCGACACTTACGTTGCGATGGAACTGGGTGAAGGACTGGACCATGTAGAACCGGTGCATGTACACGATGGCGGTGTTGATGGTCAGCTGAGAGCTGAAGGCGGGAGGTTAAGGAAAAGCCGCCGCCCTGGAGGGGTTCATGTCCTCCTTCCCCTTGACAAGGCCCCTCCGAGAGCAGGGCCCGGCCGGCCAGGCTCCCCCCGCACCAGGGGAGACGCGCTTTCGCGGGGGGGGGGGGTCGTGTAGCCCCACATGGCCTCCCTCGTGCGAGCTGTCCCCGCCCGGCCACCCGCTGGGGCGGGCGGCGCCGGGTTATAACGCCCGGGCAGGGGGCCCATATACACCCCTGGGCCTCGCCCCCCGAGACCCGGAAGCGCCTTTCCCCTTCCGCGCCGGCCGAGACGGGCCCCGCCGCCGCCCCCGCTACGCGAGCCCCAGGCCTCGCGGCCTAGCCCGGCCCGGCGCGGATACACGTTGAGGCGCTGGCCCATGTCCTGGAGCAGGTTGGCCGCCTGCTGCCGGTACGAGAGCTCCTTGTCCGGGTCGAGCCCGGCGCGCCGGGTCGGGCTCCGCTCCAGCTGCTCGCGGCTGAAGTACCAGCGCCGCCCCGCGCCGCCGCCGCCGCCGGCCCCACCGCTCGCCGAGGCCTCCATGGCGATCCGCGGGCGCGCGCACGCCCCGCCGGGCGGGCGGGGGCGCGCGCGCGCGCACGTCGCGCCCAGACGTCTCGCGCGCGCATGCGCCCCTGAGCGCGGCCGGGGCCCCGCGGCGCTCCGCGCGAGCGCCGGCGGGGGGGGCCCGAGCTGGCGCCGCACTGCGCATGCGGCCGGCACGTGCCCCGTTCAGGAATACGAGCCGAGTCCGGCTTGTGCGCAGGCTGCAGCTAGGCCCACGCTTAGGACCGCACTGCGCATGCGTACCATCCGGGAGCGCCTTGGGAGAACTGGGCATGCGCAGGAGCCAGGCCCTCTAAGGGGCACACAGCTGGGTGGGGAGAAGATGCTGGCTTGACTTCTGACCCTTCCAGCCAGCCTGACCCCTGCCCAGCTGTGTGCCCCCACAGAGGGCCTGGCTCCTGCGCATGCCCAGTTCTGTCCCCACCTGTCACCCCCATGACCCCCCCCAGCCCCATTAACCTGGTGACCCCATCTCCATGACCCCTGTAACCCCACCCCCCATGACACCAGCCCCCATAACCTGTGACCCCATGACCCCACCTGTGACCCCCAGCCCCATGACCCCTGTAGCCCCACCTGTGACCCCAGCCCCCATGACCTTGTCACCCCAGCCCCCTGTGACCCTACCTGTGATCCCAGCCCTTGTGACCCCAGCCCACCACATGGACAATCACAGCGGCTTTAGCCCACCCTGTCTGATTCCCACCGGCCCTGAACCCAGCTCCCCACCTTACTCATATACCAGTGGCTGGTTCTACCTTCACCATAACCCCTCAGGGGTGAGCTGCCCCTCTCCTCCATGCACAGCGGTGTTCAGAGAAGCAAACAAGATAAAAGGGGTCCTAAGGAATGGGGCAGAAAATAACGGACCACCCTATACCTGGGGGCCCCTTGCCTGGGATGTGGTGTTTCTCCTATATCTTTTTCTGACAGGGGGCAACGTAGGGGATTCAAAGAGAGGCAATGAGGATGATTACAGACCTAGAGAAAACTCATACAGAAAGGGATTGAAAGGACTGGGACTAAGTGAAGAAAGAAGAGACATGACGGAAATTTTTAAAGTAAACATTGGAGAAGGAACTCGGGTGTGCCATCTCCTATTACAGGGGAAAGGTGACAACCAAGGACATTTAAATCTGATGAGACATTGCTTTCTACAAAGCACCAGTCCTGGAACTCACTGCCACAGAATATAACTAAGGGCAAAAGCTTAGCAGGATGAGCTAAAAGGATCAGCCATTTATATGGCCAATGAGAACATGCACAGCCACAAGAGTAAATCTGTATTTTACAAGAGACAGAAACGCCCCTGCTTACGGGGATGAACCCTCCACTCAGTGACAGGGGAAGGACGGCACTTTCCTTAGGGGAAGGTTATTCTACAACTACTCACTTCAGGGTTTCTTGCCCTTCTGCCCCCGAGACTTGCCCCTGTTGGAGACAGGATGCTGGATTAGATGGCCCACAACCTGCTGAGCCATGGCAATTCCTATGTTACCCATGTTAGTTTACAACAGAGGGCCAGCACGAAATAACAGGGGACAAGGCAGACTGCTGGGAAAGTTGGACTCTTCCTTGTGTCATATGATTGCTCTGGCATTCCCTTCTACTATTAAATGTTTGTATGATGGTGGTGCCCCAAAACCGCAGTGGGGGACAGAGCCCCCATTGTGCTGTGCACTGTGTGCACATAGAAAAGAGACAGTCTGCACCCTGAAGTGCTTATAATCTAGACACCAAACATCTCCAAGTGCCTGAGAAATGCCACAGATAGCAGGATGCCAGATGCTTTGGCATGCGCACACACACACACACACACACAACACAAAATACAGACACCCCTGGAGTGGGCTGGCAGTACCAGCGAGAGAGGGAATTCATTTGTGACCAAGGACTGCAGACTCCTATTTCTAAAGATCAGTGTTGCTGACTGGCCCATCCCAGAGATAATCTAGCCTCAGCAGGCTGAAGGACAAAGTGACCCTATGCCTCTAGAACGAAGGCCTCTGCAAGGTCCCTGAGAACTGTTTCATGGCTCCTAATGACACGTTTTCATAGAACTGGATGGACACCAGGTTCTTTCACCTGGAGCCACCAGGCAGCCGTCAACTTGGAATGACTTGTAGTCCCTATCAATCTGCATTGAGTTAAAAGCAATGGGCTAGAGGCGGCTCCAGATCCCATTTTCCGCCCCTGAGCTAGGACTTCCCCATTAGACAAACACCACCTGAGCCAAGCTCCCTGAGCTGGAGAGGGTTTTGGAGGGGCCAACCCTCCCCCGTTTAACCCCTTCCTGGAGTTTGCTCTCCGTTACCCCGGAATTAATACACCAAAACAAACACAAAACCCACCGGCTGTTGTCATGACGCCCTCCCACTACAGCCTCACAAACCCACATTCCAACTGGGCCAGCGGAGAGTGGCCAGCCAGGCTGCCGGGGCATCTCTATGGCAACGGAATCAACAGTTGCTTCGAGGCAGAGGCCAGTGTCTGGAGGGTGTCACAAACTCCCCGACTCCGTCACATCGGGCTGCAGCCGCAAAGCGCCTTCGGTGACTGAACGGGGAGGAAGTGGGTGGTTTGGGACATGGCTTTCTTCGGGTTAACATTCCTGGGGTACCAGGAGCCCTTTTGGGAGAGAAAGCTAGAGTTAGAAAAGCCTGACGCAACAGGTAAGAAGAGAGCCCAGACGTCACGGTGATGGGTGCATTAGAAACAGACACGACTCGTTGCTGGACCAAGCGCCTTGGAGAGCAAGACTGTGGCTCTTTGCGGGGGGGCAACAAATACGAGGCTTTTCCTCGGGCGATGTTTGAAAAAATCTGACCCCTGGTCCCCGGGAGGGGTGTCCCAGTGGCGTGGGAGGGGTACAACATTCTGCTTCTGGCATGTGTCAGTTACTAAAAACCTTCGTCGGTCACCCCGCGGGGTGGTATTGGTATTAACCTACAGTACAACCTCCCTAAACCACATCACTCGATAGCATTCCAGCAGTCCCTCCATCGCCCAGGCCCTCTGCGTCCCAGGCTCACGGGTGGGGGCCGGAGAGTCTCTTCCAGCCTCTGGCCTTGTTCCAAGCACCATCTTGCCAGAATCACTGTTCCTGGCTGGCGCCGGGTTCAAACCCCCTCAGGGCAGCAGTGACTGAATCTCATCCACTGCTGATGGCCGGCTAACAGCCCGGGTGTGAAACGAGTTTAGCGGGTCTCAGGCCAGTTCTTGGAGGACAGGTGTCGAACTCAACGCCCCGCACACTACGCCCTGGTGCCATCTTCTGGGCTTGGTTTTAAGTTTCCTTCTTCTCCTTCCACTCAGAGCCAAAGCCACTCAAAGGGGGATTGTTTCACCCAAAGCTCCCCCCCATTGGCCCAGGGCGCTTTGACGGCACCGTGCACCAGGGGAGCTACAGCCGCTACCAAGAGGCCATGAAGAAGAATCAGCTCCAGAGATGTAAGTGAACAGCGGGGTCTAGGCATGACAAAAGAGGGAACAGGGAGTCAGGATGCCTGGGTTCTAGGCCGGCCTCTGCCACAGCCTCCCTGTGTCACCTTGGGCAAGTCCCTTCCCCACATTACACATGGGGAGAACGATACTACCCCCCCCACACACACACACACATACCGGCAGGAGACGCGGTTCGTTGGGAAGGAGAGGTGTTCTGCTGTGCTCAGGGCAGGGTGCCCCAGCTGCCCCCTCCCCGCAGCAAGTGACAGCAACCCCAACACGCTGGCTGCCCTCCCTAACAGCCTGAACCCTCCCCTCTGTCTGATTCTAGCCCCCAACCAAATCTTCAGGGTCCCAGTGACCTGTGCACAGGACAGCGGTTGGTGGCTGCCCAGGGATCCCACGGTCCGAGCAGAGGCGGCCACCCCCTGGATGACGGTGCCACGGCATCCCCTGATAAGGAGCCCCATGACCAGGTGAGATCGTAGTGCCGGCGGCAGAGGGGACGGCGCCCCATTACAGCGCTGGCAGCACATGGGGGAGGGGCGGTGCAGGGGGAGGGGCGGTGCAGGGGGAGGGGGGAAGCCCCGGGATGGCAATAGTTCCAGGATCAGAGGGCGCTCAGCACCTGGCAGGACCAGAGCTCACCTGTGGCAGGGGAATGAGTGAGAGCAGCGGTGAGGGGAGCCAGCCAGTTACGAAGGGAGGAGAGCAGCCAGAGCAGGGGCCCAGCCAGCGCGGGAGTCCGGCTCTGCCGGGGACCAGATCACCCTGCAGGCCGAGCGTAGCGGGGTCCCCGCAGCTCTCAGCTCCAGCAGGCCGAGGCAGGGGGTTTATGGGGCATTTCTCACCACTTCACGCAGTTGAAGACTCAGGTTTGGGTCACTTCGCAGGGGTAAGGCTGGGGAGCAGGGCACCCTGGGAAAGCCCAGCCTAAACACACAAAGCCCCGAACAAATCCAGACGCAGGCACCCGAAAACTCCACAATCAGCACGAGGCCCCTGAAATCCCCCCCCGCCCCGCACCCACAATCCCAGTGCCCACGAGCCCAGTGCCCACGAGCCCTGCGCCCACGAGCCCAGCCGCTTTGGTCTCCGACACCCCTGGTTCGGAGACATCACCTCCCACCTCAGACCCTCCCACACTTTGCGGATGCCCGAAAAGTGACCCTGGAGCCAGCTGAGCAGCAAGTGGGTTCAAGTCTCCCTGGCACTGCTCCGTGCACGGCCCATGGCCCCTGTGCAAAGCGGGCGTGAATCACCACGGGGGCATCTCGCACCCACTCGGCACTGGGGCTGGTGCAGCGCAGCATCCAACTCACCAGAGCCCTGTGTCCAAGGGCACGCTGGGTCGTAACCCGCACCCAACACATGGGAGCGGTGCCCGCGGCGGCCGGTCCTGGCACGGGTCCCTGTCCGTTTTGTCCCGCCGGGCACCGCCTGGAGCCTGGCCCAGCCAGCAGCCACTGGGGGGCAGCAGGGCACCAGCGGCTCCGCTCCCGGCCCGGTGTCCCAGAGACCCGACACACAAGCTGGAGCGGGCAAAGTTCAACGCTGGCGCGGGACGGCTCCAGGCGCTGCCCCCACGGGCCCCCGCAGCCGGGAGCTCCCTCTCCGCTCCCACGCGCCCTACAAAGGGACCCGAATCAACTGGCCTGGGGGTGGGGGGCTGGCGGCGTCGCTCCGTCGGGTCCCGGCTCTGCTGCCGGAGCAGGGCCAAGGCAGCTGTTTTTCCGCACGGGCGGGGATCACATGACACCCCCCAGCCCTTAAAGCGGTAGAGTGGCTTTGCGGTCTGGTTGGGGGGCACCCCCTGCCCTGCCCCACCTCCCACAAAGCGGGCAGCGCCAGCTGCCGCTCTGCAGCCCCACGGAGAGGCTGGGTGCCCCCCCCCCCCCCGAGTCCTTTGCAGCCACATTCCCAGCAGTGGTTCCCCGGGGGGCGGGATGCACAGGGCTCTAGGGGGCGCTCTGGAAACGGGGCCCAAGCTCAGCCCCCCAGCAAAGGAGGCCCTGAATCCGCAGGCACCAGCCAAACAGGGCGCCCCCCCCCCATCCCGAGCCCCTGCTGCTCCCTCTCCCTTCCCCTCCCTCCTTTGCAGGTTCTGGGCTCCAGGACCGGAGCTCGGGTGGGGGAGGGCTTCTCCCCAGGCCCTGGCCACACATGAAGAGACTCTGATGCCACAGCCCCCGCCTGACCGCAGGGTCCCCATGGCACTGGGCAGGCCCCACAGAGGAGCCAGCTGGGCCGGGGGCGGGCAGCTGACGCCTCCTTTCCCTGCCCTAGGTTCGTGGACAGCATGGTCCTGAGCAACCCCCATTTCAGCCTGTTCTGAGCGCCCCAGTGGGCCCCACGGCCAGGCACGTCTCGCCTTCTACGGACACGGAGCAGCCCCGGGGGCTTGGGCCCGGCGGGCACCAGGGCAATAAAGCGATGGAGCTGACTGGGCCCAGGATGGTGATTTCAGGGGGAAGAGCCAGGCGCTGGGGCCTCCCTTTCTGCCTGGGCAGGGGGTAGGAGAGAGGACTATGGTGGGGGAGGGAGCGGGGCTGGCGGGTTAAATCCTATGGCACAGAGGGGGCATGGAGACTGAGCCCTGCCACAGAACCCGGCCCCAGGTGCCAGACCATTTTCTTCCCAGCGCTCGTGGGGTTTGCCCTGTTTGGCACACGCAAGGCCGGTGGGGGCAGGACTCCTGGGTTCTATTC
The DNA here is from genome assembly GCA_037349315.1 of Chelydra serpentina. Taxonomy (NCBI): domain Eukaryota; kingdom Metazoa; phylum Chordata; order Testudines; family Chelydridae; genus Chelydra; species Chelydra serpentina. The sequence goes on from JBAIAC010000079.1 coordinate 1,206,916, forward strand.
CTAGTGCTGCCCCCAACTTGGGTAATGTCGGTGCACAGTGTCCCCCATGCTGCGTCCCACCCCCGTGCGCCAGCTGTGGGTGAGAGCTCTGCTTATGGCCAGCCACGGCTGGGTGGGAGCCAGAGCACGCTCTTGGCTGGTCCTAGCCTGGGATGAACGGCCCGGGAACCAGGAACCGTCCCAACCGCCCCAGCCTCTGTGGCGGGCGCGTTCTCTCCCATCAACAAAACCCTCCCAAAACCAGCCCCTGCCCTGCCTGCACAATCCCCCAGCCCCAGAGGAGGGGAGAGAATGGACCACACAGACTGGGTGGTGGGCGCAGGAGCCCATGTACCAGGGTGAGAACCTGTCTGGACTAGAATAGGCAGAGGTGTTCCGGGGGCCCTGTCCACCCCCCCCCCCCGAGGCCTCGCCAGGCTCCCTTGCACACGTGTGTGCACAAGAGTGTGCAGTAAGGGTGGGGGAGCGTGCAGGAGGGTTGGGGAGGGATGGGAAGCAGTGAAGTCCAAGAGCAGGGGAGCGTGGGACAGCCGGGGCGCGCCTGGCGTGGGCACCGGGGGAGCAGTGGAAGGGATGGTGAGCTGTGCCCAGCCCCTTCTGCGACCAGTGCAGCCCCCGTGCTCCTTCGGTGCTCTGCCAGCGCCGGTCACCCTGGGCCCAGCAGCCCTCTGCCCACCCATCCTCCCCCCAAAACCAGGAGACACAGGGCCGGAGGCTGCACCATTCAGCTCCACTGAGCGTCGCTGTCCTGGGGCGCTCAGCTGGTGAAAGGCGGAGCTGTGTGTGTGTGGGCTGATCTCCCCGACCAGCACGGCCGGGTGCTTCCCTTCGCACCTGGCACTTGGCTCCAGGCACCTCGTACCGTAGGGCGCCAAAGCGAGCGGCGCCCATGAAGGAGCCGCCCTCACCCCCTCCGTGCTCATCTCCGCTGGTTATCAGCATCCCCATCCCCCTGCATAAACCAGCCCGCCTCTCTCCTGTAAAGCTACAGGTGCCCGGGCCTGGGCTCCCCCTGCCCCGCAGCCCCAGCTTAGCAGTGCCCTGGCGTCTGCTCCTGCCGCGCTGGCTATTCGGGCTGGGCAGGGCGTGCCCGCCTGGCACCTTTGCACCCAGCAGCAGCAGAAGCCAAGGGGTGCTAGTGGGGGGGAGAGGGAGACTGGGTCTGGCAGGGGAACGTAGCAGATTGAGAGCCCCCAGCCCAGCTCTGAGTCCCCTCACCCCCACTACCGCCCCTGAGCCCTGACACCGAGAGCCGTGCTCACAGCCGCTCCCGAGGGTGCTCAACGCCCCTGGAACCCCTGGTCAGACCCTGCAGGGCACCCCCCGTAGTGAGAACGCCGCCCCAATGCCCTAGGCTCCAACCTGGCAACGGGGGCCCAGCCAGGCCGGGATCTGTGGAATCGTCCCATTTCACCGCCAGCCAAGCGCCCACCAGGACCTCAAAGCAACACGGGCAAAGTGCACGAATGCCAAGGCTCCGTGGCCACCGCCTCCCGCTGCCCATGCACACAGCAGCCCGGGGACGCAGCCCCTGGGGACAGAACCCGGCCAGGACACGGCGGTTGTTATAGAAAGTGAGTTTTATATATAATTTATATGTACACACAAGAAAAAAGTACCTTTAATCTGCATTGCCAAATAAGTGCCACCTCCCCCCTCCCCAGCGACGGCACCTCCCGCATTGGGGGCGTCAGTCCAAAGCTGCCGTGCCCCCCCACCCCTCCGGCGGGGGCAGCCCAGGGAGGAGCGGAGACCCCACGGCTTTGGGCCTGGACCGAGCTCGCCTGGCTCCGACGTCGGATTAAAACTCCCCAGACACAGTCACGGAAATAAAATCACCCCAAAACTGTTTAAAAAAACCAAACCCAGAAATCACGTCTTTTTTGCATTTAAAACAGCCCCGGCCCCAAGGGAGCCAGGCGGTTCCCACCCCGGCGTGGAGGGATCCCGCTACTCCCTGCTTAGCCTGGACAGGCCCAACGCCAGGGTAGAGGGGCCTTCAAACTAGGGGGACACCTGGCTGCACCGGGGGTCATAGGGCATGCTGGCAGCATAACAACCATGGGTCAGAGCCTCCGGGACAGACCCGCTCCAGAGCCAGGGGAAAGGGGCCCCGGGCGTCCCCCCCCCCTGCAAGGGGGTGGGTGGAAATGAGGGGAGATGGGAGCAGGACTGATCAGGTGTCCCTGGAGGGGGCTGTGGCTCCCCCCGAGGAACTTTTCCTGCCCCCCGCCCCCGGGAGCAGCATTGTCGGGGAGGGAAGGGGCCGGGCAGTGGCAGGGGAAGTGTTGCCCCCACCCCTTGGGCCCAACCAGGGGTTTTGCTGCCCCGGGAATGAGCTGATTAAAACGCTCAGCAGCCCTGGCGTTTCCATGGAGATCGATGCATGAGGGGGCCAAAGGGGACTGCAAACGCCCGGTTATTGAATAACCCCCCAGCCTGGGGCCTGGCCCCACCCTTCTGCCCCACACCGGCTAGCGCCAGGCGCTCGGCCCCTCTCTCGGGGGCTGCTCAGTAAGGCTCGTGGGTGGGGGAAGGGGACTGGCCCCGGCCTACACATCCGGGGGCTGGGGACTTTGCAGGAAGCCCCCACCCGGATCAGCTGACGCCCACAGGCTCAGACCCATGGGGCCAGGGACCCAGGAGTGCTGTGGCCAGGCACATTCTGAGCCGCCGCATTTTATTTTCAAGTTTTATCCGGGGGGGGGGGGGGGGGTGGAGGAGAGGAGAGAGACACCTCCCTCTCCCACCTGTGCCTGGAGCCATGGGGGGGGGGGGGGGGGGGGAAGAGATTCCTCTCCCCTGTGGATCTGGGTGTAAACTGCCCCTCCCTGGGGGCACAGACCAGCCACCCTAGGGAGCTGGGGGAGGCATTTGTTCCGATAAGGCTAAGGGGGCAATTTCCCAGCTACAGCTGGCAACACCCGCCGCCCCACTGGTCGGGGGGGTGGGGGGGGGGCGCGGGGTCTGGTTCACCAGCCAGCTGCCCTCCCTTGCAATAACAAGTCCTGCGGCCTGGGAGCCCCTGGGGGAAGGGGTGGAACAGAACCGTGGCACTTGGGAATTTGGCACATGGGCAGCTTGGCCCGTGGAGGAGGCCGAGGGGGTGTCGATGCTTTGGGGTGGGGCCGGGTCCCAAGCCGGATGAAAGAGCCGACCCCAGACAAGCAGGGAGCAGGCAGCAAGAGGAACCCACAGACATACCCCCACCCCAGCAGGGAGGGGATGCCTAAGGCTGGGGGGCGGGGCTCAGCTCCTGCCCCCAGCCCCGCCGCAGCCCCATGGACCCAGAGATGCATCCTCTTTAATGTCACCCATCTGTGGGTGTCGCTCCCTGCCCACCCCCATCCATGCAGCTACAGGCCCCCACAGCTTGAGCGCTACTCCCCCCCCACACACACACACTCTTAGCCCCTTCTCCCGAGGAGCCCTGTGCCCCCCCTCCCCAGCAACAAGAGGCAATTTTGGCAAATAAGAACCGTCCAAACCCACCCCCCCGCCCCCAGCTTTTCCCACGGGCAGGGGCCTCGGAACTGGTGAAAGTCACACCGAGCGAGTGAGGGGCAAAGGGAAGCCGTGGGGGGTGGGAGAGTCCTCAACTATAAATCTATTAAAAAACCCCTCCCCCTCAACCCAGTCTGCCCCCAGCACCACCGGAAGGGGACAATCCCCCCACCCCAAACACGGCAAGCAGCCCCCAAGGGGTCTCCCGGCACAGGCGGGCAAGCGCTCAGACAACAGCGAGGGCCCCTGCCCGGCCAACAGGCACCCCCCACTGCCCTCTTCTTTGGTCGACCGCGGGCGGGGGCGGGTTCGTCTTTCCCAAGTTCGTCGTCAGTCACTGGCCAGGAAGAGAGGGGCCCGGGGCCAGCGCTGGGCACCCCCCAACAGGCTGGCTCAATAAATAAATAAAGTCTGCTGTAAAAATATTTCTTCAACGCCCCCGGGGGGTGCCTCCAAAGCCCCTCCCCCCCCACACACCACAGGCCTGGGGGCGCAGACCCCCACAGCTGGCTCGGGGCAGCGGCGCTTTCCCTCTTCAGTTTGGGGCTGAAATTCAGAGCCGCTTACAAGACCCCACCCATGAAATGGACCCGAGGCCGGGGGGGCATCCAGGCCTGGGTGGTTCCCAATGGCTCGGCTCAGCCTGGCCCAGCCCGCGGCAGCCCCACCCGGCCCCTGTGGCACGCTGGGTCCGTCTCGCCCAAGGCTGTGGCTGGCGCTAACTGAGGGGCGGGCCGGCGTTCAGAAAGTAGGTGGTCATCTCCCCTTTGCCCTTGACCTTGATGAGCCCCCGGCACTCCAGCTGGTAGCCCTTGGCTGCCAGCACCTGGTACAGGTCGGTCGTCACCTGGGGGGGGAGGAGGAGAGAGCAGACGGTGAGACCAGGACCCCTCGCGGGGCACGGGCAGAAGGGTGCCCTGGGCAGAGAGACGCCACACCCCAGCGCTTCAGCTCCCCCGCGGTCCCCAGGGGAGGCTCAGACCCGCCTGCCTTGCTAGTCACCCGGGGACCTTTGGGTCCTAGCCCTGCGGGGCAGCCAGCCTCCGCCGCTCCCCCAGGCAGCACTGTGCCCCTAGCAGGCACCTCGACCTCAGTCTCCGGCTCCTGAAAGGCCACCGCTCCCCACGGCCCAAGGCCACAAGCGGGGCAATGGGGGCCGAGTGCGACCTGGGGGTCTCCGACTCCAACGCCACACAGGTGGTAGCGGCCCCAGGCGCCTCAGGGAGGGGACTCCACGGGGACGGGGGACCCCATGGTTTGGGCTCAGCACCCCAGTGCCTCAGGGGGGGTCCCCCCCACATTCCTGCACCAGCTGCCCCCTCATTGACTGAGGCCAAGCAGAGCCACGAGTCCAGCGTACAAGCAGGAGCCAGGACGCCTGGGTTCTGTCTCTGGAACCTGGGGCCAGGCCTGTCCTCCCTCAGGAAACGGGGACAAGGATCCCACAGCGCACCAGGAATACCCAGAATGCACCGGCACCTCTGCAGCGGCTCAGTCCCAGAGATGCGTCCTGCCCCTTCCCCCCACAGACGGCAGGTTCCTTGCAGAGAGGGCTGGAGAATTCCCCCCTTCCCCGATGCTGCCTCCCCGTCAGCTCAGCCGCACGGGAACAACTCTGACCCAAAGGCCCGGCTTGGCGCTCACCTGGATGCGGTCGGGGACTCCTGTGCTGTCCATGCGGCTGGAGACGTTCACGGTGTTCCCCCAGATGTCATACTGGGGCTTCCGGGCCCCAATGACACCCGCTACCACTGGCCCGATGTTCAGCCCTGCAGGGAGAGGGAGGGTCAGAGCTCCTGGCTCCGGGCTCTACCCAGCCGCTCCGAGAGCGGCCCCCACTTCCCGTGCGGACGGTGGGCTCAGGAGGGCAGGGCGCTCGGGACCGTGCAAGGCGTGCCTTTGCACAATCGTTTGCACGCGTGTAACAGCGTGTCCTCGCACACGCGTGGACATGCCTACGCTCTTGTGCATCCACCGGGGGGGGGGGGGGGCGAGAAGAGCTCACGGTGCTGCCCTGGCCCCGCTCACCGATCTTCATCTGGAAGTTGTTGAAGGAGTGCTCGTTAATGTACTTCATCTGCTCCATGAGGCGCATGGCGTAGTCGGCCAGCGCCGTGATGTGCGTCCGGCCCTCGCGGTCGTACGTGCTGTCGTTGAGCCCCGAGGCCGCCATGTAGGTGCTGCCGATCGTCTTGATCTTCTCCAGCTGCCGGTACTGCGTCTCGCTGATGATCTGACGGGGGAGGGGGCAGCAGCTACGGGGGGGGGCCGGGGGCGCTGCATGTCCCCGTCCCCCGCCTGCACCACCCTCCCCGGGGACCCCGCACTGCCCTCCCTTGCCCCGGGGGACACACCCCTCCCTGGCGACCCCTCAGAACTGGGGCCCTGCTGCCGCCATGACCCTTGCCCCATGAGCCACTCCCGGACTGGGGCCCCACCCACCCCGCCCCCGAGGCCTGGGCCCAAGCCGTGGCCCCCCCATGTCCCATTGGCCCCCCAGGGCAGAGTTGGGTCCTGGGTCCTCAGAGGCCCCATTGTCGCCACACCCTGCACCCCCAAAGCCCACATCGCTGCTTCCCCTGAGCACGCCCCCCAGGGGCTGCCCCCAGTCCTGGCCTGGCACCCCCATTCCCCCAGCCTGCCCCCCCCATTCCCCCGGGGGCCGCCCCCCCCCCGGCACCTCGTCGAAGTCGGCGATGATCTCGTTGAGCAGCCGCAGACACTCCACCCCCTCGTTGTTGGCCTCCAGCTCCACGTAGAACTCGGAGAAGTTGCTGATGGAGGCGAACATGACGGCCACGCACTCGCACGACTGGTAGTAGAGCTCGTCGTTGCAGCGCTCCCGCGCCAGGAAGTGCGCGGCCACGTCCTTGGGCAGGATGTTGTGCAGCAGGCGCCGGTTGTAGGCCTGGAGCTCCTCCATCTCCTCCTTCTCGCCCGTGGCCTGCGGGGGGCGCTGGCGTCAGGGCCCCCCCCGGTCCCCTCCCCCTCGGGGGAGCCAATGGTCCCCCCCCCCCCACACACACAGCCCCGCCTTGTCTCGGGGCCCCCCCCCAGCCCTGCCCCTTGCGGGGGGGGGTCAGGACCAAAAGCGATCCTGAGGCCTCCCCCAGCAATGCTCCACTGAGGGGGGGGCGGCACCAAACTGAGCCCCCCCCCCCCCCCCCCGTCTCCCCAGCTCTGCCCCGAGGGAGATTTGGGAGCAGACGTGCACGTGCAAGGGTGGCAGCAGGGGGAGGGGCTGGCCCAGCCTCGTGCGAGGGGTGAGAAGAGCAGGATCCCGCAAGCGTGCGACACGAGGGCACGTGCCAGCCTTAGGGGAAACGCCTCAGGGACGCCCCGTCCCCAGCTCCTTCTTCCATGGGGGAGAGCAGACACCTCCCGCCCACCCCGGGATTCTCCACCCCCGCACCAGGACCCCGGCCTCTCCCTACCTGCAGCTTCCAGAGGAAGTCAAGCCGGGCCGTGGACTCCACCTGCTGAGCGTGCAGATAGAGCGCCAGGGCGAAGACGGCCAGGATCACGGGGGTCATGTACTTCAGCGCCACCTTCCCCTCCGCCAGGCTGGGGGCATGGGGGGAGGGGGTCAGCGAGGCACTGGGGACCCCAAAGCACCCACCCTCCCAAGCCAGGGGCAGAGAGACCATGGGGGTGGGATCCCCAGAGCACTCACTGCCCCCACCCATGGACCTGGTGACCACTAGCTGTACCCCACTGGGCACTGCAGCAAAGGCCTGGGGGACCCCAGAATCCTCACCTGCCCCAGACCCAACCCCCCAGAATACCACACAGACCCTTTGCCTGCCCCAGCCCCATTCCCCCTAATGCCCCCCACAGACCCAGGCCCAAACCCCCTAAAGCCCCCCAAACCCCCTCACCTACCCCAGGCCCCTAATCCCCATAATACCCCCCAGCCCAATCCCCACATAATGCCCCTACAGGTCCCTCACCTGCCCCAGGGCCCTCCCCAATCCCCAGGGCCCCCTGTGTCAGCTCCCCCCTGGGCCCACCTCCCCACTCACCATCCTGGGCCCCACTGGGTCTCGTTGAAGGCCGGACTAGCAGAGAGGAGACAGCAGTTACAGACGGTGTGTGTGTGGGGGGTGCCCAATCCAGAACCCCCAGCGGCAAATGGGCGGGGCCCAGGGAGGGACAGGGACAAGGACAAGGTACCCCCAGGATTCTGGTTGGGCCCTTGGGGGGGGGGTGTCTGGAGGAACAGAGCCCAGGCCCTCTTGGGGTTGGGGGGGATGTGACCCATAAATCCCCACCACTGCCCAGGGTTACAGGAATATCCTGACCCTGGGACGTCCATTCCGAGTCACCACAGAGCATCCCGTGAGGCGTGAAACGAAGGCTGGGTCACGCCGGTTGTTACTGCCCCAGGGGGGTGACCCGGACTCTGGGGACAGAGGGAGCAGGTGAGGGAGACGCCCCTCGATCCTGCACCCAGGACGCCATCAGCAGCGTGCTGGCATTTCTGGAAACGGGCCCTCAGCCAGCCTTGGCTGGAGCACCGCGAGGGACGGGTGGCCGCAGAGGGCTGGCTGGGTGGAGTCGGTGGCCAGGAAGCGGGCTCGGCTTTGATCTGCAGCCCTCTGGTCTCCGTTCTCCTCGCTCACGAACGCCACCGTCTCCAGACTCTGACGAGACCCTGGTACCCAGATCCCGGCACTGCGGCTGGGAGCGAGGGGCCGAGCCTGGGCTGATTCTGCCCGTGTCTAGGGGAGAAGGGGCTGGGGTGGGGGGCAATCGGCTGGTACGGGAGAGCCCAGAGGAGCGTCCGGGCGGTGGGACCAGATACGCACAAGCAAGGCCCCCGCTCACTGGAGGCAGGTGACTCTCAGTTCTGGGTGCACGGAGACATATCACAGGGGGTCCAGGGGTGGCGCCCCGGCCCTGGGGGGATGGCGGGGGGAGAGCCCCGGCCCTGGGGGGGGGATGTGGGGGGTCCAGGGGTGGCGCCCCGGCCCTGGGGGGATGGCGGGGGGTGGGGGGAGAGCCCCAGCCTTGGGGGGGGATGTGGGGGGTCCAGGGGTGGTGCCCCGGCCCTGGGGGGGATGGCAGGGAGCGGGGGGAGAGCCCCAGCCCTGGGGGGACGGCCGTGGGGCAGCAGGCACTCACAGGGCGTTGGCCACGACCAGCAGGTCGTAGTTGTCGAAGAGCGGCGCCTCAGGGCCCAGGGCCAGCACCAGGTAGAGGCCCTCGATGGCCAGCATGAGCCCCAGTTTCCCGATGCTGCTGATGTGCAGGAAGACGGAGCAGGCCAGCAGGCTCAGCACGATGCTGTAGTTGAAGTACTGGGGGGGAGGGGGGGGCAGAGAGGCGTCAGGGGCCCGCCGGGGGTCCGGGCTCGTTCGGAACCCCAGGGTGGGAACGGCGGGACGCTGGGTCCCCACGGGGGCTGTGGCGTCTACACGGCGGGACGCGCCCAGGCCGGCCAGCGCCCCCCCGCCCCCCCCCCCAAATGCAGCTGCTCTCCGCCCGGCTCGTGGGGGGAACGGGACTGTCTAGAGGACACCGAAAGTCGGAACCTTCTGGCTGGTGCCAGCGGGGCCGCGTCTACACTGCAAAGCCACAGGGCTGGAACCAGAGCGCCAGGCTCCCCCCCCCCCCCCCGGCGGGGTCCTGGGTCAGCGCCGCCTGTGTGTGTAGACGGAATGGGGGAGGGGGTTCGACCCTGGGCTTACACTGCAGCGTCCACACACCCTGGGAAACCCCTCTAGGGCCCAACACCCCCCCCCCCCCCCGGATCCCCATTCTCACCCCCGTCCACAGCCCAAGAGGGCCCTCTCTGTACCCTGCCCCAAGGAGCCGTCCCCACCGGGGCACTGTGCATGGGGGGGGAGGGGGCACTCCTCCCCCCCCTCACTCCCCCCCGAGCTGTGCCCCGGCAGCACCCCCCGTCCCTCCCCCTGCTCCAGGGGGCTCTCACCTCGGGGAAGTTGCAGGCCGGGGCGTCCCCATCACAAGGGGGCACGTCCGAGGCCAGCGAGTAGTTGAGGGCGCGGAGCTGGCAGGGCCCCACGGCCTCTGGCGTGACGTTGAGGGTGCGGGCGGCACAGTCCCGCAGGGGCGCGTGGCTGCAGGTGAACTGTGGAGAGAGCAGAGGGGGGGGGATGGGGACAGTGTGGGGGTGGGGGAACCCCGGGACCCCTCCTCCCCTGGGGGGCTTGGAAGGCAGCACCCCAGAGCCAAGGGTCAGGTCTCTTGGGGTGTCATCTCGGACCGTGCCTGGGGGGCCCCAGCTTGGCCAATTACCACCCCGCCACCCTGGGACACGGACAACAAGACGTTGTTCATGTCCCTCCCGCGGGGTCTCCCCAGCTGCCACTCTGTATTGCGCCCCCCCCAGCTTTCACTGCACCCCCCCACCTGCCCCCAGCTCCCACTGTGTACTGTACCCGCCCAGCTTTCACTGCATCCCCCCACCCCACCCAGCTCCCACTCTGTACTGCACGCCCCCCGTTTTCACTGCATCCCCCCCCCCCCCCGAGGTCCCCCGTCCCCCCCCAGCTCCCACTCTGTACTGCGCCCCCCGTTTGCACTGCATCCCCCCGTGAGGTCCCCCATCCACCCCAGCACTGCACCCCCCCCGTTTGCACTGCATCCCCCCGTGAGGTCCCCCATCCACCCCAGCACTGCACCCCCCTGTTTTCACTGCATCCCCCGACGAGGTCCCCGTCCCACCCAGCTCCCACTCTGTACTGCACCCCCCCCCCGTTTTCACTGCATCCCCCTCCCCCCCGAGGTCCCCCATCCCCCCAGCTCCCACTCTGTACTGCGCCCCCCGTTTGCACTGCATCCCCCCGTGAGGTCCCCCATCCACCCCAGCACTGCATCCCCCCGTGAGGTCCCCCATCCACCCCAGCACTGCACCCCCCCGTTTGCACTGCATCCCCCCGTGAGGTCCCCCATCCACCCCAGCACTGCACCCCCCTGTTTTCACTGCATCCCCCGACGAGGTCCCCGTCCCACCCAGCTCCCACTCTGTACTGCACCCCTCGTTTGCACTGCATTCTCCCCCCCCCCCCCCCAGGTCCCGTCCCCCCCAGCTCCCACTCTGTACTGCCCTCCCCCTCGCAGGGCTGTACCATGTTGACGAAGGCCGCGATGAAGACGAGGAGGATGGTGAAGACAGCGATGAAGGTGCTGTGGTTGCGGGAGTGGACGATCTTCCGGGAGACCCGCTGCAGGGCTGCGGGGAAGAGCTGGGGGGGGGGGGGGGGAGAGAAGAGAGGGCTGAGAAAGGGGTTCCAGCCTTGCACAACAGCCCCAATCAGTCTGGCCACCTCCCCACATGCCCTGCCCCCCTAACAGGACAGGGCCCGAGCCCCCCTCCCCCCCCCCCCCGCACCACCACCCCCGGGCAGCCTGTGGAGGGCTCAGCACCCCAGTGGGCTCGTTATGCTCACCTGGGTACAGGGAGCCGGCCTGCACGCTGACGCACCAGAGTACACACGCGTGTGCACACACAGGGAGCAGACATGCAGACACACACACACAGCGCCGATACTCACGCTGACGGAGCAGAGTGCACTCGCGTGTGCGCGCACACACACACACACACACACACACACACACACGGAGCCGACACTCACGCTGAGGCAGGAATAGACGGCGCAGACGAAGAGGATGGTGGCCAGGATGACGAAGATGCTGACGTAGACCCCGAGCATCAGTGGGGAGCTGCGGAGAGAGGGGCGCCGTGAGCCTCCCGCCAGCCTCCGGCCCCACGGGGGAGATGCTGCAGCCGGGCCTGCTCTGGGACCACACCGGGGCCAGGGGGGGCTGGACTTACCGTGGGAACATCACAATCTGGATAAAGCAGATGAAGCAGAAGACGAGCAGTGTGCAGGCCACGTAGCCCCCAAAGCGATCGTCCACCTTCTTGGAGTACTGTGGGGAGAGGGGGCAGGGTTACTGCTGTGGGGGGGCACAGCCGTGCTGCAGGGGGGGCAGCGTGTTACCGCGGGGGGGTCTCTCCGAGCCCTCGGCGGGGCTGAGGGGAGGCAGGCAGAGGCGGAGGACGCAAGCGCAGAGGATGGGGAAGGAGTGGGAGGGGTAAGGAAGGGGGGTGACAGAGGGCCCCCCGCTGGGGGGCAGGATTGGGGGGCGCAGAGGGCCCCGCTGTGGGGCAGGATTGGGGGGTGCAGAGGGCCCCGCTGTGGGGCAGGATTGGGGGCGGGGGGGAAGACAGAGGGCCCCGGTACCTTCTTCTCCAGCTCCGGCGTCTGGAAGGTCAGCAGGAATTTCTTGACGTGATCTTTGCGCAGTTGGTCGATGCTGCGGGCGTCGATGGCGCGGCCCAGGAACTCGTCCACCTCGTCCTCGGGGTTCAGGGCCTCCTGCGCGCTGCGGCTGGGGGGGTCACGGGGGGGAGGTGAGCACAGAGACCTCCCTGCCCCCCTCTTCGCGCCAGTAGCCCCCCCCCACTGGCCACCACACCCTCCCCCTTTTGCAGCAGTTTGCAGGGCTGTGACCCCCCCCCCCATGGAGCACGTCCCCCCTCCCCCGGCCCAGGGCTATCTGCACTGGGCACAGCCCAGACAGCCGGTTCCTGGGCCCTGCAGTGAGGGACCCCGCCAGGGGCTGGACACACTTACTTGTCTTTGCTGGTGTCCTCAATGCCCTGCAGACAGGGAGAGAGGGCGTTAGGGGAGATTCGGGGGGGGCACGGCAGCGTCGTGGTCCCTGCCCCCCACGGCACCGGCAGGGAGGGAGGAGCTCCCGCTCCCAGATGGGCAGAGCTGGGAAATCCCCCGCATAGGCCCCAGCTAGAGCCCCCCCGCCAGACACTAGCACCCTCCAGATCCTTCTTACGGATTCCTCCCTCACCCCCTTGCTCCGAAGCTCACGCTGCCACTCAGCAGAGCGGCCCGCCCCCTGGGCATTGTGCGGTGTACAGGCAAGTGGGCGGGAGGGGAAACCGAGGCAGAGACTTGCCCGAGGTCACACAGCAGAGCACCAGGGACAGGACCGAGAAGCTGGGCGGGAGCATTGCAGCCCCTGGGCCTGTGCCCCATGGGAAGGGAGGTGGTCAGCACCCATGGGGGGGGGGGGGTGCGAGGCAGGAGGGATCCAGGGGCTCTGCCCCCCCCCCCCCCCTCCACAGCCGGGCTGGCCCAGCAGGAGCATCCCTGGGCAGCTCCCACACCCCCTTCACCCACCCCCGGACACCAGCCCCCTGGCTTGGCCCGGAGACGGGTTCATGCAGCATGAGGGACTGGGCCACCTGCCCCACCTCACGGCCCACCCAGGCAACCGCACCATCGTAACCAGCGGTGCCATGGCAACTGGCACTGCAGGAGGAGAGATTGTGCTACGGCAACCAGCGCCATGGCAACCAGCTCCAGCTGACAGTGAGCCATTCCATGGCAACCGATGCTGGACTGCGCCATAGCAACCAGCACCACGCCGACGCACCGAACCAAAGCAACCGGCAGGGCAAACGCCGCCGACTGTGCCCTGGCGCCGGGGCCACGCCAGAGCTGGCCATGCCTTAGCGCCTGGCGTCATGACAACCATGCGAACAAGCCATTCCATAGCAACCAACCACAACAAGCCATGAGGATGAACTGCCGCCGCCCCCCTCCCCCGGCTCCTAGCACAGCCCCCCCCCGGGAAGCCAGACAGGACTGAGTGGAGGGGGCATAGAGCAGTGGGGTGAGAGGGTCCAATGCATGGGGTGGGGGCCCCACACTCTGTCCCTGCCACCGTCCCACTCCCACACGCTCCCCGCCTTGGTGAGGGGAACCCCCGACATGAAGAGCAACGAGACACGCCCCCCCCCTTACAGTCCAGGCCCAGACTCCAGCTGACAGAGACTCTCTTCCTTCCTTCCGCGCCCCCCCAACGCACTCACCATCTGCCGGAAGGCCTTGGAGTCCTTGTTGCGGGTGAAGGAGCGGTCGGGCACCCAGCGCGGGACCAGCCCTCCGTGGAGTTGGCCCGCGCCCGCTGCAGCTTGGCCAGGATGGCCTTCTCCTCCTTCTGCTCGGGGAGAGGAGGGCGCAGGGTGAGGGGGCACTGCTGGGGCCCCCGCCACCACCACCTGCTGGCGCGTCCCTCCACCCAGCCCCCACCCCGAGCGCCTTCCCTGCCTGGCCCCCACCCCAGCCCAGAGCACCCACCCATCCAGCCCGGCCCCCACCCCGAGCACCCACCCATCCAGCCCCAACCCCGAGCGCCTTCCCCGCCCAGCACCCACCTCGAGCGCCTTCCCCATCCAGCCCCCACCCCGAGCGCCCACCCACCCGGCCCCCACCTCGAGCGCCTTCCCATCCAGCCCCCACCCCGAGCACCCACCCACCCGGCCCCACCCCGAGCGCCTTCCCTGCCAGGCCCCCACCCCAGCCCAGAGCACCCACCCATCCAGCCCCAACCCCGAGCGCCTTCCCCGCCCAGCACCCACCTCGAGCGCCCACCCACCCGGCCCCCACCCCGAGCGCCCTCCCCATCCGGCCCCCACCTCGAGCGCCTTCCCCATCCAGCCCCCACCCCGAGCACCCACCCATCCAGCTCCCACCCCGAGCGCCCTCCCCGCCTGGCCCCCACCCGAGCGCCTTCCCTGCCCGGCCCCCACCCCCGCCCAGAGCACCCACCCACCCCGGCCCCCACCCCGCCCCCACCCACCCCGGCCCCCACCCCCGCCCCCACCCCGAGCGCCTTCCCTGCCCAGCCCCCACCCAAAACACCCACCCACCCAGCCCCCACCCCGAGCGCCTTCCCTGCCCAGCCCCCACCCCGAGCACCCACCCACCCATCCAGCCCCCACCCCGAGCACCCTCCCCGCCCAGAGCACCCACCCATCCAGCCCCCACCCCGAGCACCCACCCACCCCGCCCGGCCCCCACCCCGCCCCCACCCAGCCCCCACCCTGAGCGCCTTCCCTGCCCAGCCCCCACCCAGAACACCCACCCACCCCCCACCCCGAGCGCCTTCCCTGCCCAGCCCCCACCCCCGAGCACCCACCCACCCATCCAGCCCCCACCCCGAGCACCCACCCATCCAGCCCCCACCCGGCACCCACTAGAGTCAGCCCCAGCCCCCGCCCCGAAGGCTCACCCCCCCCCACCCGTGCCGGGGATGCATCGCCCCCACCCCGAGCCCAGCTCCCAGACTCACCCGCTTCTGGCTGCAGCCCACGATGAGGAAGGTCTCGATGTGGTGCTCCTTGAGGTAGGCATTGCGCTCGCCCCCGTGGCCGGGCTCCACCTCGTAGTCCCCGTTTAGATACTGCAGCGTCGCCCAAGTGATGTGGATGCGCCTGGGGGGGGGGGGGGGGGGGGGAGGACACTGAGCCCGAGAGTCACGTGTGTGTCCCCGTCTCCCCTTCCCCATCTAACCCGCTGCCCCCCCGGTGACCCCACCCGCTGGGGAAGGACAGAGCAGCTGCTTAACCCACAGCCAGGAACTGGGGGGGGGGGGGGGGGGAGAAGAGCGCCCCCTACTGAGACTCCTGAAGTGCAGCCTCCTAGCACTGCACTGGGGCCAGCGCTGCCTGCCAGGGGAGAGCCCCCCACTGAGCCCCCCACCTGCGCCCACCACCCCACTGGGGAAAGCCCCACTGTGACGAACTAGGACTGTTGTTAATGTTTTCCCTGAGTACTGTGTGGGTGCCTCGGTTTCCCCTATGCAGTGCTTGAGTAGCTAGGTGGTGGGACAAGTGTGCATGAGTGTTACAGAGGGGCCTGGACACAGAGAAGGGGCGACACTCGGTCTCCTAGCAACTGATTCCCCGGCCCCTCCCCTGCAAAGGTGAGAGCTGAAGGTGTGGGAACAAGGGATCAGGTGACCTCCTGGCCGGGGAGGCAGACAAAGGGGAGGAGGGGCTGGACAGTTTCAGTTTGGAGCTGGCCGGAGAAGAGGGGAGAGAGGCAGACAGGGTCTGGCCTCCCTGCCCCGTTTGGAGCTGTGGGGTGAAATGCAGGGAGCCCCCAGGCTGGGATCTAAGCTCCCTGCCCCCCCGGAAGGACCCGACTGAGGGGTCCTGGATGTACTGACAAGCTCTGGTTGGACTGTGTTCCTGGCATCTCTAACAAACCTTCTGTTCTACTGGCTGGCTGAGACTCCCAGTGACTCCGGGGAAGAGGGGTGCAGGGCCGGACTCCCCCACACTCCGTGACACCCACACTGAGCCCACCTGCCCCCAGTACCCCACTGGGGGAGCCCCACCTGCCCCCTGCTGAGCAGGCTGTTCCCCGTGGGGCTGTTCCCCCATCGAGGGCCCCCCCATCCCCCACTCACCCGGCTTTGCCGCCAGCTTCCATGTGATTGGCCAAGGTCACGTCGTTGGACCAGACGTCGAACTGCCACTTCCGCAGGCCCAGCACCCCGCAGTGCACGCGCCCGCTGTGGATGCCCACCCGCATGTTCACGTTCACCCCCGTCACCTCGCGCACCAGCCTGTGGGGGGAGGGGGGGGGGAGAGAGCGTCAGACCCGCCCCGCCCTGCCCCCCGCAGCTCCAGCCACGAGGAGACCAGGGGCCAGCCCTGCCCCTGCCAGGCCGGCGGGACACAGACGTGCCGCGGGGCCCCTCGTGAGCAGGGGCGCACCTCCTCCCACCTGTGTGCCAGCTCTGGGCCTGGCCCTGGGCACACTTGCACGAGCGGAGAGCGAGCCCCCGACTCGGGTGTAGCCCGCACGCATCCCCGGAGGGCGCACGGTGCGTGTTGCACGCGCGTGCACCGTGCACTGCAGGGGCCTGCGCCTAAATCTGTGCGAGGCTGGGGGCCGCGTGCAGTGCACGGGCACGTGGGCGTGACGAGGTGAGGGGCACGCAGCCCCCCCTGTGCCGCAACTCACGAGATGGCTTCTATCATGTCGACCCCCATCTCCACACAGCAGTGAGCGTGGTCCCCCCGCGGCTCCGGCAGCCCGGACACGCAGTAATAGCAGTCACCCAGGATTTTGATCCGCAGACAGTGGTTCTCCTGGGAGAGGGGCAGAGGGGGGGGCTCAGAAGGGAGGGGGGGCTCATGGGGTCTGCCCAATGATGCCTGCCCACCACCCAGCCAGCTCTGCCCCCCCTGCCCCCACCTTGCACCCAGCCAGCCCCCCCACCTTGCACCCAGCCAGCTCTGCCCCCCGCCCCCCACCTTGCACCCAGCCAGCCCTCTGCCCTGCCCCCCCACCTTGCACCCAGCCAGCCCACCTTGCACCCAGCCAGCTCTGCTCCCCCTGCCCCCCACCTTGCACCCAGCCAGCCCTCTGCCCTGCCCCCCCACCTTGCACCCAGCCAGCCCCCCTTGCACCCAGCCAGCTCTGCTCCCCCCTGCCCCCACCTTGCACCCAGCCAGCCCCCCCTTGCACCCAGCCAGCCCTCTGCCCTGCTCCGCCCCCCCTTGCACCCAGCCATCCCTCTGCCTTGCTCCCCCCCTCCACCTTGCACCCAGCCATCCCTCTGCCTTGCTCCCCCCCTCCACCTTGCACCCAGCCAGCCCTCTGCCCCCCCGCCTCCCTCCTTGCACCCAGCCAGCCCTCTGCCCTGCTCCCCCCCTCCACCTTGCACCCAGCCAGCCCCCCCCTTGCACCCAGCCAGCCCCCCCCCCTGCACCCAGCCAGCCCTCTGCCCCGAACACGGAGCACCCCACAGCCGGACACGCCCGCGCTCACCGAGGCCAGCTTGTCAAAGCGCGCGAAGAGCTCGTTGAGCGTCATCACCAGCTCCTGGGCCGTGCACTGGGAGGCCAGGCTGGTGAAGCCCTCGATGTCTGCAAACAGGATGCTGCAGGGGAGGGGAGAGTGAGCGGAGACCGGGCCCCAGCGGGTCAGACCCCCACCCCCACCCCCACATGCCTGCACCTCCACCCCCTTCCAGCCAGGTCCCCAAATGCCTGCGGCCCCCAGTGCCCCCCCCAGGCATCCTGAAGGCAGGTCCCCACCCTGCCATGCCCAGGGGCTGCTCCCCAAGGCGGAGCTCTGCCTGCCCCACGCTCCCACCCCCAGAGCCCCACAGGCCCCCCAACCCCGTCGCCAACGGGCCCCAGGTACCCAGGGAGAGTCTCGTGGGTGCAGAGCAGCCCCCCCCCAGACAGGCCGCCGCCCCCCCTCGAGTAGCTCCCCCAATATGCCTGGGGGTCCCCACCCCCGCACCTGACGTTGTCGTGCTTCTGGATGTAGATCTTGTGGAACATCATGTCCTCCTTCTTGGTGTTGATGTCCTCCTTCATCTCCATGGCCACGTGCTGGGGCAGCACCGACAGCAGGAGGCGCTCCTGCGCCCAAACCACACCCCCGTCACCAACACCCCCAAACCGGACCCCTCTGTACCCCAAACCAGCCCCCTCTGTACCCTCAAACCACACCCCCGTCACCGACACCCCCAAACCGGACCCCTCTGTACCCCAAACCACACCCCTCTGTACCCTCAAACCACACCCCCGTCACCGACACCCCCAAACCGGACCCCTCTGTACCCCAAACCAGCCCCCTCTGTACCCTCAAACCACACCCCCGTCACCGACACCCCCAAACCGGAGCCCTCCCTAACCCCAAACCACACCCCTCTGTACCCCAAACCGGCCCCATCACCCCAAACCAGCCCCCTCTGTACCCCAAACCGGCCCCATCACCCCAAACCAGCCCTCTCTGTACCCCCAAACCACACCCCCATCACCAAAACCCCAACCGGGCCTCGGTGCCCCCCAAACCAGCCCCATCTCCAACACCCCCAAACTGGACCCCTCTGTACCCCCAAATCAGCCCCCTCTGTACCTCCAAACCACACCCCCGTCACCAACACCCCCAAACCAGACCCCTCCGGACCCCCAAACCCCAATCGAGCCTCTGTGCCCCCCAAACCAGCCCCCTCTGTGCTCCCCAAGCCAGCCCCATCTCCAACACCCCCAAACTGGAACCCTCTGTACCCCAAATCAGCCCCCTCTGTACCTCCCAAACCACACCCCATCACTGACACCCCAACTGGACCTCTGTGCCCCCTCAAACCAGCCCCCTCTGTACCCCCAAACCAGCCCCATCACTGACACCCCCAAACCAGACCTCTGTTCCCCTCCAAACCAAACCCCCGTCACCGACACCCCTGCCCCCAGTGTGAACCGTTCCTCCCGGGCCGAGGTTCGAACACTTGGCTGGTCCCTGTTGCTCTGCTCCGGCCTGGCTCGTGCTGACCTCCCCCGGACCCAGTGCCGAGCAGGGTGGGCCAACGCCCGCCCGTGTCCGATGCTCGGCACCCCCCGTGAACGCACCCGAGACCCTGTGATCCGTTATAAGCCTCTTCCCTCGACTCCCAACCCAACCCCAGTTGGCCCCCGATATTGACCCCCCCCAGCACAGTGCAGGGGGCGGGGCTGCGGCACTGACCCCGCCCCTATCCCGCCCCACTCACCTGCTGCCGGTTCTCCCGCTGCAGGTGCAGCCGGGCCTGGATGTAGCCCCGGGTCTCCTGGAAGGCCTGGCGCTGCGACACCTCGGCCGGGTAGTGGGTGCAGATCCCGATGATGTTGGTGCAGAGGAAGATCAGGATGTTGGCGCTGAGCTGGGGTCAAGAGGGGGAGGGGGGGTCAGTCCCGACACCCCAACCCCGACAGCCACCCCTCCCCCGCTCCACACCCCGGCAAACACATGCCCCCCCCACCGAACAGGACTCTGTGCCCCCAACCCACCCATCAGCCGTAGCATGGAGAGGGGGCAGGGTGAGGGGTGATCCCCAGAGATCTGGGGCTGGAGCAGTGGGGCTCAGCACCCCTTAGCGAGGCAAGGTGGGGGCAGGGGTTCCCCTGCACCCCCATATTCTGAGCACCAGGGCGAGCGCTGCCCACCTGGCCTTTGCTGCGAGCTTCCTTGCAGCAGTGCCCTGTACCAGGGGCCTGGTCTCTGCTGCCTGGCGCTCGCCCCTCCAAGGCAGAGCCCCATCCCGCAAAGCTCCCACTCACTCTGGGCTGGGGGAGGCTGGCTGCACCCCACAGGCCCCACGGGGCTGCGGGGTGCTGGCCGGTTGGAGCTGGCGCATCCCCAGGACACACGGGGCTGGGGGTCAGTGGTGGGATCGACAGGACCCCCATCCCCCACCCTGGTCTGCCCCGCAGACCCCTCCAGTCCTGCCGCCTGGCCCGGGCCCCCCACTATTCCCAGCAGGGACGGGGCCTTGGGGACAGGGCGCTCTCAGCCAGGGCCTGCCGGGCCGCTTCGGAAGCGGGAGGAAGCTGCAGGGGGGGGTAGGGGGGGCCCAGCGGAGATGGATTTAGCAGGAGCTGCTCCTTTGCCATGGTTCTCCCAGCCCCCTCCCCCCCCAGGGCCCCCAGCCAGGTCTATTTATAGCCAGGTCAGCGCTATCGCATCCCGTCCAGATGAGCACAGCGACTTGGGCGCCAGAGACCGCGGGGAGGGGGCCACCCGCTGCTCAGGCCCTGACGGGTCTAGGCCACGCAACACCCCCCCCACCCCCGCCGAGTGCTCCCCCCCGCGCCCTGCGCGCCCCCCCCCCCCCCCCCCCGCGCCAACTGGCCAGCAGCACTTTGCTTTCGAACCTGTCGATTGGCTCCATGCAGGGCATTGGCGGGGGGGGGGGGGAAATTTCACCCCCCCCCCCATGAACAGTTCTAGAATCTGGGGTTTGGGCCCCAATCCTGGAGTGGGGGGGGGGGGGGGGGAGGGTCTGACCCAGCCTAAAATGGGATTTTTACTGAGGTACAAGGATTGGGGCATTGCCTAGTACATTGGAATGTGTATCCCACGGGTACCCCCCACACACAGGCCCTCAAACTACCCCCTGCTGCGGCTGCAGGGGGCACAGCCCCCCCCTCCGCTGGGCACTCAAATCCCAGCTTCGCTTTGCAGTGTGGAAAGTCCTGCCAGGTTCCCAGAGCGCGGTGTGGGGGGAGGGGGGGAGGGAGCACAGCCCCCAGGGCTACGGGGCCTGGGAACGCAGCTCCCTGCAGAGCAGCCGAAAATAACTGCCCCCCACGGGGCCGCCCTAGAGCCGGCCAGTGAAAACACCCCCCCCATCCCCCCGCGTCCCTGGGACCTTGGTTCCCCGGGGCACCCCGCCCCCCCCCCGCAAGACACACAACAGGACTGGCCCAGGCAGAGGGGTTTTCAGAGAGTGTTGTCCCTGGGGGCTCCGTGGTGCTGCCCCCGCCCTGAGGGGGGGGGGGGCCAGG